>OU892280.1:24801615-26051615 GCA_917834065.1 Ceutorhynchus assimilis | reverse complement strand
GCAATTATTTGAAACATTTCTATACAACAATCAGATATTTTAAACTTAATACAAAGAAAAAATATACAAATACCTAAATATAAATATTTTACAAAACAGGAATGTGTGTTTTAGATCAATAATAATAATTGTTATAAATACTTTATCTAGGAAATTCAATTTCTTTTTTAGAAAAATATACAAAGCTGACCTAGACTAGAATGGCACAATATTTTAAATAATAATGTACATTAATTGAGTATTATTTCTTAAGGAGCACAAGGTCATAAATTATACTAAAACAAAAAAAAAAAAAAAAAAGAAATCAGTCTTTTTATACATTATAAAGCTCAGCTTTTTCAAACATTTATGACACTTCTGGCAATATGGACACAGATAAATTCTTGTGTACAGGAGTTTTTTTTTTTTGTATCAATTAAGACACAATGGGGCAATGAAGGGGGGGTTATCACACAGTTCAACACTTAAACTAGTTTGGAAATTGCTACTAGTAGGACGAGTAATGGTAGAAAAGCTTTGGCAACATTGGAATCACATCGGATCTCATCACGTTGATAGAAATTCGAAGGAGGAGCTTCGTCGCCTGTTTTACAATGTTCACCTCGACTTTCGAATTCTTTCTATAATCAAGAATAATTTTTAATAAATAAAGAGTAGTAAAACATATACTCACAGCGCATATTTCTTTACAAGATGGACACACAATTCCGCCTTTATGCAGCCAACCGTTGCTAGTAATTCTTATAGATATTTCCTGGTTTTTATGGTAACATTCATAGGAATAATTTCCCACCTATTGGACAATCGATATCAGTTTTGTTAAAAAGTTAAACTCAAAGTTATTCCTTTAAAAAATGATGTATGAGATTTCAGGAATGAGTATGATATTTTAAAAGTAGAACATCAATTTGAGAAAGTGTATAAAACATAATGCCTCACTCAGATTGAGTGGTTGAAACATGTTAAGGATTTAAAAAAAGGGTTTTCTTGTGATATTCTCATCAACACCAGAATATGAAACGGATTATTCCCAATGACATCTTAACACAGATAGACACCACATCTCATTCATAAACTGATGTTTGTTGTGATGGCAAGGTCCTCTTTAGGCCAGGAGAGGTGAGCTGCTCGAGGGGGGTCATGGTAGGGATGCATTAGAGGTGTAAACAAGAACCGCCTACCTCTCTGAACCCCTCATTCACCTGACCAATACCTAGAACAAAGAAATGTGCGCAGGTGTCACTCGCTGCCAGTAGTGGTTTTTATTCTTGGAAGCTCCAATAATTTTTGAAGCAAACTCATACCTAGCAGGATAAAATATCAATCCGTGACAATTTGGCAACCTAATTGGAGGAGAAATACCAGATGTTGGCGACACAAAATGTTGTTTACTGTAATGTATCTGTGTTAATATGCCATTGATTTTTTCCAACAAAAAAAAAAAAAACATTATTACATGGTTGTTTTGATTGTTTAAAATTAACTAACCAAAATATGCAATCTCCCATTCTGACAACGATAACCATAACACCCGGATCCCCAATGCATCCATTGACGTAATTGACCACAAGATTTTTCCTCCCACATGTGATTTGTGTGTTCAAAACATCTAGAATTTTCTCCGTATTTCTCTAAAGCGAAGTTTTTGTCGGGCTCTGAAAATGACCAAAGTTAACAAAATAAATACACTGTTCGTAAAACTGACTTGGATTATTTTCCGTGTACTGACAATGAGATCCTCTGACAACGACATTGTTGGATCTCCAAGTGAATTCTTGAATGTAGGGGCAGTAATCGGCTAAGGATACCGAACCACCGTAATAACCTTCTCTGGTTGGTTCGACGTCTTGGAGAGAGTCGAAATTCTGAAACAAAGAATCCGGTCACTGAAAGGCAAATCTCATTGACGATTGACTTACCTGATATATTTTTGGTAATTCTTGTTTATATTCAACAAGATTACACAGTGCCACTGAGGTCCTGTCATCTGTACACTCGGTTTGAAGCGGATCCCGTTTGACTTTATTGCAAAACGGGTGAATGGAAAATCCTCTAAAAAAAAAAACGTGAAGTTGGAACTTTATAAGAACATTTTCCTGCTGCATAACAAGCCAATGTTCGTGCCTCTGATTCAAACTCAGAAATAAACGCAACTTCATCGTCACTTTCACTATTATTGTCGATTTCAGCCAAATGAGATTGTCCCCTACTATTTTTAAATTTTGGACAATCCACCTTTTTGTGCCTCTTTTTATCCCAACCCATCTTAATGGAAAGTTCTTTTTCCAATTTTGTCCCCTTGGATTAAAATGTGGCCCAAAGTTTCCTAGAAACACCTCTGACCCTTCACTCTGATATTTTAGTTCATACTTGTTTTTATTTTGTCTCTCTTCTTCCATCAAGAGTCTACTCTCAATGAATTCTAGAGTCACTTTACTGAGTTCTTGACAATACAAAATGTCTATTCTTGTAGTCACATTTTGATACGTATCAGGCATTGCAAATAATAACTTTTTTTTTTTTTTTTTTTTTACGGATATGCGCACTCGCAAGGAAATGTCCTATCACGCTCGAGAAGCGGCAAGTGCGCGGAAATGTCGGTGTATGTTGGTCTTGAAACGGTTCAGGTTGTAACCTGCAGGGAAAACCGTCGCAGGGAGTTTATTCCACAGCGATGCTGTTCTCCAGAGATATGAATTCTGATATAATGAGGTTCTTGGAGCCTCTAGTTTGACAGTAAATTCATGGTTACCGTCTGTTTGACGGGTTCGCCTGGTAGGTGCTACTCTCGGTGGAATCATACGTGCCAACTCTTCAGAGCATTTTCCGTGATAGTACCTGTAGAAGAGAGATAAATCGCCCACAGATCTGCGATGTTCGAGACCATCCAAGTTACGAGTAAGTGCGGGGTCATTGATCAGCTTGATAGCTCGTTTTTGCACGGTATTCAAAAGCATTAAGGTATGTTTGGGTGCTGCACTCCATATATGTGAGCAGTACTCCATAGTTGGTCGAATCTGGGCTTTGTAGAGTGTCAGCAATTGGCTTGGTGTGTACAGATGTCTTGTACGAAATAGCACCCCCAGCTTTTGGGAGGCCCTTTTAGCAATATCTGCCACGTGACTGTGCCAAGACATGTTGGTCTCTGCAGTAACCCCCAAGATGTTCAACTGACTCTGTAATGTGACAGCACTTCCAGATAGCATGATGTTTGGCTCACCGGTGCTGGTCTTTTTTGAAAACAGAGCTGCTTGGGTTTTCTGCGCGTTGAACTGTACAAGGTTTTTGTTACCCCAGTCCTCTATTATCTCCAGGTCGTTATTTATCTGCGATATTTGAGTTAGTCTAAGATGATGGAATTCACGTGCGGAAAGACCTGTGGGTGGTATGAGTGAGGAGACTACATTGCCATCGTCTGCAAAGCAATAAAGTGGATTTACTGTTTTATCTATGAGGTCATTTATGTAAATCAGGAAAAGAGTTGGCGAAAGGATTGCTCCCTGTGGCACACCAGCATTTATTTGGTAAGAGTTGGAGTTCTGGCCATCCAGTGCAACATAAATGGATCTATCCTTTAGGTAACTTTCAAACCAAGTGCAAAGTTTCGGCGATAATCCCATTGCTTTGAGCTTGTTGAGCAGATTTTCATGCCAAACTTTGTCGAATGCTTTAGATATATCTAAGGCAATTGTTCTTGTTTCACCCCGCAACTCAATCGCTTTTTGCCATAAGTGAGTGACGTATGTAAGTAAATCGCCAGTTGACCTATATTTTCGAAATCCGTATTGCTTATCGTTGATAATTTTGTACTTTTCCAAGTACTTGGTTAGGTGATTGTTCACAACTCTTTCCATTACTTTTGATATCACCGGAAGTAGAGCAATTGGTCTATAGTTTAACGGATCTGTCTTTTTTCCTTTCTTTGGAATGGGTTGTACTGCGGCAGACTTCCATGATGATGGATATACTCCTTGCCTGTAAGACAAATTGAATAATTTTGCGAAAGTTGGGGTGAGTTCGTTGGCGCAATTTTTGAGTACTATTGCGGGAATGCCATCCGGACCCATTGCTTTGTTTGTATCCAGCTTTTTTAGGGATTTTCGTATTTCTCTGTGACAAAAGGGTACCTCTGGCATACTATGGAAAACCCTTTCAATGAACGGTGGAGTTTTTCCGTTTGGCACTGTTAGGTTGGAGTTGGAGGAAAACATTTGGGCAAGCATATTGGCTTTTTCCTCTGATGTTGTGGCTAAGTGATTATTTTTATCTGTAAGTGGTGGTATGGATGACTTGGTGAAGTTAGATCCAACAGCTTTTGCAAGAGACCAAAAAGACCTAGAACTACTTGGACAATTCAGCAACCTGTTTTTTATTCTTTGATTGTATGTTTCTTTAGCGGAGTCAATAGTAATTTTGCAACTATTTCTGGCTTCTATAAATTCTGTGTGGTTTTGAGCGGTTTGTTGTCGTTTCCAAAGGTTATATGCTCTGTGTTTTTTCTGTACAGCCGTTTGACACTGGCTGTTGAACCAAGGTTTTGCATTAGCTCTACGTTTAGTTGTATGTGGGATATATGCGTCCATTCCAGATAAGATTACTTGTGTTATTTCATTACAGCAAATAGTGGGATCAGCTGTTTTAAAGCAAACCTCTTGCCATGGAAAATCCAGGTAATACTGTTTTAGGTCATTCCATTTTGCCGATTTATAGTGCCACATTTTACGAGGAAGTGGTTGTAGGCTTGGTGGGATGAGCATTTCGCACTTTGTTATTATAAGTTTATGATCGGACGAACCAAGTGGAGCATCTACTTGAATTGTGTACGAGTCAGGATTGGTGGTTAGGAACAAGTCTAAAAGCGCTGCAAATTCGCCCCTTTCTGAGATACGGGTAGGTTCATCGACAAGCTGCGTTAGACCACAACTTATGGCAAAAGCTTCTGCTTCTCTGCCTTCGTTATCTGTTTTGTTGTGGTGTTTCAGCCAGGGTATATTGTGGACGTTGAAATCGCCTAAAAAGACAATTTCCGCCTGTGGATAGTTTGACTGTATACTATCACAGCTTTCGGATAATGTCGCGAAAAAGTTTTGGTAATCGGTGTTACTTGGCGGTCGGTAGAGGCAGCAGATAAACTTGGTCGATGACTTCGAGGTGAATTTTAGCCATATGATATCAAGGTTCGCTGGTTCTAGCTTCTCCTCTCGATGACATGAAAGGTCATTTTTAATGTACACACAGATCCCAAAATTATGTCGAAATCGGTGGTGTAGGTCATAGCCGGGATAAAGATAGTTCACAATAGGTGTTGCAGAACTGATTTTAGTTTCAGTGAGAACAAGGATGTCAGGTCTTTGTTCTTCAAGATGTTGGTGAACTGAATTCATATTTGTACTTATTCCTCTTATATTGCTAAAATCAATTCTGAGTTGAGTTTTTGATCTTCTCGTTATATCTTTGCATGAAGGACCCCCAGGATCACCCGACGCCCGGAGATCCGAGTGGTCGGGTATTTTACCTCCGGAATATTTTGATCCTGGAGGCGCCATCATGCTATCTGTTACTCATTGTTGGAACCGGACTGCCAGCGCAGTAGCGGAACGTGGTGATACCACTTAGCGCTACTCAATTCTGGCATGGTGGTATCTCACCGGTCGACGCCCAATGAGTAATAATCTCTGATTCTTACATACATTTGTCAAGCAGTTTTCTGATTTTCAATATTAGCAATTCAGTTTTCTGAAACTGACTTCACACTTTACAATCTGTGTATCAATGCTCTTTATACAGGGTGGTCCAGGGAAAACAGTCCAGCAAGGTTTACGGCTTTGGACGAAAAGAAATAAAAAACCCTCGGACACGTAACTTTCGCCCCTCACTTGTCAACCCCTAAGCCAGGGTGGGGTCGAGTGATACGTCATTTGATAGCTATTTTCATTATGATTATATCCCCGAAGTTTAAAGTTGCTATTATTCACCTTGTCGAAATGGCGGCATTTCAAAGTTAGGAAAAATGTTTTTTTTTTTTTTTTTTCGATTAACTAAACTGTAAACCTAGTTTTTACCTGTCACACCTATGCGGAAGTAGCAGGTAAAAACCACACAGCATTTTCCACAATTTTTACAAGCCGCTATTTCGGCAGAGTAAATATAGTACCAACTTCAAAACTTCGGGGATATAATCTTAATGAAAATAACTATCGAATGACGTATCACTCGACCCCTCTCTTCATTTGAAATTTTGGGGGTACCTATCACTCCGGCTTAGGGGTTGACAAGTGAGGGGTGAAAATACCAATAAAATGTGTCTCCAAGAAAACAAAATTTTTCGGATCTGAAGGTTTTTTTTTATCTTTTCGTCCAAAACCGTGAACCGTAAACCTTGCTGGACTGTTTTCCCTGGGAAACGGAAGTTTCCAAGTCAAAAAGCTCAAGATACAATTCCGTAATTTAATTTAATTCCATAAGTATTTTGTATTACTAATTTGTAGATAAACTGAATTTTGTCTGAATAAAGGATTGCTTAATAAAAAAATTACCACAGGACAGATGCAACAATACTCTTATAGACATCCACATTTAAAATTAGAAAAATATGTCAATTTTAATTGAAGAACCATGCAAATGCACGTAGGTACAGACCCAGTGGCGTATTTACCATAAGACCATGAGGGCCATGGCCCGGGGCGGTAGGGCTGCCGGGGGCGGCACAAGCCGCGTCCCCAGCACTTAGCAATGCTATCTTAACTGTGCAAATCAACAAAATGAGTTTGAGGCAACTGAACATATTATTTAATAAGGAAAAGAAATTGAAGGAAGCATTTTCTCATACAGAAATAGTATAACGGTATAACATATTATGATTCTATGCACTGCAGTAAACTTTGACTTCCAGTGTTTCTTTTTTTGTTAAAATGTTTATTCATTATTTAATTTTTTTTGTTAAATTATAGGGCGGCAAACCTTATCGGCCCAGGGCGCCAAATTTTAAAATACGCCACTGTACAGGGTGGTCCAAATTGGACACTTTCTTATGGAAACACCCTTTATTTTTAGAGATAGAAAAAAATGGACCCCCACTCTGAGGCTCAAATTTCTTGAAATTTTGATTGGTGCAAACCGCATTTTGATATCTTCAACCGTTTAGCCGCTAGAGGGCGATTCTCGATTTTGAGCAATACTGTAAATCCCCCATAACTTTTTTGTTTATGAAAATAAAAAATTTCCGTAAAGACCTTTTGGAAGCACTTTTTCAAGCAGAATTCAGTGACGTTCTCAGTTTGTTTCTGTCTGGCTTCGATTTCGAGATATTGACCAAAATCCGATTTTTTTCAATAGGATACCCCATATTAATAGTTCATTAGAAAGCTATGCTTTCGCTGATTTCAATGATATAAAGTTCGATAGGTTTATCTTAACAGATTTCGAGAAAGAAAATTATTTCGGTTTTTGTCATAAGGAACAATGTGTTAGAAAGAGAACTTTCTCAGTTTCCTTACAGAGATGAAGTTCTTTTCCAACACATTGTTTCTTATGACAAAAACCGAAATAATTTTTTTCTCGAAAACTGTTAGATATAAACCTATTGAACTTTACATCATTGAAATCAGCGAAAGCATAGCTTTCTAATGAACTATTAATATATAGGGTGTCCTATTGAAAAAAATCGGATTTTGGTCAATATCTCGAAATCGAAGCAAGACAGAAAAAAACTGAGAACGGCACTGAATTCTGCTTGAAAAAGTGCTTCCAAAAGGTCTTTACGGAAATGAATTATTTTCATAAACAAAAAAGTTATGGAGACTTTACTTTACAGTATTGCTCAAAATCGAAAATCGCCCTCTAGCGGCTAAACGGTTGAAGATATCAAAATGCGGTTTGCACCAATCAAGATTTCATGAAATTTGAGCTTCAGAGTGGGGGGTCCATTTTTTTCTATCTCTAAAAATAAAGGGTGTTTCCATAAGAAAGTGTCCAATTTGGCCCACCCTGTACAGACCGAACCAAACACAGTCAAATTTCGAACAATACAATACAACAATCTAAGTTAAGCAGAGTTGTTCAAAATACATACACACAGAGCTCATTCTGGGATACGTTTGTACGACATATGAATTCTCTCTTGTCTTTAAAAAAGTGGTTTTTCAAATTAAAAATTTGATTCAACAAAATCAATGAAATAAAGAGGTCGATAAATTGAATCCTATTGCAAAAAAGTTCTTACCTTGATGATTTCATACTGATCCAGTCTTTGCAACTTTTCGTCACAAAATCGCAACCCAAATTTTTACCCCACGACATTTCCCCTGCCATAGAGTAATTGGCAATGTACCATCCGGTATCTTCCATTAGAGCCAGCGTGATTCTAGATATTATCGGGTTTTGAGTGTGCGTTCCTGTCATAGCTTCATTCTGAAATAGAATAAAAATTTACAAAGTAGGTAATTAGTAAAAAAAGCAGTCAAAATTTTACCTCGAAAACTCTTTTTTCCCAATGAGTAAGTGCCGTTCCCTCTTCACCTTGATCTTCAAGCTCAGCGCCTTCTAGTTCAGTGCAATTGAAATAATTCCTAGCTTCACGAACTACATTAGGAGTGATTATCATATGGACTTCTCGATTGGCGTATCCGTCTTTGACGAACCAAGTGCGCCAATAGGATTTTATCACATTTTCGCTCCACTGGTAGGTTTGTAAGCTGAAAAATGAGAGGTGAGAGTTACCAGATTATAATATTCATTTATGCAGCGGTCCTGACATTTGTATTTTACATAAATATTCTCCTATAGGTGCTGTAAATTTGCTTTCAGGATTAATTTTTGATGCTTATTTGGGGGACAGAAACTGGTAATAGAGTGATTCTTTTTGACTTAAAAGACAATGAAATCTCTCTAACTTTCAAGGATCTGAATCAACTCTAAAGACCCCCCATACATTTCGTAATTTTTCATCGGTTCGAATCACTGCGATTCGGAACGTCGTGCTAATACGTGGTGCAGTTTTGCCCACACACTTTGTGAATCCCATACTTATTTTCAGTCGCTCACCCACGATAGAAAGAAGAAAATTATTAGCAGTGGCGGCGGCAGCTTCGGCTCTAATATAATAATATACTCTAAAGACTTCATATGCCATAAACAACGAAATTGCCGAAAATAAAATATATATTCTACTACATTCCTAAATTATTTTCCAGTATACAGGGTGGCCCAAACTAGTAGTGACACAAAGTTAATGTTTTTTTAAATGATTCCCCCTGTATATTATGACATTTCTGGATTCCGCGGAAAATTCTAGGCACATTTCATGTGCAATGTCATATACCTATCTTCAACTGTTTCGGAAATATTGACAGTTGAAAATTGACTTTTTTGCATCTTTGACAGACTGATGTGAAACCTAACCGGTTAATTTTACAAGAAAACGGATTTTACATTCCTATCGTAGTTTTTCATAAAAAAACTATCATTTGACACCAACCTTGAATTTAATCCATGATTAAAAATTCCGCCTAAATTATTAATCTCGATCTCCGTTAGTATAGGAGATATGGACGACCGCGCGCTTAGTCACTCACCCTGTATATTTTGATGAGAAAGAAGTTTGTGGATTTTTGCATATAAATGGAGAACAAATCTGACAATGTGTCAAAGTCGACAGGTGCACTTATTGTTGCTTGACAATTATTTTCACTTTTCGGCAGTCAGTGCGGATACAGACCTTATCCGCACGGAGTGCCGAAAGTTACCTACACCAATCAAAATTAATGAAAGTTATCACATTTCATTCAACATATTCCTGAAGTACTTATTCAAATTTAAATTTAGGTAGCGGCCTAATTAAAATATCTGCAACATTTTCATTTGTTGAGACATATTTTAAGATAAGAAGCTCCTTTGCTACACAGTCCTTACTAAAGTGTGCTTTATGGTCTATGTATTTTAATCTTTTACTGTTTTGGAAACTTTGAATAGACATTAATGCACCTTGATTGTCATTAAAAGTAATGATTCCATATTTTTTATAGAAAAATCACTGCAAATGCCTTGTAAGTAAATAAGTTCTGAAGCAGTCATTGCACTGGCAAGATATTCAGATTCATGGCTCGACTGTGCAACAACATTTTGTTTTTTCGAGCCCCATGAAACTAGGTTTTTGTTCATAAACACTGCATAACCACTGACACTTTTTCTATCCAATCGATCACTGCCCCAATCCGTATAAGTGTAGGCCGTTAGTTGATTCTTGCTTCTTTCATAAGTGAGTGACTTGTTCTGTGTTTGTTTCAAGTACCTACCTATCTAGGGATCCCCTTTGCAGCTATCCATTCTTATTCTGTAGGTTTATCCAGAAATCTGCTCAGATAAATTACAGAGTATTGAATATCTGGTCTGCTTATTGTAGCTACGTATGATAATGAACCAATAATTTCTCTGTAGGGTATGTTAGTTCTAACTGGTTGATCCTCTATTTGAAAATTTGGTTCCATGAGTGTGGAAATAGTTTTGCAGTCTTCCATTTTGGATCTTTTAGCATTTTCTCAATAAGTCCTTTTTGTGAGATGTGCACTAAGTTCTCTTCAATCTCTATTTCCATGCCCAAGAAATGTTTAATGTTCCCTAGATTTTTAGCGGAAAACTCTTTTTGTGAAGCTTTTAATATCTTATCACTGTTGGGTCCTGTTAAGATGATGTCATCCACCCACAGTAATAACGAGACTTTCTCGTCTATATATAACCAAAAGTCATGTCTTGAACGTTTCAAGTTATTTTTCTGTGCAAAATTATTGAAGGTTTCATTCCAGGCTCTCGGGGTTTCACGTAGACCGTGGAGTGCCTTTGTCAACTTTAGCACATTATGGTTTTTGTTGAGATTTTTTTCGACTTCTACTCCTTCTGGAATTTTCAGGTACACATCTATGTTTAGCTTTCCGTGCAAAAATGCACTAGGTATATCCAATTGTTTGATATGCCATTTATTTTGTAAAGCCTGTACTGTACATACAATGAACATTCTAATTGTTGAATACCTACCTTGCAATTGGTGCATAATTGTTTTAGTGAAAATCTTCCTGGTACTCTTTTGCAACAAGTCTCGCCTTCTTAACACCATTAGGATTAATTTAAAATAATCAACGTGTATCTATTGCTTTTTTCCCTTCTGGTAGTTTTGTCTGTTCCCATGTTTTGTGCTTTTCAAGACCTGATGGTTCACTTTGTATCGCTTATTTCCAACCATCACTTGACATTGCTTCGTTATAGGTCTCTGGTTCTTGTTCTTCTGCACTAAATAAGCAATAGGCTGAATAAAGCTCATAGTCACCAAATCGTTCTGAAATTTTCACTTCTCTCTTATTTTTTATATTATTTCTGATCAAATTGTTTTCATTTTCTATTCCTTGGTCTTCTTCTGGGTCTTGCTGTTCATCTTCTTCATTATCCTTTACTTCTGTCTCTACTTTGTTCTCGACAACCTCTACTATGTCATACATACCATCATTTTCATCAAATCTCACATCTCTTGATATTATAATCTCATCATTCTCTGGATCCCATAGTCTGTAGCCATTCATGCTATATCCAACTAATCTTACTTGTTTTGCTCTCGTGTCTAATTTGTCTCCGGAGTTTGGCATCTTTAAAGCCCACGCTTTACTTCCAAACAACACCCTTAAATTATTTAAATCCGTCTTTCTGTAATATATATTCGAAGGAATATCATCTGACAGGGCACTATGATTGGGTAACGATTAAGCTGATATGCTGCACTGCTTATAGCTTCACCCCACAAATATTTTGGTAAATTTGTCTCAGCAAACATGGTTCTAACTTTATCGAGAAGTGTTCTATTTGCCCGTTCACTTACACCGTTCTGCTGACTTGTATAAGGTAGTGTGTATTCTTTTACTATCCCTTTTTGTTTACAAAAGTTTTTTAACTGTTACGAAGTGAATTCGCCTCCATTATCTGCACGTATCCTTGTACAATAGTATCCTTCTGCCTTTTGTTTCCTGATATAATTCATTAAGTTAAATTGTGCTTCACTTTTGTTCTTTAGTAGATATACTAATGTGTGATCAATAATGATTTGATAGTATTTTATTTTTCCCTCGATTTTGCCTAATTTTTAGTTGGGGTTCTTAATGGACCAGCTATATCTGTGTGTAGAAATTCTATCTTTTTTGATCTAGGTAATTGCACAATGTCAAAAGGTTTTCGAACTGCTTTACCCTCTTCACATGGAGTGCACACTTTAGATGGAACAGGTAAATTTAGCTTTTTCAAGTACCGGTCAGATAGATATCCTAAACGTTTATGCCAAATTTCTCCAGTTACTGTCAAATTTACCGTGGCACTTTCTTTTTCTGCCAACTTGAATTTTGCTATGTATAACCTTTCATGTGATCTACATTAAATATTTCTACTATTTTTGCCTTGTATAAGTGCTTTCTCTTTTTCGAAAATAATCTTTTTCATTTATCTTCTTCACATACAATAAATTATAGGTTAATTTAGGCACTATTAGGGCTGTCAAATTTAGGTTTGTATTAGGTATTGTATTTTAACAAGTTTTCCTCTCTTATAGGTATGCACAGGTGTTTCCATTTGCCATTCTATTTTCGACTTCATTTTGTAAATTTTCTCATCTGTCATGCATTTCAGAATTTTATCTGTAACTAAGTGGTCAGTAGTACGCCACTGTCAAGAATAATAGTATATTATATACCTAGGTAGAGAAGCTGGTCATTATATACCGCAGCGCCTCGGTTTATAATGCTTGAGGTATATAATGACTTTCTCTACCGAGGAATATATAGAATTTTTTTTACTACTGCTAGTAGAAAATAAAAAATTTGTTTAAAATCTGTGTTCTAATTATTTTTTGTGAACGCCCTCTTGAAAGTGCTGCCCTCTATCAACAGCTTATATTACTTCCACAGAAACCTGTATTTTTTTTCAAATTGACGTATGAAATTGAAATTGAACCAATAGAAACATGACAATATCCTTGCGTCATGACGTCATTTTCATTATTGACCTAGGTATTTTTTCATTATTTTCATTATTAACCTAGGGAGAGAAATTCAATTTTTTCTTAGAAAAATAGATTGAATAATGTCTATTTCTCAGGTTAGTAGTAAAAAAAATTAATTTCAGAATCACTCACTTGGCATAGCAAAGTTTGCTTCCAAAACTTCTATTAAAAATAAAACATCTTCATTGTTTTGCTGCAAGCTTCCACTGGTTTCTAATTCTGCTGCTTCCGAGACATATGCTTGCCTATTTGGGCCTCTTCTGTAACCTCTACCTCTTCTATATCCTCTGGCTTGACCTTTTTGTACCGGGTGTTTTTTTTATCTTTGATATCATTTTGCTCACCTGTAACTTTTTTGTTTTTGAAGTTATCAAGGTAAACAAAAAAACAAAATGTAGAGTTAGTTTTTTTTCAAGTTACACATGAAAAAACACTATCAATTTTTTGACAAATAAGCCTACATTATATTTTTTCAAATGGAACATCCTGTATATTGTGTGTTCAATAGAATATCTTATTCTGATACAATGATATAACACACTACATATTTTGGTCCACTCGTTTTTGATAAATCGGCAAAAATATGAAACTTTCGAAGTCAATCTTATTAGGCAGGGGTCTGATATTTGGGACGAGAATTATTGAGAGTGCATATAAAAATTTCATATGTTTTTGCTGATTATTGTTAAAAACGAGTGGACCAAAATATGAAGTGTGTTATATCATTGTAATCAGAATAAGATATTCTATCCAACACACATATAATATACAGGGTGTTCCATTTAAATAGTATATTAAAGTATAAGTGGATATATTAACTACAAGTACCTACTCTTGACAAATCGATAATTATAAAGTTGATTTAGACTTAACCTTTCTTAAGCCTAGTACTCATAACAGCGAAATTCGCTCTTTTTTGACATTGCTTCGTCAATATGATGTTAAATGCGTGATTCAAACGTCAAATTATCGGAGCAATGTCAAAAAAGAACGAATTTCGCAGTTATGAGTACTAGGCTTTAATTAGGTTGTTGATGTTGTCATGGGTAACTTTAAAACACGCGCGTTTTTGAATGTTGGATTTAAACACGCTAAGGAGTACTTTAAATAAGTAAAATAGGTTATCAATAAAAAAAAAATAATGTAGGGTTACATGTTAAAAAATTGATAGTGTTTTGTTTCATGTGTAACTTGAAAAAAAACTTGGCTACTAACCCAACATTTTGTTTTTTTTGTTTACCTTGATATCTTTAAATACAAAAAAGTTACAGGTGATCAAAATGATATCAAAAGATAAAAAAACACCCGGTACATAATTTTGATGTTTTTTGTTTGGACAATCTCTAACAAAATGTCACTCTCTTCCACATTCAAAACACTTTCGCCCTTGTACACCTTTTCCAACACTAAATGCACAATTTTTTCAAATGTGTCCGGCTGAGTGTCTTTAAATTTCAACTCGGCTTCTAAGAGACGGGTTTTTACAAATTCTAAAGTAATGGTGCATTTACATTCACTTCAAAGTCCAATTTGTCTTGAAATTGACGTGCTTGCCATATGGCGACAGCACAGACCCAGTTACATTGAAATAAAGGACATGGCACGGATTATATGGAAAATAAAGGCCAGTCGATTTCTTTAAAATTTTAATATGTTGTAGAGTGAGGGAAAAGAAACAAAAGTTACCAGGGGCCCATTGTGCCCCGACCAATAGGAGACCCACTAAATGAGTTTAAAGAAAGCTTGGAAATGACCGAAAATGGCAAATTACTAAAGTTTTCATGTTTTATATTGTTGTCTTTTTAGCTAAAAAGTTGGTTTGGTAAAAATACCCAAGATTTTAACGCCTTTCCCCCTCGCAAGAAGAAGGAAGGGCCCCCTAAAGAGATAGAAAATATCTTTCAAAAAATTATATCGACAGGTATCACTTCCCTGCCGCCATTCCCGTATTTTAGAATTTCAGGCTCTTGATTTGTTTTTTAATTTTTACTCCTGGCTTTTTTAAATGTTTTTCTTCCAACATGAATTTTGTGTATGTTTTCGTTTAAAAGAAATCAAGAATTTAAGAGCCTAGCGTTTGGAATAGATAAAAATTGAAAGTTATGTCCTGAAGACGTCTTTAGACAGACGTTGGGCTTTGTATCATATCAGATGTCTTTAAGAAGTTTTGTGGACATCTTATAGGGACGTTTTTAAAATATCTGTGTGCTGTCTGGGTATAAGGGTAAATTTTTACTTACGTTTCATTCAAATGTGGTTTTCCAGTTTCCGGGCTGCGTTCAGTAAGAGGCGTTCCATCTTTCTCCCGATAAAAGGCATAGAGGCTTACCGAAAAGCCCAGAGCATGTAAAATTTCGTGTTTGACCGTTGACAATAGAATTTCTAATTCTTGCCGACTGGTACTGATACTGTTGGGACATAAGTTGGCATGTCCAGCTATTGGCCTGAAAAGAACGATTAAAACATAAGAAGGGAAAATTATCTTATAAGGCACAATCCTTTTACTTTGATGAGAAAATATTTAATGCTTCTAAAAGATTAAGGTAGGGTATAATGATAAATCCTTCAGACTCGTTTAAACGTCAAGTGCAGAGCTACTCGATACCCTAAATTCCCTTCTTCCCAGAATTAAAAGCTTCAATGAGTTTGCAATATAAATTAAGCTCAATTTGTAAAAACATCTACAGAAAATGTCAGTTTTTTGCTTAAATATCAATTACATAATTGCTTGTGGAAAGCTCAAATATCTGTTCGTGAAATGTGTCTTAATTAATGAAGCTCGAAAATTTGTAAACCGGAATTTTTTAATTTAATTATGGAGTTTTGAGAAAATAAATTAAAAACATGAAGTTATCGTGTTGCCGTCATTCAATCTCTATTTTGCCTAAAGCCTCTAAAGGGTTGTCGAAAGAGCAACCGAAATTCAAAAGCATCTTTTTGATATTGTGATTAAATTTAATTACAAGAAACTTACTGATGTTTTTTTTTGTCTAATTTGAGGTTTCATGTAACAGAAAATTAAATGTCGTCAGCAAAAAAATGCCTGATGAGGAATAATTTTATTTATCATTAAGAAAAAACTTTGCAATATTTCCAAAGGAAACAAAATGTGATGGTTCTTCTTGCTAAGGTAAGCCAACTGTGGTCTTCACCTATCCTCTTATGAAATCAATCCAATCCATCAATTTACTTTTCTCCCCCAATATCATTTTTTTCACAATAATATTGAACCCAATCTGAACAGTATGAAAAATTCAAAAGGAGAAAAATAGTATGTTTAGCTTTAGCAAGGAAATTCTGGCACTGAAAAAAGTTAATGAGGACATGAGTAGAGAACTAGATTAATTAAAAGGTCAATCCATAGTCAAGGATATTGAAAATAGAGCCAACAATATTGGCATTATGGGCATTAAAAGTAGTCTCGATGAAATTAAAAATAGACCAAGGGAAGTTGAAATGAGGGGAGAAAAAGTTCTAAAGTACATATGTAGATCCTAGATCCTACACTAAAATCTGAAGATGCAAAATTAACAAATTTATCTCCAACAAAAGACGATACACCAATATTAGTAACATTTCGGTCCGTTGAGGTAAAGCACCAAATTATACAGAAGAGAAAGCAAATTGGAAAAATTGATCCAGTTCTAAGGATTAATAAATAGTATGGAAGATATCGAGAAAATAAAGCAAGACGATTGATCACTGAAAATTATAAAAAGTTGGTAACGTAACAGTAGGATAGGTATGTCTTTTTTTTTCTTTTTTTTATGGACTTTAATTCTCTATTGGACGGCTATAATTCTGGTTGCAGTAGTATTAGAGTATGTGATACATTGGAAAACTTATTTTTTTTAAAACATTGGCGCATGATTTTAATTTGTTGCATGTTAACATCAGAAGCCTTAACAAGAATTTTGATAACCTTGTGCTCTTTCTTGAATCACTGAAGAGCCATTTCGATCTAATTGTGTTGTAGAGACCAATATTCTTCATAATAAAACGAACTTTCGTATCCTTCTTCGTCAGCCCGTGTCCATCCATTGTCGGATATAGGCCTCTTCCAGGTTTTTCCATGTCCCGCGATCTCTCGCTAATCTCATCCATTGTCCCCCTGCCACCGTTCTGACATCGTCCATCCATCTGTTTTTCGGTCGTCCCACATTTCTTGTTGTTCCTCCTGGTCTCCAGAGTGTCGTTTTCTGGGTCCATCTATCTGGGTCCTGTCACGCCACATGTCCGATCCATTGCCTACAGCTGTCGTAGGCTTTCCTCTTTAGTTGTATGGGTATCTTTTCATCTTTTAAAATAAAGTTCATGTTTCCGAATGTCACCTATGCCAAATGGATGCTGCGTTTGATTGCCGCCGTTTGGTTTTCTTTGCCCAGCTTGATTTTATGTCCTAAGTATATGTAATGTTCTACATTTTCTATGGTAACGTTGTCTATGGTGATGTTACATCAATTTTTGCTCATTATTTTGGTCTTGTTTAGGTTCATTTTTAAGCCTATTTTCTTGGATTGTTCGTTTAGCTCCTTTAGAATGTTGTTCAGTTCTTGAATGTTGGTGTTCATCTGCAAATCTGAGATGATTGAGGTATACTCCATCGATGTTTAGGCCCTTGTTTTCCCATTCCCATTAAAAACATTCTCCAGTGCTAGGGTAAATAGCTTGGGAGAGATGGTATAGGTTTTTTACGTTATATTTAGGATGACGTCAGAGAACAGGACTGACAATGTTGTCAATGCCTATTTATTTTCTTATAATTTACCAGAATGCCATAATGAATTATCAAGACCACTGACAGCTAAAAGTAACGAAATGAATCGACATGCGTTATTTATTTGAGAATGTTCATTTTTAAATCATGCAACATCGCGCGCCATTGCCAACCAGAAACATCTAAAATTCCCCTACTTTGAATGCGTTAAAAAGTACTTTTAGTTTTGTTATATTTGCAGCAGAAATTAACTAGATGTGACGTCATCCTAAATATAGCGTGAAAATCCTATATCCCCCTTCTGTCGTACTCCTTTGCCAAGTGATATTTTGTCTGTTTTAAGATCGTCGTCTATTTTTACGTGAAAGGTTGCCTTATCATAGATATTCTTAATAAGGGTAGAGTATCTCAAATCGATTCCTGCGTCCTCCATTGCCGTTAGAAAAGACTTTCAACGCCGTCAAAGGCTTGCTGGTAGTCTACAAACGCCATCACAGGGGTATGTTATATTCCGTTGTTTTCTTGATAACTGCTTTAATTGTTTGGAGGTGGTCTATAGTGCTAAAGCCCCTCCAAAAGCCTGCTTGTGCTACCGGTTGGTTGAAATCTAGCTTCGCAGTCAGTCGATTGTTGATAATTCTAGTGAAAAGGTGTGATAGCAGGCTTATTGGTCTATAGTTTTCTATATTTGAACGATCCCCTTTTTTGTATATTATCACATCACGACTTCGGCATTTTCCCATAGTTCCGGGATTTTTCAAACATTTGTTTAGCAGCATTCATATTGTTTCTGTTAGTGTTTTTCCACCCATCTTCGGCATTTCCGGTGTTATTTGATCTTCTCCCGAACTCTTGCCTTTTTTCATCTGTTGGAGAGCGTATTTAATTTCTGATGATGATATATCCGGCATGTCTTCTGAGCCTACGTTTGTAATGTGTTTAGGTGGTCCATTTGGGCTTGGTATAGTTGCTTGGTAGAGCTGTTCGTAGAATATTTGTATTTCCCTTCTAGTTTCCTGTTTGTCTGTGATAAGGATTCCTTGATTGTTTTTCATTTTTACAATTTTCTGTTTTCCTCTCTATTGGTTCGATCTTAGAACTCTCATGCCTTTATTTTTCTCTATAGTTTCCAGGATTTTGCTTGTTTTGTTTTCTCTTAGGTCTTCCTTTTTTTTTCTTTTTCGTTGTCTTACTTAGGGTATTATATTCTGGGGAGTCTGTGTCAGTTTTTCTTCTTTATCTTATTAGTTCTTTCGTCTCTGGTTTTAATTTGGTATCTGATCTCTGCCTTATCCTACTGCATGTTTTCTTTGTCGCTGTAATTATGCTATGTGATATTTCATTGAGGATTTCATCTATGTCCTTATCCTGGAGTGCCGGTGGCCTAAGCGTCTTCTCCAGTTCTTTTTGATAGGTTTCCTGATCGAGTTGTAGGGTATCTCTTGTAGGGAATGTATGGTGACTACTCTTTTCTATGTTGGTGTTTATTTCTATCTTGGCACGCACTGCTAAAAAACGGAAATAATTGAAAAAACATTCCTATTTTTCGCTTTGTAGATAAAACGTTGTACACCACACGTGCGTTTAAACATGACTACAAAAATAACCTAATAATTCTAATCAGCTCTGTTTCAGATCATCATTCCTCTTTGTTTAATGTTAACTTGGAAAATAAAGTGAATTCCCTTGCCGAACAAAAAAAAATAATAGGACTTTTGTAAAGTTGACTATGAACATTTTAAAAATTCACTTCAATTCCAAAATTGGGAAGACATTTTGTCATGTCAAAATCCCAATACCGCCTCCGAAATTTCCATGAATACCTTGAAAAAACATATAGGTACTTGCTGCAACAAATATGAAAACAACTTCAAACAAAAAATTTCGCCTCAAACCATGGATTACTGCAGGTTTCTTGCACTTGCTTCCATTAGAAACAGAGATCAATTACATAAACTCTGTGTTCGCAATCCATTAGATGAAACGGTTCGTATTAATTATAGAAATGACAGAAATATGTTAACCAAACTTATTAGGAATACGAAAGCTAACTATTATAAACAAAAATTGGAAGTTGCAAATGGTAATCCGAGAAAGACCTGGGAAGTAATAAAACAGGCTATACTAATGAATGTAACATAAAATCTAATAGCCCATGTATTAGGAATAGTAATAACAAAGAAGTTTATGATCAGAGGCAGGTAGTTAGCTAATGAATTGAATATGCTCTTTAGTTCTGTAGGTTAGCTAGCCAGTAAAATAAGTAAATAATCGGACAGCAGCAGTTTCCTTCCATGTTTTTGTTCTCTGTTAATGAGGAAGAAATTATTATTGCTGTGGCATTGCTGAAGCTACATGAACTGGAGGAAGAGCTGACAAGAATAAAGTGGGACATAGTAGGCTTGTCAAAAACTCGAAGAAAAACAGAAAATCGAATAAAATTGAACTCCGGTAACCTTATACTACAAAGGTAACGAATATTGAAGACAACTGTAATTTTGGAGTAGGATTTATTATAAATAAAGCGATAAGTTACCACGTCCAAACTCTCAAAGGGAGTTTCAGATCGGGTTGCTTATCTCATACTTAAAATGAAAAGAACATCGCTTAAAATTATTCAAGTGTACGTCCCCACTACAACATACGTTGACGACAGCATCGAAATATTCTATGAAGATATCTCAAAGGCTATGGAAGAACGTAAAACTCGCCTCACTCTAGTAATTGGAGATTTCAATGCCAAACTTGGCAAGAAGCTGGAATAAAGAAGAGACTAAAATAGGGGACTTTGGGTACGGTGAGAGGAACGATAGATTCTATAAGAAGAAACCGCAAAGAAAGTGGACATGGCTCAGCCCTAATGGAACAACGAGAAATGAAATTGACTACATACTGACCACTGAAAAATATATTATTGAAGATGTAACAGTTCCGAACAGATTCATTACAGGCAGGGATCACAGAATGGTCCGAGCAAAAACGTATCGATGGCAACTTTGAAATGAAAAGAAAATTAATGGAAACAAGGGACAACTAGACATGACCAAACTTGCACAAAATAAAACCATATACAAAGAGAGACGGAAGGAACAACTGACCCACAACTTGAACAGCGATAATGGAAATATAGATAAAATGTACGATACATCAGCGGAAACCATGGTTAGAGTAGGAAAAGAAATTGCACAAAAAGATAAAAAGAAGGAAGATTGCATATCAGAAGAGAGAAAGAAACTCATGGAAAGAAGGCGGAAAGTGAACGAAGAAGGGGAAAGGAAATCGATAGAATACACAGAAATCAATAAGACCATCAAGAAAATGATGAAAAAAAAACAAAAGGAAGAACCAAGAAATAGAAATAGAAAGAGTCATAGAGAATAACAGGAATATGAAATGCCTAAGACCGACACTAGGAAGATATGAAATAAATAAAATAAAAGACAAGAACGGCGTAGAAACTAATATTAAGGAGGATATCATAAATATCACACAACTCTTTTATACAGAACTATATCAAACAAAAAAGGAACCACTGGAAGAAATAGTAAAACAACTTGTTATGAGTAAAAAAAATTATAAATATTTGTTATGAGAAAAAAAAAATTAAATATGAAAATTATATTGTTTCGCTGCAAAATGAGTGGAATTCTAAAGATAATGTTAGCTAAAAATGCACTAAACCAAAAGTTTACCTAAACGGTTCGGAACAATTACCTGTTTGGGGTACAAAGGCCCTTCCTAGCTAGCTATGCCAGTGGAGAGTGGTCGTGGGTAAATAGCTCAGATAAATTTATAATAGCGCCACCCGTTTTCACCCCTACAGAAAGGTAATCGTGCTAACCAACAAAACGGGAAAGAACCTAAAGTAAGCAATAAACCAAGGGAAAGAAACACTAAATTCAAAATATGAAGTGGCAGCTTTAATTAAAGAATTAAAAAACTATAATTTTACACCTTCAGTAATGTCATATATCAAATTAGTATTTTATCGTTCATCATATTCGAATTTGAATAAACTACTTATGTAAAAGTTAACAAAATACTCTTGAAACTTGAAAATACTGTAAATAATCACCAGTGATTAGAAAATACCGCGTATATGCATATATTTGGTGTACATTCGTAAGGTTTTCAGCACTTTATCGAAACAACCAACTTAAAAACTAGAAGGCGCAAAAGTGGTAATAGTACACGGCCAGTTAAATACGTATGTTACCATTCAATGTTTTTCAGCCACGCTGAGGGCTTGAGATAATTCAATTATATAAGAAAAATGGAAAGATCTGACCTTATGGGAAGCAGGAGCAGTTCAGTACAATACACAAAACCCGTTCAGGTAGGTACCATTTTCTTGTCCATTTGATACTGTCTGTACCCAGTAATTCCGAGTCTGGTAGGTATAAATTGTGGCATCCGACGTAAAGAAATCCCAGGATACTGAGGCAAGTGCATCAGTTTCAGTATAGTTCCCTTAGTTGCCAGGACAAGAATGACAAGGACACTGGTCAAGGTGGATTTCCCAGCAAAGGAATAACAAAAATCGCAAGATAAAAGAAGAAAAAGGCCTATATAAAAAAAACGAGTATCAGCAGCGGAACAGGCTAGAAAGAACAAATAAGAGTTACCGAAAGTTCTAAGGTGGCCTTTCAAAGAGAAACCATGTGGTTTTGTAGTTAATATCTTAGAATTTCCAATATTTTCCAGGATTTTTCCCAAAATCACATCAGCAAACTATGCTTAGACTCAGAAAACTATTCTGCAATTAAATTGGGAAAAGGAAAACCGATATTCTAATGTAAAATCAGCAAAACGTGCTAGCGTCAATCAAGTAGCTTTCGCAGCCAAAAATCGAATGATCAACCTAATTTTTTGCAAATGCCTGAAATTCGGTACCGTCCCTGCTAGATAACAGCGATGGAAAATAAAATCGGTACCATCGACTCGGTTCTCTCTCTTTCTCTTATAGTTGTACCAAATATTTGAATTTGATGGATTTATCTTTATTATACGAGAATGGGTTTTTCTTTTAGATTTAAGGAACGGTGAACGCCAAAAATACTCAGTGGACAAACTGCTCATAATATTCAATATCAAATTGCTTGGAAAGCGATACCAATTCAATCTCTGAAAATAGCCCGTAACAAACTACAAACTAAAATAAAGAATATAAACTCAGAACTACAACCCGAAATAAGCAAATCGGGAATAAAGAGGACTCTGAAAGAAATGAAAAACAGCAAAGCACCTGGAAAAGACGGCGTCACGGCAAAAATGCTAAAGTATGGTGGAAAAGCGGTTATCAATACTCTCCATACCCTCCTAAATAAAATACTGAAAGAAAAGAAAATCCCAAACAACTGGAATTAATCCATAACCATCATCATCCTTCATAAGAAAGGTGATTGAACAGACTTGAAAAACTATCGACGTATACACTCCTTAATGTAATTTTCAAGCTTTTCACAAAAATTCTCACCACCAGGCTAACAATTAAATTCGATGGTTACCAATCGAAAGAGCATGCCAGCTTCAGAAAGGGTTTCAGTACAAGTGACCACCTATTAACTATGAAAATCCTAATAGAACGAGCCAAAGAATATCACATCCCACTATATATTGCATTCATCGACTCCGAAAAGGCTTTTGATAGTGTTGAACACTGGGCAGTAAAGAGCTCATTGATTAATAGAAGAATAGACTACAGATACACAACATATATAGCGAAGCAACAACAACTGTTAAAATTCACGAGGGAACAAAACCAATACCCATAGGAAGAGGTGTCAGACAGGGCGACACATTATCACCTAAACTTTTCAACCAGGCCCTGGAAGATGTTTTTAAAAAACTAGACTGGGAAGAAAAAGGTATAAAAATATGCGGACAACACTTGAGCAACTTAAGATACGCGGATGAAGAATAACTGAAGGAAATGCTGGAAGAACTTGACACAGCAGCTAAAAACATAGGTCTCAATATGAACTACGCTAAAACTAAAACAATAACGAACACAAACGATGACATCACTATCAGAATAGGACAGGAAAAAATAGAACAACTCGAAAAAAATATATATAACTAGGACAGATTATTAAACTCATCAAAGAAAACCAAACAGCAGAAATCAAGAGACGAGTTGGATTGGCTTGGTCAGCATTCGGCAAATTAAGCTACATCTTGAAAAATAGAAAATATCCACAATACCTTAAAACCAAAATGTATAATCAATGTATACTTCCTGTCCTCACCTATGGATCCCAAACATGGACACTTACAAAGTCAAACATGGATAAAATAACAAAAGCACAAGGATCAATGGAAATACAAATGTTACATGTGAAACGGATAGATAAAAAAAGGAACGAGTGGATAAGAAATAAAACGAGAGTAAGAGAAGTTAGGAAGGAGGCAGCAAAATTAAAATGGAAATTCGCAGGTCACAATATCAGATAAAGAGACGACCGATGGAATAAATGTATTTTAAGCCAGGTGGATGAACATGGCAACAGACAGAGAGGAATGGAGAAGACTGGGGGAGGCCTACGTCCAAAGATGGACTGAAGAAGGCTGAATAGATAGATAGATTGCTGAAGCCATGGTCTCCTGTTGATGATTTTGGCGTCTCTCACCAAATTGTGAAATCTAATTTTAGGCTTTTGCTTTCCCCCTTGGTACATATTGTGAATTTGATATTTGTTGATGGCATTTTCCAGATATTTTTAAAAGGGTAGTGATTGTCCCACTACATAAAGGGGGGGGGATAAAACTGGTCCGGGCAATTATCGACCCATTGCACTCACTAGTCCTATCTGTGAAGTTATTGAAAAATGTATGAAGAAACGGATATGCCATTTTTTGTATGTTAATAAAATATTGTTGAAGTCACAGTTTGGTTTTACGGAGGAGGAAGTTACAGATGATGCCTTGAATGATGTCACCACTTTCATTTACAAACTGTTTTGATAACCTCTTGGTGTTTTTCTGGACCTTATCAAGGCGCTCGACACTGAGGACCATCGTACTTTATTGAACAAGTTATACAACATTGGCATAAAAGGAATAGTGCTTGAACTATTTGAGTCGTAGGTATCTAACAAATAGAACTCAAAGAGTTAATCTTGATGCGGTTTCAAGTTCATTCATGGTCGGGTGCGGTGTTCCACAGGAGGCTGAAAGTGCAATGTGCACTGTTCGGGCTTGGATGGATATGAATTCGCTTACAGTGAATGTTAAATAAACTAACTTCATGTATTTTTCAATGAATGTGAGGGGGTTACCAAACAGGCATGTACTGAAAGTGCTCACCAATGACTGTTATATGAAGAACGACTGTACATGCATGTTGTGATAATATCAAATCAGCAAATAAAATTGAATACTTAGGTTTACTTCGATAATCAGTTGAAATGGCAGCATCATGCTGATTACGTTAAAAATAAACTAAAAAAACTTACTTTCAAGTTCTACGAATTAGGTACATATTGTTCTAAATAAAAATACAATCATAAAAGTATACAGAGCATTTGCTGAATCTTGCTTGAGCTATGGCATTATATGCTGGGGTTCTGCTCACAATGACACCTTGTAGAACATTACCATTGTACAGAAATATATAGGTATTAAAAGTTATTTTGTTCAAACATAAGCAATTCCCATCTGACCTATTGCTGATAGAGTCTGGCGTTTTCACTGTTA
The DNA here is from genome assembly GCA_917834065.1 of Ceutorhynchus assimilis. Lineage (NCBI taxonomy): Eukaryota > Metazoa > Arthropoda > Insecta > Coleoptera > Curculionidae > Ceutorhynchus > Ceutorhynchus assimilis. The sequence continues at coordinate 26,026,173 of OU892280.1, read as the reverse complement.
CTCAATTATATATTGAAAGTGTACTTAGATTTTCAATTTCCACCAAAAACTTTCAAAATTGTATCAGTCATGGCATTCAAACAAGAGCAAATCGGTTAACTATTTTAACCTTTTATTGATGAGCCCAGTATGCATTCACACAGACGCACTTGTCCATTTTATGCATATTGCATCATTATCTTCTGGGTTTTCAATATTGTATAAATAAATCAAATCCTCTACAAATCTTGGATGGTACGATTTTGATGCAGTTTCACAGCTCTGAAGCTTCAAAGTGGGAAAATTAAGATAAGCTCGTGGAAAGCTACATACTTGCAGAATACTTGCAATCAAATCCATTACCCATTTTACTCAGAAAAATAAAATAAAACGTGTCTCAATGTCATGTATTTCAAAATAACAGCGAAGCACCATTTTTTGCCTCACAACTCCATTAGGCTCAAATTCAACAAACCCTCTATAAAGCTTGAAGCTTGAAGCTGATGATTTTGATGCAGTTTCAACAGTTCAGCTTGAAATGGTATTGAATGAAAGAACAGCTAGTAATTCTTACCTATCAAGTCCAGATTCCTGTTGGCAATGACTGGCATAAGCAACAGTCAAAGACTTGTTGCACCGTTCCGTTTGCATTGCGGACACGTAAAAGACAAAATCGAAATCTGGAATACCGTCTCCGGCTTGCGATCCCGGAAAAACGCCGCAGTTTTGTCCCGTAGAGTTGCACACTCTACAAGCGTCCAAATGGTCTTGCGGCACTTCTACTTCGCCGCACATGGTGCGTTCGCTACATACGTCTATGCAATGAGTCTGGCCGTTTTTGACGAATACTTGAGAGTCGCTGCATTTTCTGGAAAGAAAAATTGAGATATTATGGATGGATGGCTTTGGTTTGGAAAATATACACAAAATCTAAACCAGCCCAGATTTTTTTCCTCCCCCTAATTAATTATTTTTTTATATTTCGGAATACATGTATTTGGGAGCAAATTTGGAGTAGCATTGTGTCGTGTTATTGAAAAGAATTGCTTCCATTGGATTTGAGAACAAAATAAAAATCTGGAAATGATTTTGTCATTGTCAAAGAGAGGATTTTTCAATTATAAATCTGCAAAGTTTATTATTTTCCCTTTATTATGCTGACGGTTACTTAAATATTCCAAATTCCATGTAAGCTCGAAAAGGAAAAACGTTGAATATACATAATTCAAATTTTCCGCCTTCTAACTTCATATTTATTGTAGGTATTTTTTTGCTTTACCAGGGTTTTCAACCTTTTATTAATACAATAACCTTTACCTTGATTTTTAAATTTCACGCATTTCAACCTTGTAAATTACAAGGCGAATCTTTTATTAGGATCAAGTTGATAGAAGTACATATTTTATGTTAAATGAGAGAAAGAAATGTAAAATAAATCAAGCTCAAACAATTCAATAGAATCTGGTAAAATCGTTCATTTCACATCAATCACAATCAAAGTTAGAGATTATCACACTGCCAATTTTAGGATCTTTGAATAATTTTTGAAAAATTTTCACTAGAATAAGCGGTAGAGTCGGTATAGAAAATACTTTCCTCTCGATTTTCCTCCCTCTAGGATCTAGGGATGAAAAGCTCTTTTTTTCCCTCCGTCAAACTGATGTAGCAGAAAAAAGTATTATGGAAAGAAGGCGGAATGCATACCCTTTTAATGTAAAACTGTAAAACAAGCAATAAAGTTTTACATATTTTGCAAGGCTTTAAAGAAAAGTGAACAATTAATAAGCGAAAACAGAGGGTTTTTTCATTCTATCAAAAAATGCAACTAACCGATACAAATCATCAATGTCGTAATCAATAAAAGTGAATTGCAAAAAAAGAAGAGTGAGTGAAATGTGAAATCTCGATCACTTGGAAACCGAAAATGGTGTCAAGAAGACCAGATTTTTCCGTAAACTAGGAGATAATTGGTATCGGCTTTTATGGTAATAAATAATTAGTTTTATGTATAATTTATTTGTACAAGAACATTTCTCTTCTTTAAGTTTCCAACTCACAATATTTTCATTCGGCTCTGAATCCTTAATCCCCAGTTATTATCGATGGAATCTCTATAAACTTTGAGACTTTTCATCCCCTTCAAATTATTGAAAAATATTTTATTTGGCGACAATGGATGGCAATTAAAAAAGAAGCCAATGAAGTGATCCTTTGTACTAGGATCGGCGAAAAATCGTTTGAGGTCACCTGTAATATCGAGGACCTTGAGAACATTTTTATAGATCCTTTAAGATTGAAAAAAGGACTTTATAAAGCTTTACACATTAATATTGTACATAAATTATTAAGTATGTACTTATTTTGTTGTTGTGTTAGGTACATCTTTATAGCTATTTTCCGCATAATAAATTTCGTACGAAGATATTAAATTTATTATCAGCAGAATTTATCATAAAAGCTTTGAAGATGAGTTGTAATTGTAAAAAGCTTTTTACAATTTATTTTAGCTGAAAAGTTTATCAATCTTCTTTCAACGGAAATTATTCCATAAATTTTAAATTAGAATCAAAACTTTGTTAGAAAAGCCAAAATTATTAACGAAGTGTTGTTCACAGCAAATTGGAACGAGAAAAAATTTAAATTATACACTAGAAAAATCATATTTAACATCGTTATAGCAGCTTTAATTGGGAAATAAACAGAAAGCACGAAAGACCTTAAAATAAGAACAGAAGAAAATTTCTAAAGAATTTTCTGTTTTGCTGTTTAATTAGATCAATTTATAAACATTACCTACATTTTTTGTCATTCTCTGTGCAAAATAGGCAATAGAATATTAAATAAGTGAAAATCAGAATAATTTAAAGCTTAATTGCCCATAGTTTATTTTATGTACAGGGTGGCCCATTTACGCCTATACTTATTTTATTTCAGAAAATATAAAAGTAATACAAAGTGATCTGCGATTTTTTCAACTCATTCCATGACCATACCAGGTGGGAAGATGAATAGTTACCCTTGTAAAATAAACTTAAAATCTGTGTCATGCTGGAAGACAGAATCAACGATTAGGGTCGAGGATGTACTGCCCTTGCTGTGATGCCTAGTGCTGAATGGGCTGCTCAGCACTCTGAACGAGGAAGGTAGGCTGATAGGGTGCCCAGCACCATTGAAGGAATCATGCAAAAAAACGCTTAACGCTCTTGCCGCCGATGCTCCATTGATGTACACTTTTGTTATAAACCGAGGTGTAACAAAAATGTACACCGAACTTATTCAGGTTGGGGTTATCGTGTATCTTTAATGTAACACGTTTCATTGATAACATATAGGGAAATTAATAATGGATGTGGGGCATAAATGACGTCGAAATTATTGCCAATTGCAGTTTGTAAGAAATTGAAATTCGTTTTAAACTCAGAGCGCATTTTCTCTTTTGTTTAACCCTAGTTAAAAAGAGATAGAATGCTGTCGGATCATATAACCGAATCCGCCGATAAAATGGGATTTAGGTTGACACTCGTGGGTAATGTTGCCAAATGTTACCTTCTGCAAATCTTGGGGTATTGATTTTAATAATTTGAGATTTGTTTTCAGTTTTTAACGAGACGGGGATTGATAGTTGGGATACAATTTATCTTCTTCAAATGCCAATCCGTTCCGGATGTTGGCTATCAAAATGGCTATTCTTACTTTGTTGATGGCGATTCGGAAAAGTTCTACAGTTGATTTATCAAACCACGTTCTAAGATTTGCTAGCCAAGATATTCTCCTTCGGCTAGGTGCTCTCCTGCTATTAATTTTGCCTTGTACGATTTCCTGTAGCAGCCCGTATCTATTTTGGTTCCTCATTTTGTAGCCGAAATACTGAAGTTTCCGACATTTTATGATATCTAACAGTTCTGGTTCTTTATTCATCCGACGCATTACTTCTATGTTGGTAATTTTTTGTGTCCAAGATATTTTCAGTATTCTCCTATACAGCCAGATTTCGAACGGTTCAATTCTCCTGGTAGTCTCTTTAGTGAGTGTACAAGTTTCTTCGCCATACAGAAGGACCGAGAAAATGTAACAATGCAAGAGTCTAAGCTTCATGTCTAAGGATAGATTATGGCTTTTGAAAAGCGAGCTTATTTTAATAAACACAGAGCGGGCCTTTTCGATGCGACATCGTATTTCTAGAGAGTTGTCCCATCTCTCGTTAATGATTGTCCCCAAGTATGTGTACTGCCTTACTCTTTGTATTCTACTGTGATTGATGTATAAACTGTCTTCAGCGATGTTTCTTTTACTCACTATGAGGAGTTTAGTTTTGTTTATGCTCATTTCTAACCCGTACTGTGAGCTAATTTTGGTCACCCTATCCATCAAACTTTGTAATCCTTGAAGACTATCTGCAAACATGATGGTGTCATCTGCATATCGTATGTTATTAAGTTTAGTACCGTTTATAGTGATCCCTTCCTCAATGTTATCTAGTGCTTCTCGAAAGAATAGTGAATAAGATGGGCGACAAAATACAGCCTTGCCTTATTCCTCGTAGTATATTTATTTGTTCTGTGTGACTACCATCAATTCTCAAAGCTGCCGTCTGGTTCCAATATAAGTTTATAATTATGTTTAAATCTTTTTGATTGATTCCTATTTGCTTCAGTATGTCGACCATTTTATTGTGTTGGACTCGGTCAAATGCTTGTTGATAATCGACTAAGCAAGCACATATATCACAGCTGACATCCCTACATCTCTGAAACAACACCTTACTACCAAATAGAGCCTATCTTGCACCGACGGCGCTCACAAACCCAAACTGGTTCGGTGAAATCTGTTCATCACAAAGTCTATATATTCTTTTGTGTATTATCTTGAGAAACAGCTTTGAGAGATGACTCATCAAACTTATTGTTCTAAAATCACCGCAGGTTTTGGCACTTGCTTTTTTCAGCAGTGTGATAAATTCTGACCTCAACCAATCCGCCGGAATTTCTTCTGTTGAGTAGATGTTGTTGAATATTCTGGTTAGCCATTTGATTTTATCTTCGTTCAGTAACTTCTAGGAATTCAGTCTGTATTTGGTCCAGACCAGCTGCTTTCCATGGCTTCATTTCCGAAATGGCGGCTCTCACCTCGTCCACCAGAAATTCCGGTCCCTCTCCTACAGTTGGTTTTTGTTCTTTGCGTACATCATGGAATAGATTCTCTAGATATGTTTTCCAGGCCTCCTTCTTTTTCTCCGCGTCAATGATGATTTCTCCTGCTTCGTTGACCAAAGGTTTACAGTTGTTTTTGTGGCCTTTCCTTGTTACTTTCCGGACTTTCCTGTGAACATTGAAGTCATCGTGCATGTTTTGATGGTATTCGATCTCGCGACATTTTTCTAGTAGTTCTTTTTCTTTCGCTTTCTTTATTTCCTGTTTTATAATGCATTGTATACGTTTATATTCCATTGGATTTCCTTTATTTTGTCTTCTTTCTTCCACCATGTCGTCATCCAATATTTCCTTCTTTGCGGTTTCTACTGCTTGCTTTAATTTGTTGAGTTCCATATCCACGTTGTTGTTTTCATTTGGTTGAATGTTGTCGCTGAGCATTATTGCTGCTGCTTCCTCTATTACTGGGGTTTTGAGTCTCTGAAGGTCATAGTTTGGAGACTTGGAGTCATCTTAGTCTTGATCTTCTTCATTTTCACCTTAAATACACCAACCAAGGGACAGTGATCTGATCCAATGTCAGCTCCTGGATATGTTTTGAGGGATAGGCAGCTATTGAGTAACATAAAGTCGATTTGGTTTCTGAATATTCCTCCTGGTTAATCCATAGGCGCTTTCTACGTATATAATCTTCTTGGCGGTAGTTTGAACCAAGTGTTTATTACTACGAGGTCATTTGTTACTGCAAAAACTTCAAGTTCACCTCTTTTGTTTCTTTCACCTAGTCCATGTGATCCTATAACGTCTGATGTATGACCTTCTCCCACGTTTGAGTTAAAATCGCCCATTACAGTTGTGATATCATGCTTCTTCAGTTCTTTTAGTATATTATTAAGTGTACCTACATATTTTCCACTTCTTCATCTCCTTTATCCAGCGTAGGGGCGTATATTTGTATGATGTTCATGTCAACCGGACTCGGTCTCATTTGGATTAGTGCTATTCTTTCTGATAAGGGTATAAAGGCTTTCACACACTGCGCTATTTCCTTGTTCAAGACAAAACCCACACCGTGTGCATGTCTTCCATTCGTAGTGCCTGAAAAGAGAACTCTATAATCCTCGATGTTTATATCACCAGTGTCTGGCCATCTCATTCCACTTATTCCAAGGACATCTATCCTCATTCTTTGTATTTCTTTGATTGTTGTGAATTTTACCTTGCTGGCTCATTGTCTCATTGTTTTTACATGCAGGTTGCTATTCTTATTTCCTCTCTGGTATCGATTGCTCTAACGTCTCTGCTTGTAACTGTCCCTCCCGGAGATCCGATTGAGGAACTTACTCCAGATGTTGATTTAGCTGCAAGCATAGCCATTTTGATTCTACTAGGACATATCCGTTTTGGATCTTTAATGAGGTGGGTGTCTAAAGTTCTTCCTCGTCCTTATGCCGTTGACAGTTCAACTGTTCATCCGCCTTTGGAGCTGGTTTCCCAACCCCAATTTAAGTATACTTGCTATAAAATTGTATTAATGGAATTTCGTTTTTTTTTGTATTAGTGTTTCTTATCAATTCATTAATAAAAATGTAATCGGGGAAAATGAAAAAATTTATTAGACATGGTATGTCAAAGTAAAACGAAGTTGATGCGGCAACATTGCGACATGCTAACGTCATAAATTTTGATGCCCCACATCCATTATTTTATCAATTTCCCAATATATATACTGTACTGGCCTAGGGACTATACACTACTTTATACAACTTTGGCCTGTGGCACTGCCTCCTATAGTTAACAAGCCATGAAGTTGGAAATGACGGCAACGTCGCGTATAGTGCTATTTTGTTATTGGGTTATGTGTTTCTGTGTATTGCTTTCATTGTGTATTGTTGCAATTTAGTATTTTTATGGGCATTATTGACGAAAAAGTGGATAGAAACACGCCAATATATTGCGCATATTTAGTTGATACCTGTTCCTTTGTGCTTTGATTGCTAATTTTTAGCAAATGAGTACAGGAGCAAAAATGAAGGTAAGGTAAGGTAAAACAATAAAAACAATATTAATATTTGTCTGCAAGAGCATAGGTCTCGATATATTACCTAAGATATTTAAACTTGTTCCAGATGCCATGAAACTACTGTGTTCCTGGGTGCAAATCGAACTATTAGGAGTTCCTTAAAAACTGAAGAAATGCAAACATTTTTATTTCCAAAAAAATTCTGAAGTGCAAAAAATGTGGATGAAAGGAATACACCAAGATAATTATACCCGAGATTATACAATAACGAAAAATTCTGTGGTGTGTTGTAAGCATTTTGAAGAAACCGAAATAATTAGATTTGAAACAAACAAGGATAAAGGCGTAGTTCGAGAGTTCAAACTAAAACGTCCAACTCTTAAAAGTAGGTACCAGGTACCTCTTATTTTCGAAAATCAGCTCAAGTATTTGAATGGACTTGCCTTCCGAAAAAATCCCGAAGAAAGAAAAAGTTAGATTTTCAAAAGACATACTGAAACATAACACTTTAGACTCTAGAAATATATTCATTTAAATCAATTATTTACTGTTCTTATTTACACAAATAGTTAAATTATTCATTGAATTACTGTTTTTGGCCCTTTAGTACAATAAATTATGCATTTTTTGTGATTCATATTAATAAAATAAAAAATATATATGTATACAAACAAACACCACCAGCACCACTTGACGGTAAGATTGCGGTGTTGCCTTTTTAACTTCATGGCTTGTTAAATGTAGGAGGCTGTGCCTGTGGCGTTCCTAAAGAGGTGCAACAATGGCCCAAAGATAAATGGTCAAAATAACGTATTATAAACAACACATCTGGGCCCGTATTCTCGTAACTCGAGGAACATCGTTCTCAAGAGAACAATTTGCTCTGTCTTAGTCGCCCATATTGCTATTTCCAAAATACTGACAAAGACAGAGAGAAATCGTTCTCTTGAGAATACTGTTCCCCTGTTTTGTAAGAATCAAAAAATACAACCCAAAAGTAGAAAAAAAAGTAAAGGTGCTTTGAACCAATCTAAAAAAATTATATACCTTAGCCTAGAGGGGCTGATGTCATTGTTCTGCGCCGGTGTAACAATAATGTACATACACCAAACAAAAACTAGAAAAAAACTAAAAATATATGATTCTCATATATCAAAAACGCATATATAAATCTCAATACACCCATTACATGAAAAAAAAAATGGCTTGGCTATTGTCACCAAATTGATGGCGGCGAGAGTGTTGAACATGGTCGAAAGATGGAGCAATAATCATGGGCTTTCAGTAAAGCCGGACAAGACCGAAAAGTATCATCACAAGACGGTTAGATCGAATAGCTATGCTAGATCTCGCCGTCCATAAGTTATTTTCTTGTAACCAATATTTTTATTGAATAAAAGGCATTTATCAATATTATTATTCTTCGGTATCTCATAGCTTTTCCTTTGGGGCTATGGTTTGTCTTTCTGAGGGAATAACCGGGTACACGCCGTGTGCCTAAGGTTATTCTTTTTTCGGTGCTGGTCTTGTGCTTGTAGTGTAGTTGGTTTCCTATAGTGCCTTCCGTACTATATGAGCGGTGCTCAGCACAACCGCTTTCTGAAGTATCATCCAGATTGTGGGTTCCGGGGAGTTGCTTTATCGCTTCACAGGTATTGGGCGATATCAATCCTGTGGCACCGATTACTACAGGGACTACTACTGTTTTCATGTTCCACAGGCGTTGTAGGTACTGCAATTAGTAGATCTTTGTATTTCAAGTGTTTCTCATCTGCTTTCTTCTGGGTGATGTTGTGGTCCGAAGGGATTGCTACATCTATTAGCATGCATTTTTTCTGTTTCTTGTCCTTCACTATTATGTCAGGCTTGTTTGCTAGTATGGTGCTGTCTGTTTCCACTTGTGAGTCCCATTATATGTGAATCCAGGAGTGTCGATGACGGAATCGGGGCTGTGTTTGTACCATTTTTCATGTACTTTTACTCCATACTCTTTGCAGATGTTCCAGTGCAGGTGGGTGGCGACTGTGTTGTGGCGGTTCAGGTAAGCTTTTTTCACTAGGATAGTGTCGCTTGGCCCCCCCCCCCCCCCCCCAGAAAAAAACTTTGATAATTTGGTATTTTATGAAAGCTACGATACCTATCATAATTTTATGTTATTACCTACTAAATTTGAACAGTTATACGCGGCGATCCCGATCGACCCTATTAGGCATTCCAGGTTGACGTCATAACCGATCCGACATTTTAACTGAGGGGCAGACACAAGCCAAACATAACTTGATTTAATGTTATTTTCCATTTATTTTCAATGTAAACCGAGAATTTTTGAGGTATTATTTTGTGAAGATGCCTGCGTTTTGTGGCGTTTTTGGGTGCTCCAATAGAGCTTAAAGGGATAAAGTGAGGTTTTTTAGGATTCCAGTAGCATTTAAAGATCGAGGGGATCGCATAAACGAGCTATCAAAAAAACAACGGAGTATGTGAATTAGATGCCTCAAAAGGGGAGATTTGACTGTAACGTTGTTGAAAATGCTCGAATTTGTTCAAAACATTTTGTTAATGGTAAGTTTTATGACTCTGTCTTGTTGTTAAAATACAAAAACACTTCATCTCGGTATATCAAAAAAGTTGTTTATGTTTCTACAAGTAGGTAACTTTTAATACCTTTTAGGTACTCCAGCAGAATTTAAGGATGCAAACAATCCGGATTGGGTCCCCAGTACAAATTTAGGATATACTACGATAATTGATAAAAGCCCAGAATGAATAAGCCAGTAAGCTAAGCTACATGCCAGATCTGTGCACCGACCGATCAGAACAGTCAAAACGTTTGAGGAGTCATTCTACCACAAATTTATTTTGCTAAAGTTTATTTGTAAGGTTGTTAGTATCAAACTTTTTTATTTTTTTGAACAATTTAGATTCTTAAGCATTATTTTTGTTAATAAATTGTTTGTTTACTATTGTTGAATTGAAATGTAAAGTGGCATGTCTGTAAATAAAGAGTCATTCATTCATTCCATTCATTCACAAAAACTAAAAACAACTTAAAATTTATTGAACAAATCAAAAAACGCAAAAATTCCGAAGCACAAACTCAAAAAACATTGTAAACAATAATGATCTATAGGCTTTGGTTGCCCCTCAGCAAATATGGCGGACCTTGTCAAAGTCACGTGACCTGGAATGCCTTTCCGATCCTCCGATCCTATCCGATCCACCAACGAACGGTCAAAAATCAGTTTTTTGGTCGGCCTATTAGATGGCATCACTAATTACAGAAAAAATTGCTGTTTAGTGTTGAATCCTTGTCTTAGATGGCGCCACGATCAAATTTCGACCATCTTACTACTTCTATTTTGCATACAGGCACAAAACTTGGATTGGTTTTCTTTGCTTTTCCTAGCCATACTGATGAGACCTGATAGGTCGAAACGCGTCTATGGATGGAAAAGCAAAGAAAATTAATCCAAAATTTTCTCATCATTATAAAATAGATGTTTTTAGGCGTGGCATCCAGAAAAAATGTTTCGCCTACGGCGAGCTTCCCCCTTCCCCTTCAAACAAATTTATAAAAATATTATCCTGCACCTATGAGGACTTTCAAAAATCGGCGCCTCTGCCAAGCCCACCCTAGGCTCCCCCCGGGTCAGATAGCTAGTTACGCCAGTGGGTCTATGTCTGCCTTCGCATTATCCTTGCCTGTTGCCTGCATATTAGACCAGGGCAGTTAGCATAAATAGGAGAAGTTTTTGCAATCAAGCTGATTTTATCACAGATGATAGTACCCATGAATAGTACTCTGTAAAAAAAAGTTACACTTATGGCCATTTGCACCGCTATCACTTAAGGGATATTAAGGGATATTTAATTTAAGTGGAGCTTTTGAATGTGACTTTTGTTTCTACGAGAGTCACATTCAAAGCTCCACTCGGATTAAATATCCCCTAAGCTATAGCGGTGCAAATGGCCGTTAGTACTTCACGCGCGGTAGTAGAAAAAAAAAATTGAACTAAAACCAAAGGCAACTGTTTTTATGTCAATCGAGCTAAGATATGTATTTTTTGTAACAAGTAGGTACCTAAAAAACCTATATTTTAGGTACGTGAAACAAACAATACTTTTTTGTAATAGTTGGTGGCTATAGCTTGCTCCTGACATGCAGTTACCAGTGCTTCGGTTTATATTATATTTTCAGATTTGCATGAGCGAGCCACTTCCATGATGCAGCTGTGTTGATGATTTCCTTCCCCGACTCCTTTGCGATTTGTCCATGTAGGGCCTTTTCCCTCCACCTTGTTGTCTGTTCTCTTCTCTTCTGTTGTTTCAATCCTTCCTTAATCTGTTTGACTCTTTTTGCTTCAGGTTGGTTCGGGCTGCCGCTTTCCGCTTTTTCGTCTTCGCTGTAATCTTTTTCCTTGTGTCGCTCTCTTTGTCGGTTCATCATGCAGATGTACTTGTCTTTCTTTTTCAGGTCGAAGTAGGCGTTTAGTCCTCTTATCACGATAGTGTGGCAGTTTTCCAGGCTTTGCATGCCTCTCCCTCCTCCTTTACCTGGCAAGTATAACCGGTCTACGTTGGCTTTGGGGTGGAGTCCGCCGTGGATGTTGAGTAGCTTCCGGGTTTGTCTGTCCATTTTCCTGAGTTCTGCTGGCCTTCAATTGATGATGACGAAACTGTATTGTATTACAGGGACTGCTAGGTTTGTAATACTACGAGAGCCCGTGACACAAAAGCCTCAGTCATCTGTTAGAAGTGGAAATTATACATTTCTACTTGTTCGTCCTTTCTGCGCTGGGTTGTCGGCCGGGTGGCGCTCTATTCTTTATTTAAACATATGTTTTTGCGAAATTGAAGTTGTTTTTTCCCTCGTTATAATTTAAAGACATAGTGAGGATTTTTACATGAAATAAAATAATAATAGACACGTTTAATAACTGATATATGCGATTTCATCCGCAGGTTACTTAAAACGCGATGGACATGGTAAAGGGACATGGACATGGACAGTGGACATGGTAGAGGCCCGCCAACCGTTTCAGTTCAAGCCTCAGTAAGTCCATATTATTTATTCGCATCAAAAAAAGGCCTTCTAACAGATGACTGAGGCTTTTGTGTCACGGGCTCTTAGACTATAATAGCAGAGCTCTTGTTTTTGGCGTTAAGTTAGGTCTTGAGTATTCCTCTGTTTCTTCTGTAGTATTCCTTTTCCAGTTTCACTATCATCTTCTTGTGCTGTATTCTGTCGTTCTCGTCAATTCCCAGGTACTTGTACACTTCGTGTTATTCTTATGCCTTGATGCTGGTGTTGTCGTCTATATAGTACTATGTTTTCCTTCATTTGTAGCTTTCCTTTAGTGAATGTAGCCTTTGCGCATTTATCTAGTTGAAATTGCATCTGTATGTCTCTGCTGAATTCGTGTACTTTTTCTGTTGCGTTATTTCGTCTTCTTTTAGCTATCAGCTTCAGATCATCAACATATAGGAGGTGGTTTATCTTTTGCTTCTGTGTACCTGTGCTGTTAAGGATGGTACTCAGGGCGAGCAGGGACATACAAAATAGTAGCGATGACAGCGAATCTTCCTGGAAAATGTCGTTCTTGATGTTGATTTCTTTGATTAGGAGGGTTATTGATCCAGTTGACAGGTGTAGGTCAGTTTTTCAAGTAGCCACGGTTTTTGTTATAAAGGCTAGAAGTGTTGAGGAGGTTCATTTTATGTTCATGCTTTCTACTAGCCAGCTATGAGGTACACTGTCAAAAGCGTTTCTGTAGTCAATCCAGGCTATTGCGAGGTTTTTCCGGTTGTTCTTGCAGTCTTTTTGGATCATGTTGCTGGTCAAGAGGTGGTGTTTGCAGTTTGCACCCTTAAGAGTTCTTGACGCAGCCTTTTTGTTCGCCAGGGAAGAGATTATTTTCTATTAGATGTAAGTAGAGTCTTTTTAATATTACCTTCGTTAGGATTTTGTATACATTGTTCAAGCAGGCTATGGGGTGATATGATTTGGCTTTTTCAGTGGATTTGGGGATCAGGTGGGTCTTGCCTGTTCAACCAGAGGGTGACTCCTGTTCATCTTTTATCATGTCGTTGTAAGAGTTTACCAGGGTTTCATGTATTGCTTCTAGTTTCTTCTACCAGAAGTTTGGTACGCCTATTCCTGCTGCTTTCCAGTTTGCTGTTTCATCGGTGTATGTTTTCCGTGAACTGTTTATTCTGATAGTACTGGTTGCTTCTCTCGGTGTATCGTTTTATTCTGTAGGCTTTAGCTGCTATTTGTTGTTTCAGGTTTTTCTTGCGTTGCCTTGAGTTGCGTCTCCTTGGTGATGTGGTACTTCGCGAATAGTTTTATTCTCTTATCTTTCATTGTTTTGCTGAGCGCAGAGCTTTGAGTATCTTTCAGTTGTGATAGATTTTTTCTCAACGTTGCTATTCGGCACTGGATTCTTCGCTTCCATGGTGGTTCTTCTTCTCTTGCTTTAGGTTGATTCCCTTTGGTTTCTGGTATCAATATGTTCTGTATTGTTGCTGCTGTAGCGTACGCAAAGTTGTTGATTGCCGTTATGTTTCTGTATTCATCTGGGTGTTGTCTTATTATTTCTTCAATTGCCTCATTGCCGTTTTTGATTACTTTATTGGCTTTTCCGTTGCTGTCTATTTTCTTTAGGGGATTTCTTTGTGTATTTTCGTCTATCCTTACTTCTTTTAGGGTGGTCAGTATTTTCTCCCTGAGCCCACCGCATTCTGCGTTATGATCTTCTGTTACTGCTCTGTGAATCTGGTTGCCTGGCTCTCTGCTGTTCGGTTTCTATTTCTTAGCTAGGTATCTTTAGAACTGGTGCTTTCCTCTGTTTTTCATCTGTATATTCCTTGTCTTCTGTTTCCTTCTGTTCTATTTCTTGAATGTTGGTTGCGTTTGTTTGGCTCTGGATCTCGGCTTTCACTTCTTTCAGGATGTTTTCTAATTCTGATTTTGTTCTGTTGCTGGATGTACCTTCTCTGCGTGGCCATGGTGTTTGCAGTGAAGTTGTGTTTTGAGTGTGGATTACGAGTTTTCCAGAGTCTGAATGTTTCCTTGAGATTGGCTGTTCCAGTTCTTTCTACACCACATTATTTCTTTGTATTCATCGACTGTTCGGTTGATCCTTTCTGGTTTCCTGGTTTCGCTTGGTTGTAGACTTGGTTCTTTAATTGGCTTCTGGATGCCTTGCTCGGTGTTTTTTTTCTTGTCCTTGGTTTGGTTGTTCGCTTCTCGATGTTTGGGATCGACGGGTGTTTGTTTCCTTATTTCTGTTTCCTTTGGCGTTTCGGCTGGTTGCAAGAGTTCAAAGTGTCCGTTCTCCAAGTTTCCTGTCAGAAGGAAGTTGAGCTCCTTTGATCTTGCTGTTTTGCTTATGACAGTTGGTGGTTGATCTGGCGTGAACTTGTTAGTAGTTGTTCGTTGCATTGATGTGTAGACGTTGATGTTTAACTTGTGGATTCCGATAATGCCAATATCTCTACGCTGGTACCATATGTACCGTCCTGACTCATGTTATAGCAGTAGTTTCTATCATTCTGCATTCATGGGTCAGTTGCCATTAAGTATGTTTTCACCTCATTCCAGTTTTTCCGAATGTAGCTGACCACCTTATGTCTAACTTTCCTATGATGCTCTTGTGTTCCGTGGATGAAGAGACTGACGGCTCAAAGCAAGCAGTTTCCATCTCCGTGAATCTGTTTCACTTCAAATATTCTAGGTTTGCTTATAAGCGCGGATGTTGGGTTGTCATGCTGAGTTTCGAGACGAATGGCTGGAAAGTGATTCTTAAAAGAGAAGTATTCCATTAATTATGGGACTATATGAATAAAATTGATCATTGGGCCATTGCTGAAAACATTTTTGGTATCAAAAAACAAAATTTCATTATCTAATGCAGGAACGAAAAAAAAAGTGTCTAATCGTGACTCGTAATGAAAACAAAAAAGGTTAAAAGAGTTCAATGTCCATAATTAACTCTTGGTTAAAAGTGAACCATTTTAAAATGGGATTGTACTGTAGTGCAAATTAATTTCAACGAAACAAAAGGGAATATACCAGAGTATTAATTAACCCTATTAATAAATATTTAGTTGTATTATAAAAAGTAAATTTTAATCCCTTGGCAGTGTATTAAACTGCACTAAGAATGAGCTCAATTTTCAATGCCGCAAAACTGCGGCCGGAGATATTACATTTTTTTTGCAAGCTCCAAGTATCAAAATATAATGTAACATAACAAAAAAATCTGGTAAGTATTTTGTTGGCAGAAATATCCAGGAAAAATTCCGCCCATTCAAGACGTTTGACAGTTTGGAAACAGGTACCTAATGGATGGAATAAGTAGAACTGACAGAGGAATTATTTTTACTCAAATAAATTCGTATAGAGTAGGAGTTAGAAAAATATTGTGTTGATACATTTTTAAGTAATTTGATGCTTAAGTTTTAGATAGGTCAAAACCATTTAACATTCGTTGATCTATAAAACACATTTTTATGTGTGTCAATTTTTTAATTAATAGCGTGTGAAATAAGTAATTTATTAATTACTATAAAATGACGCAGTAGGCTTCGGATACCAATTGGTTCATTTTTGAGCATTATTTTTGTCGTTTCATAATAGCAAAAAATATTCTTACCTTGTCAGTCGTATTACATTATCCGCCCTCCGCACAAACAGGGCTTTTTCCCAAAAGTTTACAGCTTCCGGAAGAATAGTATTCTGAAATATAAATTATCAATTTTAGTAAAAACTTTCTAATTTAATTCTGTACCTAGTTGGATTAATGGTTAGATGAACTTGGATTTTAATAGGATACAGAACATTTCCATTAAAATATGTAACATTGGAAGATTTATTATAAATTATAATGGTCTATAAATGTAAAAGATAAATATTATTCTATACGAGGATATAGAGAGAGGATTTAGGACAAAGGAAATTATTCTCTTTAAACTGCTACGTCTCTACCTTTCATGTCTTTACAAAGAAAATAGAAAAAGAGATTATCTGTTTGATATACAATAATCATGTGTTTCAAACAAATAAAAATGATGTACTTGGGAAGATTTTTACCATTATCTACTTTGATAAAGACCCAAATCTAAACATCAGCAAATAATAAAAATAATCATGATACTTGATACCATCATATCAGTCAGAATTGGATATTTCTGGGATTTTCCAGACCTTAATGCAATAATCTTCCTCACAATTATCTCAAATGGTTTCCATTGAAAATAATAATTATGTATGCATCAATTGCAATTAAATCAATAACAATTAAGATTCAATAATAATTGCACTTGCAACCTGGTTCGTGTCCAATAAATGGTAATTTTAATGACCATGACACTTTACCGATGAGCGTTCCAATCGGTGCAAAATCATTATTAAACGACCAAGGAAGTTGAAGACCCATAATATGGTGATGGAAAAATTGCAGGAGAATGAATCACTTTGATGAAGGATTGTACTAACTGTTAGAACAGAAACTCTTGAAAATAATAGAGGAACAAACTAATAAAAAGAAGAGATTGTTTGTTTCCAATAATGGAAATCAAGAAGATATTTTTCGTGGGTAACAGCTCTTTCCTTATCTTGAAAGCATCATTATATTGAAGACTCAGCTCAATTCAAGTTATTTATTTGCTGAATCCATGCATCTACAAATTCAAATAAGAGCTGACTATTTAATGTTAGATTCATTGCCACGTTATTAAGTTGGAAATAACAATTTATTATTGGGTAATGGAAACAATAATGTTTCAGAAGCCCCAATGTCAAAATTAGTTCCTGAAATTTCCAATAGTTTGGAAGATTAAATTTATTCCCACTCAATCTAGCAAATTATTATTAAGTAAACATGTTTACATTGTGCATTGATTGTGCAATTATCTGATATTGAAAAAAATTGCTGCAGGCAGGATATCGCGATTGTGGTAGTTCTCGGTGATGTTTTTGAATTTAACATATAATTATAGTTACCTACATAGAAAAATGTATCATTCTATCATGTGACGTTATTTTTTTGGTCTGCACCATAATTATTATTATTATAATTATAATGTAATAATGTTGAAATCCTGTGCAAACCCGAAATTCGAATTTTTTACTTCAAGATTATTGTCTGCCTTATTTCTCCTAAATCAGTTACAAGTTTGTGTAACCAATTCTAAACCCACATACTCTTCCACAGTCCTTTAGATTTAGACTAGCCCATTTCATAACATAAAGGTACAAACATTGAGTTAATTCTATTAAAACGTAGTAATAACAATAAATTTGAAAGGAAACTATAAGTATATAGTTTACATTCTAGCCAATGGTAAAGTATTCCATAAAAAATAACTAGAAAGGATTTTGAATAACAATTCTTCGTAAATCAGCAAGAAACTGGTTGTATGAGATGCCATAAAGATCCAAAGATTCTGAGTTAGCAGCTCGTGTTAATCGATTGATAGGAGAGTTGAAGCAACAATTGGTCATATGAAAGGGTACCGTTGTTTAAATAGGTAAGCATTGCATCTGTTTCGCGGAGTGACATGGAAGTTAAGCCTTTGTAGTAGGTGTGGATCGTAGGATCTGTAATTGATGATGTTGAAGAAAAGTTTCATATATTGTTGTCTCCAACGTATTGATAGGGTGTTCATGTTCAGTGAAATTTCTAGATCAGCATAGTCAATCTGCTCACTGACTATGGGTATGTTTAGTTTATATGCTTCATAACGAAGAAATGTATGCTGGATATGTTCGATTTTATTAAGGTGGACTGCATAATAAGGATTCCAGACAGAAGAACTATACTCCAAATGCAAGTGCGACCTAACTAATGAGAAGTAGAGCAATTTTATGAAATTTATATTATTGAATTCTGAGGTGGCACATCTTATGAAACCCAACACCTGCAAATTTTGTAGTTATGAGGAGCAAAAGATAAACTGCTGTCCAGAATGACGCCTAGATCGACGATTGCTTCAACAGTTGGGAGTAGGTACCTTGCCTAGAAGGCTGTAATTTACAATAACAAGATTGTTTAAGCGATAGAATTTCATAACCTGTAACGCTCTTTTGTCGTAACAAAAAAATGCTAATAATCTGCGCTCGACTATGCTCAGTGGTTGTTTAGCTTGGGGTGGTCCTTGGTGTTGGTACAGTCGAGAGAGGGCGCCACTAGTTTGTATAAAATTATTTTTATTATAAAAGAATAGCCAAACTAGACACTATTCAAATAGTTAGCTAGTATTTAAAAAGATAAATTTAAAAATCTGAAAAGGTAAAATAAATCCAAAATCCAATAGCTATCTGACATTTGACCCATTCAATAAAAACACAAGTTTTGGAATTCTAAAAACAATAATTTATTAACCAAAGGTCGAACTGTTGTTCTTTGAAAATTTGTTGACAAAATGGCGAACTGGCTCTTCAGTGAAAATGTATTCAATTGTTCAGAGGAGAATATTGTTCAGTATCCGATTAAAAAAAAAAATAATAAAATTAAGCAGCTTTCCAAAAGCAAAACTTAATTTAAATAAGTATATTAGAGGATTGAAATTTAAAAACAATTAAATAAATACCCACGATGAAATTTACCTAAGTATAAATGGGGAAGTCATAATACCATTAACCTTTAATTCTTTGACTCAAAGTCAATCAAATCAAATAAAAACAAATTTATAAATGCAGAAAGGTAATAAATAATCCCTAGGGAGTTCTAAATATCAAAAACCTGAAATTAAGGATATCGGGGAGAGCTCTACCGTCTTACCTGTAATTAAAATTCAAAATATGTAACCATATAACTTAACTTTAACTACCTAAAGATTTTACATTGGTTTACCTTGTAGAACTACCACCTTATTGATTTGAAATTAAAGGTCAAATCAACCTCCAAATGTTAATGAATCCACCATATATTATATCTATCGGTACTCGATATGAAAGAAATAAATTTGTAATAATTTTAATAACCCATAATTATTAGATACTAGAATACTAGATAATGATAAAGAAAACGTTAATGAAGGTAAATATCTAATAATGATAATGATTAATTAATTAAATTGATAATAATATTTAAACAGTAGTTAGCTATTCTAGCCAAATACTACTATACGTTAAACCAGTCGGTAATTGATTTCACAAACATATTAATTAGCTAATGAAGCTAAACGATAAGGGGCAATAGAAAAAAGGTAATAATAATTAACGGTAATAGGCTCCTTGCATCAAATTTTTTTATTGTTGATTTCGATAGTCCATGAAAAATAAGTCAACACGTGTTTTTTCTTTTGCTTCTTAGTCAAAAATTGACGGAGATACAACACTATGAAATATGCCTATGACGTCACTTATCTAATAAATAAGTGACGTTGCACATGCTCAGTATATCTATATATACAAAATTTAATATTTGAATAACTTCCGGAATAATCATATTTGGGCGAAATAAAAAAAAGTAACGATTTTTTTTCGATTTCCTACAGTTTGCAATAAACAATAATCAATTTAATTTTCCATGCAAGTACCCTATTAATATTTATAAAGATATTAATTAGCTAATAAAGCTAATCGATAGGGGGCGATAGAAAAAAAATAATAATAAGTAAGGGTAATTATTATGGCACATTTACAGTACCCATAGGTAAATAATTATACAAGCCTGGACGGAATCTTGTAAAGCCTCGGAGGTTTTCACAAATTTGAGATCTGGAAGTACCAAACTGGCTGGAGACAACCAAATAATGGTTGGGGATCAACTTCTTACAGGACACCAACATTCCTTGAAAAGGGGGCTCAGATTTACTTTGACATGCAGAAGAGCATGGTCTCAAAATCGTCAATTTTCACTTAGAAATGCAGGCGCGGATTTTTCGTCCTGTCCTGTCCAAAGTTGCCTGAACGGCCGATAGTTAACCTCACTTTCAAAAATCTTTACAAAAATCAACAATTTGTTGATTTTCCAAGAAACGTTCTAGCTGACACGATTAATCACTCTTCTCGCTAGTCAATTTATAAAACTATAGGCTCGATGGCCAAAAATAAAGACAAAATTTTAAGATTTTTAAGATTAAAAATTTGGACGACCTTTCCGGTCCTACGACAAAATAGAAAAGCTAGTCGAAATGTACCCAAAGTGG
The DNA here is from genome assembly GCA_917834065.1 of Ceutorhynchus assimilis. Lineage (NCBI taxonomy): Eukaryota > Metazoa > Arthropoda > Insecta > Coleoptera > Curculionidae > Ceutorhynchus > Ceutorhynchus assimilis. Next base: position 26,005,863 of record OU892280.1, on the reverse strand, counting down.
TTCTGTCTTTTCTTTCTTGATCAATCAGGCTTGTCGAGATCATAAAAATGACAGCGCTACAGGTTTCTCGGAAATAATGGAATTCTCGATTCAATGATATTAGGTTAGGAAAACTAGTCAGAAGAATCATAGATGTCGCTAGGTGTACGAAATAGTACTTTAAACATTGTTCAAATGAGTCCAAAATATATGAAAATAATTAAGAACAAGAATTATATTGTTGTGACATTTCAAATGTTACAAACCTGGGCATTTCTGTTTAAATCCATACAGTTAACTGTACACCAATCACTCAATCTGATGCTGCAGTCGCACAGCATCGTCTAGTGAGGATATCGTCATGAACATCTTGAGGTTGTCTGCAAAGAGAAGACTGAAACCAGCCAAAAAGTAACTCGTTACGTCATTTATATAAACATTAAATAACAGAGGTCCCAGATGGGAACCCTGAGGAACCCCGGATGTGGCCCCAGTATCGTTGGAGAGAAAGATTCCTGCTCGAAACATGAACGTTCTTCCAAGCAGGTAGGAAGAGAGCCAAGACAAAAGACACTCCTGCAGACCGAAGCTTAGCGATAAGAATCTGGTAGTTGACCCCTATTTGGAAAAATCAGTGTATATGGCATCACCTTGGGCTCTCCAATGAGATTACATCAAGTTGGGTTAACCTCTTTTTCATGAAGCCATATTGGTCGTCAATATTAATACCACTCAACAGGGCTGTCAGGTTGTCTGTTATAAGACATTCTAAAAGCTAAGGAACACAACTCGGAGTGAATATAGGTCTGTAATTTTTGATGTCTGACTTATCACCGGACTTATAATTTGGGACAACATAACTCAACTTCCAGTAAGATGGAAAAACTCCGGTTTCCAGGGATTTATTGAAAATTAGATGCAGTGGTCTAGCAATCACAAAAGCACAGAATCTCTGAGGAGCCTCGGCGGCAGTTTATTAGCTATATATCAATTGAAAAAAGGAGTTTATATTTCGTGCAAATTTTTTTATTCAGTGCAAAGCGCTTCCCTCCTCAGGGCTTCATGAGTGCTACCTGAAAGTAAGGAAAAACCTTGTAGCTTTTTGGAAAAATGATGAATTAATGGGGGATTATCCCTGAGATAAACTAAACAACGTAACAAGTAACCAAAATAAGGGTTTTTAGGATGAATATTTGCTATTTCCGGACGAGGCGGTAGCCGTAATAGCTTTCCAAAAATTGACTGAATTCTGCTGACAAAAATATGAAATTCAATAAAGTACATTTCTCTAGGTAATCTAGGGTGTTTTTTGTTTGCATTAATGAAGCTCCAGAAAGCCTTTATATTGTCTGGCAAAGAAAATTTGATTTCACGCACAAAGTTAGCCCGACAGGATCTAGAGAGTGTTTTACATTGCGTTCTTAACAAAAACAATATTGTAATCCTCTGGGGAGTTGGAAAATTTATAGTTTCTATGGGCTGCTTTCTTAAGTGAGACAAAGTTTGCGAAGGTCCTGAAAAAACCAGCGAGGGAATTTAAAAGTTGGTATAGTTTTTTATGAAGGACGTATATATCAATTGCTGAATATATAGGATTTCGTAAAAAGTGTTTATCATATTGTCTAATGGTTGGTATCTCAATATATCATCCCAAAAAACACAATTAAGGTAATCTAAAATGGATTTAAATTAGCCATCCCTAAAATCATAATAAAAACCAGTTTCTTGCAAACCAAAACAAGGAGGAGCGCTTTTCAAGGGAATATGTGTTTCTAGAGATGGATGGAGCCTAGTTGTGCAAGTGCCTTCAATTTTGGAAAGAACGAGATCAAGAATTATGTTCCTGAAGTTGGGAATTGTGTCTAGTTGGTTGAAATCGTGGGTAGGCTATTTGCTCTACGGAGTCTTTGCCGCTTTTTGGTGGGTGTGTTGTGGACGAAGATAAGTCAAAGTTTTCGGTAGTCAAAAACACAAAAAGTCCAGAATTGTTGACAACATTCAAATAAACTTAAGCCCTTTAGCATCAAATAATTATCGTATGTCTTTAAAACGTCTAACTTATATTTGAATTGTGCCTGTTTGTCCATTTGTGTTCCTTTGTTGAAAAAGAGTTTTATAATTATATTTTCATATTCATCCACGTCACTCTGTTCCTGAATTCATGTTCAATGTACCTCATGCCAGTTAGTGAATAATGATCTTCCTGGTAGGTACCCATGCTGAGAATCTGGTATTACTTGCTGTTGTAGTAAAAAAGATGTTAGATGTTAAAGTATGACTATTATAAATGGTAAATGGTTACAAGTTTAACGTCCTGACTTGTTTGGCCTTGTCAAGCTTCTTGGTAGGGGGGGGGGGGGTTGGGGGTGTCATAAAGTGGTTATTGACACTCTTTTAATAATCCGTTTGGAGCTATTTTTCAACTACAGGATTGTCCAGTCTGGACTACCCTGTGGTGTGTTGTCCCTGTGGCTTTCTGGTGCTTTCCACAGTGGTAGGGGGTCCGAGGGTCCCTTTGGTCTTTGTTCTGTAGCACCCGTGTGTGTGAAAAATTTCCTTGTCCTGTTGAGGAGGTCGTCTTTGAGGGGTCGGATGTTGACCCTCCTCTATACCCTGTCATTAGGTACGTACTGATCCCATGTTATGCTCAGTGCCGTCCTGAGCATTTTTGTCTCGGTACTCCACAGCGGGCTTTCGCCGATCGGGATGCCGGAGCTACATACCGGGTAGGTATTGGTTCAACATATGCCTGGTATAGTATTTTTTTTGTTTCGGCGGTCAGTCTGAATGCTGTCGATTGTCGATATGAAAAGGTAGATGGCACTACCTGCCAGTCTTGCCCTTGAGCCCAGCCACTTACAGTGGTCATTGAAGAGGAATTTTCTGTCCAGTTTAACTTCCAAGTATGTTAGGTCGTTGTTCGGGTTGATCTGGTTGTTGTTGATTGTGATGTAATTCTCGTCTGGTCGTCTTTTGTGGTTACAGTGGTTGAAGTGTATTAGTAGTATTTGCATGATTTAGTTTGAGTTTCCACTTAGTGCAGTAGTAGGCGTCTATTGCCCTGACATGCTGTTCGACTTTCAGAGTCGAGATTCGGGTTTGTTTCGAGTTGGTGAACACAACTATGTCGTCAGAATACAGGGCGAGGTTGGTATTCGGTCTCTTCGGTATGTCGTTTATGTAGATATTGAAGAGGGTGGGGAATATGACACTGCCTTGGGGTAGGCCCTCTGTGATCAATTTTGTGCCAGATTTCGCGTTTCTGTTGTTTACGCTGAATCTTCTGCTTCTAAGTTGGCTCTCCGTGATTCGCACTATCGCTGGGTTGAATCCTCGGTTAATCATTTTGTATGAGGGCCTTTCTTCAGTCAGTGTCATATGCTTTCTCCATGTCTAGTGTGGCTAGGGTTGTGGTTTGTTTTTTGTTATTGACATCCATGGCGTGGTCTATCAGTCTTGCGAGCTGAAATTCAGTAATCCTGTTGTCTGAATCCGGATTGCTCGTCGATAATTATGTGGTTATTTTCCAGGTGCTTGGTTGTCCTTTTGTTCAGGATTCGCTCCAGTACTTTCCCAAGGAAGTTCAGTAGCGAAATGGGTCTGTGGTTTTCTGGTTTGTTTTGGTCCTTGCCTCGCTTGGTGAGCATGATGGTTTTGGCTTCCTCCCAATCATTGGGAAAGTACTGGAGCTTTGTACATGCATTGTAGATGTATGTTAGCTGTACAAAGGCTTTCTTTGGTAGGAACTTGCAATCTTTTGAAACAATTCCGTCGTTTGTAGGGTTTTGATTTAGAGATAAATCTGGCTATCTTCATTATCCGGAGCTCTGTCCACAAAATTTCCGAAGGTGTGGAAGACCTGCCTTCTGATGGCGTCATCTGATAGTTGTTCTGTGAGTTTACTTGTTTTGATTAGTTTAGTTGCAAACGCCTCGGTTTATCCTTGTGTGTCTGTGATTGTGTTTATTTGTCCTGTTGCGTCGGTTACCTACCCGTAGTGGGGGAATGTTTTGTGGGCTATTTCTGTTCCTGTAGCCTTTCATATGTTTCCATATGTTGCCTTCATCGTGGGATGCTAGCGTTCTCTTATTCCACTCCTCATTTAGGTGTGACGACATAAATGATTTATAGGCTAGGGCAATTTTAACTCATGTTCGAAGCCGTTTCACTTGCGATAAAAAAATTAAATGGAAAATCTGAATTAGAGGATCGATAGTTTGGCATTTCGACTTATCAGTGGAGTTTTCAAAAGAAATATAAAAAAATTATCCTCAATTCGACAGACTGCTTTAGAAACATCCCCATTATGCCGAAACGACTTATCGGACCGGGCCCAAATTTGGGCTCAATAAAGCCTGCCTCATCTACACTTTGTATGTGTAAAAAATTAATTGTCTAGCATGAAAATTAAAAAAGTTAGGAATTTTTTACGAAAATCTCTTTTATGGGGGGAAAAAAATCATTTCTCGAAGACTAAAAGACCTACAGGGTTGTTTGATGGCTCATTTTAAAGCTTGTTCAATGCTCTAAAACTAATGCCATAGTAGCAAAACCATCCGATCCTTAGTTTTCGAAATACAGTAAAATAAACAAAAAAAAGCCCTGTTTTTGCACTAAATATTGTTTATAAAATCCCCTAAAAGTAATTAGATGTTGCATTTTTGGTTTTTAGCATCTATAAATGATCCTTAACAATATTGCATCGATAGTTTGCTGTTAAATTTTATGTTAAAATATGGCTGTTATTTCGCTAAGTGCCTTGGCCTATTAACCAGGGCGCATTATTCCAGGTATTCATTTCGGTCGAAGTGGTCCCTGGTTCTCTGGGTTCTTGCCCTCAGCTTGTTCCGTTGCGGTATTTCCCTTTTAATGTGTTTGGGGAACTTTTGTTTGTTGATAATGGTTATCTTTGGTACATGTTATTCCTTGGCCATCGTGATGATATTTACGAGGCTTCGGATTTTTTGGTTCACTTTGTTTGTCGTTACGATTCTGTTGTTAATCCTATTGCCCTGGTTAATTGTGTTTTTGTATGCTGTCCAGTCAGCATGTTTGTAGTTTATGAATGGTTTGGGGGGCGTTGTTTGTATTTGTCGATTTCGAAACAGACTGGAAAATGATCGGATGTTGCTTCCAGCATAGTTCTGATAGTTACGTCTAGGTTTCTGGTGATACCAATGTCTATAGTGGAGTTTTCTTGTGTTCTGGTAACCCAGCTCCGGATCAACCGGTTCGGAGCTATAATCTGTAGGTCTATTACGTCAAGAATGCGATTGAGATGTTTCCGGCTTTGTTGGCGCTGTGATTATTTCAGTCGGGGTGTTTGGTGTTTAAATCTCCGACTGAAATCACTTCTGGATGGTTTGTAATATTTAGCATTTCTTGGTGGTCAAGTCGGTCGCCATTTTTGTTGGAGGCTACCACCACCTTGCTTGATACCCCTTGTTCTCAAGGATCCTCTTGACTGGTCTTCTGATGTCACCCTGGTTTCTCGAGCCCATTAGGCTGGGGTCGGTAAAGTCGCAACGCGCACTACTTCACGACTAAATTCACTTTGGAACTAAAACTTCACACTTGGTTTCTCGTAAGCATCGGGTATTGGCACTAGTCAACAATACCATCAGACAGACTAAGAATCGCTTTGAGATCTTTCTTAGAGCAAAACACGTTTACTCTGCGAGAGCTCAACTCGGAATAATTTGATGGTTCCAGTTTATCCCCATTTTCAAAGATTGGTACCACCATCGAGGATTTCCATATTTCTGGAATAGGAGCTTCATTCATTATAGAATTTAGAATAGTAGCTATAGGACTGCAGAGTGCTTTTCAAAAGTTTTCCAGAAAGAGGGATGAAATTTCGTCAGGACCAAGACTAGACTCCGCCTTTAGAGATGAAATGGCCACTTGTAACTTTTCTGGGGTGAATTGTATATTACTTATCTTTGCAGCGATGCGCAATTTAAGTGAAAGAGTCAATGGGTTATTATCTTCTTGAGTAAAGACTCGCTGGAACTGGTCTGCAAAGCAATTGGCAATTTCAATCTTATCGTAAATAGTCTGATTCGTGTTTGTGTTTCTAAGCACAAAATTTTGGAGACGAGAATTTAGGGAATGTTTTATAAAAGAGTAAAAAAACAGGAACTTGTAATAAATTCTGTTCATATTCTTGCCTAACCTGATTCGAGATCTTCTTTGTTATAATATTATTTTGTTGTTTGTAATGATCATAATCTGTGTTTGTTTTTGTCCTTTTGTACTTACCCCAAAGTTTTGGTTTTATGTTGATTTGCTTTAAAAACTTCCCTGTTGAGCCAAAGCTTAGGTTTTAAAGGTACATGTAGCTCAATAGTTTTTGTCACTAAACTTATTAGCTGTGTTACATACATCAATTTGGGATGCGCATGCTTCTAACTATTCAGTTATGTACTTACTTATGTATTTCATCATAATTTGCTTCCCAGTAATTTCTTTTATGGATCTTTTTGTTCAATTCTGGTAGAATTGAACAAAGCTGGTACAGTAGTACCAGAAGCAGACTTCAAACAGTTTGAGAGTCTATCTTGCTTTCAGTTTTTTTGGTTTCTAACTCTGAGATTACTGTTCTTGATAAACACTTTGCTCTAGTTTACTTTTCAGTCTAAGCACCTTCAGGACTTCTTCCTTGTTTGGGAACGTAACTCGTATAGGTCTTTTTTTTTAAGGCTACATACCTTCCAATTCGGGTTATTTCAACTTTTGCGGGTTTAGTTATGCCGTTTTTTTTCCGTATTATGCTAGTGGCTTTATCTGGATCAAAGGCTGATGTCTGTTCAGGCGCAGGTGAGTTTGACTCTTCCACTCCAAAGATAAGAATATTCTGCGCTCTGCGTTCACGTTCTTGCATTTCTTGAATTGCTGGCTCGAGTTCAAACTTGGTTTGGGAGACAGTTTGCTGAACTTTTTCTTCCAGTTGCTTTACTTGATTTTTAAGGTAATTTTTTTAAGGTTAAGCGGGGGTATGTTGAATCATTCATCTTCTCCTTGAGACTCTTTAATTCTAATATTATCCACTTAAGTTGCTGTTGAATAACAGGCACATTATGAAGGGCATTTTTAACTGTAACCCTGCACTCCGCACAGTAGTGCATGACAATTCGCTTCTTGTGTATGAGAGCCCTTATTTCAGAGAGTAAGATAGGCCTGAGCATTCTTCACAAAAAAATTCTTGGCAGTTATCACAAGGCGCTCCGAAGGTAACCTTGCTGTCCTTGGATCGAAGTGTATCTTTGAATTAACGGTCGTTTTTACATTTATAGGAGTCAAGGGTACTTACCCATTTAGAGGTTAGGTTTTGATTATGTGTGTACCAGCTGACTTATTGTTCTTTAGTTGTCTGATTGCCTCTAATCTGGGAACCTCGCTCAGGTCTTGTACTGGTTTCTGTGGAATTTCATTGAAGATGTCATCAATAATTTCCGATTCTCTGTAGAGTAGTTCCTGAACTACAACGAGAATTGATGGAAGAACTGTCATTAAGCAGTCTTGTTTCTGCCATCTTTGGATTGTAAGGGTTTGAGTCCTTGAGTGGTTGGTCCGTATACCATCTAGTAGCCTGAAATAAAGCCCTGGTGCTGTTGGTATGGAGAATGAGTATAAGGATATGGAAAGCAGGCAAGTACAACGAAACAGTACCAAAACGAATTTTGACTATGTGAAAGCTGAAGAGAAGGCGTATACAATGGCGATATCTCAAAAAACGGCGAAACTTTTCATTAGGGTAAATATGTTCAAACAGCTTCCAAATGACCCCAATTATCACTCATTGAAATATTCCTATCGATGTACCAAAAACCCTGTATATAATGAAATTTGCAACAGAGTCCTAGAAACTAGTGAAGATTGGGAATTGCATTGGCAGAACATTGTGAAACTGATTTTCTGTTGTCACGAATTCCTCTCTGATGACTCAATTGGGTTTTTTTTTCCAACAATAGGCTAAAAAATTCAATTACAAACCATTTTTACGAACCGTTCATAAAAGCTATAATAAAACCTTATCTAAGGTTTTGCCGTCATTATCTTATCGCGAGTTTTTATGCACAACGATTTTCTAATCCACCTATAATAGTGTTTGATTTAGAGGCAAACAGTACAGGTGCGAGAAAACATAACAATGTCGAGTTTTTTTTCAAATTTGTTCGGTGGCAAAAAAGCGAAAAAAGAAAAATCTACCAAGGAAATAACCGTCAAAAGCATCAAGAAAACTGAAGACACTCACGAAGACGACAACAACGATAAGATACCAGTTTTAAACAGAAGATTATCGTTGTCAAAAAGTGGCAGAATGAAGGAGAAAAAACGTATCAATATATCAGTTTTGAACACTGGCAATGATACTACTGGAGACTTTGCTGCTGGGAATGATAAAAATCTGGATCGTAAAAACTCTCTACCAACCAGCGACGTTTTTGATATTGAGGGCATCGAAAGGGCCGAAAAGGAGCATTGCAGTCCCATTAGCGAAACACCTCATACGTCACTATAGGGATTATTTTTGTGCTGTGCAATATTTTTGTGATAAAATTTGTATGAGTGGGCTAAATTATTAAGGTTTTTTTTTATGATAAGTGATTTTTATGAAATGAGGCATAGTTTTACGAATAATTTGTTTATTATGTAAGTAAATAATATTCGATTTATTGATTTTGTTTTTATTTAAAACTGGGGCAGAAGCCAAAGGCAAGGTATAGTATTATTAGCAAATAACTATTATACATTATGAAATAATTAAAGAAACGAGTCTGTTACAATTAATAATATGGTTATATTGCTAAACAATCTAGTTTTTTTTTTTTTTGAAATTGTAGATCAAAATGTCTGATGCAAAAAGATCAGCAAGCCAAATAAAATTCCTTCGTGGAATTTTTGTCTTTTCAGTAGTACAACCACAATTAATAACATTAATAATGATCAACATTATGGTTTTACAATGAATGACATATTTCGATAATTTTCGTAATTATTGAACTCTGCTAAAAATAATATATTGCTGATTTTAAGTAGGTAGGTAAGTACAATTTGATAAATATTCAAAAAGTTCAAGCAATGTATATGTGTAAGTTAAACATCATTTCAAAACTTCTTTAAATTTATGTATGTCTTTGAAACACGAACACGTATAAAATGTACAGGAAGAGACGTCTGAAGTCATAAACTTGAATAGAGCCTAGGTACATACATAAGAAATTTATTTTATTGCTTTCTAACTTATACCTCAAGGACTAAAAGTCTGCCAACAAATTTTAATTAGTTTAGAAAGCTCGAAAAATGAACAATAACATATTGATAAAAAGATATACTCACATTGATAAGCATGAATCGTTCCTCGTCCAACCTGCAATAAATATAAAAAAAACTATTATATCATAGCTTATACAAACACATCAGATAAAATCTGTATTCTTATGCATAGACAGGTACCCATGCACAGTGAAAGTACCATTTTAGTATTACTCGCGGTTCCGTGAGTAAAATTTTCATCCGCTATAACATTGAATTTGAATAGGTTCAGGTACATTGCCAAATTTATTTTCTTTTTGCATTGAGAAATCGACAAAATGAATGCGAGTAAAAGTCGACGCGTTCGAACTGTTAATCAGAGATTATATCAATAGAATGTTGAAAATCAACTTGACACAAGGGTTTATTTCAATTTAGAGAAAAATCTTTTCCTATATTTCTTCAATATTGGACATAAATAATGACTCACTCGAACAAGCCTTATTTGAAAAAGCCTTGAAGAAGAATGAATTTCGAACCATTGATGAAGAAGACTAAGAAGACTTAGTGCTTTATGATAGCTAAATCTGAAAACCAAAAAAAAGTCCAGAACTTTTCAACTATCAATCCGCATTAGTTCCATGATAAGTTTATGTAAATACTATGTAAACTCAGGGGTTTGTAACTGTTTATAATATGTAATATTTACCTAAAATATTGAATATAACGTTTACATAACTAAAATATGGAAATTCGAAGGGTCATATTTTAGAAACTAGAAAAGCTACCGGCATTAAATTTTGTCTAGTTGAAGATCTTGATTGCGGCTTCAAAAAAGGTTATTTGGAGCAGCGAGCTCTAGGGCTTCATTCTCGAGATAATCGGCTTTAAAGGTTTTCCAAAATTTGGGACAAAGTTTCAACTTTGAGGATCAACAACTCGAAAACTATTTGAGATAAATAATACAAGTTTGTTTCATCTTAATTAGGAATATATAAATATGCATCAGAGTTTGTAGAATAATAATTCAATTATGAGCGATTTTGTGAGGCAATCAATGATCAAAATTTTTCAATGCAAAATTCATTTATAATTTATTACAGGCCCTAAAACCTGAAAAAGAAAAATCACAAATGCTTTTCCACTTCACACTCCTTCTTTCGATTGGTAAAATCAAAAATTAAAAAAATAAGAAAAATCAAAATTGAAGTTTTTCTAAGGGATATGCAGGGAAATTTCATTTTCAAATATTTCCAAGGGCAACATTTTGGAAACTAGAAAAGCCATCGTTACGAAATTTCGTCCAGTGGTAGATCTCTATTGCCTGGGGCTTCAAAAAAGGTTATTTGGGGCACCAAGCCCTGGGGCTTCATTTTTGAAATAATTAACTATGAAAGTTTTCCAAAATTTTAGACAGAGTTTCAACTTTGAGGCTCAACATCTCGAAAACTATTTGAGATAAATGATTCAAGTTTGTTTTATCTTGAATTGCATTTAATTTTGATCAGGAATATATAAATATTCATCAGAATTTGTAGGATATTAATTGAGTTATGAGCGATTTTGTAAGGCAATGTCGAATGACCAAAAATGCAAAACTTTGTTACACAATATGGTTTACATCACTGTGATATGAATTTTACATCTACTAAAGTATGACAAAGTTCAATTTTACCTTATTGTGACTTGAACAAAATTTAGAAATTATGTAATTAGGTAAAGTAATTACGTAAATTTCTACCTTAACTTTATGTAGCTGTGTTTACTGGACCGCTAAAGAAAAACTCATTTTTGAGTTCATTTAGAACTGGGAAAAATACTCCAAAAGTACCTAGGATTTTGGACCGATGAAGAAATTGCAATTGATTATTCTGAACAATCAATAAGAGTATTATTTTTAAGTCAGAGATTGAGATTTCTTAGATTTCTAATTTAGGTGACTCCAAAATGCGAACGAGACTTGAGACTTCGAATTAGGGACCAATCAAAAAAAAAGTTTTGCTTGAGTATTTCTTCCCAAAATTAAGAAACAACTAACTAAATCCTTCAGAAATAAATTGGAATAATACCATTATAGAAAGACATATTTGAATGTCCTCAAAGGTTTCTGTGAGACTGATGTCCATTTGAATGACCGGTGTGAAGTTAGCAGTCAAAAATTGACAGCCAATTTGACGAGAACACCTGAACGATCATTGGCGAACATTTTTTCTTTAAATTCAAAATAAATTCAATAAATCATACTTAAACATCGAGTCTAGTCATGAAATTTATAGAGCACTATTTCAACATCTTTGTCAATCCCTATGCAAAATCCCATTGACTGAAACCCCGTCAAGATATGAAAAACTACCCTTAACATGGCGAGTCTTGCCATGAAATTATTAGGGTAGGTACTATTCTAACACCATTTCCAACCTCCAGGCAAAATCGCATTGACTCAAACCCTGTCGAATTATGGAAAAGGACCCTTAGAAGGTAAAAATACATAAATATTAAGATTTTCGTATTTTTTTCTAGCTCGGACTTCGAGGCTTACCATGAAATTATCAGGGTACTATTCCAACACCATTTTCAACTCCCATGCAAATTCCCATTGACTCAAACCCCGTCGAAATATGAAAAACTACGCTTGACAAGTAAAAATGGAATATTCAGATTTTCGTATATGTTTTTCCAACTCGGACTTCGAGGCTTGACATGAAATTAATAGGGTACTATTCTAACTAATACCATTTCCAAACCCCATGCAGAATCTCATTGACTCAAACCCCATCGAAATATGGAAGAGTACCCTTAGAAGGTAAAAATGCATAAATATTAAGATTTTCGTATTTTTTCCGACTCGGACCTCGAGTCTTGCCATGAAATTAATATTATTTATGCATTTCTACTTGTCAAGGGTAGTTTTTCATATTTCGACGGGGTTTGAGTCAATGGGATTTTGCATGGGGGTTGGAAAGGGTGTTAGAATAGTACCCTATTAATTTCATGGCAAGACTCGAAGTTCGAGTTGGGAAAAAATATAAAAATCTGAATATTAATGCATTTTTACTTGTTAATGGTAGTTTTTCATATTTCGACAGGGTTTGAGTAAATGGGATTTTGCATAGGGGTTGGAAATGGTGTTAGAATAGTACCTAATTAATTTCATAGCGAGACTTGAACTCCGAGTTGGAAAAAATACGGAAATCTGAATTTTTCTGCATTTTTGCTTGTTAAGGGTAGTTTTTCGTATTTCGACAGGGTTTGAGTCAATGGGATTTTGCGTGGAGGTTGGAAATGGTGTTCGAATAGTACCCTTTCATGGCAAGACTCGAAGTCCGAGTTGCAACAAAATACGAAAATTTGAATATTTATGCATTTAGGGGTTTGTTTGTTTGATCTCTCATTTGTTTGAGAAAAAAATTATGTTAAAGAACACGAACAGTTCAGTGCATTGTTTTAATTCTTCTTTCACACGTGACATCAACTGTTTGGAATATAACTTAAAAAAAAAAATAACTTTTTCTGTAACCGAAAAAAAAAATGTACCTATGCCATCTCACACTGATATACAGTGAGTTCATAAAGTCCCGCATAAATTCATTATTTTGAAAACGGTAGAATTTTGGAAAAATCGCTCAGACACGTCAATCTTGTTTTTTTGTTTGAAATTTCCGATATATTTTTATCATACAGGGTGTCTCAAAAATAGCTTCGCTGGTATTAACTTTATTTTATTTTTTTAAATGGTGCCCCCTGTATATTATGACATTTCTGGATTCTGTGGAAAATTCTATGTACATATGTACAATTGGTTCTATGTATATTATTTTGTAGGTCTGTTTAAAAATCGGGTCTCTATGAGAAATATGGACAAATTTTTTGATTTTCTAAATAGATAAATGACTCAATCGATTCAAATTCGTCTATAAAAAATAACATTACTTTCTCCGTAATTAAATGTATTTTTTCCGAATTTGAACTCACTTTTTCCGAATTTGAATTTACTTTTTCCGAATTTGAATTTACTTTTTCTGAAATTGATTTGACTTTTTCCGAAAATGACTTTACATTTTCCTAAATAAAAATTACTTTTTCCGAAATTGAGGTTGAAATGGTGTAGACATATTTCATGTATAATGTCATATACCTATCTTCAACTATTTCGGAAATATTGACAGTTAAATATTGACTTTTTTGCAACTTTGACAGACTGTTAGTTTTAGAGAAAAACCGATTTTACATTCCTGTCTTAGATTTTCATAAACTATCATTTGACACCAACTTTGAATTAAACCGGAGATTAAATTTGACCGAAATTTTTAATCATGAATCAACTTCAAAGTTGGTGTCAAATGATAGTTTATGAAAAACTTAGATAAAAATGTATTATCGATTTTGTTGTAAAATCAACCGTTCAGGTTTTACAGTCTGTCAAAGATGCAAAAAAGTCGATTTTCAACTAGCAATATTTCCGAAACAGTTGAAGATAGGTATATGACATTGTACAGGGTGTCCGAATTTGGATGGTTTTAATAGGAAACATCAATTTCTGAGCAAGATACAAAAAAATGAACCCCCCACTCCGAGGCTCAAATTTCTGGAAATTTTGATTGGTGCAAACCGCATTTTTATATCTTCAACCGTTTAGCCGCTAGAGGGCGATTCTCGATTTTGAACAATAATGTGAAACCATCATAACTTTTTTGTTTATGAAAATTATTGATTTCCGTAAAAAACTTTCTAGAAGCACTTTTTCAAGCAGAATTCAGTGACGTTCTCAGTTTTTTTCTAGTTGGTCCCAACTCCGAGATATTGACCAAAGTCTGGTTTTTTTCAATAGGACACTCTATATATTATTAGCTCATTAGAAAGCTCGGCTTTTTCTGATTTCAATGATATAAAGTTCGATAGGTTTATCTCTAATAGTTTTCGAGAAAAAAAATTATTTCGGTTTTTGTCATAAGAAGCAATGTGTAAGAAAAGGACTTTATATCTGTAAGGAAACTGAGGAAGGTCTCTCTCTAACTCATTGTTTCTTATGACAAAAGCCGAAATATTTTTTTTTCTCGAAAACTGTTAGAGATAAACCTATCGAAATTTGTATCATTGAAATCAGCAAAAGCAGAGCTTTCTAATGAACTATTAATATATAGAATGCCCCATTGAAAAAAATCGGATTTTGGTCAATATCTTGAAATCGAGGCCCAATAGAAAAAAACTGAAAACGTCACTGAATTCTGCTCGAAAAAGTGCTTCTAGGAAGTTTTTACGGAAATCAGTTATTTTTATAAACAAAAAAGTTATGAAGATTTCACAGTATTGCTCAAAATCGAGAATCGCCCTCTAGCGGCTAAACGGGTGAAGATATCAAAATGCGGTTTGCACCAATCAGAATTTCAAGAAATTTGAGCCTCGGAGTGGGGGGTTAATTTTTTTGTATCTCGCTCAGAATTTGACGTTTCCTATCAAAACCATCCAAATTTGGACACCCTGTACATGAAATATGTCTAGAATTTTCCGCTAAATCCAGAAATGTCATAATATACAGGGGTACCATTTGAAAAAATTAAGTTGATACCAGCAAAGCTATTTTTGAGACACCCTGTAGATAACAAATATATCGAAAAATTTCAAACAAAAAAAACAAAATTGACGTGTCTGAGCGATTTTTCAAAAATTCTACCGTTTTCAAAATAATGAATTTATGCGGGACTTTATGAACTCGCTGTACATATAAGGGTAAGATGGCATATATGTCATCTCACCCAAACTAAACTAAAATATACGTCGTACTTAATGCAAAGTAACAACATTTCATTCATTATAGAAAGTGCCTGGAAAAAAGAAAAAAATTAACTTATAGGAACACAAATGTACACACATACATTTAGTAGGAAGTTGAAGCTGAATATACCTACAAAAATCATTTAAAGAACTCTAAAAAAAATACAAATGAAAAATTTTAATAAAAAACTCCATCTCATTAAACTTATTCGCAGATATCGCAAATGAATTGCTTCACTCTTCTGCTGACTCCGGCACATTCGGAATGACACCATCTCTTGCATGCCTGACAGCGAATCCAGTCTTCATTAGAGCGAGATGAGGAGTAGAGCTCGTTGCAGTACAGGCAAGCAGTATCATCTTCTCCGTTATCCTCTAGTCTAAGACTGGAAAGTCTTCTATTTCTTCTTCAGTTTCATCATCAATTACAAATTTCCTTTTTGTTATCCTAGCAGATTTTCGCAACATTGCTGCTTCTTTTTCCGCAATAGCTGCTTTGGCAATTTCAATTTCAGATGTGTTTTTGAGTTGTACACCACACTTTCCACCCTTTCTCGGTTTTCTAATATCATTTGATACAGACGCTGATGGTTGAGATTCATTAGCATTTAGAATTTAGACAAACATTTTGATGTTCTTTAGACCCTGACGGCTGCGGGTTTTCAAAATCTTTGATTTTTGGTGAGATTAAGTTTTCTTTATGATCAGTAACTTCCGCCGGTTGAAACATCCATTCTGGGAAGATATCTTTATTTAGTGGATATATGCCAATCTTAGAAAATGAGTTTACTGCATTTTCTATTGTTGCAGCTTTATTGTAAGCTTCTTTCCTCTCCTTTTGCACCACCGACTTGAAAGTGTGTCACCGTTCTTCCAGGATTAGACTTAAGTCAACGAAATAGTTCTTGACAATAATATGTCATGAGTGGGCCAAAAAAACAAACATCTAATGGTTGCACCTTGTGAGTGCAATGCGGAGGGAAACAAAATACGACAATGCCGTTGTCTTTTGCATATTTTAGAGCTTCAAAATTTTTGTGGCTACTGTGTCCGTCTAAGAGAAGGAATACTTTATTTGTAATAGATGGCTTTACGTACTTGACAAAATGTTTTAGCTATTTCAGAAAAGTTTCTCCTGTCATCCAGCCAGTTTCTTGTGCTGAACCCAAAGCTCCTACTGGAGCATGATCCATAAGTTCGTTCTTAATTTTTTTTTTTTGGAAATAGTAGGACGGGTGGTACGTAAGATCCAATGGCGTGGAGGCTGTATACAACTGTAAGGTGTTGGCCTCTCTTTGCGCTGGTTAGAACACCAACTTGCTTCCTACCTTTAGTTGCCAAAATTTTAGAATTTTTTTATGGAACAGTTGAGAGCCCAGACTCATCCATGTTGTATATATTTTCAGGAGAGAATATGCGTTTCTCTATCACTTTCTCAAGACCATCAAAATACTTCCTAATCTGGACTCTGTTAAACGCACGGACTCTTGCAACCAGTTTGAAGTTAGCACGCCGCTCGAGCACGCCAAAGTGTAAAGTTAGAAAGATGGTGTTTCACGTTCAAATTTGGAGGGATGCTTGTTCAAGGGATGCTTTATCATCCCTCATAGGGAAAATTCCTTGCCAGCCATCGAACTTAGGAAAATCATCGCTTGTATGGAAAAATATAGAAAATTTCATATTTTCTTATTTGTTTGACGACTGGCAAGAAATTTTCCTTCTAGAGATGATAAAGCCTCCCTTGAACGAGCATCCCTCCAAATTTAAACGTGAAACACTATCTAGGTGCCTGAAGAAAAAAAAAGAAAATATGAAATTTTCAATATTTTTTCATACAAGCGATGATTTTCCTAAGTTCGACGGCTGGCAAGGAATTTTCCTTTTGAGGGATGATAAAGTATCCCTTGAACAAGCATCCCTCCAAATTTGAACGTGAAACACCATCTAGGTGTCTGGAGAAAAAATGAGAAAATATGAAATTTTCATTATTTTTCCATACAAGCGATGATTTTCCTAAGTTCGACCGCTGGCAAGGAATTTTCCTTTTGAGGGATGATAAAGTATCCCTTGAACAAGCATCCTTCCAAATTTGAACGTAAAACGCCATCTTTCTAACTTTACACTTTGGCGTGCTCAAGCGGCGTGCTAACTTTACACTGATGCTCTTGCATCTGATGATGTATCTGGTGTACGAAGCGAAATGGAAGGATTTCGTTTGCGGAATCCCTTCCGCCAATCCCAGCCTGCCATTTTCTTTTTCTTTGAAAACCTATTTGGAATCTTCTTTACATTGGAAATTTCATAAGAAAGCCTCCGAATATCTAACGTTGTTAGTCCAAAAAAAACGCACTTCCGATTCTTTTACATGGCACATCAATCCATTTTCCAACTCGAGATTAAAAGTGTCCATGTCCTCCTAAGTAAACCTTATTGGACCCACGATTATCTTTAGCACGTCTTGTTAACGTTGTCTGCGGTACATGGAATGTTTTCGATGCCAGAAGCCATCCCATTTGGTTATTTTCAATTGCGTTAAGTGCTTCTGCCATATTCTCTTCATTCCAACTTTGACGCTCTGATTTTTGGACGTATTTTCGAACCATTTTTATAAAAATCTGTGAAAAAAATAGCGATAATGATTGGGGTGATATGGCATACTTCCGGGTGAAATGGCATGCCATGCCATCTTAACTTGGTCAATGATATGCCATCTCACCCTGAAATACATCATTTTCTTTAGACGTACTTATGTTGTTGGTTCACACTTACATTTTTGTAACTATCTTGTGCGACAGATGTGTACAGCTTTTAAAATAAACACTGCTACATTTAAAAATTTCAACAGAACTTTAAGAGCTCGAATTAGCAAACACTTATAGGATACCCGACAGAAAACTTTCCACGAACCGATAGCATACAACAGGCCGTACCGACTCCGTCGCTTCTTCCAAGTGAACCAAATTTCCACAGCGAACGTTACATGTTCACGTGCATACAAACCGATGCACATAGTTGCCAAATTTACAGTGTTTTCACTAAAAACGCCAATATGCCGTCTCAGGCACAAGTCTCCTACTTGTTAAGGTTAGTTTTTTATATTCCGACGGGGTTTGAGTCAATGGGATTTTGCATGGGGGTTGGAAAGGGTGTTAGAATAGTACCCTATTAAATTATTAATTTCATGGCAAGACTCGAAGTCCAAGTTGGGAAAAAATATGAAAATCTGAATATTTATGCATTTTTACTTGTTAAGGGTAGTTTTTCATATTCCGACGGGGTTTGAGTCAATGGGATTTTGCGTGAGGGTTGAAAATTGTGTTAGAATAGTACCTATTATATTTCAAGACAAGACTCGAAGTCCGATTCGGGAAAAAATACTAAAATCTGAATATTTATGCATTTTTACTTGTTAAGGGTAGTTTTTCATATTCCGACGGGGTTTGAGTCAATGGGATTTTGCATGAGGGTTGGAAATTGTGTTAGAATAGTACCTATTATATTTCAAGACAAGACTCGAAGTCCGACTCGGGAAAAAATACTAAAATCTGAATATTTATGCATTTTTATTTGTTAAGGGTAGTTTTTCATATTCCGACGGGGTTTGAGTCAATGGGATTTTGCATGAGGGTTGGAAATTGTGTTAGAATAGTACCTATATATTTCAAGACAAGACTCGAAGTCCGATTCGGGAAAAAATACTAAAATCTGAATATTTATGCATTTTTATTTGTTAAGGGTAGTTTTTCATATTCCGACGGGGTTTGAGTCAATGGGATTTTGCATGAGGGTTGGAAATTGTGTTAGAATAGTACCTATATACACTGCACAGCATAATTAGCGCATAGGTTAAATTTACCATTTTCTTTTTTTGGTTCTCATTTTTTTTTGGAATAATTTTTCTGCATGCGGTTTTTGGCATTCGAAAGTTGTTTTCGTCTAGATTACCCGGCAAAAACAATTTTTTAGAAGGAATGTTATTTTCATGTTATACAGGGTGATTCGTGAAGTAATGCAACAATAGACAAATTAGGGGTGTGTGCCTGGCCAGCAATAATTTTTTTTTCGCGATCCAGTATGGACCGTTGATAAACTGCTGTCAATATCTCCAGACGTTTTTAGCAGTTTTCTGGTAAAGGCCCTTTTGACGCAGATATACCACTGAATAAAAAATGGGTCAAATTCTTGTTAAACAATTTTCAAAAGGCTGCTGCATGAAAACGGATGAACCGGTATCGGTCAGCATATCGGATTTTGGAAGCTTCTTTTCTGTAGATTTTTTTTGACGCAATAGCTTTTCTTGCGGATGTCCCTTATCATATTATACAGGGGTCGAAAAAATCACGTACCTGAAATTGTGCAAATTATGGTAAATGCTCGCTTCAAAGCTATGCCAATTGGGCTGTGTGCTTTCGTTTTGTTACACAATTGGTCAATTGAAACTTTGGATCAATATATCGGTACACATTTCTCAATTTTTGGATTAGTGCCCCCCCGAGTGCCTTTTTGGCAGTCCGAATTAGAAATGCTGTTGCATAGAAACGGACTGATACATTTTGAATATTTTTTCGATTTTGCAAGCTCATTTCATGAAAATTATTACGCTATTACTGTAAATACAAAATTTCGGATTGTACAGGGGTTAGCGAAAAGGTGAAGTTAAGTTTTTCAGAAATCAGATAAATCCTGTAGATATTGTCAAGTGGTCGATACTTTGGGTCAATATCTCAAGATGATTACTACTCTTTGTAAATAGGGCCTCGTAATGCCTTTTTGGCAGCACAACAGTTTCAATAAGTTGGAAATTGAGAAAAGAATAATGGATTTTCACGAACTTCTCCGATGTTGAAAGCTTATTTTTTAGATTATTACAGATTCAAAATTTAGTTATTTCCAGAAGTTACTTACCGAAATCAAATGTCCTGTAGATCAAAGTTAATTTCATTTAATGCACACAGCATCGGAATAATTAAAATGCAGGCTTAAGGACAAAAATAACATTTAATTTCACAATTTGGCTCAATAAATAATAATACAAAATTTAGTAATGTGTGTTGCCTCCTCTTGCTCTAATTACTGCTCCGCATCTTCTTGGCATGCTTAAAATTAGATTTCTTATTGTCTCCTGATTCATCTGATCCCATATTTCCGTAGGCCTCAAAGAGAGCTCATCAAGGTTCCTGGGAGGAGGCATTAACGCTCTAACCTGTCGACCCATGTTGTCCCAAAGGTGCTCGATTGGGTTAAAGTCAGGACTTCTAGGCGGCCAGGGCAAAGTGGATGTAATCTTGCACAACTCCAGCCACATGTGGTCGAGCATTATCTTGCATCAATAAAAAATCTTCTCCAATGAATGGGGCATATGGTACCACATGGGGTTCCAAAAGTTCCGTTATGTATCGGTTAGCTGTCAAACGACCTCCCTGAATCACAGCCAATTCTGTGCGAGCATCCATACTTATGCCACCCCATACGATTACAGAACCTCCCCCGTAGCTCACTGTTCCAAAAATGTTGCATTGGGCATACCTCTCGCCAGGACGTCGATATACTCTACAACGGCGGTCATCACTAAAGAGGCAAAACCTTGATTCGTCGCTAAACAATACATTGCCCCATTCACGGCCACCCCAATTTTCGTGCTCCAGGGCAAATTGAAGACGTTGCCTTCGATGCTGCTGGGTTAGAAGGGGAGCTCTTGCTGCTCGATAGGGAGTGATTGTGCTTTCTGCCACCTTCTCCTCACTGTATCTTGACTAATACGATAGTTATACCGACGAGAGAATTCTTGCTGCAGCGCTGTGCGTGTAACAAACCGAGTCCGTAATGCCTGCATTCGCAAAAATCGATCCTGATCATTCGTTGTCACCCTTGATCGTCCTTGTCCTAGTCTTCTTTGATTACTACCGGTCTCCCGAAATCGTGTTAGTGCTCTGGAGATAGCAGATTGTGTCACTCCATAACGTTGTGCCACTTCAGCTTGTGACAAGCCTTCTTCCACAAGTGCTATTGCAGCAGCACATTCTTCAGGCGAATGATTTCTCAGGTCGCGTGCGTTTTGGGCCATTTTTTTTAAGTACACCGACTAAAGTAAAACGTTTCCAATACACACACGAAATACTAACTGAAAATGCTACAGTCCACGATCAAACATTTAAGGAATATTGTTCTTATCTCCTTTTTTTCGATATTGTAAACAACCATTGTTTTTTTATAAATTCACAAAATTCACACAAGTCATTGCACACTGCACAGTTTTCAAAATTATTATAAGTAAATTCGACGGTAGACTTAGCTACTACCCAAGAATATATTGTTTGGCTGTTACCTAATTTCCAACAAATTACCTAATCTTACTTTTTCGCTAAAAGGCTATATTTTGGATCAGTAATTATCCAAAAAATTTTTTTTTTCGAAATGCTTGTCAAAATTTGTTTTCAATTTTCCGTTTATTGAATGGCGCTGCAAAAAGGCACTCAGGGGCATTTGTTTATAAACAGAAGTAATCGTCTTGAGATATTGACCCAAAGTACCGCCCACTTGACAATATCTACAGGATTTATCTGATTTCTGAAAAACTTACCTTTACCTTTTCGCTAACCCCTGTACAATGCGGAATTTTGTATTAACAGTAATAGCGTAATAATTTTCATAAAATGAGCTTGCAAAATCGAAAAAATATTCAAAATGTATCAGGCCGTTTCTATGCAACAGCATTTCTAAGTCGGACTGCCAAAAAGGCACTCGGGGGGCACTAATCCAAAAATTGAGAAATCTGTACCGATATATTGATCCAAAGTTTCAACTGACCAATTGTGTAACAAAACGAAAGCACACAGCCAAATTGGCATAGCTTTGAAGCGAGCATTTACCAAAATTTGCACAATTTTAGGTACGTGATTTTTTCGACCCCTGTATAATGTGATAAGGGACATCCGCAAGAAAAGCTATTGCGTCAAAAAAAATCTACAGAAAAGGAGCTTCCAAAATCCGATATGCTGACCAATACCGGTTCAGCCGTTTTCACGCAGCAGCCCTTTGAAAATTGTTTAACAATAATTTGACCCATTTTTTATTCAGTGGTATATCTGCGTCAAAAGGGCCTTTACCAGAAAACTGCTAAAAACGTCTGGAGATATTGACAGCAGTTTATCAACGGTTCATACTGGATCGCGAAAAAAAAATTATTGCAGGCCAGACACACACCCCTAATTTGTCTATTGTTGCATTACTTCATGAATCACCCTGTATAACATGAAAATAACATTCCTTCTAAAAAATTGTTTTTGCCGCGTAATCTAGACGAAAACAACTTCCGAACGCCGAAAACCGCATGCAGAAAAATTATTCCAAAAAAAAATGAGAACCAAAAAAAGAAAATGGTAAATTTAACCTATGCGCTAATTATGCTGTGCAGTGTATTTCAAGACAAGACTCGAAGTCCGATTCGGGAAAAAATACTAAAATCTGAATATTTATGCATTTTTATTTGTTAAGGGTAGTTTTTCATATTCCGACGGGGTTTGAGTCAATGGGATTTTGCGTGAGGGTTGAAAATTGTGTTAGAATAGTACCTATTATATTTCAAGACAAGACTCGAAGTCCGTCTCGGGAAAAAATACTAAAATCTGAATATTTATGCATTTTTATTTGTTAAGGGTAGTTTTTCATATTCCGACGGGGTTTTAGTCAATGGGATTTTGCATGAGGGTTGGAAATTGTGTTAGAATAGTACCTATTATATTTCAAGACAAGACTCGAAGTCCGATTCGGGAAAAAATACTAAAATCTGAATATTTATGCATTTTTACTTGTTAAGGGTAGTTTTTCATATTCCGACGGGGTTTGAGTCAATGGGATTTTGCATGAGGGTTGGAAATTGTGTTAGAATAGTACCTATATATTTCAAGACAAGACTCGAAGTCCGATTCGGGAAAAAATACTAAAATCTGAATATTTATGCATTTTTATTTGTTAAGGGTAGTTTTTCATATTCCGACGGGGTTTGAGTCAATGGGATTTTGCATGAGGGTTGGAAATTGTGTTAGAATAGTACCTATATATTTCAAGACAAGACTCGAAGTCCGATTCGGGAAAAAATACTAAAATCTGAATATTTATGCATTTTTATTTGTTAAGGGTAGTTTTTCATATTCCGACGGGATTTGAGTCAATGGGATTTTGCGTGAGGGTTGAAAATTGTGTTAGAATAGTACCTATTATATTTCAAGACAAGACTCGAAGTCCGATTCGGGAAAAAATACTAAAATCTGAATATTTATGCATTTTTACTTGTTAAGGGTAGTTTTTCATATTTCGACGGGGTCTGAGTCAATAGGATTTCGCTTTGAGATTTGAAATGATGTTGAAATAGTACTTTATTAATTTCATGGCAAGACTCGAAGTCCGTGTTGGAAAAAAATACGAAAATCTCAATATTTATACATTTTTATTTGTTAAGGGTAGGTAGTATTTCATATTTTGGCGCGAGATTCGAGTCAATGGGATTTTTTTCAACCTCTATGAAAAAGGTGTTGGAATAGTGTTCTATCAATTTCATGGCTAGACTCGATGTCTAAGTATGGTATATTGAATTTATTTTGAATTAACGCCAATGATCTTTCGAGTGTTTCCGTCAAATTGCCTGCCAAGTTTGGGCTGCTGACTTCTTACCGGTTTTGAATGAGACTCATAATTTGAATTTTAAACCGCTGAAGAAGGCTTACTTGCTGCCATATAAACCTGTGGAAACTAAGAAAGCCCAAAATTAACCAGAAATGAAGATTTTTAATAAATATTTTGAATATTTAAACCATTGAAAAAAGACCTAAATGAGGTCCATTTGGAAGCCTGGAGTGATTCTAAAAGATCCATAATGTAAGACTTGGAATTTGATTTTAACCCAGTGGAGAAGACTTTATACTGTAAATATTAAAAACCTGGAAGACTCCTTAAATGAAACTTACTGCCATAGAAACCTTTGGAAACAGTCCAAAATTAACCAAATGTAAATTTTTAAACTACATATTGAAAAAAAGACCTAAATGAGGTCCATTTGGAAGCCTAATGATTCCAAAAGATCCATGAGACTTATGAGACTTAGAACTTCAATTTTAGTACCCTTAAAGAGGGCTTATATTGTCATAAAATCCTACTCAAAAAAGCATGAAAGCTGTCCTAAGTATATTCATAAATTCAGATTTATTCTACCTACATTAAGAAAGATAATTTAAGATAAAATTCTATGTAAGTCCAATAAGTGAAACACTCTAGGCAAAACTGCATAATTCTCATAAAACTTTATCATCTAAAAACACGTAATTTATAAAATTTAATCAAGTATACAATTGAGCATTAAATCCTTTAAAATGGCCTTGACGCTAAATATGGTTTTTGTGCTTGATGATGCTCACTAAGGAGATAATTTTAATAATAATACACTATCTGATATAAAAAAACGTCTGACTCACCTGTAGACACTTTGATCGTAGTACAATAAAATTCTTAGAGATTGATCTGCATTTCGTTTACGTATCACGTGATGAGGCTCGACATAAGTATGTAACACCTGTAACAGGAAAGAAAATTTCAAAGTTTTGCTCAAAAATGCTCTCAAGCATTACATAAAGCTTGAATTCAGATCATAATGATGATACGAATAAAAATGTTGTGTTGTTATCCAAAAGGTCAAACAAGAATCAGAAAAGGTGAATCAAGTTTCAATTACCAAGTTTTCTTTTTAAAAAAATGTTTTTATTTGTATCGTATACGATACAAAAGAAAATTCTTCTATCTAAAGGTGGATTCTAGATAACATGCGCTTTTTTGAAATTATTTCTCAATTACAGAACACCTAAAAGCTTTCCACATCCAACTTTTTCAGTGTTTTAAAGTATGTACCTTCGATACTTCCCTTACGCTTGTGTGATTCTCATTTCAGCTGTCGTGGTTTTTTCATCAAGTGAAATGGAGATTTAAGCTGAGCAAAAAGCTTTTCGCCCAAATACATTTCGAAGATCGTTGTTTTTAAAGTAAGCTGACAAAGAATGCAAGATTCACTCAAGGATAAAAAAATTACAATGTATAGGTATTTCCTGAAAACTATGTAAATCCATCAAAATAAAAAAAATATCCACCACACTAACAGATTTTTCTTGAAATATACAATGAAGATACTTATGCCTTTCAAAAACAGCTCAAAATTGTTCTGACCTTACTCTTTTTGTTTTAATTTGATTCTCACGATATTTTATACGACGTCGAAATCGCAACTTGATATTTTACAATAATAATTCTCAGTAGCTGG
Organism: Ceutorhynchus assimilis; assembly: GCA_917834065.1. Lineage (NCBI taxonomy): Eukaryota > Metazoa > Arthropoda > Insecta > Coleoptera > Curculionidae > Ceutorhynchus > Ceutorhynchus assimilis. The sequence continues at coordinate 25,980,551 of OU892280.1, read as the reverse complement.
TGAGTTTACCATGATCGATTGCACCAACATCATGGATGGATGGTACATGGTTTTAATTAAACTTTAACACTTTAAACCAATTAATAGGGTATGTTGGAAATTCTATTACAACCTAATTAGCTCCTAAATATAAACATTTTCCAGGCAAATTAGATATTTAATTACAAACTAATTTTGCAAAGGTAACATTTTTATAGAAGCAGGAAATAGATAGAATATTTATTCTATTTTTGTTGATCATATAATCAACTGTTAAATGGATTGGTATAACATACAATAATCAATCATCGAGTAGGTACTTAGTTAAATATAACAACAAAAATCTCTTTATTGTCCAGGAGTTGTCCAGTGACAACAAAAAATTCTCATTGAGTTCATTTATAATAATTTAAAGGCATAAGTTTTGTGCCTTTGTTGTTCAAAACTATTTTTCGCTTGCCAAAGCACGCTATTCTATAACCTAAATAAAAATTAACACGCCAGGCAAATAACTTTGTTGAAGAATTTGCTTTTTTCATTAAAAGCTTCAATCCCTTCATTTGAATAAGCTTTAATTGTCTCGAATGGTTAATTTGATCCTGTCATTCATCAGCCCAAGAGAGAGAGTATACAAAACCAACATTTAGCAATTATGGAGGCCTAACATAAATAAATTGTAAATAGGTTTGAAGGACCATTTGTTCCTTAGTCCCTAGAACAGAGGCGTAATTATTCTCTATAATATTGAAGAATTTAGATAGGGAGCTTCAATCCTTTTGCTTCTTAAAATTATTATGATCTAACTTAGCTATATGAAAATTGAATATCGCTTTAAAAGAAATTTAATTTTCTATTGGAACTTTCTTCGTTTAAAATTTCATTCTTAAAAGCAAAAAGATCGTAAACAAGTTTCCTTTTAGGAAATTAAATCGGAGGCATTTGAATGCAAAACGATTTCTTTTTATTTCGATTTCATAGGTAAACTTCACCTACTTCCTTGTTTGACCAGATTTATCATTAAATTTCCAAGGATTTTCCATAATAATAAGTGGCGAATAAATTTGAAAATAATTCACGACCGGATAGAAATTAAAATTCCTATTTCAGAACGTGCCTTCCAAAGGCAAATCTCCTGTTCCTAAAGTTTCTCAGGAAGCTTTTTATATTTTAATTTATAATAGAGTATTTTGGAATTTATATTCTTCTCTAAAGCGAGAAACTAATTCCATTTTTCGTTAAGTTTTTACACAATATGACTAATTTCTTGTATTATCAGGCTTTGGATACCAGTTATTTGATTATAGACACGTTCTAGAGTATTTTTTTAAAAGAATTTGTCCTTAAAATAACTTTGAGTTTCCAGTAAGAAAAGATAATCCTAGATGTTTTAATTTATAAAATTTAAATTCCTACTAAGAGACACTAATGAAAAATTGGATTAGAGAACGTGAACGGTATATTAAGTTGGAATTACGAACTTTAGATAGGTACCTATATTTATGTATATTTTTCAGACGAATAGATGTTACCACCGATGGTGGAATATTCAGAATCATTTCAACTGTATAAATAAAATTTGGACAAGATATGAGAGGAAAATATTTAAAAAACAAAACAACAGATATTTCAATCCATCTTGCTCTGAATTTTAGTCGATAGTAAGGCAATGGGTCATATGAAACTATAAACTATAGACCAATTGCTCTACTTCCGGTGATATCAAAAGTAATGGAAAGAGTTGTGAACAATCACCTAACCAAGTACTTGGAAAAGTACAAAATTATTAACGATAAGCAATACGGATTTCGAAAATATAAGTCAACTGGCGATTTACTTACATACGTCACTCACTTATGGCAAAAAGCGATTGAGTTGCGGGGTGAAACAAGAACAATTGCCTTAGATATATCTAAAGCATTCGACAAAGTTTGGCATGAAAATCTGCTCAACAAGCTCAAAGCAATGGGATTATCGCCGAAACTTTGCACTTGGTTTGAAAGTTACCTAAAGGACAGATCCATTTATGTTGCACTGGATGGCCAGAACTCCAACTCTTACCAAATAAATGCTGGTGTGCCACAGGGAGCAATCCTTTCGCCAACTCTTTTTCTGATTTACATAAATGACCTCATAGGTAAAACAGTAAATCCACTTTATTGCTTTGCAGACGATGGCAATGTAGTCTCCTTACTCATACCACCCACAGGTCTTTCCGCACGTGAATTCCATCATCTTAGACTAACACAAATATCGCAGATAATTAACGACCTGGAGATAATAGAGGACTGGGGTAACAAAAACCTTGTACAGTTCAACGCGCAGAAAACCCAAGCAGCTCTGTTTTCAAAAAAGACCAGCACCGGTGAGCCAAACATCATGCTATCTGGAAGTGCTGTCACATTACAGAGTCAGTTGAACATCTTGGGGGTTACTGCAGAGACCAACATGTCTTGGCACAGTCACGTGGCAGATATTGCTAAAAGGGCGTCCCAAAAGCTGGGGGTGCTATTTCGTACAAGACATCTGTACACACCAAGCCAATTGCTGACACTCTACAAAGCCCAGATTCGACCAACTATGTAGTACTGCTCACATATATGGAGTGCAGCACCCAAACATACCTTAATGCTTTTGAACACCGTGCAAAAACGAGCTATCAAGCTGATCAATGACCCCGCACTTACTCGTAACTTGGATGGTCTCGAACATCGCAGATCTGTGGGCGATTTATCTCTCTTCTACAGGTACTATCACGGAAAATGCACTGAAGAGTTGGCACGTATGATTCCACCGAGAGTAGCGCCTACCAGGCGAACCCGTCAAACAGACGGTAACCATGAATTTACTGTCAAACTAGAGGCACCAAGAACCTCATTATATCAGAACTCATATCTCTGGAGAACAGCATCGCTGTGGAATAAACTCCCTGCGACGGTTTTCCCTGCAGGTTACAACCTGAACCGTTTCAAGACCAACATACACCGACATTTCCGCGCACTTGCCGCTTCTCGAGCGTGATAGGACATTTCCTTGCGAGTGCGCATACCCGTAAAAAAAAAAAAAAAATGAATAAAGTGTAGCAAATGCTTTTACTCTACCTCCATCTCTTTTTGCTGCATTTAGGATAAATATGTTTATCTCAAAAAACTTAAACAAAAGCATTTGCTTCTGTTTTATTCATATGAGCCAGTGAGTTGTGATTTAGTTTAGTCATTATTTTCGACTTTTGACTTGATTCTTGGATCATTGTTGTACTTAGTTAATATTTCTTCATTTCACTCTTCAACGATAAAAATAATAAACAATTGTTTTAAAATGAACAATTATTCGTACTATTTATTAAACCTTAATTTAAACATACAACCAAAGTCTATATACAACCTTGCATAATATTCAAATTCTCATACTGCTCTTCATAAATATAATTATTGTATTTTTTTTTAAATAGGTACCTATAGGTATCACTTTCGACTGGTTTTTACGTTTTGTAGAAATCGTGCGAAATTTGATGACAATGCGAGTTATTTCGTCATCAAAATTAATGCGTCAATGAAGATAGATGTCTGAACTATGTATTCGATTATTTGCAACCTGCTGCGGAATGTGAATAATGGGATTTCTACACACTTGAATAACATTGACTCACAGGGAAAAAAAAATAGTTGGAAGATTCACCACATAAGATTTGTTCTGAACATGAAAAGGACTTGAGGAAAACCACCTATTTAAACTATTACTTGTTCAAATCTCAATTTTTTAAAAAAGCTCAAGAGAAACGAAGTAAGAGCTTAGATCCGCCATTGTGGGTCTTCCAATTTCTTTTTATTTTGTAATTAAAATTGATAGTAAAATAAAGTTTGTATTTAGTGATTAGTTTGTGTAAGGAGCGTTCACAGGTTAGTTGAATAATTGTTATTTTTTTTTTGAGAGTTCAATTATTTATTCAAGCATCATTTTTTCCATTTTTATGTTTTTTTGTTTGTTTATAACATTTTTTTATAACATGTGCATTGTTCATGTATTTAACAAAAATCGTTTCAGGCTGTAAACAACACCGATAAAGAGTAAATTAAAACCTAGAAAAATTATGTGCTGTCTTTTGTGCTGAGATTTTGATTTTGTGGATTTAGAGCGTATATCAGGGCCTTGTTGAATTTACTAACATTTTCCTACACTGACGAGAGAATATCCTAACAAATTGAAATAATCACTCTAGAGATATTGGGTCAAAAACAACTATAGCTGTGAGTTACCGTAACCAGGGACCTCAGTACCTGCCACAGCTGGGCTAACTAACCAAAAACTCTTCAGTATTAAATATAGGTAATGTTGATTGAATTTAGTGAGTGTTATTGAAATTTTAGCACAAGAACAGGGGCGGTACCTAATTTAAACTTTCATTGACTTAAATTATTGAATTAATAACTCACAATTATTATTAAAATGATACAGTATGTATCGATTTTTGAAGAATGTTAGATCGAGTGTTGCTCTGCCGTGCTCTTTCCCCTCGTTAGTTCCAGGATGACGATTTACTTTAATAATAAAGTCGACGTTTCACAAATTTTTCGTTACTTTTACATATCACAACTTCCTTTAAATTTCCCTATTTGCTATGTCGGGCGCATGTCCAGTAAGTAAAATTGAGTAAGTTTCCACAACGTAGGTCCTATTTGTTTCTCATTTTATTTTTCAGAAGATTTGTTGTTTAAAAGTTAATAAAAATTCTCATCGTTCAATCTTACTGAGCGAACCCGGGTATATTGTACTACAGACTTCATCGTTTTTCAGGTTGAAGCTTACAAACAAAAAAGAAAAAAAAATCTAGAAACCCAAATTAAATAATTAGTACAAAATATTTTTTGAACAATTTTTTGAAAGTCAATATAATGCACAAAATAACATAAATAAAATGTCTGATGAAGATTCAATTAAGACACTTTTGTTCACTTCCTTTAGTTAGGTTAATTTATTTATTGTACCTGATTATTTTATTTGTTGTGTTTTTACCATCTATTATATAAGGTTTTAGTTTTTTATAAAGCTTTAAATTCAATTCCATCATCGATGTTTTGTAATGATTTGGTTTAATTAATTAATTAATTTTTGTATTATTATGTTTTCATTTCAATAAATTCCTAGTAAAGGATAAACTTCAACAGAGCAAGCAATTATTTATTATTTACTTGTACAGGGTGTCCGAATTTGGATGGTTTTAATAGGAAACATCAATTTCTGAGCAAGATACAAAAAAATGAACCCCCCACTCCGAGGCTCAAATTTCATGAATTTTTGATTGGTGCAAACCGCATTTTGATATCTTCAACCGTTTAGCCGCTAGAGGGCGATTCTCAATTTTGAGCAATAATGTGAAACCATCATTACCGATCATAACTTTTTTGTTTATGAAAATTATTGATTTCCGTAAAAACTTTCTAAAAGCACTTTTTCAAGCAGAATTCAGTGACGTTCTCAGTTTTTTTCTAGTTGGTCCCAACTCCGAGATATTGACCAAAGTCTGGTTTTTTTTCAATAGGACACTCTATATATTAATAGCTCATTAGAAAGCTCGGCTTTTTCTGATTTCAATGATATAAAGTTCGATAGGTTTATCTCTAATAGTTTTCGAGAAAAAAAATTATTTCGGTTTTTGTCATAAGAAGTAATGTGTAAGAAAAGGACTTTATATCTGTAAGGAAACTGAGAAAGGTCTCTTTCAAAAACTGTTAGAGATAAACCTATCGAAATTTTTATCATTGAAATCAGCAAAAGCAGAGCTTTCTAATGAGCTATTAATATATAGGGTGTCCCATTGGAAAAAATCGGATTTTGGTCAAAATCTTGAAATCGAGGCCCAATAGAAAAAAACTGAAAACGTCACTGAATTCTGCTTGAAAAAGTGCTTCTAGGAGTTTTTACAGAAATCAGTTATTTTTATAAACAAAAAAGTTATGAAGATTTCACAGTATTGCTCAAAATCGAGAATCGCCCTCTAGCGGCTAAACGGTTGAAGATATCAAAATGCGGTTTGCACCAATCAAAATTTCAAGAAATTTGAGCCTCGGAGTGGGGGGTTCATTTTTTTGTATCTCGCTCAGAAATTGACGTTTCCTATTAAAACCATCCAAATTCGGACACCCTGTAGATACATTTAATTAGCAGAATTATGACCAAATTGGACATATTTTCGTTACAATTTTGGTTAATAATATGAACAAATTAAATTAAAACTCGAACTTTCCAGACGGAACGTGTGGGTTTCAGCCCACTCGAATTTATTACCGGGGTTAATAAAGGGTCCAGATTTTATGTCAGAAAAAGGGAAAATATTAATTCCTATACAGGAAAAACTAATTTAAAAAAAAAAAAACGAAATACAGAATTATTGTTGTATTTGAATTAAATATTGTAATTTTCTGCCTGAAATAGTTATTTATGCAACAAGTGTATAAAGTGAACCTTTTTTCACGAATGTGAATTTTGACGCACGAGCCGAAGGCGAGTGCCACAATCACATGAGTAAAAAAAGGTGCTTTACGCACGTATTGCATACAAAATTTTTTCTACTACCAATCAAATATGTGTAAAAAAATAAATTTAGACAAATACTTAACGCACTAGTGCGTGAAGAATTTTCACTTTACGCACTAGTGCGTAAAGTAATTTACCAGAAAAATGCCAAATTGACAGTTCGACATCTGTCACTGACGTTACTTTACGCACTAGTGTGTGAAGTGAATTACTTTACGCACTAGTGCGTGAAGTGAAATTTTACGTCTTCTAAATAGTGCGTAAAGTGAGTACTTTACGCACGGTAGTAGAAAAAAAATTATTAAGTTATTATAAGCTATATTTTTCATCAATGTTTGTGCTAAAATCCCCAAGATAACTAGGTTATAAATATTTGCACAATAATTTCAAATGCGGTTGTCCCAATTTCTTATGGATATTAATTTCTAACCACAAACAAATTTACAAAAACCATATATAAATTGCATAACACCTGAAAATTTATTTATTTAAATAATATATTGATTGTTTAATAATGAGCAGCGTTTCGGAAGATTCAAACAGCCCAATAGTTGCGTAATTTTATACCTACATAACATCTTCGCCAAACGACTTATAATTATTAAGGCGATTTTCAATTTAAAAACTTTCTCTATCCCTAAGCTTCTTTGTGAAGAAAAAATTGAATTGAATGCGATGGCGCCTTTAAATCTTTTATTTCCTGTTCACGAACTATCGTGATTTTATTTTATACCCTGAAATTTGTATCTATTCTTAGCTCTTGAATTTCGGTTTTTTTCAAATTTATCATTTATCTAAATAAAGAGAATTCTAGAGCCTGGAATAGAAAAACTATTGATATTTCTACTTGTCAAGCAATTCCTCTTGAATTTTTCCTCATTAATTTCCTCTTCTTATTTCCCAATTATTTTCATCAAATTTTTTCTCTCATTTTTTCCGTCTCAATGTTTGTCTATTCCCTGCTCTTTAATATTTTTTTTCAATTTCAAATAAGCTTTATTGTCCCTATTTAAAAAAAAAAAAATTATTGACAAAGCAGTTTCTAAACTAAAAAATATCAAAATTCAACAAAAATATCAAAAACATCGAAACGAACAATTGCACAAAATATTAGTTTCTGCTCTCTTCAATTTTTTTCAACTAAAGGGATTTCAAGAGCCTGGACTGGAAAGAATAATACTACTTGTCAAGTAATTTCTTTTAAATTTTTCATCGATTCCTTATTTTTATTTTTTAAATTTTGTCAAATTCCATCTCTAACTTTTTCGTTCTCAATAATTCTCATCTATATCCGACTCTTGAAATTCTGAGAGAATTCAAGAGCCTGTAATGGAGAAAATACTCATATTACTACTTGTCAGGCAATTTCTCTCTGCTTTTTCTCAATTTTCGCTTTCTATTTTTCAGACTTCATTAATTTTTTTCTCCCATTTTTTCCGTCTAAATTTTTGTCTTTTCTCGGTTCTTGAATTATTGTCTTCTTAAAATTTCTCTAAATCAAAAGAATTCAAGGGCCTGAAAAAAGAGAAAATAGTTATATTTCTACTTGTCAAGCAATTTCTTTTCAATTTTTCCTCAGTAATATTCTCTTCCCATTTTTCAATTATTTCTATTAAATTTTCTTTTCCATTTTTCTCTTCTCATTTTTTGTTTATTTCCGGCCCTTTAATTCCAGCTCATTTGAATTTATATTTGCAGAAAGTAAATGCCACTAAGTAAAGTTCTCTGTTGTAGCCAGAAACTCCCCCAGGTTACAGAATTTTTAATTTGCTTTGTTCGTTGGTCATTATAGGTATAAGTTTTATTATTGTAAAAGAATAATGATTATTTGAACTGATGGAATTTTTAGGGTATACAAAATTTACATGGATTACTAGTGAATTATTAAATTCCAATGTGAATTCATATTAATGGGACCACAGACTATTCTAATTTTAAAATCGCAACCCGAGTCGCAACCCAATGATGACCTTAACTTTAACAAGATAAAACATTTTATTATTGATTATTTATTAAATTACAATAGCTTATTGACAACAAACAAATAAGAAAGTAAACCAATATCTACCGGTCATATTAAATGATTTTCTTATCTAACAAAATGCATACATTAATAGTAATATTATTAAAAACCATTTTGCCTTGCTAATAAACTTTTTCATAGTAAAATGGAAAGGGCAATGTCATTTATGATAATTTTTCTCTGTTTTTATGTCCTGGATTTTATGTAACAAAGATATATTTGATATAGCAATATTCATATGGAGATTTTTTCATAGGGGGACGCTGAAATTATGATGTTATTGGTAATTGTGATATTACGTTGGATGTGAACTTGAATGGTCATTTAAAAGCAATTGACCATTAGACATGCTTTATAAGTGCGGAGCTAACAAGAAGTATGTAGATATTTTTGATTGGAGTAATATTCATATAATAAGAGGCAAGCTTTTAATTCTTCCAACTAACATAGTTTTCTTCAAAATATTGTAAAATTGAGCCAATTTTTTCTATAGTATAGTAAAACTCTCAAATTCTTTCATCCGATGAAAACTCGACATTGGAAAATTAATAATAGGTACCTACAGTACAAGCAAGAAACATCTCTGAAAATTATCGTGACTAGATTTATAAAATTAATGCTACTCAGTGAAGCTGGTTGTTAACCAGGGTTGGGCCTCTTCACAAAGACCTTCTCACTAAGTTCAAAGCTATTTTACGATGTACTTTTTTATTGCCCATAGTCAATCGTGAGTTATAAACCACTGTGCGGATAATAGACAATATTCGATGTCAATAGAAAAGCTATTCATAGGATGATAATTTTGCTGTTTATTTTTTATGAATGCGAATTGGAGTTTCTCAATTTGATCAGAAAACTCGTTTTTTCGAGTTCAATATCGAATTGAATCCAAGAAAACAACGCAAATCTTTGCTTGTGGCACCTATAATTGCCTCCCAGTGGCAACTCGATTTTACTCTGCAAACAAGCTTTTCTTTTATCCCGAACAGAAGCTCTTTAATTTGCTTCTAGAGCTTTAATGTGAATAATTTAACAACATTGATAAAGATTGTTCTTGAATTATAGGAATTCAAAATACACATCAACAACCTCACAATAGGGCACTAATAAGCTTGATGGCCTCATAAAACTTTTCAAATTTAACAACAAAATGCCAAGTTAATATAACAGGAAAATTTGCAACAAAGAAATGCTCAACGACAAAGACGAAACAATTAAGAAACAAGGAAATTTGAAATCTTTCCATCGTGCAATGTAAAGCAAATATTGACTTTAAGGAGGAATAAAACTGCGCCTCGCAAGAATGAAGTTTTTGATAACTACTAAATGGGAGACATTCTTCATAAAAGCAAAATCAGCTGCAAATATAGTCATCTACATTACAAATGCGTTTATAAACATGATTACAATAATGAGTGTGAAAGATTAGAACGCAGAGGTCGTAGCCCGTGTGTTAACGAATTGGCCTTCGATGGGCCGAGTGTCGTCTTTTCTTCTCTTCTTGTGTTGTGGACTGTATTTTTCTTGATTGTTGAATCTTTTTGGTAGCCTGTGGACTTTTTGTTGTAGCTGTGTAACATATTCCTCATTCCACCCCGACCAAAAATGCTGTTAAGGTGTTCTAAATGCTCCAGATGAGAAAGTCGAATTAAGGGTGTGGAGGTATAAGCAGGTTGTGGAATGGATTGTAGAGACCGACCAATTAAAAAATGCGCCAACGCTTAAAAATCGTTCAGGTCGCTAGATAGCGGAGTTAAAGGATGCGAGTTCAGGACTGCTTCAATTTCAGTCACTCCTGTAGACAAATTCTCAAAAGTAAGTGTAACGTTAGATAAAACCCGCTTTAAATAAAATTTCGCTGACTTAATTCACGCCAGCAATCATGATACGGTGAATAGGTTGGAATGAAGTGCCACTCTATGTTTATGTTAGCACCACATTTTCCCTGCAAGGCATTGTAATTTTCCTTAAGGAAAGTACCTAACTCTAGCAATTGATTGTGGGTTCCCATAAAGTTGGTGCCAATATCACTGTAAACTTTGAACGGTTTTCCCCGTCAGTGGCGTAGCCAAACCAAACTTGGACGTCGGCGACATCCGAATTGCGAGGCCCTTTTCATGTAGGGTGGGGTGGCCATAGGATTTCTCGAGACAAAAAGCAGGGACGGTTAGCTGAAGGATACCTGATACCCGCCGAAGGCGAGAATTTTTTGAGTGTCACGCCCCTGTCTCCGAGCAGTTATTTTACATAGTATACTATGTAGAGAACATCGAGTCTATAAGCTTCGCCTCCAAGCCTAGTCCAGCTTTGGTTCAGTAATGGAGTGAAACACCATGACAACTCCGAAAGTATCCAGGGGTTCTTCTAGAACCCACGATTCGCATACAATCGTTCATTTTCATTTAGTGTGTGAGTGTTGGAAGTGAAAACAAAGCAAGATGGGTGAGCAAAGTAGGTAAAGAGATTTAATTTAAAAAAATTACAACCTGAGGTAGAAATAGAAACTTTGGAATTTGGAAGCTGTCAAGAATATAAGGCTCCAATTAGATGCAAATGATGGGAAGTAATTTTGCAGAAGCTAAGAGTTTTATAGGAAAGCTCAGTGCCGATACATATACAAACTGGATAGTTAGGAGAACGTTTCTTAGGGCCGGTATTTCAATGTTCCCTTAAGGTACAGAATAACGTTAAGTCATTCTTAATAAAAGTTTCACCGTATATAAAATTTCCCTTAAATCAAGGTGGATCTTAAGCCACCTGAATGAATTGACTTCAAGTTCACCTTAACAATAAGGGTACCTTAGTTAAGTCTTGATTTTAAGGTAATATCGAAATACCATCCCTAAATATACAAAAATTAGCTTTTCGCTAAATTTCCGTCTGTCCAAGTCCAGCATAACAACCTTAACAAGAATACACAGAAAAAGGGTAGTTCTAATTTGCGGAACAGGAAAAAGGGATGCAATGCACAAATTGATAAAAATTTAAAAAATAACTGATAAATCAGCCCAAATTGCTTAGCACGATTCTATCTCAGGAACTATAAGTGCAAATGTGCTGAAATTTGACGACGACGTGACAGTTATTTGAAAAATAGTCTGAATGCCCAAATAAGGCTTGTTATAGGAAATAGTTATCCCGCGTGCGACTCGTGCGAGCGTATACCGCGATTACCTAGTATAACCCATTTTGCGCACTGCTTATTACATTCTATACCGCATTACAGACATTTTTATACTGTACCAAAGCTGGACTGGGCTTGGGGGCGGAGCTTATAGACTCGATGCTTTCTACATGGTATACTATGTAAAATCGCCTCCGGGCATATCAACGGTATTAGTAGTAGTAGAAAGCATACTATTTGATAACAATACTTATTTAGTCAAAAAAAAATATTTTTTTTCCGACAATCTACCGAAAAAAATAGAAACCATATGATTTGAGAGTTCTAGGTTAATTTGCAGTAGAATTGATAAGTTTTAGCGAAATCTATGATATTTAGAAGTTGCGTATAGGATTAGGTTTAATTGTTCTCTACGTTTTATTTTGGAAAATCGAAAAGTGTCAAGTTTTAGGTTCGGTAACCTATTTTTTGCGAGGCCCCTTAGGGCGCGAGGCCGTCGGCGGTCGCCGAACCCTAGCTACGCCACTGTTCCCCGTTGCGCAATAATTCTTTTGAATGTTTCTAGAAAGGATGCTGTACTCAGGTCTGAGACAACCTCAAGGTGTACAGCCTTTGTTACGTCAAAAATGAAAAGAGCTATGTAACATTTAGAGACTTTGCACCTTCGCCCCTGTAGCGATGATGTTCAATAGTTCTCACCTTGTGCCTTGTGCTGTGCTGGAGCTTTGGCCCGAGTTCCAAGCGAACCCTGCGTGTCCGTCATAAGTTCTGCTGTTTTTCCTGTTGACGTCCCCTTGCCTCCCAGAACCCCGCCTACGTTACGTTTCTATGACAGGTACCCGGATGTTAAACAGGCAGCCATCATGACATAATTCGGGGACACGTTCGATCACTATCTTTACGCCACCTCCCCCTTTTGGGAGCACACTGGGAACACACTGTTTCAATGTCTAACTGTTAATGTTAAAAACGCACTAAAACAACTATCAATGCAACTATTAAATGTTAATGCAAATTTACTGATAGTTCAAGTTCAATGTCTAACTGTTAATGTTCAACTTCACTAAAACTACTATTAACTCGTTTACAGATAATTTTACTTTAGCAATGCTCTCTATCTTTCAGTGTTGACAACCAACAGGGTCATCTACACAGCCACACCGCGGAGGTCTACTAACACGACCAAAACGCGTAGTAGTCTCTCTAGATCGTGTCATACATGCATTAGAGGTTTTCCCCCTAGGCCTGCCTCTTAGTGTTATAGACTGCTGAGGTCTCAGTGCCTTGTTCTCTGCATTGTCTTCTTGTCTCAATGCCTTGTTTTCTGCGTTGTCTTCGTTGTCTTCTTCACTCCCTTCTTCGCTTTCTTTTCCGTTGCCTTCCTCTGTCTCTTCATATTCTGCGCTTCCTTCTCCGTTATTTTCCTCTGTCTCCTCTTCACTTAAAGGAAAAGTCTGGCTTGGACAGGGGTTTGAATGGAAGATATCTGCAGGCAAATCGACCACAATGTTTGTGTCAACTGGAGCGTTTTTTCCCTCTGCAAGAACTAGGTAATGTCTGTTTCTTCGATATGCCTGATTATTATCTGCCACAACCACATATTATGATCTAGGTTCTGGCCCAATAATAACAATTTTTCCGAAACTTTTTTGGTTGGTGATCCATACTCTGTCATTAACTTTTAAAGGGTTGACATTTAACACTCTGTGGTATCGGTTGTAATTTTCAGCTTGTTTATCTATCTCCATCTCTCTTTTGTTTTTAAAATCTTGGATATAGGTCCAATTTGGTATGTTTTCTTTTTAGCTGAGGAACTGATGACCTGGGAGTTCTGCCCATGATTAATTCAGCAGGACTATATCCACACTCAAGTTCTGTGGTTCTGTATTCTAATAATCCCAAATTTGGGTCTTTGTTTTTGAGTAGAATTTTCTTAGCAATTTGGACTCCATCAGATTCTGCTTGCCCATTTGACTGAGCAAAAGTTGGGCTGCTGGTGCAATGACAAAAACCATATTCCTTAGCAAATTCTATGAATTCGTAAGCCTCAAAACATGGTCCGAGCCATGAAATTTTTCATTTTAGATACAACTTCTTTTGTCGTTTGCGTTTGAAGGTGAGCAGCTTCGATGTATTTAGAAAAATAGTCAAATACTACTAGAAAGTTACGTCCATGAACCTCACATAAATCAGCCCCAATTTTTTGATACGAATATTTTGGAACGGGACTAGGTATGAGCGACTCGGCGGGCGTACTTCGATATTTTATACACACATCACATTTAGCCAACTTGTCACAAATCTGACTACTCAATTCAGGCCACCAAACAGACTCTTTGGCTCTGTTTCTGCATTTGGCTATACCAAAATGTCCCTCATGAAGTTTTTCAAGTATTTCTGCTCTCATTCCTGCGGTTATGTAAATTCTAGAGATGCCACGAATAGTGATTTGGCCGAATACCGAATATTCGGCCACGCTCTCGTTTGTAGCGCCGAATATTCTGCCGCCGAATATTCGGCGGCAGATCTGTGGGTTTTGTGCGTTATCAACAGGTTGTGGGGTCGTATTTTCGAATTCATTCGAGTACACTTCGTACACGAAATTTGACTGACAGCAATGTAAATTAAATGGGGAGCATTCGAAATCGTATCAAATTTCGTATGCGAGAATATTCGAAAATACGACCCCTAGACCTGTCTCATTCTTATCGCGTCGCCTCCGGTAACGACGGAATTTGGTTCTGAGAATATATAGTGTCACAATACGTAATTTTACGCATTATTAGCTATATTCTTTTGATCGCACGTTATTACTTATACTACTGTTTATCAGTTTATCTTTAGCAAAAGTTATCAAAATAGCACCAGTAATTAATAAAATGTCGCCTATTTAATAGATTTTAAGTATTAGATTCATTGTGACTTGTTATTAAATAGATACATTTTTGAGTAATATGTGCGTTTTTTTTTTCATTATTCAGCTTTCGGTATTCGGCCAAATATTCGGCCGGATAATACGATTCGGCCGAATACCGAATACAAAAAAAAATGGCCGAATACCGAATAGTAGCCGAATATTCGTGGCATCTCTAGTAAATTCTATTTGACTTTGTGATGATACCATTTTGGATCGTCATTTCTCCTCGATATTGGTGAAATATTCTGTCTTCACTGATGAAATCTGTTACTTTATTGGGCCATCCTTTTAAAATGAAATTGACGAATCTAATACTTCGTTCAGTGGCGACGCATGACCAGTAGTCTGGGGGGGGGTAAATGGTACGGGGCGCCCTCCAAAAACGCGCCGCAGGCGAAATTTTTCGCAAATTTCAAGGTCATTCACTTTTCCAGAACAATTATTTCATTTGTGAAAAAAATAAAACAAAACAAAAATGTTTTTTCTTCAATATATTGTGTATTTTCTTTTTGGCATCGTGATTTTTCTCTTGATAATTCGATCCTGGGGGGGGGGGGGGTAATTACCCCCAGTACCCCCCCCCCCCCCCGACGCGACGCCCCTGACTTCGTTTGTCTTTGCCTTGAGCATCTGAAATCTTTTTCAACCTTTCCTCTAAAATAGGTAAATTTTGGTAAATATAATCCTCAAAAACCGCAACATCATCAATTAGAAGTACATCCATTTAATTGTTTGTGGACTCTATTGGGCTCTAGATAGCATTTCCGGAATTATCATTAACTTGCCAGATATATATTCAAATGTATAGCTGAACTGCATTAACCTCATACGGAAACGCTGTATTCTGGCCGGAAGGTCAATTAAAGGTTTAGTACCAAGAAGCTCCACCAACGGTTTATGATCGGTCAAAATGACAAAATTTTGGCCTATCAAATACTGTCTAAATTTTTCACATACCCACGTTGAAGCCAACGCTTCTTTTTCCACCTGCGCATATCGCTTTTCAGTGTCTGATAGCGTTCTCGATGCATACATACTGGACGCCAAGGTTGATCGCCATTCCGTTATCAGCTGCTACTCTGGTTGGACGTCCAGGTGCAAAATGTGCCAACACTGGCACCGTCGTAAGTGCTTATTTAATTTTTAGAAAAGCCTGTTCGTGGACTTCATTCCAGCAAAACTCAGAATTTTTAGCTAAAAGTTGATTTAAAGGATTAGCAAGGTCTGACAGATTGGGAATAAATTTTGCGTGCATCTGAAGAGAACCCAATATTTTCCTCACACCACTGATATCAGTCGGCCGTTCATGGCTGCGATCTTCTCAGGGTCTATTGATATGCCATCTTTGGAGACCACGTGGCCTAAAAATATTAACTCTTTGGCCCCAAAAACACAATTGCTTTTGTTGAGTTTAAGACCACACTCCTGGAATCGTTCCATAACATTTCCGAGCCTGCTATCATGCTCTTCTTTGGATCTACCACAAATAAGGGTATCGTCGGCTACATTGACAACTCCTTGTAAGCCTTTCAAAATATCGAACATTTCGCGCTGGAATCTTTCTGTTGCTGACGTTATTCCCATTGGCAAACGACTGAAAGCGTAACGGCCAAATGCCGTAATAAACGTAGTTAACAGCTACGATTCACTATCCAGTGGTAGATGATAAAAACCAGAGGTTGCATCTAGTTTAGAAAAATACTGCGATCCCGGGTCAATCATTGCCAATGCCTCACTGATTTCTGGCAAAACTAAACGCTCCTTTTTAACACTTAGATTTAACATTGTGTAATCCACACAAGTTCTGACTTTGCCATCTTTTTTTGAAACAACAACCATAGGCGCACACCACGCTGTAGGTTCAGTAACTTTAAAAATTATTTGGGTTTTTTTCAATGCCTCAAGATGGTCCTTCACAGCTTGTCTCAAATGAATAGCAACTCTTCTAGGGGTGGAAATTGCAAAAGGTGAAGTATTTGGTTTCAGTTTTATACGATACTGTTTTCCTAGATTTACAATTCCTTTGAAAACCGAAGAGTATTGTTCGACCCAATTATCAGACCTGATCCACGAAAGCATCCCCAAATTTCAATGGCGCCTCTTCCTAACAGATTTTCATGTACAGGGTGTCCCATTGAAGATGGGAATTGGGGTTATCTGCTAAACTCGTAGAGGTAGATTTTTTTTGATTCCACATTCCTGGGCCAATTTTTCATGACGAATCGAATGCCACAAACCGCAGGTCTCTATCTTGTTTCGTTTTGGAGATACAGGGTGAAACTTGAAATGTTCACTTTTCGAGGGTAGTCATTATCTAGGGTATAAAAAAAGATATCAAAAAGTTGAAAATTGTATCCGACGCAGTTTTTTACGTAGATTTCATTGGCGTACTGGAATTTTTTTTCCGAAGTACCGCTTGAGAGATATGACACAAACTTCATCTTTTTTAAATGGGACACCCTGTAAATTTTTACATTTTTGGAATACGCGTAAAAAACTGCGTCAGATACAATTTTCACTTTTTTGATATCTTTTTTTATACGCTAGATAATGACTACCCTCGAAAAGTGAACATTTCAAGTTTCACCCTGTATCTCCAAAACGAAACAAGATAGAGACCTGGGGTGCGATTTTCGAAACCATTCGAGTACATTTCGTACACGAAATTTGACTGACAGCAATGTAAATTAAATGGGGAGCAGTCAAATTTCGTGTACGAAATGTACTCGAATGGTTTCAAAAATCGCACCCCTGCGGTTTGCGGCATAATTCGTCATGAAAAATTGGCCCGGGAATGTGGAAACAAAAAAAATCTACCTCTACGAGTTTAGCAGATAACCCCAATTCCCATCTTCAATGGGACACCCTGTACATTATTTGCTACATAAATTTTAGTTGAGATTTCATTGTTGCGCCACCGTATTTGAGCATCAAAGGTGCCCAAAACCTGAATCATATTGCCGGATGCTGAAAATAGCGGTTTGAGAGGAACTTCCAATTTTTTTACTTCTTTTTCATTGAAAAAGTTTGATCTTACCACTGTGACGTCCGCACCAGTGTCTACTTTAAATTCTGTAGGTACACCATTGATAAGTACCGAAGTTCGCCATGGCAATGAAGGCTTTTCTGTGATACTACCCAAGAAAAAATAATCGACATCCTCACTTCCTGTGGGAACATCTTCTCCATTCATGTTTTGGCAAGATTCTGTGTTTGTGGAGTGCTCTGTAATGGTAGCCGCCATTTTTGGAACACCGCCTACTAACTGATCATTTGGCCTGCCAGTGTCCAATTTTGCCACACTTATTACAGACATCTTTTTTCGCTGGGCAATTCGCAAACGCATGTCTAGGTTTTAAACCACATTTTCTGCACTCTGCTTCAGTTTCGTAATGGAAATTTCCATCCCTAAAACTTTGTTTTCTTATGTTTTTACCTCGACTTTGATCACGATGCACTGTGTTCACTTCCACTCCATAAAATGTCTCATTATCTGGACCCATTGAAGACCCACTTGTACGCACAGTGGACTGTTGAGCACGCAAAGATTCTGCTAAGCGTATCCGCTTAATAACTTCGTCCAATTGGTCATTCGCTCTTGCCTGTAACTGCGCCGACAATCTAGCATCAGACAGATCTGCAATTAGCATTAACTTTATCATCTCTTTTTCCATAGAACCCCATTCACACGTCTGTGTCAAAATTGTCAAATCATTTGTAAAGTTGTCAGATGGTTCATCTGATTTTTGCACTGGCTGCAAAAACTTTACTCTCTCGTATACGAGATTCCTGCTGGCCGCAAAATACTCATCGAACTTCTCAAGAACTTTGTCAATGTCTCTTTCATCACCAGCTTGCATGTGAAAATATTTCAAGATTTTCTCACCTTACATTCCTAAAAAGCCTATAAAATAATCTACTACCTGCTCAGAGTTGAAATTGGTTAACGCAGTTCGTTTGTAACGCAAAAATGACACTTTCCAGTCCTCCCAGTCTTCAGCTTTAAAAGAAAAATGAGACGGTTGCGGAACGGCTGCAGATGACTGTGTGAGTGCAACAACTGGTGGTGCCAAAACACGAGCAGCCACATTCTGCTGCTGCAAATTTAACTGAGTTTGTAAAATTTGAGTTAATAGTTTTTGCTGTTCAAGAAATTGCGCAGAGTTTATAGAAATACCTGATGCAGAATGTTCGGAAGGTTCTGATCCTTCATTTTGGTCCTCTTTGTCATTATTCATTTTGCTAAACTTCCTTGAACGCACTTATTTAGCAGTTCCTCCTGAAATAGTTTCACAAGGATGATCTTCGACCGGAGCTTTTTTACTTTTCGTACTTCATCCCACCGCTGCCACCAAGTAGCGATGATGTTCAATAGTTCTCACCTTATGCCTTGTGTGGCCTTGTGCTGTGCTGGAGCTTTGGCCCGAGTTCCAAGCGAACCCTGCGTGCCCACTGCCTGTTATTAGTTCTGCTGTTTTTCCTGTTGACGTCCCCTTGCCTCCCAGAACCCCGCCTACGTTACGTTTCTATGACAGGTACCCGGATGTCAAACAGGCATCCATCATGACATAGTTCGGGGACACGTTCGATCACTATCTTTCTTCCACATCCCCTTTCGATCTTTAATTGAGAATGAACCTGCATGGTCAACTCCCACATTGGAAAATGGGAAACTGGGGGAGGTTCTGACTCTTGGCAAATTTCCCATAGGATTGAAACGGCTACAAATTACACATTTTCGCACAGTTCTTTTGGCTACGTCTGAGTCAGAAATTGGCCAATAGTTTTGTCGAATGTGAGACAGAGGTAATTGACGCTCACCATGGAGCAAAGTTTTATGCTCCTGTCTAAATATGAGGGTTGTAAAATGGTGTTTTTGAGCTAGTATGGCAGGATGTTTCGTAGTAAATGAATAGGAGGAGAGTTTCAACCTACCACCTACTCTTATGTCTTTTTCATCCATGCAGGGTGTTAGGCTGATTAGTCTACTTTTGTTGGATTCGGAACCTGTTTTTTTTTGAGATAACGTTGTTCAACAGGAAAAGACTCAGTTTGAGCAAGTTTCAATAAAAGCTCACAAGCATTTCGCAGTTCGAGAACAGTTAGTTGATGATCCGCTTTTTTGCTTCAGGTTTTTCCTTTTGTATTTGCAGTTATGCACAAATCTGAGCATATATGCAGCTGCTTTGTTAATTCGTGAAAATGAAGAGGAATTAACAAAGGGAAAAACGTTTGGTTTTGTTTCAACAAAGGTATAAGCAGTGTTACGAATTTCTGGGAGCTCTTCAATGGGCAGGAGCTTTTTCTCGGAAATATCAGCAGGCCATTCGTCAAAGGACATCTTGAGCCAGGCTGGTCCATAGAACCACATAGAAGAACTTTTGATTGGTGTCAAACTTTGGATAGTGGAAACACGATTACCCACGAAAACTTGCAAATTAGTTGGAGGACAGCGCAACCAAGCTGGCGCCACAGTGGAATCACACCAGAAGACAGAAATGTCAATTTTTAAAGTAAGACACGATTTTACTTTATCGTACAGTTGAGATAGGAGTAATGCGCTACACAATTCCAAACGAGGAATGCTTATGGCTTTGAGCAGAGCTACCGGTGTTTTTGAGGTGAGAGGATGCAGGCTCCATACGCACTATTCGACGCAACTGAAAACCCATGAAACTGGATTGACTGTGGACTTGCACAAACAATTTTTCGTGATAGGTTTAAAAAATTGAGTTCATGTAAATGATTTCGCAGTTGAGTCCAACATTGTGCTAAATCTCCTGGAACTGCTTCGTCCCAGGATAAATTTTGAGACCATAGTCGTTGAAGAATGATTTTTGCTTTTATTATTACTGGACTAACCAA
Source organism: Ceutorhynchus assimilis (assembly GCA_917834065.1). Lineage (NCBI taxonomy): Eukaryota > Metazoa > Arthropoda > Insecta > Coleoptera > Curculionidae > Ceutorhynchus > Ceutorhynchus assimilis. Next base: position 25,960,112 of record OU892280.1, on the reverse strand, counting down.
ACCAAGGGGATCATAAATTATAGCAACCTCAGACAGAATCAGTCGTTTTGTGATTTGTTTCATAGGGGGTGATAGACTTATGCGAAAAAAAAAATCATCTGATGCACTTGACCATTGCATTCCTAAAATTTTACTTGTTTCTGAGTACCCAAAAAATACTCTTGATCTGATTTAGATGAGCTGATGTGATCCAAAAATTCCTCATTATTAGCCTTAAATTTCGTCAACACAAAACACCCTGTGTTTAAAATGTCCGAAATGTTGCTGCATAACTACACTGCGCCTTCGACTAATTCAGCTCCTGATGAAAGAATATCATCGACATAAAAAAGGATTTGAAGTCTCATTTTCAATGGCCAATTGCTTTAGGCAGAATGTTTTTATGTCATCCTTTGGGGTCCGAACGCCAGAGTATCAACTGTAAAGAACGGAATTCCTTTTTCACCTGTATCTGATGATACATTTTGCAAATGTCTGCAGCAAAGACCATTTGGTGTTGTCGGAATCTCACGACAATTGAAACTAAATCATCCTGAACCACCGGACCAATGCACCAATCATTTGAAGCAAATTGTATGAGAGTCCGGAACTGGAAGTGGCTGAACTATTGAATACCATTCTTAGCTTTGTTGTTGTACTATCCTCGCGTAAAACGCCGTAATGTGGAGAATAGTATATTTTTTGATTTGGGACAGAAGAAAAAGGTGTCATGTGTTGAAGGTCTTCGTACTCCTGCATAAATTCTACATACATTTCCCTCAATTGGGAAATTCTAACGAGCTTTCGCTCCAATGATAGAAATTGACTGATTGTATTATTCACCTAGTATACCTCTGGAGACTGTTTCAATGTGATTGAAACTATGAAACGGCCATCTGAATCACGCTCAACAGTTTCAGAGAAATACTTCTCGGCTTGTATCTCCTCCTCAGATAGAATTAGCTTGGATGAAACCTCTTCAAGCTCCCAGAATTTGCTTAATTGAGTTTGAATATCTGTCGTCCTGGAAAAATTACAAATGGAATAGTTTGAATCTGAGGTTCCGAGCGAACCCGAAAAAAACCAACCAAGCTTACTATTTTGAATCACAGGCTTTCCAGGTCCCAACGATAATCGTTCACCGCCTACCAGGTTCCAAAATATTTCTGCATCAATGAGAAGGTTAGTGGGACCATCCTTATTGAATCTTGGATCTGTGAGGGTGCTGGGAACTGGAATATTCAATGACATAGGATCGAAATATGAACTGGGCAACTCACTTGTAATTTGTGGAAGTACCAGACAGTTAATAGTTTGAAAGTTTAAATGACATTATTTAACTTTAAGTTCACACGATTGTTTGATTGGAGACTATATAGGTTTGGCCTATTCCTACAATTGAAGAGGTGATTTGATTTAATGGAATGCTCAGTTGACTGGCACAGTGTGAAGAAATAGAATTGGATATTGAAGCGGTATCGAGAAGTGCCCTAGACCTTTGAAATCCACCCATGGGATTGGATACTTGGACTATAGCAGTGGCGAGCAATACTTGACCTTGGTTAACTCTATTATGCATTGAAATCTTACCTGCATCTGAATCTCTTGATCTTGCTCTTGGAGCTGGAGTTCGAGTCGAATCAGTGGGATGCAATAACGAGTTATGATCCTGCTTACAATGCCTGCATTTACTGGACCTACACTTTTCCACTTTATGGCTTGCATGGAGACAATTGACGCGCAACTTCAACGATTTGATCTTTTCAACTTGTTTAGGAATAGACAGTGCTAGAAATTTTGTGCATTTATAAATGCCATGAGCTTCTTTACAAAAGTAACAGCTAAACCCTAACTTTTCTCTTGATCTCGTTCACCAGAAAATGATTTCTTTGGCCTTCTTTTGTGCATGAACACCTTGTCAAAGAAATCTGCCCTAGCGGACAGAAACGAAATAAGTTCTGCCAAAGTTGGAAGTTCATCGTTAAACTCTGTATGTTCCCAGTTCCCATTCTTTTATCGTGTCGATCTAGCTTGCCGGTTACTAAATAAATGATTAAAGGCTCCCAATATTTTGTGACCAAACCTAAATTTTGAAGCGACCTCATATTCTTGGAGACTAGGTCCACAATATTGCGGAAGCTATGTGATGATTCACCTTTGACCTCTTATATGTTGAAGAGGGATTTTATATGATTGTGGACCATTAGTTTCCTATTTTCAAATCTCTGGCACAAAATGTCCCAAGCAACAGAATATTTATCTGACCAGATAGGGATTGATTGAATACAATGTGATGCAGATCCCTCTAGCGAGGCTTTCAGGTACTGAAACATCTCAATGGGTAAAATATAGTTATCATCATGTACTAATGTAACATACAAATCCCTAAATTCAGGTAAATATCTAGGTAATGAAGGTAGATCAAACGTTTATATAGCAAACCTTTGAAAAGGTACGTGCATCATAATAGCTATTTATGTACCAAGGGGATTATGTAGATTATAATGCCCGAAGGCGAAACTAGCCCTCGGGCCTATGGCCCGAGGGATATATTTCGCCTGAAGGGCATTATAATCTTGAAATCCCCGTGGTGCATACAATGCTTTATTTTCTACTCAACACAATGTTTTTTCATCAATTTGTACTTAACAAAATCAGTTAAACTTGTGTGACAGAATATTGTTTTGTATTTTGACATGTACCTGTACCTGTGACCTGTACCTGTACCTGCGACCTGTACATAGAAACGAAATAAATTAATATATCTATAAACATCTCATAAGGCAAGGCAACGGTGGTGGTCCTGTGGGTTAACGCGCTGGACTACATGGGAAACATTGATGGTGGCACAAAACATCCCCCCTTAGAAAGGTAAGTGCCGTGTTGAGAACCTGTCTATAAGTTTTCAGCGCCTCTAGTGACTGGGGGGGTAAGCTTTTGTAATTCTGGATTTATTGGCGAATGCAAAACGCAATTAGGGTTCGTTCGGTATCTTATTTGTTCCGGTGGATCGTTTGCACCATTGTTTGATTCTAGCGATTGAACACCACCACTTTAAAGTTTCTACCATTTTTTGGCATAAAATAATTGTGCCAAAAAGAAGAAACTCATAAAATCGGTAGTGTTGAAGCGCCTTCAAGGTAAAATTGACTAAAAATTAAGATGACAAATTTAGATATTTATTAAAGTTTGAAACAGAAAATATTAAAGAATATGGAATTAATTACAATTATTGCGAAACAGTTTTTTTTCATGTAAGTATACATACATAGGTAGGTAATGCTAGTTAAGTTAAAGATAATAAGGACAGTTACAAGAAGTAATAACGTACATTTAACAATAGCTTGATGAAAAACTTAAATCGTAAATAAAATGACAAAAGAGGTCCTTTTCTCACAATCCAAAATCGTTGTTAACCTAACAAGTGAGGAAAGTGTTTCTGCACGTGATGGAAGTTGCACGAATGACAACAAAAAGCAGAGTTCAAACAAGCCTTTAAGTCCAGAAAATACACTTTCCGCATGTGTTAGGTAGAAAGTTTATGTAGTTATACATAATATAAAGCTCATTCAAGAAAATGATTTCGCCTGGATGATAGAATAAATATTTTTGATAATAGTCTATACCCTTTACCACTAGCTTTAAGCAAAGACAACGCCAACAACTTCTCGTCCAATGTAAATCGTCTAGCTTTAGGCTTTTGGTTTTGAGTACGGACTTGGCTTAAAATAAAGCTGTATATCAATGGATTGACGTGGTCTACGAGCCTTTGAAATTTGGTTTATGATGCAAGTTATTCAGCAGTAGAAACTTTGGATTTAAATGACGACAACCTTCTACTGATTCTTCTTAACTTATTGCTGGATTCTATAACTTTGGAATAAAGATATTTTTCCCTTGGGGATAGGAATTTTTTGCCTAGTGACGTTAATGTTCTTTAAAATTTGGCATCGTCTCTCATGACCTGCAAAAAAAAATAGATCAAGATTGGAGACGAGCTTTTCGCACATTTAGCTTCTAATTTTTCTAGCATTCGACTGCAAGTTTTAGTAATTAGTAGTCTTTTATAGTAGTAGTCCTATTTGAGTTAGGATGTTTTAAAATTCACCTACTCCCAACTGGGTGGTTATTCATTAAGCAATAACACTTAGGTACCTACCAATAAAAGTTTTAAGAGACAAAGTGGGTTGGTGACTTTTTCATGTTTGCAGATGTGATGGTTCCACTTGGTGTAGCAATGTCTGCCCGAATTGCAGAAGTTTCAGTAGATAAAAATTGACGACATGAAGGGCCTGGTTGATCTAAAACAGAAATTTCGTTACCAACGATTCTACCAAAAAAGTTTGGATACATGCATTGTAGAATATGGTGTACCTGTATGTAACCAGGAATATTTTAATTATTGTGTCTCCTGATAAAGGAATAAACATTTAAAAAAAAGAAATGAATAATATTAGCTTTGTTCCAACACAGCAGAAAACCGTACAATGTACCGTCACGATTCTGCGCAGAAACTAAAATTGTTATACTGAGTGGTTTCGAAACCGTTCATGGGACGATTTTTTGACGTGTTGGAACAGAGTTATTATGTTTACCTACCTATGTCAATCATAGTTGCGAAACTAATTTCTGAAGGCGTCTTAGGACTCTTCGACGAGTTTCGGTTTATCAATTAACGACTCCTTACTGTTTTTGATAATTGGGGCTAAAATTAAAATTAATTTTAATGTTTCTGACCTATGCTCCTTTAAACCCGAATTCTAACACGTTGTCGTTAATCAGAACTATGGGGAGGAATAAGTGAAAATGTAAGTACGTCTTTCTCACATATATCTAGTATTAACTTACCTTCAGGGAGATACAGCAAAAGCGCAGCATTCCATGTGAGTCCTCGTCTGGCTTTTGGATCGCCAACAATAAATTCTCGAGGAAAATGTCTTGTTCACGCTCTATAATTATTATAAGCCTTCTCGACACTGAGGCTATTTAGTAAAGGATTGCGAACTTTTTCTAGCCATAGTTTCATTTTTTCGGCATCTTTTGGAAACCGGAAATAGCTGCTGTATTTGTCGCCGCACCCCGGAACACAGCATTTCTGATGCTTTTCAATTAACAAACTGGGAGGAGACATTTTGAGATAATAATTATTGATAATTGATAATTCTAAATGTTGGGAGAAGTTCAAAATTTAGATTTTGACGACTGGAAATGACAAAATAAACTTCAAATCTTGGCGCACGGTCCGGCAGGAAAAAGAAAACTTTAATAGGTTGATTGAAGCGCCTCTAGTGATTGGAGGGGAAAGCTGAAACGACTAGACTGACGTCTCTCATAAGACTTACATTTCTAAGGGGGGATGTTTTGTGGATGGTGGACCGGGTTCGAATCCTGGCTAGACCGAAAATTATTTTCGGTCAGACATTTAGTGGCTGCCTAGGGTAAAGTGCAAATTAATAGAACAACAACAACAAAAACACCTTAAGGTATTATAAGCGGGCGTTATAGATCATAACGCCCGCAAAAGCGGGCGTTATGGATCAGGTTGTTATAGGTGTGTTAACGTATTTCGTTTCCTAGGTATTATGGATCTATAATAGTAAAGTAGAAAATAAACATCATTTTATGCACGCTGCAGCGTGCGATAATCGTTGATTATGATGCATGCGTAATGAAAAACAAATTATTTATTCAATCTAGTTCACCTGCAAAAATAAAGTTATCGAGGCCAAAATATTTACAACCCCTCCAGCCTTAATTACTAAAGTCGCGATTCCTGTTTTCCAATTTCCAATAATTTATTTCTTACACAATTGAAGTTTTGTTTAAACTTTCGAAGCGCAATATGATTGGCCCGATTTAATTGTAATTTGAATGTGAAGTGTCTCTCGGGTGAAATTAATTTTTAAACGCAAAAACGAGCCGAATGCATCATTAAAATTTAATCAGGATGCAATACAAAAGTGATGAATGAAATAGGCGTATCAATAACGTGAGAAATGAATTTAAAAAAAATAAAATAATGCATGATCATTATTCTGCTCGCAGACCGTATTAATACACATCCACGAACAATTAAGAATGCATGGACGAAAATAAGCAAAATTATTATAATCTGTGGGAATTAAAAAAAATCATTTAAAATCATTACACAAATTTTAAATCAGCTTCATTAAAAATATTTGGCAATAAAGTTCAACTTCTGCTAAATCTAAATAGATTTTCAGAGCTGGAATTATGACTTATTCAAGGGCTTGAATATGCTTGACACAATAAAGACTCCATATGCTTTGGGCATATTCCAGCCTGGGTCTTATGTAAGCCTTGTACAGCTTTACAAACATTTGGAGTGTGGGATCTTCAAATGTCTTGGAAATCAGGTACATGATCGAGTTTGACTTCTTTATGATGTCATTGATATTGATAAGGTTTTTCCACTTCATGTCTTCAATAACATCAATTCCCAAATCATTTTGTTCAGCAACACAGATTACCTGGATAGACCCAATGAAGTACCTATTGCGTCCTGAGTTTTTTTTGTCCCAGGCAGAGAATTGAACAGTTGGAATCATTCAGTGGCATATGTCAGGTGGTTGTCCACTGTTTGATGGCATCCCCCTGGAGGCTTCCATTCTGCCTTACAGGATTACTATAATAACAGGTATCATCCGCAAATGACGACATCTGACTCTTCAATCCATTTGGCAGCTCACCGCAACAAACACAACTTAGTTTTAAAAACGTACTTGTAACGTTCTTGAACATCCTGTAACGTTCCAAAGCGTTTGCGTACGTTATGTACAAATTTAACGTTTTCTGAACGTTCCCTGGGAATGTTCCAAGATCATTTTTAGAGTTTTGGAATTTTCCCTGACCATACACGTCTTCAAGTCAATAAAAGACCATCCTCGAACGTTCTGCAAAAATGTCCATAAGACTTTCTAGGATGTTCCAGGAACGTTCTTGGAATATTCCAAAAAGGATGTTTTAGGGGCAACAATAAAGGGCCACACATATAACATTCCAAGCTAAAATCCGGGTTTGGTTTAGTTAAACGTAGTTCAAACTTAAACCTTCTCATTTACAATGCATTTTTGTCAATCAATTGGAATTTTGACCTTTCCTTTAAACTCAATCCATTTTAAATGGGAAGATTCCAGTGTTCACTAGGTTCCACTGAACAAGGATTTGAACTTGGAATGTAGGAATTATTTATGGATCTAAATGTAGGCTTCGAAAGTTTGGTAGACGTACCGTTTAGGACAAAAACTTTCCTGGGACAAAGCGTATTTACTGGATTTAGTTTCAATTTTCAACTATTCCAGGCTCTTGAACTTCTGATTTTATCCAAATTTCTTCTGATAGAAGAATCACGGACCAGTCAAAAGCCTGGAATAAAATTTCTTTCCATAAAAGAATCAAGAAACAATCAAAAGCCTTGAATAGAAAAGAAAAATGATCAAAATTTTTTCTAAAATTTTTGTCTCTATTTTTCTTCTCTTTAGTCTCAATTTTCGACTATTCCAGGCTCTTGAATTTCTGTCTCCATCCAAATACCTTTTTATATAGTCAAAATCCTGGAATAAAAATTCTTATAAAAAAATCAAGGAAAAGTCAAAAGTCTGGAGTGAAAAAAAAAATTGATCAAACTTCTTCTTAAAACTCTTGTCTTTGTTTCTCTTTTCTCTAGTTTCAGTTTTCAACTATTCCAGGCTCTCGAATTTCTGTTTCCATCCAAATTTCTTTCAAGTCAAAAGCCTGGAATTAAGTTTTATTTCTATAGAAAGAGCAAGGAACAGTCAAAAGCCTGGAATAAAAAAGAAAAATGATCAAAGGACCTCGCACACTTCTTATGGGATTTCTGACCGCGGTCAAATTTAACCAAATTTTAGTTATAGATCTGACCTTTCTGATCAATAACTACCATGGGCACAACTTAATCATATGACTAGTTTTTGAGATACAGGGTGTTTAATTTGCGAATGTCCGATATGCATTATGACATCCTATCCAATCAGCCAAATCATATTCGTGTGAGAATTCGGTCAAGGCACAAAAATCAAGTAAAATACCAATAGTTATTTGTGCTCGAACCATAGGTTCATGTACAGGGTGTCCCATTTTTTTTGTACCGGGTGATTGTCTATATTTTGCACCTTGCACCCACACCTATCCCACCTATTTGAAGAGGAGATACTCAGAAATCTCAAATGTGAAAGTTGTAGGTAATATCAGAAACTTTGCAATGAAGTTAGTTACAAGTATACAGGGTGTGTCACAAAAGTGTGGCAAAGCAAAGGTAAACTTTTTTTAAAACCTATTTGATTAGCCTTTCAAGCCTGATTCCAAATGGGTCAATAATATACGGGGAGTTCCATTTAAAAAATTTCAACTTTGCTCTGCCACACTTTTGTGACACACCCTGTATAATTGTAACTCGCTTCATTGAAAAATTTCTGATATTACCTATAACTTTCACATTTGACATTTCTTAGTATCTCTTCAAACAGGTGAGATAGGTGTTGGTGCAAAATATAGACAATCACGCGGTACATAAGAAATTACTCGATTGCTACTGGAGGAAGGATGCGGTGTTCGCAAATTTTGGCTACTTTTTTGTTAAACGAAGATGGCGCCAACAGAATTGTCATCGCCCTTTCGGTATTTTTTAGATACAAGGTGTTTTTGAAAAAGTTGCATTTTGGGACACATCTTGTATCTCGGTTCTCTCATAAGTGATCGAAAAGGTGAAAACAGATTCTTATAGATATTTGTACGTAGACTCCAGTAGCGTAGTCAGTTTTTCGCTAAAAATAATGGTTTTTGATTTATGAACCAAACATAGTGTTTTCAAATGAGACACCCGATATAATATAAAATCATTGGATAGCTCTGCTTTTGCTGATTTCAATGATACAAAATTTATCTCTAATAGTTTCCGAGCAAAATATATTTTTAAATGTTTTTGTCATGAGAAACAATGTGTTAGAAAGAGACCTTTCTCATTTTCTCGATCATTTAAAATTTTTGTCATTTGTCATTTGTCTCATTCTCATTTAAAATTTTCCCTTCAGTTTCATTTCTCGACTATTCCAGGCTCTTGGATTTTGAGACGAGACTGAACTTTTTTTTTCGAGACGAGATCGAGAAAAACAGTTCGAGATTTTTCGAGATCGAGAAATTTTTTGGAGATTTCTCGATCTCGAAAAAATGTAGATGCTGCAATACCTAAAGCACAGACAACTCTTAATAGATCAGAAAAGCGAAAATAATAGACTATGTTAGGGAATACGAAATAGTTTTAATTCATTTTAAACATAAGAAAATTAGCAAAAAATAAAAAAAGAAAGATAACAAAGCAAATAACAAAAGCAAAAAATTGATATTCCCATATTCTTAAAGAAAAAAAGACCCTTGAACTAAATTTTGAATTTTTACCGCAGCCCTATATCACCCAGTATAAAAAAAAAATACTCAAATTCTAGATTTTTTTGTGCGAAATAGATGATTAACAAGGAATCGCTTTCAAAAATGGTGAAAACTGCATATACACGTCTTCAATTCAATAAAAGACCGTCCTCGAACGTTCTGCAAAAATGTTGATAAGACGTTCTAGGATGTTCCAGGGTTGTTTTAGGGGCAACTATAAAGGCTCACACATGCAACCTTCTCATTTACAATGCATTTTTGTCGATCAATTGAAATGTTGACCGCAAGACATTTTAAATGGGAAGTGTTAACTAGGTTCCTTTGAACAAGAATTTGAACGTATTATTTAAGTGTCTATGTTGGCTTCGAACGTTTGGTGGACGTCTGTTTAGGACAGGGAACGTTCCCGACCTAAGGGAACTTAGATAGAATGTTCCTAGGACGAAGTGTGTTTACTGAGTAATATAATCAAGGAAGAGAAGAGGGCCAAGGACTAGCCTTGGGGACACCACTAAAAACTTCACAGGAATTTGACTCCTAGGACCCTATCCTGACACAGAACTCTTGATCCTGCAGAAAATCTTGGATCAAGTTGAGTAGAAGTTGTTTTATACCATAGTGATGGAGTTTATAAAAAACCGCCCAAGTGGTACCTTGTCATAAGACTTTTCAAAATCCAGGTAAAATCATCTGCCCTTGTCCAGTCATGAACCTTGGTAAGCAGGTTCGTGAAAGTAAACCTTCCAGAAAGGAACCCGTGTTGGGAAGGTAGGATGATCATTTCCGAGCAAAAATCTAGTCATACCATTTACCAGGCCTTTCTCCATGCATTTGCAAAGAGTGTTTGTTAAGCTAATGGGCCTAAAGTTTTCAGGCAGGTGCTTGTTGCATTTCTTGTAAATAAGCACTACAGTACAACCTTGATAATCCGAACATGCGTTAATCCAAACCTCCGCTAATCCGAACAGCGAATGTTCGAAGGCATAATCCGAACAACTGCGTAAAATTTAATACGTAATAATGTTCTCAAAGCCGGATCAGAGGAATCCGAAAAAGAATCTGAAGAAATCGTACCGACCAACATGAGTCACAAAGAAGCAGTTAAATGTTTTCAGACTTGTTTAACATTGGTAGAACAAAATTATGAAACAGCTGAGAACATTTTTCTTCTAAGGCCCGCTTCATTCATCTTCTTGGTACCTAACTATACTATATATTATTTTATTGGTTGGCGGATAACTGGCCGACCAATGGGATTACAGATTGTGTTTTTATCTGTCAGATTGCATACCTACCTGACAATTTATCAGAAGACCGGCCCTCAAAGAAATTTAAAAAAAAAGCGGAAATGGGAGAAGCAGCCAGTATGAAGCAAAAACAAATTACATTACATTACATTCTTTTTTTACTCGTCTTACCTAAGTTAAACTCTTTAATTATTTTAATATTTAAGTTGAATTTACCACGTATTTTGATAATCCGAACAAATCGGTAATCCGAACTGACCTTAGCAATATTTAGTTCGGATTATCAAGGTTGTTCTGTACATTGCATTCTTCCATTCCCTTGGTAGTTTGCCCTGCCTAAGAAGATTGTTCATCATGGCTGAGCGGGGATGTGACAGATCTGCAGCACATTTGTTCAGGAAAGTGGCAGGGATTTCATCCTCTCCTGGACTAGAATCTGGCTTCAGTAATTTGAGTGCAGTCTTTTATTTCTCGGGTGTAAAAGTTATAATTTCAAGTGAATTAGCACAGAATGTATCAGGATCCAAGTTGGGCTTCAATCTTCTCTTATAAAAAACACTCTGAAACTGTTAACCAAACAAATTGGCAACTTCTTTCTCATCATTGAGGGTGCAGTTAGTGGCTACATCCCTAAATGAGAAATGTGTTAGTCTTGAACCAAGAGGTCTGTTCATGTAGGAATAAAACTGCTTATCAAATATCAGAAAAGGCTAGCAATTCTTGTTCATATTTCCTTCTAGACTGTTTTATCTTGGTTGTGGGGAATTTATTTTTGTTCCTGTAGTTTAAGTTGTCATTGTCACAGTTGCTTTTCAATTTCTTATATCAAAAATTTCTCTTTTTTTCAATTTCTTGACTTAAGGCTTCTAGGGATTAACAATCTTCAGTTTGAATTGAATGAAAGAGCTGATTGTGGACGACACAATGTCCATGATCTGCTCATAGTTAGCAGTGATGCTGGAGAATTCTTGCTGTAGATGTGTGTTAATAAGTTCATAGTCTGCGGAGCAAAATCTCCTGCTATATTTTATTTATTGGCTTTGGAGCAACCTGGATTTGGGATTTGGCTTTTATGACTACATGGTCGCTTAGACCAACCAGTGGATCCATCAAAAGCAAGCCTGTTATCACGGACTAAAAGCAGAGCAAGTAGAGATTGTTCATTTCTTCTTATTCTGATTGGAAAATTTACATGTTGAGAGACATTAATTTCTTTGTAGGCATTTATGAAATCTGAGCTATGTACGTAGGTACTTACATGGATTTGTGGGATTGGCTGTTTATGAATTTCAGTTGAAATCTCCAAAAATAAAAGTAGGTATACTAGTGTTGCATGCTTGTTCTATAACCCTTTTAAGTTTCAGGTTGTCTTCTACACTGGCAGATATATGCATGAAAGAAGCATAGGCTGACCATCTATCAACCCATTATGATTCCACAAGATCAGCTGTGAAATATATGGGGCTCATTGCAGACTGAACATGGTGGCCCAGAATGGAGCTGCTGACAAATATACCAATTCCCCCCATTTTCTTATTTGACCTATCTGGAATCATCTCATGCAGGCCATGGAGCCATATTTCTGTTACCAGACTAATTGTTGGTGAGAACATTTGGACATTTGTTTTCCACTCGTCAATCTTTGTCATTATGTAGCTCAAATTGGTATAGGAGAAAGCGACAACACAGTAGGTAAATTTTAGTTTTTTTAATGTGTTGGTGTTGGTGCCTTTATGCTTCAAAGTGAGCCATTGATTTATTTAATCAATTTCAATCTATTTCTTGCGTTCATCAAGCTCCTGGATATGCCTTTTTTTTAAGTCAAGTCACACTTGATGTAGTCCACTTTGCTCTTGCAATTCCAGAATTGTTGGCTCCATTGCTGCAATCGCTGTTGATTTTCCTGCTTTTCCACCTTGATATACTCAAACTGTTTATTAGATCTTTGAGAATTTTCGTCTACAATCTGGGCATAAGATGGAGTTATCTTGTGAGTGAGTGGAGATTTTCTTTAAGTTCTTGGACTTCATTTTGGATTTTTTCTGTCTAATACTATCTTGGTTTCCTTTTTCAATGCAGTAAGCTCATTTCTCATTGTAAATTAAAAACTTACCGAAATGTATGAAGCTGCCTAATTTAAGTTTCAAAATCAGATATTTTTCCAACAAATTATAAAAGTTAGTTCAAAAAGTAATAACGAAAATAATAAATGAATTTTTATTTTATTTTTTCAATTTGGAACACCTGTAACGATTTTCTTGCAATAGATGTGTAGGTAGATACCTAAAATCCGAACTCGTATCAAATTAGTACATAAATAATTAAATTTCATCATTAAATATAAAGCTCAAACGAAATTTATATGTTAGTAAATATAATTTAATTGAATTGCAGAACAAATTATTAACCACCCACATACAGGAGGCTTTACCCTTAAATTGCTTTACCCAGAAACTTCCCACGCAGCTGTTCTTAGTTTTCTTTCTTGCGAATGTGTAAAATAGAAAAGACAAAACAACGAAAGAAAAAACAAAGTTTCGTTCGACGTAGGTATCTATAACTTTATTGTTCATTGTCAAAACATATTAAAAATAATTACTAAATCGAAAAAATAAATAAAAAATCTAATGGAAACAAAAAACTATAAATATGTATAACAAATACTTTGCGATTATGGGAAAGTAAATATTGAACCCAATAGAACATAGAAAAAATCACATACAAAGAGAAAAAAAAGCCATGTCAAATATTGCTCGAAGAAACATAAACCAAATCGAAGTGAAAAAGTACATCAATGAAATTTGATATAAAAAATATGCGAAAATAAAACTCATTGAAATAAAAGGACTAAAGACAATAGAAAAAAAACATTATTTGAACATTAGGTATAGGCGAGGGTATTGGCCAGGATTGAAATAGAGCTCACGAACAGCTAAAACTAACTCAAAAATGAGGATAAAAGCGATTTAATTGAAAATGAGGACAAAGGGCAAAAGTTCTGATGGAAATTTGATCGAAAAAGACAGCAAAAACACAAAAATGCGAGACGGAATAAAAACACAACGTAGAAAAATAGAAAAAGGAAAAAAGAGAAGACATAGGATCAGATGAGATTATGGGTTAAAATTAGGGTAAAAATACATTTTAAAATGAATTAACCTAATGCTGAAACAAAATTTTACTATTTATTTTATAACTTTTGTATTGATTTCTAGCAAGAAAATATTAAATTACTTAAGGATTAAATTATCTGTAAAATGAGCTGTGAACGGCATCTGCTTCCTGTCGATTTTTGAGACAAAATAGTTGTCCTTGTCTGGTAAAGTATATATGCAACCATCTTCTATACTGAAACCTTATTTATTTATTGCTATATAAAACTTGTTTTTATATAATTTCTGAATATTATCGTATACATAATATGAATTACTAATAAATAAACTGAACGAGCAAGTAGTAAGTGCGACCTTTAGGAACTTAAAATATCGAATAACCGCAGTATAGGTATACTCCACCCACAAGAATCGTTAGCTTAAAGGTACTTGAACTTATAGTAATGCACCTTAGAAATAAGAGGAATTATTTCAGGATTAATAAAATTAAATTTCCCATTAAAAATAAATTGTTTTGATGTCTGACAAATAAAAAAAAACTATAGCTGATTAGTTTTAATGGGTTAGCCATTAGATATAATAAACGGAGTGTTCCGCTTGTTGGCATGATGTAAATACACGAATTTGACTGCTATTTTTGAGATGTTATAAGCCAGGACCTACGTTTTAGCAGTTACTTAAAATCTAAGCTGAGGAGAATAATTATGAAATAATAATTATTGTTTCCATCAAAACAATTAGACATCGACTTATGAAAACATATCCCATAGTTCCTATTGTAAAGGAAGGTCAAATAATTTACATTCTACTTCAAGAACCTGCTTCTACTGTTGATAGGTTGTAATATTCATTTTCTGCCGCATCTGAGTGATATAATCCGATGGCAGAAAAAAAAATTACAGGTTGGGTTTCGTCGGCTAGAATTTCTATGGAGAAAATGAATATGGATGTTTGTTGTTTGAAAATTACCAATATTAAAGCAGAAGCTTTGAAAATATATTTGTATAGGTATTTTAGAAATATTTTCTCATTCTATTTCTTTATTTTTCTATTTCTCACATATTTTTTTCACTTGTCGCGTCATTTTTCGATTAGTTTTTTTTACACTTTTCCAATAATTGTGTGTTAGTTCCGTCTTATTTTTTTATAGATGTGCCCTTGATTTAAATTCCTAGTTCTTCTTTTTCATTTTTGGTTATCTTTTCTTATAACGATTACTTCCATTTATTTTTGTTAAGACATTGCCTTTCCTATTTGTCAGTATAAAGGAACGAAAGAGAAATCCCTGGTGTTAATTTAACATTTTTGAATTATTTTGACAGGTACCTTCCGCAGGGTTTGCAGAATAGCGATCAGGCTTGCCAAGTGGACTTGTTTTTAGAACATGAATAATTCTTCTCATAAATCAAGGATCAAGGGAAACTTGGAGAATTGTGAATGACTTGAGGGGTAGGAATAATGTTTCGGTCACTTCAAGTAATCTGAATCCTGATGACCTAAATTCTTTTTACTACAATATTGCCACTGAACTCTCAGCCAAAATTTCAACAGGAAGTGATCCAGGAGCTATCTTAAGCATGTTGTGGTGGCTGAATCTTTCTTTTTCTGCTCTTACTAATGCAGAAGAGCTTAAATGCATACTCGGAAATATAAGGAATAAGGGTGCGGCAGGTTGGAATGGGGGAATATTTTTGGCTTTACCCAGCTCTCTTGTGTCGAGGATTTTCCCGTCTTGCCCCAAAGAGAGCAGTGATGGTCCCTCTATAACGGTGGTGAGCATGAATGTCCTTCTAACTTTAGGCCCATAGCAAAATAGCATTATTGCCTACTCTGGCTAAGGTTGTGGAGCAGCTTGTTAAAGTTGAAAAGTTTCATTCTTGAACAAGCGTGGCCTTTCGAATTTTCAGCAGTTAGGCTTTTTAGTTAGATGAAGATATTCTGCTTCAGAACTGCTTAAAGAAACTGTCACTTGTTAGATTTCCAGAGCACGAAACAAAGTTATTGGAAATTTTTATAACAAAACCTGAGATACTTTTTCTGTCGTTAAAGTCATTTGCGTAGTCTGCATCAACATAATTATGCAGTAATTATGTCACTGTTCTGAGTTAAAAAAAAAAAAATATCCTGTTTTCTTTAGGATTCCACAAACGGTATTCATTTTCTGTCACTCACATAACAGACACAGCAAAATTTTTTTATCTTATTTAAGTTTGGCTTTTCACCATACCACAATTCTGAGGGTGTTTGGTTTCTTGGTAGAGCCGAGGTGGGAGTTCTATCAAATAAATATGCTGAGGTGGACACAGCTTCTTCCCAAAAAGACTTCTCCATATTGACTTCAAATATGAGACACCGAGCTTTGTGTAGAAGAGTTCGATTGTACCTCTCCGCCATCCCATTCTGCTCCGGAGTTCGTAATATTGTAAATTCCATTTTGATACCTTTTTGCTGGAAAAAGTTCTTAAACTCTTGAGAAATGTATTCTGCACCAATGTCACATCTCAGTATCTCTGGTAGAGTCTTGAACTTGTTTCCTACCATGGCAATATATTCTTTAAACTTTTGGAAAGCCTGCTCAGTTTTATTTTTTTTAAAATAAATTGCTGCAAAGTTAGAGTAATGATCAAGAAACGTGATGAAATACTTTTTGCCATTGTAGGAGACCGGATTCAGTGGACCAAATACATCACTTAATATACAATTCAAGCTTCTTTTTGCTTCTGGTATGAAAAGGTTTTCTCGTTTGTTTGCCTTTTAGGCACACTTCACATGTCTCGGAAGGAGGGTATCTTGAGAAATGGCCCATCCTTCTATGCCATAATTATTTTTTCCTGAACTGAAGTTAGATTTGCCTGTACTGGTTGGTACAATTAACTTCAAAACATACAAAATGCTTTTTAGGATACCTTCTGCTAACACATTATCATTACTTTGCTTTATAAAAAAAATTCCAGCTTCAAAGATTATCTTGTTTCGCTTGGATTTAATTCTCTTGACCGAAAGCAAATTGTGTGTTAGATTTTTGCAAACCAAAACATTTTCAAGCCTTATTTTACGACATCCCTCTGTTTTTAAGTGCATCACCCCCTGTATGTTACCATTTACGCTCTGTCCTTCTTTGGCAACTCTTATCTTGTGATTTACCTCCTCCTTTTCAGGCAAAAAGCTTCACAAATTCTGTTGTTGCTAAATGATTTATACAGAATCAACAACAAACTTTATCATGTTCCTTGTGCTTCTAATGGAGTTGGAGTTACTTTCTTCTTTTGAAATTTTTTTGGTGTTTTAGTTATACATATTTTTGTTTGATTTGCTGTGTAATAGTTTATGAAGACATTTATTTACGTTCATACTGTACATTTGGCGGCATTGCTTTTACATCCTACAACGGCACAATACGAGGGTATTTTGACCTTAGTCTAAATATTCTATCCTAGGAAGTTAATTATATTTCAATTAGAAACAATTTTTCAGAGGATTAGGAGGGCTAGAAGTCAAAATTTCAAAAAAACACTAATTTTTAGGTTATGTTACCTCCAATGTGGTCACGTACCGCACGAAACCCTTATGTTATAAAGGCAGCCATAGCACTTGTAAGGAAATTACTTTTTAAATTTTTGACCCCCCCCCCCCCCCCCCCCCAGAAAAAGCACTTCCTTGGCCTCCACTTTGATTCTCATCTTTGTATTTCTGCTCTTCAGCAAGTAACTTACTTTTTACAAAATCCAAACTGACAGTACTATTTCCTTGGGAAAATAAAATATTAATGACTGTAACTACACTTTGGTACTGGGGTTCAGTTATAGAAGTCACTAATTAAGGTATCGTCAAACGGGGTTACATGGGACAATTTCGACATTCAAGCTTGGATAACTTTGATGAATTTAGGAAAATCATTTGCAAATCATGCTTAAATATTGAGTCAGGTTATTTTCCAATATAAAAATAAACATAATTAATAGTAGAAAAAAATACGAAGCCAAAAAAAATTAATTAGTGGCTGTCCCAATTTACCACGGAAGTTGGGGTAAATTGGGACATCTTGAAATTTTTGTTGATTCTTTAGTAAGGAGCTTTCTAAAGCAACATGAGACAATCAGAAACAAAATAAAAAAGTTTTAGCTGTATAAAACTTTAAAAAAAAAGAAGAAAACCAAAGTTTTAAGTAAAAAGATGAACATTTATTCTTTATAAATAATATATAACAAAACAAAAACCAACTTAATTTTATAAGATAAAATGGGACACATTATTAAACCGTAATAATTTGTTTTAATTTTTATCGGGTAAAATGGGACATGTCCCATTTAAACCCACATCAGACATTTGTTTTTAATTTTGCTTGTCATTATTTAGAAACAAATCCTAATAAAAAAATACACATGGCAACACAGTGGAAAATAGCCAAGTTGACAACATTTAGAAGCATACCTGGCAAATTTTAAAACATAACCTCTTGGCGAACAAAGTTTTGCGACATATTTTTTTAAATAAAAAACCATGGTTTTTAAAAAATATATAAATTACCTACTTATAAATCAATTTAATGGAAATTTGATAAATATCTATTTTAAACACGTAAAGATGATAAACACGAACAAAAACGAACATTTTGAACACCCCGCTATTGGCAACTGTCAAAAATTTCCACCGTTGCCAAATGTCGCAAGTAACCCCTGTGTCCCAAGTAACCCCGTTTGACGGTACTATTTCCATATCATCAATTTGTCCACCCGCTTTATGTATTCCATTACTGTCTTTTCGAATTCTACTATGTACTTACTCGCTTAAAAAGTTCTAGTTATTGTATCTCATGTTTCTCAGTTTTCGATGAAGCTGAACTTGAGAAGCAACTCCTGTTTTCTGGTAAGTCTTACACAGGGTATCCACAGGGCTTTCCTCGGGGCTTTCATTTCAAAACTTGCCACCCACTTTATCTGCGTGAAGAGGCATATTTGTGGAAATCGCCGAAACACGTCAACAAATTTATTGGGGGGGAGGTTTTTTACGTGAAACTGTACTTCCTGCTTCCTTTAACCCCATAACCCCCAGGTAGGTGGCAAGTTTTGAAATGAAACCCCTTTATCTTCCAAGCAGCCTGTTGGGTTAAATCAGCAGGAAGTTCCTCAGAAATTACATTAAGGATGCTTACTTCATGGTGCTCTGGTAGCAGTTTTATCCTAAATTCCCAGTTACCAAAACCAGTTCCATCGAATGGGTTTACCGGCATAGTGCTGTTTGTGTCTGACATGTTTTTCCAATGTGTTTTTCTCACAAACGTTCATTTCTTTATTTTTCTTATTCAATGTCCTACCGCGTTCACCCAAAACCACTTGTTTTGTTTAAACGCATAAAACAAAAGAAATGTTTGTTATTGCACACTTTAAGCCAACCCTAAATTTTTCTACGTATCCGTATCCGTAAGCTCACCGACTTACATTGACCGCCTAAAAGTCCCTTTGGGGCCATTTTTCAATGGACGTTACGTAACCGTGAAGACGTAACATAAGTCCTAAGCATGCGCACATTTGATTTATTTGCGTCAAATAAGTATGTCACCAGAAACGCAACTTAAGAGAAGATGAGAGTTGGTCATCTCTTACGTTGCGTTTCCGGTAACATATTTGACGCAAATAAATCTAATGTACGCATGCTTAGGACTTATGTTACGTCTTTACGGTAACCTGAGACGTAAACGAGCGTATCCTTGGATGAAACGTTTTCTAACCTCAAAAGTGTTGTATTGATTTTGTAGCGGTGTTTGTAGGTTTTTTTTTTTTAAATCTATATAAGTACTGTGTTTACGTTGTTAAAGTTATTTTAGTGATAACTGACAAGAAGATCTCTCAATAGTGTCAAATGATTGAGATACGTTTTCGGATGCGGATACGAGGCTAGGCCCACGCAGATGACTTGTGCATTCTGCTTACAGGCAAGGTTGAAAGCGTTCTATGATGGTTCTATGCGATCTCATGCAAACGGCTCTTAACCAAATTTCATCTTGGTGTGAGGAGTACTCTGTGACGGTGAATCCACTGAAAACGGAGTTGATCCTCTTCACCAAGAATAGAAAGCTAAGTGGTATGCAAATACCCAGGCTAAATAATACCAGTCTACAGCTGACTTCAGAGGTCAAGTACCTGGGAGTTGTGCTTGATCAAAAGCTCAGCTGGAAGAGACACATTGAGGTAAAAATGGAAAAAGCGAACATGGCCAGGTGGCAGTGCTGCAGGGTGATTGGCAGGTCATGGGGCCTCACACCCAAAATCGCCCTGTGGATATACACCGCTATCATAAGACCAATGGATTGCTATGCAGCTTTTGTCTGGTGGCCCAGAACCAGACAAGTAAAAACGAGGGCCCTACTCGATAAAACGCAACGACTTGCGTGTTTCGGGATTACGGGCGCTATGAGATCCACCCTGACGAGGGCAATGGAGGCGGTCTTGGATCTGCCACCTCTGCACGTGTATGTAGAGGAGATGGCCCCTTTGACCGCCTGCAGATTAAACCGCTTGGGCTTGTGGCAGCACGGAAGCTGGGTGGGGGGACACTGCTGCATACTAGCGGAAGGGTGCAGAAATGCACCCCTGCTAGGTACGGCGGTGGATCGCACGATGCCCACACAGATAACAAAAAGATCCTACAGTGTCTATAAGTTGGGTGAGGCGCAGGCTACCCCAACGGTCTCAATATACACGGATCGAGAACCAGTAGAGGAATAGGAGCGGGTGTTCTCTCACCTGAACTGAACCTCCGCATAAGTACCTCTCTTGGTGACCACACCACCGTCTTTCAGGCGGAATTGATGGCGGTCATGCAGGGACCCAAGATAGCCATCGATCAAGAAATCGACGGCGAACGAGTGCGATTTCTAACGGATAGTAAATCCGTGCTATCGGCCCTTGACAGCGCTAGAACAAACTCAAAGCTGATTATGCAGTGTATAGGCTCTAGAAGAACTCGCACAAAAGAACACCGTTGAACTCTGTTGGGTCAAAGGGCACGATAACAACGCAGGCAATAAAAAGGCTGACAGTCTTGCCAGAGAAGCTTCAGGGAAGGCCCCGATGGGACCTCAACCCATGATCCCTCTGTCAACTAAAATCGTCATTGCCGAATAGTCGTAGCGGCAGACTTGAAATATAGCAAAAACGTTTCAAATAATGATAGAAGCAAACCAGTTGGTATAGTTGGTCTATATACATAAACAATCGATTTGACCCGCAGCACCTCATTTCAAGTGGCGTCAAATTCAAAATGGCGGCGTATTTCCAAAATTTTTGATTTTAAATGTTGTTTTTGCTATGAGCGTGGGGAAATTGCATTTTCTGTACTGTTTTTAGTGTGGAATATCGATTTTTCGCACTTTTTAACAATGCGGAAAATGCAATTTCTGCACGCGCGTGGAAAAAAAAATCCGCACGGCTGTCAAAAAAATAATAAATTACTACAAAATATGTAGGTATACTTTATTTCTTCACGTCTGCTATTCTTCGTTTGATGAACGGCAGACGTGCGGAAAAATTCATTTTCCGCACTTCTTAGATAAATGGCTATTTTTGTTTTAGTGGAAAATATTTTCTAATTAATTAGGTATCTAAATAGGTAAATATACAGGGTTTCCAAGATTCGGTGGTTTTGGGGGGTTTCGAGTATTTCTAAAGGAGTTGGTAAAAATCTGACCCTCACTTGCGAGCCTCGATTTTCAAGAGAAATTCACTGATGAAAACCGCATCTCGATTTGTCGAGTCGTTTTTATGCTACGAGGGGTTTTTGAAAAGTTTGGAGTTTGGCGGGGGGGCTATAACTTCTTTATTTATGAAAATTTGGTCAACTTTTCCCCTTGTAGCTTAAAAGCGAATCGAGATATTGAGGTGCGGATTTCACCGGTCAACTTTCTTTAAATATCGAGGCTCGCAAGTGGTACCCGAAACCGCTTAAACCATCGAATCTTGGATACCCTGTACGTTGGAATCAAATAATAATAAAAAAAACAATACTACAAAAAATGAAATTGTAGAAGGCGCCATTTAATTTTCTTTCAATTAGGTACTAGTTGCGTGAAAATTCCCAACCATACCTACACGCGCAAAATATAAAACAAGTTCGTACAGAAGTGCTAAGCACTGAAAGAAAGTTTTGTACAGTTTGGTAATCCTTTTGAAGAACAAGAAACTTCCCTTGTTGCAATTGACACGAGGGTTATTGTTGATCAGGAATGCGTGGAAACCCTACGCAATGCTGAAAAAAGAAGGTTTAAAGACAGACGATACTTTTGTTAATGAACGAATTTTAGACAAAACCGTCCCATTGTATGAAAAAATTAAAAAAACATTCTCTGTCTATTTTTGCATCCAAAAAGACGGTGGAAAAGTCTGAAATGAAATGTACAATTCAGTCACTCAAACTGGAATACCAGCTATTTTCCAGACTATTCATTGCGAGTCTTTTCCGTGACTTGGATTTAAATGCATTCTTTCAGTATGAAAACCAGGAATGCCCACCATCTCTATCTCAAAACAGAGGATTACGACGTCGCCAAAAAAGTGACCTCACCAATATTTTTGAAGGTATGATCTGTCTGCTAACGGTACTGATCCAAAATTATGTGATGGTATTGTTTACGACGGAGCAGCTCTTGTCCATTTTATTGCTCCTCGTAATAGCAAAACATTTCAAGAATATTTTGAATTAGAGCTAAAACCTTAAATTGAAAAAGATGCCGCAAAAATGGGAGCTAAGCGCATCGATCTTGTTTGGGATCAATATTTAATTAATAGCATTAAAAATGCTGTACGCCAAAAACGAGGACATGGCATTCGCCGCCAAGTAACCGGTGCTATAGCATTTTTAATACCTATTTAGAATTACCAGTCGTTCTAGTGACAAAACGTATGTCGCTTCTTGACACACAAATAAAATTAGGTTAGGAATTTCCTATTTGTACAGTTGCGATCAGAAAAAAGTAGTACAAAAATTATCAACCCCAATTTGAGCTCTCGGTGTAATATACAAAATTTTGACACTCAATGACATATTCTAGGTTAAAAGCGGGTGGAAAAATGTCAAAATAATGTCATCTGAAGCTTTCTAGGTTAAAAACTTGTCGAAAAATGCCAAAAATATGTCATTTTTGGTTATGAATTAAATTAATGTATAATAGACCAGGAGATTTTGGAGATTTTTCTTGTACTACTTTTTTTTTGATCGCAACTGTACATGAAATTGACGTATTAGCAATCGACGTTCGTTTTTGTTGGTAATTTTTTGTTTCATCTGATTCGTGATTGATAAATAGGGATGGGATTATTCTAAATGGGTATTACAAATACTATACTAGACTTCTACAAAACTAGCTGGATTTTTTAAGAAACTCATTAATCAAAATTGATCTCTTTAATTTTTAGCAAGATCTTTTATGGCAGTAGAAGGCAAGGTACCATATGTTACCAATATAGGTGACACAATCCACTCGTCAGCAAACGTGAATTCGTTACTCAGTGGTCTGAAATGTAGTAATAAAGAGGAAGCAGATGACAGAATAATATTACATTTAAAGGACACGGTGCAGCAAGGCTCTCAGAATCTAGTAGTATGCGGACAGTTTATACTGATGTGATAGTACTATGTATAACTTTTTACTCAAGGCTCAAATCTTTTGGTACCCAAAATCTATGGGTTCTTTTTAGATCAGGTTTAAAGACACGATATTTGTCAGTACACCTTATAGCATGCAAGTCGCTCTCCCCTCTAATCCACAAAATACCATTAATAACTTAACTTAAATAAATTCATATCTTAGATATTCTTGGCGATAAGGCTAGTGCTCCTCCGGGGTTACATGCTTTTACAGGGTGTGATACAGTGTATTTCTTTCCTCACAAAGGTAAAAAGTGTGCCTCAAAAACATGGAATTCTCAAAGCAATAATGCAATAGCTAAAGCATTTAAAGCGATTTCATGCCCACTGCCTTCCATTCCGGAAAATGTCATAAAAAACCTTGGCATGGGGCTGTCATGAAAAGGGCACAATGTGGACACCTCTATGGTCTGTTCTTTCAAGTATTTGGATGACTTGTTAAGAGCTAGCTAGATGCTCTTGTAAAATAGGATGAAGCACTAATAGCTGTAAATGCAGAAGAAGTGGCCTTCCATGTATACTCTGCAATGCACTTACTGCAAAGACATGGTGCACCAACAAGATAACTGAAAAGTTAGTACTTTCAAATATTTTCATTTTAAATTAAAACCAATTCCTAACCATTCTTATTTTGTTTTGGAGTTTGGAAAATTCGGAAGACTAGGTGCCGGTACTTTTGTTCTCAGTTTTCGAATTTGACAGTCGTTAAAAATAATCAGGGGTTTGAATGTGCTCTAACTTAACCACATCATGCAGACTTCGGCCCATGCAAAACCTTGTTAAATTCAACGATGCCGACGTGTCAAATTCGTTAATCGAGAGCAAAAGTATCGGCCTTAGGAATACCTACTATCCTTCCAATTATTTCTATGTTCTATGTTCATGAACTTAGCTACACCGTCATTTTGTCACCCGAAATTGTGATTTTATTTTGAAATGTGCTTTTACTTTACATCATTAAAGTAATAATTTGGTTTTTATTTGATTTTAATCCCATTAGTCCTATAAAAAAAAAACTTGAGTAGCGCCATTTTGAAAAAATCCGCCATGTTGAATATGACGCCACTCCTGATAAATTAAAGTATTATATTTAAGGAAACTTTCTACCAAGCGGTTTGCTTCTATCACGATTTGAAACGTTTTTCCGTGTACCGCTACGACTAGAAGTTAAATGAATAACTCGTTCAGAGCACCCCAAAATGCGCAGATCGATGCGGATACGGATACGTTTGAAATTCAGGATCTGCTTCAAGTGTTTATTAGAAACGTAAAAAACTAACCAACTTCTATGACAATTGACACTTTAAGCAAACCCTTAATATTTCTACGTATTCGTATTTGTAAACGCATCGACTTACATTGATCGCCTAAAAGTCTTTCTAAGCATGGCCTTACATTACATAAAAGATCGTATCCTTGGATGAAACGTTTTCTAACCTCAAAAAGTGTTGTATTGATTTTGTAGCTGTGTTTGTAGGTTTTTTTTAACTATAAGTAAGTACTGTGTTTATGTTGTTAAAATTATTTTAGTGATAACTGACAGGAAGATCTCTCAATATTGTCAAATGATTGAGATACGTTTTCGGATACGGATACGAAGCTAGGCCCGTAACGACACGGACGCAACAAAACCACGCAACGCAACAAAACCACCGTATCTATTCAACAAAATAACCAAAGGCGTTTTCTTTTCGCTTATCAGAATTGCACTCTAGGGTACCGTCAAGTCAATACTTTGTGTTGTCTTTTTATTCTGAAAACGGTCTGTTTAGTCTTTAGAAAATATAGGCGCGAATTGGAGCTAAGGGGTCAAAAGAAAACGCGCCAAAATTGAGTGCTGAGGTTGCTTATTCCTCACTCGGAACTTAACCGTGGCTCTATTATACAGGGTGTTTCCCGATTATCGAAACAGAGGCGTTTTGGGGTATTTTAAGGTCGATTAAAAAAAAAAACGCTAGGACACGCCATTTTTGTATTCAAGGGGGAAACTTTTTGACCACATCTACGGTATTTCGCTAGGGTGCATCCCCTGGGTGGCGTGACTTTCACTCCTGCTTTCAACATAGGGAAGATGGGTAGTGGTACCTTGTTTTAAAGGTAAGTATTTAGATTCTCGTCACAACTGCGTATTTTTTTTTGAAAATCGAATGTTTAGTTCTCAAGATATTCACTGTCAAAGTTGTCATGAGCTAAATAAAAAATAATCTTCTGGCTCTGCTATTCTCAAATTAACAATTTCCTGACTCCTCTCGGACACGTCAATTTTCATTTTTTCAGAAATACCTACACAAAACATAAAAATTGACATGCCCGAGAGGAAAGTCAGGAAAGTGTTAATTTGAGAATAACAGGGCCAGAAGATTGTCTAGCCCATGGCCAATTTGACAGTGAATAATATCTTGAGAACTAATCATTCGATTTTCGAAAAAAAATACGTAGTTGTGATGAGAATCAAAATACCTTTAAAAGAAGGTACTAGGTACTCGACCTATCTTCCCTATCTTAAAACGAGGTGCGAAAATCACCCCACCGAGGGGTGCACCCTAGCGAAATACCAGTGGGGTCAAAAAGTTTCCCCCTTGGTTCCCCCCTAATACAAAAATGACGTGACCATGCGTTTTTTTTTTTAATCGATGTTTAAATACCCTAAAACGCCTATGTTTCGATGTTAGTAAAAAACACTGTATATGAGGACAAAAATTGTTCAATAAACAACCTTTAAAGATGAGAAAAGTCAGCACTGGCCACTTGACTGAAAGGAGGCTACGTACCTATATAACAGGTAAAGAAATTTCTGACGGGTAAAGGGTTTTGCAGTTTGAATGAGTTCTTTAACGATTTGACTTAGGCCCGAGTTACCCAATTCCTTAATTCTTAATATTTGTCCTTAATTCTTAATTCTTAAAAAGTTCAATTTATTTAACATTGGGGTTTTTAAGGATTAAGAATTAAGAACGAAAATTAAGAATTAAGGAATTGATGGATAACCCCGGCCTTAATTTCTTACGTATTTTGACAGTTCTTTCTCTTAGCAGTCGCTCTTTTATTGTAAATTTTCAGTTTTTCATATATTTTTTTATGTTCTAATTTAGGTACGGCCGGGGTTACCCAATTCCTCAATTCTTAATTTTTGTTCTTAATTCACGAGTTAATTCATCTTCAAAAACACCAATGGTAAATAAATTGAACTTTTTAAGAATTAAGAATTAGGACAAATATTAAGAATTAAGGAATTAGGTAACTCCGGCCTATATTCTTTACATGTTGACTTTTATTTTGTGATTTTTATTCTTTGACTCAGACTATTGATTTGTAGGTATTTTAAATTTTAGACGACTTTAAACAATAAAGTAGGTATACCTATAAAAACAAAACAAAATCTGATTTTTTTTCTGTTATCCTTCATTGATGCGATGTACCTACTTTTTATTACAGTTCATATTTTTAAAAGATATCCATTTACAGTGAATCCTAAATATACTTGTAATAGTTACAATGATAATAATAATAATAATAACAGTCCAGTGGTGCTAGTGAAAAAAAAGGATGGGAAAACCAGATTTTGCCTAGTTTACACGAAAATATAATAATGTAAAATTGAAACCGCCAATTTAAAAGTTAAACAAAAAAATAAATAAAACTCAAATAAAAAATACCCATTAACTACCTAGATATACAAACTGTATTTTATATTTTTGAATTCTTGTACATATTATTTACATAGAAACAATATTAAAAATTAACATAGGTACCTCATGATGTTTAGGATAAGCGTGTTGGCAATTCTTGTGTCCGAAAACCTCAGGAAAGTCCGAAAAACAAACGAAAATAACCAAAACAAAAAACCTAGCAACTTTCCATTCAAGTTTTTTCACCATAGTGGCCAGTAAACTGTTTTGTAAAAATCGGTTATTACATGTAAACACTAGGCCAGAGTGTAAGGTTATGTTACGCACGTCGTATAGCGTATAGCGACTACATAATCGTTATCTAAGGCCAGGACACTGCAGCAACCTAACCGTACGAATACCGAGCATCGACTAAAAACTTTATCGAATGTCGCCGCGAAGGCGAGCGAAACCGTAATTCGACGCTAGGGGTTACGCGCCCTCTCAAAAAAGAGACTTTTGACAATGTTTTTTGGAGAATTTTTTCTTTGGGATAAAATATGCCTGAAGTCCGATGAACTTTCTGATCGCAGAGTCACTCAGATCAATATGATCTTTTCCATTGTACCATCAGTATTACTTCTGGATATGTTGAGATATTCTTGTTGAAGTCATACATATATGGATGGATTCCATTCATCTGATCCCAGAATAAACCTGAGTTCACCAAATGACATCCAGCACAGTAATTTTCTACAAGAAATTTGGGCATTTTGATTGTCTTTGTTTAAGTTAATTCAGTTATTAAAGACGGAGACGTCTTTTTTAAGTCTGCATTGCGTCTGAACGTCTGAAGACCAAAAAGACGTCCATAAGATGTCGTAAATTCACATCTTAAAGACAACTGAGCCACACTATTTGTTACAACCAAGTCTGAAAGTGAATACTGGTTTTGGTTGATGTATTAAAAATAAATTCAAAGACCTCTTTAAGACACCTCGTTGAAAAAGTCTTTCGAATGTCATAAAAACGTTTTTAGGCAGACGTTTGAAAGACGTTGGGTTTGGCAACATGCGACGTCTTTAAAATGCCTCAAACACGCAAGCAGACGTCTAAAAAACGTCTTAAATTTACAAAAACTTACCTACTAGAAACCATTTAAAATGCTACAGAACACCTTAGAACTTTATATAATAAGTCTTTTGGAAAGTTCAAAACACTTGAAATTTAATTCAAAATCTCCAAACAAAAGCCTTCTGTAATGCTTCAGAACAATTTGGAAACTTCAGAACCATTTTAGAATGCTCCAAAATACTCAAAAACCGATTTACAATTTCCAAAAGCATTTGAGAACAATTCAGAATTTTGAAAGCCATTTAGTAGGGTATTTTTGTTAATTTTTTTTCTGACACCAATTCTGTCTGTTACGACAAATACAAATGGACATGGATCTAAGGCAACAAACACATCATCAATACAGTGTTGTTGAAGATATGTGCAGAAAAAGGATCTTAACAAATGGCCCTTGGCACTTCTGCTTGTAGGCGGCAAATCTTGAATATCTATATTCTTTGCAGGATGATACATCCACAATCTAAATTCATCTAAAGATTTACAAGACGACCCTTTCCAGTAACTGCAACAAGTATGTTTCTCCAGACATAAAGCTTTGTTCTATGTGAGCAGTGAGCCCAATCAGATGATATGCCAACGTGTCCCAGATATTATGCAGGGGATGCAATATGAAGGGTTGCTTTTTTGGTTCCAAACTTACTCTTATAATCTGACCCAGATAGTGCGTGGATGGCTGGAAGCAAGGAGCATAAGTTTTGACCCATTTTTTGATGAATATGATGAACAGGTAAAAGTCGCGTAGATTCACCAACTCCAGTGCGCACCCAAAGTTCCAGAACACCAAGTTGATGAAGAGTAGCCCAGTGAAACAAAGCTAACACCATTATGTCAGTGTGAGCGTGAGCACTAACGAGAACGATTTTGGTAAATCTACACAAGGATGCATGTTTTGAATGAATCAGCATTCTAAAGTCTGGCTCCTCTACTGACAAGCAATTTAATTGTGGGTGGTTTGCATTCATTCCACTATGCACACATGTACAGCTGAATGATACCTCATCTTCTTTCATCACCATAAAAAGCACTAAAGATGTGGTTGGTACAACTTGGTGTTCCAGTCAAAGAAGCTATTAAGGTATTAGCAATGAACATCTGCAAGTTCAGTTTGTTCTTTGATGATCCCCGAAAGCTGCTGAGTTGGACAGATAATAGAAGATATTCATATATGTGGGCAATATCTATAACAATGTCGGTACCTTGTCTCTGCACTCGCTCAGACTTTCTTGGTGATAGTGTGTGATAACTGTCAAAAGCATAATGGACTCCATAATTCTTTGTGGTGGCCCTTATGATGTATGAGGGTAAAGCAGAAACCGCCGCGCCAAAAGTTTTCTTTTTATTTAGAGTAACTTTTCGTAAAGAATTCATTACAGTGTACAGTACAGTAACAAGTTGTGTCATCAGATTTGAATAAGTTGTAGCTGTCAGTGCTCACATACGATGTTTCTAACAGTTTCACCAATGCACTTTTTTGTGGTTTTGTCATTAACCCCTGTTCATTAAACAATAAGCAGTTATCAAATAATTCATACCGGAAAAGCTCTCGCATATCATATGCACGAGCTTGAGTTATTTGTATCATGCGGTGAGATGAACTAGACGTCTTTTTGATAAGTTTTTCGGAAGCCTTTGCACTTGGTGTTTTAATGCTATCAAATGCTGGTATAGCATGTCTTTGTGTAGTTGAGATCCTGATTATTTTGTCTTCGTATCGTGTTTTGCGCAGTGCGCAATAAAATTTTTCACCGATTTCAAATATTTTCAATAATTCTTCCAAATTGTGTAATGGATTAGATAGCATATCAAATTGGTTAGGTACCTTTTTCTGCAATATATTTAAACATTGAGGTCACCTTTGCATCTGAGCTCTATGTTTGCTTTTAAGAAAACTCATGGTGGATGCTTAAACCTTGGACGAAAGCAATGGAGTCTGTTATTTCTCGAAATAGATTCGATATTATCAAACGCTCATGATGTGTTATCTCCCATTCTGCAACAAATTGTTTCTGTTTAGTACGCCCTACAATGCCAGATGAGCTCTTTTGGGATTTATTAATGGTTTGCTCTAATGCCATATCTGCAGCGACAGCTGAAAATTTATGGTCAAACCGTTTAATAACATGCTTCCCCTTCATAAACATTTGATGCACCTTCGGGGCTATCTGGACTATTCTTCTCATGTCTTTCAAATATAAAGAAGACCATCTCTGATAGTTGATACAGTCAAAGACGACAAATACTGGTTGAAGTTTTTGTACTGTATCTAGATGCAGTTCTCGTGTTCAGACGTGTCTTTCGGAACGAATCAAATTTCTAAGAAATTGAAGTAGTTTCAGAAAATTGTCCCAGTATAAAAATTGCTCTGATGTTTGCCTTCCACATTCAATAAATTTCTCAAAGTCTGTGAGAAGTTTTTCCGCATTGACATCTATATCTATATGGTTTGATTTTCTCTCCCATGCCAGAAAAATACTTTGCCGGATGTGAAGTAACTTTTCAAATTTAGTGCGTATAGGACTCAATGGAATGTTCTCTCAAAAATGACTTTACCTGCAACCTTAACATGGTTTCTCCCATCATAAGCATTTCTTTCACTTCTTTCACATAATTCTTCCCATAGACTCGGTTTAAGTCTACCAAATTTACTCCGAACACTGGGCATTCAATAAGGACATTGGATATTCCACTTCCACGAAGATATTTACCTAAGCAACCTAGTACAATTTTAGCCATATGGAATGCTCCCAATAACAGTACAATATTTGAAAACTTATCTGGATTGTTTAGCTGAACTTCGCGTGCAATAGCGGTATACACCTTCGTCACAAGCTACTGGTAGGTAGTTTTGGTTCAGTTGATTGAGGATACTATTAAAATTCAATAAAGCCGTGTAGACAGTCGCATACTGAGTAACTGGGTTTGGAATGACTGGTAGAAAACCAACTTGTTTCTGCTGTAGATCTTCTCCCGAACAAAGTGCATTGAAAGCACTCCACGATGGCACAAGCTGTTCTAGGTATTCTTCTGGAGTGGGAAGGGCGTAATCTGTAGCAAAATCAAAACTGTGTAACAAAGTTCGTGCAATTCTTGAAAAATGCCATAATATGTATAAATTTTCGTATTTCTTCTTTTCATCCTCGTCCATTGCTGAGTTAACTACGTAATTGCTTGGAAGATCCGGATGTTTCGCTGGTTTGAAATAGGATTGTACCTTTTTGCACGAAAGAAGCTCTTGAATTGCCTTCAAACCTGGTGTGACACCAATCTTCGATAAGCGTGATTTAACTGGTATATCCAGTGGTTTGTCTTAAAAGAGTACACGCACGATGTCATGAGAGCCTCCTATTCCAGATGAGGTAGATTCTTCGTGGTAAAAGTTATCGAAGGCTCCAATCGTAAATTAATCAGTCTTGAAATGACTGGGAATAGGCACATCATGAGGCGCCTGCTTAAGAGTATATCGTGCAAGGTTATGATGGTGACGGATCACTTAGTTGTAGCTGACACACCTACATGATTCAAACTTGTTATCAATGTTTGCTTTTACATTTTTCATGTACTGATTCTCCTATCATCATGCAACGGTGTTTTTGTATTTCCTCGATACATGTTGTAGTACCTACATTATTTGTACTAACGATTGTGCCTTAAGACGCCACTTCTGTGAATTCTTCCTATTGTTCAAATGTTCATCCACTTCTATGTCATTGATATCTTCCTCCTCCATGGAGTTTGGATATATATCAAATAAGGTACTGAAAAATTGTATGACAACATGAGGTATTTTACTTTTACTCCAAGAGCTAAGAAGATCTGGAGCATCACCAAATTTATCGGTGAGGTCAAAGTCTAGCTAACATTGATTCTTTCAACAAAAAGGCACATTCTGTTACAGGATTGCAACTTCTCACAACGTCTGCTACATCTTCTTTTGGCTCTTGAATTTTTTCATTCAAAGTTCTCGAATTCTCATTATTCCCGTATTTTAAAATTTCAGACTTTTTATTTGTTTTTACACCTCTAGATTTGGTAACATACGACGTCTGGAATGTCGTATGTAGACATCTTAGGGGCGTTTTTAACATGTGTCTGTGCTGTCTGGGATCATGATATTTGTAGAGCAGATCGTCTCTGGAAGAAAAACCCGACGACCAAATTTCCTCCTCACCAGCGCCGGTTTAACCATTAGGCGGACTAGGCGGCCGCCTAGGGCCCGGACGCACAATGGGGCCCGATATGCCCTCTGAAATCAAATATCTTATTTTGGCAACCTTGCGCGCCCTGAGACGCACCACGCACCACACCACCCGAATTACGCACACTATCGGCAACACTGTTCCGTAGCTGTGGGATTACCAACTCAGGTAGAGTCCACCCATAGAGAAATATAATAAACCAAGGTAAGAGTACCTGATTGATAACATGAAAGTTTGTATAGCGCTGACGTCACAGCGACGGTGGCGTCAATAGTGGCAGCCGGAACAAATACTGAAATGGCGGGAATTTTGAAATTTGACTTGAGTTGATTGCACAAAAAACTTACTTATGTTGTTCCACATCTTTTTTTCTCAAATCCGAATGAGAAAAATGATGTGGTACTCCATAAAGTTTTGTGCCATTTTTTGATGTAGATTGAAAAAAAAAGGCAAAATAAACACTAAAATTGTACTAGAAAAAATATAAATTATAGCTAGATAGGTCAAATACCTAAAGAGTTTACAAACACAGTTATTACATCCCTTATACATGCTTTAATGTATGTACAAGCTAAGCTGGCCAAGGCCTAACATCTACATTTTATCTCTTCTGACTGAGGTCTCCTAAAACAGTAAAAAAATATGCCGTATATCACAAAACTAACATGTATACTTACTGGTTCAGTTTATCCTAGTTGTACATAATATTATAGGTACGCGATACCGAGTGCCTTAATAAAAATAACAATTTCTTCTTCTTGTTCTTTAGATTTTGTGAGTTCGAGTCTTCTTAGACGACCGCCCAATCGGTTAAAAATGACAGATTTCAACACGGAAATGTCGTTATTTTAAGATTACTTATTTGTTTTCTCGGTCACAGTTTCTATAGTTATGGATGCTTGATAGGTTTCTACAAAACAGCTAGGAAAGCTCTGTAACTCATACGGTGCCCTTGTCTTGTGAATTGGTATGACAGAGAAAGATGAAACAGAATCGAATGATCGGACTGATCTTTCGTTTGTCTCTAGCTTTCCAAAAATTCCGCAATGCGCTATGCGCAACCGGATGCGCAGTAATAGTATAACCTACAGTGGCTAGATAACATACAGTGGCGACAATAGAGGTCCCGCCGCCATCTTGTTCCCAACCTTTTGTTATTTTTAAGTATTATTTATAGGATTTTTAATAATTTAATAGAACAGCCAGCAAAAAAAATTGAAAACGGCGTAAGGTAAACGCCCCTAGATAATATTATGTAAAAATTTTCGTAAATACAGTTATCGACACCATATTTTACAAACCATTTAAAAAGTGTGGTTATTAAAATTCTTATTTTGATTATGTACATTTTAATGTCGATGATAGGATTAATTAAAATAATTCTTTCAGCTTCAAAAGCTCACTCACAATACTTCGAAGAGGCGATGAATCAGGCAGTAAGCAGTGCAATCGGGAAAAATGTCCGCATTTCGGTCTCGTAAAGTTTTCCTAGGCAAATAGGAATATTAACAGTCCTCAGTAAACAAGATGAAAATGCATTGATTGAATGGATATTATCCCTGGCTGGTTGTGGATTTCCAGTCATTAAGGATCAACTAGACAGTGTGGAAATGCTTGTGAAGTGGTTGAAAAAAGCCCATCATTTTAAAGCCGGAAGACCTCGAAGGCATTGGTTTGGTACGAGGGGTTTATGAGAAGAAATCCAAAAATATCTGCAAGAATCTTGAAAAACTTAACCAATCCAAGTGCTTCTGTCTCAGAAATCAAAATTAAAAGATGGTTTTTCCAAAATTACTCAATATTTAAATTAAAAACAACTTTAAAAAACCGTATGTCCATGAAAAGGTCTTACTGTGTTGATGCTGGAGGCAATCCTAAATTTCAAGTGTCGATAATAGGTGAAAAATTGAACTCTGTTAAAAAATCAATACATACAATAAATACTTACTTAATTTATTTAACTAACTTGAGACATGGGAATGTGATACAGTAAAATTTATTTTATATGAACCTCTCTATCCCTCATCCGAAGTTCTTTTATTTTGAACTTACATATTTTTATATTTTGTGCTCACTGTATAAAAAAACGTGAATACATTTATATAACAAGCAAAAGAAATTATGAAGAACTACTTTTTTTCAAAAAATTGAAAATACTTTTTTTCCCAGTAAGTATCTAAAGTTTATCCATGGACACAATGTAAACATATTCTGCTTGAAAACCTCATCAAGCTGTGCATCATCCTTCCTCTAATTATAGAGTTATATACCACAACTAAATTTTAGTTTCAAAGACTTTGTCACAGTGTCATTAGTCCACTTCATCAGTTTTGTAGTTTTTTTCCTTTTTTTCTTTTTCAAGGCTGTTATCTGATCATTGTTGAATAACCGCTTAAACAATTCATCACATTGTGGAAAATCTACTGTTTTTTGTACTACCTTCAATTTATTTCTTGCTTGCCTTAGAAGCTTTTTGTATCTTACGGCCTTGTTTCTCTCCCTAACATACAATGTCTCGTATCTGTTTAATTTTGCTTGCAGTTCGGTTATTATGTCTTTGCCCTTGGTTATTTCCAGCAATAATGATGAAACTGGATCCCTATTTTCTTCATTTGAAAAAATTGAGGATGACTTCTGAGTTGCTGGTAAATTACCTTCCAAATCTACACTTGATGTAGATAGACCTTCTACAAAAGGTAATATAACTAAAGCTTCATTTGTAAAAAACTGAGTAAAAAACATTTTTAATAAAGAAATATTAAGAAGAAAATTATCAAAAACTTATTAGAGTAATACCTAATGGTGAATTTGGAGTCCTATTTTCTCTACTCGAAAAAAATGGGGATGACTTCTGAGTTGCTGGTAAGTTACCTTCCAAATCTGCACTTGATGTAGATAGGCCTTCTCGAGGGCCTTCTATAGGAGGTGATAGACCTAAAGCTTCATCTGTAAAAAAACAAGTAAAAAACCCTATTTTCAATAAATAAATATTAAGAAGAAAACTAAGTATTAAAAACTTATGGTAGCAATCATGATGGAACTGGAGCCCTATTCTTTTCGTTCGATAAAAATGAGGATGAGTTCTGTGTTGCTGGTAAATTACCTCCCAAATCTGCACTTGATGTAGATAGGCCTTCTACATAAGGTAATGGAACTAAGGCTTCATCTGTAAAAAACCGACTAAAATCCTTATTTTTTATAAATAAATATTTAGAAGAAAATTATCAAAAACTTATTGTAGGTAGGTAGTTACCGACTACGCATGCAATGTTATTGCCAGATGAAAGTTCAGGCTCTTCTGGAGAAAGAGGCTTTCCTTGAACTGGAGATTTCCTGATAGTTTCCCCTTTTACAAAAGAAAAAATTGTAGGAATAGCACTGGACTTTAACTTTCTTTTGCCATCTACATGAGGCTTTTCCCACATTTCAGGAGCAAAATGAACCTTAAATAAAAATCAGTTTTAGTATCTAAAAACAAGACATGGTGTGCCCTCAAGACAGTTGAACACAAGTGAAAAATTCAACAACAAAAAAAATGTTTAAAAAGTTCTAGTTAGTTTTACTTCACATAAACAGGAATAGTCAGTTGGTTTCCAATAGCTTCTCTTCATATCAATAAGCCAAGTTTGTCTTCTGAGTGGATCTCTAGGAAAGTGTTTCATTAAAAATCCCTGCTCTCCAGAATTTGTGCAATTTATTGCAGCACAAAGAGTCATTTCAAAAATGAACAGGGTACACGCTAGAAAACCTTAAAAAAAATCAGAAAACGATAAATTTATGATAATTGAGGCATTGTTGTCACAGTAATAGTAGTTTATTACCTAATTTTCATCATCTATTCTGAATAATACAAATAATCCTTCAAAATTTGAAAATAATCTGTGAATTGACTTTGTAGAAAATTCTTAGGCAGAAGCACACAGCACACATGGTTTAATTTTTCATGCATAAATTATTAAATAGGACATAAATGTAATATTTACCAGTATAAATAGAAGTCTGTATCAGGCAAGGGGCACAATACTCACTATATTATAAATTTAAAAAATTTACAATAAATAATTATGGAATGTATAATAAATTATCCAATCCAATTATTTTAGTTTTTTTCAACCATATATTACACAAAAATCCTTAAAATTCAACACGAAAATAAAAAAATACATAGGAAACACGGGCAAACGAAAAACGTAAACAAATCAACTCGGGAACAAAATGGCGGCAGCCTGGGAAACCAATCAAAAATAGGACAGCAATTGTCGCCACTGTAGGTTATTTAGTCACTGTAGTATAACCTATTTCGGCTATACTTTTGAAGGTCTTTTTATTTTTTATTGTCTATGAGTCCACCCAACCTTATGTCATGTTGCTGATGAACATCCGTTAGGCCGGCTTCTCATGAGCGTAAACATGACATAACTTACATAACTATGGCGGAAATGCTGAATACGTGAATTTTGGTGCAACATTCACATGGAGTAGTGAATTTACGCCGCTCGCGTATGTCAAAATTATAATATTTTTCTAAATTTTGAAATATTTCTTTGATTGTACAAATTTGTATTTGTTTGTGCTTTATTTCCAAATAGTTACAAATATATGGACAGTAGGTAAATTACAAAAATCAAGGAAATGAAACGGTTGCAATCTTAACCTCTAAAAATACTGAATTTCTACGCGAAAGTTGAACTTTGCTCAACTTTTGGCGTATCTGCGGCAGAGTGTCAGCGTATCCAATATGCCGGGATTTTGGCCAATCAGAATTATGCATTCAGGTACGCTGTCACGCCGCATAAATATCAAATTACGCTCATGAGAAGCCGCCCCTAAACGAGTAATAGATGGCCATGTTCCGATATCAACTGCCAGTACTGGATCTGTGCTGATTTTACTGTCATTTGCCGTTCCGATTTCAACAGCGTACTCATGTGGCCATTTTAGTACTGAATCGACTGAATCCAGTGTACTGAAAATAATATCGGAAAGGCGTCCAGTAAACTCAGTACTGACAGACGACAGTTGATATCGAAACATAGGCAATAGATACGAGATGTTCCACTACCCAGACAGCACAGTCTTGAAGACGACTTTTCTAGGGTTTGCATTACGTCTGAACGTCTGAAGACCAAAAAAAAAATGCCTAGAAGACGTTGTTTTGAAGATGTCCATATAAAATGACGTAAATTCATATCTTTTTCTTCTTCAAGACTGAAAGTGAATAAATTATGTATTGAGAAGGGACGTATTTAAGAAAAATTTCCCACAGAATTCGTTTCTCATTTAATTTAAAAGTTACTGGAAACCATTTAAAATGCTACAGAACACTTTAGAACTTCAATAGGCCTTTTGGAAAGTTCAAAACATTTAAAATTAAATTTAGAATTTCCAAAAGCATTCTGTAGAGCTTCAGAAAATTTTGGAAATTTCAGAACCATTTTAGAATGCCTCAAAACAAAACACCGATTTCCAAAAGCATTTTAGAACAACTCAGAAGTTTGAAACTCATTTTAGGACGCTCCAAAACACTCAAACTCAGACCCTCTAGGATCCCCAGAAACATTTAGAAAAGCGCTAGAATCTTAGGATTCAGATTAAAAGTTACAAAACGCCTTTCAGAAGGCTTTTAAGAGCAAATTTAGATTGCTGTAGAACTTTAGGCATTTAAAACACTTCAAATCTAAATCAGAATTTTCAGGAGCATTTTGGAGCAATAAAGAAACTTCAGAGTTATTTCAGAACAATTTTAAAGTTCTAAATTGAATCCTAATTTAAAACTGGAAACCTTTTAGAACTTTTTTGATGCAATTCAGAACTTTTTGGAGCTTCAATAGAGCTCTAAAATACTTAAAAATCTGTCAGAGCAATTTGGAAATTACTGAAAAACTTCTAGAATGCTCCAGAACTCTTCAAGCCAAGTTAGAACACTTTAGAGCTTCAAAAAGCCATGTGGAACGTTCCAAAACACTTTCCAGCAGCATTTTGGGGAAGGCTTTTTTTTTCAATTTCAAAATAGTAATACGTTACTTTGGTCTAAGGCCCCATACCATCTGCCGCCTAGGGCCCGGTAGAGCCTCGAACCGGCGCTGCTCCTCACGTCCCGTCCTTCACGGTCTCATCATATATTTGTTTCAAAATCTAAATGCATAATTGACCCAAAATTCGTCGCCCTCAACTTGTTTATTGTCTATGAATTCGAATTAATGGCATTATCTCGTCAATTCTTGAAATCTTTGTATATAGATAAATTACTATGGACCTTCTCCAATATATTTGAGATAAAAGAGGGTTTAAATGGTAAAAATGCTGTAGTCTTCAGTATATGAAAAATGGTCATGAGGAAAGTAATCTTTTTAAACACGTATAAAAGTCCCTAACCTAAGTATATTTAATTTTTGTAATGAATGACAATGTGAATTTGTTCTATTTTTCCTATTGCGATATCTAGTATTATCATTGCAATTTACATTGTACTACTGTCATTGCATGGTAATACCTATGGCAAATTGCACGTAAGTAAGTGTAAAACAGCCTATTTGCCCACAAGACAATGTAGCAATAAATTCTAAACGGTTGCATCACTTAAATTACGAAACAAATTATAATGCATCATACAGGTTACGATTTTTTTTGCCTTTGCAAAATCACAGTCAAATAAGTAGGTAGGCTAGGCTATTCGATTATAAAATTGTTAATTTTTATTTAATATGGTAATATGTATATAAGCTATATTTGGCATTTTTATTAATTATTTATAGATTTTATGCTGAGTTATTGTAGAGTTTATATTTTAAGGTAATAAGTAATTTCTATTTATGATTTACCTACCTATAGTACCTAAACCTATAGATAGAATCCAATATTGTTGTGGCCCCAGAGGGTCATCCACATGAAAATACATTAAAAATGCCATTAAAAGTACCTACCTACAAAAATACATTTTTGTTATCGAATTTTCTATCCAATTTCCGGAAAAATTCCGTGAAAACTCATTAAACATTGTCCTGTGTTCATTATACTGGAGCCAATTAATTTCCACTTTTGCACCTAAAAAACCTAAAAATAGTTTGAGTTCCGAATGTTGATGAATTCTACAAAAGATTATTTTATGTGCGGAAAATTCCAACTTTGTTGCCCTATGTTTCTGTATTGACTCTTTCATACGGAGTATTAATTAATTGGTAAGATTCGGAGCCGTATCGAAGCTTCCAAATGTTTTTCTGAGGCGGAAATCAAAATACCTATCGCATAATATTTCCTAAAAGCTTTTTGATTATATTCTTATATAATGTACTACAAAAACATATAATAACTATGAATTAACTTAATTAACTGGTAAAAACCAAATACTGAATTGAATCGTCATATTTTTTGTATCTACCCACAAAACCGTGGAGAAAACCAGAATAACAAACATCAAAAAGGAATATAAACAGAGGAAAAATACCTATGAGACAAAGGCAAAAAAGGCCTGTCACATAAATGTGTATGATAAATTCGATTCAATGGTTTTCATTAGAGAGTGGAAGGCTGTTACTATTACCTCATTTTTGCTTTTTGATTTTCGATAAGCCCTCTTTCCATCATTCGCTATAGTCGAGAGGTTTTTCAAATTTGTGTTTTTTGTTTTCCGTTGGTGGAATAAGCGGAAAATATGAAAATGGCACACATATAACAAAAAGTAGAAAAAATTTTGAATGGAAATTGGCTGGATTAAGTTTGATATGAAGGATTGAAGTTCAGTTTTTTCTATGCCATCAATGCAGACATTAAAAACTAAACAATTTGGGATTTTTAGGAAACACAAATTTAGTTGTTCCTGGTACTTAATAGAAGCCTTAATTATTGATACATACAAATACGAATAATTTTTGAAAACATTGATTTCGAGACTATTTTTTGGTATAGGATTGAAAGTCTGAAGAAATAAGGAAAAATTGAGAGCTTGAAATAAGGAAAAATTATAAAAATTCAAGATTTGAATTGAAAGAGAAACATTTTCTTGATAATATTTCCTTATTAATTATTACTCATTTTATAACTTTCAATTTTTGCCTATTCCAGGCGCTAGACTCTCTGACATAATTCTGAGGTTTTTAAATTGTTCTTTCCTTCAAAATGCTGGTGGAAAGTATTTTAGAACGTTCTAAATGGCTTATTGTAGTTCTAAAGTGTTCTAACTTGGCTTGAAGAGTTCCGAGTGTTCTGGAAGTTTTTGAATAATTCCTAAATTTTTCTGACAGATTTTCAAGTATTTTAGAGCCCTATTGAAACTTCAAAGTGTTCTAAATTAGTTCAAAAGAATTCTAATCGAATCCTGAATGTTCTAAAATAACTCTGAAGTTTTCGTCGTTCTGTCCTCATATACACATAAATTTTAACACCATTTTAATTTGTTCGTGCTTGTCTGTATGTATTTTATAATTTATATTTTATTATACACCGTGATAGACGTAGCCCATGCATTAGAATTCAATTGGATTGCAGGTGGATTAGTAGAGATAGCATCTAATCCACCTGCAACCTAATGAACGCGCTACGTAAATCACCCTGTATAAGTGTATAGTATATAGAGGTACACCGTTTTACCTGAGTTTAATGCTCAAGTTTTTGATGTTTATATTTTGACTAATAACTCCTGATTTACTAGAAAGCCTTGATAAAGACCAACATATTAAAGGTCGAAACGTCGGCAATTTGGAAAAACTAGGAGTTTGATTTATATGTCCTTCATCCCACTATTTTTTGCTTTGAATAACTCTGAAGTTTCTCGATTGTTCCATTATGCTCTTGAAGATTCTGATTTGGATTTGAACTGTTTTGGATGCTTATAGGATTCAAGGTCTAAAGTTCTACAGCAATCAAAATTCGCTCTTGAAAGCCTTATTCTGAAAGGTGATTTGTAACTTTTAACCTAATAAATCCTAAGATTCTGGCGCTTTTCAGAATGGCTGGAAGATTCAGATTCTATAGTGTTTGAGTGTTTTGGAACGTCCTAAATTAAATAGGTTTCAAACTCTGAATGCTTTTGGAAATTGCAAATCTGTTTTTGAATGATTCGGGGCTTTCTAAAATAGTTCTGAAATTTCGAAAATGTTCTGAAGCGCTACAGCATGTTTTTGGAAATACTGAATTGAATTTTTAAGTGTTTTGAACTTTCTGAAAGGCTTATTAAGTTCTAGAGTGTTCTGTACCATTCTAAATGGTTTCCAGAAACTTCTTAATTACGAATTCAGTGGGAAATTTTTGTAGACATCTTGAACACGTCCCTAAGATGTCCACAAACGTCTTGCTCACATTTTTACGGCGACTTACAGACATGTTGAAGACGTCGTATGTTACAAAACCCATCAATGTCTTTCAGACGTCTGCCTTAAGACATATTTAATGGCCGTTTCCACCAACTATTTTAGGGGAGCCCTAACGATAAGTATTCCCTAAAATGACATTTTTACATGGAGGAATGTCAGTTTAGGGCATACCTATCGTTAGGGCGGCCCCTAAAATAGTTGGTGGAAATGGCCATAAGACTAAGATATTCTAGAGGCGTCTTCAACGAGATGTTTTGAATCTCATTTCAATACATAAATTATTATTCACTTTTAGGCTTGATTGTACCAAAACGTTGCTTTTAAGATAGGTATGTAAATTTAAGACATCTTATGGACATCTTCGAAACAACGTTTTCTAGACTTTTTTTGGCCTTCAGACGTACTGCGCACCTAAAAAAGACGTCTTCAAGACTTTGTGTGCTGTCTAGGCATAGAAGATTTTAAGGAGGTCAGACGTCAGTTATGAGTTTTCAGGCAGGATTAATGCCATCAATTTTCATTTAATTCAAAATGCAATTCTAGAGCTTCTTTCTAGCTTTTTTTGCGGTAACAATAATACAGGACTGATTCGAAACTATTCGCACACGCAGTTCAAATTATCTAAATTTTGAACTTTTAGGTAAACAATAAAAATTAGACACACTAGTTCTAGCAGTTCCTAAAGATTTCAAATCATAAAATGAACCACATCCTGAATTGGTTTATATGACTACTTCTTTTCCAATTGTAATTCAGAAAAACACAAAAGTAATTCAGAAAACTTCAATTGTAATTCAAATTCTACAAATGTAATTCAGTAGAACTCGCAATTATAATTTTTCTTTTTCTTCAAGTACCATGTTCTCTTCGAACGTTGGCTATCATCAGCGCAATTTGCACCTTGTCCACTGCTTTTCTGAAAAGTGTAGTTGTGGTATGGTGTTCATACCATTGTCTAAGATTTTTTAGCCATGATATTCGTCTACGGCCTGGACCTCTTTTTCCTCCAATTTTTCCCTCTATTATCAGTTTAAGGAGTTCATATTTGTCATTTCTTAAAATGTGTCCAAAATATTCAAGTTTACGTTTTTTTAATGGGGAATAAAACTTCAAGCTCCTTATCTATTCTAAGAAGAACATCCGCGTTATGTACTCTGTATCCATCCAAGATATTCTGAGCATTCTACAATAGCACCACATCTCAAATGCTTCCAATTTTTTGCTCATGGCATCAGTTGATGTCCACGCCTCTACACCGTAATATAAAATGCTAAACACATAACGAAGCACACGAATTTGGAGAGTGCTATTAAGATCGCGACTACACAACACACACTGACTTCATTTTACCAAAAGACGATCTGGCCTGTTCGATTCTTGCCCGGACCTCTTGCATGTTGTCCCAGCTCTCATTGAGCTGACAACCCAGGTATTTGTAAGAATTAACGCGTTCGACTTGTTGGCCATTGACTACTAATATGCCCCTAATGTACCTACCTTTCTTTAGCTATAACCATTCATTTTGTTTTTCCTACATTTAAGCTAAATCCAAATTGCTGCAGGAGCTGCTAAATAAAGTTGCAGACGAAAGCAACTTTATTTAGGAGCTCCTGCAGACCTTCCAGTGTATCCGCGATAATAACTGTGTCATTGGCATATCTTAGGTTGTTTATTTCTATGCCATTTATAGTCAAGCGAGCTGTGGTCAAGCCCTCTTCGCAGTTGTGCAGTGCGTTCTCTATGATTTTATTACTGTACATATTAAACAACAGTGGAGACAATATGCAGCCCTGATGGCGAACACTTCTCCGTATTCGAACATCTTTGGACAATAATTGGCCATCAATCTTTATCTGAGCTGTCTGGTAATTCCTGTAAGTATAGGTTGGCAATTATATTTAGGTCTCGATCATCTAGACCAAATTCCTTAAAATATTCTATGAGCTTTTCGTGCTGGAATCGATCAAAATTCAAAAGCCTTCTCATAATCTATGAAACAGGCATATACTGGCACCAACACATCCCTCTAGAACGTTGAACCAAGACCTGAACACCAAATAGAGCCTCTCTAGTACCAAACCCTCTACGAAATCCAAACTGTGTGTCTTCCATGAACGATTCGCACATTCCGTATACTCTTTTATGGATGATCTTTAAAAATATTTTCAGCATATATGACTCATTAGGCTGATTTAAGTAAACGGTAATCACTGCACTTTTTTGCTGAGTGCTTTTTAGGCAGTGTAACAAAGGTTGATTTCATCCAGTCAACTAGAATTTTACCGCTGCGATAAATCAAGTTAAATAGTTTCACCAGTGTAGGTATTTAACGAATCTTCGTTTTTTAGAAGTTTTGAAACTTCCGTGTATACTTCGTCTTGCCCTACCGCTTTTCTGGTTTTAGCCAAAGATTGCGTGCTAGGTACTTCTTTTGTAATATCTATGCCTTGGTTTGAGAATTTCTCCAGATGTTCGGACCGATTATCGCTAAAAAGATTTTCTATGTACCTAGTTGTAATTTTTCTTTGGTATCAGGTATAATTTTGCCTTGGAGATTTTTGAAATATTATTCAGAAAACCATACATTTGTAATTCAGATTTTTCAAATGTAATTCAGAAAACTTCACTTGCAATTCAGATTCTTTAAATTTATCTTTGTATCTAATTCAGAAAATATTTGTATGTACCTTAC
The DNA here is from genome assembly GCA_917834065.1 of Ceutorhynchus assimilis. Classification (NCBI taxonomy): domain Eukaryota; kingdom Metazoa; phylum Arthropoda; class Insecta; order Coleoptera; family Curculionidae; genus Ceutorhynchus; species Ceutorhynchus assimilis. Next base: position 25,915,767 of record OU892280.1, on the reverse strand, counting down.
CTAATTCAGATAATAGTTATAATTCGGAACAGACTTTTTGATGATAGGTTTAGGGCCGACATCCTTACAAGCAAAGCGAGTTTGTACAGTGAACTGGGAGTGTGTAAATTGGAAACAATTATTGGAACTAGAGCAATGCAAATTGATGCATAAAATAATACCTACTTCAACAACAAAAAAGTAATACAAATATAATTTTTTCTAATGAAGTACATAGTCACAGTCACAATACAAGAAACCAAAATAATTTGTATTTAAATAATTTATCAATTATTAAATTATTATAGATACCTATATACAGTATACAGTCCATATCATAAACAATGAAAGTTAGAAACAAAACTATGAAGTATTCTCAACAGTCTATGAGATTTTCTAAATTAGATTTGAAAAATCCGAATTACAAGTGAGATTTTCTGAATTTCATTTGAAAAATCTGCTCGCAATCCAGATAACACAAAACTACATGAAAAGTACTTCAATTGTACTGTATTTTCACATTTGCGTGCCTGAGCAGTACTTGTGAAAACCACTCAGCCGCTTCTGGGATGTCCAGCCGGCCAGTAAAAAAAAGGCGCAATCGTAGAAGCACTGCAATTGCGCACTTCCAACATGGAGTGCTCTAAGTGCTCCAAGCGTACGTTGGAAGTATTCGTGAAATGCTACATAAAAGCACTTCTCCGACAGAGAAAAAGCACCACTAGAACATCTTTTTTTGGTAAATTTATATTGTACTCTTAAAGTACTTCATTGAAGTATTTTTTGAGTACATTTTTTATTTCACTGATAGCCCATTGCAAATAAAAAACAAACATTTTGAAATTATGATCTTTTAATAAATAAACATAGGAAACATAAATAAAAAATAAAATAAAACATATTCATTTCTTCTAAATAATTCTTCTTCGCTTTTCCTGGTACCTACCTGAAAAAGAAATCATACTTAAATTAAAATCTCCTATACGAGACACAGAGGGCACCAAATAAAATGAGTTTAATGGGGTTTTTGGAAACTATTAAAGTACAGGGGGTACGTGGCTCAAATGAGAAAATAAGATGCCCAATTAAAGACTTATTAATTCATACATATCGGAGTCGTTTTGGGGATGGAAAATTTGAAATGACAGATTTCAAATTTGGCAGCTTCGTCGGGTACCTACCTAAAGGGAGAAACGTTCATCTAATAAAGTGAACTTATTTTGCAATAAATTCTTGTCGTATAGGCCCTAAAAAAATTGATACGATTTTGCAGAGTTTCGTTAAATAAACAGTGAAAACACAAACACACCCACCACGCATGCATTACCACCTACAAGCACCACATACAGCGCAGAACGAAATAATTTGGATTAACCCATAACTAATATTTGATAATCATCACTCACTTACCCTTTGGAACTCATTATTCTTCCAGTGAAACCGAAAACACGCACAGAACCCAAACACGTACGAAACTAAATGCCCAAAAATGCAAACATTAAAAATGGCGCAATGGCGGCAGCCGGCAGCTTCGGCTCAGGCTTCCTTGCTTCTGCTTGCCTTCTTGTCGCTTTTTTATCCCTTTCCTTCCCACATTTGATATGTGTGGTGGGGGTTGCACCTCTGTGGTGCACCACCTGCACGATCGGAGTATCTCTAAACCTATAATCAATCACTGCCGACTGCAGGCTCTCAGGCAGCGCAGGTAGAGCACTCAGAGCAGACTCTATTCTTTCGGTACCTTGGTAAGTGTTCAGGAAGTGCTGTTAGCGTACCGCTAATTCGCACACTAAAATTATGCGGTTTTGCAGTGGTTCTCCTGCACATTACAGATCATTCAATTTAAAAGTTGAAATAGGAGCATTTCTTCGATGCTGCTAGCTTATTTTGATTTGGTTTGTTTTATTATACGCACTTTTAGCATATTTCCAAAGCATTACCATTGAAATACTATTTTCTCCAAAGTCGGCCGGAACTTTTCGAGCACATTGACGCACATTGTGTTATCTGGGAAGTTACCCGATGTTCAACTTTGTTCAAGTTGTATTTTGTTTGGCTGTTTTAAATATAAATAAATAGGCATATGATTCACTGAAATTGAGGTATTCAATTTAATTACGAAAGTTGGTAAGTACAGTTATTTTACAAGTAGTACAAGTACAAGAGCCAGGATAATACACAATACTACCACAGGATAGCCTATCCTCATAAAGCTTGTGTAGTTCAAGTCTCAAGCCCCTCACCATGCCAAAGCATCAGTGATGACGTAGGCAGCATGTAGTTCCTCGCCTTGAGGTAGGGTGTTTGCACCACAGGTTATGATTCCGCGGGCTTTTGCTTTATGCATACTTGGTTTTGCTTTTACTACATTAATTATCATTCTTAAACAACTCCTTTTGCAATCTTGTTTGCATCTTCCGATTTGCCTTTTATGTTAATCAAAATTAAATTAATATTCTCATCATAAACAAAATTCTAAACTACGACCTTACCACGACCGCTGGCGCAAACAGCTGACGACTTAATTAATGACGTCGGCAATGGTGCTACCACAATATGGTCGCGCAGGTATTTTTCATGGCAGGTGTGCACTCGGTGTGACGCCCAGGGTGATTTCGAACGCACTTTAGAGGTATTATCCTTGGTACAAGAGGTCCTTCAAAAAGTATTGCTTGCGCGCGCTATTTTGTTTATTTGCCAGCAATGAACTATAAGAGATGTTATTTATTGAAAAATTTGCTTTCGGCGCCATTACCGCCATTTTGCTTACCTATAAAAAATTTAAGGGGGTGTGGGGCAAGTAGTGTACGCCCCATGTCAAATTTGTCATGCTCTATCACAAATTTGACTCTAGCTACGGCTCTGGTTCGCGGTTCAACTAGAATCGGTTCTAGTCGATTCTGAACTAGTTCTACCGGTTCTAGTCTAGGAATTTAAAATCATAAAATGAGCCAATTAATCCAAGACATGCGCTGTTTTATACATTTGCAATTATTGGCAAGGAGTAATAGAGAGTTCCGAGTTTCTGTTTCTTTTTCCAAAATCGTTCACGGTAAAATCAAAAAATCCTGAAATGGTTAGCGTTTTTTATTCGCGGTTCGGTTCAACTAGAATCAGTTCCGGATCGATGCTGAATTACGCGAAGACGCTAGAAACTTCGCGCCATCTAGTTTTTATTTTATAACGAAATCTGCTTTTAAATTTGACATTTTCAATAGTTGCTTCGCTGTTAAGGTTATGTTTAATGTTTAGTCAAATTTGTATTCCTTCTTTCTTTTTAAATATTGTATCGTTTTATCAGGATTAATTGTTTAAAATCATCAGTGTATACTATGTTCTCCAAACAGGGATTTCTATTTTTAGGTAAATTGAAAAAACATGAGAAATGCACTTTTTTATAGTTGGATAATTTCATAGTTCATAGTAGGATAATCTAATAAAGATAACATAGCACTAGCATGTGCTTAATGTTGGTAAAGTAGTATATTATAATCTAGCAATATGCTCAATAAATTGCAATGCAACCTAGTCTCGACTTTTTGGAAAAATTGATTGCTAGGATTTAGGAATGGGATAGGATGAGCTACGAATAAAAAAAAATGTTTTTTTTTACAGACCTAGGTTTCTCTCATGTATGCTCAAAACTTCAAATTTACTTTGAAAATTGTTTATCATCTTGGAACAGAATTACAAAATTAGAAGTCATGAGATTTTTTTTTCTAGGCAAAGAATGCAAAAAAGTCCTAAAATATGGTTTCAATAATTACTCCACAAGCACTTCAAAACCCAAAACAGCTATAGTGATGTTAAACATGGGAGGGCCACAACGTACAGACCAAGTTCACGATTATTTATTGAGAATTATGACTGATAGAGACATGATCCAATTTCCTTTTGCACAAAAGTAAGTACTCAACACAATTTTTCATTATACAAATTATATTATTAACAAAAATAAAACTAGTTTAATGGGTAAGTGGATAGCGAAACGTAGAACTTCTGTAGTACAACAAAGATATGAAGAAATAGGTGGTGGTTCACCGATTTTAAAATGGACCACCCTTCAGGGCGATTTGTTGTGTAAAAGGTTGGATCAGGAACATCCTGAAACAGCTCCGCATAAGGCTTATCCAGCTTTTAGGTATGCAAGCCCTTTTACAGAGGATGCCTTAGAAGAACTTAGAAGGTAATAAATAATCATGTTCCATCTCACAATAAATTAATTATGATGTTTTTAGAGATGGTGTGGAAAGAACTATATTATTTTCCCAATACCCTCAGTATAGCTGCGCTACATCAGGCTCTAGTTTCAATGTTGTCTCAAGACATTTGCAGAAGATGGGCATTCCAAAAGGAATGAAACTAAGTATTATTGATAGATGGTCAGTTCATCCACTTTTAGCCAAGTGTTTTGCGGATTTGATTCAAAAAGAACTCCACAAGTTACCACAGGATATTAGAAAGGAGGCTGTCATTTTGTTTTCTGCACATTCATTACCTCTTAAAGTAAGAACTTTTAATTTCTAAAAAACATTAACATGGTTGCGCTTTCAAAAGGTTTGTTTGAATTTTATTTATTTTTTTCACAGGCTGTAAATCGTGGCGATCCATACCCATCTGAAGTAGGTTGTACCGTTCAACTTGTAATGTCAGACTTGAAATATTGTAACCCCTACCAATTGGTTTGGCAGTCCAAAGTTGGTCCTCTACCGTGGTTGGGCCCCTTTACCGATGAATCAGTCAAGTGTTATGCCAAACAAGGAAAAAAAGCTCTTATAGTCGTGCCTATTGCTTTTGTCAATGAGCATATTGAAACTTTACATGAGCTTGATATTGAACTTGTTGAAGATGCTAAAAAGGTAATAGTAGTAATTGTAATTACCCACAATTTTGTGAGCAAATTTTCTTTTCAGGCTGGTATTGAAATAATTCGTAGAGTACCAACACCAAATGATCATCCGCTATTCATAGACGCTCTTGTCGATCTGGTAAAACGCCATTTAAAGAGTAACCAAGCTGTGAATCCGAAACTATTAAATCGTTGCCCGCACTGTGAAAATCCCAGTTGTTCAACAACCAAGAAATGGTTTGCTGAAAATTGCAGTATTTAGGAAATCTATTTATAATTTTGGGTTTGGGTTTAAACAAAAAATCACAAATTTTATCTTCAATATCTCAGGTAATTTATATTTAATGTTTGTTAATGGTTGGCTATTATAAGTATACTGTTGCTGTAATTTAATAAAATGTTCGAGAAAATGTTCCTGGTAAAAAACATGTAGTTATCCTTTCTTGAATTATTATTTCAGTATTTTCGGATTGCATACTTTGAAAATTCTTGGTAACATTTCAGTCATAGATGTAAATACTCCATTAGATATGCCCTAAAAATAATCAGAACTTTAAAAAGATGATGGAGTAGAATAGAATCATATCTAATTATTGCATTTTGGAACAAAATCTAAAGTACACACTAGGTCCCTCTATCTTACCTACACTTGAAAGAACAAATTGTAGCATGAATTTCACTGATTTCATTGATTTCAACTGTATTTCAATTAGAGTGAACTGGCGAAAAATTGATGGACAGTTATTTACTTCAAGTGATATTACAACATTTAAATGTATTGCGATTTCTATCTCTTACCTCAGGCAACATAAACTGAAGATTCTTGAGTTCAGATCCTCCCCAGGAAGCCATTTCTATCATGAAACCCTTTACACACTTGAAAACTAATTCTGCTCGTTTTTCACACCAATTTATAGTCATTTCCTGGAAAAAATCAAAATACAAAATAATTCTGACACAATCAACCTAGAGCTCTTAGTAAATCCCTTGAAATAAGAAATTAATTTCTTACCTCTGTCATGTCATACTGCAACAATAAAGGAATAGTCAACGAAGTTACATCATTAGAACAAGCAGTTTTTAAAATATGTCTCAATCCCAACACTACTGGATGTCTACTGTTGATATCGCTTCCTCTCAAACTATCATCAGTAACCATATGAAAAATAACGTGGACTTGAGCCAAATTCGAGTGACGTGTCAAATAAAAATCGCCAGGCTGTAAAAGTTCACTGTGCGCGTTTCTAGAAGATTCCAGAAGTGGTTTTTTAAAATATTGAAGAGCCACATCTGAAATTTTGTCTAGCTGTTCTTCTATATGAGGAAAATGGAATTCGGTAGTTCTTTGGCAGATTTCTTGAAAATCTTGGGTTAATCTTGAGCCTATTTTGTTGTCTGTCATTAATACCAGCCCGGTTAAGTCGTTGGAATACAAACCTAATGCAGTTTGGAGCAGCTGTGGAGTTGGTTCTGACCTGAATAAAAAATAAGATTGTTTATGCCCAAAAAAATCTGATTAAGTATACCTACAATAGTTCATTATCTTCAATCGCACACAGATCCATAACGTTAGCCGATAATATTCTTATATTGTGCATTTGCTTCAATTGAGATCCTAAATGAATAGTGAAACTTTCTTCTAATATTGATTGGTTAATTTGATCTCTACTAGTATTACTTTCGTTGCTTGGGAAGTCTTTGAGTGGAGCAGGACTTAGAGGAGAACTACCAACAAAATATATTTATTTATTTAAATCCTTAGTGCTTACATTATACCTAAATTATAATAGTTAGTACTGTTTGCAGTTAAAATAACCCTTAAGCGTACTAGACTGTTTTTCTCCTCATATTAAGTAGCTTTTGTAACGTTAATTGGTTGATTCTAACCTTCTTGTTATTTACGGAACTCTGTACAAAAAAACAATAAAATTTTTGAATGTGAATGTTTTTCTCAGATTCAGATTGGATTTGTACAATAATGTTTTAAGATGTTTTTAAAATAAATTAATTCGATATTACAAGTTTTACTATTTTCTGTTGTCTTTGTAAACTAATTTATTGAGAAGTTGTTTGAATGTATGTCTATTTTTATAATTTGTGTTAAAATCTCCAATATGTAATAAATAGTATACAGAGTCATTTACGTAGCCCTTGCATTAGATTGCAGGTGGATTAGATGATATTCCTACTAATCCACCTGCAAACTGGACCACTTCTAATGCATGAGCTGCTTAAATCACAGTGTAAATTAGTAGTCTTGCAAATAAAAACTTGAATTTTGTTATTTGGTTGTAATTATTGGAAAACCAAATTCTTACTTTGGTGTAGGTAAAGATGAGTTGGCTTGGTTTTGTTCCACCATTTGCATAATCCATTCCCTGTATTCACGTCTTTGGGCTTCTTTCATGGTATCCAATTCGCTAGTGAGTTTTCCTTGCAGCAATGAATGGGTCTCATAGTGGCTGGCGACCAATTCATTGATTTTTGTTTCAGTCATGTCTTGTTCCAGCCTATCAACTGCTTTATTCATCTCTTCGCTTTGTCTAAGAGAAAATAAGACAAAAAAGGTTTCCTTTGATTGTAGAAAATAGAACAAGTGACGAACCTATTTGATAGTTTTTTTATTAGAATGTTTTTTTCTTCTGCTTTTTGGCGGACGCTTTTAGAATACATGTGCTCGAGTTGGAGCATGGTTTCCAATGCTGGTGAATGCACTAGTTTATGGTAAGCTGTGGCGAATAGTTCTTCGTCAGATGCACAACGTTTTTCTCCAAATTCTACCATTTCCTGCAACAAATAATTTCTCATAATAAAGAAACAGTGAATAAGGAAGTAACAAATGAACAATGCATGCATGTAACTTGTTACATGTTTCTCTCTCAAGGTGTTATTGGTGGCGTGAGTGGTGCGGAAGAAGTTAATGCTCTTTTCTAACCCAAGCGATATGAGAACCATTCTAGAGCTCTAATTTTCAGTCAATCAATTCAATTGTCAAGTAGGATAAACATTCAACTCGGGTTCGACCTATTGAAAAATAGGTGGTCAACTGGAAATTACTAATTCTGGAACGGTTCTCATGTCGGTTAGAACAGAGTCACATGTACAATGACGATTCAGTGTTTTGTAAGTTTCAATAGAACCAATATTAACAAACCAATATTAACAAAATTACAACAATAAAGTTATTAACTTAATTAATTAACTAATCTATCAGGTATTCTGCTATGTTCTATACAAGTTATGCCCAAGGCACCTAGATGTTTGAAACCCCTGTGTGTGCCTTATATGTCACTATGTGAAGAAAAAAAAGAAAGCTCTTTATAATTTACTAATTAAGTCAAGAAGAAAAAAAATAAACTGTTGAGTGATACAGTACACATTAATTTTAGGTATAATTGTCACATACATTATTTAGCAAAAAACAGTTAAGAATGATCCAATATTAGAAAAAATATACTCTTTACATTTCTCAGTGAATTTCTTTCCCTTCTGAATACCTCTTATGCTATTTGGCAACTGATTATAAACTTTAGGCCCGATATAAGAAAAAAAAGTCAGATTGCTATTATTGAAACTACGAGGTATATTTATGTGGTGGTTAAGGTTGTTTCGTGTACTGTGTTCATGGTTTATATGGTCTTTCAGATAGTCATTTTTTTGTACATAGCTACTTACTGCAGTCATGTATAGTGTACGTATATTACAGGTCTCCAATGTAAATATAAGATGTGTCGGATATCTCTTATTTTTCCTATATACTAGTTTTAAGATATATTTTTGCATGACATTTAGTTTTTCAAGATTAGTTTTGTATAACCCTCCCCAGACCACAATCCCATAGGTAAGCAATGATTCAACTAGTGATTTATATATAATAACTAATACCTTCTTGTTGAGGAATTCCCTTAATAGATAAAATTTATGTATTAATTTTGCAATTTTATTTGAAACATAATCTATATGAGGTTTCCACTTAAGAAATTGGTCGATCACAATTCCAAGATACTTAGTATGTGCAACTTCCTTGATAATTTGTGTATCTATTGCTATTGATGTAAATGGTGGTCTGTTAGCAAATGTTAAGGAAAAAGCAATATAATTGGTTTTTGTTAAATTTAGTCGGAGTCTGAAAGTTTGAAGCCAATTCTTTACCAAAGTTAGACCATTCTGCACATTGGCTCTAACCTCTTCCCATGTTTTATCTTTAAAAATTAAAACTGTGTCATCTGCATACGATATCCGTCCCCATTTATGTTTACTTTTAAAAGTGAATTTATGTATGCAATAAAGAGAATGGGTCCTATGACTATGACGACCTATACAGACGCTTCAATCTACAACCCTTGGCAGCTAGACGCAATCAAAGAGATTTATATACTTTTTACAAGGTACTGAACTCCATTAGTGATTCCGCATACCTACTGTCCAGAATAGGGCTTCACGTCCCAGCAAGGGACACCCGCTCTGCCATAACCTTCTCAGAAAGAAATCACCGTACAAACTATGGTTTCAATACATTCATCTCCAGAACTTCTCGATTAGGTAACACCCATGGTAGCCTGGATTTTTTTGGACCCATAAATAGCTTTAAAAGAGAGCTTAACTCTCTAATGTAATTCTCCTTGTTTGTTTGTGATGCCAAGTTCGATAGCTAAGAATTTCTAGTCATCTTGATCAGTCATTATTTATGTTTGTCCTCTATTTTCTTATACCTATAACTGATTTAATGTTTTACTGTTAATAATTTATATGTATTTTTATCCTGTCACTACGCCAAGTATTACTGGCCTATGTTTATTTAGTTGTAAGGTACTTAATGTTTCTTGTTGTTTTTTTTTTTTTAATGGGTCTTGCCCGTAAATAAATAAATAAATAAATAAATAAAACGCTGCCCTGTGGTACACCAATTTCTACTTTAAGCTTATCGCTAAATATGCCATTAAGCTTGACCATTTGATGTCTATCGTGCAAGTAATTTCTCAGGACTTCCGACACAATTCCCCTGACCCCACACTGCGACAGAGTGGCTATAAGTTTATCATGAGGAACCGTGTCGAATGCCTTGGCAAGATCTATAAAAACTGCCATGCACCTCTCACCACTGTTCAAACAGTTATTAATAATTGATGTTAGTTTAAACATAGCATCAGTGGTGTTCGAGCCCTCAAGGAAACCAAACTGGTTTGGAGAAAGAATGTTGTTTCTTTTAAAATATGAAAGTAGTCTGTCTTTTATGCACTTCTCAAATATTTTTGCAAAATTGCTTATCAAACCTATAGGCCGATAATTTTGGATGTCAGATTTTGATCCAGATTTATGAATAGGTACAATTACTGAAACTTTAAAAGCGCTAGGGACAGTGCCACATTCAAATATGCAATTTATTATGTGCATTAGGGGTACAATAATCTCTGAGTGAGTATTTTTTATCAGTTTTGCACCCACTCCATCAAGACCTGGTGCACTATTATTTTTTAACGAGGCGATATGTTTAATAAGCTCATTTCTTGTAACAGGCGCAAGAAACATAGAGTTTGGGATTGGCATATCCAAACTATAAGACTGTGAAGGGGTAGGTATCTCGGTTTCTAATTTAACATTATTCTTTATAAAAAAGTCATTGCAATAGTTTGCCATATCCAGTTCCTTTTCAAATTCTTGGTTTTCGTCATTTAAAATTTTTGTCGTTTCGTTTTTATTTTTGGTCTCATAGGTTGCATCCTTAATAATTTCGTAAATTTTTTTCATGTCATTTTTGTTTGTTTCAATTTGGCTTTTATAATAATCATTTTTTTGTTTATTTATTAGTTTTTGTAATTTATTTCGGTAAAGTTTATACTCATTAGCCAGCTGTATATTATGATTTTTTAATAGTTTTTTTTTCATTTTATCCCTCCTTTTGATAGAAGTGATGATTCCATTTGTAATCCACTTTTTAATTTTAATTTGTTTTACATTTTGAGTATTATTTTTAATTTTTGCCTTTGTCATTAGGGTTTTATATGTTTCAATAAATTTGGTTGTTGCTATTTCAGGATTTGATATTGATGTTATAAAATTCCAATTTTGTTTGTTCAACAATGATTTCAGTTTTAAAATGTCTACTTTAAATTTATTTTGATTTTGGATTTTATTGTTCTCACTGCAGGTGATACTGGAATCCACACTTATATCAAGAAATATAGGGCAATGATCTGTGATATGGTGATCAAGCACAAAAGATTTATATGTTAATTTATCCGTTTTTTTTTGTTGTTTGACAAAAATATGGTCGAAACATGTACCAGTGTCAGGTCTAGTTACAGTATTTATGTATGAAATATAACCTTCATGGGCCATGCTTGCAAGATAAGCAAATGCATCATCACAATTTTTATCAAGAATATTTATGTTTGTGTCACCTATAAAGATTTCGATGTTCCTGTTTGCATTTGACTGTAGGTAATTCTGTATATCATTTATAAATTGAACTTTGGAAATAGGCGGGGGTTTATGGGAGGCAGTTATGCCAATGCTGATGTTATTTTTTTTTAAAGTAATTCTGCCTATTGTGGCTTTTGAAATATCAAATTCTCTTTTGGAGTATGAAGGATTAAATTCATTTTTTATGTATATAATTACCCCATCATTTCGATTGAATTTTGCATAATTGTAAAAAATAGCATACCCATCAAGGTTACAGTTATCAATTGATTGGATTTGAAATGTTTCACTAAGAAGTATTACATCTACCGTTGACAAATCAAAACTTCTAATCAGAAGCAGTAAACTATCCATGTTTCTATTTACACTTCTGATATTAATATGCAAAACACTTATTAGTTTTTTTTTATTATTCAATTGATTATGCAGTTCTTCACTATCCACTAGTTTTCCTGTATGTGTCCGACTATCCAGGTTTATTATATCTAAAACTTCTTCATTCTGCAGCAGGACCATTATGATGAACCATAATAATCAATACGGCTTCTCATTATTTTTAAATAGTAGTTAGTGGTTGGACAGCTAGCATCGAATGCCGCATGATTTGTATCATATTTTGTGTTGTACTGGTTATTTGCGGAAATACAGTTTCCACAAGCCTTCTCCTGTCTTGAACATTCCTTGATATCATGCTCACCAGAACAGTTTCCACATACTTGAGTCGCATTGCATGTGCTACCTTTATGGCGATAGCCCTGACAGTTATAGCATCTGGTTATATTAAGGTCTTCATAAACAGAAAATCTTTCCCAATAAATGCAGATTTTACTAGCATCAATCATTTTGCTAAATAATTCCGGTGAACATTCCCCAAAAACTGTTGACTGGTTTTTGGAATTGTTCTTTTTCACATATGTTATTTTGAGTTTATCGTTCTGCTTTATCCAGTTATTTTGAACCATTATTGACTCTTCAATCTCTTCTGCTGACTTGTTACCAGTGTAACCTACTATTTTGATCCGTGGCATCCTCAATTTTGGAGTCTCTATAACATATTGGCCCTTAAGTTGTTTTTCAGCCTCGTTTTTAAATAGCTCTATGTCTTGCTTGGTGGTGCATTTCACAATAACATTTCCATGGTTAGCTTCTTTTAAATTTTTTATTCCCACCTTCAGCTGGACAGGGTTTATTTTTGTTTGTAACTCATTTTTTGTTTTCTCAGAGCTTTGTTTAGCTTTAGGTTTTATAATTAGAGTAGGTGTACTATAGTTAATTTGTACATGTTGTGCGTTGTCAATTCTTCCTTCTTTCCTCAATATTTGTGCGTATGTTTCTCCTTGTTGGGTGCCCCCATTCTTAATACTACTTTTCAATTCTTGAATTTCATCCCTCAAATCATCTATCATTTTGATCATGTAAGGCATTCTTATAAGATATTTTTTGCATTTCTCACAAATAAGCATCAAGACGCGCTTTTGCAGGGGCATAACTTTGGTTTCTGATCCTCCTAACAATGCACAGGTTCTGTGCATTCTGCCTAGGCAGCAATCACATTCAAAGCAGTCATCAGAAATACTTTTTTCACACTTTACACAAATAATTTCCTCGGGGTCATCATCCATAATGTAGACAAGTTTTTATTGGTATAATACAACAGTAGTTTTTATGTCTTTAAAAATATTTCACCAAATGTTTTTATCAGTCCGTTTTTTTTAGGTCGAGATTTAAATTTGAATGAAGGTTTTTATTGCACATTAACACAATAATATTAGACGCTTATTTCAAGTTTCTATTAAATCTTCTGGGAAATTTGTTTTTCTAACCTGATTTTCCCATAGAGGACACCTCATTCTACATTTTCTTCAAAAACCACAAATTGTTGCACAGTTTTTACCACTTTAAATTTATTGTGATTGTGGGTCTGTTAAAAATTTGTCTGAAGCCAATTTTTTAACAAAATCATGAGTGCATAGCGCCTGAAAAAATCCCGAACCCGAAGGGTGAGGGATTTTTTCTTTGGCGCTATGCACGAATGGTTTTGTTTAAAAAAATTGACTAAAGACGAAATTTTTGAAAATTTCCTTTAGGAAATATTTTATGCACGTGTTATATTTTGATAGGAAATTTCCCGAGTTTGAAGTTTATTTACTATAAGTTGTTTCGAATATTTTAAATATGATGATATGTTCTGTGATGGTGATTTTTATTGATCTTCCCTATTTAAATTGCGTTTGTCAAAAAATATACACTTTGACAGATTTCTGACATCAATGCGTTTTAAATGGAAAAGCTGGTCTCAATGCCAAAAATGACAACCTAAAGGTGGGTTTCCGACGGACGTCGCGCGGCATTGTCGCATTGGAAATTGCACCCGGAAATATCCCGCTCACCAGGGATATTTCCACTTATCAATTTTTGAAAATTACGTGGTAAATTTCCAGTTAAATATGCACAAGGGAAATTTCCAGAAAAACACCTGGGAAAACACATCTCAAAATCTTCAAAAAAATACTTAATTTTTAATTTGTAAGTCATTCCAATTTTCTAAATTTTCCTCCAATAGGTACTCAACTTGTCACATTGTTCTATGTAAAATAAATGGTCCATTTCCAACCAAATCTATTAGCCCAAAAAATATAAACTTCTTATTAACCATTTGAATATCGTCTTCTCTTGGCCAATAGAATTGGTTGAGGTCAGCTTTCAAATTTTTTATTTTAAATGAATGTGGCTCTAACTTAACTAAAACTCTCCCAATATACCATGTTTCATAATACGCTTCATAGTATTTCTCACAATGGATGTCTTTTGCGTCAGATATTTTGGATTGTACAATTTTTTCAACGTCCGAGAAGTTATCTTAGCCAGCCAATTCAGAGTGGAGTCCTTGAGGTGTCTTTTAGGTCCAGATTCAGAGTGTAAAGACAGTTTTTTTTAATGGTATGCTTTTCTCTCGGTTTCTCATAGGAGGCTGTCATCCCTGTAGGCGATTGTCGAAAGATTGTGTTATTGCCAAAGTTATTTCTGCGACTGACCCAATCATTAAAAACACGCCCTTTCCCCGACTGTGGCCACGATTATCGGACTCCAAATGCGATTGCGGGATTGCGTAATGGATTGCCAGCGATTGCGGCGACTGCCTATTGAGAATGTGGGATTTACTTACGACTCAGAGGGATTGCCCGCAATTTTATTAGAAAATGTACATGTATTGCGAGAGTGGTTACCGCCTCGGTAGCAAGGTTTAGTTGGTTAAGGCGGCTCCCGTAGGGTAACTTTTTGAGTTCGTTAGGTATCCTTGTGATACGGCACACTGTAATCTGTCAATCAGTTCAATGTCTTTGATGTGAAATGGGTTCTAGATGGTATGGGCGTATTTGAGCTTTGGTCTTAAATAAGCTTTGTAGAGCTTTAGAACCATTTCCTTCAATAGATTTTTGAATGAGGTAGATTATTGAATTGGCATTTTTTTGTCCTTTCAGTGATGTGTTGTTCCCATTTTAAATCTGATGTGATTGTTATTCCTAGGTTTTTGTAGCACAAAACTTTTTTTTATTGATGTTTGTTGAAGGTAATATAGTTCAGGGACGGCCGATATGTAGAACTGTGCACTTGAAGTTATTCAATGGCATTTTCCTTTCTTTATTAGATCATGTTTTAAGTAATCATTAGTATGAAACTTGTTTGACCGGATTTTCCGGATATAGTGTTTAAGTTGCTTTGTCAATAATTTTTATTGGGAAATTTCGACAATAAAGCTTTTTTAAATTTGAATTTGATGGACAAGTCTTCCTGGAAGTCTGTTAACTGTAGCAGTGGATTGCAGGATAGGTTTGTGACATCTGATTCATATTTGGTCTTCAGTTTTAGGTATGTCACACAAATAAGCCAAGAAAACAAAGGGTCCCAAGACTGAGCCTTGTGGTAAGCCGCTGTGTACAGAGTATTCAATGTATCTTAAGACGTGAGTATTCAACTCAGAGTATTCCTGCTCTAACCTGAAAGGTATGTCTAGTAGAGAATTCCTCAAGAAGTCACAGTAAATCGCCTTTGACTGCAAAATGACATAGCTTGTAGCATAAGTATATTGTTGGTATCTTTTCAAATGCTTTTTCAAAATCAAGGAAAACTAAATCAATTGGATTATTCTCATCATCGGCCGAGTCATCGGCCTTGTCCACATATTGAGTAGGGCTGGGCGATTATCAAAATAAATAATCGATTTTCGATTATTAAA
Source organism: Ceutorhynchus assimilis (assembly GCA_917834065.1). Taxonomy (NCBI): domain Eukaryota; kingdom Metazoa; phylum Arthropoda; class Insecta; order Coleoptera; family Curculionidae; genus Ceutorhynchus; species Ceutorhynchus assimilis. The sequence continues at coordinate 25,900,279 of OU892280.1, read as the reverse complement.
AATAATCGATTTTCGATTATTAAAAATAATCGATTATTTTCGATTAGTGTTAATCGATTATTTCCGATTAATCGAATATTTTCGATTATCTTCGATTAATCGATTATTTTCGATTCATCGATTATTTTCGATCAATCGATTATTTTCGATTAATCGATTATTTTCGATTAACCGATTATTTTCGATTAATCGATTATTTTTGATTAATTGCTTATTTTAAAATAATCGATTATTTTTGCTTAAATGGTTGTTTTTGATTAAACGAGAAATCAGTGATATTTCATTAATCAAATCAGCTATTTTCAAATAAATAATCGTTTATAAATTATTGTAATATTGAATGATCGAGCTAATTTATTATAATCAGTGCATAAATGAGAATCTTGACAAGGGACACAAATGCCTCGCTGTTTTCCTGGACCTTGCGAAGGCATTCGACACGGTGCCCCACCATTCACTCCTTAGCGTTCTCGATTGTTATGGAGTTAGGGGTAGTGTGCTGGATGTCTTTGCGAGTTACTTGGCGAACAGAACACAGGTTGTGAAAATTGGAGACTCTTACAGCGACCCTTTAAATATCCAAATTGGAGTTCTGCAAGGTACTGTTTTAGGACCTATTCTGTTCATCCTGTACATAAACTCCTTGACAAATATGGAAGTGGGTAATGGAACAGTAATGTCCTATGCTGATGATACTGTGGTGGTGTTTACAGGGACTTCTTGGTCTTCTGTTAAGAATTCTACAATTGAAGGAATGAGAAAAATAAAGATCTGGCTTGATTCATTCCAATTAACTCTAAATGTTTCCAAAACAAAATATATTGCCTTTTCCATTACTAATGTGAGCAGACCGGAGTATCACAGCATTAGGGTCGATAATTTTGATAGTGATATACTAGAGGTTGATAAAAGGTCTGTTCCCACAGGAGTCTCTGACAGTTTGCAAACTGTCAGAAACAATCGCTCAGCTGAGTTACAGATTTATCTTGTAACGACAGCATTGAAAACATGCATGGGCGATGCTTACCGACAGTTTGCAAACTGTCAGAGACTCCTGTGGAAACAGACCTTATATCGGGTCTTCAAAAAAAAAACCAATCAAAGACTGCTATGGTTTTTTAAACGTACGTCTTAGCAATATTTTTCTTTAATTTTGACAATGTCAGTCAATGAAATTTAATGTCAAAATGTCATGTCAAAAATCCTGACCAATAAAGAAACATTAATGCGACGTACGTTTTCGTAACCGAAGCAATCTTTGATTGGTTTTTTTTTTGAAGACCCGATATAAAGTACTTGGGAATCACAGTGGATAGTAACCTTAAGTGGGATCAGCATATACTTAGACAAACAAGCAACATCCGGAAATTAGTTTACAAGTTTTACATACTGAGGGACATTTTAAGCAAGGGACTTCTAATAAGTGTATACAGGGCGTTAGTTGAGTCACTGATAAGATATGGTGTGGTTGCGTGGGGTGGCCTTTACCAAAACTCTCTGAATCCAATTATATACCGCAAAAACAAACTCTTTTCCACCAACTTACTATATTCAGTAGACATTCTGAGTGCACGTGCAATATATTGCCTCACATCATGTTCGTATATTCATAAAACTCCAAGACTGAAACAATTTGTCAATCATAAGCATGCAACGAGAGGTAAGACGGGCAAGCATTTGGGGCAGGCTGTGAACAAAACATCAAAAAAATTGCGATCGTTCTCATATCTTGGGCCAAAAATGTACAATTTATTACCTCTAGAAATAAGGTCAATGCCAAGACTAAGTAGGTTTAATGACAGATGTAGAGTATTTATATATGATAATTTTGATAGATTCAGTGCCGGTACTTTTGCTCTCATTTGACAGCCGTTAAAAATAATCAGGGGTTAGAATGTGCTCTAACCACATCAGAATTATAGACCTTGACCCATGTAAATCTTTGACAACGTATCAAATTCATTAATCGGCAGCAAAAGTATCGGCCCTCAGTTTACTATTCTAGCGATTAGCATCAATTGTTACACTATCTTTGGGTAGGTGTATGTATATATATAATAGGTATATGTTTATTAATTATTAATTGTAGTGTTATAAAGGGAAAGAGGGATATTTTCAAACAATGTTGCACACACATTGCACATACAGGTGGTCTTGTCTACCTAGGTGCAATCTAAACTATATTTAAGACTTCTTAATTGTAAGCTTCTAGAAATAAGTCACAGCTCTGTAACAGTAATATATTTGATTTGATTTGATTTAATAATTAGTTTTTTAATTTTTGTACTTTTTCCAGATTGTCACAGGTTGTTGCCCACAGTACTTGACAGTACTCAGTAGGACGGACACCTTTTTAATGCACTGAAAGATTTTTTTTCTTGTGTTTCATAAAGTAAAAAAAAATCCACTCGCCCTTAACTGGCTTGTTTTAAAATAAACTCTCTGGTTACTTTGGAGTTTAAGGCCCGGTTTATTCATCTCCAGACTTGCTGGCTGGCAACTATCTGCAAGATAAATTTACCCTTCTATAATTATTGTATCGGTCGGCCAATAACTGGCCGACCAATGGGATTACAGATTGCGTTTTTATCCGCGAAATTGCATACCTAACAGTTTATCAGAAGGTGAAAAAACTGGCCATTGAATATGCAAACAAAAACAAAACATAAAATTATCTGAAAAAATAATAGATTAATCGTGAAATATTGATCAATAGGAAATAATCGATTAATCGAAAATAATCGATTAGTCGAAAATAATCGATTATCAAAAAAAATCGATTAGTTGATAATCGATTATCGATTTTTCAAAAATAAAATATTTGACTAATCGATTATTAATCGATTATTTTGCTCACCCCTAATATTGAGTAGTAGTAGATTTTTTGGAATGGTACAATATGAGCATCAAGAAAAAAGGCTTGTGAGGTGAGTTCCTTAGCAAAGATTTTTTCTATACATACATACATGGGGCGCTGGTTAGGCTGACTATAGTCCAACAAATACCTTTTTAAAGTCACATAATTTTTCTCTATCCTTGTTGAATACATCTCAAACAGCGGTGATAGTAAAATTGACAAAAAAATTGCTGTCTAATTATTGTTCATAATATTCTTACCTGAAATAGAATCTGTCACTGCCATCAATTAGTTTGTCAAAGTTATTTTCGAAAGTAATACAACGAACAAACACAGCTAATAATTTTGACTATATTAACCTTTTTCCAACTCGAAAAGAAGCAAATAGAAAACGGGTACCCAATTCAAGTTCAGAATGTATTACAACAGACAGCACATGCAACAAAAGTGAGTCTCGCAACAATTGCAAGTATTAAAATTGCCCTCTGATTGGTCAATACTACTTCAGAAACGCGTTTGTAAAATGCTAGTGGGAACATATATTAAAATTCAATAGTAATTAACCACCAGTAGCTTTTTGTAGGTGATATCAACGACATAATCAATGGACATAAGTTTTTTGCCACCAGTATCACGTGACTTTAAAATGGTATTTGTCGGACTATAGTCAGCAGTTTTCTATTAGCTTTTTGTTACCCTTTTCAAATATAGGTGTAACAACAGCTTTTTTCCAAGGTTGTGGAAAATCTCCTGTGGCTATAATGTCATTTATAAGTGTCACCAGAGGCCCCTTTAGAGGCCGAGTTCGTTTTTGTCATCTTTTTCGTCGATTTGCTCCAAAATTTTGACAGACACGTGATTTGTAAATTGAAACTGTCTTATCCAATCACGTGTCTGTCAAAATTTCGGAGCAAATCGATGAAAAAGATGACAAAAACGAACTCGGCCAGAGTGTGCAAACAAATTTTAAAAAATATAGGAGGAATCTCATCAAGTCCAGGGCTGGAGTTCATCCGTAGGGACCTAATGGCGATTTCTACTTTTTCTAGGGTGAAATTTATGGTGCTGATTTCTGTTCTAGAGTAGGATTCAACTGGAAGTGTTGGTCTTATATCTAAAAACTCTGGAATTGCTGTGCAAAACACTTTGCAACATCATGGTCAGACTAAAATGAGACTAGAGTTGTTTTATCAACAATACTGAAGTGTGGGCTGAAGTGGGTGTGTTTAGACTAGTGTTAGCATAGGAAAAGTGTTCCTGAATAGATAGAAGATAAATCAAGAATTTTTCTGTTTACCTCTCTCATCACTTTTTCCCATTCTTTTGTAACTTCCTCAAAATCAATTTCATGATCTTTCGCCTTATTTACAATACTCTTTGATAGTTCTTCAAAATATTCTGAGGATCTGGCCTCAATAAATTCAAAAATATGCTCTGTCAGCTCTAAAAATTAGTAGTTTTGTCATGTTCATTATTAATTAAATAATAAAAAATTACCTTTTTCTATATACAATGGTAAATTATGCTTGATTATCAAAATATGGGCTAGTTCTTCAATGGAATCTTCGTAAGGTATCAAAATTGATAATTCGATTCCGTGTTGGTCATTGATGTATGTGAAATCTTGTTGATCCATTTTCATTAGTTTTTGCCTGCTAATTATTATTCTATATTTTTAATTAAATTGATTGTTATTAATGTTATTATTCAATTTTTCATTACTTTTGCAGTTTTGTTTTGTTGACTTTTTTTTTGAGAACTAAAAGTTTGGTTAGGACTAGGAGGTAAATTTCTATTAAAGTTACCTGTAAGATTTAGCTCTGTTCTGGATCACGTTCCGAACCAGTTCATTGAATATTTGTGCCTGGATCAGACTGTTTCAATTTATAAATCATGTGCCTGACAGAATTTCGGAGCAAATCGACAAAAAAGATGACAAAAACGAACACGGCTTTATAAAAGAACATTGTCGGAACCAGGAAACAAGAAGAACGGAGTAATTCAATAGGAGTAATTCTGGAACTAGAATCAGAACCGAACAAACTGACTGATTCGAGTTGCACCGTAGTAACTAAAAATAAATCAGCTGTTATCATTCATTTTAAGTTTCCCGAAAAGAGAAAAATTTGACGTGTAAATATCCGTCTCCCTCTAATCTATTTATTGCCCCATATGTCCATTCCTTTTTTTAGATTTTGTTTAGTATTTTTCTCAAAGTAGTGAGTTTTCTTTCTAAAAATAAATCGAATGCAAAAGTGATACTTATTTTTCTTTTGGAAAAATGACTACTTTTCACAAAGTCGAAGTTAACAAAACGGTATGGGAAGTACCAGTGAGGTACCAAATGCTATCGGCCGTTGGTTCTGGAGCATACGGCCAAGTTTGGTGAGTATTTTTTTATTGCAGGTACTACACCTACATAAATAATTACATCTCAAGGTGGTTAATTATTCATATTACAGACTATAGGATAGAATTTTATTTTTATCTTGCTATTGATTGTTGTTTATGTTTATATTAATTGAATACATTAATTTGTTGTGCTTCAGGTTGGTTATCTCTACCTATATACTTAACTTGACCCAAAAATAATTAATTTTTCATCATCAATATATTATTTTACCTGTTTGCGAAAAGTGCACTTTACCGCACTTCTTTGCAACTGGAAAGTAGTACTTTACCGCAGTGTGCACATATACAGGGTATTTGTGAAAGGGTGTTACAAACTTCAAGGCCAGATAGTATTCATGAAAATAAATAAAAAAGTTCCTATGGATATAGGTTCGGAAACACTTTGTTTCCAAGATACAGGGGGCTAAGTTTTTCAAAAAAATTTAGTTTTTTATAAATAGCCCAGAAGAGCTTTGGCCGATTTCAATGAAATTTTCACGGTTTATTTAAACCATTAAGGGCCATATTCTCCGTAGTTCATAAAGCCTTGCTTAGTGGAAACGCTTGGCTTTTTGTGTGACAAAGCCGAGCTTTTCCACTAAGCCAAGCTTTATGAACTACGGAGAATATGGCCCTAAGTATCAGTCATCTACTGGAATAATTAGATTTGTTCCAGAATTTCCAGGCGCGTACCCAGCGACCAAGTCGGTTGCTTTTTTGCAGAAAAAAATATCACCCTGTAGTTTTTGTACAATTTTTATCAATTATTCAGATCGAGATTCAGATAAACCCACTAAAAATACAACATTATTGTCTTTTGGCTTTTTCGATTATCTCCTCGATTATCTCGCTTCGTTTTTGCGGAAAAATTACAATACCATACCTCGGCACGTCTCTGAACTCCATAAGACAAAATAAAAATGCTTAGGAATTGATTAAAAATTTATCGCAGTTTGTTCATTTATGAGAACAATACGAAAAAAAACGTCAAATGGAATTTATCTCCTTGTCACTCAATGATTGGGTGATGTACCTTAATTCCTATGAATTTTTATCTTTCCTTATAGAGTTCATAGACGTACCGAGGTATGGTATTGTAATTTTTTCGCGAAAACGAAGCGAGATAAATGGAAAATTCATGAGACAAAAATGTTGTATTTTTAGTGTGTCTATCTGAATAATCAGAGCTGGGCAAGCTACTTGGAAAAAGTAGCTAGCTACAAGCTACTTTATATTGTAAGTAGCTAAGTTACTCAGTAGCTCAACTACCTCTTTGAAAAAGTAGCTAAGCTATCAGTAGCTTAACTACATTTTGAATTTTTGAAAGCTACTATTTAAGCTACTTTTTTGAAAGTTAAATTGATAAAAACAAAAAAGCGTGCACAATCGCCACTATCAATGTACATACCTTACCTAATTTAATTTCATATCATCATACGAAAATAACATATTAACTTTCTCTAAGAAGTATTCATATTTTTGTGGACCACTGGACATTAATTTATTAGGTTCACTTTGATCACAGTGATCTGCAAATGCGAGAATAATAGGACACATAAAACATAGGTATCTACAGAGATAACTAGAAACTAGTCTAAGCAAGCAGGCAGGATAAGAATTTTCTGGAAAATAATAATTGTAGCTTAAGCAATTAAAGTATAAAGTTACTTTTATCGAGCGGTAAATTCAAACGCGGGCGATAGGTTGGTGGAAACGTGCCTTTATAAGGGGAAAACTGTTTATTATATTATAGGTATAGTTATTTCATTTTTGAACTAGAAGAGTCCGCTGCGCATAAAACGTAATAAGTATTTTGGGCGTTAAGTATCGTTAACCACACCCTCAGGCGGTAAATGACACTTTCCGCCATTAATACCTAAATAACTATTAACTATCTACCAAAAGTAGCTTAAGTAGCTTGTTTTAGTAGCTAGCTACTTTTCACAGTAGCTTATGAATACTTGAAACACATTACCAAAAGCTACAGCTACAAGCTACTTTTTTTTCAAAGTAGCTTGAATAAGTTATTAGCTACCAAAAAAGTAGCTAAGCTAGTAGCTTAACTACTTGGTAGCTAGCTACTGCCCAGCTCTGTGAATAATCAATAAAAATCGTACAAAAACTACAAAGTGATATTTTTTTCTGCACAAAAACAACCGACTTGGTCACTGGGTACTCCCCTGGAAATTCTGGATCAAATCTAATTAGTCCAGTAGATGTCTGATTGAAATAAACCTTGAAAATTTCATTGAAATCGGCTAAAGCTCTTTTGAGCTATTAATAAAAAACGATTTATTTTTTTTTGAAAAACTTAACACCCTGTATCTTGGAAACAAAGCGTTTCCAGACCTATATGCATAGGAACTTTTTTTAATTATTTTCATGAATACTATCTGTCCTTGAAGTTTGTAATACTTTCGGAAACACCCTGTATTTGTGTTTTTGACATATACCTATTCTTATGTATTAAAACCTATCATTTTCAAACAGAGCCCAGATTCCGAACCAACGATTCGATAGTATCGTCCTTATAAAATAGATAGACGATACTATCGAATCGTGGGTTCGGAATCTGGGCCCAGATTGATTGGCTCCAGGAATGTTTTCTAGAGAATCGAGAGCCGGTAATAGTTCAAAATTTTGATTATCTATGGCTCTAGATCCATTGGATAATTTTTCTTGAGCCAATTAGAAGCTGCGGAAGAAATTATGTCAACTTAAGATCTGCTGGTGATCATTCGAAATTTTGATTATTATCGGATCTTGAGCTTTGAATGCCCTTAGTTTTCTCCAGCTAATCCAAAGTTAATTAAAGTTCAAATTGTGAGTATTACCGGCTCTTGATTCACTCCAGGAAAGTTTTCCAGACAATCGAGAACGGTAAAAATTCAAAATTTTGATTATCTGTGGCTATTATTTTTTTTTTTTATTATTATATATTACTGGAATTGGTTAATTTACAATAAATTGCACTTAGGTATAGACTACAATAAAAATTACTTCACTATCACATGGTATTGTTATTATTCTGCACCTAGACATAAATATCTGTATGTGCAGTTAGCATAGAGAAAAACATACTATAGTACAATTAGCCATAACCAAAGACAATAGATCCTATCAATAATTTACATAAAGCAGAAGACAAAAACAAGAGTGCACTTATTTTGAAATGTATACACAGAAAAACCACCAATGTCTTCAAAATTTGTCAAAATAGTTCAAATTAATCCAAGTACCTTACAAGAAAACCAAGAATAAGTTCAAATTTTGAAATATATAGTTTAGGCATTTACTTTTGAACACATTTTTTTTACGTATCATTCTTATATTTATAGGTAACTGGTTGTAGAACTTAGGAGCTAAGTAATTAAAAAATCTTAAATTTACATTGGAGTTGCTATTTGGTATTATGAGATGCCCACTTTGGTTATTTCTGGTACTATAGGCGTGATTAATTTTTTCTATAGAAGATGGTTTAACATAGACGTTCATGCAAAGAGAATAGATATACAATGTTCTTACGTTAGGAACATCTTTAGAATATAAAAGGGCTGCTGTAGAATACCTTTTGTTCTTTCCATAAACAACCTTAAGGATATAATTTTGGACCACGTTTAATTGTCTTATAGCATTGTTGTACAGACCACCCCATATGGGAATGCCATACCTTATCAGCGACTCTATCATCGCTTTGTAAACCATCAATAACACATTCTGGCTTAGGATATGTTTTAAAATATAAAACCTAGAAATGAGTCTTCGAATATTGAGGGTAAGTTGTGCAACATGTTTGTCCCATCTGAGGTGCCTATCAATAGTGATACCCAAGTACTTGGTGGCCTCAACCTCCCCAATGATCCCCTCACCCAAATTTATGCTGGTAAAATGTGGTCGATTTACAGAGGTAAGTGAAAAAGCCATATATTATGTTTTGCCAATGTTTAGAGTTAGTTTGTATGTCTGTAGCCAGCAATTAACCCTTGTAAGCCCTTCTTCGGCTGATGTTTTTAACATCATGCCATGAAGATCCTCTAAAGAGGATAACCGTGTCATCAGCATATGATATGATAGTTCCATTGTTTATTTTTAGGTTCGTTAGAGAATTTATATAGCAAATAAACAGAAGAGGACCCAGGACAGTTCCCTGTGGAACTCCAATACGAACTTTAACCGGATCACTTAAGGTTTCACCGATCTTAACGGTTTGATTCCTATCATTCAAGTAACTCGAAAATATGCTAAGGGCGATCCCACGTACCCCATATGAGACATTTAGAGTGTGGGACTGTATCAAATGCCTTAGCCAGATCCAGGAAAACAGCCAAGCAGTTAACTCCGGTATCCAGACAATTAACAACATCTTTTGTCAGTTGAAGAATCGCGTCAGTTGTATTTTGACCTTCACAAAAACCAAATTGATTTTCGGATAGGATTTTATTTTTTCTGAGAAAGTTATTAAGTCTGGATTTAAGACATCTTTCGAAAACCTTTGAGAAATTATTAATTACGCTAATGGGGCGGTAGTTACTAACAAGATACGGATCACCAGATTTAAAAATTGGAGTAACTATGGCCTCCTTGAAATAAGAAGGTACGTAACCAGTATCGAATGATAAATTAATAATATGTTTTAGTGGTTCGATAAGGTATAGATGAAATTTTTTTATTATCTTGGAGTCGATTTTATCAGGGCCTGGGGCGCAACTGTTTTTGAGGGAACTGATGTGATCAATAAGTTCATTGTCATTTACAGGAGTTAGGAACATAGATGATGAGGAATTGGATTGAAGTTTTAATGGATCTTTAGGTTCGTCAATTTTATTGAGCATCTTTATACCAATGCTACTAAAGTATTCATTACAATAATTAGAGAGGTCTTTTTTATTTGAAAACAGGTCGGTTGTCATTTTTTATTTGTAAAACACTATTTGTATCAGATTTCATTTGGTTAGTTGCCTCAGAAATTATTTTATAAATTTTTTTTTATATCTTTGGAATCATTGTTTATTTTATTTTTAAAATATGTGTGTTTAGTTTTTTTTATTAGGCTATTGAGAGTATTCCTATAATTTTTGTATAGAGTCTCGTAATGTGCATTGTATTTCAATAGAAGTTTCTTTTTCATAGAGTCCCTAGTTTTTATTGAATTAATTATACCATTCGTTATCCATGGTCTCAAGTTTTTATTTTCTCTATAAGTTACAGTTTTTTTTTTCCATAGAATTTTTTCTAATGTTTGACACTATTTCAGAAAATCTACATGCCGCCAATTCCGCGTTCATGGTTTCAGTTACATTTTTCCATTTCGTGTTTTCGAGTAAATTTTCAAAAGTATGTATGTTTAGTTTTTCAACAGTCCTGGTTACCATTTTACTTTCAGATTTAATTCTATTATCCCTATCCTGTAAGGTAAGTACTATAGGGAAGTGGTCTGTTATATCAGCCTCCAGAATGAAGGATTTAATATTATATTTATTTTTGTTGTTGTTTTTAACAAATATATGATCGATGCATGAACCAGAATTTAAACATATACGAGTATAACCATTAATCGACGATTCAAAACCAAAAGAGTTCAAAAGGGAAATATAAGTATTACAATAGTTATCATTTTTCTTCAAAATATCAATATTGATATCACCTAAAAAGATTTCAATATCGCTTATAGAATTATTTTGCAAATATTCTTCAAAGTAATAACTTTTTTTGAATGCAAAAAAAGTTGAGTAGATGAGGAGGGTGGTCTGTACATGCATTTAATGCCATAAGTAGCATTATCCATAGTAAAACACAATTTAGTAAGTGAGGTTCCCGATGTATGTAATTTTGAGTCATTGATTTTAGCGTTAAAAGAAGTCTTGGTAAAAATTATGAGGCCATCATTTTGGTTAAAGCTTCCGTGATTGTAGTGAACATAGTAACCCGGAATACAAAATAAGCTTTCATCAGAAACTTTCCAGCACTCGCTCAATATGATGATATCACTAGATAGGTTATAGGCCTGAAAAAAGGCAATTAGATTGTCAAAGTTTTTTTGTATGCTCCGGATATTCAGATGCAAAACATTTAACAATTTAAAGTTAGTATTAATAAGCTTAGAGATTTCATTACAGTCCGTCCTAACTTGAAACTCAGTTTCACATATATCAAGTTCGTTCAATATGGTAATTTCGTTCTGAATGTCAGCCATTAAAAACCAGAGTAGTCTATTTTACTTCTCAATATCTTAATGTGATATTCATAGGTTGGACAAGTTGAGTCACTAGCTTCATGTTTGGTATCATACTTACATCCGTACTTTGTATTTGCTTTTTCACAATTTTTGCAGTGTTTTTGATCTTTAGTGCACTCACGGTATTCGTGATTACCACCACAATACCCACATCGTAGCTCATATGTGCAATTTTGACTCTTATGGAAATAATCCTGGCACTTAAAGCAGCGTTGAACACTTATGTCTTCGTAGATAGGGTAACTCTGCCATTCCAGATAAATATGTCTTCGTAGATAGGGTAACTCTGCCATTCCAGATAAATCCTTTTATTTGCAAGCAGTCGGTGAAATAGGGCGGCATTGCAGTTTCCATAGATAGTACGTGTTCCGTTTTTTTTATTGTTGTTCATGTATGTTATTTCAATCTCATCATTCTCCTTTATGTTGTCATTCTGGTCACGAAGACAACTTTCAATATCCTCCACATTTAGATCTCCATCATAACCCACAATTTTAAATTGAGGCTTCCTCATTTTTGTCAAATGTACTTTGTATCCGTTGTTGCTCAGCTTATTCTCAGCATCAGTCTTAAGTTTTTCATTATCCTGCTTTGAGTGACATTTCCCAATTACGCCACCCCTTGATAATTCACTTGTATTTTTTATTCTTATTTTCAAATCTGCCGGCTTAACTTGGTATAGGTCTTTTCTTGTGGTTTGCACATTCTGAGTTTTATTGGGTATGATCAATAGACTTGGAATATTGTTTAGCATAGAGTTCAGTACTGGATTTGAGGGTCTATTTAAGTTCTGTTTTACTACTGAGCTGTATGAAAGGTTTTGAGACTTCATGGTTTCCATATCTGCTACCTGCTTTTTTAGCAAGGCAATAATTTCATCCTTACTTGAAATAATATTATTTTTGTCCTCAATCATTTTTTGTAGTAGTGTCTTTGTTTCAAATTGGGTGCATCTAGTACAGTAAAATTTCATCACTCGATTACATTTTAATTCCATGACTTTAATCTCGGATGCGGTAAGTTTTGAACATTTGACACATATTTCTGAAGCACATCCATCGCATAAAATGACCCTTTCCTTCTTCTTACACACATCACATTCCATTCTAAATCACTTTGAAGAATTACCGAAGAAATTGCGTATTTATATTTATCATTTGTAAAATTTCTATAAACACTTGGCAACGTCGCACTGAACCGCGCGGTGTAAAGCAGGCAAATACCTCCCAAAAGGTCACTTTATTGAAGAAAAACAGACTTGCCTTTACCGTTAGATGATCAACTAGTCCTAATTATATATATAACTATTGATCCATTGGATAATTTTTCTTGAGCCAAATAGAAGCCGCGGAAGATGAAATTTTGATTAATATCAATTTAAAAGCTGCTAATGAACATTCGAAATTTCGATTATTATTGGCTCTTGAGCTTTAAATGCCTTTAGAAAAATTCTCTTGCGAATCCAGAGTTGATAAAAATTCAGATTTTGACTATTACCGGCATTTGATTGGCTCTAGGAAAGTTTTCCAATTCAATTCAATTCAATTCAAAATAAGCTTTATTGTCGAAATTCCTTTACAAAATCATTGACAAAGCAACTTAACTTAACTAGCTAGCATAATACATATTACTTTTTAACTTAAATCAATGTCATACCCTTAAAACTATAAAGAAAAATATTTTGAAACTTTCGCCTCGAAAATAGAACAAAAAAAGGTTAAAAAAAAATATTCAAGAAACAGTGAGAAAGACAACCAACTTAAAACTTAATATAATATGTGGTGTAGATAAAACAAGTCATCAAAAACAAAAAAGATAAAAAAAATATAAAATGGAACAAGATATTCACAATCACAATTTAAGGAACTCGCGCAGACAATACTTACAAAATACGTATAATAATGTGATGGATCAAATATAAAATTCCTGTAAGCAATAAAATGCCCTGGAAACCAAAAATTTTTTTGTACTGTCACGAAAAGCGAAATATTCCTTGATATTTTTAATATCATTTGGCAAGTTGTTATAAATTTTCACGCTTTCATACATTATAGAATTTTTCGTCAATGCCGATCTAGGTATAGGTAAGGGCAAGTTGTTATGCCTCAAGTTGTACTGTACTTCATCTCTTTCCAACCCCTGGAACTTTTTAGATATCAAGCATACATTTTCCAATATAAAGATACATGGAACCGTTAGAATTTCATGCTTGATAAAAAGAGGCTTGTAGCTCTCCCTGCATCCAACTTGACAAAGATATCTCAATGCTCTTTTTTGTAGAACAAAAACCGATTGAATAGCACTTTGTGTTGAATATCCCCAGAACGCTATACCATATCTCAAATGCGATTCAATTGGGGCATGGTAGGCTGTCTTAGCTGAAAGCTTTCCCAGTTCATGGACGAGGATCTTTATAATGTAACATCCCTTGGCTAATTTTTCATTGAGATGATCAATATGTCTGTCAAATTTGAGTTTTGAATCTATGTGGAGTCCCAGAAATTTCACTACCTCCTTTTCTTCCAGACTATTGCCACAGAGTGTGATTCCGATAAGGAAGCACTTGAATGAAAGTATGTTTGTTTTTTTGACATTAAACACAAGACAGTTAGCATCGCACCACTCTCCAACCTTACACAAATCCTTCTCTATTATGTTGGCCAAAACATTGTCATCTTTATGTTTCCAAAGAATTGTTGTGTCATCTGCAAAAATTACAAATTTCCCCAGTATCGACAGCCCGGCTAGGTCATTCACATAAATTAAAAATAAAATAGGCCCAAGAACAGACCCCTGCGGAACTCCATGCATCAACTTTGAAGTTTCCAAATCTTCATAATCTGATGTTCTGACGAATTGACTACGTCCCGCAAGGTATGACTCAAACCACTTCAATTCTGTTCCCCTAATGCCATAATGATCCATCTTGCGCAGCAGTATTTTGTGATTTACACAATCAAATGCTTTGGAAAAATCACAAAACACCGCCGCTGCCTTTTCGCCATCATTCAACCCAAAAAACAGTTTCTCCAAAAAGGAGAAAATAGCATCCTGTGTACCCCTTTGTTCTTGAAAGCCAAACTGTTCAGGACTAAGGATATTGTTGTTACTAAGAAATTCCACCAATCTTGCTTTAGCAACTTTTTCTATAATTTTTGAAAGGGTAGTTAGCATAGATATGGGTCGGTAGTTAGAGGGGTCTTGATCATCACCGCCCTTAAAGATAGGAACAACAATAGCCAGCTTCAGACAATCCGGAAATTGACCCATTTCAAAAGAACGATTGATACAATTAACGTGCGCCGCAAGGGCATCCTCCGGCAAGCACTTGAACAGCCTCAGCGATATCTACTCCTGATGAATTTTCTTTTTTTATGCTTCTCTTTATGTTTTTTACTTCTGCAATGCTAGTGGGGGTTAACCCGAATTGTTCCGTTGGTGTGAAGGGTGGTAAAAAACTTAGCGGATCTTTGTTCGGTTTCAAGTTGCTTGTTAATTTACCCGCCACTGTGCAGTAGAAGCTGTTGAGATCTGACGGAGTAACACTCACTTTGTTTGAGGTTTTTGATGTTTTCCCCCCCATTTCATTTACTATTTTCCAATATTCTCTATTGGAATTATTTGCTCTATCTATTCTTTGCTGGTAAAAAATTTTCTTCGCTGCTCGAATAATTTTTTTATAAATTTTGCAAAACAAAATAGTTGTTAAACCATTCAGATTTAGCAAATTTTCTTAGGGTGTGTAAGGATCGAAGGTTTTTACCAGAAATTTTTAGTGCCTTTGTAATCCATCGTTTTGCAGGTTTGACTTTTATTTTACGCAAAGGAAAACTTTCGTTGAAAATGCTGACCATTCGCTTCTGAAAAAGTGCCACCGGATCAGCCGAATCCTGCATGCCATCCCAGTCAATGGTGTTTACCAAGTTTCTAAATGTTCTGAAGTTTGTGGTACTAAATATTCTGGTCTTCTTTGGAATTTTTTTTCGCTCTTCGTGATAAAGTACTATTTCCGCCGTGAGAGCTTCGTGATCTGAAATTCCCGAAGGAATAACGTTACAGATTAAATCAGTCTGCTCAATATTACTACAGATATAGTCGATTGTTTTTGCCGAATGGCCAGTTATACGTGTTGGTACGTTTACAAAGACTCCGAGGTTAAAGCAAGTTAATAAGTTAATTAAAGATTTTGTGTCTCTCGAGGCTTTATAGTTGAAATCAATATTTAAATCTCCTGCTAGAATTAACCTTGAGGAGCTTGGAAATCTAGACAGTAACGCTTCCAATAATTCCAAAAATTGGAGAGGGTTGCCTGAAGGAGGACGGTACACACAAATTATATGAACATTCATCTTTTTAATTTTCATTATTGAAAATTCAAATTTATTTTCTATAATTAGGTCATTGTAAATATTCAAACTCTCAACCTCGAAAGTATTTATAAATGTCTCATGAGCCAACATCATTGTGCCTCCATAACCGCCCTCTCTACAAAACTTTGAAATAATTCTATAATCAGGAATGAAACAAATCTCGTCTTCCCTCAGCCAGTGTTCAGTGAGTAGAACAAAAAATGAATCAAGAGCTGGTAATAGTTCAAATTTTGATTATCTGTGGCTTTTGATCCATTGGATAATTTCTCTAGAGCTAATTAGAAGCTGCGGAAGAAGAAATTTTGATCGATATCAACTTAAGTGCTGCTAACGATCATTCGACAATTTGATTATTATCGGCTCTTGAGCTTTGAATGCCCTTAGAAATAGTATATTATATACCTAGGTAGAGAAGTTGGTCATTATATACCGAAAGCTTTTATAAACCAAGGCGCGCAGCGCCGAGGTTTATAATGTTTGAGGTATATAATGACTTTCTCTACCGCGGAATATATAGAATTTTTTTTACTACTGCTAGTAGAAAATAAAAAAATTGTTTAAAATCTGTGTTCTAATTTTTTTTTGTGAACGCCCTCTTGAAAGTGCTGCCCTCTATCAACAGCTTATATAACTTCCTATGTACCTACAGAAACCTGTATTTTTTTTCAAATTGACGGATGAAATTGAAATTGATCCAATAGAAACATGACAATATCCTTGCGTCATGACGTCATTTTCATTATTGACCTACATAGGTATTTTTTCATTATTTTCATTATTAACCTAGGGAGAGAAATTCAATTTTTTCTTAGAAAAATAGATTGAATAATGTCTATTTCTCAGGTTAGTAGTAAAAAAAATTATTTTGCTACTCCAGAGTTGATAAAAGTTCAAATTTTGACCATTACCGGCTATTGATTGGCTCTAGGAAGGTTTTCCAAAGAATCAATAGCCGGTTATAGTTCAAATTTTGATTATCTGTGGCTATTGATCCATTGGATAGTTGTACTTGAGCTTATTAGAAGCTGCGGAACAAGAAATTTTGATCGAAATCCACTTAAGAGCTGCTAATGATCATTCGAAATTTTGATTATTATCAGCTCTTGATTGGCTACAGGAAAGTTTTCCAGAGAATCAAGAGCTGGTAATAGTTCAAATCTTCATTATCTGTAGCTCTTGGTCCATTGGATAATTTTCTTGGAGCAACCAAATACTGAATATGCATATTGGATGCTGTGCTATGTCTGATATGTTTCTCAATTTTATTTTAAAGCATTTTTATATAAAAAAAAAATATTTGTACTTAAAGGGGGCCCTTTCGGGTCCCCTTCGTGCCGAGGCCCCTAAGCATCGCTAATATCTGCTTATGCATATCGCCGCCACTGGTATCAAAGAGTGCTTAAGGACCTTTGATTGAAGATTTCTGATAACTTCTAAATCATTCCAGCGCTTCATTCAGGAACCAATTAAAAAACTTTGGAACGTATTTTAAAAAGCTTTAGAATGCGCTTGTGCTAATTTGAACAATTTTTAAGAGAACTCTAGAGCACTTCAGAATAACTTTAGATTTTCAATAACCTTCAGAAGACTTTTAATTGAATTTTCAATTTATTGATTTATTCATTCATTAACGCGAGGGGCAAACCACCTAGTAAAAATATGTACACCAACTGCCAAATAATGCTGTTTACTTCTTATAATGTCGTTTACTGCCGTATAATGCCATTTACTGCTTGTAATGCCATTTATTTCTGAATAATGCCATTTACTGCTGATAATGCCTAAAAATGCCATTACTGCCTGTAATCGTTTGAAATAGACGACGATTTTTTAGAAAAAATACCACCGATAGATGTCGCTATAAATGACAAATACTGCCAGATACTGCCAAATATTTCTAGTTACTGCCGAATAATGCTTGTTACTGCCAAATAATGCTTGTTACTGCCGAATACTGCTCGTTACTATCAAATAATGCCAGTTATTGCCAATAATGCCAGTTATTGCCAATAATGCCAGTGCTGCCTACTGCCACCTGTTTGTACACCAACTGCCACTAGTGGTTGACCCCTCGCATTAACGTATCAACATTTACAAGTTAACTTAAACTAACTAACCTAAAACAGCCCTTTTTGCACAACTCTTAAATTTTTTATGGGAAACATTAAAGAATTCCAGTGACAAAACTTATTCACATTCACTGATACTCTGTTAACAGGACTATACAATAAGTAAAAAGAATTGCAAATTGGTATATGCATCAAGGTCTGCCTACGTGTTGGATATATAGGAGGTATATGAAATCGAAAAATTTCCAAACATTCTGGACTCTTGATATAGTGGTTTAGAACATTATATAAGAATTACTATTCTCTTCTGCGAACAGGAGATGCTAAGTCTAGGTATAACATAGTCTGATCATTATCAAGTTCAATACCATTGCAAAAAAGTTTATACTTAGCATATTTTATAAATTTAAGTTGAACATTTTCAAGTCTGTTTATATGATCCTGATAATATGGCGATCAAATTATATTTGAAAATTCCAGGATGGATCGAACCAGCGACGTATACAGAGCAATCACACTCCCAAAGTACTTAATGGTTCCTTTGATAAAACCTAATATTCTATTAGCCCTACCTATTATATACTCTAAAGTGCTCGACGAACGTAAATTTGGTGTCCAAGTAAACGCCTTGTCCAGAAGTTTATTGATGTTGATTCCTAATTAAACTGTGAATTCATTTCAGTTCTGCCCTTGATACACAGACCAAGAAAAAAGTAGCAATAAAAAAATTAGCCCGTCCCTTCCAAACTGCTGTCCATGCAAAAAGAACTTATCGAGAGCTAAAACTTTTGAAACATATGCGTCATGAAAATGTCATAGGGTTACTAGATGTGTTTTATCCAAAACATGATAACAGTCAGGTAAATGTATTGAGTAAAAGTTATTATAGTATTTTACATTATTAGCCAGGTAAAACAGTTCACAGAACATATCACCTCTAGAAAAGTATCTGCAATGGTATGTACCGGTTATGAATTACGGCGCCCTCGTTGACTGAAAACCCAACTAATCGAGTATTCTTGACAAAAAGGCGAATTGATTTTTTTCATATATTTTTATTATTTTTGTATAATTTTTAATGTACAACTGCATTTGGCTTGCTGACTCCTCTTAGCTCTTTTCGCCTCACTTTTTTAAAAACTATGACTGGCAGGAAGTTTCCGATGTCGAACATAGTGCAAAAAGAGTTAGTAAGTTAGCAAGAGTCACGCAGTTATAGGTAGATCGCAAAGTAAATACGAATAATAAATACAAATACGAACGAAACGAAACAAACGAATAAATACAAAAAAATACGAACAAAAATTAGGTTTTTTTTCAACCAAAACTTTTTGAATTTTCACTTTACCGCGCGTAGAAACCGTGGGGTACAACAACACAATTTAAAAATTCAAATTTTGACTTTTAAAATGACAAAATAAATGACAAAACCAATCAACACAAATCACTGTCCACGCCACAGATACCTGTAAATTTCTCTTATCTCCCGACAGTGTCGCCATCGTTGAATGAAAACCTAACTAAAAACCTTTGTCGCGATTCTTCCATTTGAGATATTTTTCTATAGGTGATATGTTCTGTGAAACAGTTTTTACTGGCGATTGAAGGAAATGACTAGCGAGCCGTCAGGCGAGCTTGTCACCTTCAAGAGCCAGTAAAAACTGATACCTGGCGTATGATGTACAATAATTTATTTGTTACTCATTTGTAAACAATAAATAAAAAATTAATACATAGGTAATACAATTTTAATAAATAATTCTACCGATCCTACTGACTTGTAAAAAGCTTTTATTTTCAACCACATATGTAATGTTGACATTGCAGGTTTTTCAAAATCTTGAAAGTGTCACATTTCTGGACTTTGACATTTATCGGGACGGTAATGCATATGCCTGCCTAGGACGGAAAAGCATTTTCCGTCCGGGACGGCAAATGCTTTTCCGTCCCCATTTCCCTGCTCGTTCCAAATTGATAATTTTCATACAGCTCTCACATATAATAATAAAACCACATGTATTACATGGAACTAATTAAATCTATTCACTTATTTACATTAATTGTTAAATTAGCATTGTTGTTTATAATGGAAATCTTGAGACCATCCTGTTGGAATTGTGTTTCGTTTGGAACTATTATTTCTTGCGCTTGCGGATGAGTTTCCGCATGTGATGTACTTGTGGATGCACTGGACAACTGAATACCTTTGGAAGTAGAGGATAGCATCAGAGCAGTCTTACTTTTGTTCTCCAAAGATGCCTCTATGTAGCCTTCAGCAACCGTGCTCGATTTCCACCCTCCCAGTCTTTTGAGTTGCAATAGATCGGCCCCGTTGTCAACCAATAAGGTTGCGGAAGTACGACGAAAAGCATGCCCTGTAAAAGTTTCAATTTTTGGAAGCTTCAAAAAAGCAGCTATTTTATGTGGAAATTTTGAGATTGAATGATAGCCAATTGCTTGGTTATGTAATTTCCCATTTCGCCATTGAACAAATAACCTGTCATTTTTCAAATTTTTCCGCAAAGTGAGGTATTTGTGGAAAATAGCAACCCAATCTGGATCGCTTATGATAAACGATCGACTTGTGTAAGTTTTTGTGTGTGGAATTTCTATAGCGATCTTTCCTTCCAAAACGTTGACGTGCTCCATTTTCATCTTGACTAGTTCATCGCTCCTACATGCACCCGACACACCAACAATTAGCGCTACCTGAAACCAGATAAAAATAAAATGGGTAACCTAGCTATAGCATACAGAAAATCATTTTGATTTTCGCATTTTTATCTTCTTTGTATATTTTTTGAAAACCTACCTTGATGCTAATGAATTCTTCAGCTGCCTTCGTGAGGAACTCGTTAATGTTTTCTCTGGAAAAAACGCTCGACTTTTTCGGCTGAAAGCCCAGATTTTGCCGCTTCAAAAAAGCTATAAGTTTTGCGTAATTGGAGATATCAACTTTCTCTTTCAATTTAATCATGGTTTTCAACATACTGTAAGTCGACCATAAAGTCGAAGGCTTCTTTTCCTTAGATAATTCGCCAAAATACGCCAACAAAACGGTCTCCGAGGCAGTATTTCTCGTTCCTTTCTGGCTACACCATGCTTCGAATATTTGAAAAGCCTTTTCGTACCGAAATTTGCTTTTTGCTGGAAGCAAACTCTCTCCAATCCTGTCTGCTGCTTCTTTTAATTCAGGTGGGGTACAATCCATCGCTTCATCTTCACTTTCCGAAATCATTTCTTTGGGGAGAACGGGGAGAAATCTAGTGAAAATCTATTATTTCCGCAAAAATACTGAGCGAAAACTACCGTCGTTAAGGCGTTGTTGATCTTATCTATGGTTGTTGATTTTGCGGTTTCCTGTGGTTTCGTCTTTTGTTTTGGCCTTTACAGGGCCTTTGAGATCGTCAAAATTGATGACATTGACAAAAAAAGTGAAATATTTTTTTCTAAGGCCAGTTTTACACTATATGAAAATTTCGTATAACAGAATCTTTAGTTTTTGCATCAGAAAATTAAGGGTTGAAAATAAAAAAGTATACAAACCTCGACGGAAAACTTCATTTCTGTCTCGAGGTTGAGTTTATCTCGACGCTTCGCGTCTCGATAAACTATAATAACCTCTCGACCAGCAATGAAGTATTTTCCGTCTCGGATTGTAATATACTATTACAGTTTAGCTGTCAATTTTACAAGTCAGTAGAGCCAGTAACTGGTAAAAATCAATTTACGTTGTTTATGTTTTGACTTGATAAATGACGTTTTACAAATGAGTGACAAATAAAAGTCATTGTGGGTAAATGGAAACGGGTGATTGAAAACACTGATCAGATTTGATTGTAGATAATTTATATGGCTTTTAGATCTACTTGGTAACTCATTTAATGGGCGCCGATTTGAACAACATAATAAGAACACAAAGACTAACAGACGACCACGTTCAATTTTTAGTTTATCAAATTTTAAGGGGACTCAAATATATCCATTCGGCAGGCATTATTCATAGGGTAAGTAAAAACCAGCCAAACTTGAAAACAAAAAAGTAATAACTTCAAAACTTAGGATTTGAAACCGTCAAATATCGCAGTGAACGAAGACTGCGAACTTAAAATCTTAGATTTTGGACTGGCGAGGCCTACAGAAACCGAAATGACGGGCTACGTTGCGACCAGATGGTACAGAGCCCCAGAAATTATGCTAAATTGGATGCACTATAATCAAACTGTAGATATTTGGTCTGTTGGTTGTATTATGGCTGAACTTTTAACTGGAAGGACTTTGTTTCCGGGAACAGATCGTATCCTTTTTTTGTCTTTGTTTATTATTTTTAAAATTTACCTATTATTGATTTATATTAATTAATGAAACTTCGTAAGTATTCGAAAGCATTTTTGTAAAATTGATCACATAATATTGCTTCAAGTTCAATAATACATACATAACCATCATTTATAAATTCTGTTGCAAAATATAGTAAGTCTTTGGAAGAAATAATTTATACTGGTCAAAATTTCAAAACAAATTATCATTCTTTATTGAAATCTTGTTTTGTCTTTTACTGAAATATGAAGCATTTATTTCTATTGCCTCTCTTAAAAAAAAAAATGGCTTGCAATATTTACAGATTTCCTAAATGTATTACAAAATGCTGTTCAATGTCGATAATGAATTTCTTAACATACCATAGACATTCATCAACTAAATTTAATAATGGAAATCCTTGGGACGCCTAATGATGAATTTATGAACAGAATAACCTCTGAAAGTGTAAGTAGAAAATAAAAAAAAAAGGCTCACGACATTAAGCTTCAACTGCACACTATATTTTTAGGCCAGAAGTTACATAAAATCACTTCCAGCTATGCCCAAAAAGGACCTTTATCAGTACTTTTCTGGAGCGAATCCCAAAGCCATAGATTTACTAAGTCTTATGTTAGAGATTGACAGCGATAAACGTATAACTGCCGAACAAGCGCTGGCGCATTCGTATTTGGCAGCTTATGCTGATCCTAATGACGAGCCTACTTCTGCGCCATTCGATCAGGGCGACGAAATGATCAATTATCCTGTAGAGAAATGGAGGGGTAAGAATTGAAATTTTTGACTAGAAAATTATCATTATTGAGTATTGGCTGTGTTTTTGCCTCAAATAAATAATTGGGATAACAAGAAGTGGCTGCAAAAATAAAAATATGATACCTAAGTAAAAATATAATTTTATGAACTATTTCAGACCTCGTACTTGAAGAAGTCAACACTTTCGAATACCTCCCTATGCCCAGCGAAGAACCCAGAGAATAGCACAACAAATTACTAGTGATAAAATTCACTACTTACATAGTTCGAAGAGCCTAAAAAATTAGTTATAACGACTCAATTGTTAGTATTTTCTAGTAGGAAATGGGTGCTATTAAATTATGTCAATAATGATACAAATGTAACAAAGTTGGTTTGTTTTTTTTATTTTTAATGAGAAACTGTACATTTTGTAAATTTTTTATTGAGATAGGGGATTGGGTATTTGAAAGGTCACTATTATTTACAATTTTTGGGCAACAAACATTAATGGGACTTAAACCCATAAGAGTGAAAAATGGTACATAAAAGCGAAGCAATAATTTTCAAAAGTTTTAATGGCTTATCATATGTTTTGTGCCTTTTTTGGTCAGTATAAAATTTAATTGGAACTACCAGTAAATTTTGCAATAATTTCCAGTTTGATTTATTGAGGAATGTTTTTGGTTTTAGCAATTTTTGTATAGTTTAGCAATAATTATTATTTATTAGATGATTGTTTGATGTTTGTTTTTATTATAATTTTTTTTTTCTACAATCACTTTTTAAAGTAAGTAGATGTTTTTTTGTCAATGTCATATTAAGACACTGAAAGTAAAGAAACTGACAACAAATATGCTGATATTCAATTTGACTTAAGTGTGTTTATATAGTAGAAAAATATAATGTATGATACTAGGCTTTTTTTCAGCAAACAAATTATTTTTATTCACAAAAAAATTCACAAGGAATAGGTTATACATTGAAAATTATTAATTGTTAATGAATAAGTATTAATAAAGACTAATAAAAAAATGTCTTCTTTTATTTATACAACACATTGTGTTTATTAATTATTACATCACAATCTAGTCAGTAATCAGTAAGACTGATAAGCAATTTTGTTTTTACCTGATTTACTATAAAATAAAGTTAACAATTCTTAAGGTTGTCGCTCACTGGAGCGCAGCGCACGGCAGCGCGGCGGAGAGGACTTTTTAAATACATTGTTTTAAACGGGAGTACGCTCACTTGTCAGAAGCGCACCGATCGGCAGACTCCCATTTAAAACAATGTATTATAAAAAGTCCTCTACGCCGCGCTTCCCTACGCTACGCTCCAGTGAGCGTCTGCCTTTAAGGTTCACTCAACAGTTTTCCTCACTCTGCTTAAACTGTAAATCACAATTTTGATGTGTTTATAGCACTATTTTGTTGTTTTTTAATTTTAGTTCACTAGCTCAAACAGCTTCACCCTTCTTAGTTTTCGAACTAGCTTAGAGTTGTCAAGGATCTCAATCGCTTCCACATTCACATGCTGATGTAGTCAATTTTCATGGATTTTTCCGTACTTTCTTATAGTCTGTTACAGTTTCAATTTTTAGGTCCCGATGTAGGTCACTATTTCGAAGGTACCAAGGTACATGAACTCATGTACAATGTTTCTTAGTATATTTGCATAACTTGTATGTTACTCTCTTAAGTACGATTTTTTTGTGATTTACGTTTTTGTTTGTGAAATCAACATGAATTGATTTGGTTTCATTTAATTTTACTCACCATTTTTTGGTCCAATTTTGAACTCCAATGACAGCGTTCTGCAGTTTTTCTGTTGATTGTTCAATACTTTTTCCACTGTAATTAAAACAGTATCATCGGCGAATGTTGCTAGATGTCAATTTTCTGGTTTTAGGATGTCACAAGTAAATAATAAATATAAGTAGGAACCTAGCATGCTACTCTTAGGTACATCTGCTTTTATTTTTCGTAAATTTGACTCAACATCTTCCTATTTGACTCTGAAATGTCTATCATATATGATTCCAAAATATCAGAATATTGTTTTGGCAGAAACACTTTCAATTTAAAATTTAGTCCTTCATCCAAACTTTTTCAAATTCTTGTGCTACATCGAGGGAAACTATGGAACAGACTTTTTCCTCTTCCAGCGATTTTTCTATTATATTGGTTATTCTGTGTGCTTTGGTCGATCGTAGAGTGTTTGTCGCGGAATCTAAATTGATGAGTTGGAATGATCTCCTGTCTTACTATGGCTGGATTTTTTTTAGCATTATCTTTTCAAAGAACTTGGGTAAAACTGGCAATACTGATATTGGCCTAAAGGATTTTACATCATGAGGTGGATTTTCGAGTTTTGATATCATGATAAATTTTGCAACTTTCCAAAGTTCAGGTAGGTAAGCCTAAAGAACGCATTGAAAAGGTTGCATAATTTTACAATAGCTTTCCTGGGGAGTTGTTTTATTACTTCACTAGAAATTAGGTCCTATCTTGGATCTTTTTTCGGTTCTTTTGGATAGTTTTTCCTTGAAAAATTTGTTTTGGTTTGGGACTGTTTTCCCAAGCTGCTTGTTGAATATTGACAATAAAATAATCGACTTCCTCATCAATTTGTTGTGGCATGGCGTTCGCAACGGTACTGATTTTCTCCGACAGACTCTGTTTAAAACAAGCTCAGTCCGTCAGTTTATTATAACTAATGAAATAACTACTTCTTTCTCAATTATATATTCACTAAGAGTTAGAATAATAGGTGAGTGTTCTGAGTGTAAATCATATAACTTTTTTCTATCTCCAGAAAACTCGAAGATAGGTATATTTTTTACTACGAAAAACTCAATAAGATCAGGAATTTTTCCAGGATCTGTTGGATAATATGTTATTGGCCTATACCAGTGGATATGGGCTCGCATTGATATTCATTATCTAATAGCTCACAGAAGCTCCTTCCCCTTGGAATTGGTTAGTCTGGAACCCCAGTGGCTATTTTTTGCATTAAAGGTGGTATATAGGCAGCACATATGGTGGATGTGTATGTTTTGGTTTTCACATTTACTGCTGAAGCTTGAATTTCTATTGTTTTATAACTCGTCTCTTCAATGGGAGATATGTTTTCTCTAATTATGACAGCGCTTCCTCCATGTGCTGTATTGTAATAGTCTGTTTCATTGCAGTTGATAGCTCAAATCACCGGTGTGAAGTTGGTGGCAAAAGATAGTAGCCAAATTTTCCGAAGATACCCGAACGCCCATTGGCGTCGGGTCATATTTTAATCGACAGAAATTGTATTTTACCTCACTTGACTTTAGTTTTCTAAAATTCTACTACAGTTACATATCAGCAAAAAAAAAACATATTCTTGGGGAAATTATATCAAGGGGTATATATACGCGACGGTATTTTTTTAAATGTTATTTTGTTTTTTAAAATATCTCAAAATCTGTTCGTTTCAAAAGATTCATATTGAAACCACGGTTAACTTAGGTGCTGATTCAATTTTGAAAAAATATTTCATCCCCAGCAACCCGGGACAAGGGGTTCAACTGGAGGTTGGAAACATATTTTTTGAGTTATTTTAAAATTTCTCGAAATCTGCTCGTTTCTACAGATTTATATTTGAACCACAGTTAACTTAGGTGCTGCTTCAATTTTAAAAAAAAATTTCATCCCCAGCAACCCGGGACAAGGGGTTCAACTGGGGGTTGGAAGCATATTTTTTGAATTATTTTTAAATTTCTCCAAATCTGCTCGTTTCTACAGATTTATATTTGAACCACAGTTAACTTGGGTGCTGATTCAATTTTAAAAAAATATTTCATCCCCAGCAACCCGGAACAAGGGGTTCAACTGGGGGTTGGAAGCATATTTTTTGAATTATTTTCAAATTTCTCGAAATCTGCCCGTTTCTACAGATTTATATTAGAACCACAGTTACCTTAGGTGCTGATTCAATTTTAAAAAAATATTTCATCCCCAGCAACCCGGAACAAGGGGTTCAACTGGGGGCTGGAAGCATATTTTTTGAATTATTTTTAAATTTCTCGAAATCTGCTCGTTTCTATAGATTTATATTTGAACCACAGTTAACTTAGGTGCTGCTTCAATTTTAAAAAAATATTTCATCCCCAGCAACCCGGGACAAGGGGTTCAACTGGGGGTTGGATGCATATTTTTTGAATTATTTTTAAATTTCTCGAAATCTGCTCATTTCTACAGATTTATATTTGAACCACAGTTACCTTAGGTGCTGATTCAATTTTCAAAAAATATTTCATCCCCAGCAACCCGGGACAAGAGGTTCAACTGGGGGTTGGAAGCATATTTTTTGAATTATTTTTAAATTTCTCGAAATGTGGTTGTTTCTACAGATTTATATTTGAACCACAGTTAACTTAGGTGCTGCTTCAATTTTAAAAAAATATTTCATCCCCAGCAACCCGGGACAAGGGGTTCAACTGGGGGTTGGAAGCATATTTTTTGAATTATTTTTAAATTTCTCGAAATCTGCTCGTTTCTACAGATTTATATTTGAACCACAGTTAACTTAGGTGCTCCTTCAATTTTAAAAAAATATTTCATCCCCAGCAACCCGGGACAAGGGGTTCAACTGGGGGTTGGAAGCATATTTTTTGAATTATTTTTAAATTTCGCGAAATCTGCTCATTTCTACAGATTTATATTTGAACCGCAGTTAACTTAGGTGCTGCTTCAATTTTAAAAAAATATTTCATCCCCAGCAACCCGGGACAAGGGGTTCAACTGGGGGTTGGAAGCATATTTTTTGAATTATTTTTAAATTTCTCGAAATCTGCTCGTTTCTACAGATTTATATTTGAACCACAGTTAACTTAGGTGCTCCTTCAATTTTAAAAAAATATTTCATCCCCAGCAACCCGGGACAAGGGGTTCAACTGGGGGCTGGAAGCATATTTTTTGAATTATTTTTAAATTTCTCGAAATCTGCTCGTTTCTATAGATTTATATTTGAACCACAGTTAACTTAGGTGCTGCTTCAATTTTAAAAAAATATTTCATCCCCAGCAACCCGGGACAAGGGGTTCAACTGGGGGTTGGATGCATATTTTTTGAATTATTTTTAAATTTCTCGAAATCTGCTCATTTCTACAGATTTATATTTGAACCACAGTTAACTTAGGTGCTGCTTCAATTTTAAAAAAATATTTCATCCCCAGCAACCCGGGACAAGAGGTTCAACTGGGGGTTGGAAACATATTTTTTGAATTATTTTTAAATTTCTCGAAATCTGCTCGTTTCTACAGATTTATATTTGAACCACAGTTAACTTAGGTGCTGATTCAATTTTAAAAAAATATTTCATCCCCAGCAACCCGGGAGAAGGGGTTCAACTGGGGGTTGGAAGCATATTTTTTGAATTATTTTTAAATTTCTCGAAATCTGCTCGTTTCTACAGATTTATATTTGAACCACAGTTAACTTAGGTGCTCCTTCAATTTTAAAAAAATATTTCATCCCCAGCAACCCGGGACAAGGGGTTCAACTGGGGGCTGGAAGCATATTTTTTGAATTATTTTTAAATTTCTCGAAATCTGCTCGTTTCTATAGATTTATATTTGAACCACAGTTAACTTAGGTGCTGCTTCAATTTTAAAAAAATATTTCATCCCCAGCAACCCGGGACAAGGGGTTCAACTGGGGGTTGGATGCATATTTTTTGAATTATTTTTAAATTTCTCGAAATCTGCTCATTTCTACAGATTTATATTTGAACCACAGTTAACTTAGGTGCTGCTTCAATTTTAAAAAAATATTTCATCCCCAGCAACCCGGGACAAGAGGTTCAACTGGGGGTTGGAAACATATTTTTTGAATTATTTTTAAATTTCTCGAAATCTGCTCGTTTCTACAGATTTATATTTGAACCACAGTTAACTTAGGTGCTGATTCAATTTTAAAAAAATATTTCATCCCCAGCAACCCGGGAGAAGGGGTTCAACTGGGGGTTGGAAGCATATTTTTTGAATTATTTTTAAATTTCTCGAAATCTGCTCGTTTCTACAGATTTATATTTGAACCACAGTTAACTTAGGTGCTCCTTCAATTTTAAAAAAATATTTCATCCCCAGCAACCCGGGACAAGGGGTTCAACTGGGGGCTGGAAGCATATTTTTTGAATTATTTTTAAATTTCTCGAAATCTGCTCATTTCTACAGATTTATATTTGAACCACAGTTAACTTAGGTGCTGCTTCAATTTTAAAAAAATATTTCATCCCCAGCAACCCGGGACAAGAGGTTCAACTGGGGGTTGGAAACATATTTTTTGAATTATTTTTAAATTTCTCGAAATCTGCTCGTTTCTACAGATTTATATTTGAACCACAGTTAACTTGGGTGCTGATTCAATTTTAAAAAAATATTTCATCCCCAGCAACCCGGGACAAGGGGTTCAACTGGGGGTTGGAAACATATTTTTTGAATTATTTTTAAATTTCTCGAAATCTGCTCGTTTCTACAGATTTATATTTGAACCACAGTTAACTTGGGTGCTGATTCAATTTTAAAAAAATATTTCATCCCCAGCAACCCGGGACAAGGGGTTCAACTGGGGGCTGGAAGCATATTTTTTGAATTATTTTTAAATTTCTCGAAATCTGCTCGTTTCTATAGATTTATATTTGAACCACAGTTAACTTAGGTGCTGCTTCAATTTTAAAAAAATATTTCATCCCCAGCAACCCGGGACAAGGGGTTCAACTGGGGGTTGGATGCATATTTTTTGAATTATTTTTAAATTTCTCGAAATCTGCTCATTTCTACAGATTTATATTTGAACCACAGTTACCTTAGGTGCTGATTCAATTTTAAAAAAATATTTCATCCCCAGCAACCCGGGACAAGGGGTTCAACTGGGGGTTGGATGCATATTTTTTGAATTATTTTTAAATTTCTCGAAATCTGCTCATTTCTACAGATTTATATTTGAACCACAGTTACCTTAGGTGCTGATTCAATTTTCAAAAAATATTTCATCCCCAGCAACCCGGGACAAGAGGTTCAACTGGGGGTTGGAAGCATATTTTTTGAATTATTTTTAAATTTCTCGAAATCTGCTCATTTCTACAGATTTATATTTGAACCACAGTTACCTTAGGTGCTGATTCAATTTTCAAAAAATATTTCATCCCCAGCAACCCGGGACAAGGGGTTCAACTGGGGGTTGGATGCATATTTTTTGAATTATTTTTAAATTTCTCGAAATCTGCTCGTTTCTACAGATTTATATTTGAACCACAGTTAACTTAGGTGCTCCTTCAATTTTAAAAAAATATTTCATCCCCAGCAACCCGGGAGAAGGGGTTCAACTGGGGGTTGGAAGCATATTTTTTGAATTATTTTTAAATTTCTCGAAATCTGCTCGTTTCTACAGATTTATATTTGAACCACAGTTAACTTAGGTGCTCCTTCAATTTTAAAAAAATATTTCATCCCCAGCAACCCGGGACAAGGGGTTCAACTGGGGGTTGGATGCATATTTTTTGAATTATTTTTAAATTTCTCGAAATCTGCTCATTTCTACAGATTTATATTTGAACCACAGTTACCTTAGGTGCTGATTCAATTTTCAAAAAATATTTCATCCCCAGCAACCCGGGACAAGAGGTTCAACTGGGGGTTGGAAGCATATTTTTTGAATTATTTTTAAATTTCTCGAAATCTGCTCATTTCTACAGATTTATATTTGAACCACAGTTACCTTAGGTGCTGATTCAATTTTCAAAAAATATTTCATCCCCAGCAACCCGGGACAAGGGGTTCAACTGGGGGTTGGAAGCATATTTTTTGAATTATTTTTAAATTTCGCGAAATCTGCTCATTTCTACAGATTTATATTTGAACCGCAGTTAACTTAGGTGCTGCTTCAATTTTAAAAAAATATTTCATCCCCAGCAACCCGGGACAAGGGGTTCAACTGGGGGTTGGAAGCATATTTTTTGAATTATTTTTAAATTTCTCGAAATCTGCTCGTTTCTACAGATTTATATTTGAACCACAGTTAACTTAGGTGCTCCTTCAATTTTAAAAAAATATTTCATCCCCAGCAACCCGGGACAAGGGGTTCAACTGGGGGTTGGAAGCATATTTTTTGAATTATTTTTAAATTTCGCGAAATCTGCTCATTTCTACAGATTTATATTTGAACCGCAGTTAACTTAGGTGCTGCTTCAATTTTAAAAAAATATTTCATCCCCAGCAACCCGGGACAAGGGGTTCAACTGGGGGTTGGAAGCATATTTTTTGAATTATTTTTAAATTTCTCGAAATCTGCTCGTTTCTACAGATTTATATTTGAACCACAGTTAACTTAGGTGCTCCTTCAATTTTAAAAAAATATTTCATCCCCAGCAACCCGGGACAAGGGGTTCAACTGGGGGCTGGAAGCATATTTTTTGAATTATTTTTAAATTTCTCGAAATCTGCTCGTTTCTACAGATTTATATTTGAACCACAGTTAACTTAGGTGCTCCTTCAATTTTAAAAAAATATTTCATCCCCAGCAACCCGGGACAAAGGGTTCAACTGGGGGTTGGAAGCATATTTTTTGAATTATATTGAAATATCTCGAAATCTGCTCGTTTCTACAGATTTATATTTGAACCACAGTTAACTTAGGTGCTGCTTCAATTTTAAAAAAATATTTCATCCCCAGCAACCCGGGACAAGGGGTTCAACTGGGGGTTGGAAGCATATTTTTTGAATTATTCTTAAATTTCTCGAAATCTGCTCGTTTCTACAGATTTATATTTGAACCACAGTTAACTTAGGTGCTCCTTCAATTTTAAAAAAATATTTCATCCCCAGCAACCCGGGACAAGGGGTTCAACTGGGGGCTGGAAGCATATTTTTTCAATTATTTTTAAATATCTCAAAATCTGCTCGTTTCTACATTTCTACGTTTCTCAATTCATCAATGTTAAGCCCTAAATATTTTATAGATGTTACTTTCTGTAAAGGAATGTTGTTAATTTCAATATTCACGTTTTCTATCAATTTATTCTTGGTCCTAAACACTATACATTTGGTTTTTTCAATATTTATTTTTAATTTGTTTGCATAAAGCCGATTAAGATAATTATCTAGGTCTAGATTAACTTGCGCCTCTAAATGCCCTCTATCTGACCCTGTATTAGCCAAAGCCGTATCATCTGCAAATGTAAAATATCTGGCCCCAACAGGTGCCAACTTAAGATTAAGTACATAAATTGAGTAAAAAAGCGGCCCTAACACTGAGCCTTGAGGAACTCCATAGTTGTTTGATAAAATATCGCTTTTGTATTCTTCCATCTTAACAAATTTTTGCCTATTACTTAAATATATTTTGATCAGATTTAAAAAATTTCCCTGAAACCCTAGACAATGAAGTTTAATCAAAAGTTTATCCAATGAAACGACATCAAACGCCTTCTTTAGATCTACAAACACAGATATAACTACGTTTTTTTTATCTAAATTTTCCGATACATAATTAACAAAGTCGAATGTACCTAGCTGATAGCGTATTGCTGTTCTTAATGAAACCACGCTGAAAAGGATCAACATTTAAATATTATATAAATCCGATGAAACGAGCAAATTTCGAGAAATTTAAAAATAATTCAAAAAATATGCTTCCAACCCCCAGTTGAACCCATTGTCCCAGGTTGCTGGGGATGAAATATTTTTTTAAAATTGAATCAGTACCTAAGTTAACTGTGGTTCAAATATAAATCTGTAGAAACGAGCAGATTTCGAGAAATTTAAAAATAATTTAAAAAATATGCTTCCAATCCCCAGGTAAACCCCTTGTCCCGGGTTGCTGGGGATGATATATTTTTTCAAAATTGAAGCAGCACCTAAGAATTAACTGTGGTTCAAATATAAATCTGTAGAAACGAGCAGATTTTGAGATATTTAAAAATAATTGAAAAAATATGCTTCCAGCCCCCAGTTGAACCCCTTGTCCCGGGTTGCTGGGGATGAAATATTTTTTTAAAATTGAAGGAGCACCTAAGTTAACTGTGGTTCAAATATAAATCTGTAGAAACGAGCAGATTTCGAGAAATTTAAGAATAATTCAAAAAATATGCTTCCAACCCCCAGTTGAACCCCTTGTCCCGGGTTGCTGGGGATGAAATATTTTTTTAAAATTGAAGCAGCACCTAAGTTAACTGTGGTTCAAATATAAATCTGTAGAAACGAGCAGATTTCGAGATATTTCAATATAATTCAAAAAATATGCTTCCAACCCCCAGTTGAACCCTTTGTCCCGGGTTGCTGGGGATGAAATATTTTTTTAAAATTGAAGGAGCACCTAAGTTAACTGTGGTTCAAATATAAATCTGTAGAAACGAGCAGATTTCGAGAAATTTAAGAATAATTCAAAAAATATGCTTCCAACCCCCAGTTGAACCCCTTGTCCCGGGTTGCTGGGGATGAAATATTTTTTTAAAATTGAAGCAGCACCTAAGTTAACTGTGGTTCAAATATAAATCTGTAGAAACGAGCAGATTTCGAGATATTTCAATATAATTCAAAAAATATGCTTCCAACCCCCAGTTGAACCCTTTGTCCCGGGTTGCTGGGGATGAAATATTTTTTTAAAATTGAATCAGTACCTAAGTTAACCGTGGTTCAAATATAAATCTGTAGAAACGAGCAGATTCCGAGAAATTTAAAAAAATATGCTTCCAACCCCTAGTTGAGCCCCTTGTCCAGGGTTGCTGGGAATGAAATATTTTTCTTAAATTGAATCAGCACCTGAGTTAACTGTGGTTCAAATATAAATCTGTAGAAACGAGCAGATTTCGAGAAATTTAAAAATAATTCAAAAAATATGTTTCCAACCTCCAGTTGAACCCCTTGTCCCGGATTGCTGGGGATGAAATATTTTTTCAAAATTGAATCAGCACCTAAGTTAACCGTCGTTCAAATATGAATCTTTTGAAACGAGCAAATTTTGAGATATTTTAAAAAACAAAATAACATTTAAAAAAATACCGTCTCGTATATATACCCCTTGATATAATTTCCCCAAGAATATGGGTTTTTTTTTGCTGATATGTAACTGTAGTAGAATTTTAGAAAACTAAGTCTAGTGAGGTAAAATACAATTTCTGTCGATTAAAATATGACCCGACGCCACTGGGCGTTCGGGTATCTTCGGAAAATTTGGCTACTATCTTTTGCCACCAACTTCACACCGGTGCTCAAATCGAGGTTAAGGACCATATAAATTCATTGTAAACCCTATTAGACCCTGAGATAGGGCCTGTTTAGTGGATTCATTTTTTTTTGTCTGGCATTTTGAGGACTGGATGTGGCTAGTTAGCTGATGAGAATATAAGTGGTTTTAATGCCTGCGACCTGTTCGAAATGTCCACAGAATGTTTCGCCGGAAAACTCGATTTCGAACTGTGATTACCGTCTGTCGATTTTTCAGCGTTATTTTCACAACAAAACCTTTCATTTTCTCGATTGCCAGACAAAAAGTAAACGCGGAAAGTTGTTTTATTTTCTCTTGGAAGTTGACATCCATCCCTACTTTTTCAGCTATTGAAAAGCATCTGGGCCGGTATTCTGGTTCTCAAAAACGCTCACCGCTTTCTAGTCGCTCGGCACTTTAAATGCAAATTTACATTGAAAGTGCCGAGCGACTGAAAAACGGTGAGCGTTTTCGAGAACGAGAATACCGGCCCTGGTATTTTTTATGAGTGAATTATTTATCAATGTCAATCTCTCATTTGAAAGCCAGAAAATTTGAGATCATTAAAAAAAAAATCTTCATGTAAATCAATTTTTTTATTTGCAATTATATATGTAATCTTGTCATTACTGACTTTTTAAAAATTTGGAAGTGACACTTTACCTGTGTCACTTCCCTCTTCGATTTCCCTCACCGATTTCCCTATTCGACTTCCCTCACCAATTTCCCTCACTCTAATTTAAGTATTTACCTTTGCTGGCAACAATGAGAACATTTCAGGTAAAAAGGTCAAAGCAGTGAATGACACATTTTGGCATGTTTGTTTTCCTCGGAGGAAAGTTTTCATTTCTCGACATTTTCTCGAGATTAATAGTCAATCTCGCCGCTTCGCGTCTTGATTGACTATATAAATCTCTCGACAGTAATGAAACACTTCCCTACTCGGTATGTAATATACTATTCTTCTACAAATTTTCGAACGGGCGGCAGGCATTAAAATCACTCATATTCTCATCAGCTAACTAGCCACATTCAGCCTTCAAAATGCCAGACAAAAAAAAATTACTACACTAAACAGTCCCTATCTCACAGTCTAGGTAGGTACATGGTTTACAATGGTATAATACACTTTATATCCTTTATTTATTTTTTTATTTATTTCTTCCCAACGGACATGCCATTTACAAAAATAATAGCAATACATTCTCAGTAGTAACGTTGTAGTAATCACATAATTCCTAGATCTTTAGTATACTTATTTTTTGAAGAACGTTCTCATAAATCTATCAAACTGGCCTAAGTTTACATTAAAAATACATATATCTATTTTGTTTTGCCATTCTTGTAAGAGGAGAATTTATTCCATGGGTTGTCCTATGGAATTGTATGTGAAGTAAAAAATGATTTCCGGTGTGCCTTTGTGGAACTTGAAACAAAATCAGTTCCAGTAATTTAGGACAATCAACATTATTATTTATGATTTTAAACATCATTTTAGTAGGTATCCATTATAAATCTCCTATGTTCAAGCGAGTAAATTCTAAGTAACTCTTGTAGCGCTTATAGTTCATCTGATTTTTTGGCATTTTTAATTTTAATTTATTATTCCTAAAAATCTACGTTGAATCCTCCCTAACATATCAATATATATACTTAAGATAGTGCGTGGATTCCAAATTTGACTAGCGTATTCAACTAAAAGAGCACACTAAAGAACAGTATAAAAAAAAAGCTGAATTTATAGTGTCAGTAACAGTAACAGTAACTTAAAACTTAAAACTTAAGAACAGATATGAAAATAACCATTTCTTAAGTTTTACTGATAAGTTTGTTAAGTGAACTATAAATGGCTTTACGGTCCGCCGTGTTTTGATATTTTACTGTTACTGCTACTGTTACTGATACTGGCACTATAAATCCAGCTATTATATAACTCTTCGAAACAATAAATATTATTGAATTCTTCCAAGGTATGTGAAATATAACCCAACATTCTTGGACTTTTATCACATTTTCTTTTATTATATAGGTACCTACTGAATGTGCAAGTTAAATACAATTTTCTGATCAAATACAATAGGTACCTACCTATTAATCCTTAATCTGATTAACGCTATTCAAGGCTCCAAGGCTGTAAAACTCAAAGAATAGTCAATTGGATTTTGGATCCAATATTGTATTTTGGATTCTATAATTCCCAGAGAAGCCGTAGCATTCTAGCTTATACATAAGTATTTTATGATTAATTTTATCAAAGGCCTAGGAGAAATCTGTGTAGATAGAATCCACCTGATAACGGTTCTCCAATGCCTCAGAGATATACTCATTGTAAGCAAGAAGGTTGCTCACCGCGGACCTGCCACTCAGGAATCCACGCTGTTCTTGGCACATATGGGTTGACAACAATGGAGTTATTTTGTCACAATCTGTTTAAAAATTTTGCTAAGTAAACCTATTTTTGAGATTCCACGGTAATTTTCAATTTTATTTCTATCCCCGCTTTTAAAAATGGGAGGTATAAAACTAGTCTTCCATTTTTATGGAAATTCACTCAACAATAGTGACCCAGTGTATATTTTATGCAAGATTGGTGACAAAATAAACCTACAGTTAAATATAAGATCCCGAGGGATGCCATCAGGGCCTTTTGATAGAGTTTTTTTTGGGTTTTTCTATTGCATTAAACACGTCAATCACATCTATATTTACCACACTCAAAACAGTTAGACTGTACTCCATTGTCAACATAATCAATATTTACACCTCTCCAAAGAACGAGGCAAACATGTTGGCTCTATTTCTTGAGTGCAAGAAGACACTTTTCCACCATAAGACATATTACTAGGCAAAGAGCTAGAATTATTTACACTCTTTGACATATTTCCAAAATTCATTGGGATTGTTTTGCATGTTTAATTCTAAATTATTTATAAATAATTTTCGAGACTGCTTGTATAAATCTCTAGAGTCACGACGAGCTAGCGCAAACTTGTTATAATTACACACCAAGCCAGTCTTCATGTACTCTTTGTGCAACATTTTCTTATACACATTTGGCATTCAGCATGGAAACTTTGCATTTTTGGCCCGCATGGGTACAAACTTGTTTATAGCCTGCTGAAGTTTAATGTACAACTTATCAACCATTGTATCAACATCCAAGTCCAACGAATCATCCCAGTTACAATTAGCTAAGTAGGTATTCATTATTGCCTTAGTGATTAGCAAGTTTAAAATTGTAAAAATTGTAGTCGAAAAGAAGGGGTGGTTGATCAGGCTGAATATCTATATTTATTTCCAATGCTGGATGCTTCAGATCCAATTGCACTGGCATGACATTAACATTACTTCGATTGCTAAAAACTAAATCTAGTATAATTACCACTTATATTTGGCACAGTATTATGCTGAAAAAAGGAATGAAAAAAAGTCTGAAATACACTCAGACTTACTATTTGTCTGACCAATTGCCCGACAACCACTATCCAAATTGCTCCAAGATATCTTCGGTAAGTTAAAGTCGCCAAAGAGGAAAACAATCAAATCTGTCGAGTTTGGATATCTTCAATAGCTGCACAGTATTGTTCATATTTTTCACATTTCACAGGGTTTTGATGGTGATAAATAGACACAACCCAGTAGTGAAGTTATTTTCCCTATAGAAATCAAAACAAACAAATGTTCAAGGCAGTCATTTGATGCAAGAATCACCGTGATAGCGCGCATTTATTGATGGCAATCATAATACACCATCACCTCTTTCATGCTCACTAGTTTTTTTTGAGCGATTATACTTGAATACGTTGTAGCCCTCTAAACCTAACATATTAGATGTCACTGAATCATATTCATCCATGAAAAGCAATATATCATATTGATCAATATTAGCCGTTTGATGAACAGCACTTTTTTTATTTTTAATTCTACAAACATTGTGGTATAGCGAAAGTTTTACTTTCGAGCATTCACTGGCGGCATGTTTTGAAAATTTCCGACCTTTTGACGATCATGATTTCTCCTGCCACCAAAATTAAAATTTCTGATCATGACATTTTGTGGCGTTAAATCTGGATCAATAAACCTATCTGCAATTGAAGAATCTAAACCAACCCTATAAGAGGAACTTTAATCACCTTCTTTAAGTAGTCTAACCACCACTTTCTGCTCATCTTTATTGGTTAAGCCTGTTTTATTTAAATACTCTTTGATATTGGGGTCAGTGGTGGTTTTATACCCACCCTACCCACACAGAACCATTTTTTGGACGGAAGCCCAGCAAAACCTGTGTTATTTGTGTTTAAATTTAATGTAAGATTGATTTGTAAAATGCGTTTCTGATATCAGGCAAATGTCCATCTTTTCTATATCTAGAGGATAACTTGCAACTCTTGCTGATGTTGCAAGAGACCATTGGAATTCCAAGCTAAGATTCTAACCATCCTGACTATTGATAATAGCGCCGTTATTGCTATTTTTCAGTTTAGTTAATCGCTCATCAAGTTTGTTTAATTTTTCCAAAATCAATTGCAATGTTAGTTCCATAGTGCTGGTTACTAGAGTTGCATCTAACGGTGGCAGAAACTGATGCTTCTGCTTGGCTGTTAAGTCATTGTCGCAGAGTTTCGTGTAGCTGGGTTTCTTGGTTTTGACCATTTGAGCTTGCTTGTGATGTAGGATTTAGCCTTCTCAGCTTATTTTTTAATTTTTGTATTTTTTCAGCATCAATGCACCCTCTATAGTTAGCTGGGTGGCTGTCACTGCAATTAACGCATTTTGACTTAGAATCCTTTGGTTTCGAACAGTCTACAGTGGATGTTTTCCTGTACATCTTACATATCGTGGTTCTTTAGCGCAATATTTTTGCCTATATCTATAAGATTGACATCTTTTGCATTGAGGTACTAATTTGGAAGTTTTCAGTGCTTTTATTTGCACTTGACCCCGACAATTTTGTTGATGTCTTCATCATGGCTAAATGTTAACATAAAAATATTAGGAGGTGGTTTTGTTCTTCACTTAAGTTTGTTGATGGCTTCTATGTCCCTAAACCCTTTATTTTTTAAGTGGGCTACATGTTGTTTTTGGATCACACGAAAAGTGTAACCTGTTGGCAATTACTTTAATCCGCCGTACTTGTTTGTTTGCATATAAATGCCATTAAATCTTTATTTCATTTAGTCTTTTAGTGACCAGTCTGTAGCTGTCTGCATCCTGAACGTTTATTTTGATTTTTTTGTTATTTAGAACTTTTTTGCTACTGCACAGGAACTTGAAACTAACAAAGAGAAATACCAAAAAGAATTAGAAACAGGCTACAACCCGTTAACTCTGATACCCACCTATAAGCATAGACCAAATAACCCAAAAAATAGAATCAGGTATTAGTAGGTACCAGAGTAAAAAAGCTGTGCTCTAAAAACATAACCCCAGCAAACAATTTACTCATCAGCCGAAGAAAGTTGCAGAGACACACACAGCAATACAATGAGTTAAATAAAAATATCAAGAAACACATACGAAAATACATAAGAACTAAAAACACCAAACTGATACAGAATACTCTTGAACAGAATAGCAGTATGAAAGTGCTAAAGACAAAACTATCAAAAGGGAAAACACAATTAATACAAATTAAAAATGAAAACAACAATTATTATGACAAAGAAAAAGGAAATAGCAAAAACTATCGACAAATTTTACACCACCCTTTATTCATCAAAAATAAAGAGCCCAATGAAAAGAACCCAAAAAATATTAAATGTCGGCTCCGAAGATTTACTAGATATCACAAACCCAGAAATAAAAAATGCACTAAAACAAATGAAAAACGGTAAGTGTCCTGGTGAAGATAGGATATCGACTGAAATGCTGAAGTTTGGTGGACCTGTACCTATTGGAAGGATGTATTGTAAATTTTTTTAACAAATGTCTTTACGACGGCAGAGTACCAGAATGCTGGCTCGAAGCAGAAGTTATACTGTTGTATAAAAAAGGAGACTCAACCAATATAGAGAACTATAAGCCTATTAGTTTACTGTCGCACCTTTACAAGCTCTTCTCAAAAGTTATAACCAACAGGTTAACATCAAAGTTCGACTCCTATCAACCTGTAAAACAGGCTGCTTTTCGATAGGGTTTCTCTACAATTGATCATTTACATGCGAACACTAATTGAAAAATCTGTGGAATATAATGTGCCAATTCATACAGCTTTTATTGACTTTCATAAGGCATTCGACTTGATTGAAATCTGATATATATTAAAATCCATGGACAGCGCACGTATCGATTCCAGATATAGGTACTACAATAATTGAAAACATCTATAAAAATGCATCCTTTCCAGTAAAAATCGACAACGAAACTAAGACCAATACCATTGGGGTTAAACGCGGAGTACGACAGGGAGACACCATTTCGCCGAAGTTATTTACATTAGCTCTTGAGGAGGTTTTCAAGAATCTCAGGTGGAA
Organism: Ceutorhynchus assimilis; assembly: GCA_917834065.1. Classification (NCBI taxonomy): domain Eukaryota; kingdom Metazoa; phylum Arthropoda; class Insecta; order Coleoptera; family Curculionidae; genus Ceutorhynchus; species Ceutorhynchus assimilis. The sequence continues at coordinate 25,859,589 of OU892280.1, read as the reverse complement.
TAACAAGGCAATTAAGATCGATGGAACATCTAAACAACCTCAGATTTGCAGATAATATTGTGCTAATATTGGACGATACAGGGCCGTAGCCAGGGGGGGGGGCATTGGGGCAATGCTCTATCTTTTAAATGATGATGCCCTACCTTTAAAAATCAACATGTATTTAGGTTTCTTTAGAAAATTTAAGAGAAGATAATGCCTGAAGTAGATAGGCCTGAAATCGAGTAAGCGAGGATGAATGTTTCCGAAAATGCCTAAATCTAATGAACAATGTTTGACGTTTGCACGGAGGAAGTTTTTGTTTTCAAAAAGTGCGAATGGCCCAATGCGGCCGGCGCGAGAATCTGCGCCATTTTGTTTACTTGCCAGATATGTTATTTATTGCAAGGTGGTTTGATAGAGGCGAGAGTAGGTAGGATGCCTGGTAACTTTATGACGTCATCTGGGGTGCCTCAACATAATGCAAATCTCTATAAGGTATCCTAGATCAGATGTGTCATCAAGTTACCCCTTACCAGCGTTGCCAACTTTCGAAAATCAAATTTCCCACAAGGGAGTCCAAAAATTTCCTTTTTGAGAATAAATTCCCACAAATGCACAAAATACTGACAAAACGTAATAATGCAAATCTTCAGTAAATAAATTAGATTTTAAAAGAAATTAAATTTGAATTTTGTTGCAACAAATCAAATAATTACAAGTCATTCGTTGGAGTTTTCATTTGTACCGCCTGCTAGATTCTAGAACTAACCTGAGGCGTTTTCTCGCGTCCACTTTTTTGAAACTGGTTCAAAACTGCTTTTAAACAGTACATTTACGGGATAAACCCATGACGTCACGTCAAAATTGGTTCAAACCGTTTCGAAATACAATCCAATCCACGTTTTCAAACCATTTTCTCGCGCCGAGAAATTATGACGTCATGGTGACATTACTTAAACCAGTTTTGAAACATTTGAGACGCGAGAAAACGCCTCAGGAATCGGGTTCGAACTTTTTTGGTTCAACGTGGTATCATTTGTCAGTTGCCAATTCCATCAATAATCATATTTATTTTTCGGTAAATCCCCGAACTCGAACTCTCAAACTCGACTACCTCAATGCTCGATTCGATTCATTCTGAAGTGAATCACAATTCACAAGTGGAGTTCATCGGTTAATCCTCAGCGAGCAAACAGATGACAGGACCACGTGATAAGCTTTGAAACTTCAAATCGAAGATCATATGGACTACTGCCAACAGTGTCATGTTTCAGCTCGCGGAGGATAAACCGAACTCGCTTACAGTCACTCTGTGCTGCTGTGACAGGGGAGACCCAGGGTGCGCTCGCAAACGTCAACGTGGAAACGCATACATTCGAAGAATCATTTTTGAGCGCATTCGAAACTTGCACAGTTCGCGATCGGACCGCGAACGTCTTGCGTCCTTATATGCGCTAATTGTTATGAAATATTCCACGAATATCGCAATTTTGGTGGAAATTTCCCTTTTCCCTTTAGTGTTACTAATTTCCCACGAATCGGGAAATTTCCCACGAATTGGCATCACTGCCCCTTACCATACAACCTGAACCTTCATTTATTGAAAAATTTGCCTGCAGCACCATTAGCCCCATTTTGTTTACCTATAAAAAAATTAAGGGGGGGGGGCAAGTAGTGTATGCCCTATGTCAAATTTGTCATGCCCTACCTTAAATTTGACTCTAGCTACGGCCCTGGGACGATATAAGAGAGATCGAGTCAATGCTTCAAGAGCTAAACAAAGAATCGAATAGGATGGGGCTGAAAATGAACATTGCAAAGACAAAAATAATGAGTCTAATAAATTCACGGATCTATCTATATAAATAACTCTGTCATCGAAAATGTAAAAGAATAAATACAACTACCTGGGTCATATTTTATCTCTTGGAAAGGAAAACCAATCAAAGGGAATATCAAGGCGAATAAAACTCTCCTGGGAGGCATTTGGTAAACTTGCACATTAAGAAATAACGATATCCCCATTTATCTAAGACGTAAAGTTTTCAACGCCTGTGTTCTACCTGTTGCAACATACGGAATGGAAACAGCTGCCATTACCCAAGCAAGTGCCCACAAATTCCGAGTAATGGAGAGGGCAATGGAAAAATCGAGGGAAAAATCAATGCTAGGTATCAGTCCGAGAGATAGAATACCAAATGATGAAATTCGGAGAAGAACCATCAAGGTCAAAGACATAATTGAGAGGATTGCAGAACTGAAATGGCAATGGGCTGGCCACGTAGCAAGGCTGAAGGATGAGAGATGGTCATCAAGGATCGTTAAATAGAGACCAAGAGAGACAAAACGCAGTATAGGCAGACCACCTCTACGGTGGGCAGATGACATAAGGGAAATGGCAGGTGGAAATTGGTACCAAAAGGCCCAAACCAGGGATCAGTGGAAAGAATTAGGAAAGGCCTATGTTCAGGAGTTGACGAGAAGCGGCTGAGGAAGAATAACTTTTATTTGGACTCCTTGTATATTATTTAACTTATCGTAAATATCGTTAAAGTTATTTACGCCATGTATGGAATTAAAAACCCTGCAAAATGATGTATAACTTGACCGCTCTTCCCATTTAAGATTTTCTAGGGGGTGGCTCTGGGGGCTGGAGGGTTGAAAGAGGGGAGGTTAATTTTGCATAAAAACTCATCTCCCTTCAAATTATAGTCGACGTGTTTCAGGGATTTTTTTGAAAATTTTTGTACTCCGAGATAATAGGGGTGGGAAGTTCTCAAATTGACACCCTGTATATACAATACTGAGGGAGAATTTAGTGTTGATAAAAATCAGCGACTTTATAAAACCCTTTGACTGAAAATTTTAGTGTCCATTTCTCGAGAAAAGACAACACAGTCATGGGACGCATAAGTACATAATATTGAATGCATTTTTCTTTAATCTTCTAGCTGATTTTTGAGAATTTCTCAGTTTTTCTTTGCACCTGGTCTCATATTGAAAACTCTGAACATCTATACCAAAAAAAAAATAAAACCCAACCAAAATTATTGCTTAACAGTATTTTTATTTCTTAGCAAAAATAGAAACTTTTTTTTTTCAATGCTACAGGAATTTTAAAAGGAAGTTGGGGACAAAACGGATTGTCTCTATTTAAATTTCCATAGAGCTATATTCCAATTACTATTATAACATTAGTATTTTTACAAAAGTACCTATTGGATTTCAATTATTATTCGAGAAACAATTTTTTTATAGAGTATATTCAAGGACCTACTAACTAATTTGCGGGAAAGAAATTATAAGACGAGATTTGAAATTCTAGTGAACATTTGAACAATCTTAATAAATACCTATGAAGTTTTATACACAAGTGAATAAATAATTAAATCCTAGTAATCATATGTCGGAAACTATAACATAAAATACAAACAAATACATAATTTTATACCAGCTATTATTTAAAAATACTATTTACATTTAAGCCATTAAAAAAATAATTGATTGATGTAGGAAGACTACAATAAATTCAAATCTACCAAGTAGTTATAAAAATTAATATTAAACTTTGTTTATGCCAAAACACCTCTTTCTACAACTAAAAATAAAGACTAGTATTTATACTAATTTCCAATGCAGATTCAGTATTTTTTTTTTTTTTCATTCATTTAAGTACAAGAGTTTTTTCTATAAACCTCTAGAGAGAAAAATTCACAGCTTTATTATATTAGTACTTAGTACAATACAAGGGTTGCCTAGTCACTTAATAAAAAGTCTTAGATCATATCATATCATTCAAGCAAAGGAAAATTTAATAGGTAATTTTAGTACCAAGACAAGTGTCATGAAATATTTATACATTCGGTTTTATTTGAAAGAAACATTTTCTAGGAAATCAAAAACAAAAATGCAAAAAATAATAATTTAACAAGTCATATAAATACTGTTTTCAACAAAATATAAGTAACTATTTATGCTTAATTTAATGAGAAGTAGGTACATATATTATTTTGATTTTTCTGTTGGGCTAGAAAATTGACTTTTGGCATTTTTATTTCTGTACCAAATATGAAAAAGTATCTATACATTTTTAATCAACCAAGGACCTTGATAATTAATTGTTTTTTGAATTTGAACAATGAATTTTTGCAGTAAAGTTACAAATCTCTTTTTCAATTGGGCATTTTTTTAACCAATTAAATTATTAGACATCCTCAATTCTCGACTATAAAAAGGGCCCCTAAAATTACATTTTGGTAAATAATGTAAATATTATGCTAAAAATGTCACCTAATAGAGAGTAATTGAACTAGCACTATACTTTCGTTATGGTAAAATTAGTTACAATTTGTAAAAGACTATTGCCAAAATCCCTATTAAATAATTATTAAAATTTATTATTTATAACGGAGCACCCTCAAAATTTGTAATACTACCCAATAACTCTCTATTATTACGGAAATAAAAAAAGTCTAATCACAATAGGGAATTTGTTCTAACAATAAAATATCACTTTTTACACTTGGCTACGTCGTGAAGTTTTTTCCACAAATCGTATTGTTCGGCACTTTTCACCATGTGAATACTAATTTCTTTTTGCACATTGCACGGCGTAAACGAGACTCTTTTATTCAAAAATTCAGGTGCGTGCACTCGTTTGATTTTAAGTCCATTTGCAACAATTCCTGTTAGAAATACGTCTTCCAATTTTAAATAGGTGTGATTTAGCGCTGACAAATATAGCGGTTTAGCTAAATTGGCTGGAAGTAAATAAGCCGGACCCGTGGTGAAGTCTGGAAACACTGGAGGTTTGTATTGTTGCGGTGAAATGTAGTATTTTGATTTTTTATTTCGGATAGGTTTCCACTTTTTGGCCAAACGTCCGTAAATTGTTTTTTGTTCGGGTTTATGTTTAGCAATGAATGCTAAAAGTCTTGAAACGTTTATGAACATATCGTCGTCAGTTTTAAGTACAAAAGCTGCTTTCGGACAAAAATTATCGACCCATTCTAATATCGAAATAGTTTTCAGTGTCAAATTGTCATAAGTGTCGATAAATTTGCCTCTAATAATATCACCAAATAAAATTTGTTCTTCATCTAGTTTTTTGTTTATTGTTTCATTAGCTATCGAACCTAACATAAAAGCTATAGAGACGTCCCTTCGGCCAGCAAAAGAACCCCAAGTCTTCCTAATCGCTTCTCTGGCACTTTCATGGCTTGGCGCTGATGTGATGGCTATCAGCACTTTGACATTTTTGCCCAAGTCTGCACAAACTTCGCTACTTACATCTACGTGTCCCGACTCGTATATATACTCAGCAGGAACACCTCGAGTCAGATCTATATGAACATTATTATTGTTCGAATTTGTCACATGGTTACTAGTAGAATTATTATTAACAATTATCGATACAGATGGTTGTTGAGGGGGCGCCTCCGACGACGTGCTAGTGTTGTGCACCGCCCCCGGAAAGCTAATGTTACCTTGGATCATTCGGACATCTGACGAGGTAAGGAACGACCGTGTTGGCGGTATTGTTGGTTTCAGTGTGGCTGGGTTCAGCGAGAACAGAAAGAAAACTAGTATGAGCAAGGTGAACGCGAATGCCAAGTGCAGGAAACGCACTTGGGGTAGTACCCATGGCGCCCCCATACCTGGAACAAGAAAAAACAAATATAATTAGGAGTTAAATTCTGGATAGTTTTCATCTATCCTAAGGTTTCTCAAGTATAAAACAAGGTTCTTGAAAATTAGTTTCAACTTGGTGACTAACAACAGTTTCAACCTTTATTTAAATTAGTATGTGCAAACAAAATTTTATAAGAAATAAAAACATTTATAACATATTTAATATGCAAGTATTTAAAAATAACAATCACAAACAAAAATAAAACAGTCTCAGAAAGTTATATTAACCAATTGCCAAGTGCTAATTTATAATCAAATATCTATTTTTTATTTCAGCGGATTAGTGCTTACCCCTTTCCTCTATGACTTTCTAAATACATTGTTGTAAAGTAAACATCAAATTGCTATATCGGCATTAAATTCTTATCTAAGCTAGCGCAGTCCCATAAGGAACGTCCATTTGTTTTCAGGCTTTTGCTGTAGCAATTTGATCCACATATTTTCTTTTGTCACCTCTGTATTTTAATCAATAAAATAAATGTTTCCTGAATCAGAAAATATAATTGGGGCAGTCGTTCAGTGGCGAAAACCAATACTTAGAATATTTCATAAGAAACATCAATGAATTCTATCAAACCTACTACACTGGTGAAAATGCCCAGAAAGAGTATGTGGTTACCGCCACAAAATCAAAATTAATAAATGACGCGGGCAATTTTCTTATGGCACGTCCTGATTTACAAACATGAACCGATATAAGAGAAGCGTTAAGAATTGAATATGGTGATCAATATTCTAGACAGAATTTGGTACAAGAGCTTATGTACACCACTAAAACTAATAAAGAAACTATTATTCAGTATTTGGATAAACTAAAAGGTTACTTCAAAGAATTACATCTAAAATCACGTGCGACCCAAATTTAACGGTAGTTGCAAATGTCTTGATTGAACAAAACAAAATTATTGCTATACAAAATCTAGTCACTAATTCGCCAACCGAATTAAGAACAATTTTAATGTTTCAAAATCCACAAACGTTGAATGCAGCTAACAAATTTGTGTTAAATTATCAACTAGCTGAAAACCACATAAAATTTAGTAGAGGACCTAATCATTCTACTAATCAAAATCAAAATAAAAAATTTTCAAATTTCAAAAATAAAAATACGCAATTTCGTTCACAACAAACCTATACTCAACACTCAACAAAAACCTCAATATACACAAAAAACATCCTGTGTAGCACAGAAACCAACGTTTCCATCCCAATCTATTAATATGACACCTAAAAAGGACTATGTACCAACAAAAGGTCCTACTAGTTCAGGAACTTTTGGCAAAAATTACAATAATGCCTTTCGAAAGAACACTAATCAACAATTTTCGAAACGGACACCTATGTCCGGAGTTTCAGTGCAACCACGAGCACAAAATCAACATCAATACAGACCCAATAACTATTTCAAACCTGACCCAAATGCAGGTCCATCAAGATATACAATCGAAGAGATTAATAATATCTTTGAAATCCAATTATCTGACCCTGACGAAAATTTCGAAACTGAAGAATGTTCCGAAAATCAAAATTATTATGAAGAGACAAATTTTCAAGAAAATCAAGTCGAAACTGAAGATGAAAATTTTCAGTTACAAGCCTTGGATGCAATGAGTCAGCATTAACTTTAAATGCTTATCAAATCAACCAACTGCCTTTTATTCAAATAGACTATCCACTGTGTAAATTATTTATTGACACAGGAAGGCATGCCTCTTTAATAAGACCCTCAATCGCAGAAGAATATTTTTCAAATTCTATAATTAATTCACGAAACAAGATAACTACTTGTATGGGTACAAGAAAAACCCAAGGAAAAATCAATGCCCCAATTTTACAAGAATATAATATTCAAAACAACATTGAAATGATAATGTACAATTTCCATTACTATTTTGATGGAATTATTGGAATCAAAGCATTACAAAAAAATAATTTAAACATAGATTTTTGTAATACATATGCTTCTTTCTAATAATAAAACAACAATTCCGTTTCAATATAGAACTGATTTCGAAAATCAAAATTTTGAGATTCCAAGCAACTCAATTCAAGTATGTTATTTCAATAAAAATATAGCTGACGGCATTGAAATACTTACACCACCACCGATAAAAAATGAATCATATTATATTCCTCCGACAATAGCAACAGTCATTAATTAAATGGCGCCTTTAGAAGTGCACAACTTAATGAATAAGCCTATTATTGTCCCATATAACATAAATAGCGGAAATAAATTTACCTTATGCTGATGAACAGTTTGAGATATTTAATATAGAACAAATGACTTCATTGGAAAACGATGAATATGCAAATGACCCTGAGGAATTTGATGCTCTAAAACACGTAATTAAATCTTTTCTTAAAATTTTCCACAAGCCAAATGAAAAATTGACATTTACCAATCAAGTCAAACATGAGATTAAAACAACAGATGAAATACCAGTGCACACGAAAACGTATGGATACCCACATGTGCATAATAGACTGTGAGATAGGGGCTGTTTAGTCGAGTCATTTTTTCTTGTCTGGCATTTTGAGGGCTGAATGTGGCTACTAAGCTGATGAGAATATGGGTGATTTTAATGCCGGCCTCCCGTTCGAAAATTTCCAGAAGAAAAAAATTGATTTACATGAAGAATTTTTTTTAAATGATCTCAAATTTTCTAGCTTTTAAATAAAAGATTGACATTGATAAATAATTCACCCATGAAAAATATCAATGCTTTTCAATAGCTGAAAAAATGGATCTGGCAATCGAGAGAATGAAAGGTTTTGTTGTGAAAATAACGCTGAAAAATCGCCAGACGCTAATCACAGTTCGAAATCGAGTTTTCCGGCGAAACATTCTGTGGACATTTCGAACAGGAGGCAGGCATTAAAACCACTTATATTCTCATCAGCTAACTAGTCACATTCATCCCTCAAAACGCCAGACAAAAAAAAATGACTCCACTAAACAGGTCCTATCTCAGGTTCTATAAACAAGAAGTAAATTCTCAAATAAAGAAAATGTTAAAAGATAACATAATCAGACCATCTTTTAGTCCCTGGTCATCCCCTGTGTGGATAGTACGTAAGAAAGAAGATGCCGCAGGCATACAAAAATGGAGAATGGTCGTTGATTATCGGAAGATAAACAAAAAAACTATTGATGATAGATATCCATTATCCATTACCTAATATTACTGTTACATTAGACCGACTTGGTCGTAGTAATTATTTTAAGACACTATATTGAGCCTCTGGCTTTCATCAAGTCGAGATGCATGAAAATTCGATACCCAAGACAGCATTTAATGTTGAAAATGGTCATTACGAATTTAACAGAATGCCCTTTGGATTAAAAAACGCCCCAGCAACATTCCAAAGAGTGATAGATAATGTATTACTAGGATTACAGAATAGAATATGTCTATATAATATACATGGATGATATAATAATTTTTTCCACTTCACTTCATGAACACGTGAAAAATTTAAAGAAAGTATTTGAGAGACTCGAGAAGTTTAATTTAAAAATACAATTAGACAAATCAGAATTCCTACACAAGACAGTCGAATTCTTAGGACACGTAATCACACCAAATGGAATAAAACCGAATCCAAAAAAGATAATGGCAATAAAAAAATTCCCAATACCAAAGACAGTGAAAGAGATTAAATCATTTTTAGGATTAGTAGGTTATTACCTCAGAGCAGGAAAAGCGCTGTCCTACGGACATAAGGAGTAGGAACGCGCCATTCTGCTAGGAAACTGAAGTGAAGCCAGTTTTAAGCAGGTATTTGTACACCAAATGACAGGTAAAGCATTGAATTAGCTATACTGCCATTATTTGGGATCTCAAAATACCTGGGAAAAAAACGGCTTCATTATCCAACTGCATGTTCCTACTCCTCCCACCTAGGAAAGTACCTGCTCTAAGGTTATTACCGATTATTCCACTCATGTGTTAGAAATCCCATAAGACAAGTGACGATTTTCAGAATTACAGCGAAAATTCTCTTTTCCATTTGTTTAACTAGAGAGAATTACAGCGATAATTCTCCCATGTTATTGTATACATGGTTGTCATGCTAATTTTTGATACAAAAAAACGGTTCCTGATAGCAACCATTTATTTGTATTGATTGTTAAGATGTTCAAATCGTTTAATACATATTTATTTCCATATTTTTTGCATCCTCCTACGTGAAATAATCCTCTAAATACCACTTGAGCTTTAAAATTAACCAGATAATTTTGAAGCTCTCGTGGTATTATCCCCGAAAATTCATAAAAAAAATTGCCAAATTGACCAAACCAATGACATCTTGTTTGAAAAAAGACAAAAAGATAATACATAATGCAGAATTTCTTAATAGCTTTGGAACTTGTAAAAATGTATTGATAAATGACCCTATATTACAACATCCTGACTTTAAGAAACCTTTCTTATTGACAACCGATGCCTCAAACTATGCAATTGGAGCTGTTTTAGTGTTTCACAAGACAAGATTTCTGGTCTTGCTGGGCCTATTCTTGTCTTGTCTTGCAAAGAAAGACAAGAAATGAAATTCATTCTTATCTTGCCCGACTCTTGCAGAAAAAAATCTTGTCTTGCGAACAAGATTTCTTGCAATTTCTTGTTCTTGCATTATTTGTTTTGTGACGTCATAGCAAGAGCCACACCCACATATTATTGTGGTGGAAAAACTATACTAAATACCCAAATTTGGGAAACATGGCGAGGGCTTTTTTCGTTACTCCTGCCACTTCTGTGACCTCGGAAAGATTATTTTCTAAAGCATCTTTGGTAGCCAGAAAACATCGGAACAATTTCCAATTTTTTCAATTTCAATTTTATTGCTTACAGAAAGTAATTTCTACGACAATGGGTACGCTAAACCTTATAAACAAAAACAAAATAAACTCCTTAACTAAAATCTAATACCAAAAAATCTTACATACAAAATACAAAAGGGAAGCCATCAGACATCGGAACAGATTGAATAATGACCTCTTAGAAGCATTCTGTGTTTAAATTCATGGTACAAAATGTTGGATTAATAATATTATTACTTCATTAGTTTAGCTATTTAAGAAAAATATATTGACTTTTTCTTATGAATATGACCTTATCTTTTTGGTAGAAGAATCACAATTTAGTCAGATCACAAACCTCTACAATGGCTATGTAATGTTAAAGAACCGAGTTCTAAATTAGTAAGATGGCGACTAAAACTATCCGAATTTGATTATGAGATCAAATACAAAAAAGGAACATTAAACATGAATGCAGACGCACTATCAAGAATTCCTGCAATACAACTTCATGCCATTCAAAAATCAGATCCAGATGCCAGATTAACATCTTCAGATGAAGAATTTCACAAAAAATTAGGAGTAATGCTGAAAGATACACCATTATGTAATGATGAAACATAGCAAAATACTTCACAGACTCTAAAGTAAATCTTCACAAACAAAGCGAGAAAGCTAAAGTAAAAAAAAATAACAATGTCTGAATCATCTCAATCAACAAAGACAGCATCAGAAAGAGAAGCTGAAGAGGAACCTAAGAAAGAAAAAACCAAAATAAAGATATTATCCCAACTAATAATACCTCCAAGAAAAGAGAAAAAAGAAATTCCCATAGAAATACGAGAATCTTCGAAAACTCAAAAAGGTAACAGACAAATAACACCTTCGGATGGCGAACGAACAGTTTCAGCCTTGTCTGAAAATGACCAAACAATACATACGTCTATGGGTAATCCAATATTAGGAGCTCCATATACTAAGAACGAGACTAAGAAACATGTAAATATACTCCTGGACAAAATTATCGCACCACTGCACATAAGCACCACCATAAGCAGTGGTGCGATAATTTTATCCAGGAGTATATATTTGGAAATCAAATTGTATTTCGATATTCCAATAACACAATTAGGAAAGAGATAATCAAACTATTTGGTAATAAAAAGAGAATAATATTCTTTTTACCAAATAATCCAACATCACAAATTACTAGTTTAGTAAAGGAATACAGTTCAATAATGCTATAATGACAGACATTATACAAAATTGAGTTTCATTATACAACTTCAAGAAATCCGAACTCGAATAATCCGAACTCCAATCGAAAGATTCCATTCGACACTACGTGAAAGTATAACGAGTTTAAAACTCTAAAACCCGAAAGAGAGTATTATTGACCTAATGACAATCGCTATATTGAATTATAACAACAGTACTCATAGTACAATGAATCACACCCCTTTTCAAGTCATTAAAGGAGATTTGAATTATGCCATACCAATTGAAAAAACAGAAAATAAACTAACAACTGACTATATAACAAGTTTGGCAGAATCCGTTGCAAATTTGAATAAAGAAATTCAAGAAAAATTATTAGCGAAACAAACGAAGTCTTTAGAATCACGCAATAATAATCGTGAACCCGAACCAGAATTACAAGATCCTATCTTCGTAAAATAATTTAATAGAGACAAGATTAGTCCGCGTTATGATAGCAAAACACAGAATCACTTTGCTAAACAAAACGTTAAATGACAATAATTTATTTCAGGTACTCCGAGATGAATCCCTTAGTATTTCTTGCTCTCGTTGGAGTCACCTAAGCGTATACATTGATGACGGTAGAAAATCCTATCTTACCAATTTCTCTAGGAACTACGTACGTAACAATTCAACATAACACGGCCTATTATCACATAAACACGACAATTATCATACAAAGTATCCATAAACTGGAAATTACCTTAATGAAATTATCTGACACTCTAAACAAAACAACATGATCAAACCAATTTGTTGCACTGTTCCAAACAAATATTGAAAACAGTCATTCTCAAATTAAGATTATGAAACAAGTCATAAGAACCAATCAAGACCGAAAACGTAATAAAAGAGGTCTATTAAATTTCATGGGCACAGCACAAAAATGGCTCTACGGACACTCAATAATGATCAAAAGACTCTCAATGAACATCTAAAAACACAAGCTCAAGTATTAAAACAAGTTACAAAAACATTCCACGATCAATTTCTAACTATTGAATCTAACCAAAAGGTTATCACACGAAAATTACAAAATATTTCCTTGGAAAACCAAAATTTCCACTCAATGTTAACCTTTAATTTAATATTGAACAATATCAATATTCAAAGTAATAAAATAAGGAATCTAATAATTGATCATGTGCAATTAATTAGCAATACATTTTTCACAATTATTGGGAATAATGCATTATACTATTTTACAGCATAATGAATTGAATCAAATATTAACAAATATACCCAAAAGTCAGCAAATACCTATTGATAATAAAATCAAGTATTACGAGACAATGAAAACTCAAGTAAAAATCCAAAATGAGTTAATTATATTTTTTATACACACACCAATGATTGATCCCAAGCCCTTTATATTGTATAAAATCTATCCAAGAACTTACCATTAGGAATAAGTACCCTTACCTATTACTTACTACGGACATTTACTACAATACTTTATGGGAATGCCAGAAAGTCGAAAATGTGTACCTTTGTAACCAAGAAGAGCTGAAGCAAGAAGAATCATGTGTCTATATGACCTGATTACTGACCTACCACAACAATGTCCTTTCACTAAAGTGAAATATGAGAAACCAACAGTGCGACAACTCCCGGATGTACAACTATTAGTCATCCCTAAGAAAAGCCTAACGATAGTTATTCAATGTAACAAGACAAACCATATGGAAATTATAACCAATCCAACGCTAGTTTCTTTTGATAAATGCTTTGTGAAAATACAAAATCAAACATTTTCAAAAACCAGCGAGAACTTCAATTTTGAACTGAAGATGCCAAAAATAGACATCCCTGAACTTCCAGAGAACGAAACAACATTAGAACTTCAAGAAATTAACCAAGAAGACTTAGAAGAAGCCTTCAAGACGACGAAATAGATAAGAGTTCACAATCTTAAAGAATTGTCTTTTGAAAACTCTTATTTGAACACATAATATGTAATCATAGGTTTAAGATTTGCTATTTTATTTATAATTTTATTGTTTTACTGTTTGAGGAAGTTTAAAACTTCAGAAAAAGGTTGTGCAAATGTGCAAATTGAATTGTCTGATTTGAATTCACAACAATCCACGTTTCCAACATCTTAAGGAGGGAGGAGTTATATCAACCAATTGCCACGCTAATCTATAATCAAATATCCATTTTTTATATGCTTTAATGTGCTTACCCCTTTCCTCTATGACTTTTTAAATACATTGTTGAAAATTAAACATCAAATTGCTATATCGGCATTAAATTCTTATCTAAGCCAGCGCAGTCCCATAAGAAACGTTCATTTGTTTTCAAGCTTTTGCTGTAGCAATTTGATCCACATATTTTCTTTTGTCACCTTTGTATTTTAATCAATAAAATAAATGTTTTTTAAAATACAAGATTCTTCATCGAAAATATAATTAGCAATCAATTCTAACCTTTTAGTCTTCTAACAATAATATCTACACCATTTCCAAATCCAAGCGGCAGTAAATGACATTTATTAACCTAAATTGTAAACAAACACCAGCCTTCCTATTAGTTGAAACGCCCTACCTGGACCGGTGGGCATGCAGGGAGGACATTTGATAGGTTGTAATGAAAATAACCAGTTTGTCATTTATTGCCACTTGGATTTGGAAATGGTGTAGGTATACAGATCAAGTGATTCATAATGAAGGTGTAAACTGACTCGCTACGCGCTTTATATAAAAAAACATTCAATCGAGAAAAATCTAGAATCAGACAACGTGTTCTAGGTTGTCTTTTCCGGTTTGGTTCAAAATCATCAATATAGCTGCAACTTTAGGCTGCAACCAGCAATATATTGTAGATGTAAATAAAGACGTGAATATTTTCAAAAATTTCTCTATATGAATTTTACCTTGCTTTTTTCTTCTCATCTTGATGAATTTTTTGGTGTTTCAAGTTGTTATCTTGATAATTATTCCTATGTATTTGTTGATCAAAGACATCTATTTCTGTGAAAATGATCTTGTTTGCCTCTATAATTTCAACTGAAATTTTTAAAGCTTTGGTATCATTATTTGACTGTTTCCACTAAATTACTTGTAAGTTAATATAATGTAGTAGCATTTATTTATCGATTCAATACTAAATTGTAATCTTATTGAAATGTCAACACAAATCCTTTCAATAATCGGTGGTCTCCTTTTAAAAATAATTAAAATGCACACACAATCAGTACCTATACAATAATATGTAATTAAAGCTGCTACTGGTATCTGCTCCCTGATTCAACAAATTACATATTAGAAAAACATATGAAATAATTCTATTGTGTATAATCTTGAATTGATTATAGTCGCTCACTAAAAAAACTTGCCTTACTGCATTTATGTATAATATAATAATAATTACCTACTATTATATTATTAAGCGTCATAGGATTGCAATTATCCAAAAGTTCAGTGGCATACTAATTAGTTAATCTAAATTTGGTTTGGTAATATGAATAATTGTCCCTAAACATCTGTAGAAGTTTTGACAAATTTGAGACCTTGGCATTTCATGCCTTATTCTTTCTGATGAAAAATTTATTTGCCTATAAGATAATATTTCTTAAGTACATAAAAACGAAAGTATGTACAATGCTGCACACACTCGTTAATATATAAAAAAAAAACTCAACAGTCTTGTTTCTATAATTAAACTCGCCACAGACCAGGATAGGATATTATTACTTATTATTCATACGAGTCGAGTTTCCAACATATGTAACTCATTTATATTGTTAGTATGGGGTCTGGGATCGGACCTTTTTTTAATGGCAACATGTCTGACATCAGGCGGTGCTTTTTGCAATGAAGCACATTACAATATTAAATGAATCGATTCCTTTGAATATTAAGAAAGAATTGTTGAATTAAAAATATTATCCAGAAGCTGAGCTATAAACACAATTATTTTATCAAAAAACAAGTAATTTTTCATTTAGGTGCACCTGAATGGGCTCTTTCACTAAAATTTGAATACGTAATTTAGGTATAAAATCCCAAAGGAGGGACTATTTTAGGCACATATACCAAAAAAAAATGTTCTACAAGGTTAAATAAGTTTTTTACAGGCATTTTAAACTACCAAAATTTGAATTATTTAAAAACGCGCCGATTTGCTGACGTCGCATAAATATTTTTCATTTCGCTTGTTGTTGGAAAGAGCTGTCCGCCTCTGCTGTATTTATCCTGTAGTAAATGCAGGTAAAGGTTCGAATGCGCTGTTGTCGGTGGTGACTAAATGTAGTGCAACGTAAAATAAATAAATAAAACTAAACATAGAAAATTATATTAAATTGTGTTTAAGCATAATTTCAATAAAAATGTTATAAAATCTTGAATCCATAAGTAATTAATTTAACTACTTTTCATGATATTTTGGGAACATTTCAGAATTAAATCTATTACAAATTTTCAATGTTGACAATTAGTGGCAACATGGTCAAATAGCGAGCTGCGACGTCATAGAAATAAATTCTGGGTTTTTATTTGGAGGTATTTCTTTTTTTTCTGTTTTCTCAAGAAGGACTATGAATTTTTCAAAAGTAAAAATACAGAAAATTCTGTTTTTAGTTGCTTTATCCAAATATGCCAATTTCAAAAATTAGTGAAAGAGCCCATTGTCTCCTCCAATTGAAATTTCAAAAATGACACATAGATACTTAGACTCAGAGGATTTGAAATGAGAGCAAATTAGCAAAAAGGCAACCTCATTTCATCTAGCTCAGGCTGTATAGGAATTTTTACTTAGTCGGTACCGAGGAGGACGTCACTTGCGATTTTAGGACAGAAAATCTCTATTTGTTGAGATCATCTTGGAACTCCATAGATCTCCATGAATATCCTTGGATCTCCAAGCATATCCTTGAAACTACATAGAGATCATTTGGATTTCCATAAATCTCTGTTATCTTCTTCGGTCCTCAATATACATTAATAACGACGATACCAATTAAAGTGATGTGCGCACGCAATTACGCTTTCCCAATTCTACACGACTGCAGCCGAAGTTCTCGGGTCTTCAAGTATTTCTACCGGATCTCCACGTATCTTCAATGGATCTCCATGTATCTCTACCTAATATTCATTTATCTCCAAATATATTTATAGATTACCACAGATCTCCATCCCGTAGGACAGATTTTCACAGTTGCTACCCCGTGAAGGAAGTCACTTGTGATTTTATAGGACAGAAAATCTCCATTTGTGGAGATCTTTTTGTAACTCTATAGATCTTCCTTGGATCTCCAGGGATATCCTGGAGTGTCCAGGCATATCTTGATTGACCCATTACTATGAAATTATTGCATTTAAAATACATACTACTCAAACATAAAACGTTAATTTAATTACCCAGATACTATAGTATTTTTTTTTAAATGTATGCCTAACAATTGCGCCATAACTCAATTAAAAAAAACAATTATCCAAGAAAAATAATTAAATATCAATAATACATACGATTAATTGATCTCGACATTGTATTATAACAAACTTTTACCGTAACAAAATTCACTATTTAAAAAAAATAATAATAATGTAAAGTAAATGAGGAATGAAATTATGAGAATTTATTTTTGATAACGTACCCAATTTGAGGTAAAAACACGTAAAAATATGCCTTCGTTATTATAATTATTTTACTTTTAATGATGACATCGAATTTGTTTGAATAAAAAATAAAAACAAGCTGCAAGTGAAAAATTGAAAGTGCAAATATTGTTCGAACAAGCAGTTGAAATACTTACCAATTTAAGTAGATAAAAATAAAGATATCCCTTGTGATCGCAGCATAAGTATCAGCGACATGTCGTTTAAATCTGCAACAAAAAGATCAGTTTGTACACAATTCTTCACTCATTTTCAGCAGCTATTAATTTTTCGCACTTGATTGACCTCAGTACAAAATTTAGATGGCTCACTAGTGAACTAATGAACCATAGTACTACATGTAAGAGACTGTTTCACTTTAATGCAACATTATATTTTTCGTCAATACGCCCACTATTGAAATTCAATACTTACAACCAACTGAAAAGCGTACGCAGAATTTTTAATTTCAATTATTGGAGTACCTTTTACATACATAATTTATAATGGTAGGATTTCTGTACCAATATTTACTCGGATACCTTTCAAAGTTATTAACAAAACAAACAGAAAACATTCTCTAAACAATCCTATTAATTAAGCGTGCTTGAGATACTCAACATAAGGGTCAAAAGGATTCTTGCAATGGTCAACATTTGAAGTAAGTAATTTGGTTTATAAGAATCATGTCTTCTTTGGTTGGTTGGTTGGGATATAGAGTGAAGAGACCAGGTTAGGTGTACGTACCCAACACTGCACCTTAATTAGGTTTGGTAGACACTTCACAATGTGACTTTTGATGAGGTTAGACATAGGGTCTTCTGGCCCTATTTGTTTGTATCTTCACCAGCGCAAAGCCTAGCTGGCGGTTTCATCCTCCTCGTCACAAAGTCTGCACATGGGTGTTCTTCTTGGAGGATGTCCATTGTGTGTAAGTGTTTTCGCAGGCTAAAGTGTCCGGTTATGAGTCCAGTTATTAACCTGATTTGATTCCTGTTTAGTTGTAGGATCTCTTCAGTAAGTTTAGGTGATGGTTGTTGTACCATTAGCTTAATGTGTCCGAGCTTTGGAAGAGTTTGCTAGTGAGTTTGGTGTTATCTATACACCTCGCTATAAAACCATTGGTTAATTTTTGTTCATTTTTGTTCTTACTGAAAATTTTGTGGCGCTAATTGCCAGTTTATCCATAAATGATATATTGTGTTACTGATTAAATCTCTGCACCAATATATGTTATATGGATGTCACGACTACAATGACCTCCAGACGCGTCTCATCACCACGGTCGTACAAAGTATCGCAAAGTCTAGACACTACTTCAGCAAGTTATCCTGTCTGAACATGTCACGCCAAGAACTCTGCTCCATCGTCGCAACGCTCCCATAGAAACAGCAAGATCAACATGTTTTAAAATATAAAATACCCTGTCTCTTTAGTTAGGTCGTCATTATTCGAGGTCTAAAAAATTAGCACAACAAAAATGGCACACATCAGAAAAACTAGATTACTAAATTCGGGCCTTTTTAGTGCTAATTTAGTACGAAAAAAAAATTTATAACTCTATTTTTAAAAAAATTACGTGCATGTATGCCAAGCTTAAGATTAAGCTGGCACACTCTAGTTGGATAAGGTCGAATCTTTGAAAATCTAGAACCTCATATTTAGTGCTAATTTGGAAAATTCATGGCACGTCTAAAAAACTAACAATGATGTATTTATTACGAAATAACCATGGAAAAGTGCTAACTTAAGACTTGAATTAGCACACATACATCGAATCAACCGCGCGAGAACGGAATTCGCATGCACATATTTAGTGCTAATTTAGTACTTCAAAAACGACGACCCGAAACGAACTACACCATTTCCTAATCCAAGCGGCAGTAAATGACATTTAATAACCTAAAATGTAAACAAACACCAGCCTTCCTATTGGTTGAAATGCCCTACCTGGACTGGTGCGCATGCACGGAGGACATTTGATAAGTTGTAATGAAAATGACCAACTTGTCATGTACTGCCGCTTGCATTTGGTTCAACCATAGTATCACATCAGCACAGAGCTAACCCAAACTAACCCAAAATAACCCGAATTAACCGAAACTAACCCGAACTAACCCAAACTAACGTCTAAAATTAGCACTAAATGTGTGCTAATTTAGTACTCTAGTTTCATCGCTTCATCGGGGATAATGTTTGTTAACTTAAACACTAAGCCAGCACACAAGTGCTAACTCTGTGCTGATGTGATACTAATTCGTTTCGGGTCGTCGTTTCTGAAGTACTAAATTAGCACTAACTATGCGCATGCGAACTCCGTTCTTGCGCGGTCGATTCGATGTATGTGTGCTAATTCAAGTCTTAAGTTAGCACTTTTTCGGGGTTATTTCGTAATAAATACATCATTGTTAGTTTTTTAGGCGTGCCATGAATGTACCAAATTAGCACTAAATATGAGGTACTAGATTTTCAAAGATTCGACCTTATCCAACTAGAGTGTGCCAGCTTAATCTTAAGCTGGCACACATGCACGTAATTTTTTTTAAAATAGAGTTATAAACTTTTTTTTTTTCGTACTAAATTAGCACTAAATAGGCCCGAATTTAGAACTCTAGTTTTTCTGATGTGTGATATTTTCGTTGTGCTAATTTAAGGAACCACATTATTCGTCATTATTAAGTTAGTTAAGTTAATGTCCAATATAATAGTAACTTGTACTTTAAAATAAATTAGTGTTTTTTTGAAAAGTGATTGTAAATATTAACGCTATAGAAAAAACCGTGGAGTTTTCGAACTTATCTATCGAACCATTTGTCTCAGAAAGTGAAACTCAAAAAACCATTCTAAGTTTTAACAACTCTAACCCCGACTATGACGATACTTATGATAGGCAAATGTCCATACAAAATGAACTTCGTACAGAACATTTAAACGACGAAGAAAAAGAACTAATTACCAACTAATGCCCGAACTTTTACGACATTTTGCTACCTAGAAGGTGACACGCTCACATTTACTAGTGGAATTAAACACCCTATTGACACCAATAATGCAAAGCCTGTGTATACCAAATCTTACAGGTACCCCCAAATCCACAAAGAAGAAGTCACCGAAATGCAAGACCAAGGCATAATTCGCCATTCTGTATCTCCATGGTCTTCTCCCATCTGGGTCGTTCCTAAGAAACTTGATGCTTCTGGCAAACCCAAACGGCGCGTCGTAATCGACTACCGTAAAGTCAACGAGCTTACTGTAGACGATAAATATCCGCTGCCTAATATTTCCGATCTTCTGGATCAATTGGGAAAATGTCAATATTTTAACACCCATGACCTAGCCTCAGATTTTCACCAAATAGAAGTAGAACCCAAGGATGTTTCGAAAATCGCTTTTTCCGTAGAAAATGGCCATTACGAATTCGTACGTAGGTATGCCCTTTGGATTGAAAAATGCCCCGTCCACATTCCAAAGAGTTATGGACAATATTCTCCTGGACATTCAAAACGAAAGATACTTAGTCTACCTCTCCTAGCATCCACGGACATATTTCAAGGCTAACCGAAGTTTTTAAACGCCTTCGTAAAGCTTACTTAAAAATCCAGCCGGACAAATGTGAGTTTCTTCGAAAAGAAGTAGCTTACCTGGGACACCTTATCACTCAAGACGGTGTAAAACCGAACCTTGCAAAAATTAGTTGCATTTAGAACTTCCCCACACCCGAAAACCCAAAAGACATTAAATCCTTCCTCGGATTAGCAGGATATTATCGTCGATTTATCCCCAATTTAGCTAGAACACCAAAGCCCTGGACAAAACTCTTCCAGAAAGATGTTCCATTTCACTTTAACCCAGAATGCATATCCGCATTCAACGAGTTGAAAAACGCACTAGTTTCTGACCCGATTCTGATTTACCCCAATTTTGAAGAGACATTTCTATTAACCACCGACGCAAGCGCTTTTGCCATCGGTGCAGTTTTGTCACAAGGCCCTATAGGAAAAGATCTCCCTATAGCCTATGCCTTTCGAACGCTGTGCAATGCTGAAACTAAATACTCTACCATAGAGAGAGAATTACTGGCCATTGTATGGGCAGTTAAACATTTCAGACCTTACCTCTTGGGGTCGAAAATTTGTCCTTATCACAGACCATCGCCCTTTAACTTGGCTTTTCTCAATTAAAGATCCTGGAAGTCATTTAGCTCGCTGGCGCTTGAAACTCGAAGAATACGACTATCGAATCGAGTATAAACCTGGGAAAATCAATAAGAACGCTGATGCCCTATCTCGAATAAAAGTAAACCACTTTAAAGATTGTTCAGATTTAAGTTCCAAAATTCACGTACTCGCTTCTAACAAAGAAGAACCTGACGTTGACGATATAAGAAACCGCCCCTCTACTAGTCAACAACAACAAGAAATTCCAATCGTCGAAATTGAAAACAATGATGAAACAACCCTGATTGAGGAAGAATACAACTCTTTCGTAAATCTCTACAAAACTAGATCAATTATTGACTACTCAAAGATAGAGATTTCCAACCTACAACTTCTGGACAAGTCTCACAAAAATATCGTAATATTCTTTTGGCAAACCAAACTAACAGAATTACATTACAAAATTATAGATGATCTATTCGAGGAAAATCTCGATTTTCAACCTAATTAGGTTAACATTTTATCCAGCAAATCTGTGAAGGCACGCAAATACTTCATAATTCCCATTCCTTGCAAAAATGAGAAAATAGTCTCTACTTTCTTTCACTCGCTTTTCAAGTGTCGAAACGAATTTGATCCTGAAAAAACCTGTTGCATAGAAAACAATCTGGAATTACCTATTCTTGAAATAGTTTCCTTTATATTTGTCGAAAAAGACATTAAGCTTAAGATATGCCAAAATATCGACAAAACCCCAGATCAAGACCAAATCCCAATTATCCTGGACCAATATCATACTGGAAAAACAAATTTACATCGTGGAATCAATGAAACCGTTAGAAGGATTAAAGACAAATACTCCAGGCAAGGTTTAACCAAAGATGTTGAGAAATTCATCAGAGCCTGTGAAATCTGTCAGTAGGAAAAACCTTAGTTCTTTTCTCGTTATCATTGAAACTCCCAAAACTCCATTTGAAAGGATAAACATTGACCTTTTTGAATTCCCAGTTCGTAACTACGCCCCAACAGTTAGGGATGAACTTAACAAATTCACTCAAGCTTACCCAATCTCAGTCAAAACGGCGTCCACAATTGTTAACACCCTACTAGTATTTTTCCAACATTACAGAACACCTTTAAGAATTCACTGTGATTGTGGAGGTGAATTCAACAACGCCTTACTCAAAGACCTCTGTCAACTTTACGACATAAAATTGACATTTTCAAGCGTAAGTTACCCACAATCCAACGGATCGCTGGAAAGATTCCATGCAACTTTAATGGAGATGATCCGCGTTCATAAAGCGGAACATCCAGATGAACACCCATTCAACATTCTCCCATACGCAGTTATCTGTTATAGTATTTATAGTAATACCAAAAGTTCACGGATTCACGCCTTTCGAATTAATCTTTGGCCATACGTCGAATAGACCACCTGAGATTCCTTATAATCATAAACAGCTAATCTCCAAATACATACGAGACCTCAACAACAGAATGGAATATTATTATAGAATGGCTCGAACCAGAACCGATATCCAGAAAGAAAAGTCGAAAGTAAGGTTCGACAAGACGGTTTCACAAAATCTTCCAGAATATAAAGCAGGTGACAAGGTGTATGTCAAAGAAACTCAAATAAAAGACAAAGCTCAAAATCTCTTTAACGGACCTTTCGAAATAATTGAAGTTTAAAGAAACTCAGCGAAAGTGAAAAACCTCAAAACAAATAAATTTTCGAAATTTAACTTTGATAGACTAAAGCCGTTCTATGACTAGTCTATTCTTTTCCAGACTGTTCGGGCTGATTCCAGTCGTCACTTCTCAATTTCTTCTAACTCCAATTAACTACACAGTTGGGATATTCTATCACGGAGAAGGTAGTCTTAGAGTCTCAAAGGAAAAATGGATCTTTTAGTTTACAAAGAAATAGAATCATTCAGAGAAACTATGCAGAACAATAAAAATATTCTCACTAGCCTGACCAAAATAATTGATGACCCTTCTCCTCGAATGACAGCCTTCAAAGTGGAAGCTCAAACTCATTTCAGCCTTCTAACTCAAGTTGCTGATTCAGTCGACCAGAAACTTAACGAAATCACTGGTAACACAAACTATAGAAACAAACGTGGACTAATAACCGGAAACTTAGACTCTACCGATGGTGAATATTTCAATAAATGTATTGACAAAATTAATACAGAAGAACGAGAACTTGAAAGTTCACTTAAAAACCAAATTTCTGTAACCACCTCAGTAATGAAAAAAAAAAAATGAAAAAAAAAATTACTATTCAGGAAATCCATATCGATGAAGAAACATTCAACATCGATGTAGCAGAAATCAGAGAATTCATATCTGACATTTCGAAGGATTTAAAGTTTTACGAAGCCCAAACCAGAACTCTACACCTCTGTAAATCATTAATGGAAAGCTACGTCTTTCTGGAAAATTCCCTTAATGACATTCTAGAAGCAATAACATTCGCACGTTTAAAGATCTTACATACCTCAATTATAACTACTACTAGAGACTTGGTCGCCTCCTTACAGGAAATATCACGCTCTTTATCCAAAAATAACCTTCCTTTACCTACATATCTTCCATATGTAGCACGATACCTAGATATAATTGATTTAGAAGCTTATCAATCAGAAGGTAAAATTGTCTTTATTCTTAGAATACCGCTTATCGAACCTGAGATATACACTCTTTATCACATCTACCCTATCCCGATTTTGGATAATCGAACAGGTTTTCATCATATTTTACCAATAACTCAAAAATATATCGCGAGAGATGACGATTCTTTATTGTACATATTACTCCAAAGCCTGGATCACTGCAAACCTCTTGATAATAACACAAGGATATGTTCTGACCTTCTACAATACCCTATAGACAGCGATGCCATTTGCGAAGCCCAACTCCTGAAGTCAACAGGGACACTTCCCAAGACTTGCCAAACCTCAATCTTACTCGTTAGTAACTACAATGTGCAAGAACTAGACACAAACTACTGGCTCATAACATTATCATCGTCCATTCCAATCACTATCAGATGTGATGGCAAAAACAGTGTGACAGAAACAATCAACACCAACACAGTGCTCAAGCTCCAACCAACCAGCAATGCCTTTGTAGGAAACTCCAGAATTCATGCTAGACATCTAGCGGAAAAATACAGAAACGTCACCTATAAAAGCCATCTAGTGGAAATTCCCTATGACTGCTGCAAACACCTGCCAGTGAATCTTCATGTGCCAGAGCTGAAATCTCTTAAACTATCTAAAATCAACATCGATGATCTAAACGTGGCACAGCATAGACTAACTGGATAAACTAATCCAAGAACCATTCGTATCAAGACACAGTCAATGGTTCACCTCCTTAATTATCGTACTAATAGCAGCCCTTGTAATAATTTACATTTGTTGTAAGTGTCGACGAAAGGCACCTCCCAAACCTAGCCCTATCGACGAAGACGAACCACAACCGCCAAAGTCTCGTTCACGTCTTCAAATAGGCAACAACCTTAGAAAGCTTTTACCGAAACGAAGAAACACCGTTCATCCAAATCTACCCTCAGAACAAGAGATGACCAGTCTACACAACAACCCAGTTGGTTTTTAAAAAATTGCTGCCAAGCACCAACTTTTCACTTAATGGGAAAGCTGTTATATGGATTTCACGACTACAATGACCTCCAGACGCGTCTCATCACTACGGTCGTACAAAGTATCGCAAAGTCTAGACGCTACTTCAGCAAGTTATCCTGTCTGAACATGTTACGCCAAGAACTCTGCTTCATCGTCGCAACGCTCACATGGAAACAGCAAGATCAACATGTTTTAAAATATAAAAGACCCTGTCTCTTTAGTTACGTCGTCATTATTAAGTTAGTTGAGTTAATGTCCAATATAATTGTAGCTTGTATTTTAAAATAAACTAGTGTTTTTTTAAGAAGCAATTTCAAGAGTTTTTGAGATAACATATATACATAATCTCAAAAATTGAACTTACAGAAAATAGTATTTCCTAACAAGTGCCCAAAGTAAGTCTTGTCCGCATGCTGGCTGCAGTGAGCGGAGTTCGGGCACCAGTCGAGTGCAAACAAGACACTTTCCGCAAGAGTCAGGAACTGTATTTTTTCTACGAGCGAGAAGTTCATAAAATTAAAAAATGAGACAATAAATTTAAAAAAAAAAAATATCCAAAACAGGAAACAACTAACAAAAATTAATTATTCCATTTGATTATTGCAAACAATATTGAAAGATTTTCAGGATGGCCTCTAGGCTATTGCAGGAACTGGTGGCTCTATGTAAAACATAAATATAGTTCATAACAAATAAACTTGTTGTGACATCGATGAAGCCATTTTTAAAATCGATATCGCCAACCGTGAAAATATTCGGCGTCGGATTGACTTAATTGGAATTTGAATTTCCCGCTAGCCATTCAGTTGGTAACACCACTTCAAAAAATGTAACGTTGCCAAATTAAATTCTTGACATTTTGATTGCATTTTGGCAGTTTACGAGTTTTTGGTTTGTGCTGTTAATTGTGACCTTGTTTTTTAAAATCAGCTTGTAGTGCGAAGTGTACAAGATGCCGAAGCAGCTTAACAGCCGTTGCAAAGAACTAATCGCATCCTTTTTACAATATTTCGAACGAGAACGCGATAATAATGGCCCTTAATGTCCCTTAAAGGCTGTTAGGAAGGTGAGTTTATAAGATGTCAAATGCTTGGTGTTGGACAAAAATGAAGATGTGGTTTAATTTAAAATTGGGGTTAAAGAATCACTTTTGAAGGGCCTGCTGGATCCTAACCTCTGGCCAGTAGGCATTGCTGTCAAGGAGTTTCATCCTCGTCGTATGGGGGCAAAACCGTCCAATGCAAATTTTCAGAGAGGAGACAGAGAGGACCAGTCTCGTTAGATTGTGCTTCCTTTCTCTACCAAAATGTATGAGGCTTAAAAACCAAACTCAAAGATGCTTTCTGTGCGGCTCGCGCCGAATCTTTCTCAGTTATTGCACTTACGGAAACCTGGCTAGACTGTAGTATCTGTGATGCCGAATTTCTTGACTCGCGTTACACGGTTTATCGCTCTGATAGAAGCAGTCTGAACAGTACTAAAAGCCGTGGAGGTGGGGTCCTTTTGGCAGTAAATAATTGCCTAAAATCTCATCGCCTGTCAATTGGTGAAGCATCGGTCGAGGAAACGTGGGTGTCTGTTACGCTGGGTGGCTGTATTGGCTGTGTCTACATTCCACCTACCATGGATGTGCTCCATTATGAAAACCATTTGAAATCAGTTGCTAGTGCCTGTGAAATGTTTGATAATGTGCTTGTTCTTGGAGATTATAATCTTTCCCAAATAACGTGGTCCACTAGTGAGGATCTCTCGGGTTTATTACCTGGAAATGTAAGGACAACTAAGGAAATATTGTTATGTGATAGTACTGCTTCTCTTAATCTGTCTCAATACAATGGGGTGGCTAACGATCATGGTTCAATCCTGGATCTATGTTTTGCCAACTTTGGGCCTATTTCACTTGTAACATCTGACGGTCTGGTGGGATGTGATCGTTATCACCCAGCTCTAGAGTTTTCCATACCTGTTGTTCAAGCTAAATTTCTGAAGCCTCTTAATTATTTTTCTTATGACTTTAAAAATGCCAATTTTGATTTGGTTAATGAATATTTTCTTTCCTTTGATTGGCGATCCATTATGATGGACGATCTAAACGAAACTGTTAAGAGCTTTTACTTGGTACTGTTCGACTGCTTTAATATGTTTGTTCCAATAAAGGCACATTCTTACAGCGAGAAATTTCCTATCTGGTTCTCTAATGAATTGAAAAATCTGATTTTTCAAAAGAAAATTGCTCACAGACGATTCAAGCGGTCGAATAGAGGTTTGGATTACTTTGCATTTAGTACACTTCGGCGAGATTGTAAAAACCTCACCAAAGAGTGCTATAAATTATACATAAGTGATACTGAAAGAGCCATAGGCACCAATATGAAAATTTTTTGGAACTTTATTCACTCCCAATCTAATCAGGGTACTATTCCTAACGAAATGTTTCTTGCCTCAGAAAAGGCGTCCAACGGTGTTGACATAGCTAATCTTTTTGCTGTCTATTTCTCCTCCGTCTATAACCCTCAGAGAAATTCCGACGCTGGAACCTTTGCTGATCGATTTGAGAATGTTTCAAGCATTGTCATAGATCCAACAGATATTGAGAGGGCTATAACGCAATTGGACATCAACAAGTCTGCAGGACCTGATGGTATTCCCAACAAAGTACTAAAATCTTGTTCTAACACTTTGTATCTTCCTCTGTTTAATATTTTCAACAAATCATTATCTTCTGGAATTTTTCCAGAAATATGGAAGCTCTCCTACGTTTGTCCTATTTACAAGTCAGGCAGCAAAAATGATGTAATAAATTACAGACCCATCAGCATTCTGTCTGCGATTCCAAAATTATTTGAGCAGTGCGTGGAAGGAATTCTTTCAAAAATATTTCATCAGATTGTGATCAGTCAACAGCACGGTTTTACAGCCGGTAGATCCGTTGAGACGAACCTGTTTCTCTTTACAACATTCATAAATTCATCATTTGCTAATAATGCAGAAACTCATGCAATATATACTGACTTCAGTAAAGACTTTGATAAGGTAAATCACAACATCCTTCTTTCAAAGCTTTCAAGTTTCGGCGTTTCTGGACATTTATTTTCATGGATGAAATCATACCTTACTAACAGAATGCAACAAGTCAAGATCGATGGCTATCTTTCTTCTCTTTTCCATGCATCCTCTGGGGTACCCCAAGGTTCTCACTTGGGCCCCCTTCTATTCAGCTTATTTATCAACGATTTAGGATCGTTGCTCTCGTCAAATTTTTTACTTTTTGCTGATGACTTGAAGTTGTATCGTCAGGTGACGTCAACTCAAGACATACTTATTTTGCAAAATGATCTTAACATCGTTCACGATTGGTGTCAGCTTAATTACATGTCCCTCAACATCGATAAGTGCTGTTGTATAAGATTCAGTAGACGCACCCATAGTGTTCCCTTGCAGTATTACTTAAACAATGTTCGCTTGTCTGAAGTTTCTATCATTAAAGATCTTGGTGTCTATCTAGATACTAGGCTAATGTTCACTGAGCATTTTGAAGTGGTAATTGGCAGGGCTAATAAAATGTTGGGGTTTATTAAGAGAGCTACTAGGGACTTTACAAGTATACACCCTATCAAAATTCTTTACACATCACTGGTCAGGTCCGTTCTTGAATTTTCATGCATAGTTTGGTCACGTTACTATCAGATCCACATCAATAGGCTTGAGAGTGTTCAACACAAATTTATTAAGTTTGCAAGGTACAAACTTTCTTTGAGTGGTGTAATTCTCAGTGAGGACCTGACTATGACTTATTTAGACTTATCTACTCTTGTTCGCAGAAGGGAATATTTTGATGTCTGTTTTGCATTTAAAATTCTTAACTACTACATAAAAAGCCACGAATGTCTTGAATGTTTTAATCTACACATTCAAAGTTATCAGACACGAAGTAAATCTTTACTGCACATTCCTTACTGTCGAACCTGGTACCTACTATTCAGTCCTGTGAATAGAATATCTGCCAATGTAAATAAGTTCTGTGAGGGCCTTGAGTTCTTTGGTTTATCTCTGGATAAATTTAAGACGAAGGCCAGGAGAATTGTTTTAGGTTAGATTTTTTTTTTTTTTTATTTAGATTTAAACTCTGTTCAACTTCAAATGTATTTTTCTTATACGTAAATAAATGAATAAATAAATAAATAAATAAGTTGTTGATGTCGTGTGACCAAATACGAATTTTTAATTTGAACTTTCTCTCATTTTTAGCGAGTAGCAGAGGCTTTGAACTTAAGTATGTCCACTGTCTGTGCTATTTCGAAGGCAGTCAAAAATAACGAAGATTTGGAATCGCCTTCTAAGAAACGATGCACTTCGAATAAGAGAGTCTGTGATGTTTCAAAGCTCGATAGCAGTGCTATACATAACACTATTTACGATATGTGTATAAAAAGTAAATCGTTTGAGACAAAGGTACATATAGATATCTATGAATCGCCTTCTTTCTTCTTGTAGAACAACATGTAACATTATCCTGTATATGGGAGCAATTGGCCATTGAGTAGAATGTTAAAAGAAATAGGCTTCAAATGGAAAAAAGATGACCCGAGACGAGGGCTCATGGAACTTCCTGGGACTTTATTCTCGAAACAGGGGAGCAGCGTTCTCATGAGAACGAAGGTTCTGTCTTCGTCGTCCGTATTCATATTTCCATAACACTGACAATGACAAAGCAATCGTTCTCACGAGAACGCTGTTCCTCGGTTTCAAGAATAAAGTCTCTGATATTGCTGTTAAACGCATATCATTTTTAAGGTCTTATTTAAGACTGAAACAGGAGGCTTTGTACCAGTTTGTTTTCTTGAACGAGACTTGGATTTTTCAAAATGGTACTATTAACCGTGGGAAGACAACAACAAGCGAAGTGTTAAAACTACCAAAGTTGACGGTATAGGTAAATATAAACATGAATACAGAGAGCAGTGTATTATATGTACAAAGAAATGCTTTTTCTAAATATATCATACCTACTTCATGCCGGCACTGAAAATGGATTCATTGAAGGTACATCGCTTGTATATTCATCGAAAACTCAACTTAACGACTATCATGAAGAAATTAATCAGCAAAACTTTTTATGTTGGTTCGAAAATCAGCTGTTGAAGAACTTGAGTGAACCATCTGTCATTGTTATAGACAATGCTCATATGGCATACGTTCTTCCACTTCAATAGCATACATTCTTCCACTTATCAATATTGATGAAGACTCTAGCGATTTCAGCTATTTCAGTGATCCAGAATAATTGAAAATCTTCTTGATGGATCAAATATTCAGAATATTTAATAAGATATTTATAGTATTTAGAGTGGCTGTAAATAAAATAGGTACTGAGCGTTATTATTATATTTTATGTGATGATTGACAATTGAGTTGATATTAAATATCTATAAAACCAAGCTTTGGAGCAATGTTTATAATCCATTATTATTGTTTCTGAAAATATTTTGACCAAAGGAAAATATGGAAGAGACGGCAACGCTGTGCCGGCCGAGCTTGACAACCCGACTATAAGTTTATTTGGTATGAACTATATGTTCTAGTATTTCCTCGTTCTCTTGTGCTTCAATGTTTTCTATTTTTTGCGAGTATCTCCATTTCCAAATCCAAGCGGCAGTAAATGACAAACTGGTCATTTTCATTACAACCTATCAAATGTCCTCCGTGTATGCGCACTAGTCCAGGTAGGGCGTTTCAACCAATAGGAAGGCTAATTTTTGTTTACAATTTAAGTTACTAAAATGTCATTTACTGCCGCTTGAATTTGGAAATGGTGTAGGTTTAGGCTCACGATGTAGTAAAAATAATGACCAGAGAAAAGATGACAAATTAATTTGTTTGACACTGACGTGACACTGACCAATAAGCACTGATGGCAAATTTCATGCAATCATTCAAGGGTACATGAATATTTTTGCTGGTATTCCAAGTGGCTTCAAGCCAAAATTCAAGATCCAAAAAAAACAATGACCAATTTATCCAGAAAGGATTTTTGCCATCATTTATTTCTCACTTTAATCGTGTATGATAAAATTGAATATTAAATATCAATAATTGATTGTTCAAGAATATTACTCAATGTGTCAACAAAAATGGTAATTTTGTAATGCTTTCGTATATTATTTAAAGAAAAAGTTATGTTGTCACAGCTAAATTTCACTTTTTAAACAATATTTATTTTTGGTATATTAAACATAAATTGACAATAATTTTGGTAATTATGTGATAAACAAATTTATTTTGGCTGAAATATAAGAACATTATCATTAACTTTTTAATTAAGTTGTGAACATACCTAGAATCATAATTTATTTTTGATAATAATAATTATGATTTGAATATTTAACTTGATTTGCTATGTGGTACAAATAACAGGGTTTTTCAATTTTTATTTCCATATACATAGGTATGCCGGATTTTTCTTTAAATATTAATAAGCAAAATATACCTTCAACAATTCCATAAATAATCCTATTAGACACAATATAAACATGCTATCACCACTAAATAAATTAACCAAACTATCTATAGACATAAAAATCGTTCCCCTCTATAAAAGTATGTATTACTTTCCATTGAAACTAAACGCTCTAAGTGATTAAGTGATTTTTTGAACACAAACCAAAGCCCCGATTGGTCAAAATCAATTTAAAACAACCACGATTGGTGCTGATCGATGTGAGGCCGTCGAACACACTCTTTACCTTCTGTTGTTTGAATATACAAAGCCCCCAAAGGACGTGCATTAGCTAATTGCTAATTTTATACCGGTACGGTAATTTAAAATATACTTTAGGTAAATATTTAAGGCCGTTAATTAATTAATTAATTTTGTAAAGATAGGATTTTTTTTATATTAAATGGATCGTGTTTTTTTTTGCGGGATACAGTTAATTAAAGATAAACTGGATAAAATTATGTCTCATGCATTCATGTAAGTATGTATTAGACGTTGAGATTGTATGGTCATGAATTAATTGTTATAATATTATTTATATTAATTATTCCAATAGCTTTCGAAATTACTGACTCACTAATTCCAATTCTATCTTCATTTTATTCTGCACACAGTATATAATAAATATGATAATTAGATATCTTAGTTATTTGTAGATAAAATAAGAACATTTCATTGTCTAATTTACCTTGATTCCTCTATGGATTAATTGTTTATATTCATTACATGTACTTCACCAAAAACAGTTATTTGAATAGACTTAATCATCATCTTCAAGGCAAGAGATTCTTTTTCTATGGTCAAATAAAAATTGTTTGCATACAAAAATTTACAGAATAATAACTGGTGTTTCTCATATAACACCTGAAAATATTCACCTACTAAAAAACAAGATATTTTTGGGATATTTCCCATTAGAATGATGATAACTGGAAATAGTTAATTAAATTTTCGGCAAAAAATTAACCTAATTATAATATTACAATTTTGAAAATATGGCAAAAGTTTAATTAAACCCTGAACGGCAACTTTGCTAAAAAAAACTAACTAGAGCAATCAATATAATCCACTTTCAGGGTATTTTTAGCAGACACTCTTTCAGAAAATCCAATCAACGGCATTAAAAAATGGTGCAAAACCTTCAGCTTTACGATTTCTGATAATTCTTCACCGTTTTGCTTTTAAATAGGACGACCGTTACAATTTTAATTGGCTATAGAAAAATTCTATGTATTAGCTAGATGAAAAGTTACTTATTTGAATAAAGTTTCATTATCTAATTACCGCTAATATTAATCACAAAAGGTTTATTGTTAAAAAAAAAATAGTATATTGTTGTATTAGGAGTAGAAGCTTTACTTTTTTGTGCTGAAGCGGTAGGTTTGCAAGCCGAACGTAGTGAGGCTTGCAATACTGCTGAAGCACAAAAAAGTGCTTCTACTCCGTATGCAACACGCTATTTTTTCTCCAAACGAATGGGGTAAGCTCGGGGGCAAGTGGATGGTTGAGCGACAGTAAAAGTACGAGCGGCACCAAAAGTACTTCTACTGCCGCTCCAGCGGCACTAAAAGTACTTTTGCTGCCGCTGGGGTTGCCAAGCAGCATAGAAATTGAATTTCTATCACCTCGACAGGTGTTCACACGCTTGATTTGCCTAGCAGCATAGAAATCAAATTTCTGACATCTTGACAGGAGTTAACAAAGTGACGTTTTTCTGACGTTTGGAGAAAAATAATATTTTGAGTTATACTGAGCACATTAAACAAAAATATGAAAAGTTGATAATTTTTTTCCAGCAATATTTCATTGGTTGATTTTAATGAGTTAATGAACTTGTTGACTCATTAAAAACACTCGAAAAATCTCATTTTACAGTTACAGCTAAAAATTTGTCTGTAAACAGGATCTTCACGACGGAAAAAAATCCTGCTTGTATTGTCATCGGAACGCTTCTCACATTTGAAATGTATAAACTTTAATGACCATAATCAGGCCTCAAGTAGTATAGATGGAACAATCATTAGTTGCCACGCATTATGCGTCTCGCTAGTTAATTTGTCTTTATATTTGTTTGACATTGAGTATTAAATTTAATGGATAAAATTTTATTGAACAAAATTACTGTACCTAAATGATTTTTAGGAACTAATTTTCATTGACAATGGAAACTTTGCTTATATTTTCATTGGCTACTGACGTAGCTTTTCTTGAATAATAATTTCATCAGATAGATTTTCCATCAATAATGTTTGAGTTTAAAATGGAAGTACTTAACCAATAAATGAATTATGATGATGATGTTAATATAATAATATTAAGTCAAAATTCATTGCATTCATAGTATAATACAAAATTATGATGGACAAAAAATTATTTATTCACAGGCAATAATACAAATTATCTAATATTCACTTAATTTTCCAATAAAATATAAAATTTTTAAAATACATGAAATCAATAAAACACAGTCAAATATGGAACAGATGGAAGAGAAACACTCACGTTCAGTCATTGAACTTTCATTCTTAAAATCGTGGCGGTGCGGCGACAAAAATAAATTTCACGTTAAAATATCAATCTAGATTCCACTGAAAGCTGGTTGTCCCCGAAAATCGTGCTAGTATGAATAAATCGAGGATTCTGTGATAAAAAAGGAAATACGCCAGACTTTTCGACTGATAAAATACTAGAAAGATAGGCACAGACTTTTTTTAAAATTTCTGGTTTAGATTTTAAATCTATGCCAACAAAATTTAGTCAACTTTTCATAAACTGGAACAAGAGAATATTTGAAATTAACTTCAACATTAAAAAAACTATTTATCTAATTAAATTTCCAATTAGAGTAAAATCTGCTTAAATATTAAACCTTCAAGGGGTTCGCTATAACCTAGTGTTCATCCTATAAGAATCAATATTAATTTCACAATTGACAGCTTCTTAGTTAATTACTTTATTTTCTTTGATAATATGGCAGCAGTGCCCAAAATAATGAATTTTTGTTTCTTACGGCCAAGAGCCTTCAACAATAAGGAATTTTTCAAGTATTCTGATTGGAAATATTTAACAAAATTCCCATTATAATATAATCGAGAATATAATTTATTATAATTAATGTAAGTAGTCATTTTGCATTTTTCAAAGCTTAAGTAGTGTGTCTCAAATCCTTTCTTTCGGTTATAGTAATTTTTTATGTAAATTGAAAATCCAACTTTTGTCAAAAAGTAAATAATTTCCTCTTTATATTTAACGATTTTGTCTTTACATGATTATTTGGGACCCTCCAAATTCCATAGAGTAAGATTTGTGACAACCCTTGAGTCGAATAAATATGATTATCGCTCAAATGCGTCGGACATATTGCCAGGTATATATTTGATTTCCTCAAAAGTTTTGACGGTACTTAATTATTAAATTTGAAGCTATTACCGGCTCTTGAGGGCCTCTAGAAAAAATATCCAAGGCCTCAAGAGTAGAGAATAATTACAAGTAGAAAACGGGGAACGTGGATTACGAGATGGGAAAAATAGGCGCAAGAAATGACACTGTGTCACACCAAATAATGTTGGAACGACTGGATGATGTTGGTGAAAGAGGAAAATATTTGCAGCTATTCAAATCTTTCCTTAGTGAAAGGCCTCAGAAAGTCAGAATAGAAAACGAACTTAGTGAAGCATTCACGGCGGAGTTTGGTGTGCCACAGGGAACAGTCCTTGGACCTGTCCTTTTTACTATCTACATAAATGAAATAACTAAAATAACAAAACATGCAAAAGTTATCTGCTTTGCTGATGATACGGTGTTGTTGATCAGTTCTGCCACCTGGAATGAGACATATACAAAGGCTGAAAAAGCTATTAATGATGTTAAGCAGTGGTTGGATATAAGTTCATTGACCCTTAATACAGAAAAGACAAATTTTGTCACATTCACTAAGACAGGGGCGACTCAGCCAACCCAGGAATGCCTGACAGTCCATGTTGTGGGATGTGCTTTGGCAGGAGAATGTAACTGTAAAACTAAACTCAAAAAGAAAGATTGTGTAAGGTATTTAGGAGTTTTTATTGATCAATGTTTAAAATATGAGAAACATATTGAATATGTGACGAGTAAACTAAGAAAGCTCCTGTATAAATTCCTACAACTTAGGCAAATCCTTAAGCAAAAAACTATTAAAATGGTGTATCATTCTCTTGTTGAATCTGTCCTAGGATATGGATTGGTTGTATGGGGCCTTGCGTCTAAAAAAGCTCTCAAACCAGTTAATGTGATACAAAAAAACATAGTAAAAATAATTTTATTTAAGGATAGACTTTATTCCTCCATTACCCTATTTAGTGATGCTGAACTGCTTTCCTTACAATTGCTCACTGTCAAAATTTTGGCTCGATTTATGGTCAAATATGATATCTTCAGAACCTACAAAAGTACAAATGTTGCCACAAGGAATGCGGGTGAACTTATTATACCTAGAATGCACTATACTAAAACTCAAAAACATATTGCATTTGTCGGTCCCAAGATCTATAATGTCCTTCCAAATGAATTTAAAAATAAATGTTATAACAAATCCAAAAAGAAAATAAACTCCTGGATCTCTGAGAATAAGTTAATACTTATTCCGCTATTGAATTAAGTAATGATAATTGTGATTTTTTGTATTGTTGTTTCACTTAGAATAACGTATTATTATTTATTTTTTCTCTTGTGATAATCTTAAGCCAATAATATGATGCATATATAGTTTTTCTTAGAGCATACACACACAAACCTTTAGGTTCATTTGTTTGCTCACAACACATTTGTTATGAATTATTGTGAATTTATATTCTTGTTGATTTGAAATAAATGAAATGAAATAAAAACACTGATATCGTTCATGTGGGGCGAATACTACCCTACAATGACCCTTGAACAAAAGGATCACCAATTAACTCGGACGATATAGAAATAAACGGAGCAGAATAAGCAGGGTTAAGGAATCTGAAACCGGATGCCTCGGAGACCCATTAACTATAGTCCACCCAGAAGAACATTTGGCCTCGAAATTCCAAATTCAACTCACTAGAAAATCTGTCAGCCCACACAACTATAAAATGTGATTTAACGGAAATCCAGCAACAAAGTAGAACCTGAATGACACCACACTGCGTCTAACGATCAACTAGAAGCTTGCAACATCGACAAAAAAAAAGTAGCCGGCCCGCAAAGTATAACATCTATGGGAAATCATATCCAAAGATAAGTACTATTATATTATTATTAGATTATATGCTATTTTTTTATGTAATTAAATATAGCGGTAGCTCAGGTTCAGCTAAACCAACAAATTAGCGCTACAATGCGCAACTTTTTCCAAATTTAACCAACCCTGTATCTCTTATGGTTATGGAGATTCCTGTAGAGTGCATCCTTATCCGGGACACCCTGTATACACACAGGAGGAATAAGAAATTTACTAACACTTTGATCTTATTATTGCAGGGGCCATTACGATGAAGCTGAGGACCAAAAAAAATTCCTGGCAGCAAGTGAGAGCGGACAGGAAGGCTCAATAAGTAAGATTTTTGTAAAGGTATGATCACATGACACTTAGCGTTAGGGACCAACGCACAGAGGTCTAAATGTAAAAATTACGGGGACATTAGGTGACAAACTTGACTTCACTGGATATTGATAATATGTATGATTTTTTAGACAGAATAAAGTGAGACCTTATGTGTATATCAAGGTTTTTTGTTTGGTAGATCGGAATGCGATAAAATTGGGGACAACGGAGACAAAAATATAAATCCTCATTTAGTTAGAATTTATTCTCGATTATCTTCGAGTTCGTTTCGATAGTTAGTGTTGATAATATAATATCGTGTTTTGTTTAATTATTCAGGCATGTCTGCTGATTTGTTGGGTAAACTTAGTTACTTATTTCGTAGCACTAATTTTGATATAAATAATTTTCAAAGAAGTACTCAAAATTTTATTTAAGTTCCAAGAATGGAAGGCCCCAAAAAAAAAACGAAACTTTTGTTAACCGTCAAACTCAATCTATTTTAAAGCTAGTATTTCTGACTTTCTTGAAACTATATACTCAGCTGCAACCAGCTGCAATCTTGTGAAATTTTTATTTTTTTCCTCTTCAGGTACTGTTTCGGGCGTGACTCGAAAACAGTTATTTGAGTTTCTGAATGAAAATGGCTGGATGGGAAGTGCCAATTCTTCGATTGTGAAAAACAAGATGGGCGACTTTGTCAATCAACGCATCCCTACTGCCGACAAGGATGACCTAACCAACAGAATTTCGTGGTTTTCGACGCAAATTGCGTTACGTTGGAAAAGGTGCCACCGAAATAAGATTTACTTTTTGAATAAACATGAAATTTGGCTCAATGAGTTTGTTTATAAATCTAAGTGCCAAAGCACCTTCCAGCGACACGCAAAAAAGCCTTCGAGAAAGAACACAAGAGAATTTAGTGACGTTAGTGCTAGAACCAGGAGAAGACGAACACAAGAATTGGTTTCTCACCATAGTCCTGCTGAACTTGCGTTTGCTACTCAGTCTGGATATACGAAAAGAGGAAAGAGAAATGTTGCTTTCGTCATAAAAAAAGCCACGATTTCTAGTCCAGAAGAGTTGACTAAAATAAAACAGTTAGGAAGGTTCAACAACGAGATACGACCATTTTCTCCAGTAGACGCGTCTTTTTTTATGACGAAAGCAACATTTCTCTTTCTTCTTTTCGTATATCCAGACTGAGTAGCAAACGCAAGTTCAGCAGGACTATGGTGAGAAACCAATTCTTGTGTTCGTCTTCTCCTGGTTCTAGCACTAACGTCACTAAATTCTCTTGTGTTCTTTCTCGAAGGCTTTTCTGCGTGTCGCTGGAAGGTGCTTTGGCACTTAGATTTATAAACAAACTCATTGAGCCAAATTTCATGTTTATTCAAAAAGTAAATCTTATTTCGGTGGCACCTTTTCCAACGTAACGCAATTTGCGTCGAAAACCACGAAATTCTGTTGGTTAGGTCATCCTTGTCGGCAGTAGGGATGCGTTGATTGACAAAGTCGCCCATCTTGTTTTTCACAATCGAAGAATTGGCACTTCCCATCCAGCCATTTTCATTCAGAAACTCAAATAACTGTTTTCGAGTCACGCCCGAAACAGTACCTGAAGAGGAAAAAAATAAAAATTTCACAAGATTGCAGCTGGTTGCAGCTGAGTATATAGTTTCAAGAAAGTCAGAAATACTAGCTTTAAAATAGATTGAGTTTGACTCTTAACAAAAGTTTCGTTTTTTTTTTGGGGCCTTCCATTCTTGGAACTTAAATAAAATTTTGAGTACTTCTTTGAAAATTATTTATATCAAAATTAGTGCTACGAAATAAGTAACTAAGTTTACCCAACAAATCAGCAGACATGCCTGAATAATTAAACAAAACACGATATTATATTATCAACACTAACTATCGAAACGAACTCGAAGATAATCGAGAATAAATTCTAACTAAATGAGGATTTATATTTTTGTCTCCGTTGTCCCCAATTTTATCGCATTCCGATCTACCAAACAAAAAACCTTGATATACACATAAGGTCTCACTTTATTCTGTCTAAAAAATCATACATATTATCAATATCCAGTGAAGTCAAGTTTGTCACCTAATGCCCCCGTAATTTTTACATTTAGACCTCTGTGCAACGCTTTCACAGGAGGAGCATATGTCAGCTAGTCTATAAATAAAAACCATCCTGTATATCAAAAACCCATTAATTAAAACTAGAACACGGTTCATCAACAATCAGCAGTTTAAGCCTTTTTCTAGACATTTCATTCTATTGCATTAAAATTGGCCTGTAAGATGTTCACTTGCCAGACCGGTATACGGTAAGTGCCTTTTGTAGTTGTGTATTTTCCTGAAGTGCAACCCCCAACGTCAGGTCCTACCCACATTAGCCGCGAGGCGTGTGACAATATTTTTAACAAATTAAGAGCCAGTAATTATTAAATTTTAAGCTATTAGCGGATCTTGATGGCCTCTAAAAACAATATCCAGCATTTCAAGAGCCGATAATAATTGTTTGGATCAAAAATAACATTTTGAACACTAGAAAATATTTGTATCAAATAATTTTTTTTGAAATTTCAGGAGAATTTAGCATAAATAAATCCATGAAAAATAAGAAGCAAGTCTATGAATTTCAGTAGAGTCCCGGATGTTGCGTGGGCATTTTTTAATTCAAAGGGAATAAATCCGTAATGTCCGTTTTCTACATCAAGGGCGGAATTATAAAACTATTTTGACTGCTAACCAACAGTTAACTTCTGGAATTACGATGAAAAGTTACGTCATTCCATAAGTTAGCTTTTAGTTATTCTGTCAAAATAGTTTTATAATACCCACCCTTAAAGATGTTTGGTGTGGCTTAACTAATAAAGAACTGTGCTTTTGCATTATCGAGGCCTCTTTGGCTGATATACAATAAATCTCTGTCATTGGGTATATTTCCCAATGTATGGGAAAT
Organism: Ceutorhynchus assimilis; assembly: GCA_917834065.1. Taxonomy (NCBI): domain Eukaryota; kingdom Metazoa; phylum Arthropoda; class Insecta; order Coleoptera; family Curculionidae; genus Ceutorhynchus; species Ceutorhynchus assimilis. Next base: position 25,819,421 of record OU892280.1, on the reverse strand, counting down.
GTCATTTGTGTGTCCAATTTATAAAAACAATGGTTCAAGAAATGAGGTCACTATCGGCCAATAACTATAATGTCACATTTCCCCAAAATTTTTGAATGTATTGTTAATGAATTTCTTTCTGCGTGTTTCCAAAATATTATCTCTGTCAAACAGCATGGTTGTTCAAAGAGCAGATCAATTACAACAAATTTACTATTATACGAACAAGTAATTTCTAAAGCGCTTGAGAATGGAATTGCAGTTGACTCCATTTATACATATTTTGAAAAGGCTTTTGACACGGTGGATTTTGGTATTTTGTTGCAGAAGCTTTCTGGTTATGGTGTGAATGGTACAGTGTTCTTAACCATATTTTTGAATGTTGTGTTCCCCTGAAAATAAAACGGAGTCGGAGATATCCCTCATATTATACGCGGGAGATTATTAATAACATCCACAAAAAGGAAGTTGCACGTAAAAGGTACCTTAAATTCCGAACTCAACTTTGCTCTGAACAGTTTAACACACTTCGTAAAGTAGTGAAGTCTCAAATTAAAAAATCTTATATTGGGTACATTGAAGGTGTTGAGCTGTCTATCAAAAATGATCCCAAAACCTTTTGGCCGTTTATCCAGAGTAAAAAAAACCAGACCACAATTCCAGGCGAGATGCATTTTGAAAATGCACAACACTCAAATGCGCAGGACATAGTTAATGCTTTTGGCACATTTTTTCACAGCGTTTACACTGAGTCCGTTCCAAGCTACGGTGAGTCAATTCCATTATGTAATAGTAACATTGACTTGCCATTTATTGTATTAAATGATATAATCAGAGCGGGTAAAAGGCTCAATAACAAGTTAACTGCGGGAGCGGACTCTATACCAAGTTTTATAGTTAAAGATTGCCTTGGTGTTCTGGCTGACCCTCTGCAATTTATTTTTAACCTCATCCTTGAAACCAGCTGTTTTCCTTCAGGATGGAAAGTGGCAAAGGTAATTCCAATCCACAAAAAAGGCGATCGCTCATTAATAACTAACTATAGACCTATATCATTACTCTGTAATTTCTCTAAGATTTTCGAAATAGTTATACACAATAAACTTTATCCATTGGTTAGGGGCTTGCTGTCTGAAGAGCAACATGGCTTTATGAGTGGCCGGTCATGCATGTCCAACTTGTCCTGTTTATCCCATAATTTGTGCACTACTTTGGACAGTGTCGGCCAAGTCGACGTAGTATACACCGATTTTCGTAAAGCCTTTGATCGTATTGATCACTATATTTTGACCAATAAGTTGCACGCCTTGGGCTTTTCGGATAGGCTGGTGAATTTGCTTAAGTCTTACCTGTTGGATAGAAGTCAGTTTGTACAGTGTGAGGGCTTCAGATCATTCCTATTCAATTCCTCATCTGGTGTCCCGCAAGGGTCTAACTTGGGCCCTTTCCTCTTTAACATCTTTGTAAACGATCTTATTGAGACACTGCCTTGTTCGAAGCTTGCATATGCCGATGACCTTAAGCTTTTTGCCACAGTTACTACTACCCAGGATTGTATTACGTTACAGTCGTGCCTGGATATTTTGAATGATTGGTGCAAGGAAAACAGGCTTTTTTTGAATGTTGAGAAGTGCAATATTATCAGTTTCCACAGAAAAAAAATTCCTGTTGTATTTGACTATACCATTGAAGGTACTATATTGGCTCGGCTCAATCAAATCAAGGATTTAGGAGTGATATTCGATAGCCGTTTAACTTTTGTACCTCATGTTGACGCAACAAGTGCATCAGCCCTCAAGACGCTTGGCTTTGTTTTCAGAAACAGCAGACATTTTTCAAATCTATTTACCTTTAAACTTTTGTATTACACTTTTGTAAGGTCAAAGCTTGAGTATGGTGCAATTGTGTGGAGTCCTATATATGATTGTCATGTTAAATCTATTGAAACTGCCCAGAGACTATTTCTTAAATATTTAGCAGTTAAGGTAGATGGTGTTTACCCCCCAAGGGGCGTTGATCATCATCAGCTACTTGAGCGATTCAGCGTTCAATCTTTGGCCGACCGAAGAAAGGTTCAGGCAGTGAGGTTTTTATATAATCTCTTGCATCATATTATAGACTGCCCATACCTAGTCGCTGAAGTGTTGTTTCATGTTCCACGCATTGGGGGCAGATATAGTCGGACATTTCATCTGTGCACAGCTAGATCTAACGTCTTATCACAGAGCCCAGTGTATCTAATGTGCGCTGTTTACAATACTGTGTCGGGCGAATGTGATATTAATCATGATAGGCTGTCGCGGATTGTTGGTGCTCTTTCCATTGATTGATTATTAGCTTTAGGTTTCTTGCATTGGTGAAAAAAAAATGTTTTTGTTTTTTTTTTTTGTTTGTTGCATTTATTATTATTATTATTATTTTTTTGCTCTGTTTTTGTTATTTATCTATAATTTAGCACGGTATATGATAATAGCTATAGTGTGCTGTTGTGCACGATTTTCTATATAGTTTTTCTTTAAATTGTATGTGTTTTTTCCTGTAATTGGGTGTATTCCTGTTGGAAATAAAGGCTTATTATTATTATTATTATTGTTGAAATGGCTTGCATCATATTTGATAGGTCGTAAGCAAAGGGTAAAAATTAGAACATCTTTATCTGATAATTATAATGTAACATCTGGAGTTCCACAAGGGGGTCATCTTGCTCCATTACTTTTTAATATTTTCATAAATGATATTATTGACTGTTTCCATCATAGTAATGTTTTATTGTACGCAGATGATTTAAAGTTATTTACTTAGGGTAATTGACTCACCAGATGCATCAGTACTCCTGCAGGAAGACCTTCAACGTTTTGAGAAATGGTGCGAGAATAATAATATACAACTCAACATAGATAAATGTAAATGTATACAATTTAGCAGAAAGTCAAGTCCAAAACTTAACTCATATTATGTACAAAATATTCTGCTTGATGGTGTAACTACAATTAAGTATCTGGGAGTTGTGTTTGATCACAAGCTAACTTTTGTGGATCATATTAATTATATTTGTAATAAAGCTCTGAAAATGTTTGGCTTTGTAAAAAGACATACCAAAGATTTCAAAAATGTATTCTGATTTAGTTAGATCTCAACTGGAGAATAATACTTGTGTATGGTCACCATACTATCAGTGTCACAGAGATAGACTAGAAAGAGTGCAGCGCAAATTTTTGTGACACATTAGATTTAGATTGGGACTTGATGTTGAAACAGGTACTTATGATCATCTACTGAACATGCTGAATATGAAGTCCTTGAATGAAAGGATAATTAATTTTGACAAAGTATTTATTTATAAGATACTTAATAACAATATAGATTGTAATGACCTCCTGCAACTTGTTCAGATTCATACTCCTCCTAGATCACTTAGAGTTGTGAATACATTCAGCATTGAAAACCATTGCACCAATTATGGTCAATTCTCATCCATAAATAGAATGATGTCTCATGCAAATGAATTGATAATTGACTTGTTTAACACCTCCTTGTACTCCCTTGGGGCGGCGCTTAATAATCGATAGATTTAGTTTAGGCGCCTAACCTACATATTTTAGTGATTTGATGTTCCATTGTTGTTTTTATGATTGATGTAAATGAAGTTTATATTTTATAATCCGTTTGTCATTTATACATTGTGTATTTGATTTTTTTTCAAAATTTTTTTATCATTTTATTCTTAGACTTATTTTCTGTAAAATTGGGAATTTCCCATTAATGAATAAATAAATAAATAAATAAAGAATGAAAAATGAATAAATATTTATTGCTTCATATTGACTTTAGAAATTGCATTTTGAGTAATTCAGGGATGTGAAAGTTTCATAGGAGTTTATAGCTTTTTGGATCATTTCTGCCTCTTTAAACTCTGAAGACTGAAAAGTAAGGCATTTAACTTTTCAAAGCAGTTTCCAACTTCCAGAGACCAACAAAATTGAGAAAAACTGCTATTCAAGGAGAGTTTCTGAGAACTGAAGAAGAATTTATTGACTGTTTGCTTAATTATATTCTTGGAAAGTAATTTTTGAATGATTAAAGGCCTTTTACAGGAATTTAGAGCTTCAACAATATGAAAAACTTTTATTTTGTATGACTTGATTGGTGCAAATTCCAAACAAATGTTTAGAAAAAAGGACAAATAAAAAACCGTTTTTTTAAAATATTGCTTTTACAGACAGAAAATTAAAATAAAATTGTGAAACCCATAACTAGTTGTTATTTGTTTGAAACTGTTAGATATTTGTAATACTTAAAAGTATGTAGGTTCTTATTTTATTGTTACTTGTTACAAATCAACTTACAATCTCAACCTCAATTTCAACAAAACATAAAAATCATTTCTCAAGAAATTACATATAAAAGCATTTGGAAATATCATGTTAACAAAACTTTTATTTTAAATTCAAGGATTAAGAGCCAATATCAAAAAACACCATTCAGTTTTTTTTTTAATATTTTTCAATTCATAAGGATCAGTATAGAGAATCAGCAATAGAAATTCAAATTTTTGAAACCAGTTCCTGCACGAAATTAGTTTTCTTTTTTAAATAACTCATCTACCTACTTGTACTGTATGAAAATATTTAAATTATGTAAATGTTAATCTATTTTAACTGGCAATTTAAAATGAAGTGTGGGCAAATCATTGACATTTTTTTTGTAAGATTCGGGCACTAGAAAAAATATGGGATATAGAAACTAATTAATGATTTTTTTAACTGAACATGGCATCTTGAGTAAATCCTAATTTGGTTATCAGGTGGGAACAAGCACAAATGACGCAATATTCGCCGTTTTGGAGGACCTTTATTTAAGCCTAAATATTGGGAATATAGCCACGACAGCATTTTGTGACTGCAGTAAAGCGTTTGATAGCGTGAATAATGAAATATTGCTTGGCAAGCTTTTCCTTTACAGATTTAGAGGTGTTGCTATGGAGTGGTTTGAATTTTTCTTGTCGGATAAAAAACAGACAGTTGGGTCAATGGGCATTTTATCCAATGAATGTTCAATACACCATGGTGTTCCGCAGGGCTTCGTGGTTGGACCCATTTTATTTCTTCTGTATATTAAGGACCTTGCATCTCTTATCATAAGCGGACGATTTACAATTTTGGCACATGATACAACTGTCCTGTGATCTCACAAAGAGTATAAATCCCTGATGACAGTTTATATCAGAAGATTTAGTAATGATTAAGCAATGGTGTGATGCCAATCTTCTATTTTTAAATGTAAACAAAACCAAATTATTATGTACAAGACAAACCATTGGAAATTAATGACTGGACCAATTTCCTTGAAATTAATATCGATACAGGATGAAATTTCATGACCATATATTGGTTTTAGGACAGAAACTAGCTAGAGGGTGTTATGCGGTTAGGATTCAAAGAAGATGGGTCTAGAGGCTGCTAAATTAGCACACTTTTCTCTTGTTGAAAGTCATATACGCTATGGAATTGCTTTCTGGGGTTGCTGCAGCCAATATATAAACTCTGTATTTGTTTAACAAAAGAGAGCAAGAAGGTATGTCTGTCATAAAACTGTTAGAGAGTCTCGTAGGTCTCTATTTGAGAATCTTAACATATTTACTTTATGTTGTGTTTTTATAGTCAAACCAACCTGTTATATTTATAAAAAATTTGGAAGGCATCCTAATAACACTTATTGTAGCAAACCATATAATACCAGGCACAAACAGAACAGACTAAAAACTCTGTAATTTACTTGAGTATTAAGATTTTTAAACATCTGCCAAATGGCATTAAAACAGCACAAACACTGATGCACTTTGAGAAATCATTTGTGTTGCGTTTTATAATTTGCATGAGTATTTTGATAGCACCTGGGAGTAACCCAGTACTTATTTTGAATGTGATGTATTTTCGAGTGTATTTTGTTGTATTGGAATTATTGTATGTACAGGGTGTCCAAATTTGGATGGTTTTAATAGGAAACATCAATTTCTGAGCAAGATACAAAAAAATGAACCCCCCACTCCGAGGCTCAAATTTCATGAATTTTTGATTGGTGCAAACCGCATTTTGATATCTTCAACCGTTTAGCCGCTAGAGGGCGATTCTCGATTTTGAGCAATAATCTGAAACCATCATAACCGATCATAACTTTTTTGTTTATAAAAATTATTGATTTCCATAAAAACTTTCTAAAAGCACTTTTTCAAGCAGAATTCAGTGTCGTTCTCAGTTTTTTTCTAGTTGGTTCCAACTCCGAGATATTGACCAAAGTCTGGTTTTTTTCAATAGGACACTTTATATATTAATAGCTCATCAGAAAGCTCGGCTTTTTCTGATTTCAATGATATAAAGTTCGATAGGTTTATCTCTAATAGTTTACGAGAAAAAAAATTATTTCGGTTTTTGTCATAAGAAGTAATGTGTAAGAAAAGGACTTTATATCTGTAAGGAAACTGAGAAAGGTCTCTTTCTAACTCAATATTTCTTATGACAAAAGTCGAAATATTTTTTTTTCTCAAAAACTGTTAGAGATAAACCTATCGAAATTTTTATCATTGAAATCAGCAAAAGCAGAGCTTTCTAATGAGCTATTAATATATAGGGTGTCCCATTGGAAAAAATCGGATTTTGGTCAAAATCTTGAAATCGAGGCCCAATAGAAAAAAACTGAAAACGTCACGGAATTCTGCTTGAAAAAGTGCTTCTAGGAAGTTTTTACAGAAATCAGTTATTTTTATAAACAAAAAAGTTATGAAGATTTCACAGTATTGCTCAAAATCGAGAATCGCCCTCTAGCGGCTAAACGGTTGAAGATATCAAAATGCGGTTTGCACCAATCAAAATTTCAAGAAATTTGAGCCTCGGAGTGGGGGGTTCATTTTTTTGTATCTCGCTCAGAAATTGACGTTTCCTATTAAAACCATCCAAATTCGGACACCCTGTACAGGGTGCTGCAATTTGGAGTGTTTCAACAGGAAAAACGTACTTCCAGACCAGATGGAGGAAAATTGACTTAGATGTCATGGGATCGATTTTCGAGAAACGTCGATTGTCAAAAACCGTATCGCGATATCTTCAATGGTACCATTAATACAGGGCGATTTTTGATTTTCCCCTATTATGAAAAATGATGGCTATAAGTTAAACATTATGGAGACACTTTTTTGAGCACAATCCAGTGGCGGACTCGATTTTTTTCGATATCGCTCCGATTTCGAGATATCGACCAAATTTCGATATTTTCAAATGAAACTCCCTATATATTAATAGCTCATTGGATAGCTCTGTTTTTGCTGATTTTAATGATATAAAGTTCGATAGGTTTATCTCTAATAGTTTTCGAGAAAAAAAATTATATTTGTTTTTGTCGTAAGGACCAATGTGTTAGAAAAGGATTTTATATGTGTAAGGAAAGTGAGAAAGGTCTCTTTCTAACACATTGTTTCTTATGACTAAAACAGATATAATTTTTTTTCTGGAAAACTGTTAGAGATAAACCTATCGAACTTTATATCATTGAAATCAGCAAAAACAGAGCTATCCAATGAGCTATTAATATAAAGGATGTTTCATTTGAAAATATCAGAATTTGGTCGATATCTCGAAATCGGAGCGATATAGAAAAAAACCGAGTCCGCCACTGGATTGTGCTCAAAAAAGTGTCTCCATAATGTTTTTACAGAAATGAAAAAAATTGACAAATAAAAAACTTATAGCCATTTTTCATAATAAGGGAAAATCGAAAATCGCCCTGTATTAATAGTACCATTGAAGATATCGCGATACGGTTTTTGACAATCGACGTTTCTCGAAAATCGATCCCATGACATCTAAGTCAATTTTCCTCTATCTGGTCTGGAAGTGTGTTTTTCCTGTTAAAACACTCCAAATTGCAGCACCCTGTACAGGGTGATCCAGTATAAAGTGAACACCCCTACCTTTTCGCTAAAAAAAATTTTTTTCAACAAATCAAGATAGCCATTTGGTGTATTTTGTTTCTAGGTGTTTGAGAACGTTTTTCGAAATTTAATTAGATTTTTCGTTAAAGCGCTGTGACCAAAAAACTAATTTTTTTAAATGGAATGACCTATATTTAAAGTTAGATGCCGATCTCAATTTTCGATCTCATATTATAGCACTTAATAAGAAGCTCGTGTCAGGCTGTTTCTGCGTTAAAATTGTTGCTGGAAACCTTAACATCCCGATCGCCAAATCCGTTTACTATGCAGTTGTCCACTCTCATCTTTCTTACGGTTTACCTTTTTGGGGCTGTTGCTCCCGGTACCTCTTCGAGTCAGTCTTCAGAATTCAAAAACGTGCAGTTCAATTTATTGCTGGTGCATCGCCGCGAGACCACTGTAAACCTTTATTTGTTTCTTACAATATTTTAACTCTTCCGTCTCTCTTTGTCCTGGAATCGGTCACTCTTGTTCACAAACACAAATCTCTTTTTCCTGCACATCAGAGCTCTCGTAGTACCCGTCAAAGACATGCTATACCACTTCCAATTCCACATTCTACGCTTGTTAAAAACTCTATTATTTATACTGCCATAAAATTGTATAATCACCTTCCTACAGCTATTATGAATATTCCCGATGTAGCCAAATTCCGTAAAGAACTCAAAAACATCTTTGCAAAGAAAGCCTTCTATTCCGTGGAGGAGTATTTGGACTTTTCATTTTGAATTTTCATGATATGTTTTGCTTTTATTTTTGGGAATTTCATTTAATTTTATATGCTACTTTAAACTATTAAATTGTCTTTCTTAAACCAATCCCTTGATCAAGGATGGTCCTATTGCTTCAGTTACAAAGCCAAACTCAATCGGTAACCGTTCTATGTTGCTAGATTACCAGGTTCCTTTTCTTTTGTTACTATTAAATGTGTTTTTTTTACATAGTTATTTTTTAATGTTTTGTTTTTTATTTTATCTAATTGTTTTTGTTTGTTTTTTATTTTATCTAATTGTTTTTATCTTAAAAATTTTAAACCTTATGACCAATGTGATATTAATTAGATATAGATTTGTGACTATGAAATTTGACTGCTAACAATTTTTATAATTAATGTATTATCTGTATTTCTGATTTGTTAAGTAAGTACCTTCATTCATGTTTTTCTAATTTAATTTAAGCTAGTTGTATTTTTTAGATAACATAGGATTTTTGGATTGAATGTTGGATGTTGGACTGATGTGTGTGTGTTTTGTATTTTTTTATATTTAATCTTTATATTTGTTTTTTGTGTCCACTTAATGGATTTTTTATTGCGATGTATTTAAGACTTAGCTTTGTCAATAAGGATCAATGTAATCTTTGACAATAAAGCATGTTTACTACTAAATCAATTTTTTAAACGTCCCTATTTTTCTCATTTCAAATATATAGTTTGTTTATCTTTATTTTAAACATTTGCGATATATTCTCACTTCAAAATTCAAATAAAAATAGCCGAAAAGGTATCAAGGTAAATCTAAATTATTTTACCTTTAATAAAGCTGCTGGTGATTATGTTTTATGATACCTTTTCGGCTATTTTTATGTGAATTTTGAAGTGAGAATATATCGCAAATTTTCAGAATAAAGAAAAACCAACTATATATTTGAAATGAGAAAAATAGGGAAGTTTAAAAAATTGACTTAAATATAGGTTATTCCATTTAAAAAAATTACTTTTTTGGTCACAGCGCTTTAACCAAAAATCTAATTAAATTTCGAAAAACGTTCTCAAACACCTAGAAACAAAATACACCAAATGGCTATCTTGATTTTTTTCAAAATTTTTTTTTTTGCGAAAAGGTAGGGGGTGTTTACTTTATACTGGATCCGAGGGGTCATTCACTAGGGAAAAATGTGACAAGATTTCGGATTTAGAGCGATTTTGAGGGATTTCGGGTGATTTCGGAGGATTTCGGTAGGATTTTGGAAAGATTTCGAGGGATTATTCACTGTGACAAGATTTCAGATTTAGAGCGATTTTAAGGGATTTCAGTCAATTTCGAAGGATTCCGGATGATTTCGGAGAATTTCAGGTGACTTCGTAAATATTTTAATTTAATTTCAGACTGTTACCTACTTATCTTATAAGTATGTATAAACTGAAAAACGGCCGCGTTAACCCTTTTATGAATTTTGGGCCAATTGCGAGAGATTTTTGGGTTTACGGAAAGATTTCTGAAAGATTTCGGAGTGATTTCGTGGATTTCGTAAAGATTTCGGGGATTTCAGACGAATTTGTGACACGATTTCGGGGAGTGATTAACACCTTGACTGGATCACTCTGTACATAGAATATAGAATTACTCGAGGAATTACTCTATGTGACTTTTTTTTAAGCTTTCTGGAGGATTTTAATTATTGTATTTATTTCATTTTATCTTTTCTTTTAATCCTAGGTAGCTTTGTCAATAAATAGTACGTTTTTATGATGAGGCTTGTTTTGACTTTGATTTTTTGATCCCGGATTTTCCTTGAAAATAATAATTTGCTAATTCCTGAGACAAAATTGATTTATGATTAACTGAAAAAATGTTATTACTAGTTTGCGGTTAAGGATGATTAGGATGGAAAATACACTTAGTTTAGTAGCATCACTTATTTGGTAATAAAGATGGATTTTTTAAATGGAGAAAATTGGTTTTAATTTTTTGAAGAATAGATGACCAGGTAGACGACAACAATTAAGGTACCATCATCACCAAAAGTATCTAGGACGAAAATATAATAATTGCTGCTCCGAGTACCAGGACTCAGAACAACTAGGTTTCATGAAAAATTTCAAGACATCTTCTATCAGAGTTCTGAGCATTTATTTAATAAGTAGTCAGATTTGGTAGAAGAGCATTTAGAGCAAAAAGAAATACATAGTTGGATTCAGAAGGTAAATAAAAATTGTTTTTACCAAGAATTCATGAAGTTAATTGAAGTGTTTTCCCAACCATAGCGCTAATATTTATGTAGAAGCAATAAAAGCAAATTATTTATAGAACACTTTGGAATCACATTAAAGAAAACCCATTAAAATAATAATAAATTTGCGGATAGCCTTGACATCCAAAAATAAAAGAACTTCCTTTCGATCCTTTTCCTCCAACCCAAATCTACTTTTGAATTAAAATTTTAAAAAAAGAACAAATCAAAAATCGCGCCTAGCTGTTGATAAGATTTTAATCCAGATAAAAATAGAGTATAAAAACGAGCACAGTAAAAACTGATAAGCCACTTACCTGGCTGGTTTCCTAGCACTTTACTTTACTTTAGTACGGTTTTTTACAGGAGCAAAATACATAACCGTGTCATCACAAATCTCAAGAAATCTGTTTCTGAATGACAAATGACAGTTCTAGTGCTGGACAATATTTATCGATGTCTTTCAAGCGATGTTTTGTTATCGAAGTTTGATTTTTTGCCATCAATCATCGATAATCTATTGGATATTTTGATTATCGATAATCGATGTCTTATTCTTATAGCGTTTTCTGTTGGTAAAACTCGTGCTGTCCGAGTTCTGCACTCAACACTGAATCAGTTCACGTTTAGTGCAATCTCAAAAGAACATGAATTTGGCGCGTTTTGTCATTCTTTTAAAATTTATTATTTAACGATCCCTGATCCCTAACCTAACCTAAAGACATTTTCAATGGAATAAAAATTAAAAACGTTTGTGTGTATGAAAAAGTTGAAAACGGAAGTTTTTCCTGTATGTAAAGTACATAATTATGCTGTCTCCCGAAATGTGCAGAAATAATTCCAATGATACCTGCGTTGAAATTAATTTTTATGTCAATTTCAATAATAAAATTTTGAATTTTTTGTATCTCATTATCCCTGGCAAACATTCAGGCCTATGATGTGTATTCTGTCCTGTTATTTCAACGTCTCTGTGTTAAGGCTCAACATCTATTTCTGTCTCTATTTTGATGTTGCTGCTAAAATAACAGAAAATGATACATCATAGGCCTGCGATTGTATATAATATAATAGATCCGATTAAATTTCATTGGTTGAAAACAGTCAGAAACAGTCAGAAAACTAGTTTTAAGTTAAAACTAGTTTTCTGACTGTTTTCAACCAATGAAATTCACTCTGACTGGTTTGTGATTTCTGCAGAAACAGACCTAATAATTCTTCCTCTTCATCGCTGTCGCTCGACGAAGATAAAAAATATAGAATTTTATCAATATCGATATCTATAATTTTTTGGTTTTGTTTATACACAGACTTTTCGGCACTTTACGCCATTTTTGTTGTGCCCTGACATTGGCACGAGCTCTCTGACCTCGTGCTGGAAAAGTTGCACGAGGGCAATAATTGATTGCCCTGGTTTTCCAATAGAACATAAAAACCCGCTCGGAAACTGCCAACAGAACATAATTTTTGCATGAGTGCAGCGAGTTTTACCAACAGAAAACGGTATTATTCAATGATTTTGTCCTCACTAGCTGGGTTCGGCTATTCAGCGCGGAGTTGGAGTGGAGTGAACAGAGCTAATCGAGTCACAACCCGAACGGCTGGAGTGCGAAAGGAGTCACTTAGAGTGCACGGAGTGAGCAAGCCGAACCCACCTACTAGGTGTAATCTAAGTACTCCATACGCATTCTGATCAAAGCAGCTTTCTTTTCACGGGCTTGGGCGCCCCAGGGCGCCTTGGATCACGATTTTGAAATGTGTCAACCGTTCTTTTTAATCGGGGCGTCAAGCCCCGGGGTCGTCTATCCCCAATGCTAGCGCTGGGACCATGAAACATGCTATGTAATTTAGGTGAGATTTTTTAACACAGATTTTGATCCTTAATTACCGTTTTTTTTAGAGCGTGCACCGACGCGCCCCAGGGCGTCAAAGCCTGGGGTTTCAAAGCTCTGAAAAGAAAGCACCTCATTTAGGTAAATATATGCTATTTGCCGAAATTAGTGTAAGGGCGGTTACACACGGACGTGGATGTCTTAATACATAAGACGGTTACACACGGACGTGGATTTCTTAATACATATACGTGCATACATCAACGTGCAAACAACAACGTGCATGGCGCTTTTGTACAGACGCTCGCACAAAACTGCAGTCTTGCTATTCTTGCTACAGTGTTCCGAGTGTGCATACAAAATTGCACATTCAAACACGCGACGGTATTTTGAATACACATTGATGTTTTTGTTTGCACGTTCATGTATGTGCGTACATGTTCTCAGACATCCACGTCCGTGTGTACCCGCATAAAGGGCGGTTACACACGGACGTGGATGTCTTAATACATATACGTGCATACATCAACGTGCAAACAACAACGTGCATGGCGCTTTTGTACAGACGCTCGCACAAAACTGCAGTCTTGCTATTCTTGCTATTCTTGCTACAGTGTTCCGAGTGTGCATACAAAATTGCACATTCAAAAACGCGACGATATTTTGCATACACATTGATGTTTTTGTTTGCACGTTCATGTATGTGCGTACATGTTTTCAGACATCAACGTCCGTGTGTAACCGCCTTAAAGCCGGAGTCTCATTCATCCGTTTTCCGACGAAAAATGTCCGAAAAACCTTCTATTCTGACATAATCGTATAGAAATATATATCAGAATAGAACGTTTTCCGACGAAAGATGTCCGAAAAACCGGAAAAACCTTGTATTCTGACATAAGCGTATGAAAATATGTCAAAATAGAACATTTTTCGGATATCTTTCGTCGGAAAACGGATGCATGAGACTGGAGAGTGGAATAGATGGAACTCACTCCAAAAGTGACTCTTACACATAAAGTTAGTTTTTTTTTTCAAAATTTTATTATTAGTTATTTTTTATGCAAGACGATAAAATGGTAGTTTATCGTTGACCGGCAAAGTTGATTCACGAGCGGAATCGCGAGTGAATTAATTCCGGGAGACGATAATGGCATTTTATCGTCGTGTATAAAAACAGAGTTTTTTTCCATAGCCGGCATAGCCTAATTATGGACGCCTGTAGTATCAAAAATATTTAGAATTTATCTGAGTCGAACACTTTTGCATAAAGCGTTACACGGTGCGTCCAACCATTGGTCCCAACGTTGGATCCAACCCTCTGAGGATCCAACGATTCAACTTTAGGTTGGTTCGGCTTGTTCACTCCGTGCACTCCGAGTGACTCCATTCGCACTCCAGCCGTTCGGGTTAAGGTTCGGGTATTGCTTTTTACCGTATTAGGGGTGACTCCATTTAGTCCACCATTGGCCTGAACGGTGCGATTAGCCAACGTTGGATACATATTTGTCACTAGCGCACGGCTATACGATGCCACAAATCGCTATGTGTCCAACGTTGGAAGGCATTCGACACATCGTGTGGCGCCGGCTTGTAGAACTTCGTTTGCAGATGATTACTGAAAATTCCGGTTACTTGGGAAACGCGAATATGAAATAAAAAATAATTGGCAGAATTTACAGATAAAGATAAAACCTGCTCTAAGGATAAAACCAACAGAACCGACATTTGATAGCCGGTAACTATTTTGACATTTGGTTAACCATCTCAGGAAACCAAGGTCCAAAAGTAACCACTTTTCCAGGAACCAGAGTAATTTGATTACTTTCGGACCGCGAAACCACAACCCTGGATATATTCGGACCCACAGCCTTAATCTACCCTTGCGGTAAAGTACTACTTAATCTACTATCAGTAAGTAGATTAGAGGCTACTTTACCAGTAACTATGGGAAAAAAATAATTGCTTCAAATGAAAAATATAAAGAAATACAATTTATTTATCCGATAAATAATTGAAACTTAGCTGTTTGACATTTTTTGGTCCAAAAGTTCCGGGTTGTATTGTTGTACTTCACACTCTTTTATTTTTTCTTTTGCTATAGGTGCACTCTAACTTGTGTTGATAAGTCGAACCAGCTCGCGTTCAACTATCATACTATCCAAAAATTCTCGGGGGTAATACCACGAGTGCTTAAAAATTACCGATAATTTTCATGAAAGCTTGTTGTTTTAATTCCACGAATTCGAAGAACGAGTGGAATGTGTATAACGAGCTTGAATGAAAATTATCTGGTTAATTTTTAAGCACGAATTGTATTTAGGGAGAATATTTCACGAATTTTATAAAAATTATGAAATAAAATTAAATTCAAATTTGTTAAAGTCGTTAAAATACTTTTCCATGAGCAATTTTGCGGTAACATTCCAGAGACCTTTAACTGTAATGCTCTTTATTTTCCTCTCCGTTCCTTTTCCTCAAATTAAAGGCCCAGCTTTTCAGGATAGATGCAAGTTCGGATATTGGAGTAGGTATCTTGATCAAAATTCAAAAGTGTACTTTTTTCGCCGCAAAATGACATAAACTGCCTTCAAATACTGTTTTTAGATTTCACTGTGTTTTTGGTTCAACTTTCACTATACTTTCGTCGATTTCCTCATCTTTCACTTCACCAAACCGATTCATTTTGATTTTTATTGGCTTTTGCTTTCGACAAATACACCAAACCAAATACTTGTGTTTCTATGGTTACTATTATTTCCCGTCTCTAATTTACAATACAAACATTAATTTTTTTGTTTACTCGTCAAAATGTTAAATTGACTTGTATAGGTGATAATTTCACGTTGCCTAGACAACGTTGAATTTTCGGGGATAATACCACGAGAGCTTCAAAATTACCGATAATTTTTCACGATTGCGTGTATTCTATAATTTCACGAGTCCGTAGGACGAGTTAAATTTGCAGAGAAAACACGCATGAGTGAAAAATTATCTGGTTCATTTTAAAGCTTAAGTGGTATTTAGAGGATTATTTCACGTATGAGAATGCAAAAAATATGGAAATAAATATGTATTAAACGATTTGAACATTTTAACAATCAATACAAATAAATGGTTGCTATCAGGAACCGTTTGTTTGTATCAAAAATGAGCATGACAACCATGTATACAATAACATGGAAGAATTATCGCTGTAATTCTCTCTAGTTAAACAAATGGAAAAGAGAATTTTTGCTGTAATTCACTTGTCATGGGATTTTTAACACATGAGTGGAATAATCGGGAATAATACCACGAGAGCTTCAAAATTACCGATAATTTTTCACGATTCGTTTTCTATAATTTCACGAGTCCGTAGGACGAGTGAAATTTGCAGAGAAGACACGCATGAGTGAAAAATTTTCTGGTTAATTTTAAAGCTCAAGTGGTATTTAGAGGATTATTTCACGTATGAGAATGCAAAAAATATGGAAATAAATATGTATTGAACGATTTGAAAATCTTAACAATCAATACAAATGGTTGCTATCAGGAACCGTTTGTTTGTATCAAAAATTAGCACGACAACCATGTATACAATAACATGGGAGAATTATCGCTGTAATTCTCTCTAGTTAAACAAATGGAAAAGAGAATTTTCGCTGTAATTCTGAAAATTGTCACTTGTCTTATGGGATTTCTAACACATGAGTGGAATAATCGAATGTAATACCACAAGAGGTTTCAGGATTACCAGATAATACTTTTACCTGTCACGAAACGCGTTACGCAGCAACACCACGACTCCAAAGGCGGAGTGGTGTTGCTGGTAACGCGTTGAGTGTCTGGTAAAAGTATTAGGTAATCCTGGAACATCGAGTGGTATTCAAAAGGTTATACAACGAACTAAACTTAATTACTTTATTAATTTTTATTATTATTGATAGCAAATGAACAATATTGCCACTAAGCGCGATAATCCCAAAAGGCTTATCACTTGTTAAGCCTCTCGTGTCATATGGGAATAATGTACAGTGAGTTGTATAACCGCTGTAATTTTTCGATTTGTCACTTCTCTTACGAAAAAATTTATACATGAGTGAAATATTCGTCAAAATTACGTTACTCGAATAGAACACGAAGAATAAAATTACTAGAAATAATTAAAGAACGTTTTCTATAAGTTAGTGAAATTATATTTCTAGAAAGTTAGTTATGAAGGGACAATTTTTAAACGTTTCTACAAATCATTTTTAAAATCACTATTGAAAACCTTTAAAATTGTTTTGGCAAATTGCAACATGGAGGGAAACGGCACAGAAAAGACTCGCTCAAGTTGGCCCCCCAATTCAAGAGCCTGTAGTAGACGAAAATTGAAATAAAATAGGCCGGAAAATTCTGAATTTCCAATTTTAAAGTCTGGAAACTCGTGTAAAAGGGCCCCTTTGCCTCTAAATTACTCAAAAATACAACTTCCACAACCCAAATGGAACAATATTGCATTAAAAAGAATTTTCCCCAATTTCAATTTTGAATCTAGGAGGTTGTTCTGGGAGGCTCAAAATCAATTTGCAAGCCTTAGATATTCTAGAGGCAAAATCAAGCATCTTTTCCTCTGGAAGAACTAACCCAAACTAAAAACATTGGAAATCAATATTTTCCCAATTTGATGTATATTGGAATTGAAGAACTCACTTTCAACAAGTAGGTAGCTACATAAAGTCTTTTAAGATTTCAGTGTTCAAAATTAAAAAGAATAGACCACAAACAATAAAATCTCACCATATGGTCCAGGTTTTATTGAAGTTCTTACTTCCCATGACTTTACATAATTCTGGTGTCTTTTCCAGTTTCTTTCCTCACAAATCTTGCAGATTCAGGATTAAACTCTAAACAGTGGCTGCTCTGTCCTGTAACAAAAATTAAGTTTATAATTGGAGTCTCTTGTTGTTGTGATTTGAATAAGCCCAGCTTTCACACCACCCTAGAGGTATGAGCTGGCGGTGCGTTTTTTTTTAGTGGTATCCCCGATAGGCCTAGTCGACTCGAAATCACACTTGTACAGCCAAAACCGTCAACTATCCAGTAATTCAACCTTCACTCGCTAGCTAGAAAGGCACCACTGTAAACACTTACCATAAATAGTGTATTAGTGCAACAAATGAGGTCCAGGACAACTATGGCATTAGGCTCTCCCGGGGCTTCCCTGCCTTGAAGATTCAGTCGAATCATGAACTATTTTTTGGGAATCGACACATATGTAATTTCACCTAGAAGAGAAAAGTAATCAAAGTTTGGATCCATGGCCATGTCCACCAATGAGAGTCAGTTGTAGCTTTATCCACCATTCTCAGTCATATGTCCCAATTTTCACCATTGTGAGTCATTTGGTCCTTGTCCACCATTCTCAGTCATTTGTACGATATCCAGAAGAAACCCAGTTTGCAAGAGATGCTGTCCAATTTCCAATAAAGTAATGATGACCTAACTGGAAAAGACGTTAAGACAAAATGGACATAGAAAAGAGAAATCTGGAATGTCACATAAATGTATAAGGGCCAAATTATGGACTTACTGGTAAACGTCTGGTTGTTACCTAGCAGGTACCTACTTTCTATGCACTAGAGAATAGGAAGTACCTGCTAGGTAACAACCAGACACTTACCAGTTGGTCCATAATTTGGCCCTTATTAATATGCCTGAAAAAGACAAAAATATATTATGATTATTATTATTAACTACCCTTTCCAAAGTGATCCATAAAGCCTCTCTTGGTCCATTTGTGTCATATCCAAAGCCAATTTCCAACTGTATAAAGACCTCCCTGAAAAGGACAAACTGAATTTAAGGAACTTGGAAACATTTAGGCGTCATGTAGGTGATCATTTGTATCATATCCAGGGCCAAAACCAGCTAGCTTCCTGGTTAAATTTGGATAAGGGATGCCTACAAAAAACAACTTAAAGATAGTGAAAATTCAATGTTTTATGTTAAAAATTACCTATTTATTCAGCTTCGAATATCCAACACCACACAAAATATCGAACGGTGTCCAGAGCATCTTATACCTACCCTGGAATATCCAAACGGTGTCCAGCTGGGCATCCTATCCTAGATTATCCAACGGTGTCCAGGGCATCCTATCCCGAAAAGCATAAACATATCATTTTCTGAAAAGCATGAAAATCAAGACAACGCTGTTTAGGAACAGGGAAGGCATTTTTTTTCTCCATGTATAGGAATGATGAAGTTGTCTCCATCTGAAACACAGAAAAAAAATGTATATTAAGCTGTTAATAATCCGGAAACAACTTATGTCCAAGAAACTGTCTTGATGTTGGAACACACAAATCAAAATTATCCAAGAGAGCATTCAGCTGTTCCGTGTCCCTTTGGGCTTGATCCAATATTGAAATTACATTGTACCAACACCCAACAGCATCCGTAATTTAACCCCTTCTCACCAGTATCAGCTTTGCCGCTGCTACACATACCGTGATAGTATATTAGTGCAGCAAATGAGATCCAGGACAACTATGGCATTAGGCTTCCCCGCGGCGCAGCTGGTACCGGAAAGAAACGCTCAAACCACCAATGTTGGTGAATATTGGTGAAATGCAACTTCAATTTGTTGATTGAGTGAATGAAAAGTTTACAACCAAATGCTTAATAATGTGAATATGGGAAAAATGTAGCTACTATTACCGTGCGTTTTTATTTTTGGGACTTACACTCCTCAATTGAGATTTTCACCAGAAATAATTGAGAGTCTATTTTACTTGATTAGGCTCAGAAGATTATAGACTGTTAGGTGACGTTTAAAGGAGGCTCACCTAAGAAGTAAAAGTGGTACAATTTTTATGGATATCAGTGAAATACACTCTTTCAGATTTTTATTTTTTTCTGGAAAACTACTGAAGGGAGAATTATGAAAATTTCAGGAGAAAAAAAGAAAAGTTAGGAGTACATCATCCTGAAATTTCATTCTTTTCCGGTGAGAAATAACAAACTGGGAAATTAATGGAAATCAACTTGCAAAATCCAAATTAAGCAACAATGTACCCCCATACTTTTCAATTTTTCTCTGGAAAACTACGGAAGAAACCATTATGAATGAAACTTTCAGGAGAAAAAGAGGAAAGTTAGGAGCTCATCATAAAGTCTGTTTTTTTTTAAAGATAAAAGTCGAATGATATTATGTTGGCAGTACAATGTAAAATTGTCAATGCTTCAAATTTTATATGTAGAAAAGGCTTGTGTTGCCAACATAGTTACTAAATTTTTGACTTGGGGAATTATCTTTAAAAAAAAACAGATTTTACTAAAATTTGAAACTTTCCCAGAGAAAAATAATAAAATGGAAAATTATTGAATATGTAAGTACCTGTCAAGTAATACTTGGATTATAGGCACAGACCACTTTTGGACTCTAGTTTGCATACAGGGGGGCTCAGTTGAAAAAAAATAACACAGCAGCCGGAAATTGTCCGTGAATTTGTAGTTTGAAAACTCAAACTTGAGTCATCAATTGAAATATGCTGATAACATGGATAAGATATAAATCATCAAATATTTCAATACATTAATAAAAACCAATACGTTTAATTTATGGTAGACCCACCCTGTACTTAATTACAACCGCCAAATGACAGGTAAAAAAGGTAAACCAAGTGCTTATTTTCAACTTGTTTATACTGACACATAATCCAGTATTTGAAAGTCAGCTCTAATTACAGATAAACATAAAGTTTCAGCTTTTACAAACAAATCTTGAGAAAAAGTGTCCAGATATTCCCAGTTATGCCTTTTTGGAAATAGCTACAACTATGATAGCTATCTATCTCTCTAGCGATCAGCTGAAGACTATTTTTGTGTAATATACCTGTATATGTTTGTATCATTTTGAAAATAGCTGAAAATATTTAGTGGACTACCATTTGCAATTACCTACCCAAAGTGTTAATTGGGTTAATTGTGTTAGGTTAGTTGGGTTGTTGCTGGTGGTAGTGGCTTGAAATTTACAATAATTAAGACTTATTTTGAGACACTTTTAAGACATTGAACCATTACACGAAAACATCTTTGGATGATTTCCAGTGGCAAGTGGCAGTAGCTAGGATTTTTAGCTATGGATTTAAATTGGTTTAAGCAGCCATTCAATTGAAAACTGGGCAAAAATCACTCTAGCATTCTATTTACGACAATACCTACATCTAGCATACAGCATTCTATTCCAACAGAACCTACATATCCACAACCCAACATTCTACCTCACAACAGTCTACATCCAGAATTTTCCTGGATCATTCAGCCCTCACACAACTCATCTATACTTTCTCCATTAACGCACTTTTGGAAAGCTAAGTGAAAAAAAATAATGATGAAAATAGGCGCGAAAGATTTTCTGGAAAATTTCAATAGTTCTTATTTTTAGACACTCTGTAAAATTTACTTATTGCCCATAGTTAGACAATCAAATAAATCACTATTTAAATTTAAAAAAAAAAAACAAAATAAGAAAGTTCTGAATTGTTCCAGACTCAGACATAAGAAAAATTAAAGGTTGTTCATCCAAACTCAATAAATCTCAATTACCAAAAAATAGTTGTTGGTACTACTTACCAAAATCCAGAAGTCAATTGGTACACTATGGACACACGACGCGATAATCGGAATATGGCGGTCGAAAAATCTTAACTTGTGTGAGAAAAATCGATAATTCCCGGACGCGACTGACGGTACATCTATCGGCAATTCGTACTCGACTAAATCGTCGACTAAATCCTCGACTAAATCTAAATCCCTTTATCTTGTCCGACAAAAAAATTCGAATCTCAACCCCAAAAAAGAAAGGTAAACAGATAAGGTAATAAATATGAGTAAGTGTGATAGGCAAAAAAAAACAAACTGCGTAGTAGAGTAGTACCCCGACGGCAAGTGTAAATCCCCTGTTTCTAGCTATACAAGGCCGAATTAGTATCATTTTTTTTTAAATAGTTTATTTTAGCTTTGTTCGAACAGAGCAGAAAACTGTACAAAGTACCATGAAGATTCTTCGCAAAGCCTAGAATCCGAAATTCGTATACAAAGTGGCTTCGAAACCGTTCTTGGGATGGTTTTGGAACAGACCTTGACTATAAATTTCAATTTTTGTCTATTCCAGGCGCTAGGCTCTCTGAAATAATTCCGAAGTTTTGAAATTGTTCAAAATATCGCTGGAAAGTGTTCTAAATGGCTTTAATGAAGTTCTAAAGTGTTCTAACTTGGCTTGAAGAGTTCTGGAGTATTTTAGGAGTTTTTCGGTAACTTCTCAATTGTTCCATAGAATTGTTCTAACAGATTTTTAAGTATATAGCACGTATATAGTTATGCTGTGGTTATTAGTTGTCATTAGAGTTGTCATGTATTTTGACGCGTTTATTCAAAGTCAATGATGCAGTCAAAAAGTCGCCCTCCGACCAAAACTTCCAATGAAAAACCAAAAACCGCCATAAAGATGCAGAATAAAAAGGATTGCTCCTACTTGCTTATGGGCAGTGATCCAACAAGGATTTTGCAAAAAATATCAGCTATCTCGAGTTATGACGCAAACAATAAGGGCAAACTGGAAAGGCTAGTAAAAATAATCAACGAGTACTTTATTATTTCGAGTAAAGGTTTTGTATCCTTTTAATTTTTCTAGGTATTTGAAATGTTCACCAATATCTAATTTAACATCTCATACTTATATCCTTAGATATTTTAAGACGGTATTTTCCGTCATGGTTTAATTCCGCTTTTTTTAATTTTAAATTGTTTCACTTATGTTCATTTTTCTTAACCAATATCACAGTTCGTAAAACACCTTTCTAAAATAATGTCTCTCTTGGGAATATTACTTGAAATAAATACAAAACAGGCATGTGAAGAACAATTGAACAGATTCCTCGAACTTTGTTCAATACCGCCTATAATGACGAAATCTGGCGAAGTATTAGAGTACGATAAAATGTTGAAAGATTATTTTTCCTGGATGGGTAAACGATATAGTTTTTGTTGCTTTATATTATAATAATTTTCATTAAGGTTTCGCGATAATCTGTCTAGAGGAGAAAAAATACCGAAAGAAAATGACCGACGCAATTTACTCATTGCTGACTAAACAATGTCCCGATAAAAGGGAGTATTTGTCACTAACAGTCAGAATAGAAAAAGCTAGTAAGAGTTATTTACCCTATGTACTTGCTGATTTACTAAAAGCCGAAGAAGAAGATATTTATCTGGAAATCTTGCAAATTGTTGCCATATTTATTAAAGAATCAACAAAAACATGTGAGTTGTAGCTGATGAAATATTCAATGTCTCTCATTCTACCAACAACAGGTGAAATATTTCTAATGAAAGATGCGGTTAATACGATTATAACAAGGTTGGAACCAAATTGGCGAAATAGGTTGCCAAACGTTAAACCGAAGATGCCTACGGGACTTGAGGAAGTGCCAATGGTACAAACCATCTTTTTAATATTGAAGACTTTGCTTGAACGGGCCAATCGACAAGTTATGCGTCCACCAATGAAATTTGCTTTTTGGTAAATATAAAAACGTTATTTTGATAAAGTCATATGTTCAGAGATGAAAGGCTAAAATAAATTCCTTATGATTCATTTTCAGGAGTCTACAATGGTCATTGCGCCTTTTTACAATCAAAGAAATCGGCACAATGGAAAGAAACAACGTCCTTTGTTTGCTTTTACTAATTTTGGATATTTATCCTAATGGACTTTCTGGAAATACGTCATTTTCTTATGGTAACTCACAAACCTATTTAAATAGCTCTCAAGAACTCAAAGATACGACTTGTATGTAAGACAGTTGATGAGAAATTTGTTTTCCCACTCATTTTCATTACTACTTTTAAATCAAGATTTACTATTATCAAACGAAGAATACTTCACCTTAATATTATACTCTACCGTCATTTATCATTTCCCAGATATTGCAATGTTAGCAGTATCGAAAGACGTTACCTTCAGTCAAAACTGGATATCTGGAATTGAAATAACTACCAGCCCCGAAGATCATTGTTTCATATCATTGCTTTTAATATGTTTGTTTTATTTACCAAATACGATAGCAGGAGCTAAAGTAATTTCATTTCATATTGCACATAGCAGCTTTAAATATTATTTTTTTTTTTGAGGTAATCGAAGAATGTCGTGTCATAATGGGTCTTTTGAAAATAATCGGAAATAACCAAGCTCTTAAATGGCGTCCACTGCACCTGTGCTTTTTAGTAAAATTAGCTTTGAATATTTTATATAAAATTGTACCGGCATCAACTGAAGAGTTTATCGAAAATGGTGGACCACTACTGTAAGAATCTCAATCAATTTTTTTACAATTTCACATTTGCTGGTAGAATTTTACAGTTACTAAACAGAGCCCAAGAATATCCTGACATGTACAATTACGATATCGTCTTGAGAAGTATCGAATTATTGGCCGAGTTATCGCATAAGATTAAAACTATACGCGATTCGATCGCTTATAATGGAGGTGCTTTTTGCATTTTGCGTAAGTCTAAGACTATCAATTGAATTATATTTTCTGAAGAAATAATTTTTTAGATCTTTGTCAAAATTGGTTATCATCCACAAAAACATTGAATGAAGAATATCAAGTTTTATTGGGTATGGGAATTAGTCTCTTACAAGAAATTTGTAGCATAGTAGAGGTAGGTAACAAAAGATTTCAAAATTATCTGGTATGTACACGATTGTTCAAAATTTTTGCATATAGGCGTTGATTTAGGTACCGTTATTCATTAATTTCAATATTTTGGAAATTGGAAGCTGTGGGATTTTAAACATTTCTGTATATCATTATCGAAATTGTCCAATTTTGATTTGATTTCGCCGAAAAAAAAAATTGGGTGGTATTAATAAACCCGAGTCTGAGCACGGAGTAAATGCTCGGAGTATGAGGGTGTAACATTGTGTAATGATCCGGGAAAAATAGTCCCGATAATTACAATTTCTTTACTGTAAAAATTAAATTTAATCAAACAATCAAAAACTGAATTCCCGATATCTCAAATCAGTATCGATAAATTAAAAATGAAACAAATTAACGCTAACGTATTTCGACACCCAGCCTATGTCAACATCTAAATTAAATTCTTAAAAATAATAAAAACGAGGACAGGGTAATTAAATCGAATGATTTATGGCATTCTTGAACCAATAATGTTTTGACCTCGATAAATCAGGATATTGCGACATAATTATTCGATTTTTTAGACTAAAAATGATAGAAATTTGGGGGGATCGATTTAATATAAATACCGCGGTTTTAGACGAGGAAGGCAGTTGTTAATTGTCAGTTGAGTTGCCAGTTGTTAGTAGTCCAGTCCAGTTTGTGTTAAAGTCTACAGAACCAATGAGTCAGTCTGAGTAAAATTCGCGAAGCTGCCTCGGAAAACGCGTTTAATTTAACTTTGAAAATTTATGGAAAATCGTGAAAGAAATAACATTTGAAATTCGTTCAAAATTATGTGCTGACTCTAAGTAATCAAAAGAATTACATTAGATTAGTTTTGTGTTTTATGGACAAAATGTAAGTACTCTATAGTGACAAGATTTTTTTTGAATATAAATGATGAACATGACTTTGTGTGATTAAACTTTGAATTTTAATGCCTAAAAAATTGAGTGATTTTGGCTAGTAAAACTTTCTGACTTTTATCAATGATTCTGGATGATAAGATGTGAATTGACAATGACTTTTAATGTCTAAAAACTTGAGTAATTTTTACTAGAAAAACTCTTTGACTTTATAATTAACTTTGGAACTTTATTGCATAACTTTAATTGCCTTCAGATATAATGACATTCTAATTTAATTGTGCAAAGAAAATATAAAGGGAATTTATAATGCGCTTAACAATATACAATTTTGAGTAGGAATTATGAATTAAACAGTTGGGTTTATAAGCTAGGCATAGGAATCCGAAAATAGAATTTGTTCTGATTAAATAAATTATTAAATGGAATAGGAAATTTTGAAAAGAAACTTGATATTCATGAAATAGAATTGTCTTAAAATATTTGAAAGTTGTTAAAGGACTCTTATAATAGAATTTGTTTTGATTAAATAAACTATTAAATGGATTAGGAAATTTTGAAAGGAAACTTGATGTTCATGAATTGAATTTTGAATTAAGGTTTTCATTTTTCAATTAGAAATTATTGTAAGGTTTTATAAGAATAAGTTAGTAATACCTATATTGATAAACAAATAGGTAATTATTTTGGGTTTTTCATAAGCAGTCAGAAAAGGACTTAGAAATTTTAAAGAATTTACATAATTAAGTGAAGGGTAGTTTATTAGGAATGAATCGAAAGTGTTGAAATAAGTTAACTTATAAGTTATTAGGAATAGTAGGAATAGGGCGTTTCTTTATTAGTAGGGATATTTCAGTGGTCCGTAATAATAACATTTTGAATGGATGTGAAGTAATTGAATTTAGAAAAATAGATGAGGCTGTCAGAATTGGAAAATATTTTGCTGATTTAAATTTTTGGGTTTTATGTATAATCAAATATAATTTTAGTACACCTCAATAGTTTGTTTCTCTCTTGCAAATAGACCCTTGCACAATTTTATAGGTAGTAGCTCCAAGGAAATAAACACCATCAATATACCGCTCGCCATTTACCATCTCACTAATTACATAGAGTACTTGGGGCGTTTTGCTACAAGGGCAGAATCTGAGCTTTTACTGTTGTTTGGTATAAATAAACACAAGCTGAGCATTTGCTCATTTTCTGGAATTCTTTGCTTTAACTCAAGTATCTTGAGCATATGCTCACACGCACAGTCCAGCGTGAAGTGGCACGGGGGTGTTTTGGATTCAGATAAAAACATATCTCAACCTGCAAAAAATGATGAATTGGGAATTTAATGGTGTAAAATAAGGAATCTCTGTTTCAGTTTTCCAAAACACCTGTCAATGATGACCCTTTCTCTGGTAAGCATGTTGTTGAATGCTTGTTGTTCTGCCATAGCAGGTGCTCTGAACGATGTCATTAGCCAAGGAGCGATGCCAAATCCTAAATCGCCTAGGAGAAGAGCACGAAATTGATTACTACTGATAATTGGTTGGATTTGAGAATTGGTCCAAATACGGGCATCATGAACAGAGTCCGGCCAACAAAATCCACGCTTCTTAACATTTCTGGCAATCTATTGCTCCTATTGCACAAGGGAAATTGTATGACTCTTGCCATGCAGCCTTTTCTCCCTCAAATTCTTCGTCAGTAGAAGGGAAATGAATCCAATAATCAGCTTTTTGTATTATGCTTGGAATACCTTCTGCTATGACATTTGAGACAGTTGGTTGGCGAACTCTTATATTTGTAGCAACGCAAGTCTGAAAACCAGTATCCGCCACATAACTTAGAAAATTTTTCAAACGTTGCAGTGACGTGGGAGCTCTTCCTCTCCTTTCCTCTGAATGACCCAGAAAGTGTTCACACATTCATTCAACATTTTCCTTCTCAAATCGATATAACACTTTCCGGTCTCGATCATCCACGTCTCTATGAACTGAATTTAATTTAGGATTGCGTAAATTATTTATAAATTTGGCCATGGTGTCAATCTCTTCCTAAGTTGAGTTTGCTACTGACTAGACTCAAGTGAAATGGACCAGATGCTCCAGACTTGAAGCGAATACTTTTTTTATTAATATTTACTAGAGCAAATGCTCGTAAACTAGAGTCCGCCGAGTTTGAGCAAAAGTTTAACTTCATTTTATTGACAGCAGTTGCAGCATATACTTCGAATACTTTGAGTCTGCGCTTATACTTCACCTTATTTATACCACTAATTTTATCTGTTCTAGTCTTGCCTAGTTCTTCCCCTAATTGTGGAATATATGAAACGTTACGTCAATCCCGACGAAATAGAACAATTGCAAAATCCCAAATTAATTATAATTTGTGTTAGCTATGTATGGACCAAAATAACTTGCTCGAAAATTAATAGCGAGGAATTTGTTAGTATGGGTGGAGTATTTTTGATGTTGGATATAGCACAAGTACGTATCGTAGGGATTCAAATACCTGATTTTATCTCAGGAACTGTAAGTCCGAATGAGCTGGAATTTTCAGGATTTGTAGACCTCTACTGGTATAAGATTCACTGAAAATTTCAGCTTTCTATCTATGATACAATTGGAGTTATGGGTTTTTAAAGTTTTTAGAAATGCAAATCCAAAGGGGGTTTTCCTTAAAAATTGGTAAAATTTTAAATTTTTCTATGATGAGACTTTAACTTGAACGATCACTTGGGAGTGGGATCCCCCCAACCATATAGTGATTTGAAGCCGGAAGAGCGGTAGAAAAATTGAAAAATCCAAAAATTCAATCCACATTGCTTAACGCGATTTCATTTCTGGAACTATAAATCCAAATAAACTGAAATTTTCAGGATTTGTAGATCTCTACTGGGATGAAACTCACTGTAAATTTCAGTTTTCTATCTATACCCAAACAGCACACAGGCATCCTAAAGACATCCGCAAGATTATCACAAATGACATTCCAGACGTCTGCTTACGTCTTCCAGGCGTCTTGAGGACATCTCAAAGATGTCGCATGTTACAAAGCCCAACGTCTTTCAGACGTCTATGCCTGAAGTGATTCAAAAGAGTTCTAAAAGGTTTCCAGTTCTAAATTGTATTCTATAATTGTTCCAAAATGCTCCTAAAAATTCTGATTTGGGTTTGAACTGTTTCGGATGCTTATTAACGGTCAAAAGATCTACATCAGTAATCTAAATTCTCCATGTTAAAAGCCTTCTGAAAGGCGTTTTGTAACTTCTAATCTGAATCCTAATCTGACCCTTTTCAAAATGTTCCTGGAGTTTCTAGAGTGTTTGAGTGTTTGGAGTGTCCTAAAATGAGTTTCAAACTTTTGAATTGTTCTAAAACGGTTTTGGAAAATGTAAATCAGTTTTTAAATGTTTTGGGTAATTCTAAAATGGTTCTCAAATTTCCAAAATGTTCTGAAGGGTTACAGAATGCTTTTAGAAATTCTGAATTGAATTTTCTGTGTTTTGAACTTTCTAAAAGGCTTATTAAAGTTCTGAAGTGTTCTGTAACATTCTAAATGGTTTCCAGTAACTTCTAAATTGAATGAGAAACGTATTCTGTGGGAAATTTTTGTGAACATCTTAAAGACGTCCCTGAGATGTCCACAAATGACGACATTCAAGACGTCTTGCTTACTTGGTTTAAGACTTTGTGTGCTGCCTGGGAAGGGGGGAGCTATCCGTCAAAAATTGTCAAATTTCAAATTTTTCGATGACAAGATTCCGACTTTAAACGAACACTGATTTATCGTGAGATTTGAATCCGGAATGTTTGAAAAAGATCCGTGGAAAAATTGAAAAATCCAAAAATTCACTTTACATTGCTTAACACCATTTTATCTCTAGAAGTGTAAATCCAAATGAGCTGAATTTTGCAGGATTTGTAGTTCTCTAAACGAGGATAAGATTCACTGGAAATTTCAGCTTTCTGGCTATAACAGAATTGGAGATATTATTTCTTTCTTTATAAGTTTTTGGAAATCCAATTCAAAAGTACTAAACTTTTCTGTGTTGAGATTTTTTCTTTGAATGATCATTTGGGTCCCCCCATTCCATATTGTGTGAATCATTGTGAGATTTGAGTAAGTAACTTTTCATTTATGACATTAGATTAGTTGCCTTCCTGTCAAATTAGTGGTTCTTGGAGCTCTTATTGATCTTTGCGAACAAGTCGAATGTGTGCCGTATTTGATTACATGGAGAAGAAATGGACAAGGAATTGTTCCTTTTTTAATGGAAACATTTCGACAAGAAAATAAGCAACTGGTGGTTAGAACCGATGAAAATGGAATCATGTCAAGTAAAAGAGTTTTATCTTCAATATTTTCGTCTCTTCTTTCTAGTACTTAATTATTTGTTTTTTGAATGAATTTTTACTTCCAGGTCATCTTTATCCTCTAATGGGAGAAGTGAACTACTACGAAACTTATTGTAAGTGCAAAAATCATTTCGGAAACGCAGCCATTGCCGATTTATTTGTAAGCTGTAGACCAAAAGTCTATTGTCTTCTTCAAATCTTGAATTACAAGCAAGCCGAAACTGTGGAAATAGCTAACGAGTTTTATAAGATTTATGGTGAAGAATTATCAATCTTGGACAAGGTAGATTTACGTTATAAGTTATATAAGAATTAAATTGAGAATCTGTTAATCAACAGTAGAAAAATATATCCAAATCTCGATCCAAATAGAGTAGATAATAAGAAATATCTTTCCAGGTTACCTATGTTTTAGCTGAAAACTTTCTATCTGTAAAATTAGGAGAAGTATGGAAGGAAATAGAAGCAGACCTAAAAAGAGAAGATCTAGAGCCAATTCCTAGTGATGCGGCCATTTTGCAAATAATGATCGAGATAACGGATAAGTGGGCACAAGATTTCCATCGTATGCAAAAAGATATTGTCAGGGGTTACATGGACAAGGTGAGAGTTACATAATTACGAATTACATTTCCCAAAATCGTTTCCAGCAACGCAAAAAAGAAGAATCGCTTTATCGTAAACTGAAAGAGGCGCATGTGGCCGAAGCCTGGAACGCCTTGACTGAAATTGAATACATTGCCCGTTGTTCGCAAATATATTTTCGGTTAGGCTCAACCGTGCAACGGCAAAAGCAAATTGATGAGAGCTTGGAATATAATGAAGAAAATGGACCGTTACATAGAACTCTTCAGTCTGGTATAAATGTCACGGTACGAAATCTCACTTTCATAAAAAATTGAAATCTCTTAAGAATTAGTTAATAAGATTGAGGTTCTCTTTTAGTGTTTGCATAACCAAGATGTGACGATTTCATCTAAATTTGACGAAGATTCCAGAGACAGCGATCAGCTTGCTCTTGTATCTCCCATGGAATTTGATTATCCACTGCATGTTTCGGTTCCATTTGATGAACCTTGCGGAGAATATTTATCAGAAGACGAAATACCAAAATTTGAAACCTAATATTTTATGTTTATGTTAACTATATTTTACATAATATGTATTTACAAATAATAAAATGTCACGGATTCCGGATTTACTAAAATTTACTTCACAAACAGTGAGAATTTTTCTTGAATTAAAACTGACTTAAACCTTTTAACTACGCTCTATTTATATAGTCGCAATTGAACTCCGGATTTAGCTAGGAAAACATCGGAGCAAATATGATAGAATTGTCCTCGTAGTACGATTTCCATCAATATCTCGAAAGAAGCGGTGGCGTTACAGAGTCCAAAAGGCATTACCTTGAATTGGTAAAGGCCGCTTCTAGTCTTCGCTGTCTTCTCTTTGTCTTTTTCGTCAATGCCCACTTGCCAGTATCCGCTTTTTGGGGCCAAAGTAGAAAATCAATTTGAATCTGCCAATGTTGTACCTAGGAGTATCGTCGACTCTGGGTAATGGGTAGTTGTCTTGTCTTTATTAGATCCATCTTTCATGTCTCAGCAGTGCAGGGCTGCCGCTAGGGTGTTGGCCGCCTGTGGGCCCAGACAATTTTCGCCGCCCCATTCCCTCTAAAGTACAAAATTGAGGGCGTTGGAATGGAATACAGTTTTTTGACTTTAAGATACTTAGTGTATGAATCGAGTCAAAGATTCGTGGTAAAGATGAAGGAAGGACCACACAAAAGGGAGACGCGTATCTGTAGTGACGTCACAAGGGTATCGGCGCTTGACAATAATAGGCAATCCTCTATGTGTCAATGGTTTGTCGGCTGTCATTGTCATTGGCTGTCTTCCTCTTTCTCTCTACGTTACATTTTTCTTCTCTCTGCAATGGAGTAACGAAATTTGCCAAAACGTGACGCGTCTTTAATATCACTTTCATATCACCTTCATATCAGACCGCCCGCCGCCTTTCTCCCGAACTGGCGCCTTACACCGTATCCCGAGTACGGCTTCCAGTAAAAGAAACCCAGGATACGATCCTTCTACAAAAATAAGAGCTCCAGGGCGCACAAATTAACGAAACACTCACATCTGCTTGTAATCAACTCGCTTGGACTGAAATTGTCAACATAACTGATGGAGAATTTCAGATAGCTCTCACAAATCCAGTCATCAGCTCGCAGTTGGACCTTGATCAGTTTCATATCTACACCACGGATCTAATTTCTCAAAAATCTTCGTCAGCGCATGGCAAGATTCCTGAAATCAGAACTAATCACCTAAATTCAGAGGAAGAAAAGGCAATACAAAATTTATGTAGGAAGTATGCAGACATTTTCCAGTATCCAGACATGTCCCTGACCTTAACAAACTAGATCAAACACCATATTAAAATTAAAGATGAGATGCCAGTGTACAGCAAGTCATATAGATATCCACATATCCATAAAGAGGAAGTGAAAAAAACAGATATTATCTTCCATGTTGGATCAAGGAATTATCAGACCAAGCCAGTCACCTTGGTCTTCCCCGATATGGATAGTTCCAAAAAAACCAGACGCCTCCGGGAAAAAAAAATGGCGGATAGTAGTGGACTATAGGAAACTAAACGAGAAAACTATCGACGATAAATACCCAATTCCAAACATAACAGACATCTTGGACAACTTGGTAGATGCCAGTACTTCACGACAAGTGGTTTTCACGAAATCAAAATGGCTAAAGAAGATATATGCAAAAATGCTTTCATTGTCGAAAATGGCCATTACGAGTATGTCCGGATGTCGTTTGGCCTAAAAAATTCTCCAGCTATGTTCCAGAGGGTAGTGGATAACGTTTTGAAAGGCCTCCAAGGAGAAAATTGCTTAGTGTAGGTACCTGGACGATATCATTGTGTTCATCAGCACACCACTTCAAGAGCATCTCGTTCATCTTTCAAAAATCTTTCAACGTCTCAGAGAAACTGTATTCAAAATTTGAATGGAGAAATGCGAGTTCCTAAAAAAGGAAGTTGCCTTTCTTGGACATATTGTTACACCAGAAGGAATAAGACCAAATCCGGCTAAAATTTAAGCCATACTTGACTATCCAATACCGCGAACCACGAAGGAACTCCGAAGGTTTCTAGGCCTCCTTGGATCTTACAGGAAGTTTATCAAGGATCTCGCTAAAATTACTAAACCTCTAACTTCCTGCCGCTAAAATAGAACTGTCACCAGAATTTTTGAACTGCAGCAGAACTTGCAAAAATTTACTGACAAATGAACCTTTTCCGTCATATCCAGACTTTCGCAAGTCTTTTACTCTAACTAACGATGCTCGCAACTATGCAATTGGAGCTATACTATCCCAAGGGCCAATCAGCAGCGATAAGCTCATAGCATATGCCTCCAGAACGAAACCAAGTTGAGATATCCACCATTGAAAAGGAAATGTTAGCCATAACCAAATACTTCCGACCCTACTTGTTTGGGAGAAAGTTCAAGATACTATTATATCTACGCAGAAGATATAGGTGCCTAAGTACTATGATATAATTAGCATTGATGGATACTTCTCAAACCACACCATGGTCTACATTCTGCATTTGCCAATTCTGTCTCCAGAAATTTTCACATATTTCCATCTTTTTTCAATAACCACTACGAATCATACCATCATAATTCCTCCTGCTTTCTATTTGGTCCTGAGCGAAAATATAATCCAATAGACGGAAGTTCCATGCCGTAAAATTGATTCCGAATACCTATGTCACGAAGGTTTCTTACAAGATAACAACCAGCAGGATTGTATAAGCCAAATACTTCAACTAAGCAACAGCGAAGCAACTTGCCGGCAAATACCTGTGTTAATCAACACCACGTTAATACAAGATATATCCGATTTTCATTATATAGCCATATTCCCTAGGCCTAGGAAAGTATCAACTTGTTCCACAACAACCAATAATAATGATTCTCAAAGGAGTATTCTTAATCAGTTTACCACCATCAGGACCAAATTCAGAACTCCCAGTAAAAACTTCTTGAATGAGAAAATTGTAATTCAAGAAGAACCATTTAACACAACACTACACTTCCCAGAATACACACAAGAAACGATGATCGGCATCCCCGAGTAAAGCCTCTGAACTGAAACTCTCCCGGGTACCCCTAGATGAACACAAATTTATAAGGGCAGAAGAACACCTCGAACCAACCGAAGCCGAAACGCAATCAACAAGTAACCCTCATATATTTTTATTTTAGGCATAATTCTGGTAGGTAATGGTTGTTTTTTATAAACTCAAACAAAGATGAAATCTGGGAAGGAAAAGGATTTCAAACAAAAACTTTAGGAGGACAGTGAGGACACCAATGGAAGGAACAGGTCCCGAAGAAGAGGAAAAACAGTTTTGTTCGTCTCTTACAAAACTTCCCCCGGGAAGGGAGAAATTAAGGATCAATAACCCATCATTGGACCCATGGCTCAGCAGCGACAACACGATATAGAAACCTAATTTCGATTAAATCCGATAGCTAAGCTAAGCAATAATTTATACCGGGTGGGGCACGAAAAACTTTCCACCCAGGTTTTCTCAGGTGTTAGGTGTTTATTCAAAAATCGTTCAGACACGTCAATTTTTGTTTTTTGGGGGACATATTTTATTGGTATTTTCACCCTTTACCTGTGAACCCCTAAGTGGGGGTGACAGGTACCCACAAAATTTTAAATGAAAAGGGGGGTCGAGTGAAACGTCATTTGATAGCTATTTTCATTAAGATTATATCCCCGAAGCTTCAAGCTGCTACTATTTACCCTGTCCAAATGGCGGCTTATCAATTTTAGGAAAAATCAATGGAAAAATGCTGTGTGGTTTTTACCTGTTACCTACGCACAGGTAAAAACTATACAGTTTAGATTATCGAAAAAAAGCATTTATCCTAACATGCCGCCATTTCGGCCGGGTTAATATTAGCAACTTAAAACCCTTAAAACTTCGGGGATACAATCTCAATGAAAATAGCTACCAAATGACATATCCCTCGACCACTCTTTCCATTTGAAATTTTGAGGGTACCTGTTACCCTCACTTAGGGTGGGTATTATAAAACTGCCTTGACAGTTAACTTGAAGTTAACTTTTTGAATTACATGTATTTTCAGAAGTTAACTTTAAGTTAACTCTCAAAGTAGTTTTATAATACCCGCCCTTAGGGGTTCATAGGTAAAGGGTGAAAATACCAATAAAATGTGTCTCCCAAAAAACAAAAATTGACGTGTCTGAGCGATTTTTGATTAAACACCTAACACCTGAGAAAACCTGGGTGGAAATAATTAAAGGGCTTTTTAAAAACACCATTTTCCAGAGAAAACCCTTAATTCACTTGATGATGTTCGTCTTTTTTACCCTCAAAAATATCATTGTTCTCACAAAGGCCAAACGGAAAAACTCCACCGTTCATTGAAAGGGTTTCCCATAGTATGCCAGAGGTACCCTTTTGTCACAGAGAAATACGAAAATCCCTTAAAAAGCTAGATACAAACAAAGCAATGGGTCCGGATGGCATTCCCGCAATAGTACTCAAAAATTGCGCCAACGAACTCACCCCAACTTTCGCAAAATTATTCAATTTGTCTTACAGGCAAGGAGTATATCCATCATCATGGAAGTCTGCCGCAGTACAACCCATTCCAAAGAAAGGAAAAAAGACAGATCCGTTAAACTATAGACCAATTGCTCTACTTCCGGTGATATCAAAAGTAATGGAAAGAGTTGTGAACAATCACCTAACCAAGTACTTGGAAAAGTACAAAATTATCAACGATAAGCAATACGGATTTCGAAAATATAGGTCAACTGGCGATTTACTTACATACGTCACTCACTTATGGCAAAAAGCGATTGAGTTGCGGGGTGAAACAAGAACAATTGCAATAGATATATCTAAAGCATTCGACAAAGTTTGGCATGAAAATCTGCTCAACAAGCTCAAAGCAATGGGATTATCGCGGAAACTTTGCATTTGGTTTGAAAGTTACCTAAAGGACAGATCCATTTATGTTGCACTGGATGGCCAGAACTCCAACTCTTACCAAATAAATGCTGGTGTGCCACAGGGAGCAATCCTTTCGCCAACTCTTTTTCTGATTTACATAAATGACCTCATAGATAAAACAGTAAATCCACTTTATTGCTTTGCAGACGATGGCAATGTAGTCTCCTCACTCATACCATCCACAGGTCTTTCCGCACGTGAATTCCATCATCTTAGACTAACTCAAATATCGCAGATAAATAACGACCTGGAGATAATAGAGGACTGGGGTAACAAAAACCTTGTACAGTTCAACGCACAGAAAACCCAAGCAGCTCTGTTTTCAAAAAAGAACAGCACCGGTGAGCCAAACATCATGCTATCTGGAAGTGCTGTCACATTACAGAGTCAGTTGAACATCTTGGGGGTTACTGCAGAGACCAACATGTCTTGGCACAATCACGTGGCAGATATTGCTAAAAGGGCGTCCCAAAAGCTGGGGGTGCTATTTCGTACAAGACATCTGTACACACCAAGCCAATTGCTGACACTCTACAAAGCCCAGATTCGACCAACTATGGAGTACTGCTCACATATATGGAGTGCAGCACCCAAACATACCTTAATGCTTTTGAACACCGTGCAAAAACGAGCTATCAAGCTGATCAATGACCCCGCACTTACTCGTAACTTGGATGGTCTCGAACATCGCAGAACTGTGGGCGATTTATCTCTCTTCTACAGGTACTATCACGGAAAATGCTCTGAAGAGTTGGCACGTATGATTCCACCAAGAGTAGCGCCTACCAGGCGAACCCGTCAAACAGACGGTAACCATGAATTTACTGTCAAACTAGAGGCACCAAGAACCTCCTTATATCAGAATTCATATCTCTGGAGAACAGCATCGCTGTGGAATAAACTCCCTGCGACGGTTTTCCCTGCAGGTTACAACCTGAACCGTTTCAAGACCAACATACACCGACATTTCCGCGCACTTGCCGCTTCTCGAGCGTGATAGGACATTTCCTTGCGAGTGCGCATATCCGTAAAAAAAAAAAAAAAAAAAAAGGAACTGTTGAGCCGGTCTAAGGTTGAGCCTTCTTTAGACTTTAGTTCTGTAGCGGAAAGATGTTGTCAAGATATTTCGAATTCTCTCAGAATGTCGCTGGATGGTTTAGTTCCTTTCTTTCTTTGATATTTTCCAGCTTCACACTTTGAAATCCCTCAGGCTCAGGTGGCTATGACTTCATTTTTGTTGATTTGAATAGTATGTACCTATGTATACGACTTGGCGATGCATTTTCGTAACAATAATATGAAATTTTGCAGAGGACAAATTTAAAAATTATAAAATTTCGTCCTCTTCTCCTTAACGGATTTGTATCAACTTTTAACACTTGCATACCATGAATTTTCGATATGAAAAATATCCACATTAGATTCCTAATAATATATTTGCAATAATTATAGTAATTTTGGTATCAGTTCAGTGACAGATATTCCATTTTATTTACATTCAACTACAAAATCTTAAATTACTTTTTAAACGGTTTCGACTATTTTTAATGTTCTGCGAGGACGTGGCAACCTTCCACTACGAGCACAGCGCTCAAAGCCTCTTTCCCCGTCAGGGAAACGAGATTCTCTCTCTTCTCCACTGGTCTTGACACGAACCACGTCTCCGGCATTATTTCAGTTATTTCACTCTACACCTCAAATTTAACTTTAAAATCTGTGATAATAAATCTTAAGCTGAAGTCGATGTTTTATTCCACCTTCAGTATACGATAAATGGCGACGAGAAAAGTGGAAATCGCGGAAATAATATTATAAAGATCGGTAAAGTAACGAAAAAAAAAGTAGTGTCGTGTGTGCGTATTTTAATCTGTCGTGTTCGTTTTTTTTTTGTACGGCCGTGTTGTCGAAACAAGATGGCGTTACCAGGAATTATTGGCCGAGTCCACGAGTTCAATTCCGACCATGAAGATTGGGCAATTTATATTGAAAGGCTTGATCAGTATTTTGTAGCCAATAGCGTCAAAGAAGATAACATGAAGACTGCTACATTGATAAGTTTAATCGGAGCCCCAACATATAAGCTCTTGAGAGATTTGTGTCATCCTGCGTTGCCAAAAAGCCAAAAATATGAAGAATTGTGCGAGCTGTTGAGTAAGCAGTTGAGCCCCCGTATCTCGGTATGGCGAGAGCGATTGAAGTTCTACGGAACTAGCCAAAACGTCGGTGAAAGCGCTGGTGAATGGTATGCCACAATAAAGAGTGTGGCTGTAAATTGCAAATTTGGAGGCAGCCTGGAGCAGGTATTAAGGGACAAATTTGTATCTGGCATGACCAACAGACGAATATTGGATCGATTGTGTGAAGAGGACATTTCCCAAAGTTTGAAACACATGGTGGATTTAGCAATCACGAGGGAATCAACAGAAAAAGAAGAAGTGAATTTGCTGTCAAAATTTTCGCGTCAGCATGGAAGCGGCGGAAACAACGGCAACGCTGCAAGCGCAAGCGGAGCGCGAAATGGTGAAGGACGAACTAGGAGAGACGGCGCAGTAGAAGCAGTACCGCATTGGAGAAGGAGCAATGGCCGCGACAACAAAATTGACAGACCGATGGGTTATAGAGGCGAAAATACCAAAAATAATAAAAATACAGGTTATTATGGAGGTAAAAATAAAAAAAACAGCTATGAGGCATGTAATCATTGTGGAAAGAAGCACTACGGGTTAAAGCCTAACGCAAAGCCAGTTTTCTGTAAGCCAAGAAACGTGCCTTTTGCCTACGAAGCAGAGATGAATAGAGAGTTGCAGCGACTTTCAAATGAAGGAATACTTTCACCAGTGGATAGTAGCAAATGGGGAACACCTTTGGTGGCAGTTCTGAAGACTGATGGAAAAATCAGAATCTGTGGTGATTATAAAGCAACTGTAAACCCTCAACTGGAAGAGGTAGTCTACCCCCTTCCCACAATTGATTGTATTTTTGCAAAACTTCATAAAGGTAAGCAATTTACCAAAATAGATTTGTCACAGGCCTATAACCAATTCGAGCTAGACGAGGAAACCAGTAAACTGTTGGTGGTAAGCACAAAGAAGGGGTTGATTGCACCAAAAGAATGCCTTTCGGAATTTCTCCGGCAAGCGCCAAGTGTCAAAAATACGTAGAACAACTGTTCCAAGGGGTGGACAACGTAATTAATTTTTCAGATGACATAATTTTGACAGGAGAAACGAAGGAGGAACATCTGCGGACTTTGGATGCAGTACTGGGCAGTCTGGAAAAAGCGGGTCTTACAGCTCGGTTGCTGAAGATATAACGTTAGTGCATTTTAATCCTAATTACCCTTTGATTTTACAGACAGATGCATCAAATGCTGGTATCGCAGCAGTGCTAGTACATAAAATGCCTGATGGAACGGAACGACCAATTGCATGTGTGTCAAGAACCTTGATGCCAGCTGAGAAGAATTATTCAACAATCTTAAAGGAGAGTTTGGCAATTTTTTATGGTGTTCAGAAATTCGAGCAGTATCTTCTGGGCAACAAGTTCATCTTAAGGACAGACCACAAGCCCTTAACCACCATTTTCGGAGAACACAAACACATTCCAACCACCTATGCAAGTCGTCTCCAAAGAATAGCACTGTACCTGTCTGGACTCAATTATAAGGTAGAGCATATTAAGGGCAAGGACAATCATTTGGCCGATTACTTGTCCAGAGCACCTTTAAAAATAAAAACAATAGACCAAGAGTACGAAGGGAAAGGTAACTATATCAATTTTATCAGTAATAATTCAGAATGGCCAATTGACAATGAGTTAATAAGAGTCGAAACTGAAAAAGATAGTATTTTGAAACAAGTTAAAAATTTCATAAAATTAGACAAATGGCCAAATCAAATTAATGATGTATTAAAACCATATTATGCTAAAAAACTTGAACTTTCCCTAGATGATAACATTATATTGTGGGGTCACCGAGTGGTGATACCAAAAAGGCTTCAAAGACGATTATTGGACGAACTGCACGAACCAGCACACTTGGGCATCACAAAAACAAAGTCATTGGCCCAAGGATATTTGTGGTTTCCAGGAATAGACAGTAAATTGGAGGAAATGGTCAAGTCATGTGCACCACCCAAGCAGCACTCCCATGTTGGGCCAATATTGGGACAATAACTACGATTTATTGGCCCAAGTCAGATTCTCTAGGTTGGCCCAATAAAAGATGTGGACATT
This sequence comes from Ceutorhynchus assimilis, assembly GCA_917834065.1. Lineage (NCBI taxonomy): Eukaryota > Metazoa > Arthropoda > Insecta > Coleoptera > Curculionidae > Ceutorhynchus > Ceutorhynchus assimilis. The sequence goes on along the minus strand of OU892280.1, from coordinate 25,779,419 downwards.
CTGTAATATTTGTCCAAGAACGTATGTCAATATATACCCAAAAACAAATACCAACGTTGGTACAAAAACGTAACCAAATGTTGGCCCAAAAAGAAATAATCAATATCATATCAAGAACTTTATGCAATATAGAGCCAATTGAAATTACTAATATTGGCCCGAAGACGTATGTAAATCTTGGTCTTATATTATATTTAATTAAGGTAACGGACCAATTATAAGGATTGACTAAGAAGTGTTTTCTCTCTGCCGGACCATCCGTAGACCCGTTTCGCTGTATCACAACTCATCAGCACGGTTAAGTCCCGCCAGGGTCCCGCAGAGAGAAAACGACCAATTTTTGGCTTCATCCCGGAACCAGGTTTAAGACAGGTAAAGTGAAGACAGAGTCTCCATCTATTTTTTGGTCGGCACACCAAGTGCGCACATTGAATACCCTATATTGGACCAACATTTTCAATTCAGAAAATCTAACCTGTGTAAAAATTGGTATGTAAATATTGGCCCTTCATTGGGCTTTCAAAAAAGTATCAATATTGTGAAAAAATTGAAAATAAATATTGGGTGTGCAAAGTTTTTGAAGTGAATTTAAATATCAATAAAAAATTGAATGCCAATATTGAATTAATATTATATTACAATATTGTTTCGATAATATAAAATGTAATATTAGGCCAATATTTCATAAATCAATATTGTAGTGAGAAGTCTTGGGCCAATATTCAAATTACTGAAGAGTTAATTAACAATATTGGTACAAGATTATTTTTAAATATTGTTTCCACATTGTTAAAACTAACGTTGCCCCAATATTGGTACTGTGTTGATTTAGCAACAAAAATTAATGAATATTGGCCCAACTGAAAAACGATGTTTACCCCATATTATGTGCTACTTGGGCATGCCTCAAACACAGAGTAAACCCTTCTAAATCAGAATTTACGCCCTGGCAAACGGAAACGGAACCCTGGTATCGTATACATGCAGATTATTTAGAGTTAAATCGTAAATATTTCTTGTTGATCATCGACTCGTACAGTAAATATCCAGAAATTTTTCCATGTAAATCACTAAAATCAGTAGAAACTGAAGAAAAGTTTAGAGAATGTTTTGCTAGATTTGGGTTACCCAAAATTGTAGTTACAGATAATGGAACCAATTTTGTGGCAGAAAATATGAATAAATTTTTCAGAATGAACGGCATAAAGCACATTACAACACCCGTTCATCATCCTCAGAGCAATGGACAAGCTGAAAACATGGTCAAGACGTTCAAACACAAATTGAAAACAGCCATTTCTGACCCTAAAAATCGAAATGAGGCAATAACTAACATAGTCTCCAGAATATTATTTAGTTACAGGCTAGCGGAACATTCATCAACAAAAAAATCCCCAGCAGAAGTGATGTTTGGAAGAAAAATCAGATCAAGATTTGATCTATTGAAAAATCCAACAGAAAGCCCACCAACTGAAGTATCAGACAACATTCAAAAAGCCCAAAGAATCCAAGCAAACCACTATGGATCCGGAAGAACAAGAAATTTTGCAAAGGGGGAGACAATAATGGTTTAATGGTTAAGGACTATCGAACCTTGAACAAACCAACTTGGACTAGAGGCAAAATAGACAAAATTATAGGAAAAACAACTTATATTGTAAAAGTAGATGGAAAAACTTGGAAAAGGCACGCAAATCAGCTTCAAAAGATGGAAACTGAGCAAACAGAACACAACAATGGCGAAGAAGCAACCAGAGCTAACTGCAACACAGAAAATACATCAAAAGTACCTTACAGCCCCTACAAAACTCCTAACACCAGCGCATCCACTAATGAAAGTACTTCCGCAACCGAAATCCAAGAAAGCGCCTCTATTACCCAAGACAAACCCTGTATTCTCGACGAAACTGCGAATAGCGACAATTCCAGTGAAAGTGAATTTCACGAGTGTAGCTTAAGTGACGAACTGCAACAAGACAGTGATAACAAAATAAACATTCCGTCAAAACTTAATACTAAAGTCAATCCTTTTAGCAGGACCAATCAGCAAATGATCACAGCCACTCACAGCAACAGCAAGTCTACTACCGAGTGCATATCTGGAGCAAAGTCCAACCTAGAGGACACAGCCACGAAGTGCCAGGCCAAGGAGCTAGAAAAACAGCCAGCAGCAGCGCAAGGCACACGTCCAAATCGGTTACGAAAACCACCCTCCTATTTGGAAGAGTACACCACGGAGATTTAGAAAACTGAAGAACCAAAACAGTTAGCTTTCTTAATTGCCACAAATATTGTTAATGATAGGTAATAGGAAGTTGATTGTGTAAAACAGTGAGCCTTACATAAGGTTAAAATTGTATTTTGTATAGTAATCATCAAGCACAGGCTAGGTGAATTCTTGCATTTTTTAATTGTATATTCAGAGATCTAAATTTAATGGTACAACTAAAAACCTAACAATGGGGGTGCGAGGACGTGGCAACCTTGCACTACGAGCACAGCGCTCAAAGCCTCTTTCCCCGTCAGGGAAACGAGATTCTCTCTCTTCTCCACTGGTCTTGACACGAACCACATCTCCGGCATTATTTCAGTTATTTCACTCTACACCTCAAATTTAATTTTAAAATCTGTGATAATAAATCTTAAGCTGAAGTCGATGTTTTATTCCACCTTCAGTATACGATATGTTCTATGGCATCTTTTGTTGGAAAAAGTAGGTAGGAAAGTAGGTACTTACATTAGGGACACTACCTACTAATTTAAATACCTACATACGTTTAACACCCATATGAAAACAATAATTTTGTGCAAGTCACAAATCAGAAAATTTAAGCGCCTTGAATTAACTACATATATGTATACAGGGTGTCCCAGAATATGTGGGCAATCTCTCGGATTTAGATAGAACTCGAAAAAATAACATGACAACTTCATATAAAAAAAAAATCCTACGGCCCCCCCTACGAAGTTACGTGCCCCTAAAGGACGCCTCTGGAAATAGGTTTTTTGTTGATAACTTTCAAAATACATCGTGTAATTTTTTTTTCTTTTAATATGGTGGATACTAGGTTAGACTCCCTAAAATGGACCCTCTCAAACAAACTTGACCAATCTGGTTTGCCAGGGACGGACTAGCTTTAACGCAATAATAAAACTGAGGAAATATTAGTAGAAAGGATTAATTTTCACTTTCGCGAAATAAGGCCTAATATTGAAGCATTGTCGAAAGTCGAACAATATTTTATTAAAATAGGTATGGAATGCATAAGATTAGAAGGATCTCATGTTGAGTCGACATAAAAAAATTATTTAATAAAAAACCATCAATACACAAAAACAGAGTTTTCTCGAAACCAGCTCATTTTTTTGACATCGAATAAGAGTACCTTTTTTCTAGTTCAAGGTTGAAACAATCTAAATAGTACATTAAAATACAAGTTTCATAAGACGTGATTTTATCGCACGAGCCCTATATTAGAAAACGAGCCGGAGGCGAGTTTTCTAAAGGGCGAGTGCGATAAAATGTCTTATGAAACGAATATTTTATACTATTTTTTCTATTTTGGTATTGTTTAAATAAAAAAAAACAAATTTTCCTTGGAAATTTTATTCTCATATTTCCTGATTTCATGTTTAGGTTGGTAACACTACACGCCAAATATAGAAATCTTCTTTTTTATTTTTATTTTTACCAATAATAAAATCGCAAATGACAGTTCGATGGCCATCAGTCAGCCAGTGTTACCAACTTCCGATAAGTAAAAAAGGAGTGTCACAAAGAGCTTCTTTTCGAAACTACTTTCAGTGTCGAAAAGACTTCGATATGAAACCAAAATAGAAAAAATATTATTGCTATGCCTATATCATACAGGGTGTAAAAAAAATTAGCATTATTGTGTTAAAGCTAGTCCGTCCCTGGCAAACTAGATTGGCCAAGTGTGTTTGAAAGGGTCCATTTTAAGGGGTCTTATCTAATATCCATCATATTAAAAGAAAAAAAAATAACACGAAGTATTTTGATAGTTATCAACAAAAAAACGATTTTCAGAGGCGTCCTTTAGGGGCACGTAACTTCGTAGGGGGAGCAGTAGGAATTTTTTTTTATAGGAAGTTGTCATGTTATTTTTTTGTGTTCTATCTGAATCCGAGAGATTGCCCACATATTCTGGGACACCCTGTATATTGGCAATCTCTCGCAGTCGCTGAAAATATAAATTCTTATCAAAATATCACTTATAACCGATGCAGATTGTGACTCAGTAATAAAGCTGAATTTGAAATCCCAGTTTAGTTCAACATAACACGTGCAAAATAAAACGCTCACAAACAAGTTCATCCGAGGTCACCCAAAGATTTGGACCCAAAGATGACCATCTCTGGTTAAGGTTTCCTATAACCGGTAAGTTCGATATTTCTGTAAATGAATGAGACGTTTTTTTTTTCTAAATAGGTAGGACTTAGGATACAACTTAAAACAGTGAAAACATTATTTCACTTCACACTGGTAAACAAATAAATGTATTATGAATGGAATGCATGATGCATACATAACCTTGACTGGTTTATCACGATATCGACTAAAATTGCAATAGAAAAGTTTAAATTGAATCAGGAATCATTACATATTTAAGGTAAGTTTGTATAATTAATTAAAATGCTGTATTTTTCACATAATAGTTTTATAAAAATAAGCATTTCCGATTACCTGTGATTTATTAAAGAATAGATAATTCATTTCTTTATAGGTAGGTAGACAATAATTCCTAAAAATAATATAAAAGTTACTTGCTGAGTAATATACGAATAACAAAAACTATTCAATAAATAAGTTCCTAACACACAAAAATCATTTTTAGGGTTGCTATATTCTACCCATAAAAAATTTATACTATAGTCTCCAACCAACTTTTTATCTTATGAAAATCCTATGAAATGATGTCCCAACAAGTTCGGAAAATAAAAGTGGAATTCAAAAATATCTACGAAATAGACGAATTTCTATTATCCAATACACGACGGATATTTTCCATACAAACTTGCGATTCCAAGCTAGAAGTGAACAGGATTTTAAATATACTTGAGCAATTGCAATTGGAACCGACTTTTGAAAATTCTGGTAAGTGTAAGTACTTATCTATTGTATAGCAAATGCGCCCAAGTACTTTTTTAATTAGTTAGATGGTGAATGGCGAGCGGTTTTATTTATCGATGGTGTTTATTTCCTTGGGCAGCTTAATAAAATTGTGGAGGGGGTCTATGAGAGAAACAACTGGAGTGCGTTTGGAAATAGCACTCTGGGTGTGAGAGTGACCCTAGAGTAACTCTAAACCATAAATTATTTTAAACTTCTTTCGGTCTTTCGGCTATTTTGTTACCGCACGGTTGTAGATAAAATACTGTATATAATACGTATGGTAATAAGGTTATTACCGCCCTTGCCCCTTAGAGATTATTGGTCAGTATATAGTTCTCTCTCGCTCTGCTATATCTCCTTTTTTGTGAAGCAGGATTACAATGGAATTATGCCAATATTAGGAAGCTCTTCTGATTCTGGTTGACAATGCCCCCGCTCGATGTCAGGATTACGGGTTCAGGATTTTCTTCGTCATATTGACTTTTGTAAACGAGTTTAGAGAATTCCTCCACTATATTTAATATTTCCTTTCTATTGGTCGTAAGTTCTCCATCTTTGTTTTTGCATATTTGCGATTGCATATTTCTTTCCTTCCATTTGTAAGTTTCCTTTGGAGTACCTTCATGCTTTTGTTATTCTCTATATGGTTCGTTCAATTTCTCTCACTTTGTATCTCCTTGTATCTCTTCTTATTGCTTTGAAGATTTGTCTGTTCATTTCCCTTAGTTCTTCATGTGGTTGCTTCTTCACTTCTTTTGTTTCTTCTTTCTCGCATTAGTTCTTTAGTTTCTTCGCTTATCCTTTCGTCCTTTTTGGTTGTTGGGGAATGTTTATCTTGACCTGTTGTCAGGGCCTTCACTATAGTATCGTTTAGGGTAGGTATTTATCTTTTCCTCTTCATTCATGTTTATGTCCATTTCAGATTCTTTTAATAGGTCGCAAATGCATTGTTGGAATTTATAAGTATCAATCGGCGGATGCCAAGGTTTTTTATTTGACGCATTGACCATTCTGTGTCGCTCCTTTTTTAAATTGAGATGGACTTTTGCTCTTACCATACAATGGTTACTCATCAATATAGTCAATTAAATCGCGAATTTAATTTGGGCCCGAGGCAGAAATAAATAATATAACTTTTGGAGGAGACTCAAATCATTGCCAATTTCTACTGTTCTCTACTATCTCACTATGAATCAACTGCTAATTCTACTTCTAAATGTAAGTGTAATATTTAATTTTTAATTGCCTCTTGCTCTCATTGTAATCTGTTTAAATAGTATTCAACCCCACCATAAATCTCCGCTTGGGTTTTTGTTCATCGCCTCTATTTCTAGGAATCCTTACCTCCGCAATGACCCCTGCACCTTGTTGCGCAAAAATTAACCCTTAAACTGTTTGAATAATAAATTTGAATAAATAAATCCTAATAGGCCTAGGTTCAGTAAGACCCCCTTAAAAAATGCGGCCAGCGCAACAAAGTGCTCGCGGCTACTCAGTGGTGCGGGAGTAGGTTCAATATTGAAAGTTAGCTTTATAGGGCGCCACTGGTTTACAAAATAAAATCCGCGGACTTGAACCAGAAAGTCCCTGATCTCCAAAATTTCTATAAAAATGTACCTACCCGATGTACCTATGAGTATAAAACTATTTATAAAGTTCTGCGGGGGTATGTTTAGATTTGAAATTGCATTGCAAAGACCAATAGAAGGCAATATAATATATAAAATGACACGCAGTAATTATTTTTAAATGTAACTGGTAAAATTACCAAAAGGTAGCAAAGACCAATTAGTAATGGTCTCATAAGATAGGTACTCTAATAAATTCAAGAATTATCAATAAATGTTTGACCACCTTACCCCAATGAGAGTAAATGAGAACAATTAAGGAATAAAAAAATAATAAAATAATCAAAACCTGTGCACGCTTATACCATGGTATACCGGAACGGGTTTGTACAAAAATGTCACCTTAAATATAGTCAATTAAAACTCATTGGTGTTGTACACCCATTGTAATAATTAAGGCAGTAAAACAAGCTTGAAAATATACCAAATTAAATATAAGAAATATCAATAATAATAATTAAAAATAATAATTGAGAAACATTAATAAATTTACGGGTACATCACCCCTTTGTGGTCCTCCCTGCAGTCTAAACATCAATTTCCATTGCTGTCTCATGACAGCCTCACAGCCCTGATAATAGACCCATTAACTTCCTTGACCTCCCTTCTCAAATAGGGTAACTTCCGGTTCCAAGTTCAGTGTTGTGTGTAACCAACTTTGAGACCAGTAAACCGTCAAAAAGGTAAACCCAATGGTAAAGGTAAAATCTAAACTCCTAGAAAACCCTGGTTACAAATTTGGGCTAGTTGAACAAAACGTGCTCTCTGCTCACACGACAAACCAACAAAATGGTGTAGATTTCGTTTCCTGAAAATTCTCTGGCTCACAAATACGGGGACTTACGACCAAATCCAAAGTTTTCACCCCAAAACCAATTTAAGCTAGCAACCACTTGAGTTCCCAACGCCTCCAAAATCCCACAAAAGGTGGATGTTCCAAGGAACGCAGCAACAGGACCGTTGGTAAAATCTGCCACTTGTTGTTTGCTCAACGTGCGAATTTAAAAAAAACGACCTTAGTTTCAGCAATCTATTAGGTGAGCTCCTATGAAAAATTCCCCAGAATTGACCAGGAAAACGAGACAATCAGCTTGAAACGGAACAACCCAAATCACATTGATGACAAACGAAACCCAAAGTTGTTATCCAATTTTCTCCCCCAACACCAATAAACACTAATTAATACTTATAAATCAGCATCTACCCAGTCTTTAGTGCAAAAACTATCAAAATGACCAGTCGTTCAGTGGTCACAACTACAGTGACTCTATTACCCACAGTGGTCAAGAGACCTTGGCAACAACGCTGCCTGAAACGAAACAACAAGTGTCACTTAACCACACTTATTCGGCGAAAGTAAATAACCGGGAAAATCTAAATAAAATCCGAATTAAGGGTGTAAAAGCGACTTAAAGGCTGTGAAAGTGATGTGTGATGTTGCAGAATTTTTAATAATGGAAAATACGTGACTCGTAAGTGTTGCCAATTGATATTTATTTGGAAGTAAACAAACCTTCTCATCGATATTTAAGGCCTTTTAGACAACTTTCGTAAGCTAAATAAAATATATTTCGATCCTATTAGTAGGGCTTTATTATCCTAAAACTACCCTGTCATCTGAATACAAAATATTTACTCATTATTACCTCGAAAAATATACCCTTGTTCAACAACCAGATATTGTTTCGAATCCAAACAAAAAGGTAGAAATCAGCAAAATCCAATGAGAAAACTATCAATCACTGAAAAATATTAATCCTCGGGTAATAAGCTTTCTAAATACCCTCACAAATACCTGAATTAATTGCCGAATTCATTCGAAATCTCAGTTACGTATTAAGCAAAATTTGAACGTAACAACCTGCATGTCCTAATTCAGTATTTATCGGAGTAATGTCGCAAGAATTTTGTTTCCGCTATCCAAAAACGTCGACAGCGCGTGTACACAATTAAACAAGGCCTTGTAATTAATGTCGTTTGGTGTTTAGATTTATGAGTTTATGTAAAGTATCAGGAATCTCGTAACTTTCGGTTGCGTAATTATTTCATTCGAAAGATAACTGATGACTATAGAGGGGGGGTCCGTTATAATAATTGTTATATCAGATTTTGACCTTTATCGTTGGCTTAAGCAGCGAAACAGATTTTACTTTAACTACTTTATTTATTATTTTAATTTGAACTTAGAGAATTCCAATTGAGACTATTGAGAGTACTTTATTTACTTTATTACTTTCCAATAATCATAACTTTGATTATTGGGATTTAATTTAAGATAAAGTTATTTGATTGAATTAAAATTTTTCTGTTATCACTCGTGGACTTTGAAATTTGTAAATTAATTTTACTTATTTCAATCTTCCAATTTGGAATAAAGATTATCGACAATATTTTGAATACTTTTTCCTGTTAAAACATCTGTGAAACTGCTTTCATTATTTCTAGTCTGTTATTGAAGTATATAATAATTGCAAAAACTGTTTTTCAATAAAAAACATAAATCCATTATTTGTTTTAGCTTATTCGGGAGCCGAAAATGTTTCAGTCCTAAACTGGACCCAACTAAAAACTCAATTAACCGAAGAATCTGACACAAAACTCGCAAATTTAACCATAATAGACGTCCTAAATTACAAAAAAGTGGATCCAGAACACAAAAAAACTTTAAGAAAATTGTTTGAAAACATTTCTAATACAGAAATAAAAAAAGTAATTTTGGTAAGCGCCTCAGAAAGTATTTGCACCGAGAATAAATATCAAAACGATGCCAATTTTTTTACAGAAAAAAAAGTTTCCGAAATTTCTTTTAGAGATCTTAGTGATAAAACTCAAAAACAATGTTTGCAAATTTATTCTATTTTCTTCCAAAAAGAAACAATAACACTTGAAGAGTTTTTGAGAAAAAATGACCTTTTAAATGAAGAATCATTAAATAACATAATTACTTCTACTGTTCTTAATAATATAATGATGTATAATAAAAAAACCATTCCAATAGGAATTTGTAATGATCAAAAAAATTATTTCAAAGATTTTTATATACAACGTACATTTTGCAATCAATATTTTGTTTCTAAAAAAATATGGAAATTATTAGTTAGCAAAATTGAGGTAAATGATACGTGGATTTTTAGCGGTGTAAACGATCAAAGGGAATTAATAGAAATTTTGAAAATTCCCAGTAAAAAAGCTTCTAAATTATGCGAAAATATTCACATGTTCAAACATTTTAAAGAAGCTAAAGTTTATTTTGACAAATTGCCTTCTTGCCGACCAATTCATTTAATAAAATATGAAAACGACCAATTTTTATGGATCAATTCAAAAGGCTTTGTAGACAAATTAAGAAAATATATTTTTAAAAATCATTCCTCAATACTACAATTGTCTGATTTATTAAATTACAAAACTGTAATATTAAACGGACCTTTGGGTATAGGAAAATCCACTACTTTAAGCATGCTGAGTACATATCCTTTTTGGTTTTTAAATATTAGATTTTCAAACTGTAATGAAATGATTGCAAGTATTCCAAAAATAATCAATCGACAAACATTAATTGAATTTTTAACAAATTATATTGGACCTAATTTTTTAGCTCATGGCTTGTTAAACTTTTTTTTGTATTATAATTCTAAGATTCGAATTTATTTATTATTCGACGATTTGGCAGGCAATATAGATTTAGATACTTATAAATCCTTTTTACAACTGTTAGTGTTTATAAAAGAAAAATCCAATGCATTTATTTGGATTAGTTCAAAACCTGAAAACTGTATTGATTTGGAAAATAATTTATCAACATTTTCTACATCTTTTAATGATATAAATAAAGATGAAATACAACATATTTTTCACAAAAATGAATTGACAGAAAATACACATTTGTATTATAAAAATAATAAAAAGTTATTTAATAATAAGCAAAAACTATTAGGCGTTCCTTTGCTTTGCGATATAATTTCCAAATTAAAAAATCCAACTATTAAATGTCAAAATATTGAGGAATTGTTTTCCAACTTTATAGAATCTAAAATTGAAAAATACATGTCTGAACATTTCTCGAACAGCAATCACAAAACCGAAATTATTAATTATATAAAAGAAATTCATGGTGTTATAGCTTTGAAGCTATTTATTTATCCAGAATTTGAAGACAATAAAAATATGGCATTTCATATAAACATAACTAAAGTTGGGTTCGTTGTATTAAGAATGAATGGCAATTATGAATTTACTGACGAAGCTGTTGCTAATTATTTTATTGCTAATAAGTTTTATGTATGGATTTCAGCACCCAGTAGTCCAATTGAAAAAAATTTACTTTGTAAATTTTTGTTGGAGAGACAGTATGCTTTGATACGTGTATTTTTGAATTATTTTATCAAACTGGGAAAACCTCCAGCAATGCCTCAAAACGTTAAACACCATATCGTTAAATTATTTCAAGAAAATACTCAAAATTTCTTTAATGAAAACCATGCATGTACCTTGCAAATATTGATGAAAGAGAAACTTTTTCTTATTATTGAGTGGTTTTTTCCAAAAGAAATTCTAGAGCTTATACATCCATATTTGAACAAAAACAAAGCATTTTATAATTATTTTGAAAACCATATAAAATTTCCATGTCAAAGTAAATCACACAGAGCTGTTCTAAATGGCTTGAAAGACAATTTGGAAATTAAAATACCTGTTGATATTGTTGATAGAAATAATGCTACTCCTATCCAATATGCTGCCACTAATGGTAGCTTAGACATCGTGAAATTTTTAAAATCCAAAAATGCCAATGTAAATCACAAAGATAATAAATCAAAAACAGCCCTTATACGTGCCATAGAAAAAAACCATATTGAAATTGTAGAATTTTTAGTTGAAGATAAAGCCACTGATAAAGATTGTCAGGATAAAAATGGCATTAGTGCTTTAGAATATGCTGCAATATCAAAAAATACCGATTTAATTAAATATTTATCAGATACCAATGTGAATCATGTTGATAATTTTGGTATGACGGCTTTGTGTTGGGCTGTAAAAGTTGGCGACCTTGTTATGACCGATTATTTAATTAAAATTGGTTCCAACTTAGACATCAAAGATGAACATGGAAGCAATCTTTTAAATATTGCAATGAAATCGAAACAATGGCATTTAATTAAATATTTAACTTTTTGCCTTGTTAATGTAAATATGGCAGATTTCAATCAAACAACCCCGTTGGAAAGAGCTGTTAAATCCAACCAATGGGACTTTGTTAAATATTTAATATTAGAAGGAGCTTCATTGCCAAATAATTTTAATCCCATAAAAAATGCTGCTGAAGCTGAACAATGGGATTTAATTAAGTTGATGCTGGAGCATCAAGGCAATTTGAAAGACATTTCAATGGAACTTACAGAAAATATTTTGAATTTATTTGTAAATGCTTCATTTGCTGAATTAATTCAATTAGGGAATGTTGATGTTTTGGATTTATTAATTCAACGCGGTAAATTTGATGATCATAATTTAGATCGACTTTTATCTGAACCTTACGAAGAGTTATTGTTTGAAAATAAAACAGCATTACACACAAATATGAAAATATTTGTTGAAGAAATGTTGGTAAAGCTTCGATCTAAAAAAGGTCAAAAATTTAAATTGAGTGAGAAGGATACTGAAACAAGAATTAATTTAGTTTGTGAACAAATATCTCTAATTGAAAATGTGAAGGAAATTAATAAAGAATTTATTACACGTGCTAGATTGATTGCACAAAATATTGAGTTACTCAAAAGAGCAATTAGAAAATCAAATATACCATGGGAACAAATGGAATTTTGTATAATAATATTCATAAACTTTTTTTTAAACCCACAACAGGAAGATTTTGTTTATAGATTAGTTTTAGATCAAGATAAACTAATTTTATATCTTAAATCATTTTCAATGTTCTTACTAAAACGTGAGGCTTTTCCTAAGATGGAAGATTTGGAAACAGATTATAGAATTTTAAAAGATATCTATTCATTAAATCGTATATCTTCTTATATTAAACTAGCTTTATCTGTTAGTGATAATAAAGAAATAATGAATACCTATGTGTTAATGAGATGCTTACAAGTAATAGGAGAAAGTTTTAAAAAAACAACAGATTCACCTAATTTATCACCAGAAATTCATCAATTTCTTATTTTATCAGCACCAACAAACGTAGGACAAATTGTTACATCTTTGAGAGACTCTTTGTCACATTCAGATGCATATAAACAAAAAATAACTATCGAAAATAAATTAAAAACCGATCTAGAGTTTTTTCAAGCTGTAAAAAATGATCTCAAAAAAATCCTATTGCAAATTGACTTTTTGCTTTTTACGAAAAAGAAAGAAACGCTTGAAATGTTTCGTCAAAAATGTTTGAAAAATCCAAATAACCTAAACAATATCAATCAGTATATAAATTGGGAATCTTACGAAATTAAAAGCATCGAAGAATATGAAATTAACGATATCAAAGTAATACAAAAACTATTTGAAAAATTAAAACTTGCAAACAAAAACTCCAACAAACAAGAACTAGAATTGATAAGTAAGCTTTCAAAAGAAATTAGTTTCATTGAAAAAACTATTTTTACACAACTGAAAGATGTAAAAGAAAAGTACTACGACATGCGTTCAGATTTTAGAAGTTTAGATGAAGCTCAGCATTCGCAAAGTTTACCAAAATTAACAATAGACTTGTGCATAAAACGAAAGGAAGGAATTTATTACGAAGCTTTCTCAATTTTAGTAGATCTTATTAAGGTGTATCAAAACAATGTGGCAGAAAATACTGGCAAAAAACTAGACTCGATACAAATTTGTTTTCAATTGTGCTACATTATGAAATGGGATGCTCATAAAATAAAAAATATCCAAGAAATTCATAGTAGTTTATCTGGGAAGTTAGAGGAAAATTCAATTGACAAAATTTTAGATTGTATTAAAAATTATTTGGAAAATGAAGCTGATAGAAATATATTTAAAGAACATATTATAGAAAAAAAATTATTGCATGAATCATTCAAAAAGCTAAAACAAAATCCCATAAACGAATTAATTGATCAATTGAATATTGTTATAAAAGAGAAAATAAATCTTAAAAAAAGTTTACGCAACAATAAACCTCAAATATTTAAGGAAATAATATCAAACATGGATGATTATGGAAAGTTAATAAAAAACTATGCATCTGAAAAGTTTTTTAAAGTTTTAAAAACATTTTTCTCTCCATTAAAAAGCACAAATATTGAAAATGCAATATTATTAGTTATTAAACAAGAAGACAAAGAATTTGAACAAATAGCTTACACTAAACTAACTTTATTAACACAATATATAAAAGAAAATGATAGAAGCTTGAATTTAACATTACAATCAGCCATAGAAATTCTTTTACTGGACGTAATGGAAGCTTGTATTACGAAAAACGCAATAATAGAGTACAATATATCGTTTAATGAATTCTCTCCTATGTTAGTTGGTACTGCTCTTCGTAATTATTTAGCTCATGGTACTCCTTTAATAGACACATTACCTTTTGATCCTTTAAACGCTATCTTAGCCACTGCAAGGCTTCTTGAAGAGAAAAAAGAAAATTTATTTGAAACTGTTACAAGTGAACCTCTAATAGAAAATACTTGTGATAAAATTAATAAAGCACAACAGGATACTAATAATGTTATTGAAAATATAATAACGAATGATGACGTAAAATGTTTTGAGAGTATTATAAAACATCGCAAAATGTCCTTGTGTAATTATTTTTTAAACGCCACTAGCAAAGGGGCTATAAATATCATTAAACACATCTTAAAATTTGATAAAATTATTGTTCCAAGCATTTTAATTTGGCCTTCAATAATAATAGCTTCAAAAAATGGCCATGGAAATATGGTACGACTATTTTTAAACAACCATGATGACTCGATCCATCAAGCAAATTTTGATAGAAATTCTTTCAAAAACTTTGAAAATATTTTATCATCAAATTTCGATATCCAAATTAGCAATAATAACAAAAAATTAATACAACAACTTATCGACAAATCCTTTGAATTAGCAGCCACCAATGGACACCTGACAATAGCTAGCCTATTGCTAAAATACAATCCAGATATCAATTATATTAACAACGAAAATTTATCAATTCTTCATTTGGCAGCTAAAAATGGCCACAGTGAAATTATAAAACTATTAATCAGCAACAATGCTGATATAACGACAAATTCAACTACACCTCTTCATTTAGCTTCATTATACTGCCACAGTGAAGCTGTTAAAGTTTTACTCAAACACGAATCAATAAATATCGACGCCCAGATAGAAAATGAAGATTTCACTCCATTGCATCTTGCAGCTAGATATGGATCTGAAGAAATTGCAAACATTTTATTGGACAACGGTGCGAATATTGACGCTGTAACTATAAATCAGTCAACAGCTCTTCATTTATCTGCCCTATACAATCGAATTGAAGTTGCAAAAATTTTACTACAACGTCACGCAAACGTAAATGTTTTAGATAAATGTAATGCCAGCCCGTTGCTGTTAGCAGCTGCAAGAGGCTATGAAGACTTAGTTAAAGTTTTGCTCGAATATAATGCTAATCCTCTAATGGAATTAGAAGGCTATCGTCCTCTTCACATGTGCGCCTTATATGGCCACTCGGGTATAGCAAATATTTTATTAGAGCACGATCAAACACAAATCGATATTCCTTCATCAGATCGAAATCAATTTACCGCTCTACATTTTGCTGCATTAGCTGGCCACATTGATGTAGTTGATGTTTTACTAAAACATCATTGTAATAAAAATTGTGCAGATAATGATAACTTCACTCCCCTACATATTTCTTCATTACATGGCCATAAAGAGATTGCAAAGCTTTTATTACAACACCAAGTTGATATTAATGTTGTATGTTTTCCAACACAATCAACGGCGCTTCATATGGCCGCATCACATGGACATGAAGAAATCGTAGAAGTTTTATTACAAAATGATGCCAACATTAATGCGCAAGATTCTTCTGGTAAAACTGCACTTCACTTAGCAGCTGGTTATGGTTATAAAGCTGTATTGAATGTGTTATTAGAGTATCACGCTGAAGTTAATTGTGAGACAAATGAAAGGGCAACTCCTTTGCATTTAGCAGCCGAAGATGACCACGAAGAAGTTGTTGGATTGCTAATAAAAGCTGGAGCTAACGTTAATGCGCAAGACAAAAAATTATTCGCCCCTCTTCATTTTGCAGCACAGAATGGCCACGATGGGGTGGCTAACATTTTAATTCAAAACGACGCTAACGTTGATATTAGGATGCTCAATCATACGACTCCCCTTCATACCAGTGCGCAACATGGCCAAATCAATATCGTTAAATTGCTTTTGAAAAATAAGTGTAATATCAATGCAACTACAATAAGTAAATTTACAGCACTTCATTTAGCTGTAGTCAAAGGTCATGAAGTTATTGCTGGATTGCTTATAGATTATAAAGCTGAAATTAATGTCACATTGGCAAATAATACAAGCGTTTTACACTATGCTTGTGAAGCTGGTCGTGTTAATATCGTTAAACTATTGCTGCAGAATCATGCTAATGTTAATGTAGCAAAAGAAGGGCAGAATGTAACACCGCTACATATAGCTGCTCAACAGGGACATGAAAAAGTTGTTCGTCTACTACTGGAACATGAAGCAACAAATATTAATGCAATTACAAGAGAAGAAGCTACAGCTTTACATTTAGCCGTAGAAAATGGTCATTTAGCAGTAGTTCAAGTGTTGCTACAATTTAATGTAGACGTAAATGCTGCTAGTGAAGGTCAGTTTACACCTATACATATAGCTGCACAGTGTGGCCATAAAGATATAGCAGAACTATTAATCGAACATGAGTGTGATGTAGATGCTGTTTTATCAAGCCAACACACTCCGTTGCATTTAGCGACGCAAAATGGTCATCAAAGCTTAGTAGAAGTTCTAATTAAAAATCAAGCTAATGTGAATGCAACTGATGACAAACTTGCAACGCCTCTACACTTAGCTGCCCATCATGGCCACGAAATGATTACTTTGATTTTGCTAACGTATCAAGCAAATGTGAATGCCCAAGCAATTGCTGGCTATACGCCCCTACATGCTGCAGCTTTTCGTGGTCATGAACAAGTAGTAGCAATGCTGTTAGCGCATGGTGCCGATGCTAATGCAACGGAAACTGATTTGGCAACCCCTCTACATTATGCTGTGGAAAATGGCCACGAAAACATTGTCGACTTATTATGTAGCGGAGGTGCTAATGTAGAGGCATTGAAATCGGGCCAATCATCGACTCCGTTGCATTCAGCTACAGAAAAAGGTTTTTTAGGAGTTGTTAAGATATTGATTAAACATAATGCTAATGTAAATGCTCTTAGGAATAGAGATACGCCTCTTTATTCGACGGCGAATATGCTTTTGAGAAATGACGTGCATTATATAATGAAGGAGACGGCTTTGAGTATAGCTATACAAAATAAACGTGAAGATATAAGGGCATGTTTATTGAAAAATGGTGCTATTAATGGATTTGAATACATAAATCATTAGAATACTTTCTGTGATATGTGATATGTTATAATTATAACAAGAACAAATATACAATACAAACTGATTATAGTCACCTTTCGTAGGGATGCTTCTCACTTCTCACAAATATTGAGAATTTATAATTATAATAAATACCTACCAAATGCATTTATTTATCAAAGAATAGGTACCTATATGCTAGAAATGCTACAATATTTGTATTTTCTTTACAGAGAATTTTTTTTTCTAAAATACCCTTATTAATCCAGGGTGTTGGGTGATTTCTAGTTGAAAATGTTTTTTCAGTTGTATATTTATTAAGAATTATACAAAATTAGGTTGAAATAATAAATTATTAATGCTTTGTATGTATGTATGTATAGTTTATATAAGTACGAAGTTATTTACCTAAGTGAAGATAAAAAAAATGTGTTAGTAGTTAATATTTTTATATATCTAGTATGTATTTGTTTTGCATTTTTATATACTTTTTTCTATATTTTATGTTATGTTTGCTCATTATATATAATAATATTGTAAAATATAACTTTACAAACTAATTTTATTACACTAAACCTTTCCTTTTTACTCTAATTTGGTATAGTGTAAGTATAGTACTGACGCGATTTTCATTATTCTTCACCCAGACACAGAGATATCTTAAAGGGACGTCTTTAAGATGTCCAGAAATGATATTCAAGATTGTTGAACGCCTGCTTACGTCTTTTATACATCTGCCTAAAAACGTCTTCAGGACTAATATTTCGTTATTATCACTCATTTATACCTATCAATTTTTGACTATTCCAAACGCAATAGGCTCCTAAATTCTTGATTTCTTTTATACGAAAACGCATACAAATAATTCATTTTGGAAGAAGAACATTAGAAGAGTCAGGAATAAAATTTAAAAAACATAAGGGACTGAAATTCTAAGATACGGGAAGTAATGAGAATTCAAGAACTTGGAATGAAAAAATTCAAGAGCCAAAAGAAAGTTAAGAATTTAGAATAAAGAAATAACGAAAAATCAAAACTTGGCTTGAAAAGTTCTCGAGCATTTTAGAAGGTTGCCAATAATTTCCAAATTCTTTTGACAGATTTTTAAGTATTTTAGAGCCCTGTTGAAGCTCCATCAAGGTGTTCTAAATTGGTTCAAAAGAGTTCTAAAAGGTTTCCAGTTCTAAATTGATTTCTAATTGTTCTAAAATAACTCTGAGGTTTCTAAATTGTTCCAGGAATGCTCCTGAAAATTCTGATTTGGATGCTCATTAGTCATTAAAGGTTTATAGTTCTAGAGCAATTTAAATTCGGCTCTTGAAAGCCTTCCGATAGGCCTTTTGTAACTTTCAACCTGATTCCTAAGATTCTGGCGCTTTTCAAAATGTTTCTGGAGATTCTAGAGTGTTTGAGTGCTTTTTTGAACGTCCTAAAATGGGTTTAAAACTTCTCAATTGTTCTAAAATACTTTTGGAAATCGGTTTTAGAATGTCTGAGAATTCCAAAATGGTTCTGAAATTTCCAAATTGTTATGAAGCGCAACAGAATGCTTTTGGAAATTCTGACTTGAATTTTAAGTGTTTTGAGCTTTCCAAAGGGCTTATTAAAGTTCTAAAGTGTTCTGTAGCGTTTTAAACGGTTTTCAGCAGTAACTTCTAAATTGAATGAAAAACGAATTAAGTATGTGGGAAGTTTTTTTAGACATCTTAAAAACGACCCCAAATTCCACAACCGACATTCCAAACTTTTCTCAGGCGTCTGCTTATACGTGTTCACATGTTTAAAGACCTCATATGATACAAAACCCAACGCCTTTCAAACGTCTGCCTAAAAATACGCCTCTATATGACATTTTTCTAAGACATTTTAAATATGTCTTAAAGACGTCTTTAAATCTGTTTTCAATACATAAACCATTATTCACATCTAGGCCCGGTTGTACCAAATGACCCAATTTAAGCGATTGATCGATCGGCCATCTTGGCAGATAAACTTAATTAAGCGTCATTAGTTAACCAATTGGTCTTAACTGACGTTATATGCATTGCTTCTGTCGGGATGACTGAATGGTCAAAAGCTTTGAGGAAAAGCGCTTATTTAAAATAGTATTTCTTCGAATCTTAAATTTTTAAAACGTCTACGTCTACCATAGAAAAGCGAATGATAAATGTTGCAACCATGTATGCACTGGCAAGTAACGGCGAACGGAGACGCCGCGCCACACGAAAAGGTATACCGAAGGGTAGATAGAAAATGAGAGACTAGAGAAGAAGCTTGTCTACCATTGTTCATTATTCAATTTTTATTTTGCATTTAACTGATTGTTCAATCCAATTTGTGAATAGTTTGTGTGTCATAAGGAGCATTCACAGGTCAGTTGAATCATTGTTATTTTGTTTTTGAGAGTTCAATTTATACAAGTATTATTTTTTTGTTTGTTTATAACATTTTTTATAACATGTGCATTGTTCATGTATTCAACAAAAATCGTTTCATTCTGTGAACAACGCAGGGTTGGATGGGACGACCGGGCAACCGGGCAAATGCCCGGTGGGCCGGTATAACTCTGGGCCGGTCGGGCCGCAGGCCTGACGGGTCTTAGTAATAAAATTTCAAAATTTATATAGGTATTTGACAAAAACATCATGAAAACTATCTAAAACAATATTAAGGCTGTGGTCCGAATATAATCAGGGTTGTGGTTTCGCGGTCCGAATGCGATCAAATTACTCTGGTACCTGGAAAAGTGGTTACTTTTGGACCTTGGTTTCCTGAAATCTGGTTAACCAAATGTCAAAATAGTTACCGACTATCGAATGTCGGTTCTGTTGGTTTTATCTGTAAATTCTTTCAACAATTTTTTATTTCATATTCGTGTTCCCTAGGTAACCGGAATTTTCAGTAACCATCTGTCAACCGGATCGGTTACTTTGGTTAACATTTGGTTATATTCGGACCATAGCCTTAAACTGAATATTATGCGTGAGGTCCGAAACCACGGGTGACGGTTTAATTGAGAATGTAGTGTTGCCAATCTGAATTTGTGAAATTACACGATATGCTGGTCAAATTACATAGTTTTACACGATTTCGTCTCACAATTACACGATTTATACACACGACCTTGGTACCTATTTAGTAACATCAAGAAGCAAGTATTTATGATTTTGGGAAATGGGTCAAATCCAGTCAAATCTGAGGGTTAATCATCGCTCCTCAACCAAAAATAAAGATGTGGCAACGACAGAAAAGCGATCCAAAAGTAATCTAATTACTAATTACTCTAGTTCCTGAAAAAGTGGTTACTTTTGGACCTCAGTTTTCCTGCCAGGATGAGGCACCCCAGATGACGTCATACAGTTATCAGGCAACATCCCTCTCTCAAACATCCTAGCCATAAGAGTAGTCACTTGACAGACCATTTGACAGACAAAAGATAATGGAATGTAATGCAATGAGCAATTAAGGGAAGAGAAAACGTCAAGTCCTATTTGTTTGTCACAATGGGACCGTGACCGATTCTTGACCGTGACCTATCTATATGTAATGTAATAATATCGAGCATGAAAATTCCAAAATATTCTTTCGTTTTCTTTACAGTAAAATTCTTGAAACCCATTTTTTATTCTTGTCGTCCAAGGGAGGGCTGGATGAAAAAAATTGCCAGGGCCGGTTGCATATTCATTTTCTGCCAACGTAATAGGACCTTCGGTTGCATTCGTGTTCGTTCGATCACAGCGTAGGCAAATTATGATTGAAGTGGACTAACGTTGGCAGTTTAATAGAGCCTGCCTGGCGTTTGTGAAAATATTCTCTGAATAAAATCAGTTGTAAATTAGCAGTTATTAGTTGTTGGCACATGTTTCAATGCGAAATGCGATAACGAATGAAGAAATACTGTTATTTTAAGTTTAAAAATTGATGTGTCTATTCAAAGGCCCCAGAACTTTTTTGGTAGATTTGAGTTAGTTTCGGGTAGTTTTCGGGTTATTTTTGGTAAGTTTGAGTTAGTTCGGTTTAGTTTTCGTTTAAAAAACGCACTAGGCGCTGTTCCTCCCTGTTTCCTTTTTTCAAGGAAAGACACGAAAAGTACCTAATCCAAATTAACCGAAACTGACCCATCCTGAAAATGCGACCCAATCTCTGTTTCACGAACCTGATCAAATAGCGAAAAAAGGGCGCGTATAAAAAATGGAGCGCATGTATGTTTAGAGGTTATGTGGTTGTTCAAGTCAATAAAACACACCTCTAATTATTTCAGTCAAAGTCACTTTAATTTAGCAAAATAATAATTGAATTAGTTGAATCCACTCGTGTGGATTGGAGAAAATTGAGAAAAACACAGGAAAAATTTCAGTTCTAGAATGGCGTGCTCAACTTGCTGTTGCTAGTGCCGAACTCCGAACTCTCTTCTTCTCTCTCTTCTGGGCCTTGTCGTCTGTCAAAAACGGATCGCGAAAATCTCGCGAGGTTGCAAGTTCTGCTTGCGACGATGGCGCCCTCCATTGGTGTGCGACGGAGGCGCCACAAATGTATTAATAAATTTTGAGTAAATATTATGAGTCACTGAAGTTGGTTTCTCTGACGTTGTGTGACAGAAACACAGTTCAGCCGAGAGTTCAGCTGAACATTCATTTTATTCTTTTATTTTACAAAAAATAAATATGTGGAACCAAAAGTATCACAATATTAGGCCATTGTTTTAGCTGAAATATTCATGAAAATAAAATTCTTATCTTTTATCTTCCGTTCCTTTGAATAAAAAACATTTATCGGACTTAATTATGGATGATACAGGTGTGGGAGCAGCCATTGCTGCTGGCAATCATGAAGAAAATGGGATTTGAGCAATAAATTATCAGATTATACAATAAAGTAATCTTTTTAATGTAACTAAAATGCTTAATAAAGCTTTAATCTGAATTTCCAGGGACACCTTCCGGTACACCTACTAAAATGCTTGTAACATACAGTCACATGAAGTGCCAACGTCTGGTTGCATTGCTCATATTCTGCTAACGTTTCACGGGGCAGGGCACGAATCTAGCCGAATATCAGTTGCGTTGGCAAAAAATGAATATGCGGGCCGGTTTGTCTAAGCCCATCCAACCCTGGAACAACGCAAATAAAAAAAAGTAAATTAAGTGAAACCTAAGAAATTATGTACTGTCTGTTGTGCTGGGATTTTAATTTTTGGTATTCAGACCGTGCATTAGGGCCTTGTGGAATCTACTAATATTTTCCTACCGTGACGAGCGAATATCCTAGCAAACAAATTGACAAATCAGTCTATGGATATTGGCTCTTGGCTCAAGCCTCAAAATAACAACTATAGAGCTGAGTAGCCTCCCGTACGGAACCTTAGTACCTGCTGGTGAAACTGGCTAACTAACCAAAAACTCTTCAGTATTGAATAGGTACCTAGTGTTGATTGAATTAAATTTTAGCATAGGAACAGGGACGGTATGTACCGAATTTAAACTTTCATTGACTCACAATTAAAAAATTAGAATGACACAGTATGTTTTGATTTTTGAGGAATGTTAGATTGAGGGTTTCTCTGCCGTGCTCTTTCCCCTCGTGAGTTCCAGGTCGAGAACGGTACGATTTTCTCTAATTATAAATTAGACGTTTCACAAATTTTCCGTTCATTTTATATATCACAACTTCCTTTAAATTTCCCTAGTTTTGCTATTGTCGGGCACATGTCAAGTAAGAAAAATTGAGTAAGCTTCCACAAAGTAATGTCTGCCCAGCGACTCTGTGTCTACGGGGAAACGATGAGGGGAATGCAGTTGTAAAAAAAATTGCTGAATTCATTCATAAAATAGGTACCCAGCTGCGTGCGGAACTTTTTGGAAGTGTTATCTTATTGCAACTCGTACTCGAAAATTGACAATGACCAAATCCCCGCCACTGGATATTTCAATATAAATCGATATTCCAAAATGGGAGGATACAATGACGGAAGCCCTGGCCAATAGCGAAACGTAAGGTGACGTTAGCCCACTGACAACCGCATGGTTCCCCGTGGCAACGGCGATTCTGCCAAAAACTCCACCAATCAGGTTCATCCAGGCTGGATGCTTGCCAAATTGACAAAAGCTGATGGTATCTTTGGGAAATATTCATTTTTTATATTAGACGAAATTGAATAATGTGATAAGACAGCAGCTGAAACCCAGCCAGTAGGTAGGAAGAGCCCAGTTAGCGTCTCCCAATACCAATTCCTGTGCCTGTGGCGCCTATACTGAATCTCTCCTATTAATGGGGGTGTAACCTTAAAATATAACTTGTATTCAGAAAATAAAGAAAAAAATTCTAAGAACTCTTGTGAAAATCTCGCATCACTACTCAAAATAATAAGGTAGATACGACTAAATAAAATTATGTCTATTCATCGCGTGACGTCATAAATATACACAAAAATTGCAAAACCTATTTAAACTGATGCAGCAATAGATGTGAGAACGCAAAAACGATACGATAATGTCGATAATAGCTCTTTTCCAACCGACATGAGAAACGTTCTAGAACGGTAATTTCCAATTGAATAAATGTTCAACTTATTGAAAAATAGGTGAACAACTGGAAATTACTGGTTCTGGAACGGTTCTCCTGTCGGTTGGAACTGAGCTAACATATGCAGCAAGAATCAGCATACGCGCGCCAGCGCCGGCTGTCGAACTCAGTTTGTGCATATGACGTCACAGTGCTAGGAGTAGGAATTTTATATCACAGTATCTTCGCAACGGTTGGTCGTAACCTAGTGCGGCTTGAAAATTTGTTCTCAGATTTTTTTTTTCTAAAACTTATTTTTGGGTCACACCCCGTTTAAGATTATCGATAGCAATAATTTAATTTGTTTTTAATTTGAATAATACTTGAAAGAAAAAATACCTAAATTATTTTTTGAAGTATTTCTACGTGATGACTTTGGAATTTGGTACTTGTACTTGAATTTGGGAAATTCAAGTCAATTTACTTGACATTTTAAGTTTAGAACAGCTCTGATCGGTGGTTAGAGTATACGATTTACATTTACTTGATTAGGGGCGCCAAAGTCAGATCTCGCTCCATCCTAAAAGTAACCTCGGGCCGGCACTGCATTATTGTTAGCTATATTTTGTTATTAAAAAATGGATTTTCACATGAACTATACTTCATACCTAGTATTTTTGCTTTCTTATAATTAAACGTGACAACATCGCACATTTAGGTCCGAATTCCTTCCGTAGACTCAGAACCGCTGGGCAGACAATAGGTCCTATTTGTTTTTCATTTCGTTTTTCAGAAGATTTGTTAAAAGAAGAGATAATAAAAATTCACACTACAGCCTAAAATTGGCTATATGTGGATGAAGTTTTCTTTAAAATCTTATCTTATATGGACATCTTTTTTTGGTCTTCAGACGTTCAGAGGCAATGTAGATCTGAAAAACACGTCTTAAGACTTTGTGTGTGTCTGGGTAGTGGTAATAATATTTTTATCAAGAAACATTATAAGTCTTTAATTTAATAGAATGCCTCATTCTCACTAGCGCGAAATTTGCTCTTTTTTGACATTGCTTCGACGATTTGACGGTTGATGATACACGCATAAAACGTCAAATTGTCGAAGCAATAATGTCAAAAAAGAGCGAATTTCGCGCAAGTGAGAATAGGCCGGCTTCTCATGAGCGTAAACTTGACATAACTGGCGCAAATACTGAATGAATACGTGAATTTTGGCGCAACATTCACATGTAGTGGAGAATTTACGCCGCCGCGTATGTCAAAATTATATTTTTTTCCTAAATTTTGAAAAATTTCTTTGAATTTTGATTGTACAAATTTGTATTTGTTATTGCTTTAGTTCCAAATAGTTACAAATATGGAAAGTAAATCACAAAAATCAAGAAAACGAAAAGGTTGCAACCTTAACCTCTAAAAACGCTGAATTTTTACGCGAAAAGTTGAACTTTGCTCAATAACTTTATTACGCTCATGAAAAGCCGCCCTGAGGCATAAGGCCTAGTACTTATAACCGCGAATTGCGGATTTTTATTTTGCGGTTTATTTTTCTATTGGTTGAATATATTTAAACCTGTCAAATTTAAATAAATTCGACCAATAGAAAAAAATTCGCAATTCGCGGTTATGAGTACTAGGCTTTTACTTCATTGCCCGGAAGCATCTAAACATTCCGGTATAGGATTCGGCACCTAGGCATATTTCATTGGTCCGTTTGAATTCGGACCGCCAATTAATGAGGAGTGCCGAAATCCGTACTTGAATGTTGAACGGTGCTGAGCCTCAGGTCGGAATGGTATATATACATATACTATGTGGAGTGCCGAATCAAAGGTCAAAATGTTAAACAGTGCCCAGCTGCAGGTTGGAATGTTACTCCGTTAGCGCGGCACAAAATCAACAAACAAACTTTATTTACTTTTTGTTACAAATTTATTTTATTTCAACGATACATTTCAAAAAATCTTGGACAATAATTTGCAGTGGCGGACCCAGGGGGGGATTATAAATACCTGAAACCTGGCAAATTAGAATAGAAAATTTTGAAAATAAATACCCTAATATATTTATCTTTTTTTCTTTTGGTATCTGTGGTGCTTAGTTTAATTAAAATATCAATTGAAGCCAGGCAACAGCAGTTTTTGGATTTTCCTTTCTTATTATTTCCTTGATCCACTTTTTTATAAGCACTATGATGGCATACAAAAACATATCTAAAAAATGTATTTTCCAAAGTCTATTCGCATCCAAAAAGAATCTACGTCATTGAATTGACATTGAATACAAACCTGCATTTGAATCTGTTATAATTATTTTTCGCTGACTTCACATTCCAATTCGTGTATGTTATATCACTATACTCTTCTATCCATTGCTTTATATCGTTTTTCTCCAAATTGTTGGCTCGGTAAATTTGCTCACCACATTGAAAGTGTTTAAATGATCCAGGCAAACTCATCTTGCATGTTTAAGCACAAGAACACATGAAGCAACGGCAAAATAAACTGCATCCGCCGCAAAATTGTAGCTAAGAGGAACACGAAGGAGGTGGACAGCTGATTAAATATAAAAACCGCGCCAAACGCATGGCAACATTCGGACCTGATACTCAGCACTGTTTAACATTTTGACCTTAGATTCGGCACTCCACATGGCTGTTGCTAATGGACCATTCTGACCTGAGGCTCAGCACCGTTCAACATTCAAGTACGGATTTCAGCACTCCGCATCAATTGGCGGTCCGAATTCAAACGGACCAATGAGATATGCCTAGGTGCCGAATCCTATACCGGAATGTTTAGATGCTGCCCGGAATCTTATCTTGCGTTCGGTATTTTGTTCAAAAAGCAGAGCGTGCTAAGAGGAGCCGTAATCACGTGACCAGCGAGCGAACAGAGCAGTTGAACGCTGTATCAGAGTGCCAGAAATTTGAATAAACTAACGCGAATGAGCCTGCACCGAGTACACTTTTTAAATAAACGAACGGTAAATTCAAGCTCGGAGAACTCAGATCAAAATACCGACTGCTCTGAACACGTTTACCCTGGAGTTAAAACCAAAACCAACCCGGAGGTGATTCGCTTTTGAAAAATCGACCCGGTAGGAAAATAAACGCAGATTAGAAGATCTTCTTTCTTCTTGATATACAGGCTTTAGCTTACACATGATTATGATTCCACAAACTGAGTTGGATACTATACTATAGTAAATAGTGAACAGGAACACTAAAGAACATGCCACACTAGTGAAACTCCTGGATATTTTTAAAAGAATTAAAAGAAATGAAAATTTATTCTTATAATTACTATCGACATACTATCGATAGTAATGATAGTGACAAAAAAAGTAACTATCGATAGTTTGCCCACCTCTAAATCTAACCTCCAAATTTCCATTTCTTATTCTTTATTTGTATTTTGTATTAATTCCTTTATTATTTTATTTCTGGTAAAGAAATCAATAATTTTCAACGGATCCAGAATTTTCCTACTATTCGAAACATTAAATTTAACTAATAAATCAAAATGGATTATGTAGAAGAACAAAAAAGCGAAATCGAAGCTCTCGAGTCCATCTACTATGGGGATTTCCAAATTATTGCCCTAGAGCCCTACAAATTTTCAGTTCCAATTAAAACGGACGATTACGATGATGATACTGACGCAGGCCTTTGCTGTGATTTGGTCATAACTTACACACCTAAATATCCCGAAGAAGCTCCAATAATAGAAATAGAAAACGCCGAAAATTTCGAGGAAAAATATGAAGCTATGTTGCTTGAACATTTGGCTGAACAGGTAAGGTATCTTGCTTTTGTGAATTAAGGTAAGAAGGGATTAAGTTTGGTTCTATTTTATGAAAGAGCTCTTTTCATAAGCATAATTATTAGGTGAAAAGTATGTTGAAAGAGCATTATTTTAGGTAAAAGAGAATTTAGGAATGGTAATGGTATTTACTTTGGTTTCTGCCGCTCAAGAATGGTTACACACCAAATATGAAAATGCAAAGACAGCAAAAGAAGAAAGGGAAGCAAAAGCTTTAAAAGAACTAGAAGAGGCTGAACGTAAAAGGTATGTACAGGGTGAGTCACCATATTTTGACACCCACCTGCAGCCGTAATTACAGGTGATAGGTGAACGTTGTAAATACAAAAGTTGTAGTATTTCATCTGAACCGCCAGAATTTTCAATTAGATTGTACAAATGAGCAACAAAAAGTGGAAAAATATGTCAATGTTCACTTTTTTCAAATGGAATGCCCTTTATTTTCTTTCAAATTCTTAAAGTTCTCGTTTTTCTGATTCAGATTATATAATATGTTAGTGTTTCTTTCGATAGTTTTGGAAATATCTGGAGTTTAGTTATTCAAAGAGAGTAGTTTTTTGAATAAATTTCACCTTGATTTACCTGTAACCTGTCGCAAAACATTGTGATACGTGAATAGATCTTTGAATAACTAAACTCCAGATATTTCTAAAATTATTGAAAGAAACATCAACATATTTAATAATCTGATTCAGAAAAACGAGAACTTTGAGAATTTGAAAGAAAATAAAGTGCATTCCATTTAAAAAAAGTGAACATTGACATATTTTTCCACTTTGTCTTGCTCATTTGTTCCATCTAATTAAAAATTCTGTCGGTTCCGATAAAAAGCTTCAACTTTTGTATTTACACTTCTTACCTATCACCTGTAATTACGGCTGCAGGTTGGTGTCAAAATATAGTGACTCACCCTGTACACTCACACCGAGACTCACACTCTATTGTCATAATTTGCTAATGTTTGTGTTAATAATTTCAGATTTGAAGGTACCAGAGTGACAATAGAAACCTTTCTGAAATGGAGGCAAGAATTTGAAGCAGAATTGGGCATCGATAAGAAAAGAGAACTGGCAGAAAAAGAAGGTAGAAAATTAACAGGCCGGGAATTATTCATGACTGACAACACTCTTAACGAATCTGATCTCAAATTCCTTGATGAAGCAGATAGGGTCAAAGTTGATGAAAGTTTATTCCAAGATTTGGATGACCTTGATCTGGACGACGAGGATGATGAAGATTTTGATCCAGATAACTGCAACAGTGACTCTTCATGATACATGTTAGCCTAAATAATATTCATTATACAATTTTTTTTTTAATTTGATTTAGGTGATTATATACATATTGTTGAATTATTGAAAAACATTGTTTTTTTTTTCTCAACATCCTCTGTCAAAAATTTCAAATTCTTATGTCGTACTTTTACCACAAAAACTGTGAAATGCCTATGCAAAAATATTTGTTAAAAGTTGAAACACAAGCTCATTTTCTTGGTTTTTGCTATACCTATCTGATAGGTATTTGCAAAGAATTTAGCTTTGGGAAAAATTAATCAGGATCTTGTTAAGGTTACTGAGTGGGCACAAAAGAATGCATTACTTGTAAATCCATCAAAAACTAAAGCTATTTTGTTTGGAAGGAATATAAATGCAAGAGATTTGAGCTGCATGCAGGTGTTGGGGCATAATATTAAATGGGAGAGGGAAGTAAAGAGTCTAGGTCTGTTGCTAAATCCTGCTTTATTTTTTACAGAGCATGTTAGTGCAAGTTCTCAGAAAACATTTTGTTTTAAAGTAGCCGTATGAATTCGAACATTTTCTTCCTACTAATACCAAAATCATATGTTAACAGAGTCGCAAGTCTTGGCACAATGCAATTATGCAGATTGTGTTTATGGACCTTTTCTAACAGAACAATAGGCTACAAAAGATTCAGAACAATCGTGTACGATATAGATTTAACATAAATAGACGAAAACATGTAACTTCTTACATTACTAACAGTGAAATGCTTAAGATGAAAAAAAGTTTTTTACATTTTGCTATTTAGATACAAAATATTATTAAGAACAGTTGCTCAGAATATCTCCCTCACCTATTGGTGAGACTTGGTGAAATTCATACCAGGTCAACAAGGAACATACACTCTTGAAATACCATTGCATTGTACTTATTTTTTTTTCTCTTATTTGGGCCCACATAATATTTACAACATGATACCAAAAGGAAATACAAAAAGTAGGATCTGAAATTTTTGCAAAGATTTATTGTTGATTTAAATCATGGATTGAAGAAGCTGTGAGACAAAAAATTTCTCAGTGTCATTTTTCAAAATTTTCAATGTTCGATAAATTCAATTTTGAAGCTTCTCCGGTGCAAAACTGTTGAAACCAAATTAAAATCCTAATTGATAGCTTTCTAGAAAATTTAATTAACTTCAATTAGAGCTTAATTACACTGAAATCGGATGAAAAATTAACGGAGCTGTGAAACAAAAAATGTTTCAGTGGAGGAAAAAATGTTTCAGTGTCATTCTTGGAAAATTTTCAATGTTCGATAATTTCAATTTTGAACTTCTCTGCAAAATTGTTGGAACTAAATTAAAATTTCAGTTGGATGGTTCGTATAGAGTAGACAATTTAATTGGTTTTAATTAGAGCGTAATTGCGTTAAAATCGGATTAAAATTAAAGGAGCCGAGACAAAAAGTGTCTCAATGTCATTTTTGGAAAATTTTCAATGTTCTCGTTGCACCTGAGAAGCTTAAACTATTGAAACAAATATACAATTTTTTCTTGTTGAGTACGCGAAACCCCTACAAAAACACAAAAGCCATCTCAGTAACCCGCAAAAACCCACTAGAAATTTTCAAAAACCTGGGTTTTTGCCAACCCTGGATTGAGTATCATAACAAATAAATTATTAAACGGCGTTTTTAGTTATTTTTTGTTTATTGGCGCTTTTTTAAGTAATAAAATTATCCTAATTCACAATGAGTAATGACAAAATATAAAATTAAATAAAACACAATTTTCTTTTTGATAAAGTGTTTATTAACATAACTAACTACGCAGATATTTATAGTTATATAATACAAATACTGCTACAACCTACTAGCTAAAACAATACAATAATTAATTAATTATCAATTATAAACATTAATCAATCACAAATTACTTCTCAAATCCGATACGGACATCAAATTACATAACTACCAAAATAACTTTATCTACAGAAATTATTAATAACTACACTCTTAAGAAATCTAGCAACACCTAAGATTATCGCCGAAAGGAATCTAATCTATGCATGTATGTATAACGTAAAGACTAATTAATTTAAAGCAACAAGCTGTCACTTATAAACTAATTAATTCTTTATTTGAAGTTTTAATGGTTGTTAAGTTCTTTATAAAATACACTAAGAAATTTCTGGTGCTCCTAACTACATACAACAAAAATATAGTGTATGGGTAGAACTTAATTGATATGTCGCAACAACCATCAAAACAACACTCATACTCAACAAAAAAACATTTTAATTATGACTGATTAGATAAGAAATATATTGGCAAACACATTAAAAAAATGTTGCAACATTGAAGCAACATTTTGGGCACTAATACAAAAATTAAATATTTATTATTTGTTTTCAGATAGGTATTTTCTATCACACTACCTACAGTGTAGTACCTAATTTTGTTAACACTACGATCTATATTGTGGACGTTACATTAGGGTTTTTGTACTTGGCGAAAAGTTTAAAATTAAAAAAACTATATTTGAGAATTTGAATAATGGTACAAATACCCATGACTTTTTGAATTTAAGATATAATTAAATAAGTTTTCGGTTAAAGAATTCAAAATACGGAGCTATTCGATAATAATGATTTATTGACACTAAATTTTATAACAGAATTTGAACCAAATTAGAAGTTCAAAGGACATTTTCTGATCAAGCAATAATGTGTCATGAAATCGATATGTTTGTGTTGAACAGCCCTGCATCATGAAAATTATAGAAGTATTTAAACCAAATATAAAAAAATAAAACTCAATTTACAATAATTTTACTTATCAAAAATAAAATCAAAATACATACCTATAATCTAAAAAAAATCCAGTGTAACAGATCAAAAGATTAAAAAATATCACAAAAATTTTCCAACATTTCAGGCGAATTTGATCCAAGTAGGACACACATAACCGCGACTTTGTGTAATGAAATTTGTCCGTCTCTGAGGGACAGAAATAATTTTCATTTTTGACAGTGATAAAGGGAGCTCGCAAATATTCAGCACAACTCTATTATCAGACTGATGAGAAATATAAAAATTCACATGTGTCCCAACTTTCTCTTCAGACTTTAAATCAAAATTCGCCTTGTGATGGTCAACATACCATAGTGTCAAAAATCAGCTTGTTGGCTAAGCTAAAAGGAAATTATTAAACTTTTTACAAACGTCCTGTGGGCTAATGTATAAATAATTGATGTCTAAAAAAACTGTCATATAAAGTTTTTATTAAAACATCTTGTAGAAAATTTTCTTTAAAAAATTTGATTTACATTTCTCTAAATGTAGGTGATAATTTTGAAGAAAAAAGTAAAATTAAACATGTTGAAACTAACCCAACTGACTCCTTAAATAACACAGGTTACATTTAACACCCATCACTTTACCATTCCTATATTAATCAAACTTGACAATCTTTTTTGATTTATGTACTAAACTCACTCAAACTCTTGTTTACTCTAACCGTACATCTTCCTTATTATTCAATTTCCGTTCCAATGTACTCGATTCAATCCCACTATCTTCATCTGCGCTGTCTAACAAACTAGCCTCTCCTTTGATAAACATTTTATTAACCGACGATATATCGTCAAAATTCGTTTTTAACGGTTCATAAGTGACGCTTTCTTGGACCGTTTTAAGTGTGACGGTTGGTATAGGAACAAGGTTCATTGGTTTATATGGTATAACATCAAAACAAACGTTTTTGTTCTGCGGCAAATCGTCTGTAGGTGTATCGACTTGCTGTACTAAAAACCTGCTTTTGCCAAATGTTGAAAATGTAGGTTTTTCTCTTATAATTATAGGTTCTTGAATAGGTTCCACTGTGAACGTTTTATTTGAGGTAAACGCACTAGGGCTAGGCGGTAGATCTAGCTTTAGCTTACTCCTGGTATGTCGTAGGCCTCCTAAAACATCTGTGGGCCCTAAAAAAATAATTACAATTATTTCTTGTTTTATGAATTGCTTTGTCTTACCTTTACTTATTTCTTTGTTTTTATTAATCGCCCGCGCAGCCAATTTTTTTAGAGGCAGTACCTCCTTAGAGGTAGGATAACCTGTGGCAAATTCTGAAGCGTCACCTATACTGCCAGGGGTAGTATCTTCAAGGCCACTATCGGGTGTAGCGTTCTCTATCCAAGCCCCAGGGAAAAACTGAGAATATATTGAAGTATCTGCGGTTGATCTTTTATGTGATGATCCCATTGAATCTTCTTCGTCTGCGTTATTTGAGGCACCTAAATGTTTTATAATTTATGTTTGGATTATAACCATCAATTTTATGCTGCGGCCTTCGATAAGTAAAAAGCCAATTAGGTCTGCTGATTCTAGAATGGTCCGATTTGCCTTAAGTATATTAGCAGCACCTATTATTATTGTTCTGGATTTTCAAGAGGAGGCCCAAAAAGATGATAATATGGCAGTTGTGGTGATGTATGTTTAAATACTCCTCTCAAAAAATATGATAATATTTGATACTTCATACTTTTATTTTGGAAAATTAATGGTGGCTAAAGAAGTTATCAGTATTTAAAGAAAAGTTGCTTGGCCAATACAAAATTAGAGATACCTGAGACCTGGATTCGCTCCTAAGAAAATTAGGTAAGTTACAAGCGGTTTGGGCTCATCAACATCTAAATACTTTTGATGATAAATTAAATTTCCTAAATACTGGTAACTTCAAAAATATGGTGATATGAAGTTGATGATGATTATGACCAGATTATAGCTTACTTGAACTATAACAACCATCACCTTCGTGAATATCGTTAGGAGGACTGGTGAGATAGTACAAGCTACGTCTACTGTTGTTAATTTTTGGTTTAAAGGTGAACGTGCTCGGATTTAAATCGCTTTCGGCCGTTGGCGGAGGCAGATAAGTTTCTGCGTCAAATTCCCAGTCTGGAATTATTAGTTATAGGAGAGGCTGATGTTTTGTTTAATTGATTTTTTAACATCTAATACACAATGCGTGATTCTAGGGTAGAATAAAAAAATTTTCTAGATGGTTTGATGGTGTGCAACATGTATGCGTGCTAAACATCAATTAAGCACAAAATAATAGAGAATAAGATAGTAGTTCAGCTAGAGATGTCAGATAAATAAGGCAAAAAAAACATATTTTATGTAAAGAATCAGGGAAATAATCAAAATAAATTTTTGCCTGGTTGAAAATAAACGTACAACTACTAACTGATACAGATTTAAGGCCAAAAATGAAATCAGTTGAAACAAAGACAAAATATATTAGGAAGCAGTCAATGAAAAGTTATTATGTCACAAAAATAAGCATTATCACAAAGCCCTTATTATAGTGTAATGGTGAAGCTTTCAAATTATAAGCCGTTTCCAAACTTACCAGAAAATGCAGCATAATCCATTTGAGGCTTCCATAAATCTTGACTATGCAGTACTGGACTTTCAGGCTCTCTAGGATACTCATATACACAATGATATTTTTGTTTTTTGAACCACACACCTCTGGTTTGTTTCTGCTATAAAAAATAGTAATTAGTTTCATTCTATAAACAGGGTGTTTCTAAAGAGTGGGATCAAACTTCTAGGATAAATAGTACTCGTTAAAATAAAAAAAAGTTAATAGAAACATGGGTCCCTGAATGCTAAGTTTTCGAGATACAAGGTGTCCCAGTCAGGGTTGGCATACACAAAAATCATTTCAAAAACCCAGTGGGTTTCAAAAACCCAGTGGGTTTCAAAAACCCATTATCAATTTTTGTGTTGAAAGCCCACTCATACAACCATAGTGCCAAATATCAATCCAAAATCTGAGATTATTCACATTTTTCCTATAGTCAGGTTTCAATTTGTATACTGTTTGAAGATTTGTGATACAATATTGGGCGATACCTTGAAATTTTCAGAATGCCCCACAGCTTCCGAGAATGGATAGGTCCTCTCTCGTAAATGTGTCTGAGGGCAGAAAGAAACAACCCCCTATAGCCACCCCCTCATAAAATATTGTAAATTAGCTTAGTAAAGTATAGACGAACATATCTCAAATTTAAAGAGTAGTTTTTATTTAAAAAAAAAGTTTTTGAAACTTGAAAAGACTTTCACTAATTCCAAGCCCTAGGTTATAAAGGGTTGAAAACATACAAATACGCCATGAGTTCGGCCATTCGAAATAAGGAGTTTAAGTGGTATTATTGTTATAAATAGAAAAGAAGGCAAACACATTTTTAAAAAGCAACCCTCCTGGCTATATAAGTGTTGATGTTCATAGTAAGACTCATGAATATTTTAAATGTTTTTTAAATTATTTATTTTTGAACGTAAAAGGGAGAGGGTAAAGAAGGGCACAGGCCTTGACAGATACATGCCCAGTATAAGACTCATCATCCGATGAATCTTCTGAGTCCAAGTTGGTTTCCTCTAAAACCCCGAGACTTGCACAAAAATCAAGATTCCCTTCACATGAGTACATCTCTGTGCATACCTCATACCACATGTAAAGTGGCACATTTGCAGCGTTGGGAGCAATTATTATTCTTCTGACATGAACATCTTACCAAAAACACTTCGTCAGGGGCGCAGGGAAGGTCACATATTATGGGCTCAAATTCATCGTTAACCAATTTCCACCCATATTCCGCTGCTGGTGGTAAACATGGATGGGGAAGTATGTCTCTATACCATTCTATGCACTGATAATGACATCTGAGTATTGCTAGTTTTAGAGCTGCGAGCGTGGGTGGGATATTATCATTGGGACTTTGTTTTTGGCTAAAAATCCACCATCTCATTTCGTATAACTTACTCATGCGTTTCTGGTGGTGCAAATAAAATATTCTATTTCTTCCAAAACCGATTGATTTAATATTTTATTGGTTCCAAGGGTAGCTAACGTCTGAAGTGTAGATGGGGAAGCTGATAGAAACTTTTTCCTAAAACTAATTTTTGATTTGCCTTTGAATGCAGCTGTAACTTCAGCCTCTGATGATGCGTGAAGTCCTGGAAGAGCTTCTACTTTTAGTTGCTCCAAAGAGTTATAGATTCGTCGTAAACGTATCTCCTGATTACTAGATCCGATGCTTACGAAGTGTGTATCTTCAGGCAACAAAGGAAGACGTCTTGGAGTAAGTAACAAAACGTCAGTATCTGGCAAAAATATCCTTATCTTATTGGCACCTTTTTTGATGCATGTGCATGTACAGAATGAAGAATTAATTTGGCGTCACCTTCTTTGTGCGAGCTCTGCAACTCCTCCATATTATCACAAGCGGTCGTAGTCATTACGGACTTTTCCAAGGAACAGACTACTTTCCGATTAGTTCCGTTTCCCAGTGATATTAGATGTTTTGAAAAATAGTAATTTCTCCTTTTGTCAATGTATGGAAGAGCAGCTTTTTGAGAGTTGTGTCTTTAAGTAAGTATTTTTGCCTTCTGACCCTTTCCATTGATTTCAAAGAATCATGCTTGTAGGAGTCGAAAACCACGTGAATCTCCGAATATGCCTAATATTTTTTCAGTATCTTAGTTGAAAACTAAATTGCTAAATCAGAGAAGTATGCTACATTTTTAAATGATAACATTTGGACTTCTGCCATACTATCGACAACTGCTACACTGTAAGGCTGTTCTAAGATATTTAAATTCACATTACTAACTTTGGAATCATTTTGAACAAGCTCTTCCAGAAGGTGTCTTATTTTACTTTTTCCCTGTCCATGAATCATTGAGGATAAAATAAAGACCGTGGCAAGGCAGTTAGTTCATATTTTCCTATAATCTCCTTCAAGTTTAGATCAGCACGACTTTTACATACAGGGTGGAAAATTAAAAAGGATCCACCTGGATTTTCTCGAAAATTATCAGGAAATTAAAAAAACGCCGAAACACGTCGATTTTTTTGCAAGGGGGACACTTTTTGGCTATTTCAAAATTTTCCTAGATTGCACCCCCTTACCGGGGTGAGTCGCACCCTCAAAACTTGAATAGGGAAGCTGGGTCGAGCGGTACCTTGTTTGAGAGGTATTTGAGATGGCTTTACAGATCTGTAATTTATTTCGAAATATGACTACTAGTTTTCAAGATATTCGCCTCGGAAGTTACCATTGGGCGAAAAGAGAACGTATTTTTCATACAGGGTCTGTTCCTCATAATTAGTGCGGCTCCTACAACCTAAACAAAAGAAAATACAAAAAAAAAATTAATACAAAAGTTGTAGGGTTTTATGTCTATTATGTTTTGCACATGTCAAAATTGGGCTAATGACAGGTGCCAACTGTCATAATGACAGCACTTGAACTTTTTTAAATAAAACATCCTGTATATTTTTGGCTAGAATGATAGATTTTTTTCTTCTGATTCCAAATATACCATATATGTTGATATTTGGTTCAGCTGTTTGCGCTATTTCATTTTAAAATTGCATTGAGCAAGCCTCATCATTGATATTAGAAACCGGGAAAAGACCTAATTTAGGGTAAAGTAAATGTATTTTTAAACTTGAATAGCGTAAAAACAGCTGAACCAAAAATCAACATTTATGGTATATTTGAAATCAGAAGAAAAAAGTCTATCATCCTAGCTAAAAATATACAGGGTGTTCCATTTAAAAAAATGCAAGTGCAGTCATTATGACAGTTGGCACCTGCCATTTGCCCATTTTGACATGTACGAATGATAATAGAGATAAAACCCTACAACTTTTGTATTTAACTTTTTTTTTGTAATTTCTTTTGTTTAAGTTGTAGGCGCCGCACTAATTATAAGGAACAGACCCTGTACATTTCTACAAGAAAAAATTGAAATTCCTGAAACACGTCAATTTTGTTTATTTTGAACCTTTTGAACAACCTTCCAAACATGACCCACTTCTCATTTTTTCACGAAAAACACGTTCTCGTTTCGCCCCATGGCAACTTCCGAGGTGAATATCTTGAAAACTAGAAGTCAG
This sequence comes from Ceutorhynchus assimilis, assembly GCA_917834065.1. Taxonomy (NCBI): domain Eukaryota; kingdom Metazoa; phylum Arthropoda; class Insecta; order Coleoptera; family Curculionidae; genus Ceutorhynchus; species Ceutorhynchus assimilis. The sequence continues at coordinate 25,741,511 of OU892280.1, read as the reverse complement.
ATTTCGAAAAAAATTACAGATCTGTAAAGTCATCTCAAATACCTCTCAAACAAGGTACCACTCTACCCAGTTTCCCTATTCAACTTTTGAGGGTGCAACTCATCCCGGTAAAGGGGTGCAATCTAGGAAAATTTTGAAATAGCCAAAAAGTGTCCCCCTTGCAAACAAAATCGACGTGTTTCGGCATTTTTTTAATTTCCTGATAATTTTCGAGAAACTCCAGGTGGATCCTTTTTAATTTTCCACCCTGTATAAGAACGCATGGTGAGAACATACTTAAATCTTGTTTAAGCTCTACTATCCCTGACTTGGTTTTAACAACAATCTTTTTAGTCATGGTATGGTTTTATGCAAATTAATTTTACTTGACATTAGGGGGTCCCAAAAATTTATAGATTTATTTTGATCCTATCTTCGAAGAATTCGTTTTCGATTGCTATGCCCAGTTCTGACATCGCACATACATACATCAGTACACACTTCATTCAAGGCAACTCTGTTTGTTACAAGGTTTATTAAATGATTGCCGTCATAACGGAATGGGTCTGTAAATAAATTCTTCGGCTGTTTTTTTCAGTGCTCTCGCATTCGAAAAGATTCTGGATGATTTTTTTACATTAAGTAAGTCATGATGGAGCTCCGAAACGTTTGTGTTGTACATATATTCCAGTACTGTTTCTGATATTTTATTAAGGTAGGGCATGTTTAAGAAAAACTTGGTTTGAGTTTCTGGTCTCAAAGTTATACCGACCAATCTGTCATAGATTTTCATTTTTCGGTTCTCCTGCTCCAATGCCTTGTCTGCACTGAGAGAGCAGAATGCTCTGCCCTTTTTTATTGGGTGCCCATGTTCCTGAACATAGGTAGTTCCATGTTATGGGATCTTCATTCTTTAATATGGACAATTCAGCTAAATGATAAGATATCATAGAAGCGTAATTTCTAAGGTTTAATGCAAAGAAATATTTCAGATAAGTTTTTAGGGCCATATTTCTTAAATTCGAGTCCTTACTACGTACTGCGCAAACAAAAGAGAGTAAAGTGGCATTCACGCTTATATATTGAATTGCAAATGCAAATGTTGGTTTTGATTTCATGTTTGAATCATTAGAAGCTTCCATTTCTGGTACAAAATTTGGTTTCAATGAAAATACTTTGCAGCTTCTCTGTAGACATACGAATTATTTACATGTCCGTTGGAGTATTCCAAGCAGTGGCTAAATCCAAGACAAGATCCTCAAAATTATGCTTTAAATCTGGATTGGCTTTCAGCAATTCGTCAAAATATAATGAGAAAAACACCTCCAGTATTACTATGTGCGCTTCAATAGATCTGCGTAAAGGTTTTCCCTCTAGAATCATATTAGCTACCTTCTTACTTATACATCCCACTTTCTACCCACAATTCTGGTATTCCAAACTGGTTAATAAAAGTTCCAATTGCTCGTAGCATTGCCATTGTTATGTGTAAATCACCAGGAAGCGAAAAGTATGTCTTTTATTATTTTTTCTAGAAGTAAGAGCTGCATAGGTTCTAAAAGACCCAAGTCCACTGTAATAGCTTTACGCTTACCAGGAGAATTGACGGAATTTTTGACTCTTCTAAAATAAATATTTAAAACAGTCAGCTACGCTGATGAATCAGTCGGTGTTTGATACAAAACAGGAAACAATGCGATTTCTGTTTTTTGTGTATTTCCTGGAGCGATAATAGAGTTAAAAGCGGACCACGTAAGAATAGGTCTTGTCTCATTAACGTTGCTCAGTGCAGGTGTATTACTCTCTTGCGTGGGTGATAAATTTCAAAGTTTTCTGGAAAATTAGGTTTAGTTTTCTTTTGTAAGTAATATTCGTCAATTGAGTAGATTGTCGGTGGTATTTCAATTTCGGCAAGTTCATTTGAATCTACATGTAAGTTTTGAACTATATGTTCGCTACTTCCTTCTTGATATAACCAACAAGGACAGTGGCATGTAATGTTCTTCATCCATCTGGCGTATCTTCGCTGAAGTCTGAGTTGTCAGCAGCAAAATGGACAAATTTATCTTGATAGAGCTCTGCAGGAACATATACTCCATCATTATCAGATATTGCCTTAAAAATTGTCTTGGACATAGTAATTTCTGCGTTCAAACTTTTGTGTAATCAACAGATAACCCAAGTTTTGCTAGAATATTTACTGCTGCTTTACTGCGGGTCTTTTTATGTATAGCCAGACCTATACCCATTTGCAACGGAAGTTCCCGCGTTCTCTGTATATTGCTACTATCACCTAATTTTGATTGGCGCTTCTTAGCTGCAAAACTGTTGAACTAAATTGAAATCTTAATTGACAGGTTTGTAGAGAAATTAATTGGCTTCAATTAGAGATTCATAACATTGAAATCGGATGAAAATTAACAAAGAAAAAACTGCCTCAATTGTCATTTTTGGCAAATTTTCAATGTTTGATAATTTCAATTTTGAAACTTCTCAGCTGCAAAATTGTTACAATTAAATTAAAATCTTCATTGAAAAGTTTGAAGAGAATTCAATTGGCTTTAATTAGAGCTTCATTACATTGAAATCGGATGAAAATTAACAAAGCTTTTAGGCAAAAACTGCCTCAATGCCATTTTTCGCAAATTTTCAATGTTTGATAAATTCAATTTTGAAGCTCCTTGACCTCAGGCACAAAACTGTTGAAACCAAATTAAAATCTTAATTAATCCCCATGTGGGTATTTGTCAGTTACCTCCATCGGGTGCGTCCCTATGGGAATTAGGGGAAGCTCGCTGGGTCTGTAATCCAACAGATTCAGAGGGTAGTGGGAAAATAAAATACCCACCATGAAACAAAAACTGACCCGGTCCTCCAGGATGGGGGTTGAAGCATTAGACTGGTTCTCTAATACTCGGAAAAATACAAAACTACCAAAAAACCTAAGCAAAGCCTCGGAACATTGGACGGATCACCAAGGCGACGAACACGGCAAAGAAAATGGACTATGAATCTCGCTACGTGGAATGTGCAGGGTATTAGACTGAAAACGGATATCATTGCATCAGAAATTCAGAAATTGAACATCGAATTAGTAGCACTAACCGAAACTAAGAAAAAAGGAAATGGCACCGAAAATGTTGGAGAATATATCCACCTTTTTACTAGAGTGTCAAAGGAAATGAGAGCAGCTAGAGGGGTATCCATATTGATAAGGAAAGACTGGAAAAACAAAATTAACAACTGGGAAGCTGTAGATGAAAATATCCTAACGGTCAACTTGAAACTACGTGGCTATAACATCACCATTATAGTAGCCTACGCTCCATCAGAGGACGAAAGAGTCGGCATTAAGCAGGAGTTCTTTGACAAATTGGATGAAGTCTTAGTAGATATTGGAAGAAATAGAGAAATCATAATGCTAGGGGATTTCAATGGAAGAACGGGAAAAACGAACAATAGCTCAGTTGTGGGACCATTTGGAGAAGAAATAATCAATGACAATGGCCAAAGGCTCATACATCTCTGTGAGACCCACAATCTTAGAATAAATAATGGATTTTTCAAACACAAAGATATTCACCGCTATACATGGATACAGAATACCTGTAACCTGAAAACTATTATTGACTATGTGATAAGCTGTGGTGATAAGCAAACAAAAAAACAAACATAGAGATAAACGATGTAAGAGTCCTAAGAGGAATAACTTGCGGGTCAGATCATTTTTTAGTAAAAGCCAAAATAAAGTTGCAATTTAGGAAAACGAACAAGAACCCAGAGGAACAAAACAGCAATGCCATACTAACGGACACAGTGGATACAACAAATTATAATTTTGACAGTTTTAGAGATGACAGCACTGTATTTCTATATTAGAGGCGACTCGATAGCAAACTATTGAACCCTGAAGAATGTACCATCGTCACCAAAAGTATCTGGGACAAAAATAATGCATAATAATCTCCTGGACTAATTCTACTGTCAGTCTAATAGAAGCCACCCAAGAAGCAATAGGAACGAAGGAAAAAAATACCAACAAGAAATACTGGTGGAACAAGGAGATAGAGCTATTAGTCCAACAGAAGAAGCAAAAATATCTGAAATGGCTAACAACAAAAAATGAACAAGACCTTGAAGTTTATAAAGACACAAAAAGACAACTAAGAACGTGCATCACTATAGCTAAGAACGAGTCATGGGATAAGAAATGTGAAGAAATTAACACCTACATAGGAGGAAGGAAATGCTCAGAGGTATGGAGATTTATATCAAATGTCAAAAACCCAGGAAAAGACAGAGCTAATATCCAGATTATTAAACCAGAGCAATGGGTAGAACATTACAAGGGTCTATTACAAGAAAGTAGACCGGAATATACCGGGTGACAACGAAATCGTTATACAAGGCTGCATTCAGTTGTCTTTAAAGCCCGATTTTCAAATTTTTAAATTCAAAGATAACTGAATGACGCCTTGTATAACGATTTCGTTGTCACCCGGTATATTATATTCTCCAAGACATATTGAAGTACATCGAGAAGTAGTTGAGATATCTGAAGAAACAGTAAAAAAGACTGTTAAGAATCTTAAGTCAGGTAAAGCTAGCGGCCCAGAAGGGATATACTCAGAAATGCTGAAATGGGGAACTGAGAAGCTCTTTAAAGGTCTCACATGTATTACAATAAATGCCTAAATGGACATCCTGTTCCACAAGACTGAAAAATGGCTTTTATATCATTCATTCACAAAAAAGGAAATAAGCTGGATTGCAATAACTATCGGGGCATATCAGTTACAAGCACACAGCAGACTATACGGTAGAATCCTGCGTGATCTCATTGAAGAAGATTATAAAGAGCAAGAAGAAGAGCAGTGCGGCTTTAGAGCAGGAAGATCAGGCACGGACAACGTATTTTGCCTAAAACAAGCCATAGAAAAGAGATCTGCTAGATATTTGGAAACCCACCTCACATTTGTTGACCTAAAAAAAGCATACGATACAGTCCCAGTATCCAGACTATGGAAGGTATTAGAACACAAACATCAATCACACCTACATAACGGCACTTAAAGAACTATATAAAGACTCAAAATCAAGAATTAAGATAGGTAAAAAACTCACAGACATATTTATAGTAAATAAAGGACTACGTCAAGGATGTTGTATCTCTCCTACGCTTTTAAAAATATACGTAGCAGTAGCACTGAAAAATTGGAAAAGGAAGATCCATGGAATGGGTATAGAGATAAATGATAGGTGCCTGTTTACTCTTCAGTTTGCAGATGATCAGGTCATAGTGGCCAGTGACAAAGAGGACATGCAATATATGATTAGAAAGCTGATAGAAGAGTATCAAGAATGGGGCCTGAGAGTTAATATAAATAAAACAAAATATCTATGTGTAGACAACCAGAACGGAAACTTGGAAGTGGACGATGGTCAGGAAATTCTGCAATGTCAAGAATATGAATATCTAGGTATCACATTCGACAACACCGGAACAGACGTGAAAGAAATAGAAAAGCGAATAGTTAAAGCTAAAAAAGTAATGGGATGCCTAAATGGAATATTATGGAGCAAGGAAATTACAAAGAAGAGAAAATTTAATATGTACGAGACAATGATAAAGAGCAGCCTTCTATATGGAGCCGAGACTTGGAGAATTGCAGACAGACAAAAGAAAAAAGTGGAAGCAGTTGAAATGGATGCTATTAGAAGATCCATGCGAATCTCACGAAGAGACAGAATAAGGAACGACAATATAAAACAACAAATGGGTATAGAAGGTAGATAGTCCAGGACATTGAAAAGAAACAACTTACCTGGTACGGACACGTAGAACGAATACCAAATGACAGGTGGCCCAGAAAAATGCTGCACTGGCAACCAACAGGTAGAAGAAAACGAGGAAGACCAAAACTGGAATGGCAGAAGACCATACAAAAGTCCATGAGTGAAAGAAATCTCTCATCAGAGGATTGCGACGATAGAAGAGGATGGAAATTAGGTGTCGGACAACGAAGGAAGACGTTCTAAAACTACATGTATATATCTATGGTGAGTAGGCTAAAGAGTACAAGTCAAAATTAGACAAATCAAGAAAAATGCTTTCGAAATATTAGACTTTAAAATAATCGGATTTTTTGTGGCTGTTTCGGACGAATCGAATTTTTAACTTTACAAAGGTGTTTTTTTATTAGAGATAATCTATTTTTTTATTTTTTTTTTGTTCTGTTTTTTTTTATTACAAAAAAAATGGACTTATACTCTTTTGACCAGACCTATAGATGACATATATTATTATGAAATAAGATAATATGACTTATAATATCTTGACCTGACCTAAGAAATGACTTATACTAGTTTTGCTCAACCCAAAATTTGATATTTGCAAAAACTGGAAAAGAAGGCCAACTCTTTTTCACAAAACACTTTTTTTTTGCTGATAACATAACCTCTTTGATCACCAAATGGTACTAAGAGTATAAGTCGACCGACAAAATCAGGATAGGAATAGTATAAGTCTACTTGTACTATTTGAATTTTATTAATAGTGTATAATCTAAATAGTACAATTCAACTTATACTGATATGCCCAACAGAATAAAATTCCTTTTAAGTTAAACTATGTGGATTGAAATTAAAAGTAAAGTATTTCAAATAGATTGACTGATACTGTTTGGACCAGTCGATGTAGGAACCGAAAATATATACCAAAATGACTTAAACTCATTTTCGCAAAATTTTGACTTGTACTCGTTAGCTCACCCACCATAGATATATTAATAGGTATGTTGAGAATTTAATTGGCTTTGAGAAGAGCCCAATTGCGGTGAAGTTGGATGGAAATTAAAGGAGCTTTGAGGCAAAAACTGTCACTATGTCATTTTTGGCAAATTTTCAATGTTCGATAAATTCATTTTTGAAACTCCTCAGGTACAAAACTTTTGAAACCAAATTAAAATATTATTCAATAAGTTTGTAAAGAATTCAATTGGCTTTAATAAGAGCATAATTACGTTGCAATAGAAAGGAAATTAACGGAGCTGTGAGGCAAAAACCGTCTCAGTGTCATTTTTGTAAAATTTTCAATGTTTTAGAAGTTTGATCCCACTATTTAGAAACACCCCATATCAAACGTACCGAATCTGATCTATCCAAACTCTTTTCTGGCGATCGTAAAGCTGATTTGGTGGGGGTGGCAAATTTGTCCCAAGCAGACGGCACAAATTCCAAATTTTCACCTTCTTCATCGCTAGTACCGGAAGTGACATCACTTTCTGTTATTTCTTCGGCTATTTCTTCCATCGGCTTGACATCTTCCAGCTTGAAAAAATTAAAAGAGACTATAGGAAATAACATTTAAAGCATCTAATTTCTTCAAATAACAGAAGATAGTATTTTCAATTATTCACAATTTAAACTTTAATTATTGTTGAAAATCCTTTATCAAGTTAACAGATTTTATTTACATAAAGTTCATTAGTGACATAAAATTTTTCCATACTCACCATGTCTTGTGGGGCAGCTCTCAGCGCCTTGAGAGACTCTTCATGCTCCCCCTCCTGAACGAAATTACACACATTACAACACAAATGGTTACATAAGGGAACAGACATACATATTAATTACATAAAAATCAACATAGAGAAATTCTTACCTTCCAAATAAATTCTCCACTTGAACTCGACCTTGTATCAGAGCCGCTGTCCCAATCTTGTTCGTCAACATCGTTGCTTTCACTAAAAGAAGTCGACATCAACTGACTATCAATTGGTCCACTAAATCTAATATCAGTCAAAACACCAAAAATATCTCGATCCTCTCCAGGAGTATTTTCATCAATAGTATTGATATAATCAGCTTCTTTATCGTTTATGAAAATATCTTTTGTTTGGTCAAGGTTTCCAATATTTACATAGTCCTCGTTTTCGTATAATGGCGTTTTTTGATTTGGAATATTTTCATAATCTTTATTGTTTAGGATTTTTTCATATGTGGGGGATTCTTCTATGCCAACATTTTCATATGTAGCAGATTCTTTACAATTAATATCTTTGCCAGCGTCAACAAGCATATTCTCATATGTTACCGTTTCTTTGCCAACTTGTTTGCCTTCTGAACTGGAAGAATCGCTACTTATAGTCTCAAGTACTGCCATCACTTGTTTGTCAGTAATTTCACTAGTCATAAGTTCATTATCGATTGTTAAGGACGGGCCTTGAAGTTTATCGTATGTAAGTAAAGAAGCTGGCAGTGATTTCCACGGTTTGTCTTCTGGTGATGGTAGTGGGGCAATTGCTTTTGTACTGAATGGCAATGAACTACAACCAGACAAAGTATGATTTCTTTCACTAATTAAAAACTCATCTAAAGATAATTTATCTGTACAGAGATCAGGTGATGGAACATTTCCACTGTTCTTATCATTGTCTATGTCTGGTATTATAGTATCAGTAACTTCCTCATAATTGTCGCTACAAGTATGGAATTCAGATTCAGTTTTATCGTCAGTGTCTTTTACAATACTGTTTTTATCTGATTGAGATAATTCCTTAATTTCTTCTACGAAAACGTCATAAGTTTCAGATGGTTCGTGTATCTCTTTTTCATTGTTTGGCGCAAAGTCGTCGAAATTGAAAAGAGTGTCATTTGAACAGCACGAACTTTGACTAGCCGTGTGTCCTTTACTGGGCATTTTCTGGGGACTATCAATTGTTTGAGATGATAATGGTGGTGGTTCCAAGTCGTCTTGATCTGACCAATCACTATCGCTTTCATTGTATCTACAAGAAAAAAATTATTCAGATTTTGTGAATCATTTTTAGTGTATCTCTAGAGAAGTTGAGTTGGTTGGGTTAATATTGATTCTTTTGAACTACTTCAACTTAAAAAACAAATAAGTTATTTCATATATCTGTGGGGTGGTTCAAATTCAAAAGGACATCGATTTTGGGAATAATTTAGTTTGAACCAGTTTATAAACTAGTTAGATTGATCCTACTAACACTTTTTTTTTGCTTCATTATGATCTTTTTGACAAGAGTTCCTATTTATTACATTCAAGAAATATTATTGTCCTACAGCCATTTGGAAAAAGCTGGACTATGAAATAAGCCTATGACACAATTTAGCTTTTCAAGTTAGTTTGGGTTAGTTGAAAAAATGAACTGCTGGACAATTGCTTTTGAACCGAAGAAAAATTTCGCCTAACTTTCAAGCTCAATATTTTTGGAACCAGACCAAATATTGACCTCCAATTTTCACGGGCCAATAGATTGACTTTTTGTGAAAAAAAATGTGTATGGAAACCAGAGGTTCATGTTTTGGTTTCAAAAATATCGATCTTGAAAACTAGGCAAAATTTTTCTTCTGTTCGAGAGCAATTGTCCAGCAGTTTATTATATAATTGAGGTTGATTGGAAGGGATGTGAAACATGTGTTAGGATTATGAGAATAAAGAATTATATTATTTCCACCACTAGTAGCATAATGAGGTTAAGCAGAGTTAGTATGAAAATGAAAATGCATCCCTAACCTGATTAAAAAATAAAACAATATATTACTACATACAAGCAAAAATGTAAGTACATAAGATAATACAAATTAAAATGTATAACAAAAAAGCAAAAGCAAACAATTAAAACAAGAGTGAGAATATTAATAAATTAAAATAAAGCTTAAATAAAATGCAAAACTATTTACACAAGCATTATTATTGGCTAATACAAGCTTCTAAGGTTTGTGCTTGGCGCCGATTATATGATTTCCTATAAGAAGCAGGAAAAATGAATCAGAAAACATGATTTTTGAGCTACCTATATAGTTTTCTTTTCAAGTGATGTTGCATCACTTTCCAAGAAAAATGCATTTAAGTTCACTAAACTTACTTTGGTGTATTTTCGCTGGTATCGACCATTTCATCCCCATTTTCTACATCAAAACTACATTCTTCTGGTATAGGAGATAGAGGAGTGTTGTATACATTGTACCGCAAAAATACTTCATTTCTCTCAGTTTGGTTCCATTCCTCCTCTTCTTTCACGCTTTCTTGAGAAGAAGCACCCTACAAAATTGATAATAATGTAAAGATGTTCAGCTTAGTTTCATAAAAACAATTTGATTGTCGAGCTTAATTATTTATTACCTGTACCTGTGCATGTGGCAGTTTCTCCAAGAGCTCATTTCTTATGGCTGTCATTATTTCATCATCCATGCCAAATCCTATGTAGCTACCTACAAGTAAATATTTGTAAAATCCAGATTAATAAAATTACAAAAAATTACCTTTGCTTGTGCTGGGTTGTGGAACAATATCACCCGATAATTTATCATTGCTTGATTGTGGATGCAAAAACCATCCACCACTCGATTCCCATTGTCCACTGGCTTGATTTTCTAGAAAATAATATTTTTGGATAAATTTGCCCCATAATCACAATCACTTACCTTCCGCGTTTTCTTCACCCTTCTCCATCACAAATGTACCATCCTTCTTATCCTCGATCACAAACGTTCCATCTTTCTTATCTTCCTTCACAAAAGTTCCATCCTTTTTGTCTTCTAAGACAAACGTTCCATCTTGAAGATTAAACGTCTCATTTTTATCATTAAGTTTTTGATCGCCTTCAAGGAACAGCATACTCTGAGGCTCCGATGTAAAACTATCAAACATATTTTCATTATTATCTCTGCTGGAATCGAATGATTTGCCCAGAAAATTATCCCAGGTTTCCAAGGAATAATTTAATTTACTCGCTTCATTATCCTCTGTCAATTCACACTGATCCAATGGCATAAATTGCGAAGAAAACATTTCATCGTTTTCGTCATTTTCAGATTTGAATAAATTGAGGCTTGAATAAGCATTTTCTGGAGGTAGGGATAATTCTGGTTTCTTTCCAAACGGAGTGCTTGTGAAAACTGTGTTGTGGGTTAAAGAATTTGGCATGATTTCTTGTTGGTTTGTGCTCAAATCGAAAGTGACTTTTGGTGGAGTATTTTTTTCAGTTTCAATTGATTCCGTATGTTGAAGGTTGCATGCTTTAATTTCTTCTTCATTATTGGCTGAACCAGTGTTGCTTGAAACCGATTTGTCTTGCAAATTTTCAATTTCAACCCATATTTTTGCTTCTCCAGCATCGATTAGGAAGGTATTTTCTTCAGGAGGAAGTAATAGATTCATTTTATCAACCGCAGGATTGGTTGGGAAATCACCTTCTTCTTTAACTGTTTCAGTCTGCAAAAATATTTTTTCTAGCTTTTCATTACATGAGGAAGCATTTTCCTGGCAATCTATTTCATTATTGGTTGAACCAGTTTTGCTTGAAACCGATTTGTATTGCAAATCTTCAATTTCAACCACTATTTTTGCTTTTTCAGCATCGATTAGAAAGGTATTTTCTTCAGGAGGAAGTAATATATTCATTTTATCAACTTCAGGATTGGTTGAGAAATCACCTTCTTCTTTAACTGTTTCAGTCTGCGAAAATAGCTTTTCATTAAACGAGGAAGCTTGTTCCTGGCAATCTACTTCATTATTGGTTGAATCCGTTTTGCTTGGAACCAATTTGGCTTGAACATCTTCAATTTCAGCTGATGTTTTTGCTTCTTCAGCATCATTTAGAAATGTTTTTTCTTCAGGAGGAAGTGATATTTTTACGTTTTCGATTTCAGAGTTGAATTCAGAAGTTGCAACAGTGTTAACTGCTAGTTCTTCATTTATTAAGCTCTCGTCTTTTAATGGTTTTTCACTTACTTCATCAATTTCAGAATTGCTTGAAGCAACACTTTCTTCTATTTCTGCTTTGGCTTCTGGCTCTTCATTACTTGAAGAAACTTCCTCCTTGATTTCTGTTTCATTATCTGTTAAAACAGAATTGTTTTGCATATTTTCAGTATCAACTGCTATTTTTGCATCAACTGGCAAATCCTTTTCTTCAGAAAGAAGTAAAATATTTATTTTCTCATTTTCAGAGATGGATGGAGAATTTTTATTTTCAGCTTCTTCAATAGTTTCAACTGGTATCCTTTCTAGTTTATTTATTGAATGTTCTTCTTTAGTAGCACCTGAGTTGCTTAGAGAAACACTTGCGTCTACTAAGGTTTTCCCAAATATTTTTTCTGATGGCTTTCCATCACTTGAAGAAGCTTCTTCCTTGTTTTCTACTTCATTATATGATAAATCAGCATTGTTTGAAAATGATTCGTCTTGCAAATCTTTAGTTTCAACTGAAATTTTGGTTTCTGCGATACTTTCATCGATTAGAGAAGGTTTTTCTACAAAAGCAAAGAAACATATTTTTTCAACTTCAGAGTTATCTGGAGAATTTTCATTATCAGTTTCTGCTATTTTTTCATTTATTGAGTCCTTGGTGCTTGAAATTTCTTCCTCAGCGACAACTCTCCCTGCATTACTAGAGTTTGACTTAGATATATGTTCAACTTCTTCCTTAGTTTTGGCACATTCTTTTTCAGCTTCTATTTTAACACTTATCAAATCCTCATTAGCTGATAAATCTTGTTCCGTTTTGGTATCAGTTTCTTCGACTTCTCTCACTCCATTCAATAAACCCTCCTTTTCAGTTTCAATACATACTTGAGGTTTATCATTTTCTGGAATAGTTGAAACCTGATTCTCCTCAACTTCTTCAATATCAACAGAAATTACTGGCTCCTTATCTGTTTCTGCATTTTTCAAATCTGTAAATATATTTGTCTCATTCAAATGTTCGTTATCATCAACAAAATTGGCTTCATATGTTTGAGGAATTTTTGGCAAGGCATTACTTCTTTCTGCATTCAAAAATGCATTTAATTCGACATTTGGGGCAACTTCCATTAAATTTTGTTTGTTACTGGTACAGTTTCTACTTTCTAAAATATTAGGACCTTTTATAAAGCTCTGTTTGATTTCAGGCAATAAATTATCCACGAAAAATTCGGTTTTTGCTTCATTTTCATCTAAAAATGCATTATTACTATCACTAAATTCAGGTACAATTTGAGATTCATGATTTTTATCACTAAAAATTAAATCTTGATTTTTTGATTCTTGGACTAAAGTAGATTCTCTTCTACTATCTGAAATTGTTTCATCATCATCACTTAAATTTTGCTGTGACAAATTTGGTTCCAATAAATCAATATTCCCCCGGCTGTGTTCCTCTAAGCTAGCCAAAATGTCTGGTAAATTTTGTTTGGAATTCTTCAGCCTTTCTTCAATAATCACAGTTTTGTCGTCCAACAATTGTTCGCCATCGACACTTCCAAAATCACTATTTCTCTCACTATTATGCAACGTTGCATAGCCCAAGTCGCTTTTATTCTCACTGTCTTGCCTGCTGAACAATCTGGTATCTTCACTATCAATTTTTGTGGATTCTATACTCACATTGAAAATATTATAAATTTGATTCATAGGTTTGATTTCTGTTGGACTATTGAGTTCACGAAGTAAACTTAAATTTGAATTATTTTGACTTTTGTTCCCATCAGGTACAAAAAGTAAGCTATCTCTTCTCTCAACTTGTAGCTTTTTCAACTCCTTTTCAAAATTATCTTCAAGGCTAAATAAGTTGCCTTCGCTACTGAAATTCAAATTGGAATTTTCCAAATTTGATTTTTTCAAAGATCTATTGTTTAGTTTATAATCAAGACTTGGCATAGGAGTTTCCGATTCGGACTCCGAATAATCTACATGAGTTAAAACCATTAAATCCGCAACTGAACGGGACTTTAACCGGACCTTTTCACTGTAGGCCCCTCTTTCAACTTTACGCCTCCAATTTTCTTCTTCAGTATCACTTTCGCTGCTTATTTGTTGCTTGTAAATCATACTATCAGTTAAACTGTCAGCTTGCGCTAGAGAATCATCGTTTGCACTCAAAAACGAAGGCCCCAGTTTGAAGTTTATGGGCTTAGGACTTGGCACTATAAGTTTTAGATCTTCAACACTGTCTATATCGATGCTTACACTATGGTTATCGGTTTTAACGATTGTGTTTGGTTTGGATGCCTTCCAGCGGCTGTCAAAATCTTCAGTGGCATTTAACGGTTCACTGTGTGTGTTTTTGTGGACTTGATACAAATCGGACAGCATGATGTCGATTTGGTCGACTTTAGGACGGGATTCGGCGTTGTTCCAACACATTTTAATTAGACGGAAACTGGAAATGAACAAATAATAGTTATTTACATTACAAGTGCGTTTATGAACATGATTATAATAACGAGTGTGAAAGATTAGAACGACGAGATCGTAGACCGAGTTTTGTAGTCATGTTTAAATGTACAACGTTTTATCTACAAAGCTAAAAATAGGAATGTTTTTTCAATTATTTTCGTTTATTAGTAGTTGTCTACCTTCATTTTACCTGTACAGGTTTACCTTTGACATTTGTCAAATCAGATAAAGTATTTGATCGCAAAAATCCAAAAAGGTATTAATATAATGAAAGCCTTTTGCAGAGTATAGTGGGGAGCAGAACCCAAAACTTTTTTTTTCTCCAAACGTCTAAAAAACGTCACTTTGTCAGCACCTGTCAAGATGTTAGAAATTTAATTTCTATGCTGGTAGGCAATTCCAGCGGGTTAACACCTGTCGAGGTATTAGAAATTTAATTTCTATGCTGCTAGGCAACCGCAGCGGCAGTAGAAGTACTTTTAGTGCCGCTGAAGCGGCAGCAAAAGTACTTTTAGTGCCGCTCGTACTTTTACTGCCGCTTAACCATTCAGTTACCCCCGAGCTTACCCCATTCGTTTGGAGAAAAAATAGCGTGTTGCATACGGAGTAGAAGCACTTTTTTGTGCTTCAGCAGTATTGCAAGCCTCACTACGTCCGGCTCGCAAACCCACTGCCTCAGCACAAAAAAGTAAAGCTTCTACTCCTAATACAACAATATACTATTTCTCCAAACGTCAAAAAAACATCACTTTGCTAACGCCTGTCAAGGTGTCAGAAACTTAATTTTTATGCTGCTAGGCAAATCCAGCAGGTTAGCACCTGTCGAGGTGGTAGAGATTTAATTTCTATGCTGCTAGGCAACCGCACCGGTAGTAGAAGTACTTTTAGTGCCGCTGGAGCGGCAGCAAAAGTACTTTTAGTGCCGCTCGTACTTTTACTGTCGCTTAACCATCCAGTTACCCCCGAGCTTACTCCATTCGCTTGGAGAAAAAATAGCGTGTTGCATACGGAGTAGAAGCACTTTTTTGTGCTTCAGCAGTATTGCAAGCCTCACTACGTTCGGCTCGCAAACCTACTGCTTCAGCACAAAAAAGTGAAGCTTCTACTCCTAATACAACAATATACCATTTTCTCCAAACGTCAAAAAAACGTCACTTTGTTAACCCCTGCCAAGATGTCAGAAATTTAATTTCTATGCTGGTAGGCAAATCCAGCAGGTTAACACCTGTCGAGGTGGTAGAAATTCAATTTCTATGCTGCTTGGCAACCCCAGCGGCAGCAAAAGTACTTTTAGTGCCGCTCGTACTTTTACTGCCGCTCAACCATTCAGTTACCCCCGAGCTTACTCCATTCGTTTGGAGAAAAAATAGTGTGTTGCATACGGAGTAGAAGCACTTTTTTGTGCTTCAGCAGTATCACCTACTGCTTCAGCACAAAAAAGTTAAGCTTCTACTCCTAATACAACAATATACTACTAATGGTCCAAAATGTTCTTATTAAATCTCATTTAGATGCCTCAATTTTTATTAAACCCTGTAGTATTGCCTTTTTAAAAAATTGGATACAGCTCAGATGCAAAGTTTGAGAATAGCTTTCAGTTACATGCGATCCACTCCTACAAACGCACTTCTAGCGGAAGCTGCAGAAATAAATTTAGAACACCGCAGAAAAATCCTTGCTGTTAAATTTTTGAGCAAAATCATAGTTATAAATGATCACCCTTTAGTTCGTACAATTCAACAACTAAGAAACTCATGTGCCAGAAATGCGAATTTCTGGAAAAATAGAGAATTACCATACCTAATACAAGCATATAATTATCTCCTTCCTCATTTTAATACAATATATAGATCAAACCATTACCCCATATTTGAAATAAAGACTGACTTTTTGATAAACCCGATAAAAATAATTAACCTAAATCTAAAAAAAAAGTGAAATTTCTCAAAACAAAAATTTCCTAGCTTCTACCTCCGCTTTTAAAAATACTCATATCTTTGTATACACAGACGCTTCAAAAAATAACTCTGGGGTTGGATTTGGGATACACATTCCCCAAATTGATTATAATTTTTCATGCCGACTCCCGAATAAACTTTGCATTTGTACTGCGGAGGTGACTGCTATATATGAAGCATTGAAGGTGGTTTTAAAAAAGGCCATCAAAAATGTTATCATCTTCTCAGACTCCCGAGGAGCCATAGGGAAAATTGACAAGAATGACTTAAGACCCATGTAGGGATAACTTGAAAAACTAAAAGACTAATTCTGATAGCCAATGACAATGGCTCAAATATATATGTGGCCTGGATACTCACAAATTGAGGGTAACGAGACTGTGGACAAATTGGCCAAAATAGGCACAGGCCTAAATGTCCCATTGAAAATGGACCTAGACAGATCAGAGGTAGTAAGCATTGCCAAGGAAAAAATTATTGAGGAGAACAATGTGCTATAGCAATCTTCACTGAAATTTAAAGGTATTTTTTATTCAAGAATAGGGTCTTCCTTCCCCAAGAAGAAATGGTTCACGGCGTTCGATTTTGTGAATCGTAAATATATCACAACTATGATAAGAATGTGCACGGATCATTGTTTGACATCATCTCACCTCTACAAAATTAACATCAAAGAGGAGCCGAACTGCGAATGCGGTTGGGAAGAGTCGTTGGATCATATTTTCCTAGAGTGTCCCATTAATTTCATTCCCATTTTTGATATTTATCAGGAGATGGTCTTAACGGGTCTTCAACCCCCTTTAAATATGTCTCCTATTCTATCGAAACTCTCAGAAACAAGAATCAGAATACTGATGAAATTCCTTGTCTACAATAAAATAAAGTTATGAAACAAGTGTCTTCTTTCTTTTTTCAGCAAGCTAATATCGACTGCTGTCCATGTCAATTGTATGTATCCTATGTTGAATTCTTTGTTAACATCTCACCCCTTAAAACTAGTAATAGACAGCAATTCAATACTCATATCAACCAAGATCGGGTAACCATCCCCGGTGGCGGTTCTTTTACTCCACAGCAGAACTCTACAAACAATTCGCGAGGTTTGATATGGCTGAGAGCCAGACAAAGTCACCCTGCCACGAATGAGCTGGCAAGTTGCCCATAAAGGAGCAGTGCCATTGTTAAAGAAGAAGAAAAAATATGCAAACATTGCAAAAAATCTGTGAAATTTTCATACGATTGTGAAGTCTGTAATCTAAGCTTCCATCCTAGTTGTGCGGGCCAACGAAAAGTTCTAAATTCTGAAAATAAAAGTGTATTGTTGTTTACCGCGCGAAAGTGAGGTTAAACTTCCAGAAAATTGAACAAAAATACATGAAATAGATGAAAAAAAGCTAAAGAGTGTTGTAAAGGATTTATTAAATGAGTTCCTGCAACCGTTTAGGAAAGCCACACAGTCTAATCTGGCTGAAATTGAAAAATCTCTACAATTTGTATCCGACAATTTTGATGATCAAAAAAAGCATAGGTTTTGGGACATCAGAACTCAGAAGCTCTCAAAATCTGGAATAAAAAATCCAGGTCCGTATTTAAAAAAATAAAGTTGAGGATGGCCGCCCAAAGACGAAACGTTCAATCTGAAATTTGGTAGGAACATCTTGTAAAGGGAAACAATTGACAATGATGACGAGACATTTATTTTCAAATAGCTCTTCCAATGGACTCAAGAAAAAATAAAATCGATTTTGCAAAATTTCGGTTTTTCCCGAATATCTTCGAAGGTATTCGGAATTTTTCAAATTTCGAAACGGCGTTTTAGTGGTCCTAAAATTGCGCAACTTTGCCATAATTTAACCGACCTCGTATCTCTTATAGTTTCCGATATCTGAATGGTCGCCCTCGAATTTGGGACACCCTGTACCTGAATATGTAGCTAGCGCAAGAAATGTTCACATAATGTTAAATAATCTTTAAAAATACTTAAAAGAAAACTTGAATGCATAACTAATAGTATATTATTTATTGATTTGTTGAATAATATTGAATGAATGGAATTAAATTATTAGAATAAGTAAACATAATCTTACTAGAATTTAGTTAACAAATGTATTTATAAGGCCCTGATATCAGTTACTTGTTTAAGGGTCAGAAATAAAAAAAAAAAATACTTGAAAAATGGTTATGTAAAAATGTCATAACCAAACGCTTGTAGATAAAACAAATTAAAACCACTTGTGTGAATCAAAACTAATTGAAAAAAGCCACTCACAGAAGTTGTGTGTAGTTTTTTAGTTACTTACATATAATCAGAATACATCTGGGGTTTACTTGGTCCATCCAATCGAAAACATTCCACTCCAAACACTCTAGAAATAACATCATCATCATTCAAAGATCCATAAGGCTGAGCCCCATTTTCGCAAATTTCCCACATCACTACAGCGAGTGACCAAACATTGGCCTCTTTGGTAAGCTTTCTTGGTTGTATAGTAGTCGGTGTGCAGTCTAGTGATTCTGGCGACCTCCATCTCACGGGAATAGGAGGCTCGCCCCCTCTATAGTAGTCTTCTGAGTATTTGTGTGGACCGAGGTTGTAGTCGCCTATTTTAAGATTGAGGGATTCCGTGAGGAGGCAATTTCTTGCAGCCAAATCCGGATGTATAAAACCGTTATCGTGTAAGTGCTTCAAACCTGATGTCAACTGACAGCACCACTGCAAAATTTTGTCCTCGCTACCAAAACTTCTTAGCCTCTGCTTCAAATCACCACCACCGCAAGTTTCTTGGAGCACGAGCAAGGGGGCAGCACTTAAACAACGACCTTTAAGTTTTAATAAATTTGGATGAGGTGGTGCTAAGTAAAATAATGCGTCGTTTAGGAACAAAATGCGTTCCTTTTGGTTAGCGGCAGCGTCTAGGATTCTCACTGTGACAGGAGTCCAGGTTTTGCTAGAGTCTAGGTCTTGTGCTGCACCTTCCACAATCTGGAGAGAACATTGATGTGAGATCCCAATATTTAGGTTTTTATTGAAAAAGATAATCTATAATTTGCTTACCTTTCCAAATGCACCTTTTCCTATCTCTCTAATGTATTTAAGTTTGCTACGTGGAAAATCTTTCTCTGGTCCATCTGATAATAAAACGTTATTTTATTAAGTTTTTGAAATTATTTACTTATGCCTGTATGCACCGTTTTATCGTTAGGAAAGGCTAAGCAAAGTTATTCTTAAAGTTGAGAAATAATTTTGTATGCACCGTCAACAAATTTTGTTTTCTTACCTAAGAACCTGATAGAATTTGCAACATTGTAATTTCTTGATGACTTTTGTTTTTTTATCAGTTTTTACAGGTTTTTATACAGTTTGACTTCGACAGTTTTGGTTAGTTCGTTGGTTGACAATTTGAAAATATGATTTTATGTACGATTACGACTGGTTTTTGTTAGAAATTAAAAAAATTTAATGAAAAAGTAAAATTTGTGTATACCTGTTTCACCTTGGCAGGTTGTCAGGACCTGTTTCAACTTGTCAGGTAGTCCAGGTAGGCAATAAAGTAGCCCTTTATTTTACTAGTAAAATAAAGTAGCACTTTATTTTACTAGTACAATAAAGTGCTACTTTATTGACGCAAAACTGTTCTATAAATAGCACTTTATTGGTCAATCGGACATAAACATATTTGTTTCTCTATACTTTCCGGTGATTTTGTAGTGTATTGGTTATTTGGTGTCGGTGTCTATAGAACTATGAAATATTCTAGGCCGCTCTTTGTTTTGTGTTTCTCGGGGTGTTTTTTGAAGGCAAGACTTGTTTCAAATATGAATGATAGAAAAAAGCATGAATTAAATTTTTCACAAAACGAAAAACAACTGTTTATTTCCAGGATAAGCAAACATGCTGATATAATTGAAAATAAGAAGACAATACTTGCAAAACGGTGGGTTTTCTCAACCTGAATCGCCGAAAAAAAGACGAATCATCCATTGACTAGAAATAATTTTCTCCAAAAAAATTAAATGTAAAAAATTCTTGGGGCCCATAATTGAAAATATTCAAAATATCAAAATCGTCTTCAACTAGCATGTAGAACTCCATTTTTTTGTATGACAAAGGATGGAAAATCTTGTTTAATAGAGTTTTTATGTTATAACAAACCCAACCGGTCCTAACCTAACCCCACAATCGCAATAAAGACAGATTTTTGTTTCTTAAGTCGAGGATTTCGATGACTTAACTTTAAGAAGAATTTGAGCAAATTCAATTGGCGGTGCATACGAAATTTAAAACTTAAGTTGAAAGGGAAACTAAGAACAGAATAAAGTGAACGGTGCATACGGGCATTAGAATCTAGAGGCCCTAAGGAAACTATAAGTAATTTAAAATACTCACCAAACCATAGGCTAACATTAATGTCTCCATACACATAATCATCCGTTGATGTTCTCTAAAATAAAAATGAAAAAAATTCAAAAACTAGGTAGAGTTATGCATGCATTGATTTGAAATGTGGGGGTTAGATAAGCAAGAAATAAGAATTATCATAAATTGCAGCAGAAAGAGACACTAATTTATTTTTGTATACCCCAACTTTGAGTTCATTGCATTTAACAATAAAGCAAAAGATCATTTTAAATTGACTTGGCGTATATCCAGCTTTGTTTTAGCATGAGTGATGCGCTTAATTATAAGAATAACGATACACCATTGCCAAACTATTTGCAATTTGGTGATTTTCAGTAACAATATTCCAGAGGTTAAATTTACACGATTGTTAAAATGTTTAGTAGATGGTGCATAAGTTGAATAAGAGTGCAAGCAAAAGCATCATGCCAGTTCACCAGAAATACTTACAATCACTTGTTCGTTGGCAAGGAAGACGTTATTATTAAAATGGGGAGGCGATAACGGCGTAAAAATTGTAAATTCGCCGTTGGATATCGGATTTATGTGACCATGGTCCAAGTTAGAAGCTACAGTAGCTACTACTGGACTGTTGTGAAATTCCTAGAAACAAAATAACAATGTACAATAGTTTATTTTGACATTTTTTTATATCTGTTTTTAAATCAATAGACCTTGATTTTGCTTCAAGCATTCGGTGTATTCTGATTTTATTTTAAAAAACTCAACTTTCTCCTCGACTTTCTCATTATATTACACTTACTCCCATCTATACACACATACAAACAAAAAAAAGGATTGAACTTTTCATCACATTTTAATCTACTTCACAATATGTGCTTAATTTGAATGCACACTGGTTAATGTTTTATCAGGCATTTTTGCAAATATGTAAAAACTCGATAATATTTTATTTCCTTTTTTTTTTGAACAAGCTGCGATAGTGAAGTGCTTGGGTCTAGTACATATTTAATAATAAGATTTATTATTGAATGCTATCCCAAAAACAACAAAAATATAATTTTGTCAAGGGCCGGTTTATTCAACTTCTGATAAACTATCAGGTATGCCAATAAAACCAATAGAATTATAGAATGGTAAATTTATTTTGTAGATAGTTACCAGCAAGTTTTATTTGAAGCTAAATAAACCGGGCCTAAATGTATTAAAAAAATAAAATATTTATTGATTTAATTTGAAAGTGTCTTATCTTCGCCCTAAATCAAGAGCATTCGTGCCTTCTCTATGGGCTGTTGTGAGGCCTATTATTGCTACACTTCATCATCCCTTTTAATTAAATTAAGGCCCTGTCATGAAAGGTCTTTGACGCAAGAATATCTTGTCTGTTTATTCGCATGAGAGGCTTTTATCTCAAGCACTAACGAGGGTGTGAAATCAATAAAATAGAGACAAAATAATCTGAAAAGCGTGGTGAACTTTCATTGCAAAAATTCCAAAGAGAATATAAGTTGAGTAAGGAAATTCTTTCTGGACTTTCTCTATAACTTCAGGCTGAATAAATTCCACTTTTGTATAAGTGTAAATTTTACAATTTTCCCATACTTTACTTCAAAGAACTTATGCTGATAGTGTTTAATAACATATTTACCTTTTCCTTTTCATCCTTTAGAAAATCGAGCAGCACAAAAGAAAACATTCAAATATCAGTAAAAAATAAAAATTAGAAATACACAAATAAATAGAAACGGAAAAGTTGGCATCAGTAGTCCTGTAAACGACTAGAAAATACCTAAAGTTAAATAACTCTTCAGATGAACTTGTAGCAGTGCGCCCAATTACTCTTTTTATTAGTTAGATGGTAAATGGCGAGCGGTTTTATTGATGGTGTTTATTTCCTTGGGCAGCTACTAATAAAATTGGGGAGGAGGTCTAATCGCAAATGAGAGAAAAAACTGTAGTAATATTCATGATTCTGGTAGCAGTTGGCATCCGGGAAACCATAACTCCTGGGGTGGAAAAAGGCGGGAGCCTCTTGTAGGTGTACCGGCCGGTGGAGAGCTTCCCCTCGGTACAGGTCACACCAGCAAATTCTGCTGGCGTGGATTTCTTGGACTGTCTTGGAGATTCAGCTTCTCCAATCCGATCATTTCTACTCATAGCTGGACCAACGCCCGGGTTCCCCGTAATCATGAGGAGACAGGTTCACTGGATTCCCTAGATTTATATGTATTTGCCGCACTACTTCCTTCGCCATATTCAGTAAACTGGCTCGATCCTCTAGCTCAGGAATCAGAGCTAGATACTTAAAGAATATTGGCATTCCTTACTCCATTCTTGGTCACTGACACTTTTTTTTCTCTCTTTTTATCCTAACATCCTTCCTTATGCAATCTAGACTTTGTTAATTCCTAGTTACTTTGATTTTTCTACATTTTACAGCTTTCCATTTTATGTCCCGTGTCCTCGTACTCCTTGGTACTTCAGGATCGTGTTCCTCGTCTTTTTCTTGTGCTCCTTCTAGACTTTCCTCATTTTCTAGGTTTATATTTTTTTCTTCAATTTCGCTATCGCTGTCT
This sequence comes from Ceutorhynchus assimilis, assembly GCA_917834065.1. Classification (NCBI taxonomy): domain Eukaryota; kingdom Metazoa; phylum Arthropoda; class Insecta; order Coleoptera; family Curculionidae; genus Ceutorhynchus; species Ceutorhynchus assimilis. The sequence continues at coordinate 25,718,450 of OU892280.1, read as the reverse complement.
CCCATCTTTATGTGCCTGTCGGGTAATTCTTGTCCTCGTGCTAAAAATGCATCATCTTCTTGCGTCCTTTTTTCATCATTGACGTCATTAATTTCATCTTGATCGACAGTTTCTTCATTCTCATCTCTTAAGATCTCCCTATGGATTAGTGGAAATTCTATGTCTTCTCCCCGGGATTAAACTTCGCTGTTTTTCTCTTCATCGCTTTCGCTATCATCGTGATCTGGAGTAGGATTGATGATCCTATGCTCCAACCCTTAACATGGTTTGAGTCTTTCAGCATGTAAAATATTCTTTTTCCTCCTGTGCAATTCCTTTGTTTTGAAAGTAACTGGTCCTAATTTTTCAGTCATTCGACTGGGTCCTGACCATTTACAACTTACAACAGAATTTTGGTGCTGGATTCCTCTCTGGTAAAACTGGATTTTATAACTTTAGTTTCTCCAATGTCTCCTTCACACCTTTTTGTTCAATACTTCTTATTTGAATAGGTTCCTTTTCCTTATTGGCATTCTCAATTTCCGTTTCATATGCTCTAGCAATTACAGATTTACTTTTGATGATTATTCTTTTTCTGTTATATTCAATAACCTCACTGGGACCACACTGTCCTTTTTACCCAAAACACGTGTTCACACATTGTTCGATAACTATGTGCTGAGTCCTCGGCTGAGTCTCAACCCTTGAAGCTCTGCGTAGAGTTGCTTCACACGCTACTTGACTTATTAGCGGTAATATCACCATCAGAGCCACTGGAAAACCATCTTGGTTTCCGAATTCCATGTCCTTCACTGGAGCCTCATTAGAATCTTTCTTTAATGTAATACCTCGTGGAAAACCTTCACATAACAAAATCTCGTCCTTCGCTGAACCTCTAATAACTTCATCCTCTCGAAGTGGAATGGCTCTATGGATTTCACTGGAACTGGCCAGGTTCCTATTTGATGATGTCAGACATCTGTCTTTTGATTTGCCAAGTTGTTGGTTGGTTGTAGTTGTCGAGCGGGTACCAGCTACTACTAAACTACGATCCTCCGTTACTGGTAAGAATATAAGATCCTTCATCATAAAATCTGTCCTACTCATCAATGTTTCATTTCTTTCAATTTCTGCTTCAACTTCTCCTAAATCATTTTTCACTCTAACACCATTTCCATTCCTCTCCAAATGTTTCACAAAATATTTCAGCTTGTCAAGCTCCATTTGCAAGTTCCTTACTTTGGTAATCAACTCTTTTTCTACCTTCTGTATCGCATAATCAGAATGAATATTGCATAGAGGATAATTTTGTAGAATATGACTGTATTATTTTGGGAGATTTTAACTTACCAGACCTTGTTTCGGGGGTGGTCAATGAGCACAAGTGTAAATTTAATAGTTTCATAGCTTTTACGAATCTAGTACAAGTAAACAATGTGCGCAACGCGAATCATGTATGGTTGGATTTGGATATAGTTAGCTCTGGTTTACAGAACTGTCAGGTGGGCACTGATGATGATCCTTCACTGCCTGTGGACCAACATCATCCGGCATTTAGCATAAGTATCGATAGAGAGTATGAATGGACCGAGTGTGAACAACTTCAAACAACAAAGTTTAATTTTAAGAAAGCTAATTAACGATTAATGTACAATAAGTTTCAGAATGTGGATTGGTATGAACTGTACGAATGTAAGAGTGTTGATGATGCATTGAGAGTTTTTTTATAGGAAAATACATGTGTGGTATAACCAAGAAATAATAAAATTGATAAAAAAATAAGGAAACATACTTTTGAAAGTTCAAAAGACATAAATTAATATATTGGTACAACAAATTTAAAAAAGTAAGAGCCTTAGTCAAAAAGGAAATTGAGAATGCATACAACAGGTACATAAGTAAGGTCAGTAAAAGCATGTTGGAGAATCCTAAGTATTTTTGGACTTACGTAAAATCGCAGAAAAAGGAATCGGCTTTTCCGTTAGAGGTTTATTATAATAATATGCAGTATACAGGAGCGGAAAGTATTGCGGAATATTTCGGTTCGGTGTTTTGTAGAACAGAAACACTGGATTGTAAAAGTGTGAAAATGGGAGACAATTTTTGCACATTCCTGTTTAATGAGGAAGAACTTGAAACGGCAGCAAGAAAATTGGAAGGTAATAGGGCAATAGGACCGGATGGGCTTCCAGACTTTATCCTTAAGGATTGTGTTGCCTGTCTGAACTTGCCTTGCCTACAGGCATTAAACTTGGATTGGTTTTCTTTGCTTTTTTGGCCACACTGACGAGATCTGATAGATCGAAACGCGTCTGTGGATGGAATAGCGAAGAATATTAATCAAACATTTTCACTTTGTTATATGTGTATAATTTGAGTTATGTGTCTGAATGCTACCCTGAGGCATGGAAGACGAGCAAGGTAATTCCAGTATTCAAAAGTGGACTGAAACAGGAAATACCCAATTATAGACCAATTACAATACTGTGTGCAGTCTATATGAGATAATGTTGTTTGGCTAACTATATGAGATAATGTTGTTTGGCAGAATATATGATGGTGTCAAGTACAGCATTGTTGAATTCCAGCAAGGATTCCTCCCAAAAAAATCGATCATCTCTAATTTAATAAACATTTGCCAATATATTCATGATGCTTTGAACAATAGAGGACAGGTTGATGTGATTTATACTGACATGGAAAAGGCATTCGATAAAGTGAAACATAGTGTAATTATTAACTCACTTATCCAAAATATATTCCTTCAGTTGTAGTGTCCCACAGGGGTCAAATCTGGGACCACTGTTATTTGTTACAGCTATCAATGACATTTGTCTCAGCCTAGAAAATTCTAATGCACTGTTGTATGCTGATGATCTTAAATTGTTTTTAAATGAGACTAGTAAGCATGAATGTGAGTGTATGCAGAGAGATTTGAGTAGGGTTATTGACTGGTGTAGGTACAAAGGTTTTAATTTTAACGTGAATAAATGTGCAAAAATGACATTTACACTCAAAAAGAACCCTACGTTATTTCAATACAGAATTAATGATTCCATTGTCAGCGGTGAAACAACTCAAAAAGACTTGGGTGTTTTGTTGGATGAGAGGCTGGGCTTTACAGAACATATTGTAAGCAAAATTAATGAGGCACACAGAACGATGGGATTCATCATCAGAACTGCCAAGGCTTCTGATGTGGAGGTCTGCCTGAGATTGTTTGACAGTCTGATGCTGCCCAAACTGGAATATGCAAGCATTATCTGGTCGCCTCTATATCAGGTCTGGAGTGAGTCATTGGAAAGAATTCAGAGGAAATAACTGAGACCTATCGCACCTCCGGAGAAACAATGTCATAAGTGCAAATTTTTCTAAAAATGAGATTATATTGTCAAAATATTCCAATACCTTCTGACCATTTTATAGCTACAAAGACAGATTAGTATTTTGAAATTCTGCCTCTAGATAGCGCATATGTCTTTGTCGAAATGGCGCGAATGATGTCCGCTCCTAGAGCAAACAATTACCGATTTTTCACTTATGCGCACAAACGTAAATATGACAAATAAATTTGTAATTCATTCGAAAGCAATTACTACAAAAATGTATTTTGTATAGGTTTTCTTTATTAAACTTGCGAGGCGGATGGACCAACAAAGACGCAAATGCATTCATTTATGTCATTAATTAATTCACCTAATTAAAAAAAATAGCTTAGCCATAGGGCAACAATGACATAAGTGAAGAGACTCTGCCCTAAAAACTTTTAAATAGGGTAAAATTGTTAAATGAATTTGAAAAGCAAACTGAAGGTGTGCTATACATATTACAGAATCTTCATAAAAATTGAATTGGCCAGAAAATGTATAGTTTATTGTTTTCGTTTTGAGTTGCAGAAGCTCTGGAAACTTTAAAGCATTTCCTCGAAATTTTACAAATTTGCACTTATGATCTTGTTTCTCTAGAGGTGCGATATGTTTCTTAAAAGATATGGGTACTATCCTCCACAAGGATACATTCACTGCACCCTGTTAAAATTATTCAATAAGCTGTCTCTAGAAAATAGAAGAAAAAATATATATCTGACCTATATGTTCAAAATCCTTAAAAACCAAGTAGAATGCCCAGAATTCCTTGCAAAGCTACCCTTTGCCATAAATGTGGACGGCACCAGACAGAAGGTATTCCATTTAAATGTGTAACCTTTTTAATATTTTTGCCAGCGACCTGGACTTGGACCTGCTTAATTCAAAGGCTTTCACTAAAATAATAGATAAACGACTGCATGAGTCTCAGGAACATGCCTACTGGTAACTATTTTTTTTCCGAAAATTTCCCTTTTTCACTTTCAAATCTCTGTAATTTATGGCCCTCTTTTTGGGATCTTCAGAAACTGTTTATTAATATACTGAATACTAAGCTATTACTTAATCTACAGCTAAATAGGTGGTAGGAATGACCTTTAAAAGAATATTTTGTAGCTTTGTAAGTATTGACTTTTGCTTCCAACAAATAAGGTCACATTGATTAATAAAGTTTCGCATTGGCAGCCATTTTTTTCCATCAACCAGAAAGTATATTATTCAGTCACAATGATAGGTACTTATTTCCGTCAAGTAAAGAAAGTTTTTAGTCATTAGTTTTCTCATCAGGCTTATTACAGTTATCGTTAAAAAAATAAAACCTTTATTTTTGTTCTTGGAAACAAAGACAAATAAAAAGGAAGTTTCACATTTCATATTTTACCCTCTTGAGCGGCGATAAGGTGGCTCTTGACCTATTTAAACTTGCTTTTCTTAGCTTGCACAAAAGGCACCTGGCTAAATTATAAAATATTTATGCTAAGAAAGTCTTATTTTTATTGACGACTTCAACCAATTATAAAGCAATTTAAAAGCAAGTCAATCTTGTGAATTGATTTTCCTCATTTAACCTGGAAAAGCTTTTACCGGTTTCCGTAATTCATAAGCAACAATTTCCTGCAATTAGATTTTCAGAAAGTAGTAAAATTTTGATTGCATTGCCAGCTATAAACTTTATGTAGGTCAGTTCTGTTTCATTTCAATTTTTGGAGAACCATAAACACTCGATTTTTCCCAGAATAGATCAAGGTGACCATCATGCAGTTCAAACAAAACCGTTAAAAGAACATTATCGAAATAGGTAACTGCAAACTAAGCAGAATAAATGAATGAGGAAGTATAAAGTAACCGACATTCTAAGGAAGAAACGAACCGTAGAAAAAGGTCATTATTTTACAAGCTTTGTTGCATTTTAAAGATGCAATGAGTATGGTGTAATTTACTGATTCTATTTACTTTTTAACCTCAAAAAACTGAAAAATCATAAAAAAATAATATGTTAAATGCTTTATTATGTTAAATGCTTTATTAAGGTATAAATTTACGATACAAATATACTAGGTATAGTCCAACAAATACAATTTTAAAGTCACGTGATTTTTCTCTATCCTTGTTGAATACATCTCAAACAGCGGTGATAGTAGAATTGACAAAAAAATTGGTGTCTAACTATTGTTCATAAAATTCTTACCTGAAATCGAATCCGTCACTGTCATCAATTAGTTTGTCAAAGTTATTTTCGAAAATGATACAACGAACAAACACAGCTAATAATTTCGACTATGTTCATACCAAATAAACTTATAGTCGGGTTGTCAAGCTCAGCCGTCACAGCGTTGCCGTCTCTTCCATATTTTCCTTTGGTCAAAATATTTTCAGAAACAATAATGGATTGTATTATAATATAATGCAAACATTTATTACTTAAATTGTAAACATTGCTTCAAAGCTTGGTTTAATAGATATTTAATAACAACTCATTTGTCAATCATCACATAAAATATAATAATAACGCTCAGTACCTATTTTATTTACAGCCACTCTAAATACTATAAATATCTTATTAAATATTATGAATATTTGAACCATCAAGAATATTTTCAATTATTCTGGATCACTGAAATCGCTGAAGTCTTCATCAATATTGATAAGTGGAAAAATGTATGCTATTCTTCATGATAGTCGTTAAGTTGAGTTTTCGATGAAAATACAAGCGATGTACCTTCAATGAATCCATTTTCAGTGCCAGCATGAAGTAGGTATGATATATCTAGAAAAAGCATTTCTTTGTACATATAATACAACTGCTCTCTGTTTTCATGTTTATATTAACCTTTTACCATCAACTTTGGTAGTTTTAACACTTCGCTTGTTGTTGTCTTCCCACGGTTAATACCTAGTACCATTTTGGAAAAATCCAAGTCTCGTTCAAGGAAACAAACTGGTACAAAGCCTCCTGTTTCAGTCTTAGATAAGACCTTAAAAATGATATGCGTTTAACAGCAATATCAGGGAAGTTCCATGAGCCCTCGTCTTGGGTCATCTTTTTTCCATTCTACTCAATGGCATGCGACTGCCATCAAATAATTGTTTGTCTTTCAATTGCTCCCATATACAGGATCATGTTACATGTTATTCTACAAGAAGAAACAAGGCGATTCATAGATATCTATATGCACATAAAAAAATTTTTAGCGAAAAGGTAGGGGGTGTTCACTTTATACTGGATCCCCTGTACCTTTGTCTCAAACGATTTACTTTTTATACACATATCGTAAATAGTGTTATGTATAGCACTGCTATCGAGCTTCGAAACATCACAGACTCTCTTATTCGAAGTGCATCGTTTCTTAGAAAACGATTCCAAATCTTCGTTATTTTTGACTGCCTTCGAAATAGCACAGACAGTGGACATACTTAAGTTCAAAGCCTCTGCCACGCGCTAAAAATGAGAGAAAGTTCAAATTAAAAATTCGTATTTGGTCACACGACATCAACGACTTGTAAACTCACCTTCCTAACAGCATTTAAGGGACATAAAGGGCCATTATTATCGCGTTCTCGTTCGAAATATTGTAAAAAGGATGCGATTAGTCTTTGCAACGGCTGTTAAGCTGCTTCGGCATCTTGTACACTTCGCAATACAAGCTGATTTAAAAAAACAAGGTCACAATTAATAGCACAAACAAAAAACTCGTAAACTGCCAAAATGCAATCAAAATGTCAAGAATTTAATTTGGCAACGTTACAGTTTTTGAAGTGGTGTTACCAACTGAATGGCCAGCGGGAAATTCAAATTCCAATTAAGTCAATCCGACGCCGAATATTTTCACGGTTGGCGATAACGATTTTAAAAATGGAGTCATCGATGTCACAACAACAAGTTTATTTGGTATGAACTATATATTAACCTTTTTCTATCTCGAAAAGAAGCAAATAGAAAACGAACACCTAATTGACCTTTTGTTTGGACGCCATATTGCGGTGCGCGAACATAGTTGCCAACAGTAGAAAAAAAAATTATTAGCGTTCTGTCAACTTTAAAATCCAAAGTTAATGAATAAATTACATTTAAAATTTAAATTTACCGCCTATTACGCTATTAGAAAAACCATCAATTTTAACTTGTATTGAGCAGAATAGAAATAATAAAATATCTAGTTGACAGCCCGCTAGTAATTTTTGGTTTTCTTGTTTTGGCAACTATGTTCGCGCACCGCAATATGGCGTCGAAACAAAAGGTCAATTAAAGTTCAGAATGAATTACAACGGGCAGCAGGTGCGTCAAAAGTGAGTCTCGCAACAATTGCAAGTATTAAAATTCCCATCTGATTGGTTAATATTACTTCAGAAACGCGTTTGTAAAATGCTAGTGGGAACATATCTTAAAATTCAATAGTTATTAACCACCAGTAACTTTTTGTAGGTGATATCAACGACATAATCAATGGACATACGTTTTTTTGCCACCAAAATCACGTGACTTTAAAATGGTATTTGTCGGACTATACTTATTATATTAGGTATCTAAATGGTAAATGGTTTTATATGTAACAGCACCTAGATGCAGAGCATCTGTATGTGCTTCTAACTTACTTCATATATACAGGGTGGGCCAGCGAAAACGAAACAAGGTCGACATCTCGCATTTATCGTTCAATGAAAAAAATAGCACGGTGAGTCCGAAATAAGTGCGGATTTAGTTATGATAGATAGAGTATAGTAGGAAAATCACTTTTTGCTTAGGTACATGTGTCCGCAAAAGTCTCGTTAAGAAAATACAGTGTTGAAATTTTCGAAAAATTCTGACTTTTTACCTTTAGATCCAAAATGTCTTGAGAGATTTTTCTCAAATTTTCAGAGTGTTTGCGATGTTCTCGAGCATATCTTTCTTAAAAATCTGTTTAAGTTCCACTTTTCCAAGAAGATCGCAAACAATCTCTGAAAAATTGAACAAAATCGCTCAAGGCTTTTGAATCTAAAGGCAAAAAGTCAAAATTTCCCCAAAAATTTCAACACTCTGTATTTTCCTAACGAGACGTTTGCGGACACATGTACCCCATGCAAAAAGTGATTGTCCTACTAAAATATCGATCATAACAATGCGCACTCATTTCGGACACCCTGTATTGAAAGTTTTTATTAATTTATTATGATAAACAAATCCAATATAATAAACAAATGGAAAAAATCAATCTGAGAGAGGCAGGAGAACGGTTGCGACGGTACGCCGATAAGGAACTAGGCCTGTTAGAATCACTAAAAGAAAAAGAACTGCAGAATCAAAGAATGCAGGCTGAAATTGACGCGAAATCTATGGAAATCAATCAATCAGAGATACACGAGAGAATTGGTAAGACAATCCGACATTGCGCCACCAGACTTGTCCATAAATATGCTGGACAAGGAAACACGAACTTCTGTGTGGGATGAGGAAATTAATGAATATAGAGGACAAATAAAGCGACTCGAATATCTAATAAAGGATAAAAGCCAGAAAAGAAAGAGTTTTACACGAGTAATGTGTTGATACAGAGAGAGTGTGGACGAGTTGAAGGGAAAGCTGAAGCAAATGAGTCTGGTAGGTAGTAAGAAAAATGAGGAGCATTTGCCAGGGAGTATGAAGGAAAGCAACAGAAGTGCACGTAAGGCAGCGAACGACAAACAGCCAAAAAACGACAAACAACAAAATAATCAAACTGCCACCTCAGTTAATGGTAAGGTTAGTAATAACCTCGGTAATAACAATAAACCTGATATATTGATAATGGGCAGTAGGAACGACTTTCAACTACGGAAAAAATTTCAAACAAGTAACCAGAAACAAGTACCATACAAATTGTCAAAATGCAGATAACGGCCTTCTTGAAAATATAACGTACCTCTATGAAAAATTGTCTCAACGTTTTAACAAATATGACTACAAAATTATACTCACCAGTTCTGGGAATGCAAGGAAAGGAGAAAGCATAACCAATGATCAGTTCCAGAAGATGTTTACCTTGTAGCAACATACTAACACCCTTATTGTAGGAGCACCTTTTGCAAAGGGTAAAAACAGCGCTCAACAAACTCATACTTAATCAAAATAATAAGACTGAAGGGTGTGTTAAGAACCTGAAAAATATCACCTACGTGGAGAGTAACAAAATCCTGAAGCAATACCATGTTGTAGATGTAAAAATTACTAATAAAGGCAAATGGGAATTGGCCAAATATATCTGCCAAAACTACCTATATTATACAAGTAGCATCGAAATCAACACAAATTAATCATCCTGGAGAAATAAGTAACACCGTGGCTTCGAGACGTGAGGTAGGAATTTAGACGGAATTAGAAATCGAAACAGAACATCTGCACCCAAATATTGCATCTAGTAAAATTTTGTACCCGCTCCTATCAATGATGGACCTGCAAGCGTAGTCCAAAGAAATGCTGTGAGGTCCAATCGACACCGACAAACAAAAGAAGACCTCACGTTATTTCACCAAAACTTCGGGGGTTTGAGGACGAAATCTAGGGAATTCTTACACGGAGTTGAGGCCTGCAACTATGACGTCATTTCGCTTAGACTTGGCTGTCTCCAGGTCAGCTTAACGGAGAATATTTTCGGAATGGCTACACAGTGTTTCGTCATGACCGAGACTATGATATGGTTGGTCTTCGGCGTGGTGGGTGATCCTTGGTTGCGGTATCTTCAGATCTCAATGCATCCGCAATTGATTCACCTGCACTTGCCCTCTCCAAAAATATTTGGGTGCACATTGTTCTCCGTGGATATGATGTTGTGGTTGGTTGCGTCTACATTGCCCCAAACTCTGCTGTCGAAACATAACAGGAATTTATGGACAGGGTTGAGGTACTTCAAAACAGGTATCACAGAGCAGCGTTTTTGATAGTTGGGGACTTCAACCTTTTCCCATATAGAATGGGGTCTTGAGGAATGCTTCCTGGCCCCAGCACAATCGAGAACCTTAGCTGAAGAAACCTTCATTGAGTCAATGTATTACTTGGAGTTGCAACAGGTCAATCATGTTAAAAATTCTTTGGGCAGGATCTTGGACTACATTCTAATTGACAACATCGAAACTCACTCAGTTGACCAAAGCAACCATCCTTTGGTCAAGTGCGATCCTTACCATCCAGCCCTCGAGCTTACCCTTGACACTGGTGTGACGGAAATAGTGAGAGATAACTGTTGAGATCACGGCAGACTACAAAGGAGCTCCGATCCAGGAAGATTTCAACATACCCTTTGTCTCTACCCTATCCTCCTATGACTTCTTGGAAAATAATATCGAATCAAAGCTAAGGCAATTGGACAGCTCCAAGGGTCCAGGTCCCCCATGGCATTCCCCCTCTGCTGCTTCAAAAATGTCACCGTTCCATGTCAAAACTTCTGTGCAAATTATTTCAAAGACCTTTCAATCAGGGTTACTTTCCAGACTGCTGGAAAAAATCAACTATTTTCCCAATTTTCAAATCTGGCGACGTTCACAACTACAGAGGAATTTCCCTATTATCAGCTATCCCCCAAACTACTAGAGGCCATCATTTCAGAGAAGATCTTCGAAACATATAAGCACCACATAATGGACGAGCAGCATGGTTTTTACCAGGGTCGATCTACAGCAACAAGCCTGGCCGTTTATCAAAACTACCTGGTCCATTCACTGGAAGCTGGTCACACAGTCGACGCCGTTTCCATCAATATATCAAAGGCTTTCGATAGGGTCTGTCATCAGCTGCTCCTTATGAAACTCTCCAGGATAGGCATTTCAGGCTCTATGAGGTGCTGGATTGAGTCGTACTTTAGCAAGCGCAAGCAGTATTGTACTGTGAGTGGAGTAGAGTGGAAGGTAAGGCGTCATTCCACCTAGGGAATCATTCTTTCCCCCAACCTCAACCCCACCACCCACCCAACTCCTAACCCCACCACCTAGCCCACTCATAACCCCACTACCTACCCCACTCCTAACCCCACCACATACCCCACTCTCAACCCTACCAAATACCCTGCTCCACCTTTCTCCTCCTCCTTTGACTAGTGTATACCACACTCTCCGGTTTCATACGATTTTCATTAAGTTGTTCAATCAGTTTAGTGATTGATTAACAAAGCACAAATGTTGACTTCATCAGGGCCGATCCTAAGGTATCGGCCGCCCGCGTGCAAAGAACAATTGCGCCGCCCCCGCCCCATAGAGATATAGCACCCTTACGTAGGTGCCGGTGGTGGTAGCTCGCCGCAGGCGCTGCCGGAGGAAGAAATTTTATTTCGGGTGTCACGCCCAAAAGCGTTCATTTCGAGCCTCAAAATGAAAGTTTTTGTGCGTTTAGAGTTAAAAAAAAAAACTTGTTTGGAACAACGTATCAACATATTTGTTTTCTATGAGTTGTTTGAATTGGGAACAAAAATAAACATTTTGAAAAAACAAAGCAGAAGTATTTAGGAAATTTAAAAAATTATGCGATCTTATGGTGGATGTGTACAGAATTAAGACATTATGTGTGAGCCTACACATTGACTGTGCACTAAACTTTCTATTTATGCTATCAGGAGATCGGGGTTTATTTTCATTTTTCAGGAGTTTTTCAAAGTTTTATTTGAATCTTGAATGACAGAATTATAGGCGGCCTGCGGCCGCCCCTAGATTTGGCCGCCCGCGTGCGGGGCACGCGCTGCACACCTGCTAGGATCGGCCCTGGACTTCATCAATAGTGGTAACAGTTTCGGAACTTCAAATTTTTTTTATTGAACAATTAAATCAACTTCTTCACCACTCATATGAGCTAGAAAGTGGTCTATGGAGGAACAACAATTCATTTTCAAGTTTTCGTAGAAGGGTGCTATGATGTTCTTCTTTATAGTTTTGTTGTCTGCAAGCAAATTAATATAAATGATGATTTTAAATAAATATACCTACGTTGAAATTAGAAATGGAGAAGAATGAAAGAAGATTAAAATGGGGGGGTGTTTAGTAGAAGAATGGGGGGGTGTTTCAAAATAAGGGTGGAGGAAGACTGATTTCCTAGATGGAATGACGCCTTAGCTTCCACTCTACTGGTAGAGCAGCATCCCGGAAAATTAAAGTCCTATCCGGTGTTCCCCAGGGGTCACATACATAGGTCCAATACTATTCCTCCTGTTCGTCAATGATGTTCCAGCTGCTTCCACAACGCTCAGGTTCTTCTGTACGTCGATGAGCTCAAATGTTTTTCGGAAACGGGTCCACATGTCAACTTTCAAGAAGATTTTGACTGGCTTGTTGCATGGTGCAGGAACAATTTTTTGGAATTGAACGTCAAGAAGTTTAAGTCAATACAATTTTTCAAGAACCGGACTGTCCAGCCTTTTTGCTTCACTATTGAAAGCCAGATTATGGAACATGTTGGCGTTTACAATGATTTGGGAGTGATCTTTGACAGTAATTTAACTTTTGAGAACACCATTGAAAATATTACAGATGTTTTAGGATGCTGGGTTTTGAGAAGCGTAATACAAAGCATCTAGATGATACCCAGGCGCTTCACACTCTTTACAACTGTCTGGTGCGCAGAATCCTTGAATAATGCAGCGTGATCTGGTCTCCTTTTTACAACTGTCACAAACAACGGATTGAAGGAGTTCAGGCAAAATTTGCTAAATACCTCCTGTACAAACATCACTTTCCCTATGAAAACGTCGACCACAGCATTAGGCTCCTCCTGTGTGGCCTGAAATCATTGGAGCAAAGACGGCGTGATCAGCTGCTACTGGGGATAATAACCTGTAGTACTCTGCTTTCCAAAATCAGTTTTCGTGGGCCAATTTGACAAACCAGGCAAACCCAACTCTTTTTTGTGGCTACTCATCGAACTTATTATGGCTAGGGTGCATCTATTGACCGCATGATGAGCAACTGCAATGTCCACTATGCAGCAATCGACTTGTTCACAGCTAGTCTCCACACATCATTTTGGTTTTTAATTTATTTTATTTCGCAGTTCTTTGTGTTCATTGTAATCATTGTTTGTGTTAGCTTATATGTGTTTTTAACATTGATGTAGTTTTAAGTTTAATTTTTGTTTTATGTACAAATTTTATTATCATTATTATTTTAAGTGCCATTTGGAGTTTAACTCTGCAGTGTACCACGCTCAATAAATAAATAAATTATTTCAATTCATTCATGACAAATAATAATACAAAATTCGAATGCACTCATCCAAAATTCTAAAGAAATGCTGGAAATAATAATGGAGGAAGCCAGCCCTATGGGACACTAATAAAAATGCCAGACCAGACACACACTGCCTTTGCCACATAACAAATCAATCCCCCCCGTGATGCTTTGTAGGGAAGACAAAAGAGTCCAGAACAAAAGTAATTTTAAAAATACGCCTTTTTTAGAGCTGTAAAAGTTTTTGTTACTTTTGATTAAAAAAAATTTCAGTCTATAAAAATAAAATAACCATTTCAAAATTTAATGAAACACTGATAACAGCTTCCAGATAAAAACATGTAATTATATACTTTGCATTGAAATATTAAGTAGGTATCAATTTATTTTAAATTGTGATCCTAAAATAAAATAATTGATGTAGGTGTATTTTCATGAAGATCAAAGATCATTATTATTCTTTCCAACTGGAACTGCTAAAAATTGAAATATTTATTTTTGCACTCGGCTTATTATCTGCCAAATACCTGGCAGGAGTCTGCTATATTTTTAACTAAAATCTAATAAATAGATGGATTTAAAACTAATTCATTCTATACCTAAAGACTAATAATTTAATTTTCCTATAAATAATAAAATTTATTATTCTAATATTTAATTGATAAAAATCTGAGGAATCAGTAAGTCATAACCATAAAACAATATCAGATTATCATAACCTGGTTAATTATCCATAAAATTCAATGATAGAACTATAATTATGAATTACGATTGCGTGCCAAACAAATGTTTTTAAATTGTTCCTGGAAATATTGAAGAATAAATACAAAGGTAATTTATTATCTGCACACGAATTAAGTATAAACTTTTTATTATTTTTATAGGTTCGTTGAAATTTTTGGATACATTACCTCGAATCCTTTCCTTCTCTGGCAACAAAGACACCCAACCAATACAATACTGCCGACTGTAATGAGGATTGCAGCTACACATGTCAGAAATTGAGTATGTCCTGTAAAAAAATACGTAATTAATATATAAAATTAACCATACATCTAGAAGATATCTTTGATTGGGTTCTAACTTTTTTAGACAGAAAATATAATAATTTGAAAAGTATTGCTGTGATTTTAGTTTAAAACTTTGTGCTGGTACATTAAATAAAATCAACACTTTTATTCACTTCAAAGTAGATTCTAGAGAACCATTTTCAATTGAATACGATAAAAATTGCTCTGACAATTTCCACATCACTGCTGTTGTGTAATCCCTTTATTGAAATCAGATTCTGATTGATTGGCTTAATTGTTTTATTTGTTCTCAATGCATATGGCCAACAATGGTAAAGCCATTTGAAAAAAATAAATAGAGGAGATAGAGGAATATTTCCGCCATGCATAAAAAATGTGAAAAGGAGTGTAATTTTTGGAAAAAAACCGGAACTCAAAGTGAAAAAAACCTATGAGTACATATCAACAAAGTTTGTATCATATGAACTGGTTTGGAGGGGTGGTAAATGCATCAAAATGACTTTTTCAAAGAAGAAGTGCAATTACCTAAGTGATACAAAAAGAGTTAGAATTGAATAGCACCCCATACTTGTAAAAATTACTAAAGGGGGAAAAATCCCCTCAGCCCAGCCACCCTACTTTGATGCCAAACAAATAAATAATAATAATAAATGCGTTTATTCAAACAATTTGCTACAAACAATATAAAAAGGTGATAATATATTTTTGGTTTTTATTAAATTAATCAAAATGCAACTCTTCGAAAAATTATTATTTAAACAAGAAATCGTATTATTACAGGTAAGATAGTCATGATTATCTAAATTTTGAGTCATATAATTCCGTAAATTATGAATAATTTTGTAAATATTAAAATGCAAACAAGATTTTTTCACATTTAACCACTGTAATTTCTTCAGCATTGTAATAAATTTTTTCTATTTTGGTGTCATATCGAAGTCTTTTCGACACTAAAAGTAGTTTCGAAAAGAAGCTCTTTGTGACACTCCTTTTTTACTTATCGGAGGTTGGTTACACTGGCTAACTGATGGCCATCGAACTGTCATTCACGATTTTATAATAGCAGATTTCTATATTTGGCATGCAGTGTTACCAACCTAAACATATGAAATCAGGAAATATGAGAATAAAATTTCCAAGAAAAATTTGTTTTTTTTAATTAAGCAATACCAAAATAGAAAAAATAGTATAAAATATTCGTTTCATAAGACATTTTATCGCACTCGCCCTTTAGAAAACTCGCCTCCGGCTCGTTTTCTAATATAGGGCTCGTGCGGTAAAATGACGTCTTATGAAACTTGTATTTTAATGTACTATTTTCTATTTTGGTGTCATATCGAAGTCTTTTCGACACTAAAAGTAGTTTCGAAAAGAAGCTCTTTGTGACACTCCTTTTTTACTTATCGGAGGTTGGTAACACTGGCGGACTGATGGCCATCGAACTGTCATTCACGATTTTATAATAGAAGATTTCTATATTTGGCATGTAGTGTTACCAACCTAAACTATGAAATCAGGAAATATGAGAATAAAATTTCCAAGAATTTTTTTTTTTTTTAATTAAACAATACCAAAATAGAAAAAATAGTATAAAATATTCGTTTCATAAGACATTTTATCGCATTCGCCCTTTAGAAAACTCGCCTCCGGCTCGTTTTCTAATATAGGGCTCGTGCGATAAAATCACGTCTTATGAAACTTGTATTTTAATGTACTATTTTCTATTTTGGTTTCATATCGAAGTCTTTTCGACACTAAAAGTAGTGTCGAAAAGAAGCTCTTTGTGACACTCCTTTTTTACTTATCGGAAGTTGGTAACACTGACTGACTGATGGCCATCGAACTGTCATTCGCCATTTTATAGAAGATTTTAAGGGGTTTTCGCTTGACCGGTAAATACTGTAGTCATGCCCTTGGTTGTCCTGGGTCACAGTCCTTTGACGTTTGTTTGGCAGTTTATGGTCAAAACATTTCGAAAACGGTTGAAATTGGTATTTGTATTACAAATTTAATATCCTGAAACTGGAACTAAACAACCGCAAATGCAAATAAAAAAATACACAAAAAAGAAACGTTCACCATTAATTTTTCAAAAATATATGTCAGTTGTCATCAACAGAAATGGTGGGAGGTGGAAAACAGGTAGAAAGTTGTGTAAATTCCGCTGCTTGTCAATGTCAAAGAATAACGTCACAACGAAGACCAAGGGCACGTTTTTACGTCTTTATTCAATATACCTAATACACATCACTCTATTTTACAAAACTTAGTGCAGGATATATCACTATACATATAGCACTAACTCGAACTTTTCCAATTTTCCCTTGACTTTAATTTCCCAAAATTTTCTTTAAAAACATTAGTTTCGGTATCTTTAACTGTCAATTTTTTTTCCCTAGTTCAATAATTTAGCCTATTGTTGTAACCCTGTAAAATTCTCTATTTATTTATTGCTATTTATCCTACCTTTAGTTTTCTTTAAATTTATTTTCAGATTCTACGTTTTGATTATATCGAGAGGTAAACCACTAGTAAATAATTGTACATTTTTTTGGGAATCACATAGTAATCTTACAGGAATACATTGAAATCACTTGGGAATAACCTAGGAATCTCCTAGGACTCCATGGGAATCACATAGGAATCTATTGGCAATTGCAACCATATTATACTCTGAAACGATACAGCGCTATGTCAGTTCTGTATTTGCCTTAAAGACTATGTTTTAGGCAACAAAGTGCTAGATTTGATATCCCAATGAGTTTCCCAATAACTGAGCCAATAACCGAACCTGAGACTACGAAGAGTTTAGAACTTGAAGAAAAAGAAGGAGACGAAGATTAGGTCTGTTCTCACAGAAATCAGAAACTAGTCAGAGCGTTTTGATTGGTGCAAATCGTCAACAACCAGTTTTCTGACTATTTTCAACCAATGAAATTCGCTCTGACTGGTTTGTGATTTCTTTGAGAACAGACCTAAAGTATTTTATTTTTTTATTTTATTTTTATTTTATTTTATTTTATTGGTTATCTTACAAACATCAAATAATATTGATAACAACATGCAAGAGATGCCTTATATTTAATAAAATCTACTGCCTAGAGCTTACATTACTACAGCTATTACAAACACTACAAATTAAAAAAAAGTATAAAACAAGATAAATGGTTAACAAACAACAATGACAATGCTGTGGATCATATAAATTAAAACATGAATCTTGAAACATCTCTCTGACCTGCGAAAAGAACACAGAATTTCTTCACACATCAGGGTTTAGCAACTGCGATTCGCTACAATTAAGAGATTACTCAGGGATCGACTTTAAATTGGTTCTTTTCAGAGAAGCAGGGACGTTTGTCGATCGGGTATTTAGAGCTATGGGAATGTCCCTGAGGAAGACACAAAAGAAAAAATCGGGAATTCAAGGCAATAAGAGCTTGAAAAGGGAAATTATAATAAATACTTGGCAGTGCGAGAAGCAGAGACGATAGCACATCTGAATCAGACTGAGATTTAAGTTTGTCGAGTGAAACCCCAACTGAAGATGTCTCTGATTCAGATGAACATCCTAGTGAAATCAAAGAAACATCCATTATTTTAGATCTATATTATGCAGTGTGGACACGCAATGGTATCTAGGACTAAACAACTATTTATACCTACAGCAAAATGGGTGTGGGTGTGTTGACAACCATGAAAATAAAAGTTGCTAACTTTTGGAAGAGGTACAAATACAGAAGTTGCAAATTTTTCAGTGAAAACATGTTTTTATGAGAGAAAATACTGTTTATTTTGGTCACATCAACGCAAACCTTAATAAATAGTCAAATAGATATCTTTTTCGTAATAAAATCAGCTGGAAATCGGATGATTGTAGGAAATCAGGTAATCAATTGGGAATGATATAGGAATCCTCAGAAAAAAATGGAAATCACCTGGTAATCATACAAAAATATCTGAAAATCATTGGCAATCAGTCGCAATACTTGGGATGGAAATACATGAGATTCATTGATTAGTGATTGTCAAATATGGAAATCATTGTACATTTGTAAGCACGAATAAAACTAAAGAAAATTGTTCAATAATTAAAGAACTTAGGGGTAATTTAATGGAGGCCAATTGATGTGAATATGTGATTTCCGACAATATACAGAAAAAAAAGATTGAATTATGGTACTAGCTCGGCTACTAGGCTAGTAGTAGTACCTCACCTAGGATTTTGGATTTATTAAGATAAAAAAGTCTTGAAAAGAGTACCAATTTTCATTGTTTTAAAATACAATAGGTACACTTTGTATTCTGTGATAATAAAAATTTGTAGTGGTACCTCGAGTGGTACTTAAGTTTTGAGTGATCCTAAAAAAAGATATAAGTAAGAACTTTTCAAATAAACTACCTACCTATACATAGCTCGTGTCATAGATAATTTCGAAAAACTCAATATTTTATTTTACATGAAATAAAATAAAATATTCTCAGCGCTCAAGCGAAACCCTACCTTAAAGGTACGTTTTCGCTGGAGCCGTCGAACGCCGCCGTCGACGGTCGTCGTTGACGGTGCCCACTGCTATTCATTTGATTCAATGTAAATACGACGGTCGCGGTGAGACGCGCTTAAGAAACCATACTCATTGAATCAAATGAATAGCAGTGGGCACCGTCAACGGCGGCGTTCGACGCTCCAGCGAAAACGTACCTTTACATGTAAATACAGAAAGGTTGATCCTCCGGTTGGTCACAGTTGATTTACCACAAAGGAAACCATGCTGCTGTGCTACTATACTATTTTGAACATTGATCATAATATTATCACAGAGAATAGTTTCATCCCTACTATCTTCACCTGTAGATTTTTTGGGCTTCAATTTTTTTATGGCATCTTTGATTGTATTCTCAGATATGGATGAGAATGGAAAGTTACCCCATTGCAAATGATTTTCCAAGTGATTTTCCATATCAAAATAAGAACAAGTGGGTGATCGAGATCTCAGATCCAGATCCATAAACTAATGCAAACTGATGTGCAAAGGCTTCTGAAATTTGATCTGGCTCCTATGTAGTCGAACCAATGAAGTTAGTTATAAGTATACAGGGTGTGTCACAAAAGTGTGGCAAAGTTGAACTTTTTTAAATGGAATACCCCGCATATTATTGAACCATTGGATTAGCTTTTCAAACCTGATTCCTTCCTGATTTCAAATATACTAGGTTTTTAAAGTTAAGTCTTAATCGAGTTCTTAATAGTCCGGGAGAAAATAAGAAAAAAAGAGGTTGAATAATTGCATTTTTATTGAAAAATGTGAAGTATAGAGACCATCAGCAAAATATAAAGGTAATCATTCAAGTATAAAATACATATTATCTCTTCAAAATTGGATTTTCAGAGTCCAGGCTATGAGAAATAAACCTAAAAAACCTAGTATATTTGGAATCAGGCTTGAAAGGCTAATCCCGAGAGGTCAACCACTCTGTAAAAATGTGTACACGTATTGCGAAAATGTCGGTATTTCGCAAGTATTTCGCGAAATTCAAAGTATTTCGGTGGTGGTAATTCGAACCTAGTTTTTTGTGGTATTGCCGAGTATTTTGAAATATTTGCAGATAATTCTAAGTATTTCGAGATAATTCGAAGTATTTCGAGGTAATTCGGAAGTATTTCGCAGTAAGCCGAGTTATTTCGCGCTATTTAAAATTATTAATATTTCTTTTATGCACCGAGAATAATTAATTCTTTATCACCCAAAATTGAAATATTATATTATGGAATGAAAATTATAGTCCATCTTCGAACAGGCTAAATCGAGGGCTAAATATGCTTACATAATTTGGATTTTCTGCAGATTAATTGAAACAAATGGAAAGATATACTACCTGATATGTATCAGTAATCAGTATTAGTAGAGTAAAGTAAAACTTAACATACAGAAAATTAATAATAAAGTAAAGTTGATGATGATGTATACTTATCTGTAGTTGTTTACATCCACTTAAAAATTAAGAAAATTAACGTACCACACGGAAAACTAAACCAACTTCAACTTGAGGAAATCCGTACGTTAATTTCAATAATAATTATGTGGATGTAAATGACCCTTTAGTTGTTAAGAGTACAAGATCATCAGTCATCCAACGAGGACTGAACAGGGGCTAACAGGGGATTATTTTTGACTTTCCCTGTATTTTTGAGAACATTGAAAATAGCCAATTGGAACATTTTTTTCTGGAGAACTCAAAAATGATACTGCAAAATCATTTGAACCAAAAACCAAAGAGTTACACCATGGATGAGCAGTTTTTTGAATGGAACAGCCTGTTTTTTGTATGATTTTTGGAGAAGTCACACTTATCATTCCGTTGAAAATATCTGATATTCTGATAGCTGTTTTTATCTTATGTTAATGTTTTATTCTTATTCCTGCAACTATTGATTTAATGGTTGTTTGTGTGTCCGAATATAATCCATCATATCAAAAGATACAAAAATCCAAGCAAAAATTCCGCACTATGATCCACAAGAAGAATCATTATAAACGAGAATTTTTTTAGTATTGCGAGACTTCGCGCGATAATTTGAGGGTATTTCGGGTACTCCGACGGTAATTCCATGGGATTTCTTGTACTTCGATGGGAATACCTGGTATTTCGACGTACTTCACGGTATTTCTAGGTACTTCGAAGTATTTCGGAGGTAATTCGGGCCAATTGTACACGTATTTCGGGAAGTGGTTGACCCCTCGGCTAATCCAATAGGACCAATATATGATGAGGTATTCCATTTAAAAAAGTTTAACTTTGCTTTGCCTTGCCACACTTTTGTGACACACCCTGTATACTTGTAACTAACTGAGAAACTAACTTCATTGCAAAGTTTCTGATATTAGGTACCTACAACAATTTCTAGGTATCCCTTCAAACAGGTGAGATAGGTGTGGGTGCAAAATATAGACAATCTCCTGGTACTTACCTAGATTTAGATTTTTAATTCTTGTAAGTCGGAAATTATGAATAAAATCTCAATTTCAATTACATAGTAGGTACCTATATTATTATTATCTTGATTTTTTATTAGGTACAACTTAAGAGGCCATGATAGGTACAGATGAGCACTCATAAAAAAATTAGCATACCTATTATAGATAAAATCTAGGAAAAAAATATTATGTCAGCCCATTAGATAATCTTGTTGATTAATATGGTAAATAGCCAAAGATGAAATTCTGATTCTGGTGGTTATAAAAGTTCACATCTTATTTTAGACCCTGAATCATCCAAATCGGAATTACCTTCAGTAAAGTACCTCGTGAGCAATAAAAAAAGTTAAAATTCGCCAAGGTAATAAAAGATTTAATGGAAGAAAAGTAAAAGTGTATTATTTTGCAAGAAGTGGGAGACAACATTATAAAGCGGTTGGTGACTCACCCGCGCTATTTTCTTCCAAATTCAATGGGAACCCTTTGCAAAGGCCCACCAGCAATAGTCCCAGGTACAGGTTCAACCATTTCCAGGATATTTCCATAATTTTCTAGTCGCAGTAAACATGTAAAAATCACTCGCTCATTCCAGTTTATTTATGAACAAACACAAAGTTTTTCAGTTCGTTTACGGAAACTTCGCGTCAGTCACTTAATTGTGGAGAAATAGCAATAATTATTTGCTAAATGTTTTAAATAAATTTAAATAAAATTAAAGCACTGGCAATGCTTTAAAGGGACAACGTTTATCAACCACTTTTTTACAATTATTTTTTTCCTGAATGGAAGGATAATAAAAATGGAAATAATTATTGACAATATTGACAGCTGTCTTTGATGAATCAATTAGCCTTGTTCACGGAACACATTCCGAACCAGTTTGGAACTCATTAAAACTACCCTGAGCTGGGTTCGGCTATTCAGCACGGAGTTAGAGTGGAGTAAGAACAGATTTTTGTCACATGAGTGTTTAGAGTGAACGGTCGGAGCAAAATTGTCGAACAGCTGATTTGTGTTGTTGTTTGAAAACAACAGTCAACCGTGACTCTTCAACGTTCCAGTTTCCATTTTTTTTTTCACTTTTGCCTTTGGTCTGTAGTCTGTACATTCTTGCGTTGAACCAGTGACGTCACATTGAACCTGGTTCAAAAAAATTCGAACTGGACTCATGGCTTGTTCCCTGTTGACATAGACTGTGGTTCAAACGTTCAAACCTTCCATTTTCTCGCGTTTACAAGTGATGACGTCATCTACAAATTGGTTTACCTTTTATTTACCCTAAAGATTCTTGAGCTTATTAGAAGTTGCTGTTTTTGCAGATAAATGGAGCGTAAATTAGTTTTGACATAGCATAGCGTCAAGTTAGCTGTTCGCGAATTTTTCCATTTTTGGATTGATTCTGATTGGTTCCAAATCTAAAAACTGGTGCGGCACGACTTTCAGAGTCGAGCAACTGAACTGCACTTGGGCAAAAAGTGCAGCACCAGTTTCCCATTTTGGGTTCAAAAGCAGGAAGTGCTGCTCCGAACAACACAAATAAAACCTAAAACCTGCACTGAAAATGTTTGACAGAAAGCTGCACTCAACTCGTGCTTTTTAGGTTATGTTTTGATCCAAGCATTTGGTTAAGGTTTAGCCTTTTTCATTCATAATTTTTTAACTTTTAAAAAAATTTGAATTCAATAAATAATAGTATTTAAAATGGCATTAGCCCGTTGCGGAAAATTCTTGTTGTCTCAACGTATTTTAAGTACATCGAGCCGGCTGCAGCACGGATATATAATTTTGTAAGTTATCAATGTTTTTAAAGTTTGGTTACCTATTTTGTTTGGATTTTGTCCATTTAATAAGTTCTATTCTCTTTGGTTTGGGCCGAGGTTTGGGCCTTTTTTTCTGTATTAACATTTAAGACTATTACTGTTGGCACATAGGTACCAAAGAGCATTTGAGCATTTTGAAAAATTAGAACATTTTTAATCATTTTAAAGACGCTCTAGATCAATGTAGAACTCTGATAAGCTTCAGAAGACCTTCAAATCCATTTTCAATCCTCCTGCAATTGTTTGAGACAACTTGAAGTCTTTGAAAACATTGTAAAATGTTACAGAACACTTTAGAACCAATTTAGAATTTCAGAAACGTTCTAGAACAGACCAGAACACTTCTGATTTTCGGCAACATTTTAGAAAGCTTTAGGAACACTCTAAAAATTCTATGGAACTTTTGGAAACAATCTAGAACTGCAAACTTTCAGAATATCTTGAAAATTGTTACATGACATTTTAGAACTAACCTAAAACTTACATGAACTCATTAGAACATTCGTAACACATATCTGAATTTATTTAGAATTTCAATTAGAAGTATCAAAAAGCACTTAAGAATTTTTGGGAGATTTCTGATAACTTCTAGAACATTTCGTTGCTTCAAGAGCATTTAGCAACCAATTGAAAACTTTAGAAATCATTTTGAAAAGCTTCAGAATGTGCTCTTGTCAATTTGGAACATTTTTAAGCATTTTGAGACGCTCTAGAGCACATAAGAATAAATTTAGAATTTTGATAAGCTTCAGAAGGCTTTCAATTTTCAATCCTCCTGCACTTGAGACAAATTGGAACTTGGAGGAACATTGTAAAACGCTATAGCACTAGAAGAACTGAAACATTCTAGAACAGAACAGAACAGTTCCGAACTTTCGGGAACATTTAAGAAAGCTTGAGATCCTTTAAAGTTTAGGTGTAGAACCAAGTTAAAATTTCCAAGAGTATTTTGGAACGCCTCACAAATCATATGGAACTTTTGAAAACAATCTAGAACTGGAAACTAACATGACACTTTAGAATTTACATAAAAATTTCATGAACATATTAGAACACTCTAAAACACGTTTAGATGTTAGAATTTCAATTAGAAGTATCAAAGAGCGCTTGAGAATATTTGGGAAATTTCTGATAGCTTCTAGAACATTCCGGTGCTTCAAGAGCATTAGTTATGGGTTTCGAAATTTTATTTTAATTTTCTCTCTCCTTCATTAAACATTTATTGGCAATATCTTTTTTTTTGTGAAGAGTTTCTTTTTTCTTGTACTGGGGGTGAAGTTCGAGGGGTTATTCACACCCCAAAATCGTGTCACAAATTCGTCCGAAATCCCCGAAATCTTTCCAAAATCCTACCGAAATCACTCCGAAATCCGCCGAAATCCCTCCGAAATCTCTCAGAAATATTTCTGCAGACTCAAAAATCCCTCGCAATTGGCCCAAAATTCCTAAATCGGTCAACGCGGCCGTTTTTCAGTTTATACTAATACACTTTCGAATATACTTACTTATAAGATAAGTACAGTCTGAAATCAAATTAAAATATTTGTGAAATCAGCTGAAATTCTCCGAAATCACCCGAAATCCTTCGAAATCACCCAAAATCCTCCAAAATCACCTGAAATCCTTCAAAATCAACTGATATCCCTCAAAATCGCTCTAAATCTGAAATCTTGTCACAGTGAATAGTCCCTCGAAATATTTCCGAAATTCTACCGAAATCCTCCGAAATCACCCGAAATCCCTCAAAATCGGTCTAAAACCGAAATCTTGTCACATTTTTCCCAGTGAATAACCCCTCGGTCAAGTTATAACCATCTGTAACTGTTTATGTACGATCAAAAGTAAAAAAGTTACAGGTGGTGATACTTTATAACTTGGCACCCTGTACATTATTCTGCAAGAATTTATCGGTGTCCTCTGCCAAGTGTGTGTATTCTAGTTTAGTAAGGTCAAAGTTAGAGTATAACTGTATAGTGTGGTCACCTTATCACCAAATTTATAAGGTTTCAATAGAGAGAGTTCAGAGCAGGTTTTTGCGTTTTTGTGCTTTTCGCATGGGGGTTCAAATTTTTGATCATGAATATGACTACATACGCAATATGCTAAATTTGGACTCTCTTGAGCTTCGAAGGTTGAAAATTGGAATGCGTTTCATTTTTGATCTAAATTTTAATATAGACTGTCCTCAGCTTCTAGAACAAATTAAGTTTCGCATTCCAAATAGAAACCTCAGACATAACAATTTATTTTTTGTTGATTATCACAGAACTGATTTTGGTCTGAACTCTCCCATGTGCAGGTATATTTCTTTAATTAATCAGCACAGCTTGGAAGTTACAGGGATATCTAAAAGTAGATTTATTAGTCTAATCTATTATAGGGTGAAAATAGTATATTACATACCGAGTAGGGAAGTGTTTCATTACTGTCGAGAGATTTATATAGTCAATCAAGACTCGAAGCGTCGAGATTGACTATTAATCTCGAGACAGAAATGAAAACTTTCCTCCGAGGTTTGTATACTATTTTATTTGCAAGCACACCATTAATTATGATTAGTCATTCAATTTTTTTAACATTAAAAAAATAAAACAAACATGCCAAAATATGTCAATCACCTGTTTTGACGTTTTTACCTGACATGTTCTCATTGTTGCCAGCAAAGGTAAATAAATTACAGTGAGGGAAATCGGTGAGGGAAGTCGAATAGGGAAATCGGTGAGGGAAATCGAAGAGGGAAGTGACACAGGTAAAGTGTCACTTCCAAATTTTTAAAAAGTCAGTAATGTCGAGATTACATATATGGTTGCAAATAAAAAATATATTTATATTCTTTTTCTAGGGATTTTTGTTGTTGTTGTAATTTTGCTAATTTAGTTACATTGGTTGTTAGTACTAATACTATTGCTGGGTAATAACCTTAAGATTATTGTTAAATTTTGTAAAACTATTACATTAATGGGGTAATCCCGTCAATAAATAAATAAATTATTCTGGTAGGATTTTTGTGTGGATATTTATGTTAATATACAGTGTGTCCACTTAAGTTCGCAGCATATGGGAAACTTTTTTATTATTAATTTTACGAAAAGAAGTTAGGTATTCCTTATAAAAGTTTCTGCTTCTCGAAAAAATAATATTAAACTACTAAAACTTGGAATAGCATGTACAGGGTGGTCAAAAAATAGAAAAATATACAGAATTTTTTGATAAAAAACGGTAAAAGTAGAAAAAAAAAATGGCACGTCACTATTTTTCAAAACCTTTGTAATTTTTTTCAGATTCAGCAAGTCGTATTAAAGTCAAAAGCGAGGTCAAAAGATACCTTTCGTTATCACAAACAGACCTGCCAAATTTGAAAAAAAAAGAAAATGGATTTTTTAGCTAAAAAATAGGATTTTTTTCTAAAACTTTTACACCCTGTATCTCAGAAACTATGCACTTCCGGACACATGTTTATGGAAACTTTTTTTCTTAAAATATTGTGAGGAATCACATCCTGAAGTTACGAACCGTACTTAGGAAAGACCCTATATATTTTTCTATTTTTCACCACCCTGTATATGCTATTTCAAGTTTTAGTAGTTCAATATTATTTTTTCGAGAAGCAGAAACTTTTATAAAGAATAACTTTTTCTCGTAAAATTGATAATAAAAAAGTTTCCCATGTGCTGCGAACTTAAGCGGACACACTGCCAATATCCATCCAAAAACCAAAGAGTACAGAAAATTGTTTGCCAACCCTGATTGTAGCAGTAGTTGTTCCTGTTATACCTAGTTCTGATCATAATTTTAGGCTTCCAGAGATAGGAGAAGAAGCCCCAGAAAAGAATCCTCTGTACGAAAACGACGGTCTGACAAAATTTAACGAAATCACTATTGAAAACTGCAGATCAGCTATTGCAAAACAAGCCCTCGAGTTTGAATTGGGTATACAAAAAATTGAGAGCGAAATAGAAGAGAATTATTACGAGGATGTCTTTGATAGTATTATTCAACCCATGGAAAAACTGGGCATTCCCATGGAAACTACTTGGGGATTATCCAAGACCCTGTATCTAGGAAATAATACATTAATGCCTACATCGAGTTACATGGCTATACATGACAGAGGTAGACGAGCAAGAGCGGCAAAGTACACTAGCAAAAAAATACATTTTGCAATTAAAGAAGCGTTTTTAAAAGAAACACAAAGGACTACAGAGGAAAATAGAATATTGCAAAAGTTTGTGTTGGAAGGTAAATTAAATGGGTTAGAGCTAAATAAAAAGGACAGTGACATTTATTCATATCATTTTGGTAAATTGGTTCCTGAGAAAAATCAGTTTAAAGTTAAGGTTGATTTGGGTTTAAAGCAACATTCGCAGATGATAAGGGATCCCAATATTGTACGTGATTTTCCTGAAGATTTATTGAAGGTAAGAATTTTCAGTCAAAATGTTCTTCTGTGATAATTTCAACTATTGTAGGCAACTGCAATAAATCCAAACAAATACATGAGCGGCCCTTGGAAGTTCACATTGTTACCCCAAGTTTATGGCCCATTAATGGAGCACTGTCCTGATCCCGAAATCAGAAGCATCCTTTGGAGGGCAAACGCCAATAGGGGCTCAGTTGGTGGAGAACGTGAATTGGCTACCAGTTTACATGTGGAAGAAATTAGATTTGTAAAACGTAACATGGCAAAAATTCTTGGTAAGGAATACAAAAGTTATTACAATGGTCGAAATTTGATCGTGGCGCCATCTAAGACAAAGATTTAACACTAAACAGCAATTTTTGCTGTAATTTAGTGATTGACTATTGACTATCAAATTTCGACCGTTGTACTATTTGTATTTTGCCTACAGGCACAAAACTTGGTTTGGTTTTCTTTGCTTTTCCTAGCCATGCTGATGAGACCTGATAGGTCGAAACGCGTCTATGGATGGAAAAGCAGAGAAAATCAAGCCAAAATTTTCTCAACAAAAGTTATTATTCATTCAATTTAATATTGGATGGTACTTATCAGCTATGTTTTAAACGTAGTGAGAAAGCATTTAAAAAAATGGAAATCTTAGTGAAGAAAATTAGTTAGAAAAAAGCGAGGAAAAAAAGGTTTTTAGTTAGTCATTATCAAATTTGGGTTTAAGTAAATAAATCTTGTGAGTACTATACTTTTTCCTGGTATGGTATTATTATGGATATCAGTGGTAGGGGGTGGGTAACCGATGAGACCACCGTGTCTTTTAGTTTTTCATAGTTTGTTCGTTTGTTCACAAACTAAACGCCATAATACACAAACGTATTGTGCCAGCCCCTCATTTCTGAATGGTTTTCAAATTGTCTTACTGATGTTGCACTAATTGTTTCATGACTAGTCTATTCCACTGATAAACCACTCTGTCGAGGAATTTCTTCTGAGTAATTGCTACATCTTTCCTTTTCAAGTTCCTGGTTATGTACTCTGGTGTTGGTGGTGTTAGTGGCGAGGAAGAAGTTAATGTCACATGCATAGTAACTCTTCAATATTTTGTAAGTTTCAATAAGGTCTTTCCTCGTTCTTCTGTCTTTTAATGTAGTTAGGATAAGTTGGTTAAGGGCAAGGCCGCTCTCTTAGGGTAACTCTTTGAGTTCATTAGGAATCTTTGTAATACAGCGCTGTACTCTCTCAATCAGTTCAATGCCCTTGATGTAATATGGGTTCCAGATAGAATGGGCGTATTCGAGCGAACCATTTTTCTCAAATAGATTTTTGAATGAGGTAGATTAGTGAATTGGCTTTTTTTGTCATTTCAGTGCTGTGTTGTTTTCATTTCAAGTCTGATGTGATTGTAATTCCTAGGTCGTTGTAGCACAAAACTATTTTAATTGACGTTTGCTGGAGTAGGTAATCTTGTTCAGGGTTATTTCAGCCGTAGAAATGTGCACTTGAGGTCATTTATTGGCATTTTCGAAAACATTGCCCAC
Organism: Ceutorhynchus assimilis; assembly: GCA_917834065.1. NCBI lineage: Eukaryota > Metazoa > Arthropoda > Insecta > Coleoptera > Curculionidae > Ceutorhynchus > Ceutorhynchus assimilis. The sequence continues at coordinate 25,689,168 of OU892280.1, read as the reverse complement.
TCTTTGATGGTGTACCTAAAAGTCTTCCTGGAGGTCTGCAAACTGTAGTAGTGGATTACAGGAAAGGTTTGTGTCATCTGCAAGCGATTCATATTTGGTTTTCAGTTTTTGGTATAAGGCACACGGATACAGAAAAGCAAGGGTCCCAAGACTGAACCTTGTCTCCTTTAGAGGGAGTAAACAATTTTTAAGAAATATAGCAGGGATCTCATCAAGTCTAGGCCCTTAGCACAGGGACCTAATGGCGATTTCTACTTTTTCTGGGGTGAAATCGAGGGTGAAATTTATGGTGTTGATTTCTGTTCTGGAGTAGGATTCAACTGGAAGTGTTAGTTTAATATCTGTAAGGCTAAGTTTAGTAAAAACAATCTGGACTTGCTGTAAAAAACACTCTGCAGCCTCCTGTTCAGATTAATTAATCAATCAATCAACTGATCAGATCAAACATGCTTTCAATAAGTTAAAAATACACTTTTTGATACAATCTGCACCCGTTAAGAAAACATGAATATCAAAACTGATCATCAAGATTCTCTGATACACCATAATAGCATCACTGCAATTAGAGAAGTGTTTATCTTCATCGTTCACCTTATGTTCTTCTTCAATATGAACATATCAGTTATAAACTCATTTGATGCTTATCTCATATATTTTTCAATTTTCTCATGATAAGAGAGTGAACACAAATTTTATCCATCAGGTTATGAGACTTACGTTGATATGTCAATGGAAACAAAAATGGCTGGCAGTAGACTAGAAGTAGATCAATTTATAAGACGTCTACTAGCATATGCCAGACCTGCACAAGAAGCAGAATTACAAAGCTTGGTAGAGTTTGCCAATGAAAGAGGCTACAAGACTGATAAGTATGAATTTTTCAAACTTTTTTAAAATTATTCCTATAAACTGTACTTTAGGTTAGAATTATGGGATGTACCCTATTGGAGAAGAAAGCAACAAAAACATTTGTATCATTACAGTGATAATGACCTAAAAGATTTTTTCCCGTTAAATACCGTTTTGGATGGGCTGTTTCAGCTTTGTGAAAAATTGTTTAATATTATTATAAAAGCTAGAAGCGGAGTTAGCACCTGGCATAAGGATGTGAGGTAATATTTGGCTTTATTCCATTATAGTTCAATGTTAATTTGTATTATTTTTCTAGATTTTATGATATATTCGAACCTCATAGTTCAGCTCCAGTGGCGGGATTCTACTTTGATCCATATGCTAGGTCCGAAGACAAAATAAGATTACAGAATTCTGGTTGGATGGTAGGCATGCAGAGTAGAAGCCAAGTTACTGACACTAAGCCACTGGCGGCGCTTATTTTTAATTTTGAACCACCAACTGGGGATAAACAGTCGCATTTGAGCTTCAAAGGTAACCTTTCCATGCAAAATCCCATCCCAATCTTATGCATTTTTTAATTTTTTTTTGCAGAAGTCAAAATTTTGTTCAAAAAATTTGGCCATTCTATGCAACACTTGCTGACAAGGACTTTTTATGCGGAAGTTGCTGGACTTTCTAATGTAGAATGGGATGCTGTGGGGACTAGCGGGAATATGTTGACCCATTGGCTGTTTAATGAGTGAGTAATTTTATAATAGCAACTATTTCAATTACTTCTGAGTAGTTTAATGATTGTTTGACAAGTGTTTGAAATCAATCAATAAGTTCTCCCAGGAAAAAACATTGAGGGAAATTCATGTTGCTGTTGCCAGTTTGGTGGCTCATTTTAGTGCCTTTTTGTCAGTTACTAATTTAGAAATATTGAATCGAAAGGAAGGAAACACAAATGACATCCTGGAACATCCAATTTTTGTTTTTGAGGAAATTGATTTAGGGATTGAATTCAATTGTTTCTTCCAAATAATATTTTTCTCAAATCTTTTACAGAGACGTAATTGCAAGTATATCTTCACACTATGGTAGCGGTGATAAACTTCCCAAATCAATCTTCGACAATCTTTGCAAGGCTCAAAACCACATGGCTGGTCTGGATTTATCCAACGAACTCTATCTGTGCGCTCTAGATTTGGAGCTTTATTCGTCAAACGACTTTTGGCTGGATATCGCAAGACGTTTGTGGCCCCAATACAAACATTTCAAATACGAATGGAAAATAGACGCTCATCCTTGTCAATTCACTGAAATATTTTTGGAAGAATGGGGCGCGGCTTATTATTCACATTTATGGTCGAGAATGTTGGCGGCCGATGTGTATAGCGCGTTTTACGAAGTCAGAGACGATGAGCAACAAATTAAGGATGTCGGGAAGAGGTATAGGGACACGTTTTTGGCTTTGGGAGGTAGCCAGCATTCTAGTCAAATATTTAGGGAGTTTAGAGGTAGAGATCCTTCGCATAAGGCTTTATTAAAGTCCTTGGGGCTCAAAAAAAATAAGGAGGAAAGTTGAAATGTGATTTAAGAGACTTTGTTGTTGTTGGTTCATATTTTTTTACGTAATTTAAAGAAAAATTGTTACTGTTTACTTCTTCAAATTTATTTGTGGTCATTTCATTATTTGATCATCCACCTTCAACTAGTTTATCAACAATATTTCATTGTAGATATTTCTAGGATTTGTCCTTATCAACGTGTTATAAAAGATTTAATCCTCCTCAGTAAATTACCATTTTTTGTAAGTTCGTGTTAATTATGTATATATAGTGTTAAATAAAAAATAAATAATAAAAACTAGTGTGCTTCTTTGAAAACTTAAATATTGAATATTACCTGCATAGAAAATTCTTGAACAAAATCTCTAGTATTGAAGGGAACTAGAACTTGGTTGTGCGTATCAGGAGCATTATTTTCTGGAGCTGAGGTTCAGAATTTTTTGCTTATGTAAGCGAAAAATGAAAATATAGTTCCAAGCGATGAGGGGTTTCTTTGCTTCCACCAGCTTTTCTTCACATGCTTGAAAGCACCCCTGGAAGTGTTTATGTTACCTTTTCTTTGTCTGGTTGGCGTTGAGCTCGGATTCTGAGAGCGATAGAGATAGCGACGTTCAACATTATAGAAATAAGAAATCACGAGGGCAAGGTTCATGTTCACAAGATTTATGAAGACGTTCCAAATCGCCTGATGATACTAACTAACAGACGTTCTAAATTGCGGTGCTCTCATTCTATAACACACAAGAATGATTCAAGAAAACGTTCAGAATCACCTGTTTGCAGAAGCGTCAGAACATACTCGCTAGAATCAGGGATACGTCCAGAACCGGATCATCCAACTTCAGGAAATTATGTAAGGTCTCGAGTTGTTGAGGCTCAGGTGTCTCAACAGCAACGTGAGCTACATATCCCTGTATTTCGAATTCTACCGAAGAAACCAATGTTGAGACAACACAGGAACGAATCTAAAGGTTGGATGAGAATATGGTCAAACAATTAACTAGAAGAACATAATCAATTGGACTGAAGTAACTAGATTAACTCTTAAAAGTGACTGTATACCTGAATTCTCCCCAGAAAACGATAATTTGACTTCATGACAGTGGCTTTCCAAGATTGATCAATTAAAAGCCATTAACCATTGGGACGAGATTACAACAATAAATTTACCACATGCAGTCAAGATTGGTGGGCATGGCAAAGACATGGTACCACAGACTACAATTTGACTTGGGAAGAATGGAAAACTCTTCTTAAGCGTTATTTTCCAGACCATACTGATTATGCGACCCTTCTTCAAACAATGCTGAATCGAAAGAAAATGGTATCTGAATCGATGACATCATACTATTTTGCAAAGATGGAACTCCTAAGAAGCTGCCGCGTTTCTGGAAAAAAACGCAGTTTCTTGCCTTATACATGGGATAGATGATCCAGTTATTTACAATAGTGCCAGAGCTGGACGTTACCAAAACCCAGAAAACCTATATTATACAAAGAATACTTGTCAGCTCTAAATATCCATGTTTATCCAGAACAAAAAGAACAAGTGGAATTGCCAACAGGGTCTTCAGATTTAAGAAACCACATAAGAAATAAGCAGAATAAATTTGAAACAAAGTGTTTCAATTGTGGTCAACGGGGGCAGCTTCGAAATGTTCGAAGCCTAGGAAGCAATGTAGATAATGTAAGTGATTGGGACACGAAGGAAAGAATTGCCCAAAGCAAAACTTCTACAAACCTGGTAAGTCTATACCTATTTTTAATTAGAAACTGCTCAAAATAATTGTGAGACAAATGTATGTTATTGATGAGGGGTTTTCATTGGGGCCTAATGGCCGTCGTAAGTTGCTTACGACGGCCATTAGTCCCCACTGAAAACCCCTCATCAATAAATCTGGGCCGCGAAAGCCTCACAATCTTTATCAAATGTATGTTACTTTATCGATTGCTCTATAAATCAGAATATTTTACGGGGATATGTCGATTCCGGCAGTAGTGTCGTTACTTTACGTGCATCTGACGTCGAAGCTTTAGGGTTACAACTACATCCTGTACAGAAGTGAGTGGATTTGCAGGAGGTTCTTTAATTGTAAACCATAAAGTTGTCATTGATCTAACTGTTGATCTGACTAAAGCAAAAGTTGAAGCTCTTGTTGTACCCGATAATGCACAAAATGTTTCAATAATTGTGGGATAGCATTTTATTAATCATCCAAATATAATCATGGTGACACGTGGAGGTAAGGTTAGGCTTTTTATTTCGAATAATATGCCACTTCCAGAACTTGATAATTTGTCTCCTCGTAAAATTATTTTATGGGCGAAGGAGACTACTGTCATACCACCCAACCATATCGGTCACATTTCCTCATTCTAGTGAAAATGTCAAAGAAGTATTTATTAATTTGCAACAAAGGCCGTGGTCTAATCAGTTTCATGTGATACCTCGTTTTATCACCGATCTGTCAAAGAGTAGTGGTTTAGTGCCGATTCTAAACACATCAGAGTATGAAAAAGATCGAGTAGTATAGCACGAGAGTTACTGTGTAATCCTGAAAGTGATTTTGATGAAATAAGTTAATGTTTGTTCCATAAATCAAGAATCTATAAGAGATTTTTCTTTAGAAGATTTAGAAAATGTTTTCAGGACTGACATTGATACAGGCACAAAAATTCAACTTCTTTCTTTGCTTAAGAAATACAGATAGGTAATGTTTTGCAACAAGTATGTCTGAACTAGGGAAAACTCATATATTGCTGAAATTTACATTGATTTGAATGACAAAACACCTGTTACTTATCGACCATATCGTTTAGCCTTCGCTGAGCGAGAAAAAGTTAGAGACTTAGTTCGAGAATTAGGTAGGTACTTGACATTAATATCATCAGGGAATCTTCTTCTCTTTATGCCAGTCCAATTTTATTGGTGCGCAAAAAGAACGGCGAATCGCGTATGTGCGTAGATTATCGGGCTTTGAACGTTAAAACTTATTAGGGATAAATATCCTCTGCCGCGCATTGATGATTTACTGGATGGGCTCAAAGGTGCTCGATACTTTTACTAGTCTAGATCTTGCTTCTGAATATCATCAGGTGCCAGTTGCCTCGATTCCTATCGAAAAGACAGCTTTTATAACCCCTGATCGCCATCACTAGTACCTATGTAATTATGCCATTTGGTGTCGTAAATGCGCCTGCAGTCTTTCAGATGGCAATTCATAAAATTCTAGGCTCTTTACGTTATACACTACAGCTATGGCGTACTTAGATGATATTTTGATACCGTCAACGGACGAAAAAAAATGGATTCACGAATTTAGAAAATGTTCTAAAACTCCTACGTGAAGCCAATATGACATTACGTTTTAATAAATGTAGATTTCTCTTGCGTCAAATAAGTTATCTAGGACATGAAATTTCCTATATTAAGGAATCAAACCTGGATTCCGAAAAGATTGAATCTGTACGAGATTTTCCAACACCGACAGTTCCTAGGACTCGCCAGTTATTTTCGCAAGTGGACTCAGTCTACACTGACTTCTCCAAGGCCATTGACAGAGTCAATTTTGACCTTCTGATTGTGAAGTTGGGCAATGTAGGATTTACCAAGCAAGCCATGGATTGGATATCAAGATTTCTTAAGGATCGGAAACAAAGAGTAATTTTCTGTCAAAAACAATTGAGGTTTTATCAGGTGTACCTCAAGGGGGCCATTGTTCACCTTTGCTCTTTAATCTTTTTATAAATGATATTTGTGATAACCTGGAATCATTAGTCTTACTCTTTGCAGATGACCTTAAATTATAAAGATGTATAGGGAGTCTCGCCGACATAGAAATATTACAAAAAGATATTAATACACTCTGGAATTGGTGTCAGACCAATAACCTTTCATTAAACATAGATAATAGTAGATTATACCACGAGTCAATAATGATAGCTATCATTCCCGAGGATTATTACGAACTGAGCCGCGAGGGAGTAACATTCCGAGGGAATAATAGCCATTATTGCGAGTAGTATACTCTACTTTATTTACGACAAATTAATTTATTTGAGATTTTCAATGAACAAATTTCATCCGTCTCATAATTTTCAATACAAATCCACAAGCACTTACACGTTTGACACTGACACTTTTGTGGAATAATGACCATTAATCCCGCTACTCGTCATTAATCCCTGGAGGAATAACATATGTCATTATACTGCCAAAATCACAAATATAATACGCACATTATACATAAGTCGTAAATAAATGTTTTTATTTACGACTAATTGATTGATTGATTGATTGATTTACGACTAATGTATAATGTGCGTATTATATTTGTGATTTTGGCAGTATAATGACATATGTTATTCCTCCAGGGATTAATGACGAGTAGCGGGATTAATGGTCATTATTCCACAAAAGTGTCAGTGTCAAACGTGTAGTGCTTGTGGATTTGTATTGAAAATTATGAGACGGATGAAATTTGTTCATTGAAAATCTCAAATAAATTAATTTGTCGTAAATAAAGTAGAGTATACTACTCGCAATAATGGCTATTATTCCCTCGGAATGTTACTCCCTCGCCGCTGACGCGGCTCAGTTCGTAAATATTCCTCGGGAATAATAGCTATCATTATTGACTCGTGGTATAATCTACTATTATATTAGCTTTTTTACAGGTAATAAGAAATATCATTCAAACTACATCATGAATAATGTGAACTTAAATTACAAGAATCAAGTTAGAGACCTTGGCAGTGGCGGCTCGTGACTATTTCAAGTGAGGAGGCTAATTACAGTATAGGATTCCATGAAATTCCACTATGATTTCAATTTCGAAATTCCATATTTTTTTTTTTTTTTATTTTACTAAAATTCCTCAAAATTTTACTACTGAAATATCCTGGAATTACACAAAATTTTCATAAAATTCTTTGGAATTTCATTGACATTTCATGTAATTTCTTGAAAATTTCTCGGAATTCACTAAAATTTTATGAGAATATCCACGTTCATAACCGAAAATTTCTCGAAAGTCCAATGAAACTTCAAGGAATTTTCAAAATTTAATTTATTTTCATAAGAATTTTTCGGAATTTCACTGAAACTCTCTTTTAATAGCCAGGAATTTCTGGGAATATCAATGAAGTTTCAAGTAATTTCTTAAAAATTCATCGAAATATATTGAAATTTTATGTTATTACATGGTAATTTTTCAGAATATCACCGAAATTCCATATTTTTAACTGGAAATTCCTCGGCATTACTAAAATTCAGTAAAAACTGAAATTTCATGTTGGGAATTTAAGTGTAATTTCATGTAATTGTTTAAAATTCCTCCATGTAATTCATTTAGGATTTCGTGTAATTCGATCGGAATTTCACTGAAATTTCGAGTAATTTGAGAGGAATTAAAATTTAATGTAAATTCTATGGAAACTCCGCAAAAATTTCACATCTAATTCCTTTTCCAAAATAACATAATTATTTTACCGAAATTCCACTAAATTATGGAATTCTGAGATTTTAATAGATTTTTGGGGATTCCAAAGGATATTTGAGAATTTTAAAGGAAATATTTTTCAGAAATGTCAATGATTGGGTTTAAAATAACCTATAAATCGAGATTTGATAAAAACATATGGCAACGCTGCTCATGATACAACAAACGTCAAAAAATTGAAATATCAAAGTAGGCCTTAGTTTTTTTTGACAGTTAATATAAAATGGTGTCTTTTTATTTCAAAGATTACGATCCGAAGAGCCGAAGTATTAAAATCAGTTGACAATGAACGGGTTCGTATAATTCCGGCCCTTCGGGCTCGTATAACCTCGGACCTTCTGGCTCGTATAACTCCGGCCCTTCGGGTTCGCAAAATTCCGGCCCTTCGGGCTCGTATAAACTCGGCCCATTGAGCTCATAATTGAGATAATTTCAGCCTTCCAGAATCGAGATTCGGAAAAAAAACATATGGCAACACTGCTTATAATACAACAAACGTCAAAAAATTGGCCCTGTTTGGCTACTTATTACGTATTCGCCGAGGCTAAATCTATATGCCCATTAAAATTTTGACAGCTGTCAATCTCAAAAAAAATATTCTTTTGTTTTTTCCAAAAAACAAAGGCCGTTTTTTAGTGGGTTTTAGGGTGAGATTTATGTAACAACATGTAGCAACAGTTGGTACAAAAAATTTAATTTCCCGTCGGGTTTGGAATTCAAATTTTTGAATTTTCCCGGCTCCTGATTGGTTTGGGGATTCGAATTTTGTTTATTCCCGGCTCTTGATTGGCTTTAAAATAATCTATATTTTCGGCCCTTCGAGCTCGAGATTTGAAAGAAAAACATATGGCAACACTGCTCATGATACAACAAACGTCAAAAAATTGAAATTTCAAACCTTGAGTTTTTTTGACAATCGATACAAAATGACGTCTTTTTGTTTCAAAAATTACGGCCCGAAGGGCCGGAGTATGAAAAATCAGTTAACAATGAACGGGTTCGTTCGGATAAAACTTTTGTCGTACGAGACTTTGGCAATATCGATAAATGTCACCTGTCAAATTTGACACATGTCCGACTTTTTCCCCGCTCTATTATAAAAGCTACGAAAATCGCGAACAAGGCATTTTCGCGACGCTAACTATCGATTTGTGTCAAAAAAAATTGACAGCTGTCAACGTCAAAAAAGTTTTTTTTTATTTTGCGAATTTCGAGAAAAAAGTGATAGAAAACGATCCCCGGACCCCAAAAACCTTAAATAAAAATTCCAAAAAAAAAAAAACAACGAAAATGACATTCCAAAACCTACTTGATAAAACTAAAGTTTTTCTCACTTACCTCGTTAAAACACTGGAAATTTTTGGTGGAAAACGAAGAAAACTCAAAGCCTCGTACTTTAAATCGGTTTTTCCGACCAGAAAAGCCCTGGAAAAGCGGACAAATTCAAAGAAAAACCTCTAAAAATGACATTCCAAAGTCTACTTAATGAAATTTGAGTTTTTGTCACTTACCCCATTGGAAAACTGGGAATTTTTAGCACAAAATGTAGGAAATTCAAAGCCTCGTATTTCAAATCGATTTTCTTGACTGAAAACGGCTTGGAAAAGCGGAAAATTCGAGTAAAAACTGGATAGAAATGTAAACACGTCAATTAAAAATTGCCGATTGTCAAAACTGGCAAATGACATTTATTACAAAACCTATTTAAAGTTGGTACAAACGGTGTTGCCACATCAAAACTTCCAAAAAAACCATTTTAAATGGGATTTTGTTATTTATGTCATTTTAAAACTGGACATTTTTGCTAGAAAATGAAGAAAACTCAAAGCCTCGTATATTAAATTGCCTTTTTCCATTGAAAAGCCCCGAAAAAGCGAAAAATTCGAGGAAAAACTGGCAAAAAATTACAAGGCGTCACTTCAAAATGGCCAACTAAAAGCAACGTTGCCACATTTCATTTCGGAAAGCAAAAATAACATTTTAAAAGGGTTTTTTGTTTAAAATTCAATTTAATAATTAATTAATAATGATTATAATAATTAAAATTCCCCAAATAAATCATAGGAAATTTTGTTTTTAGTTTAATTTCAATGAAAATGACATTACAAGGTTTCCTTATTGATTATAGTGAGTAAGACAAAAACAATGATAAAGTAGTATATGTTTGCAAAAACCACCGTTTTCTGAAAAAAGTAAAAATCTTAAGAAAACCAACATTCCAAAGCCAATTTGATAAAACTTTTTGAATATTCCTGACTCTTTGATCGGACGTTAGAAATCGCATTTTAAATACTCCCGGTTTTCAATTAGCTCTAAATTATTGCTCACCAATAGAATTATAAACTAGGCCCCGTGATTAAAATAACTCTAGCCCTTCGGGCTCGCGTATAACTCCGGCCCTTCGGGCTCGCGTATAACTCTAGCCCTTCGAGCTCGTATTACTTCGGCCCTTCGGGCTCGCATATAACTCCGGCCCTTCGGGCTCGCATATAACTCCGGCCCATCGGGCTCGCATATAACTCCGGCCCGTCGGGCCGATATTACTGAGTATCCCAAATATTTGTCGTGGAGGCGTGGGATTGATTGAAATAATGTTGTCAGATTTTTCTAAATTACATTGAAATATCGAAAATTGGAAAGTGTAATTTGTTAATTATTATTTTAATTAGAAATCAGGAATAAAAAATTGAGATTGAATTTTCAATTTTTTGAGGGAGGTTTAGCCTCCCCTGCCTCCTCTGACGAGCCGCCACTGGACCTTGGTGTCACTTTTAATGAAAGTGTTAGCTTTAATGATCACATTTCACATATAATTCTTAAAGGGCTCAAACTTCTTGGTTTTACATTGAGAAATTGTAGTGATTTCCCAATTGATGTGGTAAAAGTTGTGTATTGTTCTCTTGTTCGCTCCCAACTTGAATATGGAACACTGATCTGGTCTCCTATGTATGAGACATACATTTGATTCAATTGAAAGGGTGCAGAATAAGTTTCTTAAATATTCTGGTTATAGAATGGGAATACCAGCTGCAGACATTGATAAAAAAGTAATCTTATGGATAGATTGAAATTAACAACACTTTACATTAGACGAATTAGCCGAGTAAATCTGTGGCCGAAAGTCGCTTAGTTTTCGAGAAAAAAAAAATTGGCGTAGAACCAAATCAAACGTGGTAGGTTTTGTTAAGCATGTCACTGGGCATACGAAATCTAAAGAGCAGACATTTTTCCGTGGTCTTGAACTTTTTTATAACAAAAAAAGTAAAAAAAAATATATTTTTAATAAAATGTGTTTTTTTTTGTTGCCACCGTCATATCTCCAAAACCAATCAAGTTATCGAAGTAATTTTTTTTTTAAATTAAAGTACACACTTAAGCGCTTTTAATAGTGCCTTCGTTCTTCACGAAGTTTTCCTCTTGATTTTTCTAAAAATCGGAAAATCCAGGAATTACAATTTCAGGTCTCACAATTTTCACCAACCGACAAACTTTTTTATTTTTGAAAATTTTTATATACATACAGCGAAGCAAATAATGCCAAAACATGACAAAAGTTTTTAAAATTATTAGTTTTCACCCAATATCTATCGTTTGGCAAGAGCGAATTTTCAATTGCGCGCCAAAATAATGTATCGCGTACGCTCGCGCCATTGACTACTCTACTACTATCTGTGCTATTGGCGGGATTAAGAAATTAAAAAATATTGTTGCTGTCTCATCGAAATTCAATTTCAAATTCTGCTTTCGATGTTCTTAAAAAAAATATTGCCGTTCTTCAAGAAATGTCTGAATTGTCACCGCAGTCACATGACAAAGCAATGGGTACATTCCGGCGGTCCCAGCGGCTTAGCTCAGCCTCTTAGCAGGAACTTTATTCTCGAAACCAAAGAACAGCGTTCTCATTGGAACGAAGGTTCTGTCTTTGTCGTCCGGCATAATACTGACAAAGACAGAGTAATCGCTCTCATGAGAACGCTGTTCCTTGGTTTCGAGAATAAAGTTCCTGCTGAGAGGCCGAGCTAAGCCGCTGGGACCGCCTGAATGTACCCATTAGAAATCGCTAAAAAATTGGTTATTCTACTCTATAAAAACAAAGACAAACAAATACAGTAACTAAATGAGCTGAGGATAAAACTAGCAACAACTACAAACAAACCATCCTCGGAGCTTCCTCCAACCGAAGGCGCTTTTTATCAGCACTTTTTAAGGTAAAAATGGATTTATAGTTATTGATGTATCAAGGGAATTATGAGGGTGGTTCATACCCCAGGGCAAAGTTTGTGGGCCCGAAGGACAGCAATTGCCCGTGGATATTAACACCTGATAATTCCCGTGGTACATAGATAATTTTATTTCCTACTAAATTTACTGTATTTTGTTTATTTTTATAAAGGAATAAACCCATAAACCAAAATTTCAATTTTTTCTCAAAGTTTTACCATCCAAGGTATGAAAGCGGGAGATATGAAATAATTAACCACCGCGCGAGAGTTAAGACCCTATTTATGATTATCGTAACCAAGATATATATGGTTACTAATAGTTCAGTAGGATATAAGACAATTCATTTCCTATAATTAGTAGCTATATTCTATAATTTCCTGCAGGTGAATTTTCAACTTAAAACATGGTACAGTAGCAATAAGCCAACACCACTTATAAATGCAGAAGGTTCAGGATGGAATTTATCTGACGAGGTTTGAATTCCAATATTTTCCAATGACAAGTCAATTCCTGATTTTGTTCGACAATCATTATACAGGGCTCTAGGGCTCTCATTTCAAAACTTGCCACCCACGTTATTTGTGTAAAGAGGCATATTCGTGAAAATCGCCAGAACACCTCAACAAATTGATTGGGGGGGGGGGGGGGGGCTGTAATAAAAATGTAGGTAAAGCAGGTGTGTTTAAAAATAAATAGGCATTTTTGAACAACACTGAGGTCAAATTCAAAAAATGAAACGGCAAATGCTACAGATTAAACATCCCTTCAAAATGATCTATCACTCGACCCCCTGTCTCATTTAAAAATTTTGGGATGGTGTGGTAGCGTAGCCCTGGAGGTTAGGGGGTTGAAGGAAGGGATTCCAGTTTCACGTGAAAAACCTTTCCCTCCCCCAATAAATTTGTTGACGTGTTTCGGCGTTTTTCGACGAATAAGACTCTTTACGCAGATAATGCGCGTGGGTGGCAAGTTTTGAAATGAAAGCCCTGTATATTTATTCTTCAGATAAACATGGTGAAAATCGCAAATATGCTTGCCTGCAAGAAGGTCTAAAATGTTGTAACGAGTGTTGTTCTTGTAATAACACTATTAAAGATTTTGAAGAAGAGGAAAATGATGAACAGGAATGTTTTTAATGTCGAAAGTAAGGGCCACATATTATAATAATAGGTATTATATCCATATTTCCGCTTATATTTAATTCAATTAAAAATATATAATACCCTACCAAGTGGTCATAAGGTCTTATGAGTATTGTACTCTCCTATCTCTGAGTAAATGCGGTATAATACTGTCTCGCGATGGCTTTCGCTCGCGTTAGATTATTTTAGCGCACAAATAAAAAATCGCTGTGGCCAAACGATATATATTGGGTAAAAACTAATAATTTCAAAAACTTTTGTCATATTTTGGCATCATTTGCTTCGCTGTATATATATAAAAATTTTCAAAAATAAAAAAGTTTGTCGATTGGTGAAAATTGTAAGACCTGAAATTGTAATTCCTGGATTTTCCGATTTTTCGAAAAATCAAGGGGAAAACTTCGTGAGGAACGAAGGGACTATTAAAAGCGCTTAAGTGTGTACTTTAATTTAAAAAAAAATTTACTTCGATAACTTGATTGGTTTTGGAGATATGACGGTGGCAACAAAAAAAAACACATTTTATTAAAAATATATTTTTTTTACTTTTTTTGTTATAAAAAAGTTCGAGACCACGGGAAAATGTCTGCTCTTTAGATTTCGTATGCCCAGTGACATGCTTAACAAAACCTACCACGTTTGATTTGGTTCTACGCCAAAAAAAAAAAACGACGAGATACGGCTTCCAGATCGCTCCTCTAAATTCAATTTGACTCCTTATTTATTTTTAAACTATTGAATAACATTATTGATTGTCCTGAACTTATAAGCAGAGTCAGTTTCAATATTCCACAGCATACATTGAGATTTTATGAATTTTTTCACATAAAATTTCATTCTACTAATTATGGCTGTAATAATCCTTTCGATAGGGCCCTTAGGTTTTTAAATAAACACTGTGATATAGATCCTTTAAATTTAAGTTTAAGTCAATTTAAAACTATCATATATAATAAACTGTAGATTTGTTTGTAATGAGTTTTCTATAATGTACACCTTTTAGAATTTAAGGAAATATTAATGATTATATTATATTTATTGTTATTATTATGCTGTAATGGGGCGATCCCGTGAATTTAATAAATAAAATAAAAGTTTATTAAAGGATTTGCGTTTATTGCGAAACCTCTTACCGATTTAACAAAGAAATGCGCTTCTTTCTATTGGTAGACCGCCCACACTGGCTGTTTATGATACAAACACTGTTACGGAGCAACGGAGCATCACATTGACGCTAGTAAGCTTGGAATTGGTGGGATATCACTACAACGCCAAATAAATGGAAAACTGAAGCCTGTACAGTACTTCAGTCGCTCTACCACAAACCAAGAAAATAAGGTCTACCACTCATACGAACTTGAGGCTCTATAGCTGTTGTTTCGGAACGGCAACTTCACGAGCCAACGGGCAGGTGGAGTGAAGAGAGTTATTCTTTCAGCTCTAATGGTCAGTGACACTGCCTCTCAGTGAAGATGACGATCAAAACTGGGACCGTGAACTTAGCAAGGTGAAGTGCGGCCTCAACCATAAGTTCGGTGACAGGAAGGTCGCCATATGAGGTGTCCTTCGGATACCCACCACGAGGGAGTTAATGACGTATTCTTGACAGCGGAAATTTCCGAAAATGAGCCAGCTATAACCATGTGGCAATACGTACCGAAGTGGCTAACCGTATAGAAGAAAAGTCCGTCGAATCAAAAAAAAGAAAATTACGATAAAAGGCATGCCAAAGAGAAAACTTTCTCTGTAGGACAAATATTGGTCCTTGTCCGACGAGCAAAGTGCTCAAATGACGCACAAAGTAAGAAACTTGAGCCTGTACACTTTGCTTGAGCCACGGTATCAGGGGCCCTTCACTGTGACGGCAATGCTAAGTAACGATAGATACCTGGTTGAGAATCTTAAGGGGGCAGAACGCTGACTTCAGACGGAGGTGCTGAGGAGTCACAAACCCTGTCTTGATTTAATGTTAACAAGGCTCAATTATTAATGTTTTTGTATTTCAGGATCAGATAAAGGTGAGCTTCGCGGGGGCCAGGGTTGCCAGACGTCCCACCTTAGGAGGGACAGTCCCGCATTTTGTTAATCGGTCCCGCCTTTTTTTTATGAATTTCAGGTCCCGCTTTTCACGTGAATTGTCCCGGTTTTCCCGTTTTTTCTACCCAATCTTCACATTTAGTGCAAAAAACACGCTCATTTTACAACTTGTTACATAAATAGCTACATCTTCATTTAAAATCGACGCAAAAATCAAATAACGAGCCTGAATCGCAAGCATTTCATCGAGGTCTGCGGGTGACGTCACCACTATTAGCTGCTGATATGGTGACGTCACTCGCAGACCTTGTGGACTTGAGAACCGGAGAACGTACGCCTTCTCAGGATGAGCAATCCTGTTAGTTTACGTCTAGATTCTTGGGTTTTAATATATAAAAATGTCAAAAATTCCAACAAAATCCAAATCTTTCATTGCACAAACTAGCATCTGCAAAAAACTTTTTTTCTGGCCATTGAAAAATAAACAACTTTCGTCATATTTCACCTTAGCTGAAAACGTCACTTTCGTTACTAGTGATAAAATATCTAGTGACGAAAGTGAATGATTAGGATTTTACGTGTTAAAAACATTCTTTCAAATCCAATTATAATATAGAATGATATAATGTAATAAAAGCAAAATAATAGAAATAAAATAATTAAAAACGAGAACTTTTTATCAGGGACCCGGACCGGAACGATATTGGACCGAAAACCGGAACGAAACCGTTTTTTTTTTGCGGACCGGAACCGGAACGAAACCCATATTCCATAGAAATGTTGTAGGAAAGGCAGAACCGGAACCGATATAAATTAATCGGTTCTTACCGGTATTTTTCGGTTCCAAGATTTTATAAATTAAGCTGTTTGCTGTTTGGTTCTATCATATTAAAATTCACACTTTGAAAAACAGAGCGTTGGACATTGGACAGTGCGCATTTCTGAATTCGGCTAGGCTACACGGCTACACCAACACCAAGGATTTTACATACTACTACAGGATTGTTTGGAGTCAAATTCATATGGTGTTGCACCGTTGCTGACGTCATCAACGGTCTCGTAAGCGCTTTGCGTTCGTATTTAAGAAAATACATGTATGATGAAAACTATAAATTAAATTTGATTAACATAATAGTCAATAGACAAGAGGAAGATGCAAATGAGATCTAAACAAGGGTTGTTTTAGGATATTAAATAATGTACTATGGTTCTAAACCGTTTCGAAATACAATCCAATCCACGTTTTAAAACCATTTCCTCGTGCCGAGAAATTATGACGTCATTGTGAAACTGATTTAAACCAGTTCTGGAAAATGTTTCAAAACTTTGAGATGCGGGAAAACACCTCCTAATCCGTGGTGCAACTGGTGCAAGCACTACGTCAAGGCGAGAAACGACACGCTGTTACGTCATCACTGATCGAAAACACAAAAATTTATTTTTTAATAGTAATTATTATAATTATTAAAGTTGTTTCAGATACGCAGAGAAATTCAAAAAAAATAAACCACAAATTATAGAAACATAAGTTTTTCTGTAATGACCGTTTTAAGGGATGCTTCTTGAAATGGTCAGTGCTGCAAATGGCCATTAGATATTCGTGAAAAACTATACCGGTATGAACCGTTAAAACCGAAATTATTGGTCCGAACCGAATCGAAATATATCTCTTAGAACCGAAACCGTAACGGAACCGATATTCGTCATGACGCTGTGGACCGGAACCGATATTTCATTCCGGTCCGGGTCCCTGCTTTTTATAGATGGTGTCTTGATTCATCCAGGTTTTCAAGCGCCATCTATTAAACGAAGTAGGAACCCTTGTGAAAAAACATTTCATTAGTTTAACGGCAAAAACCATAACATAATGGTCATAGAAAAAGTATTTTTTTTATTTCTAGGGTATAAATAATGATGTTTTCTGTTGTTTTGTCGTGAAGCGTTTATTTGTTATCTAATAAAGGAGAATTTTTTTTTTGTGTCATTTTTTGGTGGCTATTTCCGAGCAAATTATTCCCATGTCTCCATAAGCGCGAAATTCGCGTTTTATTTAACAGGTTAAGGTTACCTATGTGTTGTTGTTTGTAATCAATTTGAATTCGATTTAAATGCTTTGAATTTCAAACACTAATCTTTGAAAACCATGAAAGTGATTACTAAAAAACAAAAAAAGATATGTGTCTTGGTGTTGTCTTAATTACATTTAAGGCCCTATTATAATCTTCCTCATCGACCAGCAAGCTGTAATTTATGTCTGTTTTCGGGTCTACAATATTCAATTCTTTGGCAGTATCCATTCTTTATTAGGTATCTACAAGTACAAAACACATCAACGACTCACAGAGGACAGAGCACAGAACAGAGCACATACCGACAAAAACATAAACAAAACTAAACTGAAAGTAACACCACATAACCTCATTTTTTTTTGGCGAAATTTCGCGGAAAGTTAAAAAATAGTTAACTTTTTTGCGACGCCGCAAGAAGTTAAAAAATTCGCGAATTTTTCCCGCCATAAAAAAATCAAATGTTAAATGTCAAATTCCAACCAATCGGAAAATATCCGCAAAAAAAAATTCGCGATTTCGCGTCCATGGAGACTAGGCTTTAGAAGTGTTTAATTTTACACTATTATCATTAGAAAAATCTTGAAACATATACCTACCTATGAAATATAAAAAAATAAGCTGAAACAATTGAGAAATAGAGAGAAAATTTGAGAGGAACTGGTAAACAATGACAAATAAATAGTAGGTATTTTGACTATTTTGTTTCTATGCCAAGTTCTTGAATTTTCTTTAAATTAGGCAATCTACTGACCTGTCAAAAACGAAATTCAATATGGAAGTTCGGGTCAAGCACTGTGTTGTTTATTCTGTATGTCATTGATTCTGTCACATTTTGGACAAACGTCCAGATTTGAATTATAGGATTTTGTATTTTTTAGTGTGTTTAGGTATTGTGCTAATTAAAATGCCAGCGATTTGCATCATAATTGGGTGTGGAAGTCGAGGTAACAGGAAAAATGTGAAATTTTATTCAGTTCCTGCTATTTTAAATCATTGGCAACGCAGGGTTTTATGGATTGCTGCAATTAAAAGAAAGGATCTAACACAGGCTCGATTTTCCCCTAATAATAATACCTTAAAATATTCACTCTTCATCTCAGAATTTATTAATAAATTAAAAAATACGTAGAAACACTATGAACACTATAAATATCACTTTGAAAACAACAATAGGGTCAAAACACTAAAATACTTTGAAATACTAAAGACTATAAAATTCACTATGGAAACAACAATGACCAAAACCAATAAAAAATACGTAGAAACACCAAAGACTATAAAATTCACTTCGAAAGCAACAAGGGCCTGAACACAAATGTGCACAAATGCTCTCCTTATGAACGTCACCGGCTTGTCACCCTTGTCACGGCAATATTTGACCCGAACGGCCATTATAAAATCACGTGATTGAGATTGCCTAATTGGAAGATAAGTCTACTTTCATACCTATGCTTTCTATCCCAGGCTCTTGAATGTTTTTATTTCAACAAATTCAAGACTCAGGAATAGACAAAAATTGAGCTGAAAAAATTTGGTATTTTGAAGAAAATGGAAATTCAAGAGCCGGCAGGCCTATTCTCTACGAACAGCAATCACATATAGCAACCAGCAACCGGTCGCAAGTTGCTTTTTTTGAATAGAAAACTCGCGTTTGCGCAATCCTCTGCGGTCGCAAGTTACAGAATAAGGCTGCGGGAATAGATAAAAATTGAGACGGTAAAATTGAGATTGAGAAGGTAAAATTGAGTAGGTATAGGAGGAGAAATGTAAGAAAAATTGAGAAAAAAATGATGGATAAGAGAACGTTCATGTTTTTTCTATTCCAGGCTCTTGAATTTTCTTAATGTTGACAAATTCAAGAGCCGGGAATAAACAAAAATTCAGAGGGAAAAATTGTGAAATAAGGGAAAGAAATATTATTTGAAAAAATTGGTAGATATAAAATATACAAGAGTCAGAAATAGACAAAAATTGAACTGGAAAAATTGAGAAATATAGAGAGAAGAAATTCTAGACACAAAGTTTAGTTTCCATTCCAAGCTTCTGAATTTTTACAATTTAGAAAAATTTAGAAAATTCAAGAGCCGGGAATAGATAAAAATTGAGACAGTAAAATTGACATATAGAGGAAAAATGTAAGAAAAATTGAGAAAAAAATTGGTAGATAATTGGACATTCATGTTTTTTCTGTTCCAAGCTCTTGAATTTTCTTTATTTCGACAACTTCAAGAGCCGGCAATAGACAAAAACTGAGTTAGAAAAATTGAGAAATAGAGGAAAGAAATATAGGAAAAATGGAGAAAAAATTGGTAGATAAGTGAACATTCATATTTGCTCTATCCCACCAGGCTCTTGAAGTTTTTTTTTCAAGACATTCAAGAGCCGGGAATAGGCAAAAATTGAGCGGGAAAATCGAGTGGTGAGTGTGAGACCAGTGAGACGCCTTAGCTGTTCAAAAATGCTAGACGGTGCTATGGGCCCAATGGCCAATTGTCAATTCAGGCACACCCATAAAATCGCACTTGCACCCTGTGCGTTTAGAAATAGCACTCTTGGTGTTAGAGTAAGACTCTAGAGTAACTCCCGTTCATAAATTAACCAGTGCTTACTCGGAGCGAGCGTTACGCTCGAATCGTTCAGAAATCGGGAGCTATTTTGATTATGATTATTATTATTCTTGATATTCACCGCAACGCCCTAATATGTTCAGAAATAGTGCACCCAGAGTATACTCCAAGTAATGACGTCAGAACACTCTGACAAACAACTAAACTCTACCTTCACACTCACACTCCATTTCTTCGTTTTCAGTCATACATTATATTTCATAAGAAATATCATAGAAATATTAAATATCTAAATTATGAAAAGAACGGGCACTGCGAGCAGTGGACATATGCAAGTTTCTATTTCTCAATCCAGGCAGTCTAAAAAAAAATCAGAAATATCGTATCGATATTTTCTGATATACATATCGATATGAAAAAGAATAGACGGTCGAAGAAAAGACGAGTATATTGTATCGATAAACTTGGTATCCATATCAAAGTATCCATACCTATTAATATCGATAAACCCTAAGGATAAACCCGTGTCTAATTTATTTTGTGAGGTTATGAAATGAAATCAGGAAAAGGAATGTTTTCTTGATTTTAAAAATAAAAATTATTTGAATTTTAGTAGTATTTGATATCATTTTATATAGATTATAGTCCTGTTACAAAAATGACTTCAAAAGAAATTCAAGGATTTAAAGGTAAGTAAACCCTATGTCAACTACCAACAATTTATCCTAAACTTCCTCCTTTCAAGTTGTTTCAGTGGTTTTTTCAAGTAAAAGCACCACTTTCCATGAACTATTCATTAAAGAACATTCATTAAGGCACCAAGAAGACAACAAACCCCCTGGCAGGACATTATTTGTCCTCAATATCCCTCCTTATGTTACTGAAGAAAATTTGAAAAATCTGTTCTCACCGTGTGGAAAAGTTCTAAACGTGATTCTACAAAACAAAAATCAGTTTAACAATGCCTACGTGATATTTTCCCAGCGTGAACATCTTTTGAAAGCTGTTAAAGTAACAAATTTATGTTTAAATGATTTGAAATCTGGCTTAGAAAAATGGATTGACGAATATAATAATTCAATAGAAGACCCTACAAAACTCTCGAACGAGATCAACAATTTCATGTTGAGATTTGACAAAAATGAAGAGGCAGGTAAAAAAAAAGTTGAAGAAATTGATGATGAAGGTTGGACAGTGGTTACTAAGAAAAGTCGTAATCCTGGCATTGCAAATAAGGAAAGTGTAAAAATTAAAATAAATGAAAAAATTTCGCAAGCTAGTAAGAAAAAGGAGCTGCAGAACTTTTATACATTTCAAATTAAGCAGAGCAAACAGAAAAATTTGACTATGTTAAGGAAAAATTATGAAGAAGCTAAGAAGAAGGTCACTTTAATGAAGAGCAGTAGGAGATTTAAACCTTATTAGGATTTAGACTTTACTCAATAAATTTATTAAAACAAAAACAGCTTTTCAATTGGATTCATTTTATTTTATTATTTGGAAGATCAGTTTAAAATTGAAACATTATAATAACTGTTTATTCAACATTAAATTTCTTTTTCAATCACAATTAAATAATAAATTTCAATAAACAAAATTGTAGCACTGAATAATTCTAACAACAAGGTTGACAAGACTATTATATCACTTGAGATCAGAGTTAAACTTTGAAATTACTTAAAAGTTGACAATTAAAAATATATAATACTTGATGTACTCGAGTGAAAATTTGTTGAAATAATTCAATAATATGTTAACTCAATTTAAATGTATAAAAAAAATAAATTAAAAAACATTTTGTACACTGTAATCTAGGAACATATTATGACCCCCTTCAGAAATACTTTGTAGATTTGTAATGTTTTAATTCAAAATTCAGAGAAGGAATCATTTTTCCATAGTTATTCTTAACAATAATGCTACATTTTAGGGTACTTAACTACATCACAATTTAAAACTACTACATCTGCGTGTTTTTGTTGATAAAAAATATACTTATTTCTACAAAGTTAACTAGTTACTAAAACAGCAATGTGCTTATTTTATTTATTTACAATAATTATCTACAGTTCAAACAACTAATAGAAATCAAAAAAAAAAAGTTGAAATTTATGTTTGTGTAGTCATCACAGTAGTGGGTTTCTCTTTTTCGTTCTCGTTTTTTTCTGGATCTTCAGATTTATTTAGTGATTCCGGTTGATCCCAAGGCTGTCTTTGCCCAGAACTGAACAGAACGTAAAACGTACAACATGCAGCATAAACTGCAGCTGCTGTAATGAAGACTTTCCTCCATTTGTTAATACTGGGCTGCAATAAGAATAATTTCATTAATGGACTACAATTATTATGCAATATCTTACTGTTCCTTTAACCATGTATCCAGCATAAATAGGAGCCAGTAAACCAGCAAGGTTAGCCAAACAATTGGTGAAAGACATCAAAATTCCTGCAAATTGTGGGCTAATATCCAAATGGTTGACTTTGAATCCTGAGTATATGCCACCGTTAAGACCCACTCCGATGGTAAGTATAGCTACAGTTAACCATCTGTCGCAACCAGTGAAAGCTGCTATGAAAAGGGCGATACCTGGTCCATACTGTCCTAAGATAAAAAAAAATAATTTATTATTTTTACATATTTCAGTCTTTTTGATTTTAAAGCCAAACATTAGGTCTGTTTCTGCAGAAATCACAAACCAGTCAGAGCGAATTTCATTGGTTGAAAACAGTCGGAAACAGTCAGAAAACTAATTTCAACCAATGAAATTCACTTTGACTGGCCTGTGA
Source organism: Ceutorhynchus assimilis (assembly GCA_917834065.1). Taxonomy (NCBI): domain Eukaryota; kingdom Metazoa; phylum Arthropoda; class Insecta; order Coleoptera; family Curculionidae; genus Ceutorhynchus; species Ceutorhynchus assimilis. The sequence goes on along the minus strand of OU892280.1, from coordinate 25,666,436 downwards.
TTTCTGCAGAAACAGACCTATAATTAACTTTCAATAGGCCAGTTTTAATGAAGTTGAGTGAAGTTTGTTATCAATGGTTTTCAACAAAAGTTAACTTTATGAGTAGGTAGGTCAATTTTAACTTACCAATGCTGTTTATGATTTTTCTTACGATGGTGATGGTGAAGCATGGTTTAGTTAGCAAGAAATCGGCCACGTGACTGATGAAAATTGAGAAAATCCACATGGCTAAGTAGGGAAGGGCAGATAAAAATCCATTCTGAAATAAGGATATTATATTTTAATGCTTGGTGTTTACGTAAAAGCATAGCACTCTAGGTAACTGGTAATTTTTTCTTGAATGCATCTTCCAGAAAAAAAATTGTGAAGTTAAACGGCCCCTAGGAGCTCAATGGAAAATACTTTTATGGCAGCAGGAAGCTCGCCAAGTTTAATTAATTTTGGTGCATAAATAGCGTTGATAGCACTTTTTACCTAAATTTGTGAAGAGTAAACGGCCCCTATAGGGTCTTAATGGAAAACACTCATATGGCAGCAAAAGGCCCCTTCGAAAACGATTAATGTTAATTCAAAATCCCAAGGTAATACAAAATCAAAACGGGCAAAAGGGCACTATAGGTATTTAAAAATTGAGATTATGGCGTGAACGTACATATAGAATATTAATTTATGACTGTTTTCATACATTTCGTAATGGTAGATTAATCGAAAGAGCGGGTCAAAATTTTTGAGCAATTGAGCCTCAAAGTTGACTTTTAGTCCAAATTTTGTCAAAAACTTCAAACTCAATTTGCTCAAAAACGACAAAAACTATAAATCTGGAAATATTGTAAATTACAGGTCATTTAGAACTTAATATAAGCTACAAAATTTTTTAATGCAGTTTGCTCAACTGTTACCTAGCAATTGAGATATGAATATTTTGAAATCAGAATTCAAAGGGGGTACCCTCATGAAAAATTCGACTTTTTTATTTTCTAGTTTTGCTCAATTTTGACTTTATGAATCGATAGAGCGGGTCAAAATTAGTGGAAACCAACCCTGATATCAATTCCAAATGGCCATTTTTAGCAGACACAAAAATAAAAAATAAAAATCCTATTTTTGGCTCTGATGGGAAATTTTCAAAATCCTGATATGGTCATGAACAATTGCCCATACCTTTGGTAAATTTTGAGGAAATTGAAAGAAATTATATACCATTGGAAAGAGTATTAAATTCTCTAGAAATCCGTGTAAAATTGAGTTTATTAGCTCAAAAAGTTTTTGAGCAATTGAGCCTCCAAGTTGCCTTTCAGTGCAAATTTTGTCAAAAACTTTAAATTCAATTTGCTCAAAATTTATAACTCTGGGAATATTTCAAATCACAGGCCATTTAGAGCCTAATAAGAGCTACAAATGCTATAAGTTTTAGTGCAATTTGCTCAACGGTTACTGTTACTGAGCAGAATTCAAAAGTATAAATACATAAAAGGGTTTATTGTATTGTACAATTGGCGAGAGAGAAAGGGAGCTACGGAGAAAAGTGAGATGGAAGCGTACTGGTGCAGCGGGAGAGCGGATTCTTGCACATAGGTACTATTAGGTACCTATCCTAGACCATATATTTTAGATACATGAAGCAAACTTTTTGCAAGAATAAAAATGTTTGATTTGAGCCTTCATTTTGGAGATAAGTAATGCGAGGTAAAGTGGGGTATTCAGGGGTGGGGGGGCAAAGGGGGCAATTGCCCTCCCAGAGCAACAACCTTTTATTTCTTAAAAATATCTCAAATAATTAAACATAAATTTAGAAAAGTTACATAAAATATGTATTTACAATTTATCAATTTAGGTATACCTATCATAGAAATAATATTTCTGTCGTGTTTCCGAAATAAGTTCCAGTTGTAGGTATGTTTTTATTTCGAATTTGCCAATAATATATTAAAAAAGAGAAGGAGTTGGATGTACACCAATGCATTGAAAGGAAAGTGTGTGTGTAATGGTGGTAAAAAAATTTTGTTTAGGAAATTATGAAATTAACCAAGCGCTTTCAACCTATTTAAGGGACATCATCAAAGTCAGTCTCGTCAAAAATAGTATATTGTGTATTTAGGTGGAAAAATGACACATTATCGACCGACGGTGTAAGTTGACGGGCGAGGCGTAGCCGAGGCCGGCAAACACCGAAGGCCGAGAATGCGCTTTTCCACCGAAATACACATACTATTTTTTCTGCGATCAGTTAAATACCTGTTAAATGTTTGTCTTTTAGTTCCAATTATTCAGCAATACGAGAATCACTTTCCCGGCCTAGGCCGGAAAAGGGTTTCCTGTATTGTTATTCATTGATTCCTTAGCAACTATTGAAACATAATTGAAATACCAGAATATTGAGTTTTGCGACCTGTCAACCGGTCAAAAATGTTGACATTTCTTGTCAATCGCAGAAAATAGTTTTTTAAGATTGATCTCATGCCTCAAAACCCAAGAAGAGTAACAAATAAACAGGTAACAAGATACAAAAACGGTCAACAAAATCACATGAAAAGTGATCATCACAATAAATAAATTAAAATAATAGTATATTGTGTATTTAGGTGGAAAACTGACACATTCTCGGCCGACGGTGTAAGTTGACAGGCGAGGCGTAGCCGAGGCCGGCAAACACCGAAGGCCGAGAATGTGCTTTTCCACCGAAATACACATACTTACTATTTTTTCTGCGATAGATTGAATATCTGTTAAATGTTTGTCTTTTTGTTCTAATTTTTCAGCAGTACGAGAATCACTTTCCCGGCCTAGGCCGGAAAAGTGATTCTGGTATTGTTATTCATTGATTCCTTAGCAACTATTGAAACATAATTAAAATACCAGAATATTGGATTTTGCGACCTGTCAACCGGTCAAAAATGCTGAAATTTTTTGTCAATCGCAGAAAAATTAAATAATGGCCGTTTTCCACTAACTATTTTAACGACAAGTATTCCTTAAACTGACATTTCTCCATGTAAAAATGTCATTTTAGGAAATACTTATATCTTTAGGGCTCCCCAAAAATAGTTGGTGGAAATTGCCATAAATTAGTTAAAATTATGACAAACAATGTAAATAAAGTGTGTTTTTTTTTTTCAAGATAATTCCCCAAGTCAAAAATTTAGTGACTATGTTGGCAATACAAGCTTTTTCTACATAAAAAATTTGGAAGCATTGACAATTTTACATTGTATTATTGCCAACATAATGTCATTTTGACTTTTATCTTAAAAAAAAACACACTTTACATGTATTCACATTGTTTATTGTTATGTAATTTTGTTGACCGTTTTTGTATCTTGTTACCTGTTCATTTGTGCTCAACTGGTTCTTGAGTTTTGAAGCATGAGATTATCTATACTTTTTAAAAAACGTTTTTTGACGAGACTGACCCTGATGATGGCCCTTAAATAGGCCGAAATCGCTTGGTCAATTTTATAATTTCTTAAATAAAATTTTTTTACACCATTACAGACACTTTCCTTTGAATAATATATTACACCAATTATTTATATTTTAGTTATTCCAGAGTGGATTTTTGAAGTGAAACTTCTTTACGCACACTAGCGTAAGTTCGTTTAATGCAAGTTGCTATGTAACGGAAATATGCAACGCTATTTAAAAATATTTTTTTTTCCTATAGAAGTATTGAGAGAAGCCCGCGAATACGTTATTAAGATGTGTGGTTTGAACGACTTTTGGGCGTGGCACCTCAAAAATAAATTCTGATCCGCCCTCACCTCAGGCTGGATACGCCACTGGCGATGTGATTGATGTGAATGCAAAAATTAATATATTTCAATTAGATTTTGCTCAGGTTTGAACGGAGATTTTCAATTTTTAGATTTAATTTACCGTAAGGGTCAATGTATTCGGCTTATTTCAAACAATAATAAAAAATATAATTTGTACAAAAATATAGATAAATTTTATATCAGAACAGTCATAAATTACTATTCTCTACGTTCATGCAATAATTTCAAATTTTGAATGTACTGCCCTTTTGCCCGTTCTGATTTTGTATTACCTTGGGATTTTGAATTAACATAATAAAATCTTCATTCTGTGCAAGTTTCAGCTTGTAACCCCGACGCGCCCACAAAACTCATTTTTAGAAGGCTTTAACTGCGTTGGGCACTCTACTATTAATATTATTCATTTTAACCCTTTCAATTTTTGTCCATTCCAGGCGCTAGCTGTGGCGCTAGTCTCTCTAAAATAATTCTGAGGTTTTTTAATTGTTCTGAAGCCTCTCAAAATGCTGCTGGAAAGTGTTTTGGAACGTTCTAAATGGCTTATTGAAGTTCTTAAGTGTTCTAACTTGACTTGAAGAGTTCTGAGGCATTCTAGAAGTTTTTCAGTACCTAATTTCTAAATTGTTCTGATAAATTTTTAAGTATTTTAGAGTCCGATTGAAGTATTCTAAATTGGTTCAAAAGAGTTCTAAAAGGTATCCAGTTCTAAATTGAATACTGGTAATTGTTCTAAAATAACTCTGAAGTTTCTCAATTCTTCAAAAATGCTCCTGAAAATCCTGATTAGATTTCAACAGTTTTGGATTCTTACTAAAGATCTAAAAGTTCTACAGCAGTCTAAATTCGCTCTTGAAAGCCTTCTGAAAGAAAGGCGTTTTGTAACTTTTAACCTGAATCCTAAGATTCTGGCGCTTTTCAAAATATTTCTGAAGATTCTAAAGTGTTTGTGTGTTTTGGAGGATTGATTTCAAACTTCTGAACTGTTCTAAAACGCTTTTGGAAATTATAAATCGTTTTTCAAAACGTTCTGGAGTGTTACAGAGTGCTTTTGGAAATTGTGAATTGAATTTTAAGTTTTGAACTTTCTAAAAGGCTTATTAAAGTTCTAAAGTGTTCTGTAGCATTCTAAATGGTTTCCAGTAACTTTTAAATTAAATGATAAACGAATCACTTATGTGGGAAATTTTTGTATACCTACATCTTAAAAACGTCTCTAAGATGTCCACACATGACATCCAAGATGTCTTGCTCACATCTTTAAGGACTTTAAGGCGTCTTAAATACATCTTGAAGACGTCGTATGTTACAAAACCCAACGTCTTACAGACGTCTGCCTGAAGACGTCTTTAAGACATTCTAAACACGTCTTCAACGAGATGTCTCGAAGACGTCTTTGAATCTCTTTAAAATACATAAACCATTATTACTTTTAGGCCTGGTTGTACCAAATACATAATTGTCTTAAAAATATGAATTTACAATATCTTATGGACATAAATATATCTTCAAAACAACGTCTTCTAGACGTCTTTCTTTGGTTTTCAGACGATCAGATGTACTGTAGACCTAAAAAAGACGTCTTTAAGACTGTCTACCTTGGTCAGCAAATTATGCATGACCCAAATTTTTGAAAAACGTTTAATTTTGGGCCAATAAACAAAAGAGGCAGGGCAGGGAAGTTTTTCGGTCTTCTAACGACATTTTTGCAAAATGCCTAATTTTCGAACCCACAATTGGGGGGTAAATTGTATTTATCGTTTGTAAATAAATTGTATTTATTGTTCAGGCTGACAAAAGTTGTATGTATATTGAAATTTAAATTATGAAATAAATGTCTTATAATAATATTAATGTCATTTAAGAAGATACGTTTAATTAAATCATATACCTAAGTGTGTGTTTCAAAGGTGACATACAAAATGCAAAAAAGAAAACATAAATCTACACTAAAAATACATATGTGTCGATTGACAAACAGCAATAAACATTTCCCAGTAAGAAAGCATCGTAAATTGTACCTAAATACGTCAGTCATATATAGCCGATTACAAAATTAATTATCACCTTAAAGCCATTGTAAATTCATTCTTGAGATTGAGGTTTACAAAGAAATCCTTGAATTTATTGTTCCACGTTTCAGATAGTCAGTTTTAATAGGAAAGAGTGGAGAAGGAAGTAAAGTACCTATCTATGGAAGATAAGATGAAGATTAAACAATTTGGAAATGAAAAAAAGAAACATTTATTATTAAGGCATGAAATCGGCAGGCCGAAAATATTACAACTCATTTTAGAAGGATCTAAAAAATAGAACCTCTATCTGAAAATGGAAGTAGCTCAATTATCACTTATATTATAAGCAGTTTACAGGCATTTATCGAAGGTAACTTGTTAATGTTTCAATTTAAGTCAATGCCAATGTCGTTTGAGCAGATATTGGATTTGATTCCAGATTCCTTGTAGCGCATGATAATGCATTCTATCTTTCAGTCAAGTAAAGCAATTACCAGCGACTGCATGGTAGACACATCAAAACATGGCTCTTTGGAAGAGGAATAAATGAAAACTTTATAATAAAAAGAACTTGTTCTTGGAATTCCATTGTGAATTGAATCCAAATAAAGTTAATGTGGGCACAGATTAAACATTTTGTAGTCACTCGAAATTTCACAAACTTTTCCAAATAAAGTTTCAAAAAATATAGATCCAGAAAAATTGCAACAATGTGGTGATCTCGTGAAGGAACAAGAAATACAACGCATTGTTCGAGTGCAAGACTACTGATTCTTCATCAGAAGTTTGATTATGTTTTTCAGCATTTTCAAAGTTATGTATCATTAGTATTTCCATCAACCGGAAGCTTTCTAATTGCAAACAAATTAATCAGAGGACTTATCAATTAACCGCAAAAAAAGTATTTAATTGTATGAGTCATATAAGTTATCAAATTGCCTCAACTGCGTACCTACCTGTTGTAATTTGTAATAGGAACTTTCCTTGTGGAATTTTTTAAAAAGATGAGCAATACATTAATTTCATTTAGACCAATAAAAAATGATAATTAAGTACTTACATCTTTAATACTGAAATGTAAGACTTGTTTCATGTAAGTTGGGAGTTCGGTCATCAGCGTTTCGTAGCCATAGTTGTGGCCCATATGTGCAAGCAAAATAGCCCAGAACGGTAAAGATTTCAGGATGGACAACCATGGAATTTTGGGGGTCTGAAATAAGAAAAATAATTTCAAATATAATAATATGTAGCTCTATAGAGATAGAAGTCTCTAACTTTTATTCTAATCAATTATTTCCGTTTAATATTAACCTCAATAAGATCGGGCTCACTCTTATTGTAATAAGGTAGGTATAATAAAATAATAAAGCTTCGTTCGAGATTAGAGTGTTTAGGCAGTACAATTTCGTATAAATTTTTGTATTGTATCAAGCCATAATGATTACCTACAATAACTAAGGAAACATTTCAATTAGCATTATGTTTCTTTACTTGAAAAAACTAGATATTCCTTTTCTAAAATTTGCACTTAATGGGGCTCTCTACTCACAATAGGATCAATAATGCCATCTATCTATGTAAAACTAGGTGCATAAATCTAAAGTTCTCACCGATTGACCAACAACTCTCCCTAAGGTCTTTTGAATATACATGCGCTCTTCTGGATTAATTTTGGGATTGGCTTCTGGATCTTCGTAAACCCAAATCAAGAATGCTACACACCAAACGGTACCCACAGCGCCAAAAACGTAAAATATTGAAGGCCATCCTGCGTTGGATACTGATAGGAGACCGCTCAGAGGCATAGAGATGACTGTACCAAATTGTGCACCTATAAAATTATACATGTTTAAAATTATGTTAACATCGATTAACAACGCAATCACTTCTTCAGGTTTCAACAAGAAAGTCGATTTTCGATTTCTTGAAGGGTGGTTTTTTATTATTACTTCCAAAATGCTGGTTGAGATTTAACTCTAATAAGCGTAAATGATAAACTTTTGACAGTTTTTTAGGTTCAAGTCCGAGAAATACTTCATTACATTTGCTATTGTAATGAGCTACTTCCCGGACTCAGACTAGTCATGGAATCACGCAATTATTACTTGCCTGCATAAACAAATGCCCCCATACGACTTCTTTCATTTGGTGGTATCCATTTTGCCAAAAGAGCATGCGTACATGGAACTATTGGACCCTAAATTATTTTATTTTTTCCATTAAATTGAAAATTCTTATAAATCAAGTTCACCTCTCCTAATCCCTGAATAAATCTAACAGCCACCAGCCACCAGATACCGTGGTACGCCGCAATGGGTACCAAAAGTCCGAATAAAGAGTTGACAAGCATGCCGATTCCCAAAAAATAAATGTTGCCGTACTTTTTCGCCATAATTCCAAAAGGTATTTGGGTTAAGACGTAGCCGTAGAAAAATGACGAAAGAACGTATCCTTGGACGTCCGTTTGCCAGGCAAAGTCGCCGTCTGTTTCTTGAGAACTGGAAGTCTAAAAGAAACAATATACAGCTTCAATATAGCATAGTTTAATTTATATAATACAAAATTACTTACGCTATTTGAATATTCAACGCCACATTCCATATCAACCCCTTCAGATGCTGAATGATTGTCGGTTCCAATAGCTGTGTGATTGACCATAGCGACAATGGCCACTGACATGTTTGTTCTCATGATGTAGGCGTTGGCCATGCCAAGGAACAGCATAAAAGTTACGAAATGTCTCGTTCCAAACCATACTGTAATAAATAAATGAATACGGTGAGATTGAACAATACAATTCATCCCAGATCAGACCTGGATACTGGATAACATGCCAGGAGATTAACTGTGTTTTTTCAGGACTTACTTATATTAAGCATATAGTGACCTATTTTTATTTTATTTTTAAATTGGAAAGATTCTATGTCCTACTTAGATTCCCACGAGGACATGCAGCAGAGATTTCAGTAAGTACTGATTCTATCGAGGTGAGCATCACTCAAGGCACTCCCCAGGGCCCGTATTCTCGTCACCGGAGAACAGTGTTCTCTCAAGAGAACGATTGCTCTGTCTTAGTCACCCATATTATTATTTCCATAATACTGACAAAGACAGAGCAATCGCTCTCTTTTGAGAGCGCTGTTCCCTGGTGGCCGATCCTCGGGCCAGGGAGTAGGTCTTCCCGAGAGAACACATTTTTTGTCTTTATCATTCTTGTTCACTTTTCGATAACGTTGACAAGGACAAAACATTCGTTCTATCGGGGAGCTCTACTCCCTGGCCCGAGGATCCGGCCCCTGGTTAGGAGAATATGGGCCCTGGGCGGAGTATGCTCACTTCTGGATGTGGAGGTTAGTGGTGGATGAACTACTTCTAGGAATACTGAACAACCTGGGTTTGCACTGCGTTGAGTATACTGATGACATCGTCATTATACTCATTATAGCAAGAGGAAAGTTCGAGGGCACCCTGTGTGAACTCATACAGACTGGACTCAAGGCAACGCAGGAATGGTACCAATTAACAGTGGGACTGGGAGATAGACCTATCAAAAACCACCGTAGTGGCTTTCACTAGAAAAAGAGAACTCTCTAGAATGAAGGACATCTGAATACACGGAACTACTAGTACTATTACACCGGTTACGGAAGTCAGATATCTGGGCATAGCGCTGGAATGCAAACTCAGATGGAGGAAACACATCGAAGAAGTTGTAACCAAGGCTATAAGGACTCTCACGGTGGGGATTTAAACCAGGGATCTTAAGATGGATGTAGCACTATGATAGCGGGACGAACCCTACTGTATAGATCGATGGTCTGGTTCAGGGAAGTTGAGAAGCAAAACATAAAAGCAGCTCTCAACAAACTACAGCGCCTGACGTGAAAACTTGTCTCACAGCAAGCATCGAGACAATTGTAAGTCTCGCACCTCTACACGACGAGACGAGCAATAACTATAATCACTAGGGAGAGAGTTGGCAAGGGAGGTTGGCTTGAAAGCAGAGAATTGGCATCTCTAACCAAGCATATTCCGCTCCTTGAGCTCCTCAGGGATGATATGATCAAAACATAGATATAATTTTGGGAAACGCTTCACAGTAGGTATAGGTATGACATGAATGGAAAGGAAACACCACATCCATTCTTACAACGCTGCAGAATACCATAAAATAGTTGACTAATGGGTCAAGAACTGAACAAGAGAGCCGTAGTAATTGGGCCTGGAATCAAGTTCTCCGAAGCAATGGGAGAACACGCGGAAATAAACGCTATAAGTAGATGTGCTAAGTTCAGTCTTGACAGACACTACAAAAAGAGAGAGACTGTCATATTATCAGCCATTAAAGCGCTGAGCTCACCAATAATCAGTCCCAGAATGATTTGGGAATACCTGGACAAGTTAAACAAACTGGGCAAAAATAGCAAACTATCCCTCCAGTCGATACCGGGACAGCCAAGTATCGAGGTCCAGAGCTTTTCTGTGGTATAGACATGCACGCCTATAAAAAATCGTTCAGAAAGGAAGAACTAACCAAAGAGATCAGCCTCTAGGAACAACTTCCAGGGAAAGCATACAAAGATGCTTTTTAGGCCACCAGGGAAAATTACTGAGTAAAAACAATCGTCGTATTCTTACTGGATTCTTAGGCCACTGCCGGCTAAGAGAGCACCTTTAGAGAATTAAACTCGTAAACAAATGGCCTGCTTTGGATGCTGCACGTTGGACCGGAAGAAAATCCGTCCATAAAACCATCCAGCCTACTTGCTTCCATAAAAGCTTTAAAGCTGGATGAGGTAGGTACCTTAAGTGAGAATCCTATCAACTGAAGCACCCAGAAAGGGAGATACAATAGATCTATGCAGGTCGTAGTGTAAAAATACACTCAATTCAATCAAGCAGATTCTATGTTTTTAGGAGTCTTTCTCCGACTGATTCTTTCACAGATATTCCAGTGCTAAACGTTTACCTTAATAAACATCCTGATGAAGATCTGAAAAACGACTTATCAGGAATGACGTCAGTCTCCGGGAGATTCAGATGATCATCGCAGGTGCAGGTCACGATTCAATTTTCAAGAAGATGATAGGCAGATGCATGGAAAGGCTGTGATATCCTTGAGTAACATCATCATTTCGAGACTGAATCACTTCTCACTCATCAGATCAGACTTACAAGAGCCAGACGTCTTCTGAGCTAACATGTATATCAAAGCTACAAGATGAAACTGAAATGCTCGAATTTATTCTGAAGCAGCATTTAGCTTCAGAATTCACGTTACTGAGTTACCAACACTCAGAATAGTAGAGCACATTACCGATAGATTCAATAAAGGTCAATATTGGAAGAGACCTAGAATGATCCTTCTTAAGCAGTTTTAGAAGAGCTTATAATATTTAAGATAGTCATGCCTGCTTGTCGTAAGGGATACTTGATACTTTTGAGGATCATGGTCTGGACTTGTCCCGTGATCTATGAGGCCTTTGACAGTGTCACTTATGATTTTCTTCTCGACCAATAAAAAATCGTAATAGCCTCTGATTCAAACTGCTGTCTTCTGGGAAAGCGTTAAAATCATCCTGAGTTTTCGTCTGTTAGGACTTTTAACAAAAAACATGGCTATATAAAAGCTTTTCTATATCAAATTCTCTGCAATCTAGGTTAAATTCTTTTCTGGTCCAAAATATTGTTTCCATAGTGTTTAAGAGTTGCTTGAATGTAATCAATATTAATCATTTCCTTCATCATTTCTAATCTTGTTTGTGGGGTCGTGACAGGACAGCGAACATTTCCTATTTCTTTATCAATGTGTACTTATTATATTTTAATAAAATATAGGTAGTTATTTAAATGACGTTATACATATTAATCGTTTCCTTTTAAATTTTATTTTTATTCAATTACATAATATAGGTAGGTACCTTAATTATATGTTGGCATTCAATGCATGTATTTTAGTTACTTGAGTAAAATAATATTGAACGTCATCACATATTTCCTACCAGTTATTTATTACTTTTGTAATAATATTTTTTTCGTCCCCAGATACGATTTTAATCTTGTAAATCATGATATATTATTTGGGTGTCTTTCCAGAATATTAATCAAAAGCAATTCCTCGAAAACAAACCAACTAGATTGAGTGGAAGGTAAAAACCCCAAATAAGGTTAACATAGATTATTTAGGTATTGTAGTCACATCTAATTCTGACCTTAACTGTTCTGAATTTTTATTATCAAATTAAAAATTGATGTTTGTAAAGGCTGTAACTAGGATAGTGAACAAATAGTTAGGTAGTATGTAATTTCGTTTTGGTATATGTATAGGTACATTAATTTTTATAGAGAAACTATTTGATGTTGGTACAGACCTTAGACAGGGTTAGTTCTTGAAGCCAGTAGTAGGTAGGTAATTGCGACATCCAGTTGATCATTCCCAAAGAGAAAATTGAAAAATTAAACTATTAAAAAATCAATAGTTTTGTTCGAAGTTTATTATTGGAAATGTTCAATTTTGAGAATAAATTGTGTCAGCAGAGTGGCATATAGTTTCAAACAGGAAAAAGATAGCAAAAGCAAGTTAAGGAAAATCTAGACAAGAAATGAGATTGAAAATCAAACAAATGCAGAATGAAGAAGATCTTGGGTAATGATCGAATTTGAAGAGATAAGTGGAGTAGTTTCCTTTGTCGACTTCCAGGTGTGGACAAGAAAAACTCAGATCATTTGAAAGTAGTCGAATAAAGCAATTACCTTATCCTTCATTAGTTAAAATATTGTGCTTACTGAAACGAACTTTCAAATTCAATGAAATAAATAATAAATATTTTGAAATAAGGACTTTACTGAGCTAAGATCAGAAGATACAAATAAAGAATTCGGCGTCTTGATCAATTATTCTAGGGCCATTGCAAACTAAAGATTCTGAAGGTTTCGAAAGGTCTTGAGGATAAAGACTTTAAAGCTTTAGGGACCAATTCAAGATTCTAAGGCACTTGATCTAAAGCCTTGGAACTTGGAAGAATCCTAATACTTTGAACAACTTAGAGATCTTGTAGAGTCTTGAGGCTCATGACCAAAAACTCTGGGTCTCTGAAGACTAATTTTTTAAAAATATTTTGAAATATGGAATTTACTGAGCTAAAATCAGAAGATACAAAAGATGTCGGCGTCTTGATCAATTATTCTAAAACCATTGCAAACTGAAGATTCTGAAGGTTTCGAAATGTCTTGAGGATAAAGACTCTAAAGACCAAAGCTTTGGAGGCCAATGCAAGATTCTAAGGCACTTGATCTAAAGCCTTGAAACTTAGAAGAATCCTGATACTTTGAACAAGTTAGAGATTCTGAAGAGTCTTGGGGCTCATGACTGAAAACTCTGGGGATTTTGAAGTCTCTGAAGATTCATGTTTTTTAAAAATATTTTTGAATAAGGACTTTACTGAGCTAAGATCAGAAAAAACAAAAGATGTCGGCGTCTTGATCAATTATTCTAGGGCCATCGCAGACTAAAGATACTGAAGATCCTGAAGGTTTTGGTATGTCTTGAGGATGAAGACTCTAAAAACCATAGCTTTGGAGACCAATGGAACATTTTAAGGCACTTGATCTAAAGCCTTGGAACTTGGAAGAATCCTAATACTTTGAACAACTTAGAGATCTTGAGACTCATGTCTGAAAACTCTGGGGATTTTGAAGTCTCTAAAGACTCTTTTTTTTAAAAATATTTTGGAATAATGACTTAACTGAGCTAAGATCAGAAGATTCGAAAGATGTCGGTGTTTTGATCAATTATTCTAGGGCCATTGCAAACTAAATATTCTGAAGATCCTGAAGATTTCGGAATGTCTTGAGGATAAAGACTCGTGAAACCATAACTTTGGAGACCAATGCAAGATTCTAAGGGACTTGAAGGAAAGCCTTGGAACTTGGAAGAATCCTAATACTTTGAACAACTTGGAGATGTTGAAGAGTCTTGAAGCTCACGACTGAAAAATCTAGGGATTATGAAATATCTGGAGACTAATTTTTTTAAATATTTTGAAACAAGGAATTTACTGAGCTAAAATCAGAAGATACAAAAGATGTCGGCGTCTTGTTCAATTATTCTAGGGCCATTGCAGACTAAAGATTCTGAAGATCCTGAAGGTTTCGAAATGTCTTGCGGATACAGACTCTAAAGACCATAGCTTTGGAGACCAATGCAAGATTCTAAGGTACTTGATCTAATGCCTTGGAACTTGGAAAAATCCTAATACTTTGAACAATTTAGAAATCTTGTAGAGTCTTAAGGCTCACGACTGAAAACTCTGGGGACTATGAAGTATCTGAAGACTAATTTTTTTAAATATTTTCAAATAACGAATTTACTGAGCTAAGATTAGAAGATACAAAAGATGACGGCGTCTTGATCAATTATTCTAGGGCCATTGTAAACTAAAAATTCTGAAGAACCTGAAAGTTTCAAAATGTCTTGAGGATAAAAACTCTAAAGACCATAAGCTTTGGAGACCGATGCAAGATTTTAAGGCACTTGATCTAGAGTCTTCGAACTTGGAAGAATCCTAATACTTTGAACAACTTCGAGATCTTGAAGATTCTTGAGGCTCATGACTTAAGACTCTGGGGATTTTGAAGTCTCTGATAAAGACTAATTTTTTTAAATATCTTGAAATAAGGAATTTACTGAGCTGAGATCAGAAGATACAAAAGATGTCGGCGTCTTGATATATTATTCTAGGGCCAATGCAGACTAAAGATTCTGAGGATCCTGAAGGTTTCGATATGTCTTGAGGATACAGACTCTAAAGACCATAGCTTAAGAGACCAATGCAAAATTCTAAGGCACTTGATCTAAAGCCTTGGAACTTGGAAGAATCCTAATACTTTGAACAAACTAGAGATCTTGAAGAGTCTTGAGGCTCATGACTGAAAACTCTGGGGATTTTGAAGTCTCTGAAGACTAATTTTTTCAAATATTTTGAAATAAGGACTTTACTGAGCTAAGATCAGAAGATTCAAAGATGTCGGCGTCTTGAACAATTATCCTAGGGTCATTGCAAACTAAAGATTTTGAAGATCCTGAAGGTTTCGGAATGTCTTGAGGATAAAGACTCTAAAGACCATAGCTTTGCAGACCAACGCAAGATTCTAAGGCACTTGATCTAGAGTCTTGGAACTTGGAAAAATCCTAATACTTTGAACAAGATAGAGATTTTGAAGTCTTGAGGCTCATGACTGAAAACTCTGAGGATTTTGAAGTCTCTGAAGTCTCATTTTTTGAAAATATTTTGAAATATGGAATTTACTGAGCTAAGATCAGAAGATTCAAAGATGTCGGCGTCTTGATTAATTATTCTAGGGCCTTTGCAGACTAAAGATTCTGAGGATCCTGAAGGTTTCGAAATGTCTTGAGGATAGAGACTCTAAAGACCATAGCTTTGGAGACCAACGCAAGATTCTAAGGCACTTGATCTAGAGTCTTGGAACTTGGAAAAATCCTAATACTTTGAACAAGATAGAGATTTTGAAGTCTTGAGGCTCATGACTGGAAACTCTGAGGATTTTGAAGTCTCTGAAGTCTCATTTTTTGGAAATATTTTGAAATATGGAATTTACTGAGCTAAGATCACAAGATACAAAATATGTCGGCGTCTTGATAAATTATTCTAGGGCCATTGTAAACTAAAGATTCTGAAGATCCTGAAGGTTTCGAAATGTCTTGAGGATAAAGACTCTAAAGACCAGCTTTATGGAGACCAACGCAAGATTCTAAGGCACTTGATCTAGAGTCTTGGAACTTGGAAAAATCCTAATACTTTGAACAAGATAGAGATTTTGAAGTCTTGAGGCTCATGACTGAAAACTCTGAGGATTTTGAAGTCTCTGAAGTCTCATTTTTTGAAAATATTTTGAAATATGGAATTTACTGAGCTAAGATCACAAGATACAAAAGATGTCGGCGTCTTGATAAATTATTCTAGGGCCATTGTAAACTAAAGATTCTGAAGATCCTGAAGGTTTCGAAATGTCTTGAGGATAAAGACTCTAAAGACCATAGCTTTATGGAGACCAATGCAAGATTCCAAGGCACTTGATCTTAAGCCTTGAAACTTGGAAGAATCCTAATATTTTGAACAAGTTAGAGATCTTGAAGAGTCTTGAGGCGCATGACTGAAAACTCTGGAATTTTTGAAGTTTCTGAAGACTCATTTTTTTTAAAGATTTTGAAATAAAGACTTTACTGAGCTAAAATCAGAAGATATAAAATATGTCGGCGTCTTGATCAATTATTCTAGGGCCATTGCAAACCAAAGATTCTGAAGATCCTGAAGGTTTCGAAATGTCTTGAGGATAAAGACTCTGAAGAACATAGCTTTGGAGACCAATGCAAGATTCTAAGGCACTTGATCTAAAGCCTTGAAACTTGGAAAAACCTAATACTTTGAATAAATTGAAGATCTTGGAGAGAAATGAGGACTTTACTGAGTTAAGATCAAAAGATACAAAAGATGTTGGCGTCTTGATCGATTATTCTAGGGCCATTGCAGACTTAAGATTCTGAAGATCCTGAAAGTTTTGAAATGTCTTGAGGATAGTGATAGACTCTAAAGACCATAGCTTTGATGTTCAATGCAAGATTCTAATGCACTTGATCTAAAGCCTTGGAGCTTGGAAGAATCCTAATACTTTGAACTACTTGAAGATCTTGAAGAGCCTTGAGGCTCACGACTAAAAACTCTGGGGATTTTGAAATCTCTTAAATGCGGACTTTACTGAGCTAAGATCGAGATGATACAAAAGATGTCGGCGTCTTGATAAATTATGCTAGGGCTATTGCAAACTAAAGATTCTGGAGATCTTGAAGGTTTCGAAATGTCTTGAGGATAGACTCTAAAGACCATAGCTTTGGAGATTTTTTTTTAAATATTTTGAAATAAGGACTTTACTAAGATCAGAAGATTCAAAGATGTCGGCGTCTTGAACAATTATCCTAGGGCCATTGCAAACTAAAGATTTTGAAGATCCTGAAGGTTTCGAAATGTCTTGGGGATAAAGACTCTAAAGACCATAGCTTTGGAAACCAATGCAAGATTCTAAGGCTTGATTGATCTTGATCTAAAGCCTCAGATTATTATATTTTTTGAATTTCCATTGATAATATAATAAAAGTATTTCTAAAAAGGCTCTTCACAGTCTAATAATAAAATTTTATCGTAGCCACATAGGTAGGTAGGTATCTATCTTTATTATATTTATAGTAACACATCACGTAGCAAACTTTTATTTTTTTCTGATTTCAATAACTAATTATTGCGCCACGATTATAGATAATTTGGCCAATTTTAGATTTGGACACGGTCCATAACTTAAAAGTTCTCAACTCGTGATTTTTTTTCCGGTCATTACACATTTCGTTATTTATAAATATTTAAAGAAAGTAGCCATTTTGATAAAAATTTGGAAACATTGTAGCTATAGTAATTTTTGGTATCTTCTATGGTTTAAAATAAATGTTGCTAATACTAACATAATTGTGTCGCTATATAAAGTACCTCAATTTCAATCTAGTGCATTACTTAATTACATTTAAAATGAACAATCGTCGGATGTCGTTATTTTATTTTCCGATTACTATGCTAGTGGGTAAAGTAGAAAGCTAGTAATTTTTGGGCAAACAATTGCACATTTCGGATAAACAATTATATTATGTGATTGGAATTGAATTAAAGCATTAACCATCAAAGAGTAGGTATATTGAGGAAGTCCTGTAACTATAATATTTTGGTTGAAGGAAAAATATATGTTTCGGACAAAATGTCGTCAAAAAACTACCTTGATAATATTTTGAGTAGCTTTGAAAGTATTTTTTTGAAATTTTGTAGGAATTGAGCTCATTAGATATTTTCGCTGAAATAAATAAATCAGAAGTTTTGAAGAAAAGTTTAAAACTATCTATCTATCTACATTTGTATGAAAAATTGCATTAGCATGAATAGGTAAGTACTTACCCAATTAGCACGTTAGAGAAAAATACAATATTTTGGCAAAAATAATATGAATTGTTTAACGAGCTAAGTACCTATCAGTTATTGCCAAATTTCAAAAAAGTACTTTCGTAGGTTTTCGAAATATTGAAAACATGACTCATATTTTCTCAATAAAGCCCAGCAGGATCATGCTCCATAATTGTCCATGAACATTTTATTCCTGGAATTCCTAAACTCCTAAATTGCTTCAATGTGAAATATAATATATAGACCCAAATCAAACCCTCTTGGATGTTTAAAATTATAGAGAAAAAAACATATTTATTCACTTACCGGTTGCCATTTTTGGTTTTTCCGAATTCACAACTTCCCTTTCGAAAACAGCATGGGGAAAATAATAGTTAGACTTTTTATGCAAAAAACCCATCGTTTTTCGTTACGTTTTTAAAATATCTAAAATAATAATTGGTCCCAAATATAAAAGCAGAAATTCCAATAAAATTTTAAATCTTGAACCGTTTTTTACAAACCGCTTGTTTATAATTTTTACTGACAAAGTTTAATGTCGAATGCATGGTTTAACATTTGATTTTTAAGAAGGAATTTGTTTTATAATCGCTTCACGACGGAAAAAACTGATCGGCAGGATTAGATTTGACTCGCGAAAAAAAAAAAAAAAAAAAAAACTAGATTGGTACTACGAAACGGTCAAACAAAAGTGTGTATTAGGACTAAAATATAAATCGGCCGCTGCTTGTCCTATGCCCGTACCTCCAAATTAATAAACCGGCCGAGACAACCTGATGCCTAAATACCTATAAAGCGACCCATACACAATTGGACTTCAGTAGTTGAATTTCGAGGTCGAACTGCTCGTCAGGAATGAGACGATTCAAAAAATAACTATTAAACTGTAATTTTGAGGAAAAATATGAATTTTATCTAGTTTTGGGAGAACAATCGCAATAGTTTTGTTTCCAAAGTCTGAAGGAAATTATTCAATATTGGTCAAAGTCATGTTTTTAGCTTCGTGTTTGTGATACCGCCGACTTGAAAACGTTCTAAATCAACTTTAAAATGTGTGCAAACCTTGGTTGACTACGGAAAAACTGCAGTCGCATTTTAGTATAACAGCAACTGCAAAAGTTGTACAGTCACAGCAAGAAAATAGTATGAACAAAATCTGTTGAATAACACCTGAAAGTTTTTTCCTATAGATGTTACCTAACTCTAATCTTAGCTCTAAACACACTCACTTTAATATTGTTGACAAAGCAACTTTAGTCCCATTTGAATCTGACCAGGAGGTTGCAGACTGTTTTGCACAGCAATTCCAGAGCGTTTTAACTAAACTCAGCTCTACTGATATTAGATCAACACTTTCAGTTGAATCCTACTATACTCCAGAATAGAAATGGAAAAAAAAGTTGTTATGCCTATATTTAAGAAGGGTAACATAGAGCTAGTAAAAAACTACAGGCTAATCAGCCTGAAAAGCGCCTTATGTAAATGTATGGAAAAAATCATTGCTAATGAACTCTCAAACTTTTTCCTCGGAGGTCATATTGTAGCACCCCAACAACATGGTTTTCTCCCCAAAAAATCCACTTTTACTAAGCTCCTAAGCAGACTCAATATGTAGACAAAGGCGGATGATGAGAAGTTTTCCTTGACTTTGAAAAATCATTTTATAAGATACCAACAATATACTATACAAGCTATCTCATTTTGGAGTCAGGGGCGATTTACTACTTGAGGAATTCCTTACTGGACGTACCTTTTAGGTTAGGACAGGAATATCATTCTCAGTTGAATAAACTGTACGCAGTGGCATACCACAAGGCTCTCAGTATTGGGACGGGACCCTTGCTTTTCTTGGCGAATTTGTGTGACATACCAAAAACTGAAAACCAAATATGAATCGTTTGTAGATGACACAAGCCTATGCTGCAATCTACCACTCCAGGTAGACCATCAAAAACTAGACAATGTGTTGGAGATTGCCATTGAATGACCTCAACTCAAGTGCACAGTTCTACATATCGTCCGGAATAACCCTAAACATGATTACCTCCTCCACAAACGTCAATTGAAAAATGTTTGTGTCACAAAAACCTATAGGATTTGAAATGGAAACAACAGATCACTGAAATGACAAAAAAGCCAATTCACTAATCAACCTCATTCAAAAATCTGTCTAAAGAAATGGCTCTAAAGCTTTACAAAACCTATGCAAGACAAAAGCTAGAATACGCCCATTCCATCTGGAGCCCATATTACATCAAAGACATTGAACTGATTGAGAGAGTCTAGAGCCGTATTACAAGGATACCTAATGAACTCGAAGAGATATCCTACGAGAGCCGCCTTAACCAACTAAACCTACATTAAAAGACCTTATTGAAAGTTACAAAATACTGAATGGTCACTATGCATGTGACATTAACTGCTTCCTCGCCACTAACGCTACCAATACCAGAGGACATAACCAGAAACTTACAGGAAAGATGTAGGTAACAAGTTACTAAAAAGAAATTTCTTGATAAACGGAGTGCTTTATCAGTGGAATAGGCTTACTCATGAAACAATCAATTTAAAAACCGCTTGGATCCAGAAATGAGGGGCTGGCACAATAAGTTTGTGCATTATGGTTTTTAATTTGTGAACAAACTGTGAAAAACTAGAAGACTCAATGGTCTCATCGGTTACCCAACCGCCTATCACTGATATCCATAATAAGAATAATAATGATAATAATAATAATAATAATAAGTCCAATAAAAGGAAAATAGATAACGCACTCTTCAACTCAAATGAAAAGCTATTCTACACAAGAATGACCAACCCAGAGGAAATTAAAATAATACCACCAAGCAGAGAAAAAGTAACACAATATTGGGAAGGAATATGGTCAGAGCCTGCGCAACGCAATCACACACCAACATGGATTAAAGAAGAAGACAGACACAAAGACACCAATGAACAAGCAGAATTCGAAGTAACAATAGAAGAATTGGTAAACATAATAAACAGCACACATAACTGGAAATGCCCAGGAACAGACCAAATACAAAACTTTTGGTACAAAAGATTCACATCAACACACAAATACTCAAGGAAACAAATAAAAAAATTAATAGAGCTCTCACAAGTATTTCCACAATTCCTAACGCAAGGGAAAATATACATAAAACCGAAAAACCATGACACAGAGAACCCGGCTAATTATCGACCAATAACATGTTCGCCGACCTTCTATAAAATAATAACATCGGTGATATGCAAAAAAATAGAACAACACCTTCAAAAATATAATATAATCACAGAAGAACAAAAGGGTTGCAAAAAAACAGTCAAGGTTGGTAAGAAACGACTAATTATAGACTCCATAATAATGAAACAAACAGAAAAGCAGCAAAGAAATCTTATAGGATGTTACTTAGACTACAAAAAAGCGTTCGACTCTGTACCACATTCATGGTTAAACAAGGTGCTACAAATTTATAAAATACATCCAGTTATTAGAAACTTCTTATCAACCATCATGAACACCTGGAGAACAAACATATATTTAACAACAGGAACGCAACAACTAAAAACAGACAACATTAATATAAAAAAGGGAATCTTCCAAGGAGACTCTCTGAGTGCACTTTTGTTCTGTCTGTGCCTCAATCCACCCTCCAACACACTGAATAACACAAAATGCGGCTTCCAGATTAAACACCAAAGCAGAGTAAAACACAGAATCAACCAGCTGCTTTATATGGACGACATCAAAATATATGCACCAACACAGACACAAATGAAGGGATTACTGAGAATAACGGAAAAAGTTATAACAGACATAGGAATTCGGAATCAGCAAATGCAAAACATTACATATAGAAAGGGGTGAATGGAAGGACGAAGTCGACACTGAAACACTAAACAATGAAAAGCTTGATAACATGCAAATTGATGAAACATATAAATATCTGGGATATCAACAGAACACAAGAATAGATCACATGACAATAAAAAAACAACTAACTAAGGAGTTCAAGAATCGTTTAACTCTAATACTAAATACAAAATTAAACTCAAAGAATTTGTTCAAAACTATAAACACGTTTGTCATCCCGCTACTTACATATTCCTTCGGAATAATTAAATGGTCAAAAATAGACCTGGAAAACATAAACATCCTCACAAGATCTGATCTGACGAGGAATAGGAAACTACACCCAAACTCATGTAAAGAGAGAATCACAATAAGCAGGAAGGAAGGCGGGAGAGGGCTAGTAGACATTCACGTACTCCATGCAAAGCAAACTTCATTACACTCAGCAGTCGCGCAAGCAGATAAAGAATATACACCACTTAACCTCTCTCAGTCTGAAACACAATCACAACAAATACAAACACAACAATAGAGAATGGAGGAATGGTCACAAAAGAAGCTTCACGGAAAACACTTGTACATCATGAATAACTAACAGATTCAAAAACAACAATCATATAGATGGCTACAGAAAGAACAACTCTACCCAGAAACAGAAGGCTTTATACTCGCCATACAGGATCAGGTGATAGCGACCAGGAACTCAGAAATATATATTGAAAAGACAGAAATAAGCGACTTATGCAGAAAATGCCACCAGCACCACGAAACTATTGATCATGTAGTAGGAGGATGTAAAATACTGGCAGGCACGTCATACACAGATAGACACAACATTGCAGTTAAAGTAGGTAATACACCAAGCATTGGCCCATAAATAATATGGCCTAATTACCACAGAAACACCATATTACCACTACACGCCACACAGTATACTTGAGAACAAGAGTTTTAAACTCTACTACGACATAGATATATACGCACGGACAAAACTGTAAAGCATAACAGACCAGATCTCACTCTGATAGATAAGGTTAATCAAAACACATATCTAATAGACATAGCAATACCTACAGATAAGAACATCAGCAAAAAGTACGCAGAAAAAATTGAAAAATATACGCACTTGGCAATGGAAGTTGAAAGAATTTGGAAACAGAAAAAAGTCCACATCATACCATTTATAATGTCCGCAACAGGTATAACACCTAAAGCATTCACTCAACATATAAAACATCTGCAGCTAGATACAGTCATACATGAGTATAAATACAATGCAGAAAGCCATAATACTAAAAACGTGCAATATAACCCGAACTTTCCTCAAGTAGGTAGTAATTTCACTAGGTAGACTTGGTACCCACCCGTGTGCTTAGGGAGAAACCGGTTGAATCCGAGAAAACATTTGAATGATGATAATAGTAATAATAATAATAATATATTCACGTTATGTGTACATGAACGTTGCGAATTGTGACCAATTCAATCCCTATCAGAATCAGTCACATGAGCAAGCAAGGGTATTTTGGGTAAGCAATTGGTAGCCTACTATCGTCTCATTGAATAAAAAGTTCAATCAGTTTGCGCATTTATTCTGGACATACTTCGAATTTATATAGGTAGTTTAATGGTGTTGCCCAACAATTAGGTGTTATGAATGTTCATATTTATTAGATCTTTTTTTCATGCCTTAGGTGAATGGCGCGCTTTTTTTAAAGCCACTTTTATCAGTAAACTGCCGTACGTTGTAGAATTTTTAGTGCTGATAATGCATTTTAAATATTGTGTATTTAATTTGCTATTTTTATTCCTGTGAAACAAATATGTCCTGAGCCGTAACAATAAGGCTAATTTTTTTAGTAATAATTCCCTTGCAGTTAGTTTGAATATCAGACATAAAAATATAAAGTCTGTTTTTTTTTTAAAGATAATTCCCCAAGTAAAAAATTTAGTAACTATGTTGGCAAC
Source organism: Ceutorhynchus assimilis (assembly GCA_917834065.1). Lineage (NCBI taxonomy): Eukaryota > Metazoa > Arthropoda > Insecta > Coleoptera > Curculionidae > Ceutorhynchus > Ceutorhynchus assimilis. Next base: position 25,642,810 of record OU892280.1, on the reverse strand, counting down.
ACAAGCCTTTTCTACAAAAAAAATTTGAAGCATTGACAATTTTACATTCTATTGCCAACACAATGTCATTTTGACTTTTATCTTTTAAAAAAAAAACAGATTTTACTTCTAAAATACCACGTCATAACACTCATAACGACGCTGCTGCTGGAAGTCGCATTTGACAAGGAACCAGAGGTTGAGAGAAAAAAAATTAGTGCAATGTAGAACCACCTGTATGCTCAAACTCCTGCCTTCTCTTTCCGATTTATGTTCAATTACCTCTGCTCTGGTTCCATAACTCTTTGAAATAGGTGAGTGGAATGAAGAGAATGCAATACTTTACAACTAGTTACATGATTTTAAGTATATTATATTTTGGAAGGGAAGTAACATTATGTTTGTAAGTGTATGGGTGCCTTTAAATTTTTGATAAACATAATATGTCAGGGGTGCCTCTGCTATTATATTTTTTACAGGGCCAGATCTTAGGCTCAATGATTAAGTACCCTTTATTATGTAATATAGGTATTATAAGTATTGCAAAATTTATAATAAATATTGAATTTAAGTACCTACTTATTGTTTGCGTCTCAATTATATTTCCATTAAACCGTCTTTATTGTAGGTACACTGAACTTGTTTTCAAACAATTGTTTTTTTTTTTTATGTTTGTGTTACTTTTTTTTAAAAGGAAATGTGTCATAAGTTGTTTTTATTTTTTTGTGCAAATTTAACTAAAAACAATCATTTTCTAACGGTTGAGAGCACGGTCAACCTTGAATTAAATGTATCAAGTTCTTGGCTATTAAGAAAACCTACATGTTCCAGTTATCATTTAAGATTGCAATTATTTATGTAGAAAACTGCAATTTACACAATTATGTGTTCAGTGACAATTTCTAGGAAGCATGAAATTTTTTATTGATAAGAAACTTCATTATTAGTTGAATTAAACATCACGTACCTGAATAGTTTAGGCTTCCTACCTACAACCAATAATAATTATTGATGTTATCTTTTATGGTCAGACTTTGCAACAACGAAAAATAGTATTTCAGATTATTCGTGTCTCATCCTTCCAGAGTCAAGACCAAGACGACATTATTAACAAACCTCTGGTAAAAGAAATAAATAAAATTCACGATAGCTGGGATAAACTCCTAAAATAGCCATTTTATGACAAAGTAGCAGGATTGATTGATTGATGATTGTGTCAATAAAGTTCATACCACTTCATACTGAATTGTCAGAAAACTTATAATCTTTTGTATCACTTCACGTTAATACCCAAAGCAAATACATCAGTGTTGCAAATGACCCGATAATTATCGAATTCTACCATAATTTTGACTACGATTCAATAATCGATAATGACAAGCTAATCTACCATAATTTATTGAAACTACAATTTTAATATAGATTTTTCAAATTTCTAGTTAAAAATTAATCGCTGTATGCAACATTCTCTTTAAACTTAAAAGCGCTTTTTAAAACTGGTACCTTTAAAAATTTGTATGGCTTAGAATACAGAATCTTGAAAGTGACCAGTTTTAAAAAGCGCTTTTAAGTTAAAGGAGGATGTTGCATACAGCTGTAAAAATGTATTAAAAAATTGAAGGTGGTTGTTGGTTTTGAGTGTTTTGATGTACTGGTGCATGCGAGCACCAAACACTAGTCCCAGATTGAGCCAAAGTTCCATGCCAATAACTTTTTACTGGTTTCCAAAATATGCAGTGGCGCACCCAGGTTTTTTATTTGGGGGGGGGGTTTTCATAATGATGAAAGGTCGCCGCAGGCAGGCGCTGCCGTAGACCATCATAGGATTTTTTTTTTCGGAAGTCTCGCCCAAAAACGTTTATTTTAGCCTTCAAAAAAACACATATGTAAGTGATTGTATAGTCAGAGCTGCTGGGCAACATGCGATTAATGATATCGCATGCAGATGGATCAAGTCCATGCTAAAACACAGGACTATAAAATTGACTATTGCTGAAACCTCTATTAAAGTAACCGCGACAAAAAGATGCCCACAGGGCGGAGTACTTTCACCACTCTTGTGGAATCTAGTCGTGGATGAACTTCTGAGGAAACTAAACGATCAAGGCTATATCACCCTAGGCTACGCGGATGACATAGTCGTTGTCATTAGGGGAGGATTTACCAGGACAGTATCAAACCTCATGCAGGACGCCTCAGGAATCATTGAGGAATGGTGCACGAGGTAGCAACTTCGTGTCAACCCCTCCAAAACAAAACTCTTTCCTTTCAACGAGGAAAAGAAATCTGGAGAACTTAATCGCCCTTATCAGTCTATTCCCAAAAACCTTCGAGTTTTGCAGGGAAGCTAAATTTCTAGGCATCATCCTAGATATGAAGCTGTGATGGAACCAACACATCCAAAAGATAACCACCAAAAGCAAGATGACGTTGATGTCACTTAAAAGAGCGATTGGGAAAACATGGGGACTAAAACCGTCAGTTGTACAATGGATATACACTACGGTTGTAAGACCAATGATAACATATGGTGCACTTGTATGGTGGCCTAAAGTAAACCAAAGACAAGCAAACCTGGAGCTAGCCGAAATCCAGAGACTTGCGTGTCTTTGTATTACCAGTGCCCAGAGAAGCACACCAACGGCAAGTATGTTAACCTCTGGGAGAATACACTCCTGTATTCCAAGCAGAAATATATGCCATCGACTCCTATCTGAGAGAAAACCTGAGGAGGGTATATGCAGGTAAAAATATCCTTATCTGCTCAGACGGTCAAGCGTCGAACAAAGCACTCAACAGCTTTGAAATAAAATCCAAACTTGTCTGGGAATGCTTGGAAAACCTCAAAAACCTAAGTATGGTCAACAAGGTAACCTTCAAATGGGTGCCAGGGCACAAAGGAATTGAAGGAAATGAAAAAGCAGATGCTCTGGCAGTTATACTGGTCCTGAACCGGCAATTGGCACCACAAAATCATCGGTTAGAACAAAAATAAAGCAATGGGTGTATAGAGAACACAAAACCTACTGGCAAACTCTTCCGAAGCTCAGACACAGTAAGCTAATGGTACAACAACCATTACCTAAACTCACTGAAGAAATCATACAAACTAAACAGGAATCAAATCAGGCTAATAAATGGACTTATAACTGGACACTGTAGCCTGAGGAAACACCTTCACACAATGGGCATCCTCCAAGAAGAACTCATATGCAGACTTTGTGACGAGGAGAATGAAACCGCCACCTACATAATCTTTGAATGTGAGGCTTTACGCTGGTGGAGATACAGACAGATAGAGCCAGAAAACCCTATCTCTAAACTCACCAAAAGTAACACGGTGAAGAGGCTCCTAAATCTAATCAAGGTCACGAAACTTTTCACTGACTTGACAGACGAACAAGACAATACAATAAGCCGACGGCTGCAGTGTTCGGGCCACCTACCCCGGCCTGTTTATTCTGCATCTTAACCAACCAACCAACCAACCAACCAACCAACCAACCAACCAACCAACCAACCAACCAACCAAGTGATTGTATAAGTTATGTTTTTACTTCGCTGTTTACTCACCTAAATCAACTCGCTGTAGGAGGCAAAACCTTTTAGGGGTGCCATGTAAAATAGAAAGTTTGTAGGTACCTATTAACCAAAATCGCAAAAAAATATTTTTACCGGAAAATTCTTTGTACCAGTGCTAAATTTCAGGGGGGGGGGTGCGCCACTGAAAATATGCCCCTTTGAAATTTATTTGAAAATCAAATTCCCATGCATACCCCTTTGGAAAAATTCGAATTTTTGGATTTTGCAATGTTTGACTTTACCAATCAAAAGAGGAGATTAAAATTAGTGAAAAAGCATTTTTGCAACTTTATTTTTAGAGTTTCAAAGCCTTGTAAAAAAATAAACACGATTTTTACAATTTTTGGGCTCAAAAAAGTTCAATAATCTGACATTCTTTCACAAAGTTGCTGATTACTCGGTTATTATTGTAACAAATACAATGTGAAGTAACATATTCTGAATCAAAATTAAATTATCTTCAAGATAAAATAAGATTAAATTCTATATCTTAAATACTTCTGTAGATATTGAGGCTCAAAGTTGAAACTTTACCTCAAATTTTGCAAAAGCTTCCAGGCGTATTATCTTGAAAACGAAGCCCTTGGGCTCGGAATCTTAAATAACCTTTTTTGTAGCCCTTATTAAGAGCTACAATTTATGCCAATAGCTTCACTGGTTTCCAAAATATGGCCCTTTGAATTATTTTGCCATGCATACCATGCGTCTGTATGGAAAAATTCGAATTTTCAAATTTCATGGATTTTGCAATTTTTGACTTCACCAATCGAAAGAAGAGGTTAGAATTAGTAGAAAAGCATTTTCGGAACTTTCCTTTTTGGGTTTCAAAGCCTTGTTAAAAAATATAAACGATTTTTGCAATTTTTGGGTTCAAAAAATTTCAATAATCTGACATTCTTTCACAAAATTGCTGATTACTCGGTTATTATTGTAACAAATATGATCTAAAATTATATATTCTGAATCAGAATTAAATTATCTTCAAGATAAAATAAGATTCAATTCTATATCTTAAATACTGGTGAGGATATTGAGGCTCAAAGTTGAAACTTTACCTCAAATTTTGCAAAAGCTTCCAGGCGGATTGTCTTGAAAACGAAGCCCTTGGGCTCGGAGTCTTGAATAACCTTTTTTGTAGCCCTTATTAAGTGCTACAATTGAGCAAAAGATTCATGCCAATAACTTCACTGGTTTCCAAAATATGGCCTTTTGAAATATTTGGAAATTAAATTTCCATGCCTACCCCTTTGGAAAAGTTCGAATTTTTAAATTTTTGGATTTTGCAATTTTTGACTTTACTAATCAAAAGAAGAGGTGAAAATGAGTGGAAAAGCATTTACGCAACTTTGTTTTCAGGGTTTTAATGCTTGTAAAAAAATAAAAACGTTATTTGCAATTTTTGGGCTGAAAAAATTTCAATAATCTGATATTCTTTCACAAAATTGCTGATTACTCGGTTATTATTATAACAAATAGATGTACAATTATATATTCTGAATAAGAATTAAATAATCTTCGGGATAAAATAAGATTTAATTCTATATCTTAAATAATTTTGGAGATATTGAGGCTCAAACTTAAAAACTTTGTCTCAAATTTTTGCAAAACCTTCAAAGCCGATTATCTTGAAAATGAAGCCCTTGGACTCGAAGTCTTGAATAACCTTTTTTGAAGCTCTTATTGAGAGCTACAAATGCCAGAGTCCCAGCTAGAACCCGAAAAATGAAAATAGAGATAAAAAGTCAAAAAAGTTGACAAGAAACTTTTTCTGATAATTTTTCTTGGAATCTGATAATTTTGTTCTCAAATCCTGATAATTTTAAATTTGACATCTGACAACACTGAAATACATAATAAATTGGCGACGAGACCAGAGAAAACCCTTTACGATGGATGTTCAATACTTTGTTGGCTGCCCTCACGAAGACTCTGCAAGTTAATCAAAATACTACTACAGCTCAAGAATCCATTTCAATACTGAGAATTTTTTTTTTTATGAAGAACTTTACTGGTAGAGCAGACTATACTGATACTAAAAAGAAAGGATGGTTACTTCACACGATGGGGTAGGTACCAAAAGTCTACAACTTTGTTTAGGTACTCTAACATGTACAGATGAGCCTAAATCTAAAGATTATTCGACCTTGGTTTTTCTTTTGCAAACCCATCTAAATCCTACTTCAAGAATAATCGCAGAACAAAATCGGTTTACAAAACGTGTTCAACAAGATGGAAAAACTATTGCAAATTACGTTACTGAATTAAAAAAAAAAAAATACTACAATTTGTAAGTTTGTCTGTGATGCTTGTAACGCTTCCACGTCTGATGCCCATTTACGTCTTCAGTTCATTTTCATTAGTGGCCTGCGAATATCAAAAGAGCGACATATCAAAACGGCGACATTAAAACAGCGATATTTAAAAACAGCGACAATTCAAAACAGCGACATTCAAAACAGCGACATTTAAAAAGAGCGACAAATTAAAACAAGGATTTATCAAAAGAGAGACATATTAAAAGCGCCACATTTAAAAGGGCGACATCTAAGCAAAGCAGCGACATACCGAAAGAACGACATATCAAAAAAGCGACATCTAAACAAAAGAGCAATACATCAATTTAAATCAATAATAATCAAGAAAATGCAGAGTTACCCAAACTAACCCTTCCGCCTAGTGCGATCTAGTCCTCGTAAGTTAGCATTTTATTTGAAAAACAAAGCGCGATCAAAAGACGCTACGCTATAAGTAAATTACCTTTGTTTTTATTTTAAATAAAATGCTCACGAGGACTACATGGCACTAGGCGGACGGGTTATTTCGGGTTCATTTGTGCAAGTTTGCATTTTCTTGATTATTATTGGTTCAAATTGATGTCGCATTGCAGACTTATTCAAATTAATCCAAACTAACCCGTCCGCCTAGTGCGATCTAGTCCTCGTAAGTTAGCATTTTATTTGAAAAACAAAGTTAATTTAGTTATATTGAGCGTTTCTTGAGCACACGAATCAATATTAATCATGAAAATGCAGACTTATGGCCGGTATTATAAAACACTGAACCGATGGTTGAGTTTCAAACTCCTGTTGACTCCATGCAAATTGATAGGATTCAACCGCAGGTTGAAACTCAACCAACCGATGGTTGAGTTTCAACCTGCGGTTGTTTTATAATACCGGCCCTTACTGAAATTAACCCAAACTAACCCGTCCGCCTAATGCGATCTAGTCCTTGTAAGTTAGCATTTTATTTGAAAAACAAAGTTAATTTAGTTGTAGCGTAGCGTCTCTTGAGCACACTTTGTTTTTCAAATAAAATGGTAACTTACGAGGACTAGATCGCACTAGGCGAATGGGTTATTTTGGGTTAGTTTGCGATCTAGTCCTCGTGAACATTTTATTTACAAAAAACAAAGTTAATTTACTTATAGCGTAGCGTCTTTTGATCGCGCTTTGTTTTTTAAATAAAATGCCAACTTACGAGTACTAGATCGCACTAGGCGGACGGGTTAGTTTGAGTAAGTCTACATTGCGACATCAATTCGAACCAATAATAATCAAGAAAATGCAAACTTGCTCAAACTAACCCAAAATAACCCATTCGCTTACAGTCTATTTTTTTCCCAAGATAGATTTTGACAATAACAACTTTGAAACATAAACAATGCTGCTTATTGGTCGTAACCTGCCGTGTACTTGCACTTGACGAGGTATCGTTTTCCAACCATGTAAAAAGATACCTCACCTGCAAGGACACGGCATTTTGCAACCAATCAGAGCCACGCGGTATTGTTTATGTTTCAAAATTGACAATGTCAAAATTTATCTTGGAAAAAAATAGAGTGTAGTGCGATCAGTATCAGGGGGTCAGTTTGAGTAAGTCTGCATTTTCATGATTAATATTGATTCGTGTGCTCAAGAGACGCTCAATATAACTAAATTAACTTTGTTTTTCAAATAAAATGCTGACTTACGAGGACTAGATCGCACTAGGCGGACGGGCTAGTTTGGGTAAGTTTGAGTAAGTCTGCATTTTCTTGATTATTATTGATTCAATTTGATGTGTCGCTCTTTTGTTTAAGGGCTTTTAAGGGTCGCCGTTTTAAATTCCGCTCTTTTGATATGTCGCTGTTTTAAAGTATCGCGCTTTTGAATGTTGCTCTTATAATATGTCGCTGTTTTTTTAGATATTGCTGTTTTGCATGTCGCTGTTTTGATATGCCGCTGTTTTGAATATCGCTATTTTGATATTTTTTTTTATGTTTATTAACGGACTTGCCACTTTACTAAATCTACTTATACAAAATACACTTAATGTCACTATTTTGATGTGTCGCTTTTTCGATGTCGCTATTTTAAATATCGCTCTTTTGAACCGGAGCCGATTTCTCGAGACCGTTTCAAAAAACATACTTTTTCCTAATTTGTGATGCATATTCTAAATGGCCTGAAACTTTTATAGCCAAGTCCAAGTCTATGACTACTTTAAAGACAATTTCAATTTTACGAGGTGTTTTTGCACGTTTTGGCCTATCATTAACTTTGGTCAGTGATAATGGAGGAACTTCTACATCACAAGAATTTCAGAATTTTCTTAGAATCAATGGAATTATACATAAATCTACTGCACCTTATCATCCTACATCAAATGGTCAAGTTGAAAGATATGTGGGAACCATGGAAAATGGTACCTGATCCTGGAGATCTTGATTTGAAACTTCAAAATTTTCTTATACAATACAGAAAAATACCACACACTTCTACGAATCAGTCACCTTCTTAATAGATGTATGGAAGAGAAATACGAACTAAATTAGATATAGTTAGATTTCAAAAACCCATTGAGATGGCAAATCAAGCAGCTTCAGAATTTCTCATGGGGGAAACTGATCGAGTGAGAAATTTTGACAGTAGGAAAAGTTTTCTGTGGGAATTTTGTAAAGTTTTGAAAAGAGAAAGCAATCTTATTTATTTGATTGAAATGGAAGATAAAATAATCATAAATCAAATTGCCTCAACTAAAGTAGAGTGTCCAGTATCACAACCTAACGTTTGTTATGTTCCAGACATAAAACAAACTCTGGAAACAGAAAATACTACGGAGGAAAATAATGTAGGCGATTCATCGACGCAACATTTTTCTAGTATTGATCCTGAGCACAGCACAAGCTGAACAATAAATAACGATTTGATACCAGAAGTTTCTGTTTCAACACAAAATACATTAGGTGACCAAAAAGTTTCTTCCATGGATAGTGCTAACCAAAACATGCCAACCTTCTTCCAATCAAAAACCAAACCAAATCAGATTACAGACAATGCTGAGACATTGCGAAGAGGTACCAGAATAAGGAAAAAACCAGAAAAACTGAGCCTTTAAATTTGTCAGGGAGGATTTGTAGTGCCCACTATTGTAATAATTAATCTGTTAATTGTTGTTGTAATGTTCTGTGTATGTAATTCAGATTGATGAATGTGTCAATAAAGTTAATACTGGATTGTCAGAAAACTTATAATCTATTGTATCATTTTACGTTTATACCCAAAGCAAAAACATAATACACTATTATACCTACCTAAACAAATAGTTCAAAAAATATAAGGGAAATATTGTGTTTTTTAGTATGTTTCATTATAAATTAAAAAATTAGCCGGTATTAAAATTTTTATTATATATATTTAAACACCCTAACAGAGGTTAAGTCAATAAGATTTTATCCTAAGATTGCATCAGCTTTTTGATTACAATAAGTTTTTTACTGCATATCATTTCAAAATCAGAAAAAGATTCCAGAAACTTCAAAACCCATTGTTCTAATGAATGCTTATAATAAGAGAGATTTATCCTTTTATCAGAGATTTATTTCCTTAATCATGTTATCACTTATTTACTGGCCCCTTTCACGAGATATCAGTGTGATCTCGTGCCGATCTCGTGTAGGTACAGCAGGTACCTACTTTCAATTATCGACACGAGACATTAGCACGATATTTTTGGTTGGTATTTGTTGCAAAAACAGAATTTAATTATTAACTTTTGTGGACGCAAATAATTAAGATAAGATTATGAGAATTTTGCGGATTAACAACGGCAGACATTTTTAATTTATCCTTACTACGAATACTCGTTGTTGGAGGTTTTTATGAATTTATTATTGTGAATAAAACAGGCAAATTCATTTTTGCCTAAATTGTCTATTTACAATGTTTGCCAGAACCAGCATATTTACACATTATACCTAATGGTATTGACAATATGAGATGTTGGGTATTTTTGTTTTAATTTCATTTGATGGGATTTTTGCTCAAACTTTTCCGATCATAAAAAATTGCGAAAAATATCTGATTTCTCTGGAAATGATGATGCTTTAGATGAATTTTAGTTGAATCTTCTACAATATTCAATGTTTTTTCGTAAAATTTATATATATTTTTTTGTATACTTTCAACACAGCGGAAAACTTGACATGATTGGGAAAGTCCACACAAAACAATGTTCTTTTGTGGCTTATTTACATTTATTTTAAATGGTCAAATCGTTCATTTCACAAATTTGGAATCGGATAAGTAGGTATCTTGTTTTCATTTGAATAGGTTTAAAACCTTTGAACTAAATATAACAGAGATATATGACGTACCAAAACGAATCAATTCTTAATCAAACCGGTAAAATTTGTCCTTGTAATGAATGATTTACAAAAGAATTAAAACAATACGGTATTTCACAACAACAAAAAACCATGCCATCTATAATATTTCCGGTTTTTAAGGTGAATTTGGGGACATAATAGGTATCTATATTAATAAATTCTACCAATCAAAGCAATATAGCATTTCCGATCTTTGATAATTTGTTGAGTTGAGTAATACCAGTTCTTGACAATATATCAATTTTTATTGTCATAATCATGGCATTACAAAATTATTAATAGACGTATTGTAGAAATTCAAATCAATTAAGATACCTATTCTATGCACTAGAAATACAACTTCCCGTCTCGATAAATAAATCTAATTTCTATAGAATGTGTAATAATTGAACCAGCTATCTCATTAGCGACCTTCAACAACGTTTTTGAACTAGCGATGCATAAATTTCATTAAATAATTTTTCTATGTATTTGGCAAAAATTTAACACTGATTACCTTAATGACAAATTTCTAAATACCAAAGAGATTAGATTTACAATGACAATGCTTCTTGAAGTAAAGTGGTACGTGATCAAAACCAAAAACATCTAACATTAATTTGGTAATGACATAGGTATTTAAATAATGCATACCTTAAGCTCTTATCAATGACATTCAATTTGAATATGAGCATAATATAGCAATTATTAAACTAGAGGATGTGTCGATTATCCAGTAACAGGAAATTTTACAAAGCTTGAATGCAACAAAGCATTGCTAAATGCCCAGTGAAACCTTAAGAAGAATGACAATGGTGAAATACAAAGTTGATAAAAAAATCAAGTTTTAAGGTTGATCACCCTTGGAAATAAATAATAATGTTATTCAAACAAAATAAACATATCCATAGATCTTATCTTCAATGACAGTGAAAAATGTGGACCAACTCCATCATTGTATAAAAAATTATATCCAAGTTGTAATTCAATTAATATTTATCGAATCAAGATCGACAGTTTAAAAAGTTATGGTAACGAATATAGCGATTGTTGTTATAGTTGTTTATTCTAAGCCTCTCCCAAACCCAAATACAATGGAAATTTCAACAATGAAAAAAAAAAAGAGAATAGTTCAACGACCTCCAAGCCTAAATCCTATTGCAAGAATTTGCTATGCTAGTTTTAGCTACCTACACTAATACTGAATTGACTATAGGTAATTTCAACTTAAAACTCATTAATACAATGTTTAACTGAAAAATGTCTCAGATAATACACGGTTTTTCACAAGTGCAAAAAAAGTTTGGTTGTAAATAAGCCTCGAAAACAACCGCTACCTTGGTTTCGACCTTGTTTGATAAAAATGCAGTACCTATTACCGTGAAATTTACATTTTCAGGAAAAACTGCATTGACCTTTGATATCATTAACATTTTTCTGAAGTCGCATTGCGCGACTGAAAACAACCGTTTGGTAAGAGGCCTTCTAAAAAGTTGGGATTTTTAACTTGTCTGTTTCAGTCAATTTGAATGCCTCGGAAACCTTACAAGACTTCAATTTTCTATTTCATTTGTGTGGTATTTTCGGATTATTGTTTTTTGATATTGATGGAACCATAGTGACATATGCTACTTGATACATGTTACCAAAGCTCAGCATTTATTTCCGTCAAATGTGAAACACTTCTGGTCATTTATAAGATCTTTGAAGGGAGATGCAGGCTTGCCGAACTAGATGCACTTCAACAATATTCGTTCTTCGAACCCTCAACAGATTGCTGAGCTGTTTGCCACACACTTCAAGAATTTTTACTCTGACCACAAGGATGTTGAGATCAAAGAAGACTACTTAGTCCCTTTTTGGACACACTCTACATTCTTTCATCATCTCTTTACGATCGAGGAAATACAGAGAACAATTCTGGATGTCGATGCCTCAAAGAGTCCTGGAACGGATGGTCTCTTCCCAGTGTTTCTTAAAGGCTGTTGCACATCTCTAATGGAACCTCTGAACCATATTTTCCAACTTTCTTTCGATACTGGGATTTTTCCCAGAATTAGAAGTGAGAAAATCTCAACGTTTTTCCCCATCCACAAATAATCAGGAGCACTGATGTGAATAATTATAGAGGAGAATCTCTAAATAGTATCGCACATTCCTAAAATTATGGAATCCATACTAACAGACAATGTGTATGCATGTTTTAGTAATTACATTGCTTACGAACAGCACGGCTTTTGCAAGGGAAAATCCACTGCTACAAATCTTGCTGTCTACCAACATTTCACAACGAATCAGGAAAACAGGTGGACGTGATCTTCACGGACATTTGAAAGGCCATTGATAGTGTCTGCTATAAGTTGCTAAAAAAATTCTCAGATATGGGCTTCGGTGCAAGTTTCGTAAAATTTATAAAATCGTACCTAACGAAAACATGTTAAAGAGTTAGTGTGTGCAGTGCAGTATCCCAAAAATTCATAGTTCCATCCGATGTCCCTTATCGGACCGATTCTGTTTGTTCTTTTAATAAATGACGTCATCCAATATTTCCAGTCATCCCTCTGCTTACTATATACGCTGACGACTTGAAGTTGTTCTCAGTTTTGGACGGGCCCGCTGGATTTGGACGAGTCCGTCGCTTGGTGCAACTCAAATCTTCTCAAACTGAATGTTACTTAGTGCAAACATATGATCTTTCACAAGACCATAAATCCTATACTGCCCATATATACCATCAACAGCGCCAATATGGAAACAGTCGACACTTTCAGAGACCTCGGAGTCACCTTCGAAAAAGACTCAACTTTCAAAAAACACATCGACAACATAGTCATAACAATTCCAGACTTCTAGGTTTCATCAAACGAAACACCAGAGACATATATGATACGTAGTCCATTATCTGTCTATATACAAGAAGTAAATTCGTGAATAAAGAAAATGTTAGAAGATAACATAATCAGACCATCCTGTAGTCCCTGGACATCTCCTGTGTGAAAGTAGTTGCCGCAGGCATACAAAAATGGAGAATGGTCATTGATTATCAAAAGATAAACGAAAAAACTATTGATGGTAGATATCCATTACCTAATATCACTGATACATTAGACCGACTTGGTAATTATTTTATGACATTAGATTTAGCCTCTGGCTTTCATCAAGTCGAGATGCATGAAAATTCGATACCCAAGACAGCATTTAATGTTGAAAATGGTCATTACGAATTTAACAGAATGCCCTTCGGATTAAAGAACGCACCAGCAACATTCCAAAGAGTGATGAATAATGTATTACTAGAATTACAGAATAGATATGTCTAGTATACATGGATGATATAATAATTTTTTCCACTTCACTTCATGAACACGTGAAAAATTTAAAGAAAGTATTTGAGAGACTCGAGAAGTTTAATTTAAAAATACAATTAAACAAATCAGAATTCCTACACAAGACAGTCGAATTATTAGGACACGTAATTACACCAAATGGAATAAAACCGAATCCAAAAAAGATAATGGCAATTAAAAAATTCGCAATACCAAAGACGGTGAAAGAAATTAAATCATTTTTAGGATTAGTAGGTTATTACCGAAAATTCATAAATAATTTTGCCAAATTGACCAAACCAATGACATCTTGCCCAAACAATGCAATTGAAGCTATTTTAACTCAAGGTCCTGTCGGAGCTGATATTCCCGTTGCATATGCGTCTAGAACCTTAAACCCAGCTGAATGTAATTATTCGACGATTGAAAAAGAACTTTTAGCCCTATGGGCAACAAAATATTTTTGACATTATCTTTTTGGTAGAAAATTCACAAATTTTTCAGATCACAAACCTATACAATGGCTATTTAATGGTGAAGAACCGAGTTCTAAAGTAGTCCGATGGCGATTGAAATTATCCGAATTTGATTATGAGATCAAATACAAAGAAGGAATATTGAACATAAATGCAGACGCACTATCAAGAATTCCTGCAATACAACTTCATACCATTCAAAAATAAGATCCAGATGCCAGACTAACATCTTCAGATAAAGAATTTCACAGAAAATTAGGAGTAATGCTTAAAGATACAGCATTATGTATTGATACTTTACAGACTCTAAAGTATGTCTTCCTAAACAAAGCGAGAAAGCTTAACAGAAAGAAATGACAATGTCTGAATCATCTCAATCAACAAAAACAGGATCAGAAAAAGAACCTGAAGAGGAACCTAAGAAAGAAAGACCCAAAATAAAAATATTATCCCAACTAATATTATCTACCTACCTTCAAGAAAAGAAAAGAAAAAAATTCCCATAGAAATAGGAGAATCTTCAAAAACTCAAAAAAGTGAAAGACAAATAACACCTTCGGATGACGAAACGAACAGTTTCAGGTTTCAGCTTTGTCGGAAAATTAGCAAACAATACTTACGTCTATGGAAAATCCAATATTAGGTGCTCCATATACAAGAAAATGTAAATATATTTGGAAATCAATATTGTATTTTGATATTCCAATAATAACACAATTAGAAAAGAGATAATCAAACTTTTTGGTAATAAAAAGAGAATAATTTTCTTCCTATCAAATAATCCAACAACATCACAAATTACTAATTTAGTAAAGGAATACATGCCACCTGGTATTTATTGCCTTCATTTCCTAAATAAATCTTCAGAACCTATTGTAATACAAGCATTACAAGAATCGTTTAATTCGAATTCATTTACCTTGTACATCTCGAACTCTTCATTAGAAGACATCACAGAAGTTGATCTTCAACAAAAGAAAATTCAGCAATCTCATGAGACTGAAACCTTTCATAGAGGAATCACTGAAAATGTTGGCAATGTTGCAGCCTTAAAGAAAAGATTCTATTGGCCCAATATCGAGAAAAACGTACAGAATAATGTCAAAGTATGCGAGATATGCAATAAAACCTAGTATGAACGATAACCATACAACATCATATTCAAACCAACACCCATTGGTACGAAACCCTTCGAGTATAATTATAATGACAATAATCAATAATCAGAAATTTCTGACCATTATTGATAGCTTTTCAAAATTTGGTCAAGCCTCTCCTGTAAATACGAAAACAGCTCTAGGGATAACATCACAGTTATTGAAATATTTTAGGGATCATGGAATACCACAAAAAATCACATCAGATAATGGAGCAGAGTTCAAAAATGCTATGATGGCCGATCTTTGTACATTATACAAAATTGAGTTTCATACACAACTCCAAGAAATCCGAACTCGAATAGTCCAATCGAAAGATTCCATTCGACACTACGTGAAAGTATACCGAATTTAAAACTCCAAAACCCGAATAAGATTTTTATTGATCTAATGACAATCGCTATATTGAATTATAACAGCAGTACTCATAGTACAATGAATCACACCCCTTTTCAAGTGATTAAAGGCGATTTGAATTATGCCATAACCATTTAACACAAAATTAGCTGACAAATGACTATATAATAATTTTGGCAGAATCCCTTGCAAATTTGAATAAAGGAATTCAAGAAAAATCGTTAGCGAAACAAACAAAGTCTTTAGAATCACGCAATAAAAATCGTGAATCCGAACCAGCATTAAAAGATCCAATCTTCGTAAAATAATTTAATAGAGACAAGATAAGTCCGCGTTATGATAGCAAAACACACGCTTCGCTAAACAAAATGTTAAAGGACAAAAATTTATTTCAGGTACTCCGAGATGAATCGTGGTTATATAGTTTGGTTAGAGATAGGATTGTATGTGGAATAGAGGATACTAAAGTAAGAGATAGGTTGCTCAATAAGATTTGACAAAATGTGTGAATATCTGTAGAGCGTCGGAGTTAGCTGAACTTCAATCAAAAAAGCTAGAAATTGAGACAAATGTTAATATTGTGAGGAAAGCAAAAAAATCAGGACAATACAGAGAGTTTACTTCACAAAAAGATCAATATGAAGCCCGAAATCAAAGTGGAAATAGCTTTAGAACAAAATCAGAAAATAGAGTTGATAAGGAACAGTGTGGCAACTGTGGATATTTTCGTGGTTCAAGATGTAGATATAGAAGACAATGTAAAGCATGTAACAAGTTTGGTCATTTTCAAAAGTACTGTCGTGAAAGGTCATTTTCAAAAGTACTGTCGTGCAAAAAGAAACATGACTCAAAATTTATATTCAGTAGAAGCTGATGATGAAGAGCAGGCAGTGTCGGGCTGGGGGTCATTTGGCCCACCGGGCAAATGATGAAGTGGCCCACGCAACCCAAATCCCATTCAATAAAAATAATTTGGATAATTATTTGTTGAATCTGGTACCTAGTTATAAATTATAGGCATAAAAGTAATAGGTACCCAAGTACTTTAGGTTTACTGCACTCTTACTTTGCCAAATGGGCAAAGTAATTTATTACTACCAAGAAAGTTGGCTGAGGTACTCCAGTGACCAATATTGAGCAAATGGAGCTTCGTTTTTAGGGTGTCCGACTAACTCTCACAGCGTAAAGTGGGGTGGGTTAACTCAAAAAGGCGCCACCTGTTTTACTTCTCTGCAGACAAACGAAGCTACCGATCATCGCTTGAAATCCACTCTGGTGCATGATTCTTATTTGCCAAAAAAGAATAAATCAATAAAGGCAGGGATCAGCTGGGGCGCAACAAAATTGAATTAATTTAACTTTGAGGTTCAGGTTTCAACTCTTGTAAATAATGAACAATCTAGCTAAATTAAATTAATTCAATTTTGGTGCGCCTCAGCTGATTGCTGATTAAGATTAAGTGTTTTCTGTTTTGGTTTATAATCGGTAGCATCGTTTGACTGCAGGGAAGTAAAACAGTTGGCGCCTTTCTGAGTGAACCCACCCCACTCTACCCTGTGAGAGTTAGTCGGACACCCTAAAAACGAACCTCCAATTGATCGATATTGGTCATTGGAGTACCTCAGCCACCTTTCTGTGTAGTAATAAATTACTTTGCCCATTTAGCAAGGTAAGAAATTGGCGCCTAACGTGGTGCCCGAACCCACGACCCTAAGATTAAAAGTCTTATGCTCATGGAGTCCAATGTGTAATGGTCCTGCTTATACATTTTTTTTTTTTGGTAGTTCCAGGTAGAAAATGGAGTTGTATTATACGAATATCATTCCTAAATCAATAACCTGAGGAAAACCTATTTGAATCTTAAATTTTTTAAAACGTCTACTATAGAAAAAGGGGTGAATGTTGCAACCATGTTTGCGCTGTGGAGTTGAGGGTTGAACGAAGGCGCGTCACAGGGAACGGTACCGAAGGAAGGCAGAAAAGAGAAACCAAGGAAGAGGTTTGGGTCCGCCATTGTTGATTATCCAATTTCTTTTATTTGTATTAAACTTCATTGTCAAGTTGCGAGTGTATGTTTATTGAATGTAGTGTGTGGAATTGAAATTTCAGTACAAGGACAAAGGACGGTACCTAATTTAAACTTTTATCGACTCACAATTATTTATTAAAATGACAGTGTGTTTTGATTTTTGAAGAATGTTAGATCGAGGGTTTCTCTGCCGTGCTCTTTCCCCCCGTGAGTTCCAGGACGAGAACGATAGAATTTACTTTACCTAATAATAAAGTAGACGTTCCACAAATTTTTCGTTTATTTTTCATATCAAAACTTCCCTTAAATTTCAATGATTCTAATTTTGCTATTATCGGGTGCATGTCTAGTAAGTAAAATTGAGTAAGCTTTCACAACGTAGGTCCTATTTGTTTCTTTTTCATTTCGTTTTTTCAGAAGTTTTGTTTGAAAAAAAAAAAGAGATAATAAAATTCAAATCCTTAAATCTTGCTGAACGAACCCGGGTATGTTATACTACAAATCCTTGGAAATTTGAACAGCCTAGCATTAGCTCTTCAGGGTCCTTATTCTTGAAACAGGGGAGCAACGTTCCCAGGAGAACGAGTGTTCTGTCTTTGTCACTTATATTGCCATTTGCATATCATTGAGAAAGACAGTACCTAGTTCTCCTGGGAACGTTGCTCCCTTGTTTCAAGAATAAGGACACTGATGATATGAAAGGGGTTATTTAAATTTCAAGACCCCGTATTTTGGAAACGACCCAGTTCCGACCATCGATGTCCCATCTCAAACTACTTTTCTATGGTTCCTCTATACATATACCCTAACAATCAAGTCAAAACCAAAACCAATGTGAGGATGTAGCTTTTTTTACAAATTCACTACCTCCTGCCTCTGTATTTCTAAAAATCAACAACGGGTATGTCAGTTCAATTCAAATTCACTGATATGCAGCGGGCGATTTCTACGCGACTTCGGCTTTAACGTTTTCAGAGCAGAAGGGAGTTGATATTGATATGATAGATAGTTGATTTTTTATAAGGACGGTGGATTACGCGAAATAACGTATAATTTGATGATCAATGGCGTGAAGAGTGAGATATTTGAAATTATTTTTATAAATATTCGAATGGCCCACCTGTCGAAGACGTCACCTGGCCCATCGTGATTTTGCCCGGTTACCCGGTGGGCCAGTCCGACACTGAGAGCAGGAAATGTTTATAGGCACAGTTCAGAAAGTAGGACAAGTAGGTTTAGTTGGCTAGATGCAAAAAGTAATGGTCAATACTGAGGAAATTTGTTTCAAAGTGGACACTGGTGCTGATGTTAAGGTTTTGAACTTGAGAACTGCTAAAGAACTTAATGCTGAAGTTCAGTCATCCAATACAAAGCTATTGAACTATGAAGGCTCTTTAATGGGTGTTCAGGGACAAACTACACTTATCTGTGAAACTAATAATAGAAAACACAATGCAGTGTTCATTGTAGTCAAATTTAATGCTCCATGCATAATTGGTCATCCATTTATTGAGATGTTCAATCTGCTAAAGAGAGTAGGATCGGTAGAACAGGAAGACAGATATGTGATTGATAGTCTAGTAAAAAAATACGACCATATTTTTAAAGGCATTGGTGAATTGACAAATTCATATAAAATTGAGTTGGAGAAAAAGGTAGAGCTAGTTGTAGAACCTCCAAGAAAAATTGCAATCAGCCTTCAGCAGTCAGTTAAAGGTGAGCTAGATAAAATGGGCGTTTTGAGAAAAGTGACTGAACCAACTGAGTGGTGCAGCTCTATGGTCATTGTAAAAAAGCCAGACAATAGTCTTCGAATTTGTTTAGACCCACAAAATCTGAATAAAGCCATAGTACGTGAGTGGTATCAGCTTCCAACTTTTGAGGAAATTGCATCCAAGACGGAAGGGGCAAATATTTTTTCAATACTGGACGGCAATAAGGGCTTTTATCAGTTCAAGTTGCATGAAGAAACTGAAATACTTACATTTAATGCTGAGTGTTATGGGCGATATTGTTATAGGAGAATGCCTTATGGACTGTGCTCTGCATTGGAAGTTTTTCATCGTACATTCAAAAATATTTTTGATGGACTGGAAGCAGTGTTAGAGCTAAACGTGCCAATGTTCGTTTCAATCGACTCAAGTGTAAATTCGGGATTAGTGAAGTAGGTTATGTCACATGTTTACAAAATAGCTATTTACCTAACAACTCATTTTCCGCACGCATATCAGTGCGGAAAATCGATTTTTCCGCACGGCTGTAGGAAAAATGGTTTACGTCCTAATAAAGACAAGGTGAGTGCTATTTTGCAAATAAACGATCCAAAAAACAATAAAAAAACTACAGATTTTGCTAGGAATGGTTACCTATGTATCTAAGTTTTTGGTGGATGTTACCAGCAGGGATGAGACAACTGTTTAAGAAAGATGTAGAGTTTATTTGGTCTGATAAAGAAACATCTGATTTCGAAAAACTTAAAAAAATCCTCACATGTGCACCCGTACTAAAATATACAGAGGTTGTTTTGTCAGTTGATAGGAGCTGTGCTGTTACAGAATAATTTGCCTGTAGCCTATGCCTCTCGAGCATTGACTGCTACTCAGAAGGCATGGGCTCAGATTGAAAAATAATTATTGGCAGTAGTGTACGGATGTGAGAAATTCCATCAATATGTTTATGGAAAAGTAGTAGTGGCTGAAAGTGATCATAAGCCTTTGGAAAATATATTTAAAAAGTCATTGAATGACACACCATTGAGATTGCAAAGGCTTAGGTTGCGCTTATTGTAGTTCGTTATAAACCTGGTAAAGATTTATTGTTAGCTGATGCCCTTTCTAGGAACTAGATATAGAAGTAAATGCACATGTTGGTATGATAATTAATGCTTTAACAATTACAAAAACCAAGTGTCAAATGTTCAAGAAGGAAACATCTCTTGATCCTGATTTGTCATTGTTAATTTTCTATATCCAAACTGAATGGCCACCTTATGAAAATATTCCAGTTAATTTAAAGTTCTATCATTCAATCAGAGATGAATTGTATGTAATTGATAATCTTCTTTTTAAAAATAATCTATACCATTTCCAGCAATGTTTCACACTAGTGAAATTTGATTTCAAAATAATGAAAACTAAATTCACATCGGTGAAATCTAATTTCGCACAAATGAAAATTGATTTCAAAGTAACAAAAACTAATTTCTCACAAACGAAATTTAATTTCACATTTTCGAAAATGAATTTCAAACTGACCCTAATTTAATACTCATTTTTCAAACATTTCTTATTTTAATTATAAAAAACATCAACCATCAACAACGTTATTTATTTCACCCCAATGCAATAAACCCACTGAGTTTATGAATGGCAATAATAATTAAAATTATTTAAATAAATTAAATTTCAGTTTCGCGAATCACGTGGAAAGGTTATTATGCAGCTGTCTTTTAAGAGTGGACAGACTTAGCTGAAGTTTATTTATTTAAATAATTTATAATTATTGTTATTATTAAACCATGGTAGTCAATGAATAATTGAAAAATATATTTTTTTTTGCAATTGTGAGATAGAATTTTTGTTCTCCTTCAATGTATAATGAGGAAGTTGCATAATGCGAAATGTATTTAAAGTGAAGCAAAATACTTAGAAAGTATATTTCTATTTGTAAATCCTTTTTATACTGAACCACTAATAAATAATTAATTATTCAGATATTGAATATGTTCGCGAAAACGCTCTCAAATTAGTTATGACGTCATGGAACGATAGATCAACAAAAGTGTGGTCATGTCAACGTAAGACGGACATACAACACAATGGGTAAGACAGGGATCACAGAGACTTGTTTTGACGGATATCGTCTTGTGACGACATTGATCTAAGACTACGTGTTGGCGCGAAGAGTTATTTTGAATTTCTATATTTTTTTACAGAAAAACTATTAGTTGAAAAATCAAAATTTATGTGGCAAGTAAATTTTTATAATGTAGAGAATTCAATAAGAGAAAAAAAAAATCTGCAAATTCCTCATTATTATTGTTGTTTCATGATTGTATTTTATGTTAACTAAACTCAGTGGGTTTATTTCATTAGAGTAAAATAAATAACGTGGCTGATGGGGCATTGATTTATTTTATTTTCGTACAAAAACTTTTGTTTTGATTGTTGATTATTTTAGCAAATTTTTAGAGACCATGGAATTGAAAAATGAGTCTGCAGAGGCTGTTATAACTGTTTATCTGCCAGATCCCATCGTTAGTTTATTCTGATGGGGAACCTCAGTTTGCGAGTTTCAAATTTCAAAATTTTTCAAAAACTTGGAATTTTAAGCATATAATGTCAAGTCCATACTTTCTCGTTCTAATGGTATTGCAGAAAGGCATGTGGGTATTTTTAAAACAATGCTCAGAAAGGCGGAACATAGTGGACAAGATCCGTAAGTATATCGTTTTGCTAGAATATAGGAATACCCCTATAGATTTTGACATAATTATATCTCCCAGTGAAATTATGTTTGGACGTAATGTGAATGTCTTTCTTCCAGTACCAGAAAATTTTTCACAAAATATAAGTAATGGCAAGGAAATTGTAAATAACAAAAAGGTTATTCAAAAACATTTAGAACCCAAGCAGGTTTTGAATAAGCATTATCATGACATGAGAAATTATGCTAAACCCAATGTTTTCAATAAAGGGGAGGTAGTACATATTAAAGATAATGTCCATGATATGATTGAAGCCAAAATAGTGAAGGAGGGTAATACACCACGTTCTTATCAGGTTCAACTACCTACAGGCCATGTTGTCACGAGAAATAGATATAATATTTATGGAGCGTCGCCTAGATAGAAGCTTAAGGTGGTTGGATCTGGTTGGATCTTTGCCATATATGTCTCTAGCTTTTGGAAATATTTTTGTGGATTTGACCTTGGTGAGCATAAACATAGTATTCCTAATATAATTTGTCTCTGCAGTATTAAGTACATTGTTTTGCAGTTTGGATTATGTTGTGCTAACGCCAAGAATTAAACCAAGTATTACCCTATTTAGACTTTATTTTGTGATCTTATCTTGATATTGTAAGATAAGTGAAGCTTTTGATACCCGATTTTGACATTTGTATTTTGCTTTAGGCAAGTACATAACCCGATTTTGACTTTTTTTTCTACCTTCAGTAGAGTTTTTTTGAATTTTTCTTGTGCGTTTGTGGTTTGTGGTTAATAAGAAATCTTCCAGCTTTCTTATTTCTTTTTGGAAGGGGGTAGTGTAACGTTCTCAATTTCTTGGCTAATAAGCTAAGGTAGCAGTACCGGTTATCGGCCACTTAAGGGCAAAGTCCAACTTCAGATGATTGTAAAAATTGCATTTGAACATAGATTATGAGATAAACTGCATTTGCGGTTCGCTAATTTAATTACCTGTAAGTCCAATTAATTAGATGGGGAAAGAATTTTACTAGTTTTCGTAAAAACAATTAAATATGAAGTTAATACCATAAGTACCAATAATCGGACACCCTAAAAATGTAACGTCCGGATTATCGGCCTAACTGTGTCCTAGTTATGGGCCATGGGTTATAGCAAGATTAATACTTAAACAATCATCATGAAACAATTTATGATATTTTTTGTAATTTTATTTTGAACAGAAAATACTAGTATGACACTGAGTATACAACTGAAAGTATATACTTAAACATAAATTAAAAATCTTTTAATTCAGGAACTGCATAAAAACCTCTCTTATTTATAATTTTTGGTTTTTCTATTTTAATTATCACATCTTCTCTTTGGTAATTGAGAACATCTTCTTTGGCAGGCCATCTCCAGTTTTGACCGCTCGACTCCATTGCTTTAACTGTATACTCCTTGCTTTGTTTCTCGCATAGTATATTAGTGACGCATCCTGGGAAATGAGCCTCATTATACTTTACAATAACGTAATCCCCTACATCTATCTCAAAATCAGTTGAAACAACCTTTTTTTCAGTTTCAGTGTCACTGTCGGATGAAACTGCTGTGATTTTAGTTGCTTTCCCTTTTTTCCTTCTTCCCATTGCATTTTGTTCTTTTAGTATCCTTTTTTGTTGTTCTTTCTCCAGTCGAGCTTTTTTGCGTTTCTCTTTCTCTTCCAAACATTTTTCTTTTTTTTCCAATTTCTTTCTTTCGTATTGTTGCCAATCTTCTGATACAACAACTGCTGGTATTTTTTCTTTAGGTTTCTTAGTTAACTTGTTTTTCTCTTCAGGTGGCGTTTTCCAAAATAAGACCTTTTTAAATGGAGTTGGGACATTCGGCATGTTTTCCTTAGTGATCTCTGGTGACTTTTCCAATGTTTCAGCAGCCGATATGTAATTATTTTCATGTTCCAAGGTTTTATAAGTCTCTTGCGATCTAGGTTCAATTGCGTCTTCTCGATTTTTCTGGATTGAACTTGCTGGATTATCAATCTCGTTTGTTGGCTGTGCTTCCTGGCTGGATTGATTATTTTCCTTTTCATTACCTAGGCTCAAGATTGCAGTTGGAGGAGAATTGTTTTCTAAGAAGGGAGAGCTTGAAATTATGTCTAAATCTAAATCTTCAGCAGTCAGATTCATATCATAGTTATTATTTCCATTTTCCAAGATTTTATCAGCCTCTTGCGATCCAGGTTCAATTGCCTTTTCTCGATTTTCCTGGATTGAACTTGTGGGATTATCAATCTTGTTCAATGTCTGTGCTTTCTGGCTGGACTGATTATTTTCCTTTTCATCACATAGGCTCGAGAAAGTATCTGGAGAATTGTTTTTTAACAAGGAGGTACTTGAAAATATGCCTAAATCTAAATCTTCAGCGGTCAGATTCAAATCATTGTCGTCGATCAGGTTTAAAAGTGACGAATTTACTTTATAATTTTCATCTGTCAAACCTAGAACTTCTTTGGCTTTAGCAATCTCTGTAAATAAAGCTATTTCTGCTTCTCTGTCTGGCTCTGGCTGCTCTAGGGCTATTATTTCTATCACGTCATCTTGATGGTCCATTTCTACTAGCTGGGAATTTTGATTGTGTTCTGGGAATGTTTGTCTTTCTTGATTATTTGAATCAGACTCCTGAATTTGTTCTTCCTGAATTGTTAACTGTAAATTGGTATCCTCAAAATCATCAGTTTGTTTTTGGTTTTCATTTAAAAATTTCCAAAAGTAAAATAGATTTGTATCTTCTACATCTCCCATCCATGTGTCAGCTGAAGATTTGAATACCGCCATTTTATCTTTGTTATGCTTTTCGAAGAAAGCCAAAAACGATTTTGGAATAGTTTCGACATTTTCTTTGGGTTTACTATTTTCAGCAGTAGAAGTTTTGAAAAATTTATCAAACTTAATATTGTTAGGATTGAACGGAGCAAGTCCACAAGTCCTAAAACCATTTTGTATTATGATCGGAAAACGATCTCTAAGCTGATTGAGTAATCGATCTAAAACGGGGGCAAATAATTCCCTCGAAAGTTTGGAACCATTGTTTTCCATTCGCCACTGCGCAACTGTCTTCTTCCATGCCATTTTGAGGGGATGAAATACTGCCACATCCAAGGGCTGGAGTATATGCGTAGAGTTTGGATATAAACTAATTAAAACAATTTCGTTCCTTGAACAAAAGTCGCTTAATTGCATCGTGAGATGTGATCGATGACCATCTACGAATAAAAGAATTGGCATCTTTATCTTGTTTGTTTTAAGCCAAGGAAAAAATACGTTTGCAATGTACTCAAAAAACGATTGCCCAGTCATCCAACCACTATCAGATTTTCCTACTCCCCAAGTCTTAGGTACTTTGTCAACTATGGCCTTTGGAACCCGTTTATAGGAATACATTATTAGCGGAGGTAGTAACTGACCTGCTGCATTGCACATAAATAATGTAGTTAAAGATTCTTTCTCGTCATTATTTGAAACAGTATATACAGTTTTTTCACCCTTTTCTGTAAGTACTTTTTCTCCTTTTGGACATAAAGACAGCGCCGTCTCATCACAGTTATAGATTCTATTCGGCTCTTCGATATTTAGATTATGATCCTTCAAATAGGCTGCAACTTCTTCGAACCATCGGCGAATTTACATTTCACTGACATCAGCTCTCAAACCAGAAAGATTTTGGGGTACTCTCTTAGTTATTTGAGGATGCCGTTTTAAAAAGTTCTCATACCAATGTCGGCTTGGTCGATCATTTGGAAAGGGATTTTCTCGTTTCAGTTCACGCACCAGTAGCTGAACGCTATCCGCCAATTGTGTCTTGGTTATTGGAAAACCAGCTTTTGCCGAGCTTAAAATCCACAACACTAAGTGATCTTCTTCTTCGGCGCTGAGAATCGTGGTAGGCCCCATCTTTCTCTCTATAGGTGTTTTTCCAGCTTTCTTATCTGTCAATGTTGATTTTGGAACCCCAAATGTCTTACTGGCTTTTCGGATGGACACTCCACTATTAACAGCCTCTATTGCTCGCTTCATGGCATCTTCCGAGTATTGGAGTCTTTTTGCCATTTTAATTTTCAAAACCTGAGAGGAAAAATAATTAACCCTGTTTAATGGTTAATTTTTATCGATTTTAGAAATGCTTAAAAAAAAATACAAACAAGAGAAACAAATTTTGTACAAGTTACTTAATACTTTCAGTATAGCCGATGATTGGGACTTTATGGTTTATCATAAGAAACCTAATATCGGTCACAATGTCCATTTTATCGGCCACCCTTTGTCCCTGTTATCGTCCTAGTTCTTTAAAAAATATTTAGACAGCTTATTTGAAGAAAAATGGTAGGCCGATAACTGGGTAGGGTAAACTTCGTACTTTTCGGAAATAGTTGGCGAATTTATATTCAAGTAGTTTAATTGTTATATTAATTTATTTATTCAATGAAAAATGTTACTCAGAGTCCCTATCATCGGCCAGGCGGACGATAACTGGAACTTGACTATTTTCCAATGTCCTAGTTATCGACCACCCAGAAAATAAATTATTTTCTTCACAAAAACTAGATATTTCAGCTTAATATGGTGTACTAAACCTAAATATATTGCAAAACAAATTTTTAATGTAAGTACATGGGAACAAAGTATCATTAAACACATTTGATTTGATTGATGGTTTCTTACTTACTTTCTTAAGGGAAGCTCTTGTTCACTACACAGCTGTTGACACGTCAGTGATCACAAGCGAATTAAAAACATTAGCGTAGGTATAGCAGGTGCAGGTGATACCAGCTATGTTGCCAGAATATGCAATATTTCGGTGGAGTAATAATATTTTGTTTATGGCTTCTAAAAATCTTATTATTGAATAAAATCTGGTAAAGTGGCCGATAAGTAGGACCTGGCCGATAGCTAGGACATCTACCTTACCTTGTTTTGCTTTAGTAGATATGATTCCATATAGAACTACAATGAAATAAATGAATAAACAACTATCTTTTCTGTGCCCAGATTTTGTTACCTTGAGTACTGCCTTCTACTGAAAGTTTTTTTTGGTGCAGGTTTGCAAGTTTTGTTAATTGATCTAGGAAGGTTTGATTCAGTACGGCAGGGCCCGCTGTTATTGATTAGAATCTTAGGAAAAGGAGTTAGTACCATCATCATCTCTGTTTGCAAATCCAATCAATAATCTGAGGTTATGATAATAATTGTTGTTTACTCTTTGACTTTTCATTTCCATCATGTCATTGAACAGCTGTTTTGTCTAGGCGTTTTCTTTAGACCTGTTCTACCTTTTGATATATGTTCTATAGGCACCTTTTAACATTCACCAGTCATTTTTTACACAACCGATTCTCAGTTCGTACTTTTGGGGTGAAACTGAACACGTCCTTTCCTATAATTTTCTTCAATGTCAAAATTAGAAGTTTGACAGATGAAAGTCTTCTTCCGAAATCTAAATGAAGAATCTGCCCCTTTTTGATCTGCGACCTCACGCTGAGTAGTCGTCCGGTTTCGGGCCTCGGCCCTAATTATTTTTGGGGCGAGACTTTTTGGAATTTTGTGCCAGGGAGCTCAAGTTTTAGACTAATTTCTTGCTGATAATTGTCTAGAGTCGTCCCTTGGTCATTTTTGGATTCGGTTTCGGTAAGTTTGAGATTTTCTTCAGGAAATTAACCTACAACACGTGTTCCATTTTTTTAATAGAACTGTTCCGAGCAGCATTTGGAAGTTTAAGACTTCACCTTTGGTCTAGAGTATCCCTCAATTTGAGGTAAGATTATTTCTAATATTTGGGGCTCGATTTGTTTTTTTATACGAACATCGTTATAGGGTCCTACTCTTAGGCTATCGTTGGACAATCCTAGTCTCAGGCTATAGTTGGACAATCCTAGTCTCAGGCTATAGTTGGACAATCCTACTCTTAGGCTATAGTTGGACAATCCTACTCTCAGGCTATAGTTGGACAATCCTAGTCTCAGGCTATAGTTGGACAATCCGACTCTTAGGCTATAGTTGGACAATCCTAGTTCTAGGCTGTAGCTAGACAGTCTTAGGCTATAGTTGGACAGCTCCTAGAAAGAGATTCTAGACTAGATCTAGATTGCTCTTAGTTGGCTTTGGTAGCCTCCCTTCAGCAACTCTCTTGGTACCGCTCTGCTAGAACCACATTGAGTTCTACGTTAAACAGATACAACGTGGATAGGACTCATGACTCACTTACTTACCATGCCTATCTATAGTGAGACCAAACCTGTAGATAATCTCACTTTGGAAACTTCTGGATTTTCACATACATTTCACTTGTATACATGTAAGTTGCACCTTTACTATATAGGCAAATCTTATATAAATCATCTGACACCGAATTACGTCGGTAAGTGCCCCTTAAATAAAATTCTAGAATTTTACCCTGAGGTTGCCCAAAGAATAACTTTCACCTTTCTGTGTTAAATTTGCCTGTTGGTGGAGTGTAACCCATACTGTTTTTTTTAATCTTCCACAAGTTTTAATAAACAGTTAAAACTGTTTATTTTAAATCCATATATTCATTATTTACATTTTTTTATTTATTCAAATATTCACAAATTAGGTACAAGCCTAATCCTAAACACCTTTTTTAATAACTTCGTGGCTACTTATTGGCGCAATAGTTAAGTCCTAATTACTTGGTGGCTACTCTTTTTGGCGCCTTATTATTATTGTTATTATTTTTTAATAAAGAAAGCCAGATACATTATTGTATCTAATTAGTTGTTTTATTGTTAAGCGCTCCAATTGTACAAGTTTTGTTATAACATCAATAAGTAATCTTCCTAGTTAAGTCACAATTAACTTGGTGGCGCCCAAAGGTAAGATGTATACAAGGAACCCATAGACCCATGGCCTCCGGACTGATGCTGACTAGCCGTTTGCAGTATAATTAGGCAATTGCCAAAATAAGTACGTTATAAAGTATTAAAACAAGTTAACAAAACATCTCACGATCAATTTCTAACTATTGAATCTAACCAAAAGGTTATCACAGGAAAATTACAAAATATTTCCTTGGAAAACCAAAATTTCCACTCAATGTTAACCTTCAATCTAATATTGAACAATATCAATATACAAAGTAATAAAATAAGGAATCTAATTGATCGTGTGCAATTAGCAATAAATTTTGCACAGGACTGATCCCAAGCCCTGTATATTGTATAAAATCTATCCAATTCCTATCCAAGAAATTAGGAATAAGTACCCATACCTATTACTTACTACGGACATTTACTACAATACTTTATGGGAATGCCCAAAAGTCGAAAATGTTTACCTTTGTAACCAAGAAGAGCTCAAGCAAGAAGAATCATATGTCTATGACCTGATTAATGACCTACCACAACAATGTCCTTTCATTAAAGTGAAATATGCGAAACCAACAGTAAGACAACTCCCGAATGGACAACTATTTAGTCATCCCTAAGAAAAGTCTGACAATATTAACCCAATGTGACAAGACAAACCATATGGATATCATAACCAATCCAACGCTTATTTCTTTTGAAAAATGCTTTGTAAAAATACAAAATCAAACATTTTCAAAAACCAGCGAGAACTTCAATTTTGAATTGAAGATTCCAAAAACATCGGAACTTCAAGAAATCAACCAAGAAGACCTAAAAGAAGCCTTGAAGACGACGAAACAAATAGAAGTTCATAATCTCGAAGAATTGTCTTTTGAAAACTCTCATAGTTTTACTGTTTTAGGAAGTATGAAACTTCACAAAAAGATTGTGCAAATGTGCAAATTGAATTGTCTGATTTGAATTCACAACAATCCACGTTTGCAACATCTTAAGGAGGGAGGAGTTATATTAACCAATTGTCACGCTATTTAATAATCAATTATCCATTTCTTATATGCTTTGATTAGCTTACCCCTTTCCTCAAAAAAGTAAACATCAAGTTGCTAAATCGGCATTAAATTATTAATTAAGCCAGCGCAATCCCATAAGGAACGTTCATTTGTGTTCAAGCTTTTGCTGTAGCAATTTGATCAAACTATTTTCTTTTGTCACCTCTGTATTTCAATTATTAAAATAAATGTTTTTTGAAATATAAGTTGCTGAATCGAAAATATAATTGGTAGGTACACTGCAATTTTGTGATTCAGATTTAGTTGTTATTTTTCTTTATGACTTTGTTTTGGTTCACTCATGCCTGGCTTAATATATCAAACTTTTTCAATAGGAAATGTATATCTTGAACAATAAGAAGGAATGTTTTGATTTGATATTATTTACATTTTCTTTCCGGTTGGTGGGACTAGGTTTCATTTCGAAATTGGAGATAAAAAAATTGATCATTGTGACTTCGGATTATGAAAAGTGCCATTTTATAAGTAGGTATTGCAAAATTATACAAATATTTATTATTGTGAAATAAGATTAATAAATCCATTTTCATAAGCAATCCATATAAACATCACAGATCCTACTAAATTAATGAATAAATAAAAATGTAATTATTATGTACTTGTTTCAAAATAAACAAGAATTTTTATTATATTTGGTGGATTTCAGGATTAATTTCAATATCTTTTAAATGTCAAGACAGCTTGTAAATGTAACACTTTTTTTATTTTAGTACAAGGCGGTTTAATTAATAAATTTCAATAAAAACTCAACATTGCAAAAAGATGCAGCCATACATAATTTGTTATCTTAAAATAAATACAGACAAGAATATGAATTAAGTGTAGGAGGAAATAAGAAAATGAGATTTATAGACTGTGATTAAAAACTCTGTTTTCATCCACATTTGTAAAGATCATGGGGTTCAAAGAAAGATAAAAGCTGCAATCATTGTAAAGTGATAGAAAAAAATTGCACATTTTAAGGGTTTAAGTGAATGTTTTTATCAAAAATGTCACTTTCTTCATCAAAAAACTTGGTTTTACTCTATCAGTTAAACTTGGCAAAAATAGAAAAATAACGTTTTGTAATACTCAATGAAACTTTGACCTATTCAGACGTTGAAAAACCCACCAAACCAATTATTTCTGTTACTGATGAAAAGTCGTAAAAGGACAAAGCTCAAATGAATTGTGAAAATATGATTTTACGAATAAATAAACAAATTGATGGTCAAAATAATGAATCATCGTAAAACTGTGACTTTATTCTTCAACCGTTGATGAAAAACTTCAAAATGTGATTTTTGTTACCATTGGACAACGAAAATGTTTTTAGAAGAAAACAAATTCTGAGATAGAGAAATGAAATTTCTTTTTTCTTCATCAACAGTTTCTGTTAGAATTTACTTTATGATAAAAAAATCTAAACTATTGACAACAAAGTAACTTACCTGTTGATATAGGAAGATCATCGTCTGGATGTACTTTCTTCTCATTGTCATTAATGGTAAAATTTAAATGAGCCTTTTTGAAAACCATTTTGTAGAATATTCAAATTTGAGTTATTGACCAAGTATTCAATTTTCTGTAGTTATTTAAGCAATTAAGCAATAACTTTTTTTTAAGTTTTCATGATTCCGAAAAAAAAAAAAAAATTGTCCGAATATAGGTAATAGACAATAATTAATTGAGTAATTATTAAGGACTAAAAAAATCCGCGCGATTAAAAACGCACTTTCGTCGGATCGAAACTGTCTGTCACTGAATAAAAAGGCCGCCAAACGTGCGCCTATGTACTTTTTTATTTCACCGTCACGTGAGCAAGTAGTACCTGCCGCCTTGACTATTGTTGATTTAATGAATTTTACCTGATTTATTTGCTCAACACTTAACAGTTGGTAGACTTTTTAGCGAATCGTGCGCGAAATTTATTATTATTATTTTGGTAGACGAACGTGTGCGGTTGAGGACTGACATGTCTTGAGAAAAATTAAATGTATCACCACGATGAAGTGAAAGTACTCTTGTAATGTACGATTAGGGGCTTGGTACCTATAGTGTGAGAGATTTATTACGATTTTTTTTTGTTCTTCGATACGCAATGAATAAAGATCAGGAAGATTTCATTCTTCCTTTTCGTGTTTTTTTTTCGATCTCCGATCTTCTTGTTGTTATGAAAATGCTGCAAATCGTTCCTGTTTTTCTTGTCTAGGGCTTCTTGTTCTTGCCTCTGTTTCTGTTTTCAAGCTTTTCTTTATATCTTGTCTTCTTACTGTTGTTAAACTGTTGCAAACCAGTTCTGTTCTTCTTGTTATTGTAAAGGTGCTGCAAATCATTCCTGTTCTTGTCTTTGGGCTTCTTCGATCTTCTAGTTGTTGTATAAGTCCTGCATTCTGTCTGGTGGCTCCTTCTTGTCTCTGATATTGTTCATGAAGTCTGCTAATATTTGATAAACCCACGGTGTTTCGCTCTCTCCTCTTTATAAAACAATCTGTATAATTTCTTAAAATGCTGTCAAAATTTGTCTAATTTTCTAACAGAACCGATGCAGTATGTTATTGAGTAAGTAGGACTTATTTTACTTAATTTCTAATGTACTCTTAGCTGAGACGCCAGATAATTTCAGGCTAATTTACGAGAGCTTGATGTTGGATATGACAATAAAGACAGGCAGTCCTTTTCATTCCACATTTATTATACAGAATGTGCAATTTTAAAAAATGAAGAACAACGACAATTTTCAAAGTTTAGCAACACCCCATACAAACTAAATGAATTTATTTTTGATGATATATATGTTTCCCTTTGGCCAAAGTCCAACTTTAAAATATTTATTTTTAACGTTTCTACAATAATCTAAAAAGTGTCCGTTCCCCGAAGATAACCGCAAATAAATCCGAAACCATGCATAACAACCCTTTCAAACAATGAGGAATTTGCAGATTTTTTTTTTAATTCTCTTATTAAATTTTTCACATTGTAAAAAGTCGCTTGCCACATAAATTTTAAATTTTCAACTAATAGTTTTTCTGTAAAAAATTATAAAAATTCAAAATAATTCTCTTCGCGCCAAAACGCGTCACATAAATGAATGACGTCACAAGACGGTATCCATCAAAACGAGTCTCTGTACTCCCTCTCTCTCTTACCCATTGTGTTTTGTCGTTGGTTTATGCGACTATGTCGATCATTGTCATTTTCCATTCACTAAACAAAGATAGTGTGACGTTGATTTTGGACATTTATTCTCTTCCAGTGAACTCACACGCTATACATTGAGAGAGAGAAAGATATAGTGTAGTAATGATAGTAACAAATAAATATGACTAAATGATAATTATCATAACAATAGCTTACTCATCGGTGAAGTCGCCGATTAGAATAAAAACGAGGGGTATCTTTGTTTAGTTAATGGAAAATGACAATGACCGACATAGAATGCTGAACCCATCGGTAGAAATCGATATAAACACAAGCGTCTGACGGCTCATGTATCACGTGTATCACATTAACATAACCACACTTTTGTTTGTTTACCATTCCATGACGTCATAACCAATTTGAGTGCGTTTTCGCGCCCTTTGTTATATTCAAAATTTGAATAATTAATTATTTATTAGTGGTTCAATATAAAGAGGATTTGAATATGGAAATATACTTCTAGAGTATTTTGCTTCACTTTAAATATATTTTGCATCAAAATATTTTTTTTTCTATTCAGAGGCCTTATTCTTGACTTTCTTTCGAGAGAAAATTTGACTGTGTTGACAATTAAACAGTGCTTTAACTGTTAACAATGTCAAATTTTCTATCTAGGTAAAGTCAAGAATAATGCCTCTGGTGTCATATTGAAGTCTTTTCGACACTAAAAGTAGTTTCGAAAAGAAGCTCTTTGTGACACTCCTTTTTTACTTATCGAAGGTTGGTAACACTGGCTGACTGATGGCCATCGAACTGTCATTCGCGATTTTATAATAGAAGATTTCTATATTTGGCAAGTAGTGTTACCAACCTAAACATATGAAATCAGGAAATATGAGAATAAAATGTTCAAGAAAAATCTGTTTTTCTTAATTAAACAATACCAAAATAGAAAAAATAGTATAAAATATTCGTTTCATAAGATATTTTATCGCACTCGCCCTTTAGAAAACTCGCCTCCGGCTCGTTTTCTAATATAGTGCGATAAAATGACGTCTTATGAAACTTGTATTTTAATGTACTATTATGCAACTTCCTCATTATATTTACTTTTATGCAACTTCTGTTTTATTTTAATTAAGCATGAAATTACATAGATGTTTCTGCAACAAAGCTGACTTAAAGACTAAATTCTATAATGCTGCAAGCCCGTATTTATACAATAATAAATGATGAATAAGCGAAAGCTTGCTAAAATTCCTTATTTTAATAATACGTCGTCAGAAGTGGCCATATAATTCCTCCCTCACTAAGTTTAAGAAAATTGGGGATGATTTTTGAAAGGTTTCAATTTTATGCCCACTTTTACATCATTTTGATTTTTCTTACAATAATTATAATGACGACATACAAAGATTATTATTACTATGATTACAATGATTAATATAATCATTACAATTATTGATAAACATGAACTACCAATATCGAATTCTTTAAGAGGGTGGATAGTTAGCTTTTTGGTATTTCTAAATCTTCTCTTATAGTTTCAAAATTTATTTCTGTTTACTCTAAATGATCGACATTTTGGATTAGCTTTTCGTCAATATTGCTTGATGGTAGTTTTAGTCTCAAATTAATTATGTCGTGTTTTTGGAAATCATACTTATTTCCTTGAATTTTGACTTTACAAATTGAGGGTAAAATCAATGAAATGTAACTTATTACTTCAACACTATGTTGGCTGGGACATTAGAAGTAATTGCTCTCTTTTGATGTTGGGATAATTATAAAAGAAGTGTCATCTAGTTGTGTGACAGAAGTTTCCTTTCATGTTTGACTGGAGTCATTGGGCAATGATTGGTTAAATTCATCGTTTGATAAACGCAGGGTTCATTTTGATTAAGTAACTTGATATGGCATAAGGATATGTCTTCGATTTTAAGACAGTTTTCTTTTATATTATAAAAGTTGTCATTAGATCTCATTAAATAAGGGTTTCTTAATATCGCTATCTGGTTGTGTAATTGAATATATGCGATAAAGAATGTAAGGTTAATCTGGTATCAAAGGAATTGTAACGTAAGATATGATTAGGTCATTCTTGATGGTGAAGTCTGCGTGTGCAACTTCATATTATTTAATAATGTTATCAAATTTCGAGATTATGGCTCGTAGCTCTTGATATTTATTAAATATACTGTGATGCATTATGTTTATTTCTGCGAAATTGATTGCCGTTTGTGCATTAGTGCGTGTCCCATAAATGATACGTAGATTATTTTCTAAGTCATCAAGTAAGAAAATGAAGTACGTCGTTGTTGTCGCAGACGGCATCTAACGTGCCGTATAGCTATTTTTGTGTCTTTCCTAAAAAGTTGGAGAGTCCCCTTTTGGTTTTTTTTGTGGAGTTGTATAACGATCGATAAATAATTCGATTGATTTTACTTGATCGATTAAATTATTTGTTCTCACAATGAATAGTTCGTGTGTAGGTAAAAATAAGGTCATGTCATACTTGAATTGCTTAAAGTTTGATGAACTTCTAAAATAGTTAATAGGGAACTTGCATGTGAACTAAAATTTTTCAAATTTGTTTTGAATCGATAGTTTATACTGCATAATATTTATATGACCAGTTTTTATTCAACTGATACCGCCCTTGTTACACAAAAAGTAATACTAAATTTGAAATAAAAAATTTCCCGCCAAAACAATGCTTCCTTTTTTGACGTCACGATTGTTGTTGATTCTGTAAACAAACCTGTCAATAGGGTACTTGCAAGTAAAAAAAAAATTACAAAAGCAGTCCTTTACAATATTCTTCATCCATTGCGACAATTTTCACAAAAAGCAAACTTCAACACACTTGAATAACACAAAAATAGCACTGCGTCAGCAGGAGTTCGTTTGCTCGGTATTTGTTGTTTACAAAATCTTAACGTCACAAGCGCTGTCATATTGAGATTTCGTGTTTTCGCGCCAAAGTTTACGATTTGAATTTCAATAATTTTTTTTTCGTACAACCAAAGAATATTATAGACTAACGTCAATGACATCAAAACACAGATAGACCGAACAATAAACAAAATTTTCGTATGACAACATCTCTCTGTCTCTTTTGGGTCTTTGTGCTATCCCCACCAATGAGAATGCCAAATTTTGTCTTGAATCCCTAAATAATATATTTTTCTCCTCTAATTAACATTTTCAATTTTATTTCTGAACTCAATTTGGCAACAGCAGATTATAGCAAAACACCGCCCAGAAGCGGCTTGTTGAATGGCAGGCAGGTGTTGATTGTAGTAGCTAGCTATCTTTATTGCAAACAGGGATTATTCATTAGCGTTAAACAAGAAACGACTAACACGATATTGGTACTCCCAGAATAAAGGGCTCGTATCGAATATTTTCAGTTTATTTGTCAATTTGTTATTTTATTTATTCATCCAATTAAATTTCGAGATATATTCACGTATGGGCGGGGTTTTTTACACCATTTTGAGCAATGATGTCTCCCTACCCCGACCCCGCGAGCAACTCACCTCCCCTGGCCCATGGGTGGTCTTGTCAACACAACAAATAATAGTTTATGAATGGGATGATCCGTCTATCTGTGTTTTGATGTCATTGACTAACGTCTCTAGAAGACCCGTCCGCTAGCGAAAATATAAACCCGCGTGATGGCGCTAGTGTCCTAGTAAAATCCGTCGTTTCTGCGATTAAATTAATTTGAGGGACCAAATGCACGCGTATTAGTTAGGCTGCGTTGCCAAGTTGTCTTTTGTATAACAAATTAAATGCCTGTGTTTTATATAGGTACTTTTTATGCATATACCTACTATAGAATAGGAATATTATTATAATTAAAAACAATATAATAAATAGGTAAATAGTTATGTATTTTTGTGGGTAGTAATTTTCTGGTACTAATAAATAGAGGTATAAAACACAACGGATTTTGCTGAAATTTAGCATACTTTTCAAGTTCAGGTGATTAGGTGATAATACATTTTTTTTACTACTAACCTGAGAAATTGTCATTATTCAATCTATTTTTCTAAGAAAAAATTGAATTTCTCTCCCTAGGTTAATAATGAAAATAATGAAAAAATACCTAGGTCAATAATGAAAATGACGTCATGACGCAAGGATATTGTCATGTTTCTATTGGTTCAATTTCAGTTTCATACGTCAATTTGAAAAAAAAAACAGGTTTCTGTAGGTACATAGGAAGTTATATAAGCTGTTGATAGAGGTCAGCACTTTCAAGAGGGCGTTCACAAAAAATAATTAGAGCACAAATTTTAAACAAATTTTTTATTTTCTACTAGCAGTAGTAAAAAAAAATCTATATATTCCTCGGTAGAGAAAGTCATTATATACCTCACGCATTATAAACCTCGGCGCTGCGCGCCTCGGTTTATAAAAGCTTTCGGTATATAATGACCAACTTCTCTACCTAGGTATATAATATACTATTATTTACGACTAATGTATAATGTGCGTATTATATTTGTGATTTTGGCAGTATAATGACATATGTTATTCCTCCAGGGATTAATGACGAGTAGCGGGATTAATGGTCATTATTCCACAAAAGTGCCAGTGTCAAACGTGTAGTGCTTGTGGATTTGTATTGAAAATTATGAGACGGATGAAATTTGTTCATTGAAAATCTCAAATAAATTAATTTGTCGTAAATAAAGTAGAGTATACTACTCGCAATAATGGCTATTATTCCCTCGGAATGTTACTCCCTCGCCGCTAACGCGGCTCAGTTCGTAATAATCCTCGGGAATAATAGCTAT
The DNA here is from genome assembly GCA_917834065.1 of Ceutorhynchus assimilis. NCBI lineage: Eukaryota > Metazoa > Arthropoda > Insecta > Coleoptera > Curculionidae > Ceutorhynchus > Ceutorhynchus assimilis. Next base: position 25,604,987 of record OU892280.1, on the reverse strand, counting down.
CATTATTGACTCGTGGTATTATCTACTATTAACCACTAAAGAAAGGTGTAAATTATTGTCAAATGTGACAGGTGCAGATTTTTGAACCAATATTTCGCAACGGATTTTGCTGAAATTTTGCATACACTTTAAGTTCGGGTGATTATACATTTTAGACCACTAATGACAGATGTCAACTGTCAAATGTGACAGATGTAGATTTGTGAACCATTTCTTCGCAACAGATTTTGCATACACTTTAAGTTCGGGTGATAAAACAATTTGGAATAAGTATTCAACAGCTATCGAATGTAATTTTTGACAGCTGTCAAAATATGACAGGTCGAGCGGTGGGCAGGTTGTCAGCATTACCCCCGTCTTTGAAAAGCTTTTTTCGACAAATAGACAAATTTCAAAAATAAATAACCCATAATTTTGCACACCGATTTTCAAAATTTGCACACTCTTTTGGGGAAAGTTATATCGTATCAAAAATTTGCATAACCACCTCCCATTTTTAAAAAAATTGATAGACCCCTGTGCTACTGGTTACATTTAATTTTGGACAATTTTGCACACCTATATGCAAATTTTGCACACTTTTCTGAGAAAAGTTATGAGGTGTGATAAATGTGCACTTTTTTCCCCGTTTTTCTGAAACTTGAAAAATTCTTATGCTACTCGCCTCGGCTAATTTTGCACTCGCTTCCAGGGAAAGTTGATGGGTATCAAAAATTAACATTTTCACCCTCGTTTTTCAAAAAATTTAAATTTTTTTCAGCTATTCGGTTAACCTAATTTTGCACAATTTTGCATACCTATTTCAAATTTTGCACACTTCTAGGTGATGAATTTTCCCTTTATCTTTGGACATCGGGTTGTGAATAGATAATATCAATAACTTGCATTTTTCCCCCCGTTTTTCAAAAAATTAATATAACCTCAATGCTATTAGGTTCACCTAATTTTGCACAATTTTGCACACCTATTTTCAAATTTTGCACACTCTTCTGGGAAAAGTTATGAGGTGTGATAAATGTGCACTTTTTTCCCCGTTTATCTGAAACTTGAAAAAATTCTTATGCTACCTACTCGCTCCGGCTAATTTTGCACACCTTTTTTTTAAATTTTACACATTCCTCTGGGAGTTAAATGTTATATTAAAAATTTGCACGTTTTCCCCTGTTTGTCAAAAAAATTGAAAAACTCTCGCTACTGGGTTCACTCAATTTTGCACGCCTATTTTCAACCCGAATTGAGTAATATAAGAATTTTTCATTTTCTCAAAAAACCGGCGGGAAAGTGCACATTTTGCAAAATTTGAAAATAGGTGTGCAAAGTTGTGCAAAATTGGGTGAACCCAGTAGCATATAGTTATTTTCCTAACAAGTGCGCAAAGTGATACTTTCCCGCACGAAAAAGCAGTTGGACGGACGACGCGAAGCGGAGTTCGGATAAGCTTTGAGTGCGGGAAAGACACTTTGCGCAAGTGTTAGGAACAATATTTTTTCTACCAGTATCTTGAAAAAGTAGACTCTGAATCGTTAAAATATTAAAAAAATCAATCAAATCAAAATCTTCAAAAATCATTTAAAATCTATTGGAATTCCTCAGAATGTTTTTTAAATTAAATACCCAAAAATCATTTCACATCTTCTGGAATTTCTAGAATCAGCAAGAATATTTTCATGAGAGTCTCTTAAATATCAAAAAATTTACAAATTTCTAGCAGTACAGACTGGTCCAATTTGGACACCTTTGATAAGAAACATCATGTTAACTAAGAGTTAATTTCAATTAAAAGCTTTCATTTTGAATATTAGTTTATTCAGAAACCATCAAAACATTGAAAAATCAAGTATAACTATGGCAATTATGCATAACAAAAATTAGTGCGCAAAGAGTTTCCGTGCGCAAAGTTCAACTTTGCGCACGCAAATGAGTGTGCAAAGTTGTTACTTTGCGCACGCAAGTAGAAAAAAGATTTATCAACTTTTTGAAAAACGAGGGGGGGAGACAAGTATAGGATCTTTCAATTTTTCGACAAACAGGGGGGAAGTGCAAATTTTTAATGCCTTATAACTTTCCCCAAAAACGTGCGCAAAATTGTGCAATATTAGCCAAAGCGAGTAGCATAAGATTTTTCAATTTTTCGACACACGACGGGGATAGTGCAAATTTTTAATACCTCATATAGTTTTTTTTTTTTTTTTTTTTAAGATAAAAGTCAAAATGACATTATGTTGGCAATGCAATGTAAAATTGTCAATGGTTTCAAATTTTTTATGTAGAAAAGGCTTGTGCTGCCAACATAGTTATTGAATTTTTGACTTGGGGAATTATTTAAAAAATAAAAACATACTTTAACTTTCCCCAGAAAAATGTGCAAAATTTGAAAATAGGCATGCGAAACTGTGCAAATTTAGGTGAACCGAGTAGCATATGAATTTTTCAAGTTTTAGACAAACAAGGGTGAACGGTCAAGTTTGCTCCCAGTTTAAAAAAAAATCCTGTGCAGTTCACACCCGGTAGAAGTGAAACCTTCATCGAACTGCATGCATTACACACATACTAACATACACAGTGGCGTCCCCCCCCCTCCAAAGGACTTGAGAAAGAACGCAAATAACTATAGTTTAAAAAAACTAAAATACACGCTGGGGTTCTTTGTTCCACATTTCTTATACATTGAGCACCCCACGCTTTTTTGACAATAATTCTAATATTTTTTACGCTGTGTCTAGTCTCCCGGCACCGGTATTCATACGAATCCCAGTTATGGCGCGTTTTAAATGACATCATCAACAATCACCGATAACTGTCGTGGATCCCGGCATAATTATTATTATGTTCATTGGTATTGGGGCAGATTTATTATGAAGAGTTAAAAAAGTAAAAAAAGTCGGGCGCGATAAGCTTTTATTAATGGAAAATAAAATTATGACTTTTTATTATATGTAGGTACAGGGTCATTTTGAAAGTTGGTTCAGCATTTGATCTTGTACAGCAACGCCGTTCAGCAACATTACACAGGGTGCCAAAAATTAGAGGTTAATATTTTAGCTGCGGATTCTACATCTCAAATTAAGAGCAAAAATTCCTATGAACATGGGTCCAATAAGAGTACCCTATTTCAGAGATACAGGCTGTTAAAAAAGGTATAGTCCTGAATAATAAATGAAAATAAACCATACTATTCCCTTTTTAAACCATTACTACGAAAAGTGGATTAAGGAAGTAGGTACTCACCACTCTCACAACAAAAAACAATTACAATTACAATTACCAATATCACAACAAAAAACAATAATACACAAAAGCGTTTCCGGATTAATCACAGCTTCAACTAGCATGAGAAACACCACTTTGAATTTTGAATCCAATAGCCGGGACCGACGATAAATCCCGGCGGTCGTTGATGGAGTCATCGAAAACACGTCATAACCGGGATTCGTATAAATACCGGTGCCGGGAGGCTAGACACAGCGTATTTTTTATTCATTAATATTTTCTGTTTATAAAAGAAATTATTTTTCACTTTTTAGTTCAATTTACTATAAAAGCGTGTTTTTTAGTTTTTTCAAAATATATTTATTTTTCACTTTTTAGTTCGATGTATTATAAAAGCGTGTCAGCCCCAGAGATTTCCAGACTTTTCCAGACATTGTCCAGACTTATTCAGAGCTTTCCAGAGTTTTCCAGATTTCATCCAGATTTATCCAGACTTGTACAGACTGATCCAGATTCTGGAAAATGATCCCCAGGTCTTTTGGGACTTTTTCCAGAATTTTTCCTACCCTTTCAAGAAATTTCCAGGCCTTTTGCAGACGTTTCTAGAGATTTCCAGACATTATGCAGACTTATCCAGAGCTTTTCAGAGTTTTCTAGACTTTATCCAGATTAATCCAGACGTTATCCAGACTTGTTCAGACTAATCCGGATTCTGGAAAATGATCCCCAGCTCTTTTGGGACGTTTTCTAGAATTTTTCCAACCCTTTCCAGAAATTTCCAAGTTTTTTCCAGACGTTTCCGGACAATATCCAGACGTATCCAGAGTTTTACAGACTTTATCCAGATTTATCCAGACTTGTACAGACTGATCCGGATTCTGGAAAATGATCCCCAGGTCTTTTGGTACCTTTTTCAGAATTTTTCCATCCCTTTCCAGAAATTTCCAATTTCTTTCCAGACGTTTCCAGAGATTTCCAGACAATAACCAGACTTATCCAGAGTTTTACAGACTTTATCCAGATTTATCCAGACCTTATCCAGACTTGTACAGACTGATCCGGATTCTGGAAAATGATCCCCAGGTCTTTTGGAATCTTTGGCAGAATTTTTCCGACCCTTTCCAGAAATTTCCAGGCTCTTTCCAGACGTTTCCAGAGATTTTCAGACTTTTCCAGACTTCATCCAGATTTATCCAGAATTGTTCCAGCTCACTTGGCTTGTTCCAGGTTCTTGTTGTGTGTTGTGTGTTAATATAAGCGTGTTAAAAAAGTGTTGCTATTTCGTTTCGTTTCATCGGGTCGCTTTTTCGTTTCATCGAGTTTCAAATCACTCCCAACTATTTATTCTAAAGAAGTTTTCACTTCAGAACTGCTCTAGTTTTCGTTGTGTTGTGTGGGTGTGCAATATTTTAGTCATAGTGTCCAAAATTATTACAGTTTATTTATTTTTGAAATTTGATTAATACGGTCGGAAACTTGACCAACCCCAAAATTTACTTGTTGGTAAATAAACCGATCTACCGGAAAAAAAAAAATAATAATTCATATTTCGAAATTAAACATAAATTTCTAAGTGGCAAATTCGCCAAATATACTGAAAAAACCTAAAGAAAATGATAGAATAGCATCCATCTATGATATTCGTTGGTAAATTATAAAATATGTTAGAAAATATATATGTTTAACTTCCTAATTCCTCTTGGCACGCGTCTGTCTCCCTATGCATGCAAAGCAAATATTTTACTCTAATAACTTCATTCAGAGAAGCGGATACGGACGCTGGTTCGCTGGCTGGGCGCCGAATCAACAGCACTGACAACTCGGCAACAGTGGGCAATAGACTCGAGCCGGCGTCCATCGAGGTATCAAAAATAAAAATACGGACGAGACTTCTAGAGACGTTAGTCTATAATATTCTTTGGTACAACGTATAAATTAAAATGAAAAAAAAGAAAACTATGTAATAACTGATCACTACACCTTTTCCAATTGTAATTCAGAAAGCGGAAAATGTATTTGAGAAAGGGAAATTAAGTTTCAGAAAATGGAAAATGTAATTCAGAATAGGAAGTTATTATTCAGAATATGGAATTTGAAATTCAGAAAAGGAACATAATATTCAGAAATGGGAATTTGTAATTCAGAATAGGAATATGTGATTCAGAAAGGGGAAATTTAATTCCAGAAAATGTAAATTGTAATTCAGATATGCAATTTTGAAAATCAGAAATAGGAAAATGTAATTCAGAATCATGAAATATCTATGAGTGTTTTTTTTTTTTCAACTTTTAATCTTGTGTCGCTGAACAAGGGACTGCTACTTGCGTTTATTAAATTATCATTTGTACAGTTTTACATAAAAATGTTCTTTGCGAATCCAAATACAAAAATCGTATTCATACAAATTCAATTTTTATTCAGTTACCTATACGTAAGCAGATAATAATATACCTCTAAAAAAATTACCAAAAAGTATGTTGATAACTTAATTTCCTCAAATGCAATTCAAAATTTCGGTTACTGTCTAACTGGCATATCCTTTAATGCTAGCGCCACGGCATGGAAGGTGGTTGGGTGTTGGGTGGTTCTCTCACTATCTGTATGTACCTGTGCTCTGCTCTGTATCTCTGTACATAGCTTATCGTGAGGTGCATATTATACTTTTCAGAATTACAAATTCCATTATCTGAAATTAAATTTTCACCGAGATTTTCACCTTCTGAAATACAATTTCCCTTTTCTAAATTATAATTTACAGTTTCTGAATTTCAATTTACTATTCTGAATTACAATATTGCTTTTCTGAATTTCAACTTCCTAATCTGAATTTCATTTTCCCTATTCTGAAATTAAAGTTACAATTCTCAAATTCAATTTCTCTTTTCTGAATTATAAGTTCCTATTCTGAAATACATGTTCCCTTCTCTGAAATTAAAGTTTTATTTTCTGAATTACAATTGAAAAAGGTGTAGAAGTATCTAAAAAAAAATAATTTGAGAAATATGAAAATTCCCTATTGTGTTGACTCTATGCAATCTTTCATATTAGTTAAATTCACATGGTAATAAACATGATGATAATTGGTTATTAGTTCCTTGGTAGACCGGTAGCAAAGGATTTGTTATTTCTTCGATTTTATATTGAGCATTGATGAGTAGCGGAAGTGCTGTGAAGAATGGGAAGATAATATTTTATTCCTGAAAATTACGATCTTCTTTTAATATCCTTAGGATGTCTGTGATTTTGGATTATGGCTTTCCTATACTTATATTGTAAGTTTACAGCTAATTTTCGCGGTGTACTTATGAGTTGTGGTGTACCCGGATTTCTGGGTCATTTTCGAAGTTTAATTGATAATTGACGTTTCCTTTCAATATCTAAAAAGGGGTGTAATCATGTGCTGAATCTACTTGTTGTTATAGTTTAAAATTGCGATATAAATTATTTATTGAATTGTTTTGGTACGACGGTCAATTCGTAGAGCTATTATGCTTTTTTTTATCGTCGAATGAGATCTTTCGATCAGCGAGTTTGAATTTGGATTGTACGGTGTAGTAAAATGTACTTCAATCTTATAGGTTCTTAGAGGTCTTGTATTAGATTACTCTTGAAAGTTTGTACATTATCAGTGGTAATTTCACTTGGTGTACCATGATGCGCAAAGAATTTAATTAAACTTTGACAAATCTCTATCGATGTTTCATTCACCGGGTATGTTGCGACAAATTTAGAAAAATTGTCTTTATAGTTAAATATTTCTGACCTGACAATGAGTATATGTCCATATAAATATGCTCAAGGGGTTTGGATCCCGTTGGTGTTGGTTTATAAATAACTTTGTAAGGATGTCTCTTGTATTTTCATTTCTAACATATTTCACATGTATTTACAATATTAATTACGTCTCTTTCTAGACTCGGCCAATAATATCTTTGCTTGATATTCTTGATATTTTCAGTCATTCCTCTATGTGAATTTTTTGTTGTATGGTATCTATCTATTATCTGTTTCTGATCATCTTGGTGTGTTACATCTTCTGTTAAAGTCTTTGAGATGATTAGTTTGTATGAATTGTTTTTGAATGTTTCCTGGAAAATTCTTATTATCACAGGTTCTAATTCTTTGTTTGGAAAATGCAAAATATATGCTAGTAAATAGGCTCTTAAAAGTATTTGTATTTCTCCTGTTGTCGGGTTTTTATTTATAAAAATTAGGATTCTTTGCTTGGTTTCGAATAATTTTGTTATATTTACACACGGTTTTTCTTTGGCTTGTCATTTATTCACTTCCCTATTAACATAGAATGGTCCTAAAATAGGGTTTTCTTCAGAAGTATGAACTGTTTCTGAGGTGTGTAATGAATAGAACTTCAGAATTATACCAAAATATTGGCTTTATTAGACAAAGAACTTGACAGAACAGACTGATTAATGCAATGATGCAATGACAATCATAGATGACAATAACATATCAAATGACAAAATTAAACAACTGGTAACAATGATTTAGCCAAACGCGGTATCCGCGTGTGTCTAAATTCTGCTGGTGTAGGCACTATGGTGGAATGGTAGAACAAGCAGTGTTGTTAAATTAAACAGGGTTTTGACAAGCTGTGGTTTGGTATTGGGATTAGTGAATTTCAATCACCGCATCCGTAGTGGTGCACCATTTTGGTGAGTAGTAGTAGTAGTACACATGCTTTATTGTCCAAGAAACTCTAAATCTTATTGACAAAGCAAACTTAATTTAAAACACTTAAATCTATTCATTATTAAAATTACAAATAAAGTATCTACATATAAAAACACTCAGAGTAAAAAAAGCAAGAACAATAGAAAAACAAAAATATCTGACAAGTGATAGCTTCATATTTCTCAACAAACAGATAAAAAGCTATGATAAAAAAAGATTAGCAACTAATTTGGTTAATATGCACCCAACAAGGTCTTTCAATATTGTCTATGGAGAACAATAAATAATTAGGAAAAAACAAATGAACAGTCTAAAATAGAAAAAAAAAACAATATATATATAAATAGTTTAAAATGAGAAACAGTACTTAGGTAATTAGTATAATATATTTGAAAGTTTTCGTAAACTCATACAGAAGGAAAACACTATCACACAATGAACAACATAATATAACTAGGTGGGGTTCAATAGATAGCTTTTCAGTAGGTCCTTGTTTCACGGAATCTTTAGGCTGTTGTAAATAATTGATTTTTGTACCAGTGTGGTATGAGGAGTAGGAAGAGGTATAGCATTTATGTTTGTTTGTCGTGTGGTTTGAGATCTCTGGGTAGTTGGAAACAGATGAAGATTTTTATGTATTAGACTAACAGTTTCTAGAATGAACAGTGAGGGGAGAGTTAGGATTTTATGGAGTACAAATAGTGGTCTTCAATGAGTTCTTATCGGGGCACATGTAATTAATCTTATCGATCTTTTTTGCAGTTTAAAAACAGAGTCAAACAAGTATTGACTACAACATCCCCAGAAAGGTAAGCCGCATGCAAGATGTGACTCAAAGACTGCATGATAGACTGATTTTGCAGTTTGTGAACCTAAGTGGGTAGCTACGGCTCGGACACAATAACACCCTGAAGCGAGTTTTTTGCGAAAACCCAGTACTTGAGTCTTGTTAAAGTTAAAAAGAAGCCCATTTGCGTCACACCAGTGTTTAATTTTAACCAGATCTTGAGAAATTATCCGAACCAACTCTCGCGATTCCCCTCCATGCCACAAAACCGTTGCATCATCGGCAAATGCCTCAAATACTCCTGATATGTCTATTTGTAATAGGTCATTAATATAGAGCAAAAACAGGATCGGTCCTAAAACCGAACCCTGTGGTACTCCGTGGTCAATAACCTGGCTAGTGGAACATTCGCCGTTCACCCTGAGACTCTGAGTGCGGTTGGTTGAGAAGGACTCGAACCAATTTAGGACAACTCCCCTGAAACCGTAAGCTTCCAGCTTTCGCAGCAGTGCTCTGTGACACACACAGTCAAAAGCCTTGGAAAAGTCACAGAACACTGCTGCAGTAGCATAGCCATTATTGTAATGTCTGAAAAGTTGCTCCATTACTTTAAGCATTGCGTCGTGTGTATTTCTTCGGGGAAGAAAGCCAAACTGAGCACTATTGAAGACATCATGGCACATCAGAAAATCCATCATGCGTTTTTTGACAAGTTTTTCAATAATTTTGGATATTGTTGACAATAATGAGATGGGCCGATAGTTTGCAGGATTTTTTGTGTCGCCATTTTTGTGAATTGGAACTACCGTAGCTTTCTTTAGACTTGATGGAAATGATCCCTCCAGAAATGATTTATTTATGGCATAAGACAAAACCTGTAATGCCTGATCAGGGAGGTCACTCAAGATTTTAGCAGATAAGCCATCTGAACCAGCTGCGTTTTTATTTTTAATAGATTTTATTGTCAATTTAAGTTCAGTGGTATTTGTTGGTATAGATGAAAATGAGTCTGGTACGCGTAGATGTTCGACGTATGATAAGGGATCGGTGTCAGATTGGATATCTTTAACTAGGTTCGTTACAACCGAGCAGTAATGATTGTTCAGAGTGTTCGGTTCAATATCTATATGTTGGGGTTGAGCATTAGTTTTTCCAGTTAAGTCTCGGACAACATTCCATGTCTCTTTAGAACTATTCGATGAATTTTGTATGCGGTTCCTGTAGAATAGTGTCCTCGCGTCGTGTATTAGTTTTCTGTAGTGTTTACGATAGAGAAAGTAGTAGTTATAAATAAAAGCATCATTGTTAAAATGTTTTCTAATGATATTTAGAGACCTTAGATTTTCCGCGGATGTTCTCAGACCTTTAGTAATCCAGTATTTTTGATTATTTCTTTTTCGCAGCGGGCGGAGAGGAAATGATTTATTTACAATTTCAGTGTCAGATGAAAGGACTGAAGCGGGTCTTTCGTAGTATATGTGTTATACCAGTCAGCAGTACTGCACATTTGCCTAAAGTGAGTGAAGTTTCTTTTACTGAAAATCCTCCCTCGATTTTTATGAGTTGTGGCTTTGGTTGAAAGTGGAAAAGAAGCTAATACAGCTTGATGATCAGACAGCGCAGGATCGTCTGTATAGCAGTCAACTTCAACTTCACTATCCAGATTAGAGCATACATAGTCTATGGTTGTGGAAGAATTGTTTGTGATTCGTGTGGGTTCTTTAACATGCATCTTAAGGTTAAAAGATTCTAGAAGACCAGTGAGTAAAATAGTAGATTGTGCTTCTGGATCTCCGAAATCGATGTTGAGGTCTCCAGCAATTATGAGTTTGGTTTTTATTGGAATGTTGTATAATAAAATTTCAAAGTTTTCAATAAAATTGGCAATGTTGGTGTTTGGAGCGCGGTAAATGCATATGACATAGGTATCTAAGGATTTGGAATAAAGCAGGGAGAATTCAAAGATCTTCTCGATTATAAGAAAATCGTACTTGCTGCAGTTACAGAGGTCACTGTTCTCAACCAATTCAGCACTTATCAGAATACCAGTGCCCCCATGTTCAAATTCATTTCTGCAAAATTTCGATAATGTATAGTAATTTGGGATACATAGTGGTTCGGAATCTTTTAGCCAGTGTCCGGTAAGCAAGACTAAATGAGGAAAATTTTTACTTTCTAGATAAATAAGTAAATCGTTTGTTTTATTTCTAGCCGACTGGATGTTAAGAAGCATAAGATTTATGAAGTTTGGTTTTTGGGACAAGGGGGATCTTTTATTTGGTCTAGTTTCTTCCCTAAAAAATAGACAGAGTAGCTGGGATCCAGACTAGTACTGTTACAAACCATGGATTCCCCACCCAGATTACAGCTGTTGCTCAGCTCCTCGAATAGAGAAACAGAATGAGTAGTATTATTCAATTCGCAGATATTTATGGTTCTGTTTGGTGCCTGTGGAGATCTATTGTGCGAGGATCTGTCAATAGGCAAGATGGTCGATTGGTTTGATAAAGATTTTTTGCTTATTTGCTGTGACAGCTGAGTTTGTAAGCAATTTAACTGGATGGATTCAGCGACCATTCTACCAATCAGCCAGTTCCTCGCTTTGTATCCCTTGTCAGTGTTAACATCCACAAAATCAAAATTAGTATCAGAAACGTTATTAAGAGCTCTCACAACCTTTTCTAAATTTATGTTAAAATGGCTTATGCAATCATTGTTTTTATTTTTTTGTACCATTGGAGAGGCTAAAAATATGAAATTGGTATGTAAGCAATGTTTTATCGTTTCATGAATCGTGCTATATTTGGGTCGTTTGTTATTGAGAAAGTCATTAGAACCGGCAATCAAGATTACATAATTATTCGCATCAAAATTCCTAGTATGTGAGTCCAGTCCTGATAAGACGTTGTCGAAGTGAGCTCCAGGTTTGATAATGGATTGAATGTTGAAGTGACCAAAGTGTAGGTGTTTTGCAATATTCCTGTCTAAATTCCTTCCATGGTCATCTGAGAGTATAAGTGAATTTAGCAACACACGGCTTCTGTTGAATACAAATCATTTTCACAACATTCTTCCCTTCTTCTTTTATTGAATGTAGTCTTTCAGGAAGGGCGGTAATCGACGATCTCTATTTGGACGTGTCTCTATATTGTATGCTGTTGAAGGAGAAGCTTGAGAGATGCTCTCGGAGTTGCTATATGAGCGAGTCGGTAGCGGCTGATTCAATTCTATTTCATTTTGATTTGATTGAAGATGATCTGCTATTGACTGGACTTTTTTTAGGTATATTTAAGTGAGTTTGAATGATTTCCTCATTTTCATCCGAGACTTGTTCTCAACTATTCGGTGATAAATGCTTGTTTGAAACAGATATTCCATTCCCATTTTTCAGTCTGACAAACGAATAATGCGAATTTGATTCTATCAGCTCAACTTCCTCAACTAAAAGGTCATATTTGCTTGTGCGAATATGCTTCTTCATCAAAATTTTTCCCGGAGAATTCAGCCAAGATGGCAATGAGTCGCCCGTAGTAGATTTTCTATTATGATGAAACATTCTTTCATCTGGAGTGACATTCGTTGCTGTGCAGGGCTGCGTTCACATTGAAACGTCCGACAAGGTAACTTACCCGATAAATGACGTCATGGACAAATCGTCCGGCGATGGTTTAAACTGAACGCAGTGGACGCTTGTTGCTTGTTTGTTGACGTTGACATAACCCCACTATTATACTGACCACGGAAAATAAAAAATTTGAAAAGTGCAGAAAGTACTCCTAATTGTAATTTGGGCATATTTACGTAATATTTAGTTCAAATTATTGGGAAGTATATAAATTCGGAATAATTTTTCCTTTTTATTTTGTTAATGTTAATCAGCAGACTGCCAACATTCCCAATGCGCAAGTCCATGTGCTCGAGTGGACGTAATGGCAAGTCGCCCGACGTTATCTTTCATCAAACTGAACGCTGGCAAATTTCACTCGACGTTGAAAGTGAACGATATTCGGCGCGTCCGACGTCGTCCGACGTTCAAAGTGAACGCGCAGAGGAGATATCTTTTTCTTTGCGATTTCAGCGCTAATTGAACTGTTCTCCAAATCGTACCATTCTCTCTCTCTATTTGCCCATTTTCTTCTGGATTGTAACTGGTAACTATTCCTCGCACTTGCAAAAAGTTCTTCAATTCTGAAGAAATGAAAGCAGATCCACGATCTGAGTCTATAAAATTTGGCAGATTTAGTTGAAAAATACTTGTCAAGTGCTTCTTAACGGAAGCTGCTGAAACATCAGGGCAGGGAAAAGCAAAAGGAAATCGGGAGTATTCATCGATTATAGTGAGTATAAATTTATTGTTTGTCGAACTTGGCAATGGTCCTTTAAAATCCATGGATAATCTTTCAAATGGAACTGCTGCTTTTATTAATGTTCCTTTATTTTTGAAAAATCGAGGCTTTATTTGTGAACATACTGAACAGTTTGCAATCATTTTCCTAATATCCTCAACTGAATACGGTAGATTTTTGCCACGAACCTAATGAATCATTCTCGTGACACCTGGATGATATAGACTGTAGTGCAGATTTAACAGTTTCTGTTGTTCTTCTTTATAGTATTTATAACGGCACAAACCCTTGATAAAGCACCTGCCACTTTGTTTTCTTTTCCTGGTCTATATACAATGTCATATTTGTAACAGGCCAATTCCAACCGCCATCGTTGTATTTTATCATTTTTTATTTTTCCTGCGTGCTTATCATCAAACATAAAAGAAACAGAGCGTTGATCTGTTATTAGTCGAAAAGGTTGCCCGATTAAATAATGTCTCCATTTCCGAAGCGATTCAACTATAGCATAGGCTTCCTTTTCGACTGACGAATGACGTTTCTCGCTTAGTGTCCTTGAGAAAAATGCTATAGGAGCTCCATTTTGTGATAAGCAACTTCCATCTGAGATTTTCATCGATGGTAGTGACAACAGCTTTTGAAATATCTTCTTTCAGAGCTTTGAAAGTCGATAGAGCTTCTTGTGAGATAGGAAATGATTGTGTTTGTACGAGTGGTCTGATTTTATCCGAAAATCTTGGAATCCATTTCGCATAATGGGAAAACATTTCCAATACTCGTTTTATTGAAGAAAAATCTCCTAGTGGAGGCAATTCTAAGAATGGACGAAGTCGATCAGGATCAGGTTTGATTTGTTGATTTTCAATTTCATATCCTGGGAGATTTATTTTTCTAAGTCTGTACTTTGATTTAGTAGAGTTTATAGTAAGTTTATACTTTTCAGGAACTTTGAAGAATTTTTGAAGATTTTTGTCATGCTCTTCTTTAGTCTTACCCCCTACTGTGATATCATCAAGAAAGACATATGTGCCTTGAAGATTTTCTTTCTTGATTATACTGTCAACAACTCTTTGGAAACTAGCAACTCCATTGGTAACGCCAAAAGGAATTCTCGTGAATTGATATAGTTCGCCGCACGCCTCAAACGCTGTACCTATAAGGTTTTTCATGTTCGAGAATTGGAATTTGGTGATATGCACTCTTTAGATCTATAGTGCTGAAAACTTGGTACCTTGACACTTTTGAAATAATGTCTTCTATGTTTGGAAGTGGATATGCGTCTAGTTCAGTGAATTTGTTTATAGTCTGGGCATAGTTGATTACCATGCGTCTCTTATGATTTGTACTGGAAGTGACTAAAGCTTGAGCTCTCCAAGGTGAATTACTCTTTTCATTGATACCTTCAGAAAGCATTATCCGGACTTCTTGTTCGATAAATTTCAGGTCTTCTAGTGATTGTTTCTCAGATTTAATAGCTATAGGTCTGCGAGTGTTATTGAGATTCGTGAATAGAGATGCAGGAGTAATATCTGCTTGCATGAAAACGAATACTTTCAAACTATCCAGATTTCCATTGAAAGACATCTCAAGTTTAGAATGATGATGTAGAAAATCGTGTCCCAATATAATATCTGAGCAAAGATTTTTCATAACCATTAATGTCAAGTTTTCATATGTACGGGTATTTATTTCTAGTGACACAGTACAACTTCCTCCAACTTGAGAGACCAATGATATTGACGCCATATTCACTCGTTGCTGAGCAGGAATTTGTGGAATCTTAAGTTGCTCAAGAAGAGAAGCGTTTATGAAACTTGACGTCCACAAATTTTTGCATCAATTGTAGCTTTTCGAAGTCCTGGTGTCGAAGCTGCAGTCTCGATAATTGCAGTAACGATGGAAGCTGACGTTGTTCTAGAGTCATGCTTTTTACTGTTACAATCTCTGGCGAAATGTCCTTTTTTGGAACATTTTTGACAAGTAGCATTTGAAGCTGGACAAAGATATCAAGGATGACATGATCCTCCACAAAACCAACATTTCCCTAGATTTTTGGTAGTAGCTGAGATTTTATTCGAATGATCTGACTTAGAATTTGAAGGATAATCAATTGAAGTTGCATTGATAGAATTTTGTACGAAGCTTTGTGAGTGAATTTCAGCCATTTCTAAAGATTGAGCTTGATTATGAGCCTCATTGAGACTAAGGGTTGTATTGTCAAGCAATCGAGTGCGTATAGAGGAGTTGTTTAGGCCTTTTATAAAAGTATCCCTGATGTAGCCATTCTTGATCTTCTGCAGTAACAGCTTGAAAATTACATTCAGTAGCTAAAAGGTTTAGGGATTGTAGATATTGGTCTATAGATTTGGAAGATCTTCAGTTTTAAGCTTGTTGGCAACAAGAAAATTTTCGAATGTCTTCTTCAAATGAGTCCATTCCAGAATAACAGAGCTCGGTCGACGAATCTACTTCGAATCTTTCTGGACGATAGATGTTTGGATGATTCCATCATGAAGCATTCGGTCTATTTGCCTATTTACTTCATCTTTGTGAATGTAAGGGTATCTATTGAGATTAAAGTTAAATAATTCAAAGTTGTTGAGTTTGATTGGTTCTAGAGGTAAATTTTCATTTCTACTTTCTTCTAAAATTATCGATTTTGTGTGGTTACACACGTCTATTCTCTAAGTGTTGATGATTATTGTCACTAATGTTAATTGAATTCCAATGTCATCATTACGGAAATATAGCATTATCCATTGTCCATGTGGTATTGTTAGGTAGATTTGTTATGAATGTGAACTCTTCGATAGTTTTTGGTGAAATTTCAATTGCATTCGTCGAAGTTTTGTTTAGATTGGAATGGGATTTCCAATTAGTGATTTTCAAGTAGTTGATAAGGGTCGACATTCAGGTTTAATTTACAAAGATCTGATGTGTCACACTTTTTTGACACCCACTGTATATGCGCAAATACAAAAAAACAAAAATAATGATTTAAACCCTATAGTCCAACAAATACCATTTTAAAGTCACGTGATTTTTCTCTATCCTTGTTGAATACATCTCAAACAGCGGTGATAGTAAAATTGACAAAAAAATTGCTGTCTAACTATTGTTCATAATATTCTTACCTGAAATAGAATCCGTCACTGTCATCCATTAGTTTGTCAAAGTTATTTTCGAAAATAATACAACGAACAAACACAGCTAATAATTTTGACTTTATTAACCTTTTTCCAACTCGAAAAGAAGCAAATAGAGAACGGGTACCCAGTTTAAGTTCAGAATGTATTACAACAGACAGCAGAAGCGACAAAAGTGAGTCTCGCAACAATTGCAAGTATTAAAATTGCCCTCTGATTGGTCAATACTACTTCAGAAACGCGTTTGTAAAATGCTAGTGGGAACATATATTAAAATTCAATAGTAATTAACCACCAGTAGCTTTTTGTAGGTGATATCAACGACATAATCAATGGACATACGTTTTTTGCCACCAGTATCACGTGACTTTAAAATGGTATTTGTCGGACATACAACTTTTGTATTTAACTTTTTGTCATAAAACATCTAGACCGAGATAGGACAAAATACACGGGCCACCCTGTACATACTTTCGATCTTGGTAAGGGTTGAAAATGGTATATTGAGGTAGATATCATTTAGATATGTTCGCTATTTTAGCGTTTTCAGAAGACTGACCGAATCAAAATCGAAACTACAAGATCGCTATTGAGCTTCAGTAAGCATAATTATGAAATAATACGCTTTAGCATTTCTTTGTAGTTTGAAAAACGATAGTGGGAATCTCTCAAATAAAACATTAAATTTGTTCATCACATCAGACTTTGATCACATCAATATTCTGTTTTATCACTTTTATTGAGTGCGCAATAATCGTATAAAGCTTTGAGTACATAAAATAAATTAGAACGTTTGTGACAAAACGTGATTCAAATATGCGTTATAATTAAGTTTAATATTGTGAGCAGTTATATGCTTTGAAATCAAGCGCCATTTGAATTAAGCCAAATTAGCCATTTTTGTCAATTAAGATAAGGCTTATTCAAATACATGATGGTAATGGGCATCTATAAAATCTATCAAGTTTGATAGAAAATTTTTGGATTGAGTAGTTTGACTCGAGTGTAAAAAGTGGTTTTTTTACTACTAACCTGAGAAGTAGTCATTATTCAATCGATTTTTCTCGGAAAAAATTGAATTTCTCTCCCTAGGTTAATAATGAAAATAATGAAAAAAAACCTAGGTCAATAATGAAAATGACGTCATGACGCAAGGATATTGTCATAACGTTACAGGTTTCTATTGATTTAATTTCGATTTCAAACTGTCAATTTAATCAAAAAAAAACAGGTTCCTGTATGTATCATAGGAAATTACCATAGATGTTGATAGAGGGCAGCACTTTCAACTAGAAAAAATAATTTGAGCTCAGATTTCAAACTTATTTTTTATTTTCTACTATAGCAGTAGTAAAAAAAATTCTATATATTCCACGGTAGAGAAAGTCATTATATACCTTACGCATTATAAACCTCGGCGCTACGCGTCTCGGTTTATAAAAGCGCTCGGTATATAATGACCAACTTCTCTACCTAGGTATATAATGTACTATTTCACAATGTAATATCAAGTACCTACTAAGTAGAATTTTTTTATTGAGACATTCAAGTACAAGGATCTCATCTAGAATCTATTATGTTTAAAATGACTTTTTTCACAGTTCCTTTTTGGATTAACTCAAACCCTAAATAATATTTTCTTTGCTTGCCAGGAATGTTATTCATATCATAATATAAATTAAAAAATTATATGCTTATAATCTTCTCCTCGATGAGCGGTCGTAGGCATTTCCATATACCTAGTGTTTCTCTCTTCAAAAATATCTGATGAGGAGCAATAAAACAAATCCTTGTGTCAATGTTTTTAAAATTTTAAAAATCCATAATTCATTGTTATTTTGTTTCTTGACTGCTGGGTTGATGCACCTTAGTTATGATCGTCAGTTAAACATTGAGTACTCTATGTAAATATTGATCATCGAGAAAATTAGATAAATTATCACCCCAAGCTTGTTCCGATGTTATTTTCCTAGTTTTACACTAGATTTTCGCATGTCATTGGAGAAATATTCTAAATATTCGTTTATGACGAACGTTTTGCTAATGAAATTTTCACAATTTTTATAATAATAATCTATTGCTGCAAAATTACAGAGATAGAATTAAAGCTCGTAGATCGTATGTCTCAATTCTATCTACACATATCATCAATTGACTGGAATAATCTAGTAGCGAATTCTCGAAAAAATTCGAGACGACTGCTGTCGAAGTTGTAGTTTTTTGGTGATTCTTATTGTGTCTTGAATAAAATGTATTTAAGTTTGAGAAAGTAGCTCACAAACATCTACATAAACGAGATGAAGGAGAAACATATTCAGTAAAGCATTATAAATGAATTTAGAAATCAAACAAAAAATATTCTTCCCCGCACCACACTTTCCCAATAAGTCAAAAAAAAAACATATAAATATGCATGACTAGTCACAAGAAAACTTTTAAAATATGTATGACCCAATCGTAAAGTTATTCTCTAACAAAGGCAAATCGAAACCCCTAAAGTATAAAAAGACCGTCCTCTTTCCCTTTGATAATTCGCTTGTCTAAAGTAAAATTTCTTAATGTCCGATGATGTGGAAAATAAATACGTAGGTAACTTGGAGTATAAAAATCGGATTTAAGAAGATTTCTTTATCAGTACAGATTTACTTTGCTTAAGAAGAACCTATTCCAGAAAAATGACAGTCATTAATAATAAGTAAGTTTGTCTTTTTTTTTCGCTAAGTAATGTATCATTTTTCTTAACTTCAAAAACTGTCATGGCATGTTATCAAATAGAAATACTTTATGTTACAAGAAGAATTGTATCTATAAGATTTTTTGGTTTCCCCACGTCTTGTCACTCATTTTTTAACAATCTACACTGTAGCTTGAATTAAATGGGTGCCGTTTTCTGTTGATGATAATGATAACTTTTCAATTGAATGAAATGTTTAAATTTGGTCAAACAATGTAAGAGCAGTGAAGAACATTTTAAGAAGAATATCTATATCAGCCTATTAGTCTTTTTTAATTTGTCTTTTTTCTATTGTAGAATGTTCCCGATAATTCTTTCGATAATCCTCCTAGTGGTAACACAGTCTTACGCCCAAGTAACGTTTTCCAGAAACTGGGAAGCCTCCGGAGGAAAACGTAACGGGCATTCTGTTTTGCCAGTTCCGGAATTTTATTTTAAAATGGCAGCTAACAACGTCTGCCAGTATTTATTGGTAAATAAGAAATGTTTTTATTCATTGAGAAATTTTAGTGAGTCTTTAATTTTTAGTCTGAACTAAAGCAAATGGCTTCCTGTGAAAGACGAACGGTGGATGACACTCCTGCTCTATTTCCAGACAATTAGGACGACATTCGATATCATGCAATTTTGGGAAACATTTGGAAAAATATAATTGATAGAAAATAAATATTTTTGTTTTGTTTATTTGAATTTTGAGCGGTAAATAAAACCATACATTTTACAGAAATACAATTTTATTTACATTATATTTAAAAATCTACAACGTAGGTGTCCTGCATAATTTTGGTCTGGATTCGAAAGCACATTCGCATTTTTTCTCTCCGCAAACTTTACATCCACTTTTTTTTCTACCACCTAGAATTTAAAAGTGATCTAATCAATTTTTCAGTAAACTATAAAACACACAATTTAAGAAGTTCTATTCTATAGGTGCTGCATAAGAATTGTTACAAACATACTACGAGCAAAGAAA
Source organism: Ceutorhynchus assimilis (assembly GCA_917834065.1). Lineage (NCBI taxonomy): Eukaryota > Metazoa > Arthropoda > Insecta > Coleoptera > Curculionidae > Ceutorhynchus > Ceutorhynchus assimilis. The sequence goes on along the minus strand of OU892280.1, from coordinate 25,585,099 downwards.
AAGTATTGAGTGCCAAACGAAATAAAAAAAAATTGAAAAAATTATATGCAAAAGATTTACAACCAACCCTCTTTATTGTCAGTTTTTGGTCTCATATTTGTAGACTTGGATGTATCAATATTTGGATGAAGAGTGGCACTAGTGGCAGTTGATCTTTGACTTATATTAACATTTGACTGCACACCAAGAGCACTTGGTGTTTCAGTGATTTCCGATTTGAGCTGACTTGACAAAAAAATCTGAATCAATCAACTCATAGAAAAGGGTTCATAATATCAAATGAAAAAAACTTATAATATTTTGATGATTTCTTACCTATTTTTGGGCTCAATAACTTTGAAATTTTGATCACCATAACCATCTGCCTCATTAGTGTCCCCAATTTCTTTTTTTATTGCCTCGTAACATCCGCAAGAGTATCTATTTTGGCCCGGGACGCATTTTGAACAGTAACATTCAGCATTTTTTCCTAATACATAGTATTTTGCAATTTAAAATTAATTCTATCGAAATCATCACTAGTTCTCACCATGTTGTAACCTTTTACAATTTTCCATATAGCATAACGGCGTTGCTGCAGATATCCGACTTGCTCTACTTTGATTTTGAGTCCTTTTGTTCAAATTTCTCAATACATTTTGAGAACAGGTTGTACCATACCTGAAATAAACAATTTTGGTTCGTATCACAAGTAGTATCCTAAATTTAAAGGTAGGAATTAGTCGTACCTACCTTCTATGTTTGACTGTGTCGAAAATTCCTCGTTCCGTAGATGGCTTGTGTAGAAACTGTTTGGTTTCTTCCGAAAATGTTTTTGCTGAATTTGATGATTCTCTTTTTGTCATAGAAAACGTTACGGAGTGAGAGGATTTTTCTGCAAAAATAAATAAATATTGTGTTGAGTTAAAATAACTTTACGATCAAATTGTTGCAAAAAATGGAAACAAATTTGAAGTCCGTCGATATTTTAATCTAATACTCCAAAGGAATATGAGCTGGTGACACCCTACATTAGAACGCCAATGGTCACCTGACGTCACACCTGTTTTTGCCATATATATGCTTCACCCCCTCGCTCTTCATACGGAAAGTGTCAGATTGAAAACGATGGAATATAGGAGAGTGCACTAGAGAGTAAAGAGAGAGCTTGCAAAAATACAGGGTGTCCCACGACGTTTTTCCCAGGTAATCACTTCGGAACGCGCCATGCAATATAATTAAAATTTTGAGGATCTGGGTACCTTTTTGTGCCGCTTTTACCCTTGTCGTCCAATTTGACCACTTTCACTTCAATTCCGGTCAGCTGACGTCAACTTTCGAATCCTAAATGTAACTCATGTTATATTATGGCATTTTTTGTTAGAAAATTAAATTACAGAGTCGGCAATGCAATATTTGTTAAGGCTTTGTTGAAGAAAATGATAAAAAATTATACAGTGGAACATACGATGATGCGTTCCGAATATATCATTTGGGAAAAACCTCGTGGGACACCCTGTATATTCTGTTGGTTGTAAAATATCTACCATTTAGACCAAATTCCAAATCACAGAGGTACCAAAGAGAGTTTTCAGAAACCAAGTTTGAAAAACAAAAGTATTTTCTTCAAACTAACCCAAACATTGTTTCTTATGACAAAAACAGTGTTTTTTTTTCTCAATAACTGTTGTAACAAGGGATAAACTTATCGAAATTTATATCAAGCTATTAATATATAGGGTGTCCTATTGAAAAAAATCGGATTCTGGTCAATATATCGACATCGGAGCCAAATAGAAAATTCTGCTTAAAAAAGTGCTCCAAGAAAGTCTTTATGGAAATCAATTATTTTTAAAAACAGAAAAGTGATGAAGGTTTCATAGTATTGCTCAAAATTGAGAATCGCCCCCTAGCGGTTGAACGGTTGAAGTAAAAATTGGAGCTCCAGAGTGGGGGGTCTATTTTTTTCTATCTCTAAAAATAAAAGGAGTTTCCATAAGAAAGTGTTCAATTTGAACCAACCTCTACATAGTTTATGGTAACTTCTCCTCTATAAACAGATATTATTCTTCCGGTAAGTTTAGCAAGTAATTGCATGGCACAAAGTTCTAGTCTGGGAAGAGTTACCGTTTTTACAGCAGAAATTCTTGATTTGGATGTGATCAGATTAGAAGATACAGTAATATTTGCATATAGTGGTCTTACATACAAAAAGTTCCATATGCTTTCAAACTGGCATCAGAAAAAACCATGAAGTTCAAGAGCAACAATTTGGTTAACTTGAAACAAGTGACGAGGAATTTTCAAATCTGATAAACTAGGGATCTGGTCAATGAACCTCAGCCATTCGGCTGACTCACGCTCACCCAAGGGTTGATCCCATACAAGTTTTTGGATCAAAAGTTTTTGCATGAAAAATTTTCCTACAACTATAATGGGGTTTATTAATCCCAGTGGGTGGAAGATTTGTGCCAAGCTTGACAAAACCTTTCTTTTAGTAATAGGGGGAGAATAGGCAGTCTTTGGGAGTGTGACCATTAAATGATCAGAAAGTGGGTGCCATAATAGACCTAGGACAGTATTTAGGGTATCAAAATTTACAGATGTCTCTGTTATGTAAGAATTATTATAGAACTTATCCAAGAATATTTGAGAGTTGGAAGACTATGTGTGCAAACTCATGTGTGAATAGAGTATCAAACTTATAATAAGTCTTGTGCAGGACATCAAGATTGTTACAAGAGCAGAGAATATCTTCTATATAAAATTGAGATTAAAGAGCATCGACGCTTAAGGATAATTTATTTTATTAGAATGAGCAATTTCATTTAGGGTGCGACATGCGAGATATGGAGTTCATTTTTATTTGACGGTGAATTTCTTGTATATCGGCTATAAATACAAATGCAAATAACCGAAATCTCCATAAATTATCAAACAATTCAAGTTGTACCTGGAAACCATTTAAACAAATATCATTCAAGGAGAGTCCAGAAGAAGGTCTAGAGATCAAAAACAACTCGCAATTTCGTGCTAACACCTGCTTCTCTCATTACACAGTGGTGGGGCATAAAGTACTTATTCTCATTATTTTCATTGTTTAAGGAGAGAGGAACATATTCACCAAGATTTTGCGCCACGTATCCATCAACGCTTGTATTTTTTAAGAGAAGAGAGAGGGAATTTTTTTCAAACCGTTTTCCTAGGTTCAAAAATCTCTTGCGGGCCACAGAAAATAAGTCACCAAGTTTTAGGTATTTGTTGGGGGTTTTAAAAGGTAAATACACCTGATAAACGGCATTATCTAAAATCTTTACCAAGGACTTAAAAATGTTCTCAGCAAGTTCATCTTCCAGAGACAAAGGGGCCTTTTCGTGAATTTTTTCTATATTCCAAAATCTAGTCAACATTTTGTCCAATTCATTATTTGGAGATACACATAGAGAAACATTTTCATTAGAGTTAAGGTTAGAGTTCGAGCGAGAGTTCGAGTAGGTAGCGTTCAATGGTGGAATGTTACCCATAATAATCCAACCCAAATGGGTATTTTGCAAAATGAGCAGATTATTTCCAAGTCGAATAAAACCTTAAAAAAGCATGTCAGAGTAAGTATTTGCATTGATAATGATAAGAATGTCAATATCATTGAGGCTGAAAAAATGGGATCCGCAAAATAAATTCCTACGGGGATTTCTAAGTAATCAACATTTATAGAGACTTTGAGCGAGTTTGCACGTAATGTTGCTCAATACAGCACATGAACCTTCTGAACTTTTTGTATGGCTAATTTTAGAGGGAATGATAAAATCTGTCATTTCATTAGACATAGTTATGCCTTGAGCTATTCCTAAAATGATGAGATTAATTTTATAAGTTCAACTTTGCAACCTTTTTGCAAGTTTCTCAGTGATAAAAGAAGTTTGACTTCCAGAATCAAACAAAATTCTAGCTTGGACCGCATGTCCATTCCTTGAGTATAATGTAACCATTGTTGTGGCCAATAGTACATGAGATTTTTGGGGACATAACTGATAAAGATAGAGTATCCTGATAGTTAGAATTTAATCTCTGAGAATCGTTAGATGGTTCAAGTGTTTGGGGTGTTGAACCGCTATGCAATGCTTGGAGTTTTTGAGAGAAGTGTGCTAATGGGACTGGGTCATTTTGATTATTATAATGTGAAAAGCGAGGGGCATATCATTTCTATTTTGTGAATTACCTTGCAGGTGGTTTGTGTTTTCATTCGGGGAATTCTGAACTTTTGGATTTGTGTAGAAGAGAGTTATGTCTTTTGGAGCAGTGGCTACATCCTTGAGAAGTGCATTCGAGTGCTTTATATGTATTGCCTAAACAATTGAAGCAGATACTTTTTTAGGCTCAGTTTCACAATCGGTAGTAACCAGTGCTGGTCAGTCAACTAGGGGTCAAGGGTTAACTGGAACTTCGCTTATTAACCTGTTTCACACTAAACAAACAATCGTTGGTTACATGACTAGTGGTTGAATTTTATTTCTCAAAGGTTCGTACTTGATTTTTTGACATTTTAAAAATCACCTTGAAAAATAAAGAAAGCCCCCTTATACTTCACCACAGATTAACCCGTCCTAAAGATAGGAAACTCAGGCCTTTTTCCCTATCCTTGTCTTACTCATGCAGCGAGTTGTATGACTGCCACAGCATGGTGGCGCTAGTGTGCACTTCGGTGTACAGTGGCTAAATAAACCTTTACATACAGTGGCGACAATTGAGTTCCCGCCGCCATCTTGTTCCCAACCTCTTGTTACTTTCAAATATTAATATATAAGATTTAAATAGACATCTATCATAAAAAATTAAAATCGGCATATTTGATGACCATTATTAGGTTCATCAAATACGTTGTTTTCCATGTTTTATGATGGATGTTCACCTAAATCCTATATATTCATATTTAAAAGTAACAAGAGGTTGGGAACAAGATGGCGGCATTTTCAATATAAACATATGGGATTTTTGAACCAATCAAAAATGAGACCGCAATTGTCGCCACTGTGGTAATAAAGTCACTGTACTTCGGTGTGTCCAGTATTGTGGCAGTAGTCACGTGGTTCCCGCCTTTTTTCAAATAATTTGTCTAATCAATTTCATCTTATTATTAAACCTTATGTTTTGAAAATAAAACACCAACATTTCAGTACTATTTCCTTCTTTAACAGAACAGCCTTTAACACAAGAACAGAAAACCGTATTGAAAAAAAAAAAGTTGATAAAAGGTCTTGTGCACAAATGACTCCTAAAGTGAATCTCAGAAATTGCAAATAAATACCATCACTAAAACAATTTCTACAATGTTTACATGTAACATAAGGTCTTTTTTGTTAAAAACACATAAAGAAGTCAAAGTTTTACCAAAAATTGATAGAAAATCAAATAAAGAACACTGATGGCCATTTGCACCGCTATCACTTAAGGGATATTAAGGGATTTTTAATTTGAGTGGAGCTTTTGAATGTGACTTTTGTTTCTACGAGAGTCACATTCAAAGCTCCACTTGGATTAAATATCCCTTAAGTTATAGTGGTGCAAATGGCCGTAACACACATCGAACGGCTGACTAATGGCAAATATAATGACAAATTACATTCATTCACAGATGACATTTGCTTGTGGCTTTGCTATACTAGCTCCGCATAGCTTTGGCAGTCATGAAACTCTCATATTTACGTGTTATTTTTTAGACAGCTCCGAACGAGCATTTCACATGGAAGTTTCCTATCTTTAGGACGGGTTAATCTGTGTACTTCACTATAATGTCACTTTTTGTGATTTGTCATTAATTAGGCAATTCAATCCATCTGTCAAAAAGGAAAATTCAATATGGCGTGGCGGCCAAGCCAGTTTGTTTTGAATATGTTTTCATGCGTATTTTAAATTATTTTGCTTAGAGTTTTGCTTGCAAATTTGATTTTGATTAATTAATAAAATATTTGTTGACTAGGAGCCTAAATTATTAAATCGCGCAGGAATTATATATTTTTTTATGTTTTTTGGCCCATATGTGGCCGCCACGCCATCTTGAATGTCACGTGGTTTGAATTGCCTAATAATTATATTAATTTTTGTCAGTGGTACTAAAATTTCACAGATATAATACCTACCCATTCAATATTGGTTTTTGTCTCGGGTTTTCTGTTTAAGTTTAAATGGAGTTAGGTGAGAGAAGGTCTCCTTTAAAGGAAGAAGAATATCTATTGGTGTCTCTTGTGCAAAAATATAAATTCATTATAGAATGACGTGGAATGAAAAAGAAAATGCTTGGGAAAGGGTGGAAGCAGATCTCAATTCCAATTGTATCACTAACGGAAAAAGGAATGCAAAAGTTTTCATTGAATAATTTCTCCTTCTCAAACTTGACACTTTTGAACTGCCCTAAAAAACGAAGCATTTCAGCTAACTCATAGTTAACTTATACGCATCCTTGGGTTAATTCAACTACTGGTTAACTAAAGGTGTCACGTTGAACCGTCAATCGTGAAATACTGTTTTCGTTTTAACTAGTAGTTAATAACCAATATTAAATTTAAAATCCAACGTTTCGTTTCTGTAAAATCATCCTCAATTTATTTTTTTGGAAAACGGACCTGCTTTTTTTACCGTGTTATTGAAAAAGTATAAACAGTATCGGTTTTAGGATGCCTAAAGATGAGAAAATCGCAGATAAAAAATCCAGGTCCATATTTGAAAAAAGGAAGTTGAAGATGGCTGCCTGAAGACAAAACGTCGGATTTTAAATTTAGTAACACCATCTTCTAAAGGGGAAAAAGTGACAATGATGAAGTGACCTTTATTTTAAAATTGCTCTTCAAATAAGCCCGGGAAAAAATAAAAACCATTCTACAAAATTTCGGTTTTTTCCGAATATCTCCGGAAATATTCGGAATCTTTCTAATTTCAAAACGGCATTCTATTGGTCATAAAATTGCGCAACTTTGCCATAATTTGACCGACCCTGTATCTCTTACGGTTTCCGAGATCCCAATGATGAGGCTCGAATTTGGGCCACCCTGTACATGAATTTTTGAATGTCTGTCAAAAATTTCTGGCAATTCAACTGTCTGCCTCACAGACTGTGGATTAACAGATTTAACCTGTTGCATATTTGATGCAGAAACCAAATTTATGTTGTCAATTATAGAACTAATTTCTGCAACTAGATGAAAACATTTATTTTCAAATGCTTCCCTTATTCTCTGTAATTACATTATGCTCATCCAAATCTTCTATTTGGTCTTTTATGTCCATATATTTTGTAAGTCCAGTCTTTACATATTCCAATCTCAATAAAAAGGTGTGAGAATTTCGCTCTATAACTTTATTGGCATCAACCCAGTTTTGATTTCGCGTAATAGAAGATTTGACATGACATCTTTCTTTCTTGAGTACATTCATTATATGTGTATTATTTATATAGCGCACAACAAAATGAAAATATAAAATTCTATTTCTATAAATAGTAAAATAAAATATAACTTGTTTTCTGGCTATACAAACACTGAAGAGAAAAGAGAGTTTAATTTAATATTCCATTGTTCAACAGTCTATTTTATGGAGTATAATCAGGATTAATAGGGCATATTTATATAGGTAGCTGGTAGCTAGGATGACAGGTGGATGACGATTAACTATGTGAAACCTCAAACTCCTCTTATAAATTTGGCAATCAAATGAGCTATCGATGAAGAAGAGCAATGCTGGGTAACTATTAATTACTACCAATACTCAATCTAGCAATACCCAAAAAACTTCACGCAAAAGAGAACAACCTTACCAAAATCCATAGTACTAGGGTAATGTATTAGACTATCCAAGATACTGTCAAACTGAAATTAAAATGTCCGCCATGAGGCACACAAACTCTTTGTTTGCTTGTCAAAGTCACATGTTTTAGATAGGCGACTATCCAAGATGCTGTCAAATTTAAATTAAAATGTCCGCCATGAGGCACACAAACCCTTTGTTTTCTTGTCAAAGTCACGTGTTTTGGATAGGCTATATAATACTATTTTTCACGGTCACTCCTCACTTGAAAAGTTGGGTACCAATAAGAAAAAAAAAATTATTTTTCTACTTTCAAATAATTTTCATGGGGCTGTAATCTTTGCTGGTAGTTATTGGGTTTTTGATACCTAACTTAATATCCGGCTCAAAGGATCAAAAATATGGGGAAGAAAATGCTCACTCAATCCCCAATATTTAGGACTAGTGAAACAACGGTTTTTACTAGTTGATGTGGACCGTACTTTTAGAGGATTTTGTGATGACACATTGATTGATCATTTTTGACAGACTTTTTTACACCTATGTTTCACACACCTGACAGGTATTAACCTACCTATTTCATTTTAAAAAATAATGCCTCAAAGCTTAACTTAATAGTAGATTATACCACGAGTCAATAATGATAGCTATTATTCCCGAGAAATATTTACGAACTGAGCCGCGTTAGCGGCGAGGGAGTAACATTCCGAGGGAATAATAGCCATTATTGCGAGTAGTATACTCTACTTTATTTGCGACAAATTATTTTATTTGAGATTTTTAATAGAAAATTTCATCCATTTCAATACAAATCCACAAGCACTACACGTTTGACACTGACACTTTTGAGCAATAATGACCATTAATCCCGCTACTCGTCATTAATCCCTGCGGGTGACATTAGTCGTAAATAAAGGAAGCTAAAGATAAATGTTTCTTCCATCTAATAATTAATAGGCGAGGGCAGATACATTTTTACGTAACATAAAATTTAACAGCAAACTATCGATGCAGTATTGTTAAGGATCATTTATAGATGCTAAAAACCAAAAATGCAACATCTAATTACTTTAAGGAGATTTTATAAATAATATTTAGTGCAAAAATAGAGCTTTTTTTTTGTTTATTTCACTGTATTTCGAAAACTAATGATCGGATGGTTTTGCTACTCTGGCAATAGTTTTAGAGCATTGAACAAGCTTTAAAATGAGCCATCATACAACCCTGTACGTCTTTTACTCTTCGAGAAATGATTTTTTTCCCCCCAAAAAAGAGATTTTCGTAAAAAATTCGTAACTTTTTTAATTTTCATGCTAGACAATTAATTTTTTACACATACATAGTAGATGAGGCAGGCTTTATTGAGCCCAAATTTGAAGAAATCAATAATTAAAGAAGAGCCTATAGCGTTTGGAAAAGACAAAAATTGAAAGTTATGAAATGAGTAGTAATAATAATGAGATATTAGTCCTGAACACGTCTTTAGGCATAAGTCTGAAAGATGTTGGGCTTTGTAACATACGACGCCTTCAAGACGCCTTGAAGACATAAGCAGACGTCTTGAATGTCGTTTGTGGACATCTCAGGAATGTCTTTTAGATGTCTCAATAAAAACCGCTATCAACCTACCTATATTATTACTATAAGTCTTATACTCCTGCAAGAATTTCTCGCCAGACGGCAGTTGCGTTATAAAATCGTCTTGATCCAATTCAATCTCTAAAAGGTCCACTTCTTCTTTACTGTCTTCATCGTCGTCGTGAATATTCGGGTCACTTTTACCAAAAAGTCGCGATTGGAGAATGAAATCCAGCTGTTTTTTTACACTTTCGCTCTGCGTACTCTGGAAAAGCAAACATCTTTTGGGGCAATTACTTCAGATTTAATGCTCTTACCTGTATGAGTTTCATTATAGTCTTATCCAAATTCTGATTGGTAGCTTCGGAAACAATTTCTTCTTTTTCGAATAGACTGAACATGACTCCGTTGATGTAAGGAAGACAAAAGTCGACTTCACCTTCAAGAAATTTCCTTAACAAACCAACAATTTTCTTAGGGAGTCTGGTCGAACGTTCTTTGGCTTGATCTACCTTGAAATATAAAGTTTGTTGAAATAACTACAGTCAAATTTACTTTAAACTCACCAAACATAAATTCATCAAAAGAGCTGAACAATATTCCAAGCAATATTTTGATAGTTTATCGTAAAATTCATCTAAATAGTCCACCATGACTTCAAATAAGCCTTCTTTAACCATTTGGACCCTGCATTGTTTTCTGATTGAGAGCTTTTGAACAGTTGCTACCTAAATTAGAGAATTTGTGAACAATATTTTAAAAACAACAAAGAAAAAAAGATTACCAGCATATTTCTCATAACTGCTCCAGACACAGTCCTCACGTCTTTAACTTTCTTAATTAGTACTCGTTTGAGTAATCTTTCATCTATTGTTAAATAATCTCGTCCTTGTTTTAATGAAGCTAAGGTGTTAATTAGTCTGCAAGTAGATTCTTTTACGTAATGGTCTGATCCGTACGCAAGTAAAAGCCTTTCGGGAATACTAACGCAAGCGTATAAATCCAAAACGTCGTTGAATATGTATAAATCGAGAATTTTGTTTCTTGCGACTGTATCGTTTTTGGTAATCCTCTGAAATATAACTAACCATATTATTTTGTGTGCAGACCCATTCTTCAAAAACGTCAGGTTATCTTGAAACCAACCCAAAGTTAGATGCGCATAAATATCAAATATACAGGTTGTCCCACATAAAAGTTACTACATGATGGGGATTTCGGAAACGGTAAGAGATACAATTTTGGTTGAATGGGAAAAAAGTTGCGCTTTTCCAAGCCCAATTAGATGCTGCATCAAAATTGGAAATATCTACAGCGGTTTTCAAAATATCGAAAAAAAAAAATAAAAAATTGTGTTTTTTGAGAAATTGAAATATCGTCGCCATTTTGTAATCAAATTAATTAAAATTCGGTAGTTTTGTATTAGCGACTACGGACAATCGAATGACGTTTACAAATTTTTACAGGCATTCTAGTTTTTTTTGCAACCATAGCCAACTTTGTTGTTTCTTATGACCGCTGGATTGGTTTTTTTACGTCATTAAATGGGGCATAAAATGACATATTAACATAGATAGATAGATAGACGTTACAGTAAACAAAATTTTGTATCGTTAACATGAAGGAGATTGAGCCACCTGCGGTTTATCCCCTCCAATTAGGTTGCCAATTTGTTACTGATTGCTTTTATCCTGTTATGACTCTGCTTTCAAAAAACTAAAGCTTCCAAGTCTATGACAACGTCGGTTTTCTGAAACAAACGGAACACACGCGCTATATTCGATTGGCATGTCAACATGTATATCAAATCAGTTAGAGGCAGGTAGATTCAGATGAGAAGGCTGGTCTTGTTTACACCTCTGATGCATCCCCACCATGACCCCCATCGAGCAGCTTACCACCCCTGGCCCATGGGGGGTCTTGTCATGACAACACACATCATTATGTTTATGTTTGAGATGCCGTGTCTATCTGTGTTAAGATGTCATTGCTAAAAACCCATTTAGTTATACTAAGGTTACAAGATGTCGCTTACCCATCTGAGCGCTTGCAATATCCTTATTTTCCTTTCATTGTCGCCGTGCAATAAATCGCTTTTTAGTTTCGCGAAGTCTATCAAAAAATTAGCATCATGACTCCTAAAAAATATTCATATAACTGTTAACAGTCTAGTCTTCATTTCTCAAATATGGAAATTGTTGGAATGAGTAAAAAATAGATTTGATAAATGAAGTGGAAGAAGATGCTGCCTGAAAAAAATTAACCTTATTACATGCTCCGGTACGCTCCTGGAAAGATCTCCTTCACCTGCGCCACAGTTTCTAGGAGACTTAATAGAATCTTTCAAGACATCAGTGACGATTTGTTCGATATCAGTCCTGTTGAGGGGTGAATTTATGCGAACACGTTCCGGACTTCTGGATCTGAAGCAATAGATTTATTAATCTTTATCAAAAATTGTGTTTTCCAGACCTATCTGTGTCAAAAATTCTTTGAAAAACCGATTCCAGAACCAAACGGACAGTTTCTGGTGTCAATGGAGACCTTGGATTCAAACTTTGAAGATTTTCTTCTATAACTTGAGGTATCTGCATTTCTAGTGATGATGCATTAAGGTATTGGGAAGCACTATTTATAATAAAATTATTATTAGTCTCCTTATTAGCATCTTCTTCAGCACTGAATTCCAAATTAACAACACCATATTCTTTTTCATCCGGACTTATACTATCAAAGGAAGACAATAATTGAGTATTACAGCCTTTATCGAACAAAGACGGATATATGTCTTTGCAATGTTCCAGAACGGAATAGATATTTTTTGTTTGGCCTATGATGTTCATTTGGAGGGCTGAAGTCAGTTCGCTTGTCACAGCTAAAATAGAAAATAAACAATTGACGTGTCTCGCAGAAATAGAAAAAGAGAGCTTAATTGTAATAAATACAAGTTAGAAAGTAATAAAAAATGACATGCGCGCGCAACTCGTGGCTGCAGTGTAGCCAGATTGTATTGTTGCAGAACAAATGTAGACAATACAAATCGAACATTATAACATTAAAGAAGTGATATATTGTCAAGTGTTTTACAACGCCTTAAATCCGACAAAAGAAGAGCTTTGAAGTGTATGTTAACATCGATGGAACTTTTATTTTGATAAATGTTCCATCCGGCAACATCGCACAATAAAATTGCCAAGGAATATGTCAAGTATAATCTTACATAACCTTAAACGACACTGCGATAAGTTCAAGTAATACGTAAAGTATTAGTTTGCTCTTTGTCGAATTACACGTTGCAAAGAAAGAAGGAACGATTAATTATGAACTCGTCCCTGAATACGAATATGACGCAAGCCCGTAACAAACTAGATTTTAATTGGACGCTCACCTGCAACCCACGAGTTGCGCGCGCACACCAGGTATTACGAGACACGTCAATTAAAAGCATGCAGTTTTTTTAAATTGGGAGAGTGTACTCGAACTTATAGACAGATTGAGGGTATGAATTTTTGAGGACATTATGTATTAAACTAAGCTGACAGAAATTGGTTAGAAGATACGATTCTAGTTTATGCTCCCATAACCATATTTGAGTTCTGGACTTCCATTATCTTGGTTTTTAATTTTGAGGCAAGGCACAATTTTCCTATATCAACTGATGGTTTTCTGAAAATATATCCGTTTCCTTAATGCAGCGTTATTGATTTTTTTTTTTTTTTGAACCAATGTTGTACTTAACTTTTACCTCTCTGCTAACCAGTAGGTATGCCATTTGTGTTTTGCGATAGATTTTTGGATGTTTCTCCTCCTTGGTTCTGTGGATATTGTTTTATTCTCATGCTGATAAGGTTGTTGAAATTGGCACTGTCACTAATTTCATTCATTTTTGAACCTGATTGATTGATGCATGTGGCCGTTTGTGCTATGCCCATCTTGGTGCAGCCTTGTCTTACCTTAGGAGCCCGAACCTTCAAGAAAGGTGCATTTCCGCTCAGGTCGGAAAGGCTTAATTTCATCAAGTTCCAGAAACCTGTACCTGAAGTATCGTAGTCTGGGACTGCGACATACTCGCAGACCTATTATGCTCGGTAGTTTCATCTACACTGAGAAAATTTTTTCATTGTCATAGCTAATTTTTCTGCTGCCGTAGCCAAAAATTTTGGCTACATAGGGGACAGCCAAGATCTTTACTACCGCCGAAAAGATAACTTTACTGGCACCGTTCTTTATAAAGAATTTACTCACAGTTTCTACAAGGTCACTTTGCTGGCATAGAAAAGCTACTTTGCTGTCGTAGGAAAGTAACTATGCTGTCCTAGAAAAGAGGTTATATACCCTCAAAAACATCCTTTTTGCTATTGAAAAGTAGATTGCTAAGACAGAAAAGATATTTGTTGTTGTTATTAGAAATGCTTCCTGAAATAGGAAAGCGTTTGTCTCAGAACAAAAAATTTCTTGCCAGAATCAGCCAAGTGTTTTATTAGCCATGGGAAGTTATTTGTCTCACCAATAGCAAAAATATTTTGCTGGAAATCTTTGGAAATATGTAGTAGCGCGTCCATCATAACAAAACCAGGAGATAAACAAACTCTATTTAAACCCCTAAACTTTCATTACCTGATCTGAAATAATGTCAATTCATGAAAAGTTTGGCGCTAGAGTTGTTTCTGCTAGTTTTGATGGATGCGCTGGCACCATTTCCAAAAAGATTCCCAGCGACCGACACTCGACTTGACTCGACAGCATCCACGATCCACACCGTACGGCGTTAGCTACTAAACTAAAATGGAAGAAAATGAACACGAAACATATTTTATCGGTTATTTTTGGACCCGAAGAAATCACGGAAATGTCCGAACGGTATTTTTAGTTAAGTTATTTGGCTAGGGTAGCAAAAAACATTACTGCAACAATAACAAAAATTACAGGAATTTTTTTTTGCTGCAACAGTAAAGTATCTATCTATCTTAGAAAAGTTCTATTTCGGAGAAGCAGAAATATTTTCATAAAATTTTAATTTTGCTATAACAGCAAAGTTTGGTTTTGGAATAAGAAATATCTTTGCAGTTTCAATAAAGTAGTTTCAGCAAAGTGGTCTTTTCTGTAGAAGCAAAATAACATTGCTACCTCTAAAACATTTTCCACTGTAACAGCTAAAAAAAAACCAGCAAAGAATTTTCTCCAGGGACTTTTCTCAGTGTAGTTCGCTGCACCTGCTTTTCGTCTTTATTACTGAGACAGATTTTGTGCAGATGGAATCTGACCACCCAGTGCTCCGTCAGGACGGCTGGAGTGCGTTAAGATATGGAGTGTGAAGGTAGAGTAGTTGTTTGTCAGAGTGTTCTGACGTCATCACTTGGAGTGCAATCTGGGTGCGCTATTTCTGAACGTATTGGAGCGTTGCGGTAAGGGCGAATCCCCACGGGCGTAATTAGCGCAATCGGCACACAAATAATTTTCTAACCTGTTCCTAAAAGTCCCAAATGTCTTGTTTACTTTTTGTCAGGTTTGTAATTCAAATTTACTTATTTATTGTTGTAGTTTTTCCTTTGGTTTTCTGTGATACTTCTTAGGACAGTGATAGTAACAAAATAAAATAAAGAATGATGAGGAGTAGAAGTTTGTTAGGTACCTATCATGGGAGCATTAGTTGTTAAACATAAAAGCTGTCCTTTGAGTTTTAAAAGCAACTTGCTCAGGCGCCTCAAAGAACTTTACAAAATATACGTGGAAATACAAAAATATTAAGAAAAAAATGCAACTAATGCGACGAATATATTTTCGGAAAATCAAGAGATTCTTGCAGGATGCTACTGATAACTTGGTTACAAAAACAAACGTCACAACTCCGCCACGATTACGCCGAAAAGTTCAACATAACCCAACTTTTTGCCGTAGCGGCAGCGTAATGTCAAAAATTCAAGATGGCTGCACTACCGCCAATGAAATCGCACAAATTAAATCACGTGATTAGTTACGCTTACGTCAATTACGCCCGTGAGGATTCGCCCTAAATGTCAAGAATAATCATAAAGTCTGTTTTTTTTTTTAAAGATATAAATTCAAAATGACATTATGCTGGCAATACAATGTAAAATTGTTAATGCTTTCAAATGCTTTGTATAGAAAAGGCTTGTGTTGCCAACATAGTTACTAAATTTTTGACTTGAGGAATTATCTTTTAAAAAAAAAACAGTCTTTTATGAAAATTACAGTATGAAAATAACCTTAAAATCACGTCAAACTTGGTAAAAACCGCGGGGCGTTTTTCAACCCAGTCCCTGAGTAGGGTAATTTGGGCGTACTCTTGGCAGGTCAACTCTCAATTTCTGAACGATTTCAGCGTAACGCTCCGAGTAAGCACCTGTTAGTTTATGAACGATTTAGAGTTAAAATCTGTTTTTTTTTTAAAGATAAAAGTTAAACTGACATTATGTTGGCAATACAAAGTAAAATTGTCAATGTTTCAAATTTTTTATGTAGAAAAGGCTTGTGTTGCCAACATAGTTACTATATTTTTGACTTGGGGAATTATCTTTAAAAAAAAAACAGACTTTACTCTAGCGTTACCCTCACACCCAGAGGGCTATTTCTAAACACAACCCTGTAATGGCTCGGTTGGCTTTTGTTCAGTTTGCGAAGACTTTTTGCCTCTTCGCAGTTTGAGGGACCTTATATAAAGATCCTGTTTGAGGGCTCTTTCATTCAACCATTCGTTTCGAAACTGGTTGTTGGACCAGTTCCTGATCTTGGTTTTTACCAGACGGTCAGCAACCTTAAGTGCCAGATGATCGTGAAACACACTTGAAGCACAAAAGTTGAATTTTACGTAATTGTTTAGCGCTGCGTTAGTGCTTCAATGTGCTTCAATCCTTAAATTAGCAAACCTTGTATTTTCGGAGATATCTCGGTTTTTTGAAATCGCCTGCTTACTTCACACTCAGCAGGAATAAGGGAGCACCAACGTTCAGTTACAGATAAATGGTTAGTGCTTCAATGTTCTCCAATCCCCAAATTAGCAACCTCTGTATTTTCAGAAATATTTCGGTTTTTAGAAATCACCTGCTTACTTCATACCCAGCAGGAACAAGGACAGCACCAACGTTTGTTACGGGATGATTTTTCCCGCACCAAAATAAAAGGAAATAAGCTTATTCACCTCTCTGAATAGCATACCTTCCTCAAGCTACTGTTTTCTATCCGATAATTGTGGTCACACTTTTCATTAAACTTTTCATTCTTCCCAGAATTATTAAGTTAGAGGTTTAATAATGGAATTGATTTCCTTTTGGTAGGGTTAAAATAAATAGTCAGTTAATTTATTAATAAATAAAATTACAATATTTACATTGGAACAGCTGATTGTCTGATCCGAGTAGATTGACTAGATTGACAGCGCTCCAAATAGGGTCAGTGACCGGTACTAACTTAATTTGAATAAGTACCATGCCCCAACTACCATCAAAATCCCCAGTACCTTCCACCTTGGAGTTTTGACAGAGACTTTTTAAAGGACATTGCAGGGACAAGCAGAGGTCATTCAGGTCGAGGACTTTCCACGATTAAGTGTTCGGGAAAATTCCTCAGGCACATTTTGCCGATTTTCTGAGTTGTCTAGTTTTCGCTCATAGATCTAGGGTGGCCAATCCGTTATTTTAGCACCCAATCGCCTTGTGCGGATTTTTTTTGTGAGTCGAGCAACGTGACTAATTGCTTGTCCCTGAAGGCCAAAGTAATTTTGGCCTTTATTCATCACCTTTAGAAGTTACACTTTAATCTTTACCTTTAGACGTCACGTTTTATTCGTCACGCTTAGTCCTTAACTTGAGAGTTAAACGTTGAGCTTACTGTATATTTCAAGTAGTACCTCCAATCTTCAGCCTCCTCTAGACAAGTGGAAGCCTTAGTGACTCCTGGTTACTGAACTTCAGTGCCCAGGGCCAGTTGCTTTTTGTCGCGATCCTGATCCAGTCCTAGGCCACCGGAAACACTGGAAGATATTGATCCCACCTGTCAGGTTCTCCCCAAGAGATTAGGGACTACTCAGGTTTGATAAGTGTGTTGTAATGTCTTAATATCTGAAGCCTATCAGCCCTTACCAACCCCTTGTTGGAGTAAATCACCACAACAACGCAGTTCTACTACAAGATCAAATTACCCTTCAGATTATGAATGTGTTGTTATTTCAATTTTTAATTAATTATATCTATATCATCTTTTTTTTTATGAAATTTACCATTCAGGTTATGTACTGTTAGGTACTTCAATTTTAAGTATTTATCTATACCTTCTATAGTATATATATTATATTAAATTTGCCCCTCAGGCTATATATTGTTTCTTCAAGTTTAATTAATGATCTATATTTCTCTAATATCCCGTAAATACATGCTGCACTGAATACAGGAAAATACTTGTACACTGGGGTTAAATGACCATTTACGAAGGTACTGCATTAAGTGAGCTTATTTATTAATTAATATTTCAGGTATTATTGCTGTTAATTGTTATTACTCTTTATTTTATTTTTTTTATTTAGGGACTCAAGTTGAGTGTAATTAATAATTATTGTAAATACTATTTCAAGAACATATGGTTTGGTACTCCGAGACGATTTCTTTTCTTGTTCTGGCTCCAGTGGGAATAATTTTCAGTGTTCTAGGGCGTTCGGAAAACCCACTTCGAACCTGCTCTAGAGTCAACCTGTTCTGGTTTACATTTCTGGATCTAATTAAAACCCGTACCTGATTGTAGCAAAGCGTTTCACTTTTGTCCTTCCTTCTTGTTTACGTTTATATTTCAGGTTGTGCTGCTATAGGTCCGTAGAAGTTTCCTGCTTTCGTTATATCGGTGGATTTCGTGTACTACAGGGAAAAAGCAGGTGGCGCTCTATATTTAGTTATTTAACTGACCCACACCCCTCTCCGCATTGGAAGCTAGTCGGCAACCCTTTACACGAAATCACGTTTCTAGATTTCAGCCACCAACCAACTCTCTCTCTTCTCTTTTTATTTTTTTTTCTTTTTAGTTACCCATTAACTTTTCCACCTCCTCAAAATCTTATTATTGACTTCTCCGTTACGTTTTGCGGGTAACAAAGTGGCAGTGCCCGTGTTGCCACGTAACAAATTGGCGCCCAACGTGGGGTGGAAGGTACTGGGGATTTTGATGGTAGTTGGGGCATGGTACTTATTCAAATTAAGTTAGTACCGGTCACTGACCCTATTTGGAGCGCTGTCAATCTAGTCAATCTACTCGGATCAGACAATCAGCTGTTCCAATGTAAATATTGTAATTTTATTTATTAATAAATTAACTGACTATTTATTTTAACCCTACCAAAAGGAAATCAATTCCATTATTAACTCTAACTGAATAATTCTGGGAAGAATGAAAAGTTTAATGAAAAGTGTGACCACAATTATGGGATAGAAAACAGTGGCTTGAGGAAGGTATGCCATTCAGAGAGGTGAATAAGCTTATTTCCTTTTATTTTGGTGCGAGAAAAATCATCCCGTAACACGTTCAATATTTATATATTAAAATCAATGTTTGTTTGCTGGGTTTCCGGCTTATGCGCTCCTACACCAATTATCCGATTACGATGAAACTTTGGTAGGTTTTTATGGCCATCCCAAGGAAGGTTTGTGGATAGGTTACGCATCTCGGAAAAAAAAAAAAATTGAATTAATTATTAATTTAATTGTAAACAAACTCATTCACATTACATAACAACATAACCCGTGATTGGCAAATTTGTCTCGAAGATAGTTACCAGTAAGTTTATCGGAAGAAGAGTAAACCAGCCTAAGCATTAGGAAGCACTAAGTACCTGGTTATCATATTTATAAGTAATTTAGGCCAGAGTTCATGTTCTTTATATTCTCGGTTCTCGGTCCTGGTATGGTGAAATCAGCAGGCGATTACCGAAATATCTCTGGAAGTATGAGTTGTCAAAAGCTAAGGTGGTGCATCATGAAGCACTAACGAAGCACTAACAATTTATCTACAACTGAACGTTGGTGCTTTTCATGTTCCTGCTGGGTGTGAAGTAAGGAGGCGATTTCTGAAAACCGAAATATTTCTGAAAATAAAGGAGTTGCTAATTTGGGGATTGGAGCACATTGAAACACTAAAGGGCTCCACACACTACGTTCTTTCTCGTCGGTTTTCATCGCCGCGATTAACAACGTCGTGTTTCATCGTCAGCCTGTTTTCACCCCACACTACGCGATTTTTGCAGTTGGACCCACATACAACGGTTTTGGAACGGAATGTTGAACCGTCGTGCCATAAATCAATCTCGGACAGAATTTTAAACCGACGGTTTTCTACCACACACTTCGGTTTTAGATCGTCGTGTTTCATCGCGGCGATGCAAACCGACGAGAAAGAACGTACAGTCTATTTTTTCCCAAGATAGATTTTGACATTGAAAACTTTGAAACATAAACAATAACGTTTGGTCGAATGAAATGCGGTGTCTCTGCAGGTTGACATCAGTTTTACAATGCATGTCGTACAAATGACATTTTGCGACCAATAAGCGGCATTAGCGACATTGTTTATGTTTCAAAGTTGACAATGTCAAAATCTATCTTGGAAAAAAATAAACTGTAGTCTGTGGGGCCCTTAACGAAGCACAAACGAAGCACTAACCATTTATCTGTAACTGAACGTTGCTGCTTCCCTTGTTCCTGCTGGGTGCGAAGTAAGCAAGCGATTTCAAAAAATCGTGATATCTTCGAAAATATAAGGTTTGCTAATTTAAGGATTGAAGCACATTGAAGCACTAACCATTTATCTGTAATTGAACGTTGGTGCTTCCCTTGTTCCTGCTGGGTGTGAAATAAGCAGGCGATTTCAAAAAACCGAAATATCTCCGAAAATACAAGGGCTGCTCATTTGAGATTGGAAGCACATTGGCGCACTAACGGAAGCGCTAAACAATTACCTACGTAAAATCTAACTCTTGTGCTTTAAGTGTGCCTGCCTACTTCACAGAGCCCAGATGATCCCGTTCGGCTTGAGGAAACCTGGGTCAGGCTCTAGCCAGTCGTCTCTAGCAGGGATGACGAACTTGTATTGTCTAGGGGGGCTGAAGTTTTTGGCATTGCACCCCATCTAGGTCTTTATTCTCGAAACAAGGGAGGTAGCGTTGTCCTGGCACCCTATTCTTGACTGCCCAGAAAGGGTGTCATATAATTGAGAAAGTAACATTTTGTTGTTCTATTTTTATAATTTAGGATCTGTTGGTAGTACCACTGATTTACTCCATAATAACTTAGTTGTTCGAGAACAGCAGCTGATTTTAGAAGATTGACACTAGTGAGGTTAAGTCTTGGCTGAAAAACAGATTTCATGTATGATCTCTAGAATTGTGATTTCCTTTATTTAAACTCGAGGGGGATTTTAGTAGTGGAACTGTGTACAGCGTATTAGATTATATTTGGCAGCATACCTACAGCCTTTACTATTTAGGATAGAAAAAAATTGTAAATACAAAACTTGACAGTTTTTTTCTATATTTTCTTTTAACGTTATCAGAAAAATCAAAATCGTATCGGAAAATGGAGAAACCGTAGACAACTTCGACTTTTTTAAATGAAACACCCTGTATATTTTGCGATAAAATGAAAGACCTTTTTTTCCTGATTACAAATATATATATATATGTTGATCACATTTGCATGAGCCATTTCTGACATATTTCAGCTTAAATTATAACTAAATTGCAAAGAAATTTTATAAAGATAGAGATCCTTATGGTACTTCTCTGCAAATTCTTTATAATTTAACCTGAGATATGTCAACAATAGGCTCGTACAGCACATTTTTTTTATTTCATATTCTAAAAGAGCGTATTGAGTTTAGCAGTTGTGCAAAATTTCATATTTTTCCGAGCCCTTGTTCATATTTAAATAAATTATCAAAAAGCTCCAAATTTGGAAGTTTTGAAACACGTGGTGACGTCACTGCATCTCTCACGTTGGTCGTGTGACGGCCTTTAGCCCGTCTTGACTCGAGAGATGACGTCATACCATCTCTAAGCGATGAATTTCTGAGGCATAATGTTTTATTATTCAAAGCCGCATAACTTTTTTAATATTTATCCAATTGCGCTGAATTTTTTTTTGTGCTATATGTGAGTAATACTCCATAAAAATATCAAAAAACGTGGTTAATGAAACCTCACTGAACGAGCCTATTGCTCACGCAAATGTTATAAATATATATATATATATATATATATATATTTGGAATCAGAAAGAATAGATCTTTCATTTTATCGCAAAATATACAGGGTGGTTCATTAAAAAAAGTCGAAGTTGCTTACGTTTCTCCATTTTCCGATGTGATTTTGTTTTTTCTGATAAAGTTATCAGAAAATATAGAAAAAAACTGTCAAGTTTTGTATTTAAAATTTTTTTCTATCTTAAATAGTAAAGGCTGTAGGTATGGTGCCAAATATAATCAAATACCCTGTACACTAAATTACCACTTCTGACAGAAATTACCACAAATTACCAGTAATTTCCTCTAAATTACCACTTTTTTTTTCTATTACCTTTCATTGCCTCAGGAATTACCACTCAATGCCACTCAAATTACCACTTATGACCTGTTATATCCGCTAAATACCACTAATTACCACTGTCAATACCACTAATTACCACTGTCAATACCACTAATTACCACTGTCATTACCATTAATTGCCACTAAAATTACCACTAAATACTAGGAATTTATTTCAATTTCCAAGTATACCCGAGACTAGAACTCAATAACAAATCGAGATGTTAAAAGAAGAGCAAATCAAGATGTTGAAAGTTGAAAAAACGAGATACTCAGGAAGGCATTCTAACATGTCTCGAAGAAAAAAGGATTCCAAAATCTTGCAAAAACTCAAGTTTCAACTTCTAGAAACTGGATAAACATCATTTGATTGATGATAAATGATGTTAAAAGAGGAGCAAATCAAGATGTTGAAAGTTGAGAAAGAGAAACACTCAAGGAGGAATTTCAACATGCCTCGAAGAAAAAAGGATTTCAAAATCCAGCAAAACTCAAGTTCCATCTTCTGGAATCTGGATAAAAATCATTTGATTGATGTTGAAGGAACAAATCGAGATGTTGAAAGTTGAGAAAGAGAAACACTCAAGGAGGCATTTCAACATGCCTCGAAGAAAAAAGGATTCCAAAATCCTGCAAAACTCAAGTTCAATCTTCTAGAAACTGGATAAAAATCATTTGATTGATGTTGAAGGAACAAATCGAAATGTTAAAAAAAGAGCGAATCAATATGTTAAAAGTTGAAAAAGGCAGACACTCAGGGAAATATTCCAACATGTCTCAAAAAATACGGATTCCAAAGTCCTGCAAAAACTGAAGTTTCATCTTCTAGAAACTGGATAAAAAATATTTGATCGATGATGAACGAATAAATCGAGATGTTGAAGAAAGAGCAAATGAAGAAGTTGAAAGTTGAAAAAGAGAAACACTCAAGGAGGCATTTCATCATGTCTCGAAAAAAAAAGGATTCCAAAATCCTGCAAAACTCAAGTTCCATGTTCTAGAAACTGGATAAAAATCATTTGATTCATGTTAAAGGAAGAAACCGAGTTCACCATCAGCGACTTCGGAACATTCCGACTTTAGTTCGGATTCCATCTAGAAGACGAAAATATGAAAAAATACGAAATTTCACACGCTTTTGCAGATCCTCACAAATATTTGCGTATTTGGCTCGGCATTCGGCATCCATTAAGCATAAGTGAAAATCTAGAAAATTGAAACTAGAGAAACAGAGAGACGGAAACACATAAACACCTGATATTTGTAGCTATTTGCCGAATGTGTGATAGAGGCTTAAGGTAGGTATTATAATAATCACATTTACCTTTTCTTTTAGACTTAGAAACGCTGAAACACAAAACTGGGCCTTAAATGACACGGGGACTTGAAAGTTTTAAAATGAGCAGTAAAAACGACGTTCATAAATGATGTCAAACCAAGTGTTGAACAATTGCAAGGTTGCCAGTTCTCATGTAATGAAACCTCAAATGAACCATTGCTTAGAAAAATGAAAGTTGATGTTTCTAACTGACTAATAGGGACTCAGAAGAATATTTTACTTAAATCTTAGTTGAATAGTTTACTGTTGAAGCTCTGTTACTTCTAAATTACAGCAAATTCGAAGGCATATCATAATTTTATCACTACAGAACTTTGAGGTATTACCACAAAATTTCCTTCAATTACCCCCAAAATTGCCTCAAATTACCAAAAATTACCCCGAATTACGACTCTATTTCCACTAATTACCCTAAATTTCCACTAAATACCACTCTATTTCCCCTAATTTCCAGTCATTACCACTCATTTCCCGTAAAATTTCCACTAATTACCACGATTGTGTACACTAAATTACCACAATGAAATCCCCCCTCGTTTAAACTTATCAAAAAGTATAAATTATACCTACGTGTTTCAACCCAATAACATAGCATGGCGCAGTGGAGTGGAAATGAAAATTAAGAAGCCCTTGTGCAAAAAATACAGAAAACAAGTTAGAGGTCATTCACCCTTGAAAAAGTGGGTTAGTATTTCGAGTAATAATAGGCTCAAAAGTGCGTAAAATCCAAAGAACCTCGCCTAAAAGTAGCAAAAATGGATGCTCGACTGGCAATGTTGCTGAGAATTTTCGAAAATTCAAGCAAAATTTGGAATTTTATTTACTGACATCGGAGAAAGACTCACAGCCAGAAAAAACCAAGGCAGCTATATTGATGAATATGATAGGAGATGAAGGGGTTGGAGTCATAAATACCTTGATGATCAAAAGGGTAATTACCAAACCGTTTTAAATGAGCTTGAGTTATTTTGCATCCCGGAGAAAAATGAAATGTTCGAAAGATTCGTTTTTTATACAAGAAATCAAGAGGAAGGTGAGTCTTTCGATCATTTTTACACGGACATCAAGAAACTATCACAAACTTGTGAATTTGGTGGAGAAATACACAAAGCACTAAGAGAATAGTAATAGGAATAAATAGTAAGGAATTGAGAGAAAAACTGTTCATACCGAAAAATCTGACATTGGAAGATGCTTTAAAAATATAAAATATGCCGAGCTAATGAGCTGTCAAAAAAGCAATTGAAGAATGTTGAGGATAAGTTAACGCGCAAAGTTCAAGTTATTGAATCCAAAGGTCAGTACCAGAGAGAATTTGAAAATAGTATTGTACCTAATCAGTGCAGTAATGATAATCCTCGTGATAATCAAAAGCAAGAAAAGTTTGATTGTAAAAGTGGTACGAGACATGTTTATAGACAATGCCCTGCTTATGGTAAGCGTTGTAGACGTTGTACTCGCTATGGTCACTTTGATGTTATGTGTCGTAATTTGTCAACTGCATCAGGTAGCAGGAATCAGAGGCAAGTAAGAGAGGTTCAAGAAGCTGATGATGGTGAGACTGTGGATTATGTGGTATCGTCAATAAGTGTGAATGAGATGAAAAATGGTAAAGAATGGATGAAAAATAACAAGGTAGGAAGTGAAAATATTAACTTTAAAGTGGATAGTGCATCTCATGTTAATATTTTACCCAAGATTTTAGCAGATAAGTTGAAAAATGTAAAATTATAAAAAACAAAAGTAGTATTAGAAGCTTATGGAGGTTTTAAGATTATTCCATTGGGTATCATTAATGTGGATTGCAGTTACAAAAATAATGTTAAAAATCTTAAATTTATGATAGTAGAAGGTACAAAAAGTTCATCAATTTTGGGTTTTGAATCTTGTGAAGATTTAAAAATTCTACCAACAATAAATGCTGTGATTTGTGTCTCAGAAGAGGATTTTATCAAAAATAATCCTGATATTTTTACAGGTCTAGGAAAATTTCAGCTAAAATGTGCACTGAAACTTACAAAGTATGCTTTGCCAGTTGCGAGATCACCCCGCAGAGTACCTTTGGCAGTTCAAAGCAGACTGAAAGAAGCTTTAGAAGCATTGGTTTAAAAAGGAGTTATTTCTCCATGCCAGGGGTCTACTGAGTGGTTGAGTAACCTGGTAATAGTAGAGAAGCATGATAAATCTTTGAGACTTTGTTTGGATCCCCGTGATCTTAATTCAACTTTGGAAAAAGGGTTTTGCGTTGTCCCGACTCTGGATGAAGTGCGAGAAAATCTTAGAGGCTAGTCATACTTTGCAGTATTAGATTTTAAGGATCGGTTCTACCAAGTACAGCTTGATGAAGAATCAAGTAAGTTATGTGCTTCTAGTACAATTTTCTGTGCTTTTAAATTTAATAGGTTACCAATGGGTTTAAATTTTGCTCCAGAGTTCTTCCAAAAATTGAATCAAGAGAATTTTGGTGATTTGCCTGGATGTTTGATTTATTTTGATTATTTGAGTATGGCCTTCATTGCCAGCATTGGGATAGTTTTCAGATTTGATAAGCGCGTTCCGAACTTACTAGGTATCATAATACACATACTACCTACCTATTTATTACGAGGATATTGAAGTTGCTTACCAATTAATTTCTGATGATCATCTTGGAGCTGAGTAAACGTACATTTTAAATTTCTAGGATTGTAACTTGGTGAAATTGGCTGCTTATGATTTGGCGTTTCGAGATTTTTTTCAAGCTCGTCTCGTTTCCCTTTTTGACATCTTTCCAAAAAAACAATATTAGCAGGGATATCAAAAAATGTTACAAAAAAGTTCTTACCTTTTTTCCTGACAATGATCACAAACGAAAAACACACGTGTCTCGTTCTCTTTAATATGAAACGTTTCCCCTTGGAAAGTGCCCTCAAGCCAATCCTGTGTATTTAATTTTTTGGACTTATCAGCATGTGCAGTTTGATTGGCTTGATTTCTGGAAGATTTGCATCTGGTCAACAGTACAGATAAATTTGTTAAATTCTCGATCTCGTTCTCTAGTACGCCCCATTCTTCACGAAGCGTTTCGGCTGTTTTTGGAAGATTGTGATTTTGGAGAAACTGAAATAGGAACTTTTTGTTCTCACATACTACAAAGTCATAATACTCTTATTTGAGATGAAATTTTCTTTAAAATTTTCAAAAAAAACTGCATCATGATTTTTCATGTATGAAATCATCATAGCTTTTAAATCAGTGCCTAAATAATTCACTTACCAAAAAAAGTGTTTTGAAAATGCCTAGCGCATTTGGTTCCCTAAAAAATTATAAATCCTCTGATTTATTTCGTTGCAATGAAAATCTTTATAAGTCCTTACCCTATAAGACACGAATCTTTATGTTCCATGGAAATTTTGTAACGAAAATGAACTACAAAAATGGAAAAGACGCGAAACACTTGCACTTGTTTCGAGTTGTCAGCATTATTTCACCCGCGAGGAACGCGAAATTTAAACTGGATGCGAAAAAGCAGGAATTTGACAATTCGAAGATCGATAAAACGTCTGGAACGTCAAAATTGCATGTCAGATGCCTGAAAATAATGTAGGAGGCTTGTATCAAGGACCTATGATAGCTTCTTACAGTTTATAGTTTGGGAAAGAAGTAAAATTTAGTCAGTAAGGAAACAAAATAAGGGTTCTTTGATGTTTTAGAGATGTTTTGAGAGCGTAAAGCAGTCAGCAGTCAAATGAATCGGTACCAAAGATGATTCTAAATAATGAGTGTAGATTATTTTAGAAACTTTATAGCGTTTCCTTAATTTTCTCAAATAGTTTCTTCTTGCCCTAATTCCTACATGGAATAGTATCATTGCTTCTTCATCCTCTTTTTTTTTCTAACAGTAATAATTTTACAATATCTTCCATGTTTAAAATTTCACTTACCTAACGCAAGGATATATTTTTCATTGGCAAAAAGGTTTTTATTCCGAAATATTGAACAGAAAACCATAGCCAAAAGATGCGTTACGAAATCCTATACCTTTAGAAGAAATTTGAACTTTTCTTGAATGTTTTCTGGCCGCTACAAATGGAGCTTTATTAGGCCAATGTAGTCGCGTGTCTCTGGCTGGATGCGACCTACTTCAGAGTTCTGAATCTGCCATAGCGGTTATGAGAGAATATTTTATAGTGGCATTTTAGCAATAGCAAAATTACCGCAATACGGTACGAAAGCAATTATTTTTCTTGAGAATTGAGTTGTTTGTTTTAAAAAATACACAATTTTTAAAAAAACAAAGATCAAATTAATCCAGTTAATTGTTTATATTGTGCGTACATATTGGCTCTTGAATTTATTGGTGTTTTCAAAGTGTTGTCTTGTGTTAATCTATCTGATAATTAATGAATTTGAAGTCAACGCTGATTTTGCTAGTCTGAATAATTACTTTGATAAAACAAATTGGACATTTATTCAACATTCAGCAAGTATACTGATCAGGGTTTAGAGATCTTCTACATGGGTTCGTTACATTGCGGTGTTGAAGCTTTTGTACCCAAGAAAAAGTTCAGATCGATTAAATACTTTTCAACAAAATCCATCAATTTACTAAATAAAAAAAACAAAGCTTTTAGTAAGTGGAGAATGTCCTGTAGATCAGTTGAAGAAGAAGTAATTCACAATAAATATAAAATCCTTCGTGCTATGACTGAAAAATCCATCGATATTGATTAAAACAATTTTGTATATTCAGTTCAGAAGTCAGACCAATAATGAGAAATGTTAGAGCATTTTGGTCCTATGTAAGAAGTAAGCGGAATTGTACGGGACTTCCCGGGCATATTAATATACTGTAATGATCCGGAAAAATAGACCCGATAATTACAATGTCTTTACTGTAAAAATTAAATGTAATCAAATAATCAAAAACTGAATTTCCGGTATTTCAAATCAGTATCGATAAATTGAAAATGAAACAAATTAGCGTTGACCCCAAATTAAATTAAAATATTTATATACGTTAAAAATTCTATTATTTAGTCACCAAGCGTGATCTAAAATCAATGAGCTTATTGAAAGCGAGGCCAGAGTAATTAAATCGATGATTAATGTCTCACGTGTGCCGGTCTTCTTTGTGTTGGCCTCACATTCTTCAACCAAAGATGTGTTGACCCCTATAAATCAGGATATTGCGACATAATTATTCGATTTTAAACAAATAAAAATGACAAAAATTTCAAATAGATTGCATCATTATTTTTTGACAATATCTAGGTCGGCCAATGGAATTGACTTATTGATGGTCAAACGACCGCCTATTGATGATTTTGGTGGATAATTAATAATACTTTGGGGGGGGGATTGAAAAATATAAAACAGGCGGTTTTAGAAGTGGAAGTCAGTTGTCAGATCAGTTCGCAGTCCAGTCCAGTCCGGTTAAAATTCGCGAAAAGTTTCTTTAATGGCGTATGGCCTCGGGTTTAATTTAACTTAGAATACGGAATATTGTGAAAGAAAGAACATTTAAAGGCGTTCAATATTATGTGCGAGCTCTAGAAATTTTGAGTAATTAATTATTTTATCGACTGATAATTTAAATGTAAGTACTTTAGTGATTATTATTGTGTTCTGACTTTTAACAATGATTCGGAATGATAAGAAGTGAATTGACATTGACTTTAAATGCATAAAAACTTGAGTGATTTGACTTTAAAAACTGTATGGCATAACTTTAATTGCCCTCGAGTATAATGACATTTAATTTAATTTTGCAAAGAAAATATGAAGGGAATTTATAATGCTCTTAAAAATATACGATTTTGAGTAGGAATTATTAAAGAATTTTGAAATGAATTGTCCAATTGAAGTTTAAGGGCTATAGTAACTAACTAGTAAGAATTTAAATAATTGTGTATGTTGGCTAGGAATCCGAAAGTAGTGATTGTTCTGATTAAATTGATCCTTATTAGAAGAATAAACCATTAAATGTATAAATGTAAATGGGAAGTTTTGAAATGAAACTTATTGGTCATGAAATGAGTTTGGATTTAGGATTTTACTCATTTAGAAATAATTGTAAGGTTTTTATAAGAATAAGTTAGTAATACCTATATTAATAAACAAATAATTATTTTGATTTTGCATAAGCAGTCAATAAAGGACTTGGGAATTTTTGAGAATTTATAGATATAGGTGAAGGATAGTTTAATAGGAATGTGAATCGGAAGTTTTGTGATGGATAAACTTACAAGTTATTAAGAATAGTAGAAAAAGGGTGTTTCTTTTGTATGGATATTTCCTGGTCCGTAATAATGACATTTGAACGGATGTGAAATAATTTCAATTGGGAAAAATAGGAGTGGCTGTCAGAATTGGAAGATATTTTGCTTATTTAAATTTTTGGTTTTATGTATAATAAAATATAATTTAGTAAGCCTCAATAGTTTGTTTCTCTGTTTTGCGAATAGACCCTCAACAATTTTATAGGTAGCAGCTCCAAGAAAATAAACACCATCAATATACCGCTCGCCATTCACCATCTAACCAATTACATAGAGTACTTGGGGCGTTTCGCTACAATGCATTATGATGGTAGAAAATCAGATAATTTAAACGATATATATATATATTTTTTGGTAGTTGGTGGGGATGTTGATTGGGATTTGGGGTATTTATTGTGATTATTATATTAAGAGCGATGTAAATTTATCCAGAATAGAATTTCACAGTGACTAAGTTTTCAAGAAGTTGGTTAATTTAGACTGCAGAAAGAGACCTGTCCCTGATGGTATTCCTCCCCTATTTTATAAAAATTGTAGTCCTTCCTTGTCGCTTCCAATCAGTGAAATTTTTCGGCTTTCACATTGTAAGGGTTACTTTCCCAAAATTTGGAAAACAGCCTACGTCAGTAAAAAAGTTTTTTCCGGGCTATAATACCGTGGTCCATTAGTATTACTAGTTTCTACCTAACGTTTCGTCTACTGCTGCGGTAGACACGAGGGTAGACATCTTCAGAGGCGGTGTGGTAAAGGACGAAGTGTTCTCTTTCGTGTTCCTCCGATGACTGTCTATGCCTATGTCACCCCAATTCTCAAGGGAGCCGGGACAAGAGTAACTTTAGAAATTATCGTCCTATCTCAGGGATAAACTGTATCGGCAAAATTTGTGAATCGATAATGGTTGCCGAGTTAAAATTTGTCTTTGGGCGTATTATTTCTGGAGACCAGCATGGATTTCTGACGGCTCGTTCTTACCAAAGAAATCTCTCTGTTTTCGCGGACCACCTGGCTAAAATCATATACAATAATGGCCAGCCTTTGATTTTAAAAAGGCTTTTGATCGAGTTCACCATTCACGTTTGATATGCAAACTTCATGCTTATGGGATCGGGTTTCCTTTGCTGATCTGTTTTGAAATCTTATTTGACTGATCGCACGCAAAAAGTAAAAATAGATAACGTCATTTCTGATACTATAGATGTTCAGTCTAGAGTACCTCAAGGGTTCCATTTGGGTCCAATTCTTTTCCTAGCATTTATAGATGATGTCAAGTATGTAATAAACGATTCAAAGTCATTGAGTTTTGCAGATGATGAGAAGGTGTATAATACTATTGATACGGAAGCCGATTGCAGTGCTTAACAGAAAGATATAGATAATTTGGTTAATTGGTATGGATTGAACAGGCTCGAAATAAACATTGATAAATGTAAAGTGATAAATTTTTCAAGAAAGCTAAATACTATCAACTTTAATTATCACATAGATGGGCAACAAATATTTAGAGTCAGCATCATGCGGGATTTAGGAGGTGTTTAATTCCAAATTATCTTTTTGTGATAATATATAAATGATTCGGTCACCAAGACCAATCGTATGTTGGCATTTGTGCTGAGACAATGCTGGGATTTCACTGATGTGGAGGCGATAAAATGTCTCTACTATGCTTTAGTCAAGAGTCATTTGGAATAGATTATGTTATTTGGTCCCCCTTTTATAAAGAATACCTACAACTCTCGTTGTAAAAAGCTTGGAATCGAGAAGAAATTTGCTTTCGTTAGCATTTACGCACATAATTCTGACTGATACTGTTGCTTGTAATGATCTATTGAGTATGCTTAACTTTCAAGGTTTCAACGTATAAAACTAAATCAAACGAAACAATGTTTTACAAAAATAAAAGTCGTACTAACATTGGTAAAAATAGTGTTAGCATTAGCAACCGATTAATGGAACTGTATGACAGGTATATTCCTCTCGATTTCAAGTTAGACTGCCAGCCGGCAACTTTTAAGTTTAAACCAAAGCGAATATTGAATGCTAATTCTTAAATGTTGAATTGTGTCTTGAGTGTTGAATGTTCTGAATTGGTTTTCTCGGTTTTATCTTTTATCCATTATACCTTAGGATAGGTATATTGCTTATGATACACTATATAGGTACCTATCTATTGTTTGCCCAGCGGATCTGAGTCTACGGCAGGAATTCGGATGTAAATCTCGCTATTGGCCAGGCCTGACGTCATTTTATCCTCCCATCTTGGAATATCAATTTATATTGAAATATCCAGTGGCGGAGGTTTGGTCATTGTCAATTTTCGTGTACGAGTTGCAATACGATAACACTTCCAAAAAGTTCCACACGCAGCTGGGTATTTTATGAATGAAATCAGCCATTTTTTTTTACAACTGCATTCCCTTCACCGTTGCCCTGTAGACACAGATTCGCTGGCAGACATTATGTACTATAATACAGAGAAAGTAAAAAGAAAAGGGAATCCTTTGATCAATCCTCATTGGAACACCCTCCCTGTACCTATAAAAATGATATTGATAAAATATTGTCATTCAAATTACTTCTTATTGCACGAAGAAGAAAGAAGCTGTGGGAGAGCAGGCGCAGCTCGAAGGGCGATAAGCCATAACAAGGCAGGTGCAGCTTGACTGAGGGGCAATAACTTGAATCAGATGCATATGCACAAATAAAAATGTTTCTGAGTTTGATTCTGAGCTTTAATTACCCAATACGCTGTTTATTGCTGATGCACGTGAATGTTTTATTTCTTCAAAATCTTTGTCTTACGCTGATGATCAAAAATCTTATGCAGTGGTTAGATCCATCGAGGATTGCTATAGGTTCCAGGAAGACTTGGATCGCTTTTATAATTATTGTGTACTTAATCAACTCTCCTTGAATGTGGATAAGTGCGATTATGTAAAGTTCTCTAAGCTTAGAAATGAAATTGGTTTTGCATATACATTTAATGGAGTGACTATAAAAAAGGTAGAATTTATCAGAGATCTTGGTGTGACGATTGACTCTAAACTCTGTTTCGATATTCATATAGAAAATGTAGTAAAAAAGGCATACAAAAATTTAGGGTTTATTTTACGAGTGAGTAAAGAGTTCCAAGATCCAAAGTCATTAATTCTATTATTCAATTCTTACGTGCGATCCCATCTTGAATTTGCAAGCGTAGTGTGGAACCCTCAATATCATAAGTATGTCAATCGTGTTGAAAAAATCCAAATCGTTTATTTATCATCTAAATTTCAGATATAATCGTCATCTCATTAATGCTTTGTATGAGACAAGCCTAAATCACTACAAAATGTTGCAGTTATCTTCACGAAGAATAGTCTCCAGTGGAATATTTTCACATAATGTAATTGCACATAGAATTGACTGTCCTATGATATTGGGAAGACTGTCTTTTAATATTTCTGGTGTAAGGACTCGAACGCCTACATTATTTTACCCCCCTAGATATAATACAAATTTGGGCAACAAATCTCCATTTTCTTTATTGCAGAGACAGTAATAATGATTATTTTTCACATATTGATATTTTTGCTTTATCACTTAACGCATTTCGAAACCAATCAATCCTTGTTTTTATTTCGAATTAAATACGAAGTTTTTGTTATAGCAGCAATTAAGTACTGCAGTATTAGATTTTTTTTTTTCTCTTTTTCTCTTGCTCTTTTTGGGTTTACTGAATAATTAGTTTTAGTTTTATTGTCTTGAATTTAAGATAAATGTAATATCTATAGTGTACTCTTGTAAATTGTGATGTTAATTCATCATGTTAGGGTACCTTTTGTAATAATTAAATAAATAAATAAATAAATACCTACCCATAAAAATCACCATCGTAAATTTTGGAATGACGTTTTTAAAATATTTAATAATGTTTCTTAAATATTTGTTTTGATGTTCACAAAACCAATATAGTTTTTTCAATGTGTGGAAAATATTTTATTTATATATTTTTTAAAATATCCTAAAGATGTTCAAAAAATATATTTGGATACTATTTTAAAAATGTTTTTAAAATATTCTCGAAAATATCATACAGATAGAAACATTTTTAATACCTACATCGTTTCTGAATCCGCATTATTTTTCTTTTTTATCGATGATGATGTTCAAGAAACATTTTCATACTTTCTAAAAATATTCCTAATACATTTGAAAAATATCGCATATGGATGGATATTCAAAAAATATCGATTCGTTACCGCAGAATGTTCAAAAAATGTCCTAAAAATATGTTTTATGGATATTTGGATGTTTTAAAAATATATTTGATCCGAAAAAAAATATATTTGATCCGAAAAAAAATATTTTTCGAAGGTTCAAAAAATATTATTTGGCTATATTATATGCAGGAGTTTTTTAAATAAAATAATGTTGTTTTTTTTTTTTGTTTTTGAGTTTGCATTTTCTATTTTAATGTTATTTATATGATTTTCAGCTTTTATTTTAGTATTAATGTTATAAATAGCAACTATAACTGTAGGTAGGTACTAGTTGTGTAGGAACATCCACCTGTAATTATACAACTTTGAATAAATAAATAAATAAATAAAGTAATAAGTTAAGTTTTAGGTTCATTTGGATAGCAAAACTGAACCCGTTATTCTGGTA
Source organism: Ceutorhynchus assimilis (assembly GCA_917834065.1). Lineage (NCBI taxonomy): Eukaryota > Metazoa > Arthropoda > Insecta > Coleoptera > Curculionidae > Ceutorhynchus > Ceutorhynchus assimilis. Next base: position 25,550,922 of record OU892280.1, on the reverse strand, counting down.
TATCTATAAATTAGATACCGTTAAAACTCTACACTGCAAAAATACTCCCAAGCAAAACGGATTGCAATTCAAATCCCTATAATTCTCATTCGTCACGATATCGTTACATCCCGTACCTGTTGTCGCTACCCTTAATATTATTCATATTTTTTTCCCCTTCATATTTAATCACCCTTATTGCATTAATTTGCGATCATTAAAATAATATTAATAATAATTTTGGTGGTTCAAAAAACAAAAACATATAGAATGTAATACATAATTATTATTATTATTCGATTTATTTTAACGCACATTATTTACAGTATATTTTTTTAATATATTATCAGACTTTATACAAATGTGTTTTCGCAATGATTATAAAATACATTTTATAGTACAAATAGTTTATATCATACTCTGGGGAGAAAGGACAGTGTGCAAAGAATGATGCCATATTGAGGCATCTTTATATGTATAAATTAAAATTAAACAAACTTAAATTAAAATATTAATTACAAGGTAACAATTAATTAATTTTATTTAATACTATTATTATATGCTAAAATATGCCACATTTTGTTTCCAATAATTTATACGCAGTGAAATACCTAATTTTGGTATGATTTGATGCACCTTATTGTATAAATTTGAAGTCACTTTTTTTTTAAATGATTGAATGAGAAATGCCGAGATTATCATTTCCCACTATAGTGGCTACCCATATGCGAAGGAGGCCCCCTATTTTTGTGGTTAGTAGTATTATTGTACCCCCGACTTCCAGGCCTAGAGTGGACTATAGCGTAGTGGTCGCTGTGTGAGGATATCGAACGTGCGGAGTTTAGTGTCGAGCCCCCTGAAGTGTAGCCTTTAGGGTGCTGAGGAGCGCCGTTTAGGGAATATCTGGAAAAAAAAATTGGAGATAATTAGTCAAATGTGGCAACACTTGATTTGTTTTTTAGTGCAGTATTAATTAATGGTCAAAGTAGTGAGGGGAAATAGTGGTAACTAATACAGAAAATCATACACATTGGCCAGTATGATTAAAAAGAGTATTTGCTTGTACTTCAAGTAAGAGCTTTTACTTCCTAGTAATTTGTGGAGTATAATCTTTTACATGAAGTAAATTCTTTTATGAGAAGTATTTACTAAGGTTAGAAGTATAAACTAGTAGTAAATACTAGGACGTGTTTAACCTCAAATAGGTTCTTTTTGTTTCTTATGTGGGTAGAATCTATCGCTTCTATTGCCCCAAGTATCGTCCATCTATCGTTATAGCTAATTCAAAACGTCACGGGCATTCTGCGGAAAAGAAATCTAAACATTTTTATTCCACACAATTTTTTGTGAAACATCTTTAATTACTTTTGACCCGGTTGTTTGATGTACCCTAACATCTACATCAACTCCTTGTTGAAATCCAGGATCACTTAGGGTCGGTATTATAATGTCCGGTTGACCGATAGTTGAGTTTCAACCTTCGGTCAACTGGACATTATAATACCGACTCTGAAAGTCCTTGAAAATATCTCCATCACATATTTCCTTCCTTTTCTTACCATTATATTTATTGAAAAAAGCCATTTATAACGCCCTTTCAATCGAAGCAATTGATGTGAAGTTACTCTTGAGTAACTTCTCAAAAACTACACCGAATACTCCCAAATGGAGGAAATACTAGAAATCGTTAGTAATTTAGTAATTTCTCTATATTCAAGTAAATAGAGCAAAGTATGAAGTAAATGCTTCTAGTACTTACTTTAAGAATTATGTGGAGTAAATGCTATAATTTTTTGAAGTGAAAACTACAAAATGGAGCATTTACTTGAAGTAAAATACAAATACTCTTTTCAATCATACCGCCCAATATCTGCTTTACTATCATAAATAAGGCTCCACTACACCTTAGTGGCTGACATTTTTTAGTAGAGTTATATAGAAGGAAGTTTCTGTTACACTGATGATTTCATTTATAAGATCTGTTTTGTGTTTGTACAGTTTGTACAGTATTGATTTTTTTATCAAATATATATATTTCCGGCTTATAGCGTTCTTCAACGCCTTCCAATTTCCGTTCTCCATCTCTCTTGGTCATTCCAATCTCCTACATCAAGATTGCGTTTGGACATTGCTTTTGATATATTCTTTGTATCCAAGAACATTTAGGTCGTCCTCGTTTTCGTCTTTCTTGGGGAGTCCATTCCATTACCAACTTGGGAATTCTTTCTGGTGACATTCTTCAAACGTGTCCGTACCATTTCAACCAGACTTCAACGTTTTGCGTAACATTTTTCCTAACTTTCATTATCTGGCGGCATCTATCATTTCTCACATGTTACAGTCGAGATATACTTGATATGTCCTATACCAAAAATCCATTCCGGTGGATAGCAGTCTGTTCTGTTGTTGTTGGTTAAGTTGCCACACTTCGCATCCGTATAACATTATGCTCTCCACAATAGCATTATGTATTAGGGATTTGATGTTGGGCGTGATATTTTTCGACCACATTACAGACTTTAATGCCCCAATTGCTTTCTTGCCTTTTGTTATTCTCTCTGCTATTTCCTTTTCACTTCTTCCCATGCTATCAATCTTCACTTCAAGATATGTTTATTCCTCGCAACCCTGTACAGCTGAATTGTCGTCTAGTGTGAGATCTTCTGACTCCTTCCACACACATATTATTTTTTTTTGCTCATGTTGATATGTAATCCCCATTTCTGGTATTGTTCGATTAACTTTCTAGTCATAATATATTCCATATCTTCTGTATCATGAGCTATCACAGCTTGATCGTCAGCGAAGTACAGCGTGTATAGTGTTCCTCAAGTTCCTTTCCATAGTGTTCTTTCCATTTTTCCAGGATAATTATTGGAAAATTCACTTTAGTCTTGTGGTTTGATTTCAAGGAGCTTATAGCCCGCCATGCATCTGTTGATCTTGTGCCCCCAATAAAGGCATTTATGTGACTGCACTTCTTTTCTCAATATTCGTTCTTTTGTTTTGTCTGAAGTCGCTTAAAAGAAGCTAACTCTGTTCTATAGGGTTTCCGGTCTTCCTGTGTACCTGTACTGAGCCATTTTTGGTAGAGCTCTTGTTTCTTGGCTTTTTGTTCTTCAAGTTCTTCGTTCCAATCATCGGTTAGTCTTCTTTTGCCTTTTTCGTAAGTTCCCAAGCTCTCCATGGCGGCGGCTTTTATTGTTTTTTTCAAATGAGACTATAGTTGATCCAGAAATGCGTTTATCAAGTTTTCGTCAAGTTTTTTTGTTTAAGCGGCTTTGATATAAGTGCTTGACGCTTTCCTCTTGAAAAAGTTCTACTTTATACGACGGATTATCAATAGTATTGAAGCTTGTTGAATCCTCATCGAGTTTTTTATTGTTGGTTTTTTTAAAGGGGATTTTTATTTTTGCTTTGACTAGGAAATGATCGCTTCCACACTCACTTCCACGCAATGCTTTAACATCCTGACATATCAGTTAAGAGTCCTGACGCAGAATAACGTAGTCAATAATTATTGATCGTAGTTGCCTTGTTTCCTGATGCCAAGTGAAGCGATGGATGTCTTTATGTTGGAAGAAGCCATTCAAAATGTTTAGGTTGTGTTGTTGACAATTCTATTAGCCTTTCTCCGTTATCATTGGGAACATTTTCTCCAAATTTTCCTACGACAGGATGCTTTCCCTTGTCCTATTGTTTAAGTCTCCCATGAGTTTAATCTCCCTTAGGTCTTCAATTGTTCCCAGCTATTGTTGAGTTTTCTTTCTTTATGCCAGCGCGTCATTAGTAGGGGCATATACCTACACCAATAGTTATTTTGTACCCTCGGTGGTTGATATTTGCCATCACAATGCGTTCAGTGTTTGTTTCCCAATTGGTAATTTTCTGTTCATAGCTGTTTTTTATTACAACGGATAGGTACCCCCTTTGCGGCCCGTTCTTCTTTGGGAACTCCACTGTACACGTGTAGATATTCTCTTACTTTTTCTATTCCTGAGCCTTTCTTCTTGGCTTCCATTTATACAGCTATATCAATGTTTCCTATTTGAATCTCCCGTAAGACGTCATTTAGTTAATTTTTTGAGCCTTGAATGTTCCATGTTTCATAGTTCATGTCCTTTCGTTGCATGGGTCATCATCGTTTGGTCTGATCAATAGGATTCCGAGGCTGGATTGTGGGATTTGTTGGATAGTAGAGTTCTTGACAAGGACTGAGCTGCAAACTCTAAGCCTCAACCCCCAACCTAGAGGACCGGGTGATTTGTGGTCAAGGTTTTCTTCCTCTAGCCTTTGATGATCCAACATCCAACTACAAGGCAGCAGCTTCGCCGTATCCTGCCAGGCACCCTCACAGAGTGCTATAATCCTGGCCAGATGGACCTTGGTTTTTAATCCTCTCCTCTTTCCTTACTTTTTGAGACTAAAGCCCTTAGGACTGACACAACGGAGTATTTACCAAAATCCTTATAAAAATTTAACTCTACTCTAACAGTAATTTTGATTCTGTATGTATCGACAGCATATTCACAATTAAAATTTAAAATTAGGTTTGTCCGACAATAGAAAATTAATAGGTACCTATTTGAAGAATTAATAGACGGTGAAGATTAGAGGGTCAACTGGGAAAGTTATCAATGGAAACGTTTCTAAGAGATACCTAGTTAATAAGTTCCTACCGGCTTTGACTCTTTATGGAGTCATCCTTAGGCTGGCCCTGGAAAGTAGATATAACGTTCTCAAACCTCAATAATTTGCATAAATTCATACTTAATATTTAAATATGATAGAGTTTTATCCTCACTTAATTGTTTGAATATATCCAATGACGCAGCTATTATTTAATAAATATATAGTATATGTCAGAATTTGAGACTTCTAGGTCTGTTGTTGTATCACGATTGGCGAGAAATGTGGAAAATATCACTGGATTATTAAAGTTACCAAAAATGAAGAAAGTTTGTGCACTACAGGGACGGAAAACTCGCAATTTAGTCTCAACACAAAACATTCCATTAAGGAACGAAGATGACCCATAACGGTTCAAGGATCTAAACAAGGAATTCAAAAAGATCATCAGAATCGTAAAAGTCATCAGAAAAAGCTGCAACAAGAGAGTTACCTATTCAAATAAATTCATCAAAACGTAAAGTTGGTTAGCACAAAATGCAAGATGGACTGGTCAGCAAAAAATTTATAATCATCTGGCCGCCTGATCCTGTAGAGAACATTTTCAACCAATCAGTTGCAGACTACCGAAGTACTACGATACATTCATACCCAGACAGCAGACAAAGTCTTTAAAGACGTCTTTTTTAGAACTGCATTTCGCCTGAACGTCTGAAGACCGAAAAAAGACGCCTAGAAGAAGCACATAAAATGTCGTAAATACAACTGAGTTAAACTATTTGGTACCACCGGACCTGAAAATGAATAATGGTTTATGTATTAGAAAGAGATTCAAAGACGTCTTTAAGACATCTTTGTCTTAGAAAAATGTTATAAAGAAGTTTTCAGGCAGACGTTTGAAAGACGTTGGGTTTTGTAACATACGACGTCTTTAAGATGTGAACACGTAAGCAGACGTTTAAAAAACGTCTTGGACTGTCGTTTGTGGGTATCTTAGGGTCGTTTTTATGATTTTAAGAACTTTATTAAGCCCTTTGGAAAGTTCAAAATACTTAAAATTCAATTCAGAATTCTTTTGTAGCGCTTCAGAACAATTTGGAAACTTCAGAACTATTTTAGAATGCTCCAAAACATTCAAAAACCGAATTACAATTTCGCAGAGCATTTTAGAACAATTCGGAAGAAACCCATTTTAGGGCGCTCGAACCAAAAAAACTCAAACACTATAGAATCTCCAGAAACATTTTGAAAAGCGCCAGAATCTTAGGATTCAGGTTAAAAGTTAGAATAAGCCTTCCAGAAGGTGTTCAAGAGCGAATTTAAATTGCTGTAGAATTCCAAACCTTTAATAAGCATCCAAATCAGAATTTTTCAGGATCATTTTGGAACAATTTAGAAACTTCAGAGTTATTTCGGAAAAATTAGGATTTTAGGAATAGGAATTTAGAATAGGAGCTTTAAAAGGACACTAGAATACTTAAAAATGTGCCAGAACAATTTAGAAATTACTGAAAAACGTCTAGAATCCTCCAGAACTGTTCAAGCCGAGTAAGAACACTTTAGAACTTCAATAAGCTATTTAGAACGTTCCAAAACACTTTCAGGCAGCATTTTGAAAGGCTTCAGAACAATTTAAAAACCTCAGATTATTTCATAGAGCCTACTAGCACCTGGAATAGACAAAAATTGAAAGTTATAAATGAGTAGATAATAATACTTAACAAAATATTAGCCCTGAAGACATCTTTGGGCAGACGTCTGAAAGACGTTGGGTTTCGTAACATATGACGTCTTCAAGATGTCTTTCAGACGCCTTGAAGACGTAAGCAGACGTCTAAAAGATGTCTTATAGGGACGACTTAAAGATGTTTCTGTGCTATCTGATTAAGAGCTATCTAGAGTAGTAGCACTTGAACACTGCAAAAATTTTAATGTTCTGGAAGAACTTATTACTCTGCTAGAACACCTTTGGAACTAAAACCGAAGTCGTGAGACTCATAATAAACCTAAAAAATCTAAAACTTGAGCTCTGAGAACATGGATCATCACTGTAGACTATCACGCTCTATGGGTAGAGAGAGGTAGAGGTATTCAGTTCGGAATCAATGATAAGAGCCTGATAAGCAGAATCCAAAACGAGAAGAAGAGCATAGGTATACGTGACAACAAAAAGTAACATAGAAAGTCCTAGGAGATGAAAAGTTGGCAATGATAGATGACAATAGACAAAACTGTATCCAGAGCATGGAACAAAGCGGCCTATTTTATGTTATCTATCTCATCTCATTTTAATTCTGTCCATATTGAGCACATCAACACAAATGGTCAGACTTAAAAGTCCCAAATCAGTGTTAGCAACGTTGCCAATAATTCAAAAGAGTAAAATTTTTCTGGGACAAGCAAATAAAATTCTATCATATTATCCTAAATTCCGTAAAAGAAAATATCTATATAGTGGAAAATTCTTACCTAGAACCGTACTGGCTCCCGTGCCAGCTCCGATAAGGATCGTAATCTTCGATAATGCTCGGTTCTTTTTCAATTATTTCGGTGCGGGCGCAAGCGCACGTCATAGCAGAGCAAAGGAAAATGTTGATGATCAGCATGATCAAGAACAAAATGCCGAAGGCGACGCACAACCATAATAACCAACTCGGATGCACGCCACTGGTGGAGTCGTCGCATAGTTCTTGGACTAGAGGAGCTTCACCTAAAAGTTTAAAGTGAAAAAAATTTACTGAAAAAAAAAAGAACTTACTCGGATCAAGTACAAAGACAGTATTAGCAGCCATAAGCACTCCTTCATCGTTATTTATGGCCAAGGAATTTGAGACGTCTCCTGTACAGGAGGGTTGCAAACAAGCACCTTTACATAAAGCAACATCGCACTAGAAAAAACTTACATTAAATATAAAAATAAAAAATAGGACAAAAAAAAAATTACCTGAAAATGTACTTCAGAACTTTCAGGAAACTTGAACATTGACCTAATAGGAGCTTCCGCTGCACCTTTGGCTTCATCGTAAGTAAAAGGGCCTATCACGTCACCCTTGACAGGACATCCTCGGTCATCAGTTAAACTAACACTAGTGTTAGCTCTATTGAAAGCAAAGCAATTTTTGACTTTGAAGCCGTAAGAGTTGTCTGGTTTAGTGATTTCGATTCTAGAAAAAAGACAACCTGGATGAGTAACTTGAGGAGGAATTGATTTAGTGAATTTCCTACCTCAAAGTATAAGGGTTGCTGTAGACTGCTCTAGTAACTTTTCTGCTACCATCGAGAAGTTGTAGAGCTACAGGCGATGACTGATTTTTAATTGCGGGTTTTCCACAAGTTATGACGTAAAACTTGTCGTCGGCTAGTTCAAGAGTTCGATGGATTCTTACTGCAATTGGAACTGATTTTTCTTGGGTTCTCTAAAAAAAAAGAGAAAAACTAATTTTAGATGGTCAATGTCAGGATTTACCATAGATTTGCATGACATTATTTTTCAACATCAAATAGTTTTGAATATCCATTTTAATTCCTTAGATCACTTCATATTATTTATTCTCATTATAGTTTTCTGATTTAAATAATTGTAATGTTTTTCTGAATGTTAGATACCCACTTTTTACCATATAAGTATGATTAATTTAGTATTGAATCCGTGTCAAGGACAACATCTAATCATCGATTTTCCAAAGAAACATCTCTACAGCTTGCTAGGTACCTACATCGATTTCATACCAATAACAGAAATTCCTACATGGACAAACTAAAATAAGAAATGGTTTGGTGGACAGATACACCCCATGCATCCTTGACAGGCTATATTTCAATACGTGGGCATTCTGTCGAGGTTAGTAATTTAAATTTATATTCTGCAATGAGCTCGGTTCGGTATTATTAAGTCATTGTTAATAACTGGGCGGGTCCGTGACCATATAAAACTTGGCGAACGACCAACCTGACGTCACAAAACCACATCCCACCAATATATTAATAGTTTGCATACCACACACGGAAATATCGGATAAGTATTGCATTGAATCGAAAAACAGAACTAGGTATGTGACTGATTTTATAGTTTGATGTTCAGTAGTTTCAATAAGCGTCAAAAATATTGCTGCCTTACCTAACAAGTGAAGAAAGTGATATCTACTTGTCGCATGAACTGAACAGTAGTTACCACTGTCACAGAAAATCGTGCAGAAAAGTGCAATATTTGAAATGCTTTCAGGCAATAGTATATTGTGCAACAAGTGAGAAAAATAATATATTTTCCACGAAAAATGTGCTTTCGAGAACCTCATTCCTTTTCAACATATTTTTGGGCTTTGTGGTATTGCTTGATGCAAAGGTTGATGTCGATGGGTTGCGCACCCATTGACCATACCATAGTTTCTAATTCGTTTAGAGATTCTTATTCAATAAATCAGACAAAAAAAATTATAAATTTGATTGTTCAAACTCTACCGACAAAAGTAATAGGTATTCAAATATCATCACTGAAGGTTACAGTATAATATCTATAATCTAATTTATGCAAGAACACCTGAATACCTAATTATTTTGCAAATTAAATTCCTCTACTTAAACAGGATCAAAATTATAAATAACAATAATTTTTTTTAATGACAGATGAGTATCGTACAACGTTGAATTACAATGATAATGCTAAATATCTCATTAAAGTAGGTACTGAGTCAGTTTTAAATCTTTTCATCTCATCTGATTGGAAGTTTTTTACTTCAATACTGAACAAAAAAAGCATGTCAAAAGGCTGCCCTTTGCCCCTTTCAAGGATTCCAACATAATGTGGAAGGTAATGGAGGTCACAAGGGCTTAAATCGGGACTACATGGAGGCCATTGAATCAAAATTTTTGCCTTGTGAGCAAAACACGGTTAGTGTCGTCTACTATTCCAAAAAGGATCTTTAATTTGATTAAGGATGTTGTCCATGTAATAATCCCAGAAGCATCTCAAAAACTTCTCCTTTTTTTTTGGCATTCTGTACTCAACTTACTTTCCTTATACATTCAAATTCCTAAATAATAATTTATTATATTTTTTTTTTTTTTTTTGTAAAACAAGATTCCTTATCCGATTATTGATGATGTAATTTTTTGTAATCAAATTCCTTTAGATGGTCAAATTTAGGACGTAAGTTTTATTGTTACAGCCGCACAATCGAGCCCAGTTTATTATTGTATAATTGACTTGAAAATACCCACCCATGTATTGCAAAATCATATTAATTTTAAATTACAAACCGCACGTACAAACATAAATTCTTCTGAAGTATACGGCCTGCCAAGGATGAACCGACTTGACCATTCTTTATTGTTTGGTGCATTATTATCAGAACAATATGAAACGAACGAATGCCATATTATTATTTATTTATTATTGCAGTGACTGGAATTTTCATTTTGAATAGGAACGATAATTAATTATTTTTGGACAGTGAATATGGACTTGCACCTTGCACTAATGAATTGGCAATGACACAGATTAATATTTTGGCATTAATACCCAGACAAAGTTTTAAAAACGGCTTTTTTAGGTCTGCATTGCGTCTGAACGTCTACATACGTCTAGAAGAAGTCCATAAGATGTCGTGAATTCAGATCTTAAAGACAACTGAGCCACACAATTACCGGATGCTGAAGACATAACAGTCGTCCCTCGTAAATCTTCATTATAAATTCATTTTCTGAACTGGCTTACTTTTGCGTCTAAAAGTTATGGTGTTTTGTAGAATAGATGAATTATAATCTTGTGTCTCCCTTACCTCAGTAACATCATCCTTTTTTTTATTGTTAGATTCTTCTTGTATAGTATTGCTAGTATTCTGAATGTCTTCATCAGATTCTTCTTATAGAGTAGTACTAGTGGTTTATTGAATATCTTCCTTTGTTACTTCTTGTAGGGTTGAGTGAATATTATTATTGGTATTTTGGACAGCTCCATCCTCTTCCAAAAGAACTGCAGGATCATTAATCATGTTTTCGGTTACTTGTGTGATTGCAATATGGTCAACGTGTCTAAGCATATACGACCATCATCCAGTTTTGTTAAATAATGTAATAGACCCTTTCTTTCTGCAATGCAACTATTTTCCCATTTTGTATTTTTCTCCGAAAAATTACGAACTCTAACCCTCTCGACCCCTTCAAATTTCCTAAAATTTTCTTCTCCAACTGTCGATTTTAAATTTCCTTTTCCTTGTAAAGTAGGTTTTATCTTAGTTTTATGAGATCAAGTTTCGTTCGGATCTCGTAATTCATTAATTTTACGCAAGGTGAAACATTTGTAGTTGAATTAGGACTTCTTCTATATCGCACTAAAAAATTCTGTAATTTGTGGTCCAAATCTCCTGCTTCTTCAATTACTTTTTTTAAAGCCTTCTTAAAAGTACCTTTCGGCTTGTCCGTTTGTAGCTGGATGAAACGGTGCAGAGAACCTATGTTTGACGCCATTACTTTCCAAATAAAGTTTGAATTCAGTTGAGGTGAAGGTTGGTCCATTATTACTCATCAAAACTAATGGTAGTAATGGTAATCCAAAACGGGCAAAAATGTTTCACAATACTTTAATAGTACTTGAAGCAGTTATTGAAGGTACCGGTACGATTTCTGGCCATTTTGATAATGCATCGACTAAAACAAAAAAATATTCACCCATGAATAGGGCCTGCAAAATCAACATGTAAACGTTGCCAAGGTTGTTTTGTTTCTTCCCAAATATGAATGGATTTTGGAAGATCATTTTGTACATTTTGACAACTTATGCACTCTCTCGCTATTTTTTCAATATGTTTGGCCACCATACGAAAGATCTTGCCAAACTTTTCATTTTGATGATGCCAGTGTGAGCTTCGTGAAGTTCATTGATTACTCTTTTCCTCAAATAACTTGGAATAACTACCCGTACGTTTCTCATGATTAGTCATGATAATACCACAGAATACCTTCATTCAATGAAAACTCGGCATCTTTACCTTTAAAACCATGTTCAGTAATATGTTCTCCAATCTGCATATATTTATATATTATGGACAGAACGACATCGTTTCGCATTTTATGTACAATTTCTGTATGTGTTAAAGGTAGTTTTAGAATCTGTTGAAGTTGATAGCATGACACTGGAACATAAACTGGTATATTTGGTTCTTTATTCGATTGATTTTCCATTTCAGGTAATCTTGGAAGAGCATCTGCATTTTCATGATCAGATGTAGATCTGTAAACAATTTCAAAATGAAAACCTTGCCAAAATAATGCATAGTGAAGCATTCTGGTCGCCACCATCGAAGGCAACTTCTTTTCAGGGTGAAATATCGAAGTTAACGGTTTGTGGTCAGTAATCAGTTTAAAATGTCTTCCGTATAGGTATTTGAAAAATTCATTTAAACTCCAGTATATGGCTGTAGCTTCCTTGTCTATTTGACTGTAATTTTTCTCCGATTTTCTTAGTGTTCTTGACGCAAATGCAATAGGTCTCTCTGAACCGTCATCCATAATATATGATAGAATGGCACCCATTCCATAAAAGCTTGCATCTTTAGCCAGCGCTTCGTCAAGAGCAAGGGGACTATGCAATGAGTTTTTGAAAGATAGATATCAGGCAGTGTCCTGTAATGATAATATCTCTGGTCTTCTCAATGTGAACACCGGAATTCCGCAGGGATCAATTCTTGGTCCTATGTTCTATTCGATCTATGTGGGCATGTTTCCCTCAATCTTTCTCTCGTGCGCTCACCACTTCTATTGTGATGATACGCAGTCGTATCTCCCTTTTTATTTTTCGGAATCAGAGCAGGCAGTAGCAGCTGTTAATTATGACTTACAAAACTTGTTCCCAAAAGCACTGCCTGCAGCTAAACGCAAACAAATCGGCTGCGATGATTTTTGGAGCAAAGCGCGAGGAGGCATATGGAAATAGTACTAAAATCAATAGCGACCCTATTAAAATGTATAAAAGTTATAAAAACCTGGGACTGATAATTGATCAAGATCTTCGGTTTTCCGACCACATAAACAAAAAACTGCAATCTGGATATATTAACCTGCGATTAATCTGCCAAAACAAAAACGTCCTAACCAGAGAAATTAAATCTATGCTGTGCGAATCCCTTGTGTTATCACAATCAAATTTTTGTGACACTATATGTATATGGGCCCTGTTTAAAAAGTGAAGATTCTAGAAAAATACAAAAATTACAAAACTCATGCCTAAGACTAATATATGGTATAAGCAAATATAATAGGATAAGTCACACATTAAAACTAAATAATTGGCATATATGTACAATGTACAATAGGAGGCACTTGCACTCAGCAACTTTCTTTTTTAGCATTTTAAATAAAAAAATTTCAGATTACCTACATAGAAAAATTCGCTACAGATCAGATGTTCATAATATAAACGTACGCTTTAGGGGGAGACTGACACCACCACGGCATAACTCTCAAATGTTCAAGAGATCATATTTATACCAAATCGCTAACACATTTAACAACCTACCAGGTAATTTAATAAACCTAAATAATACATTTAAATTTAAAAAACAACTGTTCCAAATATTATTTGACAAACAGTGCCAGGTTAATGTAAGTTAATTTGGGTGAAATAGGGTGACTATGGCTGTTTTTTTTTGTTTTTATATTTTTTATTTATTTATTTTTTTTTTCTCTTAGTAATATCAGTGCAAATTAAATTATTCTAGGATACTTATGTTTAATCTAATATATAAAATTCTCATGTCACAGTTTTAGTTACCTTCGTCCTCCGAAACGGCTTCACCGATTTTTATGAAATTTTATATGTATATTCGGAAAGTCTGAGAATAGGTTTTAAGCTATTTTTGTATACCCTTAAGTGATAAGGGTGGTCCACCCTAAAAAATTTTAATTTTTTTTTGCTTCTCATCACTACATAACCCAACCTATTTTTGTTTGTTTATTCAATGTCATTCAACCGACGTAACAGTATTATCTTATAGAATTTTCGGCTTTACTGCTCCCAGAGCGCTCTCTATTTGGGCGGTGACGTCACAGATCTCTGCGGAAGTGCTCCGAGAGCGATTATGATCCAAGCGAGGGCACCTATTTGAAATCAATAGCCGAACGTACTTCAATTGTTTTGTTTTGATCAATCATTGATCTATCGAATTTGACGGAGCAAGGAATAATGCTCCATATGAAATTTGAGAGCGTTTATTGCTCAATAGGGAACTTGCAAGTGAACTAAAATTTTCTAAGTTTGTGTTAAATCGATAGTTCATACTGCATAATATTTATATGACCAGTTTTTATTTAACTGATGCCGCTCTTGTTACACAAAAAATATTGCTAAATTTGAAATAAAAAATTTCCCGCCAAAACAATGCTTCCATGATGGCTACTTTTTTTGACGTCACGATTCTGTAAACAAACCTGTCAATAGGGAAAATGCAAGTGAAATAAAGTTCTCAAATGCAGTTCTTCACAATATTTTTCATCTATTGCGACAATTTTCACAAAAGCAAACTTTAACACACTTGAATAACACAAAAAAAATCACTGCGTCCGCAAGAATTCGTTTACTGCGTTTGTTGTTTACAAAATCTTGACAACACGGACGCTGTCATATTGAAATTACGCGTTTTCGCGCCAAACTTTTTGATTTGAATTTCAATAATTTTTTTTTCGTACAACGTATAAATTAAAATGGAAAAAAAGAAAACTATGTATATCTGATCACTAGAAGTATCTAAAAAAAAAAAAAATTAGGAAATATGAAAATTCCCTATTCGAACACGTGAGTCCGTTTCGGATCGCTTTTTGATCAATCGGGAGAAGTTTTGAGACAAAAGTCGAAAGCGCTATTATTATCTTTATCTATACATATAAAAATTAATGTTTGTTTGTGCCCTATGCGCTCCTAAAACACTTATCCGATTACGATGAAACTTTGGTAGGTTGTTATGGCTATCCCAAAGAAGGTTTGTGAATAGGTTACGCATATCGGAAAAATACATTAATTTTGAATTAATTAATAATTTAATTATAAACAAACTCATTCATATTACATAACAACATAAACCAACTTTTCTATGTATAGAAAAATCAATGTTTGTTTGTTTGTTTGTTTGTTTGTGCCTTATGTGCTCCGAAACCACTTATCCGATTACGATGAAACTCTGGTAGGTTGTTATGGCCATCCCAAGGAAGGTTTGTGGATAGGTTACGTATCTCAGAAAAAGAAATTGATTTTGAATTAATTAATAATTTAATTATAAGCAATCTCATTCACATTACATAACAATATAATCTAAATTTTTTTTGACAACATGAAACAACGTTGCCAAATTTCATTTATTTAGGCTTGCGCATTCAGCCGACGTAACTTTATTATTTTTTGAATTCGAGAACGGCTAGACCGATCTGGAATTTAATACCACGTATCTTTATGTAAGCCGAAATCGATTTACCTAGATTAGATCGATTTAATAGGTATTTAATAATTCAGAGGCGGTACGAAGTTCGCCGGGTCAGCTAGTTTACTTATAAATCTAAGTAAATCCACTCTCTTTCTGGGTTAGGTGGAAGAACAGACACCACCCTAACTAAACATTAGGGTGGTGAGCTGAATCTCGCCCTTATAATAATATTTATTATGTAGTTTATTTTATTTTTTGGGATTTCATGCCTCATCAAAATGTTATTTTCCTTGTAATATTCTTATGAGTTTTTTCTTAATAAATATGACCTTTTATTATTATTATTATTATTATTATTATTATTGTTAAAGGCAATTTTGGATTATAAATACATAAAACCTGATTAGAAACAATTTCGTTTTTAATCTCATTAAAAATGTCACAATCGACCTGTATAATCCCCTATTGGAGTTGTAATAGTCTGGATTTTAGCACTTTCTCCATTCATTGGCGTATGTGAATAGGCTTCTCTAATATTCAATGTCGTAAATATTTTTCCACCGAGCATGTTTTTCGCAAATATATCTTCCACATTTGGCATTGGAAATTTATCATCTTTAAGTAATTTATTGTTATTTTGTAATCAGCGCATAGCCTAACAGAACCATCAGACTTCAAAAGTGGAACTATGGGAGTCCCCCACTCGCTATACTACAACTTAGTTAAAATACCTTTCGTCTCAAGTCTATTTATTTCAAAAATCACTTTTTATTCTAAAGTATAAGGACTTTTCCGAGTAGGAATGTATTTATATATGGGTGAACAGTTTTCTTTACGAAAAAGATTACCTTTGAAATTTTTAATTTTTCCCAAATCGTCTTGAAAAACATCTGTAAATGTTTCTTTAAGACTTGCAGTCACCTCCTCTTTTTCCTCCAATATGTTCACAGAATGTATTTCTGGGGTCACAAGTTTTGTGGTATATATCCATTCTCTGCCACAAATCGGGTCAACTTCTCCTGGTATAATATATAAATTAGCTGTAACTTCCCTTCTCTTAACTTCCAAATTCATACTTAAAAAACCAATGGGTTCTATAATTTCACCTGTACCTATATGTTTTATTTATGTCTTTTCCAGCAAATTTGTTGATAAAATCCTTATATGAAATCGAAGATACCGCAGCTCCAATATCGTACTCCATTTTTAGCTGGATTCCATCTAAAGTTACTTTTACTAGATATTTCTTTGGTTTTGAAAAATTTTCTGGTAAATATATTGTATCAAGTGCATTGAGGTAATATAATTCATCTTCATTTACTTTTTTCAAAAATTGTAATTGATTTAAATTCCTATAAGTTGAGGATGAATTTCTTGGAACAGAAGAAGAATTCATACATACTTTAGCAATGTGTCCTTTTCTACCACATTTGTTACAGTTTAGATTAATTTTAACACAGCTATTTGCTAAATGTGAATTTTCACATCAGCGGTAGCAGGATTTTAACTTCTTGAACTCTTTCTGTTGTACTGATCGACTGATCGTAGTTTTACTGTATTAACTTTATTTTGATTTTGATTTTGATCAAACAAACTACAATTTTGAATTTCTGGCGTTTCTCGATGTGCAGTTTTCATTGCCATGGCCACAGTAACGCAATCAGAAAAATTATTCTTTGGAGCTTTTAGTTGTATTATTTTTTCAATAAGATTTGGATTTTTCAAACCACTAACAAATTGTTGTCGAAGGTGCACATCAACAGTAGAAGCATTACAGAAAACATTTGAATTCACAGTCCCTGCATTACTTTTTAAGGTAAGTAAATACTTTGCAAATTTATTTTGTGCTGCAATTATACTTGAAGAAGGATTTAAGTGTTCCTTTACTAACCTAACTTCACTGATTCTTCCATATGTTCCTTAGGATCATCAGGACTTACCAAGTTGTAAGTAAGTTGTAAGGTTTTGGTTCCCATTGCATGAAGCAACCATTTCATTTCCTTTTTTTCTATTTCAGCAGTAGATCCTGAAAAAATTTTCATACCAAAGAAGTTTTCTAATCTTTTAATGTATAAATCCCAAGATTCCGTATGTTCCAAGAAAGGTTCCATCGAAATACTTTCCCTGGAGGTGTTTTGAACTTTCGTTGTAGCCTGCATAATTTTTGAAAAATTTTCCAAAAATCCTTTAAATTGTTTTTCATCCATTTTTATTTGTAAATAGGTTTATCCTCATCGCCACTAATAAGTATGCAATAATGCTTTACTTTTCAAGTCAACTATATTTTCAACAATAATTATGACAAACTGATTATACAAAATCACAACACTTCAAACTCTACCTTTACCAGTTATATGGTAAAGGTGAAAGGTACAAAAATACCGGATGCTGAAGACATAACAATAGGCACTTAAGAGATAGGTCGCTTTTGTAAATCCCCCTATGCAAACAACAACATGCCTACAAACCAGGAAAATTATCTGATACAGCGGCTCAAAACCTCGTTGCGAGTGTCGAGGTGGTCAGTGTGGTCACCGCCGTAAGACATAGAGTCAACAGCACCTACTGCAGGGGAATACACAACATGCTTGAGTACAAGCTAGTTAAAGTCAACATATATGAAGACACCCTTGAAATTCAATTCAGAATTTCCAAAAGTATTCTGTAGTGCTTCAGAACAATTTGGAAACTTCAGAACCATTCTAGAATACTTCAAAACATTCAAAAACCGATTTCGAAAAGCATTTCAGAACAATTGAGAAGTTTGAAATCCAT
The DNA here is from genome assembly GCA_917834065.1 of Ceutorhynchus assimilis. Classification (NCBI taxonomy): domain Eukaryota; kingdom Metazoa; phylum Arthropoda; class Insecta; order Coleoptera; family Curculionidae; genus Ceutorhynchus; species Ceutorhynchus assimilis. The sequence goes on along the minus strand of OU892280.1, from coordinate 25,533,130 downwards.
TTTAGGATGCTCCAAAAAACACTCAAACACTGGAAGTTTTAGTGCAAAAAAAATCTAAGAATAAATATTTAAACCACATCCTTGCTACGATTGTCCGTTTTCGAGTTAGGGTGGCTTAAAATTACAACTAGGTGTTTGTGACGTCACACTGGATTATCAGGGACAGTATTTATTAACACGTGTAAGAATTTTCCAAAACAAAAGACAATTATCTTCTAGAGCGAATTGCAATTACTCAAAGTATTGAGTACGATTTACTGACGACTGAACGAACAGAAGACTGCGATTTCGGCGGTTGTGACATCACAAGTTCCTGCATAATTTATCTTCACAAGGAATTCTCTCGCAGACTATTTTGAATATAGGACTTCGGTTTTCACGAGAGATCTTAGAATTTTTTTCTTGATTTAGGTAGCTTAAGTCGTTTTTTAGGGTTACACTCCAACAAAAAATCGATTGTAGAGAAAAGACTGATTCACGCATAATAGCGAAAAATGACAAGACCTGTCAGTCGGGTGTCTCACTTTTTGTGTTCATGACTGTACTTAAAAATCTGTCAGAAATTCAGAAATTACTGAAAATGCTCCAGAACTCTTCAAGCCAAGTTAGAAAACTTTAGAACTTCAATAAACCATTTAAAACGTTCCAAAACACTTTTCAGCAGCGTTGTGAAAGGCTTCTGAACAATTTAAAAACCTCAGAATTATTTCAGACACCCTAGCGGCTGGAATAGACAAAAATTGAAAGTTATAAAATTAGTAATAATAAGGAAACATTAGCAAGAAAATCTTTCTTCTCTTTCAATCCAAATTCTTGAATTTTTATATATTTTCTTATTCCAGACTCATCAATTTTTCCTTATTTCTTAAATCTAAATTTTTTTCTCTTGAATTTTTTCATTCCAAGTTCTTAGAATTCTCATTATTCCCGTGTTTTAGAATTTCAGGCTCTTGATTTGTTTCTTAATTTTTACTCCTGGCTCTTCTAATGCTTCCCAGATTAATTTTGTGTATGTTTTTGTTTAAAAGAAATGAAGAATTTAAAGAGCCTAGCGTTTGGAATAGACAAACATTGCAAGTTATAAAAATGAATAATAATAATGAAATATCAATTAGTCCTGAAGGCGTCTGAGAGATGTTGGGTTTTGTTACATACTAGGTACGTCTTCAAGATGTCTTTAAGACGCCTTCCACAAATATTCTTCAAGAGTTTCAAGATGAATGTGGGTAAATTTAAAATAGATTGATGACTATTACGTGCTGTAAACGAAAATAATCAGATATCTGAGATATCCACGATACTTATACTTACATTATTCACCAACAAGCCACAATATTCGGACGATCCTTGAGGTGCCAATAAACTAATATTCAAAGTGACAGTTTTACCACCATCCCCTACAGACATACAGGCCGGAGTCCTGAAATCCCGAGCGTGTATCGTACCGTAAAAGGAACCGTTAAAATTGACTTTTATGTGCATTGTGTGATCGGCTTTACAGGTTGCTGTTACTTGGGGGTTGAAGTCTGTTGCGTCTTGGAGTTGGCTGTAGACCTAGAAAAAAAACAACTTTAGTTGATAGAAGATAATTTAAACAAAGTAATTTCATGCCATAAGATAATAAAATGAATAACACATTGAAATGGATGGTTAGTTTGTATCCGTAAATTGGATATTAATTGGAAAACGCATATAGAAAATGTAGTTGTATTTATAATCTTGGCGTTAAAGAATGTGGGTATAAAAGACAAACCAGAAAAAAGTCAAAGTAGGTACTTTATTCCCTCAGCAATTTCTCGCTGTTTGCCTTTTGCACGTGTTCGCAACACGTGCAGGCCGAAGAACAACTTATAAAGATCTTGTAGATTATATATCACTTTATTCCATTGGCACGCCAACATTTTAATAAAGGAATTTCTTGTGTTAATCGGCTTAATAATGTAAAAAATAAGCGTGAGAAAGGAGAAGAATTTGATGTAGATCATTTAACAAGTCGGAATTGTTTGTAGTTGGGATGAAAACTTATTCACAGTAACTTGTTGCTGTTGCTGTTTTCTTGCTCTGACCTCAGAGACGAGAAACTTTCTACCTCTCAGCATTTTTCCTCAAAAGGTGTTGAAATTCAGTCTGTATAGCCTGGGTTTCCTGGGGTCCCAGGATCTTGGTAATTTGTCTCTGTATAGGTACTCTTTCCAGAAATTCAATATTGCTGAAGTAGTCAGATGCACTGCCCATTGTTCATATTAGGTTTAAAAAGTTTAGGTCTTAATTATACGTCATGATATGCATCTTTAGGATCATCTCGCTGGAACGACACCTAAGATAATTATATAGGTACTCATGAGAGTCGATACATAGGCACTTTGTCAAACGTTCTTCCAAAGTTCAGGTAGGTATATAGGCAACAAATTAACAGATAGGTAAGTAAAATTTGGTCAGCAAACTGTTGAAAAATAAAACTTTGGTTATTAAATAATGAAATAAAGTCCAATTTGTGCGCTCAAATCCGGTAGTAAAATATGTAAATTATCAAATAGTCTTAGGCTTATGTTACAAAATTAGATATGCCATCTTCTTTGCATTGGTATAGGCATATCATTGACCATGTTTAGCGCATTCTATGCTGAACAAGGTCACATATTACCATTTGTATTTGGTTTAGTGGGTAGATCTGTTGGTTGGCGAACACTTAATTCATACATACATAATCGTGGTACATTACATACTAATGGAGCACATATGGTTATTTATTTATCTGTGTTTTTTAAGATTAATTTATTAGATAATAGCTAGGAATACAATAATATGTTCGAATAGCGCAAAGTGGTCTAGGATTTCTTATTTCTTTTCAAATTTCAATATATCATTCATTTTTAGTTCCATTATCTCAGTTTTCTCCCTACTTTCTTCTTTGTCTACCAAAACTGAATAAAATCTCGGTCATTTTCAACAATATAACTATTGGGTTGTTAGTCTTGTAGATTAAATACATAGTCTCTTGTTTTGCATTATATCCCTATTCTCAATTCATCGATTCATTCCTTATATTTTCGACTGCCAGTTGCCCTTTTGGCATTTTCAATTTTATCGATGCCAACTTTAATTTTTGATGGCCCAATAGAAGGACATGATCTGGTGGCACGGCATATGAATATTTACAGAGACTTTCCTAAACAAAGTTCCAAATTTTTTGTGATGCAATATGAGAATGAAATCGATTCAGTTGAGGTATGACTTCTAGATATAAAATCCAGTGTGTATTAATATTTAATTGTTTTGCATGGAGTATGAAATGAATAAATCTTTCTGCAAAATTTATTTTAATATACAAATTCAATAAACTAATGGTAATTTCGTTTTCTTTTGCATTCCTTCACTCAGCTTAGTAATCTTAACATGGGCAAGCCTTGGTATTTTCAATGGAATGTTCATAATTATTGTCACTATAGATGGGCAAAAGTGTGAATGCAAAGAGAGTTGTCTCAACCATAATAAATAAAAACAATTTTCACAAGAAGCATTACGTTTGTATTTTCGGTTTCACCTGATTGAATTTTTAAATATATGTAGAGGCGAGAGTAGAGGCATTGAAATCAAAATTCGCAGGAATATGTGTGTTGATGCATGATGCATGATGCGATTCATGACACTATTTTTGTCAACATCAGTCCGGCTTCTATTGGTTGAAAACATGCCATTTAAACGCGTATCGCGTGAAGGTACACGAATGTTTATAAGTGCCACAAGTTTCGTGCAGTTCGCATTATTAGTTAGTATTTTGAACCCGAACATGAGTGTCAGAAATGTCCTACGCATCTTCAAGCTATCGATATTCAGCAGTTGCAAACGACCTTGGTGTGAGAATTGACTTTTGTCAATTCCAAGTTTGTATAGCAGGAAGTTGACAAATTTCCCTTGAACACGTTCAATAGGCTTAATATGGGTTTGGTAATATGGCGACCAAACTATGCAGGAATACTCGAGGTGACTTCGCACCAATGAAAAATGCAGAGACTTCAGTACCTCGATATTGGAAAATTCCCCACACCTACGCATGCGATTTTGAAGGCTTTTGCTAAGATAAAATTTATGATCATTAAATCTTAATTTAGTGTCAAAAAATATTCCCAAATCGTTAATTAGATCTACTCTTGGCAGAATGGAACGTGCAATAAAGTAGGAGTGCAGGATGGGCGTTTTTTTTTCGGGAAAACGATATTATCTTGCATTTGCAAGTATTTAATTCAGTTCCATTTAACGTACACCATTCTGATATCTTATCGATCTCGTGCTGTAGATGTGAGCAGTCGTGGATACAAGTGATGCTTCTGAAAATTTTGAGATCGTCAGCATAGAAGAGAAATTTGCAATTGGTGAATGTGTTGGCAAGGTCATTAATGAAAACAAGAAACAAAATAGAGACCACATGTGACCCTTGGGGTACACCAGATGTGACTGCAATTTCTCTACATACAGCTCCTCTAATCCTAACGAACAGTTTTCGGTTCTGTAGGTAACTTTGCAGCCCAACATAAAAGAGGGTCTGTGACGCCGAATGACTCTAGTTTATTGAGGAGTATGACATGATCTACTCTGTCGAAGGCCCTCTTTAAAATCAAAATAGATCGAATCAACCTGACCTCCGAAGTCGATAAAGGTAGACAGTTAATGGGAATAAACACCTAAGAAGTTCGTCTGGCATGAACGCCCTGGCAGGAAGCCATATGCTGGTGTTCTGAAGGACTGTTGTATAGATTTGACAGAAGCTCGTCAATGCCAATAGATTCCATAACCTTGGCCATACAATCATGGCCAGATATGGGGTGATAGTTGGATATGTCTCCTCTGACACCCCCCTTAAATATAGCAGTCACATAGGCAGATTTCCACTGGTTCGGGAACTGACCCGAATCGAGAGATAGCAGATAGCCGATACAGGTAACTGAGTGGTGACGTTAAGGTTGGTTCTTCACGAAAATTGGAGGAATAATCATCTAATCCTACTCCCTTTTTCTCGTCTAGTCCGATAAGTTTCTGAAGTACAATATCACTTTTAATCTCTATGTTAGAAAGAACCATATTGTTGATAGAACATGGAAATGGGTTTTTAGTGACTGCAGGGTCGGGTACAGTAAATACAGACTGGAAGATATCTGAAAAAAAATCTGAGATGATCTTAGGATCGCTTGAATTGACATTGTTAAAACTCATTTTCACAGGATAACCAGCTGTGTTACGTTAAGTTTTTATGTAAGACCAGAATGCTTTAGTATTGTTCAAGATATTATTTTGTACAGTCTGAACGAAAGTATCATAGTCTTTCTTGATGGAAGTCTTTGACTGTGACCTAAGTATTTTATTCTGACACTCATTATAAGTTAATCTAGTGTGTTTATATTTTTTATCCCATTTTGACGTTGAAAAATGACATTATTGAATGCATAACAATAAAGGTAAGTAGACGTTTCTCACCTCAGTGATTTGAAAAAAAAAATTAACTCACTCTCGGCATTTTAACTCACTGTGCCCAACTAGAATTCTGACACCTCAGTGAATTAATAGTTATTTATGGTACTAGTGTGTTATGTTGAAAATAAGTCACGCGAGAAAAACTTATAAATAATTTCTCAAGTGACTTAGAAAACATAACACACGAGTAGCATACAATGTTCTATCTAACAATTAAGAAATCATAACACACGAGCAGTCTATAGGAATTGAAAAAACTAACAGGTATTTTTTGTGAATGAGTCTTCTTTAAAGCATGATTTATGAAAATTCTATTTCCTGACGTTTTGCGTTGACGTTATGAGAGAGTGAGTTACAGAGATAAATAGTGAGTTATTTGATAGTTTACCTGTGTAAATTGGCACAAATAATGAATCTTATAACTAGCCAGGTGTTGGATAAAATATTTTTAACTCACTCTCGGCATTTTTCCTTGTAGGTACTTTATTTTTGGAATTTGTGAGCGTGAGTTAAAATGTTTATTCATTCGAAGAAAATTAACCCACTCGCTAGGGCTCGTGGGTTAAGCTTTCTTCTCATGAATAAACATTCATTTAACTCACTTGGTATAAATAACTATTAAAGGCTTTGTTTTTCTTATTAATCAGAGCAATCGTTTCCTTTGAAAAATAATTAGGGTATTTTACAGTTGAGACTCTAGTTTTTGGAACATGTAGGTCAATTGCAATGTGTAAGACCGACATTTCGAGAGCATACTATATGGATATTATTACAATACAAAAAGCTCCATTCCATAGATTCAAAGCAATCTTTCAGCAGATCGTAGTCAGCCTTATAAAAATTATACCTTAACAGTTACAGATCCGATACATTCGTGCCTATTATGTATCCTCTCCTGTTATTTTAACAGTTGTGTTATAGCTCAAAATCTATACCTATCTCTATTTTTACGTGTACAATAAACAGTGACAAATAACCGAGCAAATAACTTAACATTGCTGTTAAAATAACAAAAAATCATACATCATAGGCCTGATTATCTCCCACAGTGTCAGCAAAAAGATCAATCAATGAAGAAGGATGATGGCTATCAACGTTAGTTAAGAGGTGACATGTTATTTGATAGACATTGGGTAGTTTGAAAAAACTAAATCCAATTTAACATTATTGGCGTTAGAAACATTATTATACTGAGTAAGATCATAAAAACATGTACAGTCGAAAAGTATTTGTTTACACTTATTGTTCGAACTAAATATCTCATCAAAGCCACAGTCACTGGTTAGTAGAAAGTAAGTTGAGGCAAATGTTATGATCAACATCCGCTTTATCAATCTTGTTTTTATTTATGTTGATGTTTTGTAGTAGTGTATTTTTCGTAGTTTTAGTTTTAGCAAAAATAAATAAATAAATAAAGTCTCCCAATAGCAAAACTTTAGTCGTCGGAAAATGGTCAAGCATATAAACTCACGGAAGCTACAAGGTCTTCATATAAACTGCGGACTTGGAAGATGGTGGTACATAGAGCGCTGCCACAATGACCACAATGTACCTAGTTATCATTTCCAAACTGTTTACCTACTGACCCAGATTTGTTCAACTTCGTTGTCAGGTACTGTACAAATTGATGATTCGAAGGAGCATTCCACTGCGTTTTTTGTTTTGGTGTAGGAAATACTGTTTCAACGTGGAAGAAACCTCCCATTACCAAAGGAATCAAATGAAATTAATTAAAATGTACAAATCTATTTATTTATTAGAGGTTTGATTTCATTTCTCTAGTTATACAATCAATTGATATGGGTTTCAATTTACTCTTTTTTGCTCTGTTATTGCGAAAAATCCCCATCTAGAAATTATAGTTTTCTATTTTTACCGACACAAAACAATATAGAAACTTGATGGGAACTATAATATAGACCAAAATAACTCATTAAAATTGCGGTTTTTAATTATTATTTTATAGCGCTTCCGTCAAAAATCTATTAATTTTATTATATAATATCTTTTCTTCTATTCAGATTATATAACAAAACCTGAATCTAATCTTGATTAATAAGACAAATTTTAAATGGAAAAGTAAAGTTGTCAATATAATTGAGGCTACAACAATAATTATAAAAGATAGCTGGTACAAGTAACATTTTGCAATATAATGTAGCTTAGCTCGTATTAACATTGTTTTTTTTTTTTAATGTATGATAAACTTCAAATAATAATTAGAAAAGTTTACATAATAATAGCTTTGATAGTGAAAATAAAATAGCTCACTATTAGTAATACAAGTTCAATTAAAAAATAGTTACACATATTTCCGCATTGCCTTCTAAAACAAAGTTCTTGTAATCTATTGGAAAAAAATTAAATATTGTAAAACATAGTTTTCCACTCAAAAATAAACGCACCGTTGCTTTCTAATTGTTTTAAAACCGTTTCTAATGAATTAGTATGATTAAAAAAAATGTAATTTGAGCTGAAAGTATTTAATTTGTCTATTAGAGCGATGTAACTGAGTAAGTGAAAAATTTATGGAGAAAATTATCAGATCATACTTTATTTGTAATGCCTATATTTACAAGTTGGATGTTTAAATAACACAAATTAATTTTGACTTGCATTTCTCTTGTTCTTAAAGGCTGATAGTGATATTATTTAGTTACATACTTTTTTCACACTCACAAACAAAGATTCTTTAAAATCCATATTCTTCGATTCGATTCTTTGGATTTAGAAGAATATTTTTCGGTTTCATTTAATTGACCTAAAACACTAAGGCCACACCGCTAAGGCCTATAGATATCTAACTGTCAACTTATGCGTATAGGAATGTAAATTAAAAACATAAATTCGCACGGAATAAAAAATGAGTTACATTACGGTGAAGTTCTTTTACCTTTTGCATAGCCAATGAGCCGTCCCACAATAGCGGTTTATATATTGGATATTGAAATTTTAATTTGGTCTAGCACTATACCATCTATACTGTTTGATTAATACGGTGCTTGTTTGAGTTTGAATACAGAGTTTCAACTTTGGATTTATTTAAAGTAGTAAATGGATGCACAAAAGCTGTAGGTACCTAATATAAGCTATTTTTCTAAATAGTTCGAAAGTAAATAAATCTATCAAGTCTCGTCTATTGCGCAAAGGTTACAATATAACTAATTATTACATCCCTTTTTCCACCATCTTACAGCCCTTCCCTTAAAAGGATCCTCTCCCTGATTCACGACAGTATTACCTACCTGACCTAAAGTGGATAATAATGCGGGTTTGCGGCAACAAACTTTGTAAAGAGTCAACTACTGTAGGTACCTGGAGTATCCTTTTTCTTTGAATCTTACATTCGGCCAACCTGACCAAGTAGTTGTCCTCAACTGCATGCATGGAATAGGTACCTTAATTGTAAGCAAATCCTTATATATACTTTATATAATTCCAACTTATAAACATGGAGCTACAACTCAAATCAGATTCATGGAGTTACAACTCAATGGGTGGTATGAATAAAAACTGAGTTTAAACTCGGAGTATATACTCGTGAGCATGAGTATGAAGTCTGAGCTTATACTCCTTTTCGTAAAAATAAAAAAGGATTCGGTTTGATAAGTACATACTCCTAGTACATAGAGTAGATACTCAACATTTTATTTTGCTTGCCACCGTTCTTCCACCTCTATATCCTATTCACAATCCGATGTCCACAGGTACAGGTAAATTTATCACCTTTCCCTATCAAATAGCATTGAAAGGTGATAAATTTTACCTGTACCTGTGGACATCGGATTGTAAATAGATAATATTAAGCCGGCTACAGACGGTCCGGCAGGCCTGTCAGTTTCAACTGAACAGTTCGCCTGAAGGCCGGTTGCCGGATGGACTGATGACCCTATAAATGTTCAGGCGTATCTGATTCTTCAGTCTCAATCATCACGACCTCTACTGACGACGACGCGTTATAAGCACTTTTTGGTTTAGTACTAGTATACATATTTGTGAGAACAGTAGCGTCCGTACAAGAAAGATTAATTTCCTCCCATTTTTCTACCAATTTCTTGCCATGGTCGTGGAAGTTTTTCGATTTGGCTTGCCGCAGGCACGACTCGCCATGATAAATAGCGATACGATAAGTTCCGCCAAACACCTGTTTTCTATTCCGCGTGACATGGCGTAAGCTCACTACTCACTACTGAAACTATGTGAAATGATAGCCCAACGGTCCGACAGGCGGACAGTGCCATACACACGTTCCGACTTGCCTTTGGGTACGTGAGGCCGGCCGGATGAACGAACATATTTTTGATTTTTCTCCAGCCATCTGAACAGTCTTAACTGACAGATCGTCCGGACGCTCAGGCGACCGGCCTTCAGTCGGACTGTTCAGTTCAAACTGACAGGCCTGCCGGACCGTGTGTAGCCGGCTTTATATCCGCAGGACTGCGGGGAAATTTGTTCCACCGTTCACTTTGCTGAATTATCTTATCAGCTACTTCCGATACAACTTTAGACACCAAAGTTTGGTGAACACCAACATCCTCGCCTACTCCTGCCTGAAAGCCCGGGTCACTCACGTATCTTAAAAATATTTTAAATTTGTCTTTGTTGCATAAAGCACCACCTCTTCTTTCTCCAGACTCTTCAGAACGCAGGTTAAGATTGAAGAACTCTGCCATAGCTCTGCCTTCTACCGAGGGAAAACCGGTACTGAAATATCTTGAAGCAGAAAGTTGAGTCTACTGCATAGGAGACTCTAAAACTATGGAGTAGATTCTTCTGCATAAGAGCACACAAAATTTTTTATTCATACCAAAAGTGAGAATCTACTCATACCAAATTATACATAGGAGTACCTACTCAAGCGAAATATCTGCTCGTAGTTTTTATTCATACCACGTGGAGTATTTAGTGCAAAATTTGGAGTAAAAACTAAATGCTCATTTTTATTCATACCACCCAATAACTAAACTAAAACTTTTTCATACTGATTGTTCAAACTGTGCGACAACACTAGCTCTCATCACACAAATGAAACTACCTTATCTTACGGAGCTACAACTCCGTGTATTAGAATCTACTCTTCCAAATATCTTCTGAGGTAGAGCTACTACCCTCTTTTGTAGGAGAGTATATCTTCAATCATTTTTCTACTGGAGCTGCAACTCCTTAATATAACATACTAAAGTTCCAAACTCCAATCCAATTTCCAATCACTCATTTCTTCATTGGAGCTCCAACTCCTACGAAAAAAAAATCATAAAGCTCCAACTTTACTATAAATCAAGAAAACAACAATTTTCCAATCACTCATTTTTACTTCACAGCTAGAACTCCTACGAAAACGTAACAAGGCTTCAACCCTAGTATACCCTATAGTTCATGGAAACTACAATTTCCAATCACAAATCTTTATATTGGAGCTACAACTCCACACTACGGCATGGCTACAACCATTCCAAATCTTATAACTAATCACTCTCCACAAGATGCTTAAACATATTTTAATATTGCACTGTAATCCCGGATTTCATTCGGTCGGGAGCAACAACAGTCGATTTGGAATTGGTCCGACAATCTCTCAAGTCTTCCACTTCATATCGGTCATTGATTAATACATTTGAAACCTTGAAAGGTCCCTTACATTTTGGGTTTAGCTTTTTACTGCAACCTGTATTGGTTTTGCTCGTAATTGACACCAATACTAAATCTCCATTTTTGTATTTTATCCATTCTTTTATGTTTTTATCATATCTCTCTTTTTGTCGCCTCTGATCTTCAGTAATATGTTCCTTAACATCTTCTCTCAAACCTTTTATATTTATTCTATCCAGATCAATCTGAAAGGCATTTATTAGTTTGGCATCAGCTGTGGATGTTGGTAAATGTCCAAACAGTACTTGAGCAGGAGTACTATTAAAAGCTGTATTTATTGCGCTCTGAACATTTTTCACATTTGTATCCCAAAGTTCACCTTCGTTGTCTGCTGCTGACGTTGCTAACATATTTAATATTGTTAGAAAGTTTTATCAGGTAATGACCAACGTGAATTCAGGGACACAACGGTCCCTGTTTGGGAATCGGCCCACTGAGCAGTGGACTCAGGCTTCCCGTGCCAATCCTTGACGCGTTTCGTCCTTGTTAGGACTCATCAGAAGGACATAGGCTGAAGATCCCTGTCCAAGCAAAGTTCAATTTTGTCCTAACAAGGACGAAACGCGTCAAGGATTGGCACGGGAAGCCTGAGACCACTGCTCAGTGGGCCGATTCCCAAACAGGGACCGTTGTGTCCCTGAATTTACGTTGGTCATTACCTGATAAAACTTTCTAACAATTTCCATTGCCAACGAAAGCTCAGACCAGTCAGTGTAGTTCAATGCCGGTAGGGGTATTTGCCCTCGGAGTAGTTGTTTCTGACTGGTCAACTAAGTTCAATTTTGCTTGGACAGGGAGCTTCAGCCTATGTCCCTCTGATGAGTCCTAACAAGGACGAAACGCGTCAAGGATTGGCACGGGAAGCCTGAGTCCACTGCTCAGTGGGCCGATTCCCAAACAGGGACCGTTGTGTCCCTGAATTCACGTTGGTCATTACCTGATAAAACTTTCTAACAATTTCCATTGCCAACGAAAGCTCAGACCAATCAGTGTAGTTCAATGCCGGTAGGGGTATTTGCCCTCGGAGTAGTTGTTTCTGACTGGTCAACAAAGTTCATATTTAATATTGTTCGGTTGTACCTTTCACATTGACCTTTGGGCTCTTGCACAAGCTACTGCATTTAATACATGCTTTATCGAGTAGGCTTCACAAAATGTTTTGAAAGTTTTGGATGTAAATGCAGATCCTCAATCACTCACAATACGACTGGGTACCCCAAATAGACACTAGTAATTTTACAACAGTTTTCGCAGTTGTTGATTTTACGGCTTCAATGATGGTAAATTTACTAAATCCATCTACTATATCACAAATAAATATTTATTTCCTTTCGAACTGGTTTCAAAAGGCCCCAAATGGTCAATGTGGATTGAATGGAAGGGTATGGGAATTTTTTTGGATAGGATGAAATTTATACCTCAATTCTTATGTTTTGTATCCTTATAGCAGGAACAATTTAAGCATGCAGCCACGTATTTTGATTTTGAAAAAGTCAGTCGCATTTTGGCGAACCAATAATTATTCCTGATTGGATTGATAATTTGCTCAATTCCTCCATGGCCATTTTTATCATGGCCTAAAATACAAATTTACCACCTTGCAGCTTTTGGCACCACCCATAATCTTTTCCGGTCAGGAAGTTTCCTGTAAACTTTCTCTTGTCTTAACTCATATTCTTCGAAATATTTTTTTGTACTAGAATCCATTCTATTACCACTTAATATTTCTCGGACTCTTGTCAACTGTTCATCCTGGAGTTGCGCAGCTACAATCCAGTCACCTTCAGTCAAATCCACGCTATTAATTTCCTTAATTGGGTACCTGCTCAAAGCGTCTACATGAGGCATGCACTTTCCAGGTCGATATTTAATTTCAAAGGTATATTCTTGGACATCTAGCCACCATCAAGGTACCCTTGGTATATCACATCTTTCTTTGAAAAAGTTGTAAGTTGACAAGTTAGGATCAAATATGGTTAAAAGGGGTCTGGATACTAATATGTTTCAGATTGTTTTAAACGCAATCTGTTGCTCATTACACCATTGGCAATTAACACCTTCGCGTGTTGAACGTGAAATGGGTTCGGTGGGTGTAAAACGCTTTAGTGCAACCAAAATTAACAAATTTTCTATAAAAATTAGTTGATATATCCTCTTATCCTCTATACAGTTGGTTTTGTATCAATTTAAGTGCGGATATTAACGTTTTTTGCCCTAGTAAGCGAATATTCACAATTTAATGAAAGAAACCCTATTCCTATTCTACCATTACACCACGGCGGAATAATAAGAATAGAAACTTGTTATTGAACCACCGCGTAGTAAAAGGCTGCACAACTGTTTCTGCAGAAATCACAAACCAGTCAGAACAAATTTCATTGGTTGAAAACAGTCAGAAACACTCAGAAAACGAGTTTCAACCTATGAAATTCACTCTGACTGGTTTGTGATTTCTACAGAAACTGACCTTATGACATTGACAATCCAACCTGGCAGAAGAAAAAAATATGGCGGCAATAGACAAGCAATTTTTTTTTTATTATTTAAATTATTTTTAAGTCTCGCTAAATCTCAAAGAGAAAATCCTTGGAAACGTTGATCTACCAAAAACGTAAAAAACCTTCTGGGTTTGGTAACTTATAGGTCTCAATAAAAACGGCATTTTTTTTTGTTTGTTTTATGAGAAATATTCCTTCAAATAGAAACATGTAAGCTATGAATAAATTCGAAAAATGTACATTTTCCATTGGAAAATTATATGCAAAATTGACGATTTGGCCCACCTTTCAAAAATCAACTACGAAAATTCCCCACTATTGGTCGCTATCAGCGTAACCAGTACACTTATAACTAGTATTAAACGAACTGTAACGAAACTAACCAAAAATATGCACACTATCCCAAACTAACCCGTCCACGTAATGTGTGCTAGTCCTTGTATGTTAATATTGAATGTTTTTGCTTTTATCCAGTACCCACACTCACAACCAGTAGATATTAAACGAACTGTAACCCAAATTAACCAAAAGTATGCAAACTATCCCAAACTAACCCGTCCACGTAATGCGTGCTAGTCCTTGTATGTTAATATTGAATTTAAAAAAAAGCGCGCTTCACGCGCTTTGCTTTCAACCAGTACACTCATAACCAGTAGATATTAAACGAACTGTAACCCAAACTAACCAGAATTATGCAAACTAACCCGTCCACGTGATGCGTACTAGCGTACTATTCCTTGTATGGTATTATTGAATTTAGAAAAACAAACGCAATCAGTACACTTATAACCAGTAATAAACGAACTGTAACGAAAAAAAATATGCAAACTATCCCAAATTAACCCGTCCACGTAATGCGTGCTAGTCCTTGTATGTTAATATTGAATTTTTTAAAAAAAACAAAGCGCGCTTCACGCGCTGTGTTGTCAACCAGTACACTTAACCAGTAAAACGAACTGTAACGAAACTAACCAAAAATATGCAAACTAACCCGTCCACGTAATGCGTAGTAGTCCTTGTATGTTGATATCGAAGTACACAGTACACTCATACCAGTTTTAAACGAACTCTAACGAAACAGGAATCCACCAAAAACGTAACAAACCTTTTTTACATATAGGTATTCTACATCAACACCTTCTTGAAATTAAAAATATTTTTGAGCCTAGGGTTGCTCGCTCCACTCGTTGAACTTCAAAAAGAAATAAAAGATTTGAAATTAAACATTTATTTAAAATGCATATCTTTCACTAATATGGTCAACTTATTACCAAAAGCATCACCTCGTCTTTCATAAATTTCTTACTAGAGGAAATGATCGATGTGTTCCGGTAACAATGTAGAATGCATAACACCAAGCCTTCTGCAAAACTGTTTCAATCTGCTCCAATATCCCTCAACAAAGTTTGTATTCACCCCTGTAGCAGGGTCCACGAAGTTTTCTGAGTGATTCACAGACTTATGTGTATAGGGCGATGCACCTCCTAATCTATTCAGACAATCGTATACTCTCCACCTATCAGTCCATATTTCCGTACCTGGTAAAACGTGTTTCATTATCACAGGAAAAATTGCATCCCTTGACCGGTTAGGTATAAACTACCACCCCCACGTTTGGTAGTAACGTCCACCAGTCGTAACACCCATACTTGGGCCACAATGCGTCCATCATTATATTTTCTTTTTGTTATCACACTTTCATCTATCTGAACGATGCGACCTGCACCACCGATTCGGAATAGTTCTGGAACGCGTAATAGCGTCCAACTGACAATGTCTCTGAAGAATCTGTAACGCTGGTATATTATTGACGCTCTAATTTTCATAAGTCTAGATGCCACTGACGCTGGCGTCAAAGAACTCCAAAAATATAATAAATATATGACCTTCCTAATGGGTATCCTCATGTTCATGAAAAAAGAAACTTTTAGAACACTGAACACTGAAACCTACAATAACGGCATTGAAAGCAATGTCCCAATACAACGGCCCTTCTAATAAGGCAATACCTTCTACAATTTCGCGTTAAACAACGCATGTTTCTCCTAAGAAGGCCCCATTGTTGTAAAAGGTTGATAATTGCACCATCATCTGGATTCGTAAATAAACGGAATAACTCCTCAATACAATGACTACTAACATTCATATTTGAATATTTAAACAAAGCACATCAAAAAAAGATAATCAAATATGGCCGTCAATTGTCAATTAAAGACGAGACGTGTGACAGACAAACGTCACCACCTCAACAATTATCTGGCTATAGTGCGCATGCGTATTATTCAACCGTCCTATTAGGTAATCCAACGACCTGCCAGAAAATAAATTCAATATGACGGCATAGGTCAAATATCTAACATCTGTGGGATGTGTGTTTGTTTATGAACTACGCTTTATCGTATTTTTTTTCAGCTTTTTTGCCCTAAATTGCGGTTTTTGAGTGGTATACAGTATATGTTTTTTAGAAAATTCCTACGATATGTATAGTAGTTGGATGTGGAAGTCATTTTTATCGATATAGAGGTAATTAATTATATAGCCCCTTCACCTCTAATATGACACTATTGATTTTTTTTATGATTATGTAACTTTTATTAGGAGTTTTTAATATAAATTCCTTATGGCGCCAATTTCACTGTTTTTTCTAGGCCGCCATATTGTGATAGGATTGCCCTATTAAAACCCGACACTTCTCACCTTAAAATAGAACCAATTTAATTTATAGATTTTTTTTGAAAACTAATATAATCCGCATATATTTATATTGAAATTGGTCCAAAAAGGCTAACTTCAACATTAGAAATGCAGCTTATAAGAAACTACGTGTTGCACTAAAGCGTTTTACCTCCGGTTCGGAAATTCTAGCTAAATCTTTACAAAATCTCCTGAAAGAACCAGCTAACCCTAGAAATTGGCGTACTATTTTGACAGTGGTTGGCGGTTCCATCTGCAGTACTGCATTAATTTTGTCTGGCTCTGGTCGTACTCCGTCTGCTGATATATCCCTTCCAAGGTAGGAAATTTGGGTTTGAAAAAAGAAACATTTCTTAAGGTTGAGAGTAAGGTTATGATCTCTTAGGACTTAGGCAAAACCAAACGTAGATTTTCCAATCCTTATTCGATTATCTTTGAAGGAATGATGATGCCATCAATGTATGGAAATGCCACCTGATTTTCAAGTTTTCCGAAAACATTATTCATCAAACGTTGAAATACAGCAGGGGAGTTGGTTAAACCAAACGGCATGCGCAAAAACTGATAGTGGGAGTCCGGAGTCATAAAAGCAGTCTTTACAATAAAATTTTTGTCCATTTTGGTACCTGATAAAATCCCGAGGCCATATCTGTTGCTCCTTCAGTATGCGCTTGCGCGGACTTTCAACAGAAGATTTTTAGGTTAGGTTTTCCTGTTTTGTCTTGCTTTGGATCTTGTACTTTTTTACTTTTAAGTTTCGTAATTTTGTTTCTATACTGGCCCTGAAGTTTCTATCCCCCCGTTTAGGGTAATTTTTTCAGTTACATATCTGTTGATTCGTGTCATGTGATGGAGGATGGAGGAAACAAGACAAAAAGCTGTTAATGAGCAAATGTCCACTTTACTTGCTCTATTATATGTTTTAAAAAGTCTACATACAAGAAAATCAGGGACGAATGCAATTGAACGCCATTCAGTCCACAGCATTGTGCCTGAGACCAAATGTAGCCCTAATAAAAAAGCTGAACACCAGAGAAGATATTTCGCGCCATGAAAAAAGGCAAAAAGTACAAAGAGTAACGATGCATTATTATAATCTCTTGTAGTATTAGCACAGATCACCTGTATTAGGTAGATACTCTCTTTTTTATTTTAGGTGCGATTTGATTTTTCTGTGTCAAAATAAATTTTTTAACCAAATACATACCTTTGTGTTTTACTTATTACATATATAAATAGTTAAGGGCGAGATTGGGTTTCTTGTGCTATATTTTTGCTAACTAAAAAATTACCCTAAACAGGGTAAATAGAAAATTCAGGGTCAGTAGAAACAAAATCAGGGAACTTAGGCAACAACGTACAAGATCAAAATCAAAACAAAACAAGAAAATCTAACCTAAAAATCTTTTGTGCAAAGTAGGCGCACGCGCATACTGAAGGAGCCACGTTGAGATATAGACGCAAATATTTATCTTTGGCTGTAATAGCATTTAGGCGTCGAATATCTATGCACATGCGCATCTCTCCTGTCTTTTTCTTTACGAGTAGGACGGGACTAGCAGAAGGTGATTGGGACACCATAATAATATTATGTGTTAGAAGCTCATCCATCGATTACTTAATTTTCAAGTTTATTCGAAATCAAAACTCCTACATTTTGGTCAGCGTTTCCAGCTTCGCATAATTTGAGACATGTCAACTCTTTTTGGGATTTTCATGTGACTTTTCTTATTACAAAACCTTTATCAGACTTATAAAAGACTATATGAGGTGAATTTAGGAAGTCACAGCCAATAATGTAGTCGTGTCTCATTTGTTCATCATTTAGAACAATTATTTCTAGCTCAGCCATAGCATTACCAATCCGTATTTTAATTGTTGCAGAATTTGAACTGACTGAAAAAAATGTTTTCTTCATAAGAGTTTCTGCTTCTTGAAAAAATAATATCAAACTATTAAAACTTGAAATATCATGTAAAAAAATTTTCACCAGCTTCCCCCACCCTTATTACTGAAAATACGAAAAAAAGCCTAATAACCAAACTGGCGCGAAAATTTATGAACTTTTGATTTCTGTTGTTAAAACAGTATCTTAATATAGCGATTTCTTGAGAAAAGTTGAATTTTTAGCTATATCATCGTAATTGCGCCCCCTAGCGGTCATCCTAGAAACTTGAAAATAATTTCCACCAATTTCTATGGCCGATTTAGTGAAGAAAAAAAAATCCCGCCGTAAGGTCTATGGTTTCCATAATATCGTACCTGGCCGACCTTAGTGGGACACCTGGTACAGGGTGGTTAGAAAATAAAAAAATATACAGGGAGTTTCCTAAGTACGGTTCGTAACTTCAGGATGTGATTCCTTACAATATTTTAAGAGAAAAAGTTCCCATAAACATGTGTTCGGAAATGCGTAATTTCTACCCTAATTGATACCCCTTTCTCGATTTTCGATAAACTTGGCAGATTTGTTTGTAATAACACAAGCAATCTTTAGACGCAATTAGATTTACCGTTATTATGCCTGTGGCGTCCCAAAGGGCAATTTCGCATGGTAAAAGTAGAAAAAAAGGCACGTCACTGGTTTTGCCTCTCATATATTATACTCTAGAATCTCCAGAAACATTTTGAAAAGCGCCTGAATCATAGGATTCAGGTTAAAAGTTACGAAACCCCTTTCAGAAGGCGTTCGAGAGTGAATTCAAATTGCTGTAGAAATTTATAATTTAATTATAACCACTGTGATGATCCAGAAATTTGACCCTATAATTACAAAGTCTTTACTGTAAAAATTAAATAAATAATCAAACAATCAAAAACTTAATTCCGGTATTTTGAAATCTGTATCGATAAATTAAAAATAAAAACCAACTAAGCAATCGTATAGCGACACCCGGAAGTCGTTCATCTAAATTAAATTCTTAAAAACTGATAAAACCGAGGTGGTGTCATCCTAAAATCCGATTCAATGAACTTTATTTAGCCAAGGCCTTTCCGTTTAACACACATTGAGTCGAATGAATTATGGATTCTTGAACCCAAAACGTCTTGACCTCAATAAATCAGATAATTGCGACATAATTAGTCGATTTTTGGGCTACAAAAATGATATAATATTCAAGGAAATTGCATCATTCTTTTAATAACAATGAGGCCGTCCAATGAAATTCGGATTCCTAAGTTAACGACCGCCTATATTGACGATTTGGGGGAAATTTAATAATATTTTGCGGGGAGAGCGAATTGATATAAAAAACTCGCGGAAGATAGTTCCCAGTGATCTGAAGATAGTTCCCAGTTGATAGTTGCCAGTTAAGAGTCGAGTCGTCCATTTGAAGTAAAGTCGGTCCAGTTTCGCGAAAAGTTTCTTTTATGGCCTATGGCCTCGGGTATAAATTAACTTAGAAAATTTACGGAAAATCGAGAAAGTAATAACAGTTGAAATTTCGTTCAATCAATTATGAGCGTGAAGCTAAATATTTTGAGTAGTTAATTAAATAATTTTACGTGTGTTTTATGGACAAAATGTAAGTACTTTATAGTGACAAGATTTATTTTGATGAACATGACTTTGTGTGAAATTTTACTAGAAAACTTTTGATTTTTAATTTAACGGTGGAACTTTAATACAACGAAATTAATAACTTGAGTGTTTTATGAAGGAAACATTATCGCATAACTTTAATTACCTTCAGATATAATGACATTTAAATGTGCAACAAAAAATATGAAGAGTACTTACAATGCATTTAACAATATTCAATTTTGAGTTGGAAATTATGAATTAAACAGTTGGATTTATTAGCTAGGCATAGGAATCCGAAAATAGAATTTGTTCTAAGAAACTATTAACTGCAATAGGAAATTTTAAAAAGAAATTTGATGACATAATAGAATTGTTTTCTTAAAATATTGGAAACTAGTTAAAAGGAAACTTATATTAGAAATTGTCTGATTAAATAAACTAATTAAAAGGAAATAGGATGTTTCGTAAATTAAACTTGTTCATGAAATAGAATTGTCTTAGAATATGGGAAAGCCGTTAAAAGAATTTATTGTCCATGAAATGAATTTTGAATTAGGGAGTTTATTTTACAAGTAGAGGTTATTGTAAGATTTTATGAGAATAAATTAGTTGTTAAACAGATAGGTAATTATTTTGGGTTTTTATAAGTAATGGACTTAGAGATTTTAAGGAATTAATTGACTAGGTAAAGGATAGTTATTAGGAATGATTCGGATGTAGTAAAATAAATAGAAATATTATTTTGAGAAATAGTATGAATAGGGCGTTTCTTATTAAGTAGGCATATTTCAGTGGTCCGTATAATAACAATATAGAACGGATGTGAAGTATTAATTTTACAGAATTAAAGAAGGATGTAAAGTATTGGGAGATATTTGGCTAATTGATTTTTGAGTTTTATGTGAAATAAAATATAATTTAGTACACCTCCTTAGTTTGTTTCTCTCTCTTGCAAATAGACCCTCTTCCACAGATTTTAGATAGCAAGCTCCAAGTATATAAACACCATCAATATACCGCTCGCCATTTACCACCTAACTAATTACATAGTGTACTTGGGGCGATTTGCTACATTGGTGTCAGTTGTGTGGGGTTGCCTATTATTTGTACATTGAGAGCAACTAAGAGGTTATTTTAATTGTATTGTGAAAGCATCGGTAGGGCTAAAAAAATAATTTTTGAATTGAGAAAAACTGTAGTAATTTTGTTAGTTAAAAATTTGAGTTGAGATTAATCAAGCGAAGTCAAAAATGTCCAACCCTCCGAGCCCCGTACCGCAATTCAACACCACCATGCCTAACCTTTTTATAGGATTAGATTCCATACCTACCTATGATGGAACTACTAGTGCTGAAGAATTTTTAAATGTCCTAGAAGAAACCAGTATTTTAGCTGACTGGACAGACACACAGAAAATTTCAGTAGCTCGATTGAAACTGAGATATCGAGCCAAGCAGTACATAGAGTCAGAGCCAACCCTGAAGACCACAACAAGCTGGGCTCTACTCAAGGACAGTTTAAAAACTCAGTTTGGCAGGCATTATGTGAAAGGGACCGCTATGAAACATTTTATTGAATGCAAGCAACGAACAGGTGAAGCTTGTAGACAATACCTTACTAGATTGAAGGTATTAGGGCACCGGACCGCTACACTCACCGGAAATCCAGCAACAGATAAATTGCTGGAAGAGAAATTGCTCGGGGACATTGCTACACAATTTACTCTAGGATTGTTGATGCCGATTAAACAACGTGTCCTCTCAGGAAATCCAGCAACCTTGGACGAAGCATTAGAAATAGCTGAGAGGGAAGAATCGATCGAAAATTTTCTGAAGCCACACAATCGCGAATGCCGCGGAATTATGAATAAAAAGAAGACAGCAGGCCCAAGCCGTCAGAACCGTTGGAACCGAGAAACGCCACAAGCTAGAAAAATGGTGTGCTACAATTGCAACCAGGAAGGTCACGTAAGACCAAATTGTCCAAAACTAAAGGACGTGAACAGACAAGGTAACAGAGGTACGCTTGTTTGTTTCAGATGCCACAAGGAAGGGCATTTTGCTAAGAATTGCCGCACGGAAGTCGGCGCTTTTTCCCAGCAATCGGGAAATAGGCAGAATTTAAACTCGCACGCAGCCCCCTATCAACCCCGAGACGTGGCTGCCAACGAGGCAAGTTGGGATTAAAGGAAGAGAAATGGGTAGGGATATATACATGCTCCAAAGTGAGAACCCCAGAAATTTGTAATGTAGTAAGGATTAGGGTTAATGATAAGTCGTACCTAGCCTTAATAGATTCTGGAGCTGTAGTATCCCTAGTTAAGCCCGAGATTGCCAAGGGGTTCAAAAAGGAACAATGTAATGTAAATTTGGTGGATATACAGGACAATAAAATTCCTGTAAGAGGTATGGCAAATATACCTGTGGTGTTCGAAGGAGACATCGTTGTGAGACACAATTTTATTGTGGTGAATACAGATTCGTTAAGGGCAGATTTACTATTGGGAATAGATTTTCTGCGCCAATATGGTATTAAAGTAGATTGGCAGAACAACTGTATGTACGCTTTTGAGAAGCAAATCCAAATGTATGATGAGAATATTGATGCTGAGTATGCGATACAGAAAGGAGAAAAAGAGTTGATGAACAAAGTTAGAAACTTGGAAATGGAGCTCGATGAGCTGAAAACTTATGTGAAAAATTTGGAGAGGAATGGAAATGGTATTAAAGTAAAAAATTATCTAGAAGTTGAAACAGAAACTGAAAAAGAGAAAAAATTGAGGGGTGTGACAGATTTTATGAGGAAGGATCTTACGTTAGAACCAGTAACGGAGGATCGTAGTTTCGTAGCGACTGGTTCTCGCTCGACAACTACAACCAACCAACAACTTGGCAACTCAAAAGGAAGAAGTCTGACATCATCAATTAGGAACCCGGCCAGTTCCAGAGAAATCCATAGATCCATTCCACTTCGACAGGAGGAAGTTATTAGAGGTCCAGTGAAGGACGAGATTTTGTTGTTTCCATTAGAGAAAAACTTCAATGAAGGTCCAGTGAAGGACGAGATTTTGTTGTTTCCATTAGAGAAAAACTTTAATGAAGGTCCAGTGAAGGACGAGATTTTGTTGTTTCCATTAGATAAAAACTCTAATGAAGGTCCGTTGAGGGACGAGATTTTGTTGGATGAAGGTTTTCCGGCGTCTCTGGGAGAGAAGGTTATTAAACCGCCGATGATTGATGAAGTGTGCCATGGAACCCTACCCGGAACTTCAAGGGCTAAGGCTCAACACATTAAACAATGTGATGAAGTTTCGACAGGCTGGCCAGTAGCACCAGTTTTGGAGAGGAAGCGCAGTGAACTTCCAGGGAAATTCCGAAGGAATTTTGAGGGTCCATTAGAAAGGAATTCTAATGAAGGTCCAGTGAAGGACGTGGAATTCAGAAACCAAGATGGTTTTCTGGTGACTCTGAGAGAGGAGGTGATGATACCACCGATGAGTCAAGTAGTGTGTCAAGCAACTCTACGCAGAGCTTCAAGGGTTAAGGCTCAGCACATAGTTATCGAACAATGTGAGGAAGCTCTGTCAGGATTGCTAGTGGCACGTGTTTTGTGTAAGAAGGACAGTGTAGTCCCAGTAAGGTTATTGAATATAACTGAGAAAGAATTAACTCTAAGAAGTAGATCTGTAATCGCTAGAGCATACGAAGCGGAAATTGAGCAAGCCAAGAAGAAGGAAGAAACTCTGCAAATAAGGAGTATTGACCAGAAGGGAGTCAAGGAAATTTTGGAGAAGTTAAATTTAGACAATCACAAATCAAGTGATGAACAAAGACTTAAGCAGCTTGTTCTTGAGTTTATTGACGTGTTTAAAGCACCAGAAGATAAACTAAGTTGTACAACAGAGGTCGTACATAGAATTATTACGGAGGATGTGCAGCCAATCATAAAGAGACCATATAGAGTACCATATCATCGACAAGAGGTTATGAAGCAAGAAATCCAGAAATTACTTGATGACGGAGTAATCGTAGAAAGTGAGTCACCATGGAGTTTTCCTGCAATCCTTATAGAAAAGAAGAGACACCCTGGAGAAGACATCCAGTATAGGCTTGTCATAGATTATCGGGAATTAAATACCATAACAAAAACTGATTATTTCCCATTACCCAATATACAAGAGACCATCGAAAAATTAGCGGGATCTCACCTATTTTCTACCATGGATTTGGCATCTGGTTATTTTCAAGTGCCCATACAACCAGAGGACCAGGAGAAAACAGCATTTTCTACTCCTGATAACCGTTACCAATTTTTGAGAATGGCAATGGGTTTGAAGAATGCACCGGCTACTTGGAGCCGTATGATGAATCATATCCTAGGAAAATTGACGTATACGGAGTGTCTAGTATACCTAGACGACATAATTGTATTTTCCAAAGACGTAGACTCGCATTTAGAACGATTGAGGCACATTTTTGAAAAATTACGTGGAAGTAATTTAAAGTTGAAACCGACGAAATGTCATTTTATGAAGAAAGAAATTGAGTATCTAGGGCATCTCATATGCGAAGGTGGATATACAACCCACCCCGATAAAACCAGAATAATAGAAAATTATCCGGCACCCAAAAATGTCAAAGAAATAAGAGCTTTTCTTGGACTATGTGGATTCTATAGAAAGTTTGTACCTAATTTTGCGAAGATTAGTCAGCCGTTAACGTATTTAACCAAGAAAAATATTAAATATCTTTGGGGACCAGAACAAGAGAGTGCTTTCGAAACCTTAAAGAAACTACTTATAACACCTCCTATTTTAAAGTACCCAGATTTCAGCAAACAGTTCATGGTCAATACGGATGCAAGTGCGACCGCAATTGCAGCTATTTTAACGCAAGAATATGAAGGAAAGGAACATCCTATATGCTATACCAGTAGAACACTGAATGATGCCGAACGCCGATATAGCACCATAGAAAGAGAATGTTTAGCTATTGTTTTTGCCGTAAAAGCTTACAGAAACTATCTAACTGGTACTCATTTCGTTATTGTGACAGACCATAGGCCTCTCAAATATTTATTGACGATTAAAGACGCGAGCTCAAGACTAGCCAAGTGGGCCATGTTTCTTATGGAATACAGTTTTACGATTCAGTATAGAAAAGGGAATCTAAATAGCAATGTAGATGCATTAACTCGATTACGTGAAGAAACTGATGAAAAAGAAGAAAGGGAACCACCCGTGATAGCTGTCGTTACTAGAGGACAAGAGCTGAGACCTGTATCATCTGCAATTTGGACAAAAGAAGAAATACAGAAATTGCAACAGGAAGATGAGTCGATAGACCGAATAAAGGAAAATTTGGATAATGAGAATTCCCCGTATTTTATTGACGACGGTATTATTTATAAACAAAGAGAAGAGTGGCAGCGAACTGACAGAATACTAGCTCCTAAGAAGATAATTCCAGAAATTTTGCGGATTTATCACAACGCAATTTATTCAGGACACCCTGGTCAGAAGAAGACAAAAGAAATAATAGAAAAGGATTTCTATTGGACATCTATAGGTAAAGACGTTAAGGACTTCGTGGAGAAATGTAAATCATGTAGTTTACACAAGACCAATTACCAACCACCAGTGACTTGGCAACACAACTTTGTACCAAAAAGTCCGTGGGGACGTATAAGTATGGATATAGTAGGACCATTAAATAAAACCAATAATGGAAATCGATACATGTTGACCTGTATAGATTATTTGACGAGATATCCAGAGTGCATTCCAATACCAGACATCAAGGCGGAAACGGTTGCAAAAGCTTTCGTCGATAAGATTATATGTCGTTTCGGAGTTCCACGAGAAATACTAACCGATTGTGGAACGCAGTTTCTCAGTAAACTCTTTACTGAAATTTGCACTATTCTTGGAATTAAAAAGTTAAAGACTACACCATACCACCCAAGTGCCAATGGAATAATAGAACGTTTTCACAAAACCATAAAAACGATGATAAGTCATTACGTCGATGATCACCATGATAGTTGGGATGAAGTGCTACCCTTTTGTCTTCTAGCGTATAGGAATTTGCCGCATGAGGCGACGCAAGAATCTCCATTCTTTTTAATGTTCGGGAGAGATATGGAGCTTCCAGTACATCTAATGATGCCACATGGGCCGGTAAAATACGACATAGACGAAAACTATGCTACAGAGTTAGTTACCAGAATGCAGAACGCCCACGAGTTAGCTCAGAGGAACATAGAGGCTTCTATTGAAAAAAGATGCGATAAACACAATGCAAAACGGACTAGGAGAGAATTCCAAGTCGGGGATTTAGTTTATGTGAAGAATCCAGTTTTACCAGGGAGGAATTTAGCACCAAAATTCCGTTGTAAATGGTCAGGACCGAGTCGAATTACTCAACAGCTAGGACCGGTTACCTTTAAAATAAAGGAGTTGCATGGGAAGAAAGAGCAGATTTTACATGCTGAAAGGCTCAACCCATGTAAAGGGTTGGAGGATAGAATGATAAATCCTACACCAGATAACGGAGATAGTGAATCCGATGAAGAGGAGGACAATGAGGTTCTACCTAGAGGAGAAGATATTATAGAATTTCCACTAATCCACAGGGAAATGGCAAGAGACGAGAATGAAGAAATCGTCGATCAAAATGAAAATAATGGCGTCAATGAGGAAATAAGGGAGCAAGAAGAAGATGAATTTTTAGCACGGGGACAAGAATTACCCGTCAGGCATAGAGAAATGGAAGAAGTTATAAATCAAGAAAATGAGTTAAATTCCGAAGATGAAGAAGAAGAGGAAGAAGAAGAGGTCGAGGAACACGAACCGGAACTACGAAGAAGTACGAGGACACGGGACATAAAATGGCCCGCTAGATTTAAGGATTATGTAATGAAAAAGCTGTAAAATGTAGAAAAATCCGAGTATGTCTAATCTATGTATAACTAACTAGGAATTGAGAAAAATGTAGAATGCATAAGGGAGGATGTTAGCTATAAAATTTAAGAATAAGAAAATTAGAATCGAATGTAAGAATTCATTGATTTAAAGGCGTAATTTAGGTGATTAGGGAAATAATTGTATAAGATTTGTTAGACACTAGAAACATGCCATCAGAAAATAACAGGTACCAAGAGAACGACGAATTCGTTCCGCCACTACGTATCCATGTTGAAATGGAAAATTTGGACAGTGTTGTCCTAGTAAAACTCCGATGAGCCAGTAGGAGCAAACACGAAGACCTTGGTAGCAGTAGCCAACCAGAGCCAGTAACCACGAAGGAAGTGATGTGAAAAGTGAAAAGTCAAAAAGGGTGTAAGTGTAACGTGTAACTAGCAAACCAGCGAGACCACCCTTGAGCAGCATCAGCATCCAGATCGTAGCTATCCTAGCTATGATACCTACTACTGTGAGATTGACAGCGACACTACAGGCCACCAACCAATGAGTCGTAGTGGAAGGCCGCAATATAGGTCCAATCAATATAGGCCTAATGAGTAACCAGCGCTTCAAGTAAACTTTGCTACAAGCAAGGGTAATTATTTTGTAAGATTGAAATTTGTTTTGTGTCGTTCTAGCATCAACAATTTTGAGGGGAAATATTAAATGAAAATTGTATTAATGGAGAAAAATTAAGAAAAATTTTGATGCAAGGATAAAATCTAGTGTTGAGTAAAGATTCATAATTATGCTTTTATAATTATTTTTGTACATGAAGTTGCGAAATTACGCAGAAAAAGTTAATTTCGTATTACTTTTGTTGTTTAGTAAAATTTTGAAAAATAACAGATATTTTTAATGTGAAGTTTAGGATAGGAAAAGCACGTACATAATTTAGGTTGAACGATCGGATAAATACGCGGATAATATTATCGTGAAATTTTTGAAATTGAGAAAAGTAACCCATAACTCACAGAGGGTTCACCGACCGAACCTTTTACAAGGCAGGCACCTAATTTATGGTGTAAATGGGACAATTGAATAAGAATTGTCCGAAATTATCTTATTCAATATAATTTCGGTTTTAAAGGGCGGAGGGATGTGATGATCCAGAAATTTGACCCTATAATTACAAAGTCTTTACTGTAAAAATTAAATAAATAATCAAACAATCAAAAACTTAATTCCGGTATTTTGAAATCTGTATCGATAAATTAAAAATAAAAACCAACTAAGCAATCGTATAGCGACACCCGGAAGTCGTTCATCTAAATTAAATTCTTAAAAACTGATAAAACCGAGGTGGTGTCATCCTAAAATCCGATTCAATGAACTTTATTTAGCCAAGGCCTTTCCGTTTAACACACATTGAGTCGAATGAATTATGGATTCTTGAACCCAAAACGTCTTGACCTCAATAAATCAGATAATTGCGACATAATTAGTCGATTTTTGGGCTACAAAAATGATATAATATTCAAGGAAATTGCATCATTCTTTTAATAACAATGAGGCCGTCCAATGAAATTCGGATTCCTAAGTTAACGACCGCCTATATTGACGATTTGGGGGAAATTTAATAATATTTTGCGGGGAGAGCGAATTGATATAAAAAACTCGCGGAAGATAGTTCCCAGTGATCTGAAGATAGTTCCCAGTTGATAGTTGCCAGTTAAGAGTCGAGTCGTCCATTTGAAGTAAAGTCGGTCCAGTTTCGCGAAAAGTTTCTTTTATGGCCTATGGCCTCGGGTATAAATTAACTTAGAAAATTTACGGAAAATCGAGAAAGTAATAACAGTTGAAATTTCGTTCAATCAATTATGAGCGTGAAGCTAAATATTTTGAGTAGTTAATTAAATAATTTTACGTGTGTTTTATGGACAAAATGTAAGTACTTTATAGTGACAAGATTTATTTTGATGAACATGACTTTGTGTGAAATTTTACTAGAAAACTTTTGATTTTTAATTTAACGGTGGAACTTTAATACAACGAAATTAATAACTTGAGTGTTTTATGAAGGAAACATTATCGCATAACTTTAATTACCTTCAGATATAATGACATTTAAATGTGCAACAAAAAATATGAAGAGTACTTACAATGCATTTAACAATATTCAATTTTGAGTTGGAAATTATGAATTAAACAGTTGGATTTATTAGCTAGGCATAGGAATCCGAAAATAGAATTTGTTCTAAGAAACTATTAACTGCAATAGGAAATTTTAAAAAGAAATTTGATGACATAATAGAATTGTTTTCTTAAAATATTGGAAACTAGTTAAAAGGAAACTTATATTAGAAATTGTCTGATTAAATAAACTAATTAAAAGGAAATAGGATGTTTCGTAAATTAAACTTGTTCATGAAATAGAATTGTCTTAGAATATGGGAAAGCCGTTAAAAGAATTTATTGTCCATGAAATGAATTTTGAATTAGGGAGTTTATTTTACAAGTAGAGGTTATTGTAAGATTTTATGAGAATAAATTAGTTGTTAAACAGATAGGTAATTATTTTGGGTTTTTATAAGTAATGGACTTAGAGATTTTAAGGAATTAATTGACTAGGTAAAGGATAGTTATTAGGAATGATTCGGATGTAGTAAAATAAATAGAAATATTATTTTGAGAAATAGTATGAATAGGGCGTTTCTTATTAAGTAGGCATATTTCAGTGGTCCGTATAATAACAATATAGAACGGATGTGAAGTATTAATTTTACAGAATTAAAGAAGGATGTAAAGTATTGGGAGATATTTGGCTAATTGATTTTTGAGTTTTATGTGAAATAAAATATAATTTAGTACACCTCCTTAGTTTGTTTCTCTCTCTTGCAAATAGACCCTCTTCCACAGATTTTAGATAGCAAGCTCCAAGTATATAAACACCATCAATATACCGCTCGCCATTTACCACCTAACTAATTACATAGTGTACTTGGGGCGATTTGCTACACCACATTGAGGATGATTTTGGAACAATTTAGACATTTTAGAGTTATTTCAGGACAATTAGGATTTAATTAGAACTGGCAACCTTTTAGAACTCTTTTGAATCAATTTAGAACATTTTGGAGCATCAATAGGACTCTAAAATACTTAAAAATCTGTCAGAACAATTTAAAAATTACTGATGAAAACCTTTCTAAAATGCTTCAAAACTTTTCAAGCCAAGTTAGAACACTTTAGAACTTCAATAAGCCATTTAAAACGTTCCAAAACACTTTTCAGTGGCATTTTGAAAGCATTCAGAACAATTTAAAAACCTCAGATTATTTCAGAGAGCCTATAGCGCCTGGAATAAACAAAAATTGAGAGTTATAAAATGAGTAACAATAAGGAAATATTAGTAGGATAATATTTCCCTTTCAATTCAAACTCTCGAATGTTTATATAATTTTTCCAATTCCAAGCTCTTGATTTGTTTTTTAATTTTTACACCTGGCTCTTCTAACGTTCTTCTTCTAAAATGAATGTTGTGTATGTTCTCGTTTAAAAGAAATCAAGAATTTAAGGGCCTAGCGTTTGAAATAGACAAAAATGAAAGTTAAGTAATAATAACGAAATATTAGTCCTGAAGACATCTTTAGGCAGACGTCTAAAAGATGTTGAGTTTTGTAACATACGTCATACGACATCTCCAAGACGTCTTTAAGACGCCTTGAAGACGTAAGAAGACGTCTTGAATGTTGTTTGTGGACTTCTTAGGGATGTCTTTGTAAGATGTCTCTGTGCTGTCTGGGATAATGCTGCAAACCGAATATTCCAACAAAAAGATGCTTAGAACATGTGAAATCCATCCATCCAATTCCCGGAATTCGTTTCCATTGTGTTATCTTAATATGTTCACATATATTTATAAGAATTCTAGAGTTCCCTAGAAAGCCAGTTTTACTGGACCGGTAGAATTCGTGACATTGTCGCTCCATCATTTAATGAGAAGAGTAATAGCGTCATTAGCAGGAGAACATTCTCCCAATTTGCAACAATTCTATGTAAAAATATAATTCAACAGAATGCAACATTTTACCAAGAACAAAACAGCCGGACGATTCGAATAATAAGCATGACTAAATTCTCTGTGGAACATCCATATAATAATTTTTATTTGTTTATTCTGGTGTGACTGTGACGCAATTTTCATGGTTGGTATGGGATGATACATAACATAAACATTATTGGTCATCTCATTGATATGCATGGGCAGGATCCTTTATATGGGAATGACCATCAGAACAGAATATTGTATAGGATTTTTGCACACATGCATCGTTTTTGAACAAATTTGATTTGATCTGATCTCATAAATAAATGCAATTTGATATTTTTCAAATTTGACTCTTTGTAACTTTCTTGATATGTATTGGAATTTATTTATAGATTTTTCTTTTACAGGTAGAAAAAAACAGGTGTAAACCAATATGGATAGATTATATTATTAAATCTTCCCTTATCTAACTGTATATATAGACAATTAATTCGATAAGAAATGAGACAGGGTGTTTAAAAAGTTCACATCTCTCCAGTTATAAAAATTCACCCTGTATATGCCTTTTTTTTAGGCGCGCCTCTGTCCTTTACTAGTAAATCTAGGCAAATTATTTAATACCGTAAACCGCTTTATGCAATAAACAATCACAGAAAGTGAAAGTTGTTGGTATTCACTCACCACTTGCAATAATCCCAACGAGAACCACATTAAAGGTCCCGTAAAGTTCATTTTGGTAAAGTTAATCCTTCTCGTCATGTTGTAATTTTGACCAATTAGGGCACTACAGTTTCAAGAGAATATGTGCGCAAAAATATATCACATTATATACACACAAAACAATTTTATTACGGAATTGTTTACGTAGAACGCGGCGCGAAAGAAGGTTTTTACGGGACTAGTACCAAGAGTACCAGTTTTATGGGTGCATGGCTTGCCAGTCTGACCGCCTGTTCGTGTCACTGGGTGGGAAGTAGAGATGGGTCGATTTTCTAGTCATGGTATTATCTAACGATAACGTACCATGGGTTTTTTACGGAGAAGTTATGGTTTCGAATTTTCTTGAAAAATGGCTAATTAAATTAGAGTTAGGAGAGAGAACCTAGTTTTTATGTGACCTGTAGTACCTATACAAATAATAAAGTTCAACACCCGAGCAGAAAGTATTTTTTCGAAACTTTAGATTATAAAACCATAAAAACTTGTAGATGAAACAGTATTTTATGTAGGAATATGATCACATTTAACTTGAGAAGTTTACTGGGAACTAATTATGTACAATTAAAATAGGGCGCAAAAAGTTCCAGTCTTCACCAAAATATATTTTTTTTTGGACTTTCCTTCCATTATAATTATTATGTAGAAACGTAGAAACCTCATTCTGGAGGCTGGAAATGAGTTTAAACCATATAGTTGGTTCTTTGGGGTGGAGCATGAAAGTAATGTTTCTGTCTAATTTGCCGTAAAGGAACGTGAAGCCTAATTTTTTCAGTAAGATCAGGAGCAAAACTGTGGGAGTGCAGTAAATTGTAGAACATTGTAAGGTCCCTGTGAAGGCGACAAACTTGAAAAGTACCAATATTTAGATAGTTTTCCATTTCAGAATAGTTGATGTTTTCAGTTTTATGCGGATGCTCTTTGAAAGAGATGTACCTCAAAAACTTATGCTGCACTATTTCACTAGCCTGGATATGGACATCGTAATGAGGAGACCAAACACAAAAACAGTAATCGAGATGTGGGCGCACAAGAGAGCAATACAATGTTTTAATTGAAGAGATGTGGAGAAAGTCCTTAGTACAGCGCTTGTAAAACCCAAAATTTGAAGAGATTTGGAGACAGCCAATGATCATTGAGGTATATAAGACAGCCGATTATCCAGAATAACTCCCAAATCTCTTATCTGAGAAACAGCATTTAGCGGGGAACCATTCACAGAGTATGCCCGCTGGGTAGGGTTTCCGCCACGACTGAAAATCATTAGATGGCACTTTTTACTATTTAATTCCATTCCGTTTTGATTACACCAACCCAACAATACAACCTGTCAGATTGTATTTTTAAACAATCTTCAGTTTTGTCGAAAATTTCAAATAATCAACAAACATTCTTAGTTAGAAAATCACAAACAAGGCTTTCAAAGTCTTTAGGTATATAGGTATAGGGAGAGGGTGTTTTTTTATATATTGACACCTCACCTACAGCCTTTACCTTTACAGGTAGAAGAAAGGTGTAAATACAAAAGTTGTACAGTTTTGGCTAGATTTTTAGAATCCATGGTCAGGAACAAAAATTGAATGTCATAAATGTGAAATGTTACATGCTTTCAGCTTTTTTCAAATGGAATATGCCCGATATTTGGTTCTATATTCTTGAAAAGCACAATTTTCCGATTCCAAAAATATATAGTTTGTCTATGTAAGGTTGAGGTGTCTCCAACATATGTGGGAAACCAAGTACCTCAAATTTTACCTGCAGTTTTCACCTGTACAGGTAGAATGGTTCGCAAAATCAGTTAGAAGGATAGTATTTTTATAATTTTTAGAGCCGAATATAAGAGAGCGCTCAGCCAAATATAGATAAATTATATATTTTTGGAATCAGAGCATTGTCCTCTTCAAGAATATAGAATCAAATATAGGGCTTCCCATTTGAAAAAAGCTGAAAGCATGCAAAATTTCACATTTCTGACATTCAATTTTTGTTTTTGACCATGGATTTCAAAAATTTAGCCAAAACTGTACAACTTTTGTATTTTCACCTTTCTTCTACCTGTAAAGGTGAAGGCTGTAGGTGGGGTGACAATATATAAAAAAACACCCTGTTCAGCAGTATACTAATGGGCCTATAGTGATTATGGACTCTTGCTAATATCTAATGGTAGGGGTTGAAAATTATAGAGTATTGTCTAAATTCTCTAGAACCGATTCCGTTCATGGAGGAATACCATGATCCTGGCGAACGAAAAAATAAATTCATATAATTTTGTTAATGTTCAACGGTTTGATAATTTAATTATTGAAAACGAATTTGAATTTTCTGTTGTTTATAGTGATAGGGTTAATTTGTATATAGTTTGTGTGTACCGTTCTCCGTCGGCTAATCGCTCAAGTTTTATTGAAGGCTTGGAAGCATTACTTAGTCAGTTTCGACCTTCTTGTTCTTTGGTTCTCTCAGGAGATTTTAATGTTGATTATAACGGCGACTCTAGTGTCCCAATAAAAAAATTATTATCTTGTTTTAACTTAAAAATGCAGGTTTTGAAACCCACGAGAATTACTGCGCACTCAGCATCTACCATCGACTACTTTTGCTCAAACCTAGCAGATGTTTCTTGTCATGTAAAAAACTCGGCTCTGTCTGACCATGAAGCCATAATAGCTGGTTTGAAGCTTAATTTTAAAAAATCCAAAGCGATTCACAATAATGGTCGAATCTATAGCAAAAAAAAATTTCGTAACTTCCGTTACATCTGCAGAAAAACTAACTGGACTGTAACTGGTAATAGTCCACTTAAATGTTTCTATTTAAAATTAACTAGAATTTTTAATATTTCATTTCCTGTTGTTAGAATTAAAAAAAAAACGCGAAGAAACACTGGTTAACTGCGGCTATAAAGGTATCTGCTAGAAATATGCGAGTTTGATGCGAGCTTTGCACTACCTCAGGAAGTTTTTCTCCGAAAATGCCTTTTTCTTATCTTATTTTAACAGATACCGAACTATTTATAGAAGGGTGGTACAGTTGGCAAAGAGAACTTATTACAGTCAGAGGCTGGTTGACTCGAAAAATGTTTCTAAAGAGACATGGACCATTGCTAACGAGTTAAGACAAGATATTAGTTTTAATGTACGTTTCAATGCTGCTCTTTCTCCCAATGAGCTGAATGATTTTTACTGTTCTGTTGGTAATAATCTTTTGGCTAAGGTAAATTCATCTGCCGATCCATTGAGATATGTTTCTGCAGGGTGCGTCACGGAAACGTTTTTCATGCACCCAACTGATGTGCAAGAATTAAAATTAGTTTTTTCTAATGTGAAAAACAAGAATGCATCAGGATGGGATGACATGTCAGTTAGGATTTTTAGTGAGTTGTCTCAAACTGCTCTTTTGTCCTTGGCTGACGCAATTAATCATTCCTTTGTGAATGGATACTTTCCAAGTTTTTTGAAGAAAGCAGTTATAATTCCATTGCATAAGGGAGGGGATGATGACACTCCTTCTAATTTTAGACCTATTTCTCTTTTGCCTACCTTATCCAAAATAATTGAAAAACTGGTCAAAGGCAGAATCATGTCCTTTCTGTTGAGGTATAATATACTTAGTGTCAATCAATTTGGTTTTCGGAGCGAGAAGTGCACAAGTGATGCCATTTTTGCATTCCTGGAGCGCTTGTTTGTTGGTTTGAATGACGGGGCGTTCGCTGGGGCAGTTTTCTGTGACCTGACCAAAGCATTTGATTGTGTCTGTCACAGGATACTGCTGCAGAAACTTGAGTTGTATGGTGTCAGGGGTGTGTGTCTGGGTTGGTTTGAGTCCTATTTAGCGGAAAGGACTCAGATGGTTTCTTTTGCTGGGCAGAGGTCTAATCTCGGTAATTTGGTGTGTGGAGTGCCTCAGGGGTCGGTTCTTGGCCCGATCTTGTTTCTTTTGTATGTCAATGACTTACCTACCCTGGATATTAGTGGCAAATTTACACTCTTTGCCGACGACACCACCATTCTTTGGCAAGGGACTGACTCAGAATCTCTAGATCAGCTAATTGGTACAGATTTAATAAAGATTAAAGACTGGTTTGAGAGTAATTTGTTAACCTTTAATATTAAAAAAAACAACCTTTTGACATTTAGATGTACCTTAAATGACATCCAGTTGGTTGCTCTCATTGAGTCTCGCCTAAGGTATGGGATTCCTTTTTGGGGTAGTTGCAGTGACTATTTGTTTAACTCGGTGTTTGTTTTGCAGAAGAGAGCCATGCGTTTTATGTTTGGAATTAGAGGAAGAGATTCTTGTAGGCTATCTTTTGTGGAAAAGGGTATAATGACTCTTCCATGTCTGTATATTGCAGAGAGTGTATACCTGGTCTTTAGGAAGTACAAGCATATTATTGTTGAAGGTCCCTATGATACTCGACAAACTTACAACATCCCTCTGCCAATTCCAAGAATAAGCCAAATAAGAAAATCATTTATTTACAATGCCAAGAAAATGTTTAATCATCTTCCTGTTGATATAAGACGTATCCAGAATGCTCCTAAATTTAAAGCGGAGACTAAGCGTTTACTTGTGCGGAAGGCTTATTATACTGTCACTGAGTACTTTGAGGATCGGTTGTGAACTAATTAGTTATAAGTTGATATTCTTGACATTTTAACATACCTTGTGCAGGTTTTATTAATTTTTAGTTTTTGATAATTTTTAATTTTTATTTTTGTTACAGTTAGTGCTAGATGTATGTATGTATGTGTGTATGTATATTTATATATTGTTGATTTATGTACAT
This sequence comes from Ceutorhynchus assimilis, assembly GCA_917834065.1. Taxonomy (NCBI): domain Eukaryota; kingdom Metazoa; phylum Arthropoda; class Insecta; order Coleoptera; family Curculionidae; genus Ceutorhynchus; species Ceutorhynchus assimilis. The sequence goes on along the minus strand of OU892280.1, from coordinate 25,496,836 downwards.
ACTTGAGTCTTATTTTATTATTGTATTACTGTGTTGTGTTAGTTTTATTATTGTAATTCTTAATTTTTAAATATTTTAGGGTAGCTTTGTCAATGAATACTGTATATTTTGGACAATAAAGCATGTTTTGATTTGATTTTGATTTAAGAATGACAGTTTTACATAAAGTTCAGAAATAGAAAAGTTACAACTAGACAAAATTAATATGACTGGAAGAGGGGACATTGTGTGAAACATCAGACATTATCAGAGTACATTTGCGAAAAATACTCAGCAAACAAATACAATTTCGCCAACAGTTGAAGGCCTCTGATATTATTGTAGTACATTTTAGAAGGAATATCACAATTTTTCTTTTTACTGTTAACGAACTTCCAAAAGTTTTTAACATTAACTCTCAAGTAAGATTCATTTTGGGCTATATAGCATTGATAACACTCTGTTTCTTAATGGTTTTACATCTAGCTCTTAATGCAGAAAATAATACTTATAGTCCATATAAATCCTGTTGAAACGTATTTTTTGGTGTGCTTTTTTCTTTTCGATTATTGTTTCCTTCAAATCCTGAGAAAACCACGCAGGGAAATTTTTGGCAGGATTCTTTTTTAGAGGAACAAAAAGGTCGTCAGTTAAGTACAAAACATCATAGAATACATTGATCATATCATCCAGGAATTTATTTATGTACAAAGCGAGGGGTAGACCCCAGATCAGTTTTTGTACACCAGATTGCAGTTTTAGGGGAAATCATGGATGATTTCCCATGATTTCCCCTGATTTCTGCTGATTCCCGTAAGATTGCCCAAGAGTTCCCCTGATTTCCTCTGATTACCCGTAAGGTTAACATTTGTAGGTGAGTTAGCATCCGTGCACTGACTAAGTATGTGCCCACTTCCCGCAATGAGTACATCGAAAATAGAATTCATCGAAACCAAAGTTTCTGATTTCCCAACGTCTTGACATATGATGCACGCTTCACTGCTTTCATTATTGAAGTTAATGTCTCGGTTAATATCCAGATTATCACCATCAATGTAGTCCATGCTGTCATCATCACAAAGTTGACCAGAATTATTATTACTCGAGTCGCTTGATGACGGTGTGTCAGTTGAAGTTTCAATTAAATACCCGAAATCCTTTGTGTCGGCAATTTTACGCTTTTTAGATTGGGTTTTGGCTCGGGTTTTGGATTCAAATTTGACCCGAGATTTAAACTTTTTGGTCGGTTCAGGTTGTAACCTGCAGGGAAAACCGTCGCAGGGAGTTTATTCCACAGCGATGCTGTTCTCCAGAGATATGAATTCTGATATAATGAGGTTCTTGGTACCTCTAGTTTGACAGTAAATTCATGGTTACCGTCTGTTTGACGGGTTCGCCTGGTAGGTGCTACTCTCGGTGGAATCATACGTGCCAACTCTTCAGAGCATTTTCCGTGATAGTACCTGTAGAAGAGAGATAAATCGCCCACAGATCTGCGATGTTCGAGACCATCCAAGTTACGAGTAAGTGCGGGGTCATTGATCAGCTTGATAGCTCGTTTTTGCACGGTATTCAAAAGCATTAAGGTATTTTTGGGTGCTGCACTCCATATATGTGAGCAGTACTCCATAGTTGGTCGAATCTGGGCTTTGTAGAGTGTCAGCAATTGGCTTGGTGTGTACAGATGTCTTATACGAAATAGCACCCCCAGCTTTTGGGACGCCCTTTTAGCGATATCTGCCACGTGATTGTGCCAAGACATGTTGGTCTCTGCAGTAACCCCCAAGATGTTCAACTGACTCTGTAATATGACAGCACTTCCAGATAGCATGATGTTTGGCTCACCGGTGCTGGTCTTTTTTGAAAACAGAGCTGCTTGGGTTTTCTGCGCGTTGAACTGTACAAGGTTTTTGTTACCCCAGTCCTCTATAATCTCCAGGTCGGTATTTATCTGCGATCTTTGAGTTAGTCTAAGATGATGGAATTCACGTGCGGAAAGACCTGTGGGTGGTATGAGTGAGGAGACTACATTGCCATCGTCTGCAAAGCAATAAAGTGGATTTACTGTCTTATCTATGAGGTCATTTATGTAAATCAGGAAAAGAGTTGGCGAAAGGATTGCTCCCTGTGGCACACCAGCATTTATTTGGTAAGAGTTGGAGTTCTGGCCATCCAGTGCAACATAAATGGATCTGTCCTTTAGGTAACTTTCAAACCAAGTGCAAAGTTTCGGCGATAATCCCATTGCTTTGAGCTTGTTGAGCAGATTTTCATGCCAAACTTTGTCGAATGCTTTAGATATATCTATGGCAATTGTTCTTGTTTCACCCCGCAACTCAATCGCTTTTTGCCATAAGTGAGTGACGTATGTAAGTAAATCGCCAGTTGATCTATATTTTCGAAATCCGTATTACTTATCGTTGATAATTTTGTACAAGTTCCAAGTACTTGGTTAGGTGATTGTTCACAACTCTTTCCATTACTTTTGATATCACCGGAAGTAGAGCAATTGGTCTATAGTTTAACGGATCTGTCTTTTTTCCTTTCTTTGGAATGGGTTGTACTGCGGCAGACTTCCATGATGATGGATATACTCCTTGCCTGTAAGACAAATTGAATAATTTTGCGAAAGTTGGGGTGAGTTCGTTGGCGCAATTTTTGAGTACTATTGCGCACACTTGGCACGTTTGCTGTTCAGTTGGGTCTTGCGTTTGTTACTCGGTTTGTTAGGAACCTTGGAAGGCCTCTTTGTCGGTCTGATATTTGAAGATGGAGTTCGCCTTTGTGTTACTGATAAATCTTCTCAACCGCTCAGTGCTTATTCTACCAACCTTTTCTTCAAGCATTCAACACAGTGAAGATTTTTTAATGACATATTGTGTCTATCGTTTAAAGTAACCGGTAAAAATGAACTGTCTTTCGATGAAAAATCTTTCTGCTGTTTCAACAAATCTTCGGAAAAATCCTTTAATTCAAGTTGTTCTCCAAAAGACCTGGAATTTAAAATATTGCGTATTTTCTCAATGGTTGCATTTTTTCTTTCTCATATTCCATCTCTAGTTCATTTACGAATCTTTTCGTCGAGGTTTTAGTATTTCTCTAGCATTTCATTGTCTAGTGTTTTATCTATTATAAGTCATTGTCTTCATTTTCTGAGTCATTTTCATGGGGATCTATCACATTTTCATCTATATTTCTTAAAGGAATTAACAGATGTTAGATGTTGACAGCATTTTCAATGACTGAGATCCTCAATTCCTCCATATCATAGCCTGACATGGCTTCAGTATAATTTTTTCGACATGATCATCAGAGATAGGCTCAAAACCATCTTTCACAGCCTGAGAATTTGTCCGACAGTTTGAATTCAGTCAATTCAATGTAGAATGTCTTTTATAGAAAAATTGACTACTGTAGAGTATGTCGAAGACATAGACATCGTAACCCTAAACAACTTTTCACAAGCTTGGCTACTGAAGAGCCATGGTGTGAATGATTCTGAAGTGATATTCTTGCTGTTGAAAAATCTTATTATTTTAATTAGGTAGTGGCCATTAAGCTCAATAGACAGATAACAATTCATTGATAAAAAATTGTCTTTAATTTTGTATGTTTGATGACTGATAATATACTGCCTCCATATACGTAAAGCAAAAAATGAATACCATAAATACTTTAAACGACACGAGATATTTGAATCCTTTTGTATTAAGGCTGAAGTTGAGTAGTACAGTATTCTTAAATAAACGATTGTTGCCTTGCTATCTGGGATGTGTCCTAATAATAGTTTTTGAACTTTTGGATCGCACATTTTTTGGGCAGAATGGTAGTTCATTTTATCTTCTGCCTTCAAATCTGTTAAATACAATAGATGGTGATCTTTAGATATTTTTTTTATCAAACTATTTAGGTGTTCAACAGAAGCATAAAATTTTCCCATATAGGTAGTTTTATATTTGGTTTAAGCAACCGCGTTCTCATTTTTGTGGCAATATGTACGCTATCTTGAATGTAACTCACAGCAAGTTCTCCTTCTCCCATCTGAAACCATGAACAATCCGATAGAAAAGTTTTTGAATCGTTTGATATTGGTAATACCAATCAACGGTAATACTGAATTCAGTTGCATTGCTCTCAATGAACGTGTATCCCCAATCCCATCAGAAGAAAACTCCAATATGTTAATTCCGAACATCTGCGTCTTTTCTTTCATATATTTCCAACGAGATTGAACATCTTGACATTTGAATTTATTATCAGTCCAAAAATTGATTTGTTAATGGACATAACAAAACGTAACATAATCTCAATTTCTAAATATTTTTGAAAACTGCGCATGCGTTAGATCTAGAGATTGACTGATTGCCTTAAGATTTCCTATGATTTCCTTAAGATTTCCCCTAATTTGTGCACCATCAGATTTCCTTTCCCCTCGGAACAAACTGACCCAAGTAAAATAGGAGAGAAAGTCACACACTACCGTAATGTACATGGCATGGAAGTCTCTATGAAAACCATCACCTGTGATTCCATGATTGTTAAAATGGTGATAATATGTTCACACTAATACTGAAAATTAGTGTTGAGTGGTGGTTGAGGTAACAGACTTTCGTCTGCATAGAGAGTTGCCAGCTTTATTGTCTTGCAAAACACCAGATCCAGGATAGATTCGTTCTCGTTTCTAAGTGAGTTGACCTGATATAGGTTATGGTATGAGCATAAAAATGATAGTACTTGGAGGGACTCAACTTCGTTTAGAAGAGCTGTTCGCAGAGGGACAGCCACAGAGGCCAAATTAACTTTTCCCATTTAGAAGATTAAAATCGCTCAAAACACACACTTAACTATCCTGGGTTTGCTTCCGTCAGTTTTTCCAGGCTCTCAGCAAACTGTGCATACTTTTCAAAGGCACTACGAGGTGGGAAATAAGCAGTTGCAAAAATGAAATCGGTACCGTTCATATCGGTAGGTACAAACAAATGTTCAATGTTACTACATACTTGCTTCCATGCAGGACTCCACTTGTAATATTCTTTCGAACTGCTATTAGTACCCCACCTCCTCTTGAGAAAACGCTTGTTTCGACAAATCTGTCCCTTCTGTAAATATTGAAATCAAGCATTTGAAATTCAGCATCCTGGAAGTGTTCCGTCAACAAACCAAAATATGGTATTCAGAGTAAGAAACATTACAAACCCGAAAAATATACTACTAAATACTACTAAAATATATTCATATACCTACGTAAGTCAAACGCAGCGCACTGCACAGCCTACTAGATTTACAATTAGCGGAATTAGCAAAGAAATATGAATTTTCTATTACGATCCCGGCCCCTGCGAATTTGTTGTATTGTGTTGTTTTTCTAACGGAATTCGATTATTTTCATTTGTTATTCAATGTTAATTTGTTTGTGCAAGTACTGCAAGTAAACTTAATTTACTTAGTTGTTGATAAACGTCTATATGCTATGTTGTTAGCAGTTACGTTACACTAGTAAACATTGTCAGCCGTCCGGCGTTCAAAATAATATCGCTTATAAATGGAGGAACGTCTATCGGCATTCCAATTCCTATATAAACTGCTAAGGGGCCAGTTTCTGCCACATTTAAGACCGATTAGATTTTAGAGGACATAATTTTGTAACACATGGAATCATCTCGCTCTCAGAAAAAAAATTCCAAATTCCTCAGTACGCCGTTAGACGTCCTATGGACCATATAAATCAAATGGGTCATAATTTGACTGTCGAACTTACAGTGTCGAGGTGTGTTAAGATTTTGAAGGGAAATATGTGAAGTGCTAAATTTTTGTGTTCCTCCTAGTTGAGAATAAAACAATTTTTACGATTCCGATTACGATTACGATATACAACAGTAAGCGGTTACGACATATGAAACTGTTGATTATTTGATGGTTACATTTAACAATAGCTTTTATTCTATATTTCCAGTTTCCACTATTAATTTATTACTGGCGGAAATGCGAAACAATGTTTTCTAGTGTGTCACGTTGAGTGTCAAGTCTATTTTTGAAAGAATTGATAGGTACTTGGACTTGGAGCACATACTGGTATCCTCAGATAGCGCATTCCAGTGATAAAACGATTATATTACTTGAAAAGTTTTTTCTGGGAAGTTTGGCATTTCTTTCCTTCTCCAATTTTTTGCTATGACCTCTTAGCTGTGCATTTGTATTTGCATGAAATATATTAGGGTTTGTTTGGTAGGTAATATGGCAGCAATATCTTGTATGTCTCTATATGAGGTCTCCACTCAAACGTCTCTCCCTTGTGTTGTGGATTTAGCCTCCTTAGTCTTTCAGGGTATTCCAAGTTTGCCAATTCTACTGGGATTTTTGTGACCCGCCTCTGAACTCTTTCCAAAAACTCTATATCTTTTGCAAAATATGGATTCCATATCGTCCCTCCATACTCAAGTTTTGGTCTAATATATGTTTTATGCAATTAATTGCATTATTATTTCTATAGATCTATCTGAGAAGGCTTTTTGAATGCAGTGAATCAGAGCGTTTGACTTTTTTACAACTTTGTTGACATGCGACTCCCATTTTAAATCGGAGGTTATAATAATGCCAAGATCATTTTGTTGGTCGACATGAGTTAAAGATGTGTTGTTTAGTTGGTAGTTGTGGACGGTTCTATTCGTTCCTATGCTAAGTTTCTCCTCGTTGAGTTTCATGCCCTATATATATTTGGATCCATTTTACTATTTTTTCAAGGTCTTCTTGGAGCTGTCTTTGGTTGTTCGAATTTGAGAATAATTTGGCGTCAGCAGCAAAAAATATGATAATAGTTTGTACTTGCATAGATAAATCGCGAATGTACAATAAAAATAATATAGGACCAAGCACCGTTCCTTGAGCAATACCGCTGAGACATGTATGTATGATGGTTGATAGCTTGCCATTTATCCTGACTTGAATTTTTTTTTTCTCCAGAAGACTGATAGGCATCGGAAGAGCTCGCCATCAATACCATAGTGATCCATTTTGTGTAGCATTTTTTCAAAAGGTACTTTATCAAACGCTTTTTCAAAATCCAAATATATGACATCAACCTGTTCACTCCTATCAAAACTTTGAGTCCACGAGTTGATGCATGTTGTTAAGTTAGTGATGATTGATCTTTTTGGTAAAAATCCGTGCTGATGTTCTGTTATAGCGTTGTTTTCAAGAAGAAACGGAGTTAGTTCTTTGGCAATTAAGGCCGAAACCCACTAGCAACACGCCACTCCATACCACGCCATGTGACACAGGTTCACGTGGGATAGTTTGTGTGCAAATGGACGGATGGCGTGGCGTGCCATGGCGTGGTATCGCGTGTGGCAAGTGTGTACGTGGCACATATAAATGAATGGAAGAATATACGCATACATTTTCGTCACATGGCGTGGCGTGGCGAAGCATGACGTGGCGTGTTGCTAGTGGGTTTCGGCCTTTACTTTCTCGAAGCATTTACTCATGTTGGATGTTAGGCCTTATTGGTCTTTTATTCGAGAGTAATTGCTTATCGCCCTTTTTATATAATTGGGGTTACGACTGCACGCGTCCACATGCGGTAATCTCCCATTCATCAATATTTCATTCATTGCTTCTGCCAATGGTTTATACTGATACAGTTAATACATTTTTGAAGAAATATTACAGGTATGTCATCGGGGCCAGGGCTGGTGTCAGTTTTTAGGCTTCTTATGGCTAAAGAAACGTTTTCTTCAGTAAACAGACTTGCTCTTAATCTGTAACGATTTTTTATATTGTCTGAAAGCGAGGGAAGCTCATCATCTTCGTGCTGAGAGTAAACTTTTGTGAATTGTTCTGCAAAATTTTCAGTTATTTCAGAGTCATCAGTTATTAAAATATCAGAGTTTTTAAGTTAATTTTGAAAACATTTGAATTGAGATTACGTTTGACATATTTAAATACTGCTTATTTTTAGGGGAGGAGGCAAGTTTTTTCTCAAATTCGCTCCTAGAGATTCTTATTTTGTTCTTAAGTTGATTATTGTGAGTCCTGTAGATCCTTATATTTTTCCTCCGAGGGTGATTTTGAATAGCTATCCCGTAGATTTCTCTTTTTGTCTATCTCCTCAATCGTTCAACCATGGTTTTTTTAGATTTACTTTGGATGTGGTTAGAGGAATACATTTTGAAATTGCATCTTCGATGATGTCAATGCATCTGTCATACCTCAGATACTTATTGCACAGCTTATTGGCTGAATGCTGGTTAGAGTTGCAGCTCTGCTGGCCTAGAAAAAGGTTAATTTGATCATAGTCCGCCATCCAGAATTTTCTTTTTGTGTTTTTTTGCGTGAATCTTTCTTTGCACTTCAATTGAGATTTTGCAATAATTACTATTTGATCGCTACGGCCCAATGATGCATGCTGTTCAATGTCAAAGAGTAGTTTTTTGTCGTTTACTAGGATGAGATCTAATCATTTAGAAATCTCGTTGGGAAGTTGACTAGTTGGTAAGCATTCATCTCATGGTAGTTATCAAGGACGAGTTCATTTAGTTTTTCTGATTTTGTTAGATTAAGCAGGTTTTTCCAATTTATTTGTGGATGGATAATTGAAGTCGCCGCTATGTACACAGGTATTTCCAGGGAACAGGCTTCTGTTAAAGCTGTTATGATTTCAGTGTCAGTTTGTTCGGTTGAATAATCAGTTCTGTATACACAGCAAAGTAACGGCATAGAATGTAACAGCTTTAGGTTGTTAAATTTTTAGTTCAACCCAAAGAAATTCAACTGGGGGTGAAGTTTTAAATTTTTTTGGATATGCATGCATGAATTCTGTGGCCACAAACTTCTTCTCTAATATAGGTATATACATATCCCCCCTCCAGCATGTTCCCTGTCCCACCTAAATAAGCTATAGCCTGTAACGCTACTATACTGTCATTGATTTGGCTGTTAAGCCAAGTTTCTGTTATACCTTGACGGACATTTGTTGCTTTATTCAGTGTTGTAGCCAGAATGGGAGAGGGGGTTTCCTATTTCGACATATTTTATTATATTTGCCAATAAATTGAATAAAAAATTAATGGGCATGTCATAAAAATATTAACCTCAACTTTTTGAGGATTTGTAGGGAGCCGCCCCCTTCCCTCTGGCTACGCCTTTGATTTATATAGTTTTTTTAACTAGACATGTATCGGCGTCACAGCCATTTTCTCCTTACAAATACAGCAGGACGTCTATCGGCATCAATTTCCAAACTCCTGTATATCAAAAATTTCAACTTTTTTTCAAATGCCGATTGCTAAGCCGTTCGCTGTACTTTAGAAGGCAATCCGAGCACTAATTTGTTCAAAAGTACTAGTTTAATTTTTGGCACCGACCACTTTCTTCTACTGTCCATCAACGTGTTAACAATATACTTCGGATTTAGAAAAAAAAAACTTTGCAACACAAACATTTAATTATTATAAAAGTGCAGCAACTATAATAATCAATACCAATTACATTTAATAATAATAATAAAATAATTATTACGAATATTGCAGACCACAGAACTTCTACGCTGTTTTTGCTCTGATTGCCGCTCGTTTTGATGTAACAGCCTAAAAAGAAAAAGTTAATAATTATTAGCTAATAATGCTTAAAAACAAGAAGATATAGCTTACCTGGAAACCAGATTTGATACTAGCTACAGAACACCTGGACCCGCAGGTTTCGCATTGTAAAAAGAACAACCTCGTGTCTTTTTGTAAAATGGTATCAGGCGATTTACATGTATGACAAGTCACATATTCTTTTATATACCTAAATCACAAAATCTTAGAAAATAATTCACAAAAAATTAATTCAAGTACCTTCTCAATACATTTTCTAGTTGTTTCTGTTGAAAACGGCCCTTGATAATGAGGTGATTGTTACCATCTACAGAACCGCTGGTACCCAATTCAGCCAGTAAGAAATCCAATAAATGTTTCGGTTGTCTGTGTAACATTTTGCAAATTTCTGTGAAGTTGGCAAAGGAGGTCTTCTTTGCGCCTACTTTGACAACCTACAATAAATAAATGGCATTTATGTTGAAATAAAACATAATATTTGTGATTTCTGACCTGGGGTGGTCTCATGACAAACTTTTGTTTCTTCCCAGCAGCCATATCTGGGTTTTTGTCTCTCATAATTTCAAAGGCCCTGTTTAGGAGCTCCTCGTATGTGTAATCTCTATCAGATCCAGTCCATGTAATTGCATTATCATCTACTACAAAAAGAAACAAATCTTTAGAATTTGAATTAGAAAATATTGGACAATATTGATAGTTTTATTGTGAACTTTTGTACCAATGTTTAGGTAACAATTTACCTGGATCCGTTATTATTTCAACCAAGGTGCAGCATGTTAAAAAAATAAAATTGTTAAATATTTCATATAACAATAAAATGATGAATGAACTATGAACTAATCCTATGAATTCTTGACTATATGTTAATTTATCGTATTCTAATTCAAAAAAAATCTTTACCATTCTCCTTATCATCGGTCTTATCATCAACCTCCGCCATAATTTCATCTAAATTTTTTTTATTCTTCCTCTTCTTTTTAAGTTTATTAAAATCAAGATCGAAATTGTCATCAATCGCTTCATCATCTTGACCGCCACCTTCTCCTGCTCCTGTTTCGTCTTTGATATCGGTTAAAGCCGCTTCCAAATCATCAGTACTGAAAGGTTTCTTCTTTTTCTTCTTTTTTTGTTTGGTAAAGTCCAAGTCGATATCTGCGTTATCGTCGGCATCTTCTTGAGCTGGTGGTGCTTCGTTATCTTCGAGACCGTTTGTGGTACTTTCTGGCGCATCACCTAATTGTTTGGATTTTATTTAAATGGTGTTAATGGTTATAAAAATGTGTCATTTTTTTAATTTCATATATTAGCTATATTTACACACCTTCAGCCAATGCAGCATCAATATCGAAAGTGGTCTTCTTCTTCTTCTTTTTCTTTTTGAGTGTTGGATCAAAAATCTGAAATTGGAAAGTTATTGTTAAGATACAAAAAGCAATACATATTTGATTCTTAAATTGACATTAAAAACCCCTACAATAGTAATAAGGAATAGTGAAATGAATTACAATAACAAATATTTCACCTACATTTTTTGTAGTAAAAACTGGGGTAAAAACAAATCTACTATTGATCCTTTGTATAAATAATGAAATGCAATAATTATTATTCCAAGGAGAGGAGGCTGTGTGCATGTGTCCGGATAAGGAAAGAAATAAGGTGTATTTCATGCAAATTTCCATTTCTCGAAATTTAGCTTTCGGCTTTCGCCATCAACAGTACTACTTTTCAGGTTCAGACGCAGAAGTTAAAATTGCAAAGGAACAGAGTCGATGACGATTCTCAAAAATCGGTAATAAAAAGCATTGTTTCCAGAGCTCTTGGTATTCTGAACCAATCATAGAATTATTAAATAAAATTGTGATTGGTTTTGTAAGTGTACGAACATATTTCTTTAAAAGTAACACAGGAATACCATCAGGCCCCACCATGACCCTATCAGAAAAGCTCATTACTGCTTCAAAAATGCCAATTGAGTGCCAATTAATATTATTGTTAGTGCAAATTTGTGGTAACATGTGATTATATGAAGAACTTGACGAGTAGACAGTGGAAAATAATGTACCAAATGAATTGGCAATATCCTGTCCTGTCCTTGACTTAACTCTTGGTTATTGTAGACCATTTTTGAGGGAAGACTATGGGAACTTTTTTGATCTCTAATAAATTTCCAAAAATTCCTAGGGTTAGTCTTGCAACTGTTATCTACATTAATTATATACTCAGATCGACAGACAGAAGAGAGTTTTTTTTCCCCACATCTTAGATATTTGTTACCAATATAATGGAGTTTCATGTGGTAGCACTGCCTTTAGCTGGGTCCAAATACTTCAAAATAAAGTGTTAAAAGGTTTTGTTTAACGTGTCTACCTGTATGTGATAAAAATTCCTAGTTTTCTCAGTTAGAAATGTTAGAATCCAAATATGCAATCACATGCAAGGCGTTCCATTCAGAAAAACAAAATTGGTCTGGATCTGGGTGGCAGCCAAACCAGAATTGACAGAAAATATTCATGCAGGTAGGAAGAAATCGAGGTAGAAATGTAGCGAATAATTTACTGAATAATGTTGATAACATTCATATTATGGATGCACCAAAACTATGTGCAATTTTAGAATTATAATAAATTAAACTATTGTACAAAGTTATTAACAAAAACCAGAGATGTGACATACACTGATATACACTGCATGACAAAAAGAATGTATCACCCCATAAAAGTAAATATTTGTTAACCAAATTCTGTACCCCTGCTTGGGATAATAAAAGTAAAATTTGATTTAATAAAAATTAAAAAATATAAGAATGAAGTAAAATTTAATCATTAACTGTTTTTGTTAAAATAACAATTAGAACGAATAAACAAAATGCTAAATAGAGCTGTAAGACATAAGCATAATGTGTAGAGTTAAAAAAATACAGAACAAAACAAAAATATAAAAGTTTAAATATAACAAACAATTATGTAAACAAAATAAATACAAAAAAATACACAAAATTCGACGAGACTATAATAGGCTTTATCAATCAAAATTTCTCAAACTCCTCTTTTAAATGTTTCAGTGCAGGAAGCATTTTTGCTTCATTCAAGGGGTTTCTAGGTGTCCACAGTTGGCTAGGACTATGTAGGACTGTATCAACAGGACCACACAGTACTTCAACAGGACTATACAATATTTCCACAGGACTATGCAGTACTTCAACAGGATCCTATAGGACTGGAGTTATTACCAATATAGTTGCAGCTTCCATTTAAACTCTTAAACTTTCCAAGGGGTGAACCGTTGGGAATTATGGTGTACAAAATCAGGGAATTACTAAGAATTATTGGGAAATATGCAAGAATTGCTTGAATTATTGAGGAATTATTTAGGAATTGCGAAAACTGTTAAGCATTATTACATACGTTACGAGGAGGCCTTTGTGGGTGGAGTTTTAAACCACTGGGGTTATGGCTGAAAGAAAAGGACTATTTGAGTTGTTTTAACGTGAGTATTAAACGATTATTTAAAAGTAATAAGTCTTATGTTTCAAAAGGCATTAGTGTCTGCGAAATATGTTTAAATTGAAGTTTTTCATTGGAATGTTTAGGGCATCAGCTTAAAAAAGCATTAGTTTCTCATTAAAAATCATATTAGAAAACTAGAATATGCTGGAAAAAGCATTAAATGGTTAGTTTGGAGATAGAAATCACCTATCCCCTTTTGGTAAAGTAACTTGCAATCTATTACCAACAAAATAAATTGATGGTCAATATCAATACAAAAACATAATCCTACGTGCATCTTAGTAACAGAGACTTGGCTTAATAAGAACATCGCGGATGGTCTTATTAGGACAGATGAGTATAGTGTATTCCGCCAAGACAGAGAAAATCAAACCGGAGGTGGAGTGTGTGTTTTGGTTAAGGATGAGTTAAATGGATACAAAGTATACTCTACAGTAAACAATCAATGTAATACATTCGCCCCAAAACAGTCATTGTGGATTGATATAAAGGACTGTAACATCAAATTTCTGTTCTTTTGTATATACAGAACATATTATTCCAATGAGGAAAATGATAATATTATGATTAACTCAATTAAACATGCCTGTTCATTGGATATGCCCATTTATATTATGGGGGATTTGAACTATCAGCATATAGATTGGGAGAATCTTAATCTGTCCAACCCAGACAAATAAAATCAACTTTTTTTGGACAACTACCTTGAAACTAATGCTCACCAAATGGTTGATTTTCCAACACGTTTCCGAAATGACCAAGTTTCTCTACTTGATCTAATCTTCACCAATGATGAGAAACTGCTATATAATATGGAACCCGAGCCTCTCATAGGAAAGAGCGACATTGGAAAAAGTCAACCAAAATCTGAACTGAGTCCAACGAAAACCATATTGAAACGTGCCGACTATGAAATAGTTTTCTGGCTGAGCAAAATTTTGCTGCATCGAGTGATGCGTTCCACACGTGCATGTCAATTTTAAACAATGCTATAAACAAGTTCATTCCGTTGAAACCATGTAAAGCAAACCCACAGAAACCGCGGCTAAACCAGTTCATATTTAAACAAATAGAAAAGAAACGAGGTCTATGAGATAAATACAAAAAATCAGCTACAGACGACAGTTACAAAAAATATCGCGAACAAAACAACTACCTTACAAATGTAATTAGAATGTCAAGAATAGACTATGAATGCAACATTGCCTCTCAGAGTTCAGATAAAACATTTAAAAGGGTATGTGATAAAACACTATCATCCAAAGTTTCAACAATAACCAATAACATTAAAGAATTAATCAGATGAACTTTTGTCTGCATCAATTTCACAGATTTCAAATATTGACTTGATAAGGTGTATGAAGCAATAAAATCGTTGAAGGCGGATTCCAGTCCAGGCCCTGATGGAATTCCAGCACTGTTCCTGTAAAATTGTGCAGCCATCCTGAGCCAACCCTTGTCTGATCTCATGAAAACTATTTTTGAAGCTTACAACTTTCCTGAGACTTGGTCAACATCGTCAACATCAATATTCAAAAAAAGAGACAAAACCGCTACATGGAACTATTGTCCAATAAGACATGTAATCTATGCAAGTGTATGGAAAAAATTATAGTGAAAAAGTTAACCCCATTTTCGCTGAATCAAAATCCATTACTGAAGCACCAACATGGCTTTCTTCCAGGGTGTTCTACTAAAACCAATCTCACACTATGCTTGGACGATTGGACAAGGGACCACAGCTATCTCTCGCATAAATTGCATTACTTTGGCATTGCTGGAAGCTTGCTACAATTTGTATCAAATTTTCTATTGAACCGATAGTATATAGCATAAATGCAACATTTTCAGACAGAAGAAAAGTCCAGAGTGGGATGCCCCAGGGATCAGTACTAGGCCCTCTACTTTTTCTAGTATAAGTATATGACATCAAATATCCAAACCAAAATCGTACTTTTTCCTGACAACACGAAATTGTATGCAAAGGCCGCAGAACACCAGAAATTGCAAGAAGATCTCAGAGCTTTAGAAGTGTGGTCAAATACCTGGAAAATGAAGCTAAACGAAGAAAAAATGTACTACTTATACCCGAGCTTATACCACTGAATATGCCTACAAAATAAACAATGTTGAGTTGAAGCATGTGAGGGACGAGTCGATTTAGGTGTTTTAGTAACCTATAATCTGAAATGGGAGATGCACGTAACAAAAATAGGCACAAAATCCAACTCATACATATACCTTGTAAAAAAGGCCCTTGAACACCAGTCGTGTGACACCCGAGGTGACACCATTATGAAACTGTAAAAATCTTTTATATCCAAAACTAGAATATGCCCACTCAGTTTTGAATCCGTACCTCATAAAGGATACTGAGATGCTAGAGCGTGTGCAGAGACAAGCAACAAAGATTCCACCATCACTCCGGAATGAAGATTACCTTATTCGACTATCCACTTTGGCACTCACTTCTTTGAGGGAAAGGCGTCTAAGAGAAGATCTGATCGAGACATACAAGATTATTTGAAATAGTTACCTACTCCTGTAACCTTGACATCTTTACCTTCAATGACAACCCCTATCTATGAGGTTAAACTTTAAAGTTGTGCAAAGAAAAAACCGCCAAGCTTCCAAGAAGGAACTTCCTAGCAAATCGCATTGTCTACCCATGGAACAGTCTGCCAAATTCTACAGTCACCGCGCAGAGTTTGAATTCTTTTAAGAATGAGGTCGACACCGATATGACTGAGTGCATTATTCCAAATGGATATTCATTATGGACAATAACTTATCAAAAACATGACGTTAAACTTACAAGTAATCCAATAGTTTCATCAGTGTGAACTGTTTACTGTTGTACCATTGGTATCAATGGGATTTATTAGGAACTACTAAAGAATTGTTCGAATTGAGAGGAATTGTTAGACATTGCTGGGGAATTGCGGGAATTAGGTGGAAATTCAAAGTAATTCCTCTCGTAATTCCCCAATAGATATTGTGGTGTACAAAAACTGGATCAGTAGTTTACCTCTTGAAACTTTCAAAACCACTCTGTATACGAATTTCGGATTCTATGCACAAATTTTAGGCTTCACACAGAATTATGAGGATTTCTGCTGGACCTATAGGACTTTTACCAGATTTGTGCAGGACCTTAAAAATAGTATGTGGGTATTTTTTATAATAAAATTAGATTTGATTAAAGTGATTTATAAGGCCCAATTTATTCATCTTCAAATAAAGTTACTGATAACTGTCTGCAAGATAAATCAACCAATCTTTAAACCCATTGGTTGGCGGATAACTGGCTGACCAATAGGATTATAGATTAGGTTTTTATCTGTCAGATTGCATACCTAGCAGTTTACGGGAAAGTGAAGCAAGGCCAGAGCATTCAGGTACTGATAAGAGATTTTTTTTTTCTGCAATGCAGAGTTGTCCAAGATACTTTTAAAAAGTATCTAGTTACAAGATAAGTTACTTTTGGAAAAAGTATCTGAAGTTACTTTGGGTATTAAGTTACTGATTAAAAAAAGGATCTTTAATACTTATCTTAAGTTACTTTTTAAGATACTTAATAAGATACTTATTAAGATACATTATTATTACTCCCAAAGCTTTTGTTGTTCAGTTTATTTGGTCCACAGGTCCACAGGTTTCAGATTCAATTTTAAAAACAAGAATTTTTGAAATTTGAAAATCCCAAATTCAAGAATAAGGTTCAAAATCGCAGGACATAAAAAGTTATCACAGTTACAATCACAAATCATAGTTAAATGCTTATAGAATCGCGACTTGAACTTTTGAAGTACAAAATCGTCAAAATCAACTCTTTTGTTAAATGAGTGTACACTAACTTTACAGAGCGGCTGGGTGAGTAGAAATGAATAATACATAAAACGTTGGCTTGATGCTGTTTGAAGTTTGAACCAGTTTAATCTTTTTGGGTCGGGTTTGAGTAAACGTCTCAAGAAACTTTTTTCACGGTAACTAATACTTTTCGTTAACTTAGATTAGACTTTTCAGTATCTAAGATACCTACTTCTAAGTATCTGAGATACTTTTTTAAGATACAAGTTACAGATCCTTTTGAAAAGTAACTAAGATACTAGATACTTTTGCCAAAAAATAAAAAGTATTTAAGATACAGTATTTTAAATACTATAAAGTAACTAAGATACTTTTTTCTGACAGCTCTGCAGCAATATCTTTATTAATATACCCATGGGTACTGTTTCAAATATAGATTGTTTCACGGCCATTTGCACTGCTACAACTTAAGGGATATTTATTCCAAGTAAAGCTTTGAATGTGACCGAGGGGTGAATATCTGACCCAAATTGTGTACACCGACTGCCAAATTCCACAATCTCTAAGGAAATTTGCTAAGATTGTGAGCGATTGTGAGTGATTGCGTACGATTGTGAATTATTGTATAAGGATTGTGACTGATTGTGTAAGAATTGTGAATGATTGTGTTAAGACAATAGGTGTTTTTTCACATGTCAAATGTTTTAAAAAGTTTTTAAAAATGGTTTAAAACAATGTCACATGACGTCATAACTTCTCGGCGCGAGAAAATGGTTTCAAAATGTGGATTGTATTGTATTTCGAAACGGTTTGACCAATTTTGATGTGACGTCATGGGTTCATCGCGAGAATATACTGTTTCAAACCTGTTTTGATACAGTTTTAAAAAAGTGAACGCGAGAAAACAGCTCTGGTATAATAATTGAGTTAAAATAAAATAACAAAATATCAAAACTAAATCTATATATATAAAAATCAAAGTTCACGGGGTATCTGGATATGCGCTCCAAAACCACTTATCCGATTACGATGAAACTTTGGTAGGTTGTTATGGCCATCCCAAGGAAGGTTTGTGGATAGGTTACGCATCTCGGAAAAAGAAATTAATTTTGAATTAATTATTAATTCAATTGTAAACAAACTCATTCACATTACATAACAACATAACCCAACTTTTTTTGACAGCATGAAACAACGTTGCCATATTTCATTTATTTAGGCTTGCATTCAACCGACGTAACTTTATTATTTTTTGAATTCAAGAATGGCTGGACCGATCTTGAATTAATACCAAGTATCTCTATATAAGCCGAATTCGATTGACATAGATTAGATCGATTTGGGTTCAATTCTTCTGATCTAGATTATTTTTTTGTTGATGAAGGTGCACTGATCCAGCTTGAATCGTACACAGTGTGGTTCACTTAAATTGAACCAGATCGATCTAATCCGGTCAATCGAATCGGCTATAGAGGAGAGTGATATAGGCTATTTTTTATCCCGAAAAAAAAAGTTCAATTGCGTAAAACTATGATACACTGGAACGCCTATAAACTGCCCGGGGCGCTCTAGAGCAGCTCTGGAGTGCTTAAAATGCGTCACTGAACTCACTGGCAAGCGACTATGATATCGGATTAAAAAAAAAAATTAAATAGAGAATCAACAACAATATTTGAAAAGAAGAGTTTTCTTTCAAAATGTATTTACATGCTGGCAACGCAGCGGGTCATTAGCTAGTTAATAAATAAAAAGAATATTGAGTTTTTTTATCTTTCTTATACACAGTACTCTGATTGAGCAGTTGTACAGGGTGGCGCAGAGGAAAAGCATGTTTTTCACGTAGTTAAAATTTTTTATTTCCAAGATAATTTTGTTTCAATTAGGTACTCGATTAGGAACAGCTAAATGAAGTAATAATCGTGTTTTTCTCAATAAATGAGTCAATTAATAATGAAAAATAATTTCAGTCAAAAAGTGTCGTCCTGCTTTGGGGTCACACATCTCCAACCCCTCTTGAAAGTTGTTCATCACACTTGAAACATGCGTTTCCTCTGCGCCACCTATAAAATCTAAATTTTTCAATTACAGGGTGTCAAAAATGCTAGGTTATATAGAGGAACCATAGAAAAGTAATTTGAGACAGGACACCAATGGTCGAAAGTGCGTCGTTTCCAAAATACAGGGTGTTGAAATTTAAACAACCCCCTTTCATATCATCTGGAGGGCTAATGCTAGGCTGTATTGATATAGGAAGGATATTTAAAAATTCTTTTAATGCACCCCCATTTTCTACCTGGAACCACCCAAAAAAAAATTGAAACAAATTGTTTTTTTCTACTACCGTGCCTCAAGTACTTACTTTACACACTGTTCGGAAGACTTAAAATGTCACTTCACGCACTAGTGCGTAAAGAAATCGACTTCACACACTAGTGCATAAAGTAATGTCAATGACAGATGTCGGCAACTGTCAATTTGGTATTTTTCTGGTAAATTACTTCACGCACTAGTGTGTAAAGTGAAAATACTTCACGCACTAGCGCATAAAGTATTTGTCTAAGTTTATTTTTTTACAAATATTTTATGGGTACTAAAAAAAATTTTGTATGCAATACGTGTGTAAGGCACCTTTTTTCACTCATGTGATTGTCAAAATTCCCATTCGTGAAAAAAGGTTCACTTTACACACTTGTTGCATAAATAACTATTTTTCTCAAAAGATTTTTTTTGGGGTTGTTCCAGGTAGAAAATGAAGGTGCACTATACGAATTTTTGAATATCATTTCTACTTCAATAATCCCTGGAAATTTGAACAGCCTAGCATTAGCCCTTCAGATTATGAAAGCAGGTTGTTTAAATTTCAACACCATGTATTTTCGGAACGACGCAATTTCGACCATCGATGTCCTATCTCAAACTACTTCTCTATGGTTCCTCTATAAATCCTAGCATTTTTGATGAGTTAAACGGAGAGACCCTGTATATACCACGTGTTTGAATTTAAAACAATCATCACAGACAGATGTGACAGACAATAACAATAACACAGGAAAATGATGACAAATTATTGAAGAATTTGTTGTGAGTTAGATACTTTTTTCAAATTAGGCTTTTATTTGCTAAAAAATATTGTTATTTTTTTGTGACTCAAACCTTGATAGTGTAAATGGATGATTGATAATTTTTAAAATGGATTGGAGCATATACAGGGTGTTACAAATTCGCGAGAAAGTATGCGGATCTCGGTATCCATAAGAGATACAGGGTCAGTCAATTTGGGGCAAAAAATGAACATTTCAATCAAAAAAATATATAATTTGTATGGAGATACTCATCTTTGTCAAACTCATTATTTTATAGCAAATATTGGGTAAATTGTTTTTGTTTGACGAAGATAATAGGTATCTCCATACAAATTATCATACTTTTTTGACTGAAATGTTCATTATATCAATTATTTGATACACCATTCCATTGAGGAAGTCATCCAGCAAAGAACTACATACAGAAAAAATCAAGAGCTGTATTCAAAAAAATAAAGTGGATGATGTTGGCCCGTCGGATTTTAAATTCCATAATGTCATAGTGTAGAAGAGAAAAAGGGCCAACCATAAAGTGCAATTTATTTTGAAGTATCTTTTTTATTCTACAACATCTAGGTCTGGATTCTTAAGCCATCTGAGGTGACTTCTTTTCGGTTTTTAATTTAAATATTTTTAACTTCGTTTTTAACTCTCTCGCTCAGCAACCTACTACCTCAATGGCAACCAAACATTTTTGAGGTTGGGTTTTTTGATATCCCCCTCAGTATTTCTCTATCCAGTGCAATTAGAGTTCAGAAATGTGTGCTGTAGGTGGCATACAAAAGTTAGTTCATCAAACAGGCTTATTGGCTTATAGCTATGGGCGAAAATGAAGTAAATTAAACTATTTGGAGGGACCTAACATGTTACAGATGGTGGTAGATTGTGGAGCGATTGTGAGAGATTGTGTAACGATTGTGAGATATTGTGCAACGATTGTGGGAGATTGTGACACGAATGTGAGAGATTTTGTGTGATTGTGTAACGATTGTGACAGATTGTGTGAGATTGTGTAACGATTGTGACAAATTGTGAATGATTGTGTGAAGATTGTGAGAAATATGTACACCGACTGCAAGAGCTATTCACCCCTCGAATGTGACTCTTGTAGAAACAAAAGTCACAATCAAAGCTTCACTTAGATTAAATATCCCTTAAGTGATAGCCGTGCAAATGGCCATCAAACAAAAAAAAAATCTAACAATAGGTATAAATATACCTACCTAACAAATGTAATTAATCAATCCCCATAAGTACCTAGTAAATTTGACTATTTAGACTTCTCTAACTCATAGTTAGTTATAAAAATTAGATACTTTATTTGAGTAGTGTGAGATACTTATTCATTAAGAGTTTAGGTATTTGCTTGGGTATTTGTTTATAGTGTAGACATCAAAACTCAGGTTTTACTTCATATACTATAGAAGGAAGGCGAACCCTTAATTTTTGTTACTTAAATGCTCATTTTCATGAAATCAGTGTCTGAGCACAACTTTCTTACATATATTTTTAATTTATAAGTAGGCACTAGAAGGAAAAGTTTTTTTTTTTGCTAGGCACGAGGCTAGGCACCTCTTTACAGATTGATTTGGGTTTATTTGAAAAATATTATAGGTACTTGCTCACATCCAGATGCTTTCTAGTAAACTAGGAGAAGCTCTAAATGTTGTTTAGGGCTTATTTTCATCAAATGAGAAAGTAATGTTCAAGCCTCGGTTCAAGCCAAGTAGTCCAGTTTTCTGGTATTATAGGTATTATCTAAACTAATCATGTTTTTGTGCAAATATATACATGGTAAATAAATGTTTCCAGCCTCTTTGTTGTATAAAGGACTATTATGACCTTAAAACATTATACTTTCTTTTTTTCCTGGTTTTTTTCTATACGTAGATTGTACCATATGTCTTCTGACGCCAATTTAGTTATACTTATAAGTTTTAATACAATAAATAATAAACAATAAACTGGAAAAAAACTAAACTGTGCAAAAGGTGTACTCCTGAATATTTCCGATGTTGTGCCCCACGTTTGGACCCTTTAAAAGTTAACCTAACTTTTAAGCACACCCCTAAATAAACTAGAATTAAATTTATACTAACTGCTTCGTCTTCGGCCATTGTAGATATTGTTTCTTCGGTAATAGTAAAACTGTAACTTTTATGGAAAAAATTCACAAAATTTTGGAAAACTATTGCATCAGCCAAAAAGTAAATTAGCAAAATGCAAATGCGAATGTAAATGTCAACTTGACATTGAAGTTGTCAATTAATTGTCAGTTATCAAAAATGTTGGAGGTTTTCATTTTGATACTGCTCCGTGCAAATATGGACTGATATTAGTTGTATTCCTTTCACACCTAGGAGGAGCTCCGGAACAGCTCCGGGGCTTCACGCGCTTATTCCTTTCGAAAAGTGTTTGTTGCGCATTTGTTCCATGCAAATCGGGGGCGCCGAAACACCGGAGCGAGCTGCTCGAGTGTTTCAAACTCTTGAAAGGAATGCAACTATTCGCTAAAGAAGAGTAGACAGAGAAAGATATGAGCTCTGTTCCAACCGACATGAGAATCGTTTCAGAACCAGTAATTTCCAGTTGCCCAACTATTTTTCAATAAGTTGAACGTTTATCCTAATAATTGACAAATGAATTGATCGACTGGAAATTACCGTTCTAGAACGATTCTCAATTCTCATGTTTGTTGTAACAGAGCTATATGAAAAAAAAAAGAAACAATATTTAGCTAGAAATATTACAGCTTAGTTCAAAGTAGTGCGACAGAAATAAATAAACCTATAGCGTTACGTTCTCCATCGTGCGTTCGATATTTTGATCTGAGTACTCCGAGCTTGAATTTTCCGTTCGTTTATTTGAAAAGTGTACTAGGTGCAGGCTCATTCGCGTTCGTTTATCAAAATTTGGGCTCTCGGATACAGCGTTCAACTGCTCTGTTCGCTAGCTGGTCACGTGATTACGGCTCCACTCAGCACGCTCTGCTCTTTGAGCAAAATACCGAACGCAAGGACTGAAGAAGGAGCAGAATTTAGTGCACTCGGAGCAAAAAGTGCTGCGCCAGGTCGGTCAATGAAATCCGCCATTTGTCAAGCAAGAGGATTATCAAAAATTATTAGGTTATGTTATATTGTTATTTTTCTTTCTAAATTATTATTAACAATAATTTATTTAGTTAATTAACGACGAAATGGCATTACTTAAGCTAAGTAGAAACCTATTGTTCCCACGTTTAATAACAAGCCAAGCAAAGTTAGGATACACAAATTTCCATACAATACGAAAAATTGGCCCAAAAATAATCACCAAAACCGTGCCAGTAGCCCAATTCAACTCGAAAAGAACTTATTTCTGGATCTTCAAACGTCTAACTAAAAGAGAAATACGACTGGCCGACAAGCCTCCGCCAGAATACGAACTTATTTACAGATGCACTGTGGATAACTACTTTTTAGTAATTCAATATTTTGGTTTCTTTGCTGTGGCCACAGTTGGATTTATAGCATTATTGGGTGCTCATCGTTTTTATATGCCACCCTCACCGAGGGACGACTTATATATTGGAGATCGAGAAATCCTAGGTCAAGATCCAATAAATGTTAATTCCGATGAAACTAGCTGGCTTTTAGCAGCATTCATGACTGTATATTGTTGCATATATTTTTTTGTGGCTAGAACGCCTGTAAGGATATATTATTACCCACAAAGACAAAAATATTTATTATATTTTTATGGAGCTATTCCCAAACAAGTAAAGAAGTTAAAATTGAAACCAGGAGAGTTGGATCATTGTGAGTCCTTCTTTAAAAGCTCACCTATTGCTGGTCATACCTATGCCCTTAAAGAAACTGGTCGAAAGATTATTTTGGTGGACGATTATTTTAGGACTACAGGAGATTTGTATGTTTTGTTGGGAATGCAAAAGGATCCAAATGTGACTGATTTTCATTATGATAATAAAGAAAAAAAATCTGATAAAAAGAAATCTGATGAAAAGAAGAAACTTGATGGGAGGTGAAAAAATTGAATGTATATAAAGTGTTATTTATTTAATAATGGAACAGTTCAAATAAAGCTAATTTTGTTCTAAAAGAAGTTTTACTGTCGTAAGGATTTACCTACTTACTATACATACACTAGTAGATAGGTAAAAAAGTTTGTATGTTATGTGTTATGTAATACCTAACTGTTTTCCACTACAACCAAAAATCGTAAACCATAAGAAGCAGAAAAAAGCTCTAAAAGCTTGGTTTTGTGAGTAAAGAAAATTAACTTGACCGTTCCCCAATTAGTCAAACACTATCCATTAAAATATTTTAAAAATGTATTTCTCCATTTATCTGGCCCAACTCTGCCGATTTCCTTCTATCATCATTTACTTGCTTTTGCAAATCCGCGAGTACTTTGGCGCTACATACAGGCACTTCTTGATGAATAGTGATGTTGAATAACTTCTTATTTACAACATATTTCATCTTGGGATTATTATATTCCAAACAGGGACAAAACTGGTAACCCCACATGATCTCCTTGTTCAAATAGGAAGTTTGACTTTTTGTCGATTGGCCTGTTTTGACTGAACTTCCCGATACAACCACCAGGATTTCTAATCTAGAAAAAAATATAATTTTTATTGAATTTGCATGATTAGTGCTAAAACATATGTCTGGCCTGGGAAAATGAAGAATAATGAGCATCGTTTTTTTTTGTCTATAAAGGAATTATTTTTTTCCATTGTAAATACGTGAAATAATTGAGACATTAATACAAAATACAACCCAAGTCCGCAGCTCTGATTGAATATTTGGAGTCTTCAGGAGCCAAAAATAAAAGAATAAGCACGCAGAAGAATGAATATAGAAAAAGATCAACACTGTGTCGTGAAGTCCTAAAAAGTAGAAAAAAAGAGTCTGGATAGGCCCAGATGAAATACCTACGATAGTACCTCGGATAGTACCTACTGTAGAACGGTGGCGAATCGATTGGTTTGCAACTAGCTAGCTGATGCTATGCAGGATGCTTAACACTTGGAAAAATTCCACAGCAATGGAAAAAATCGATAATAATTCCATTATTTGAGAAGGGTGATCGACATAGACCAGAAAACTATAGGCCATTAGTCTAATATGCAATCCACTAAAATGCATGGAGAAGATAATTGTTAAAGAACTGACAGCGTTTTTCTTTGAAAAATATCTCATATCACCCTCACGACACTGATTTCTCTCTAAACGTTCTACAAAAACAAATTTACTTTATTGTCTTCAAGACTGGGAAGATACCCATGGTAATTCTCAACCCACAGATGTGATCTATCTCGATTATGAGAAGGCATTCGACAAAGTCCCACATAATCTACTTTTAGGAAAGTTACAACACTTTGGTTAAAGTGAGTCGACTCATTGCATTATTAGAGGACCTGCTGCATGAGACATTTTATCAAGTTATAGTAAATGGTGTGCTATCACATCAATATCTTGTTAGTAGTGGAGTTATCCAGGTTCGGTCATGGGTCTCTGCTTTTCACATCATATTTGCTTGATCTTGTAAGTCTAAATGTTAGATAAAAAATTTCGAAGATGATGGAAAGCTTTATACAAATCCGCTAGTACGTACAGGGCAGATAAGGGCTGACCTAAAAACTGTTGAAGAATGATCTTCAGAATGCGGAATGAAGTTGAATGAGTCCAAATGAACCAGTCTTAAAAATCGGTCCAAACAAACCAAACGAAGAATATGAACTAAATAATCTGACATTACACTGTGAAAAATCAAAATCAAAATGACCAAGGTGTCATGATAACTTCAGACCTGGAATAGAAGAACCACATCTTAAAGATTGCCAAAAAAACCAATCCTTTTGTTTACCTACCTCACTCAATAACCAAGTATTTAAAGAACACTCAATAGAAATGACAGGCAAACTGTATTAAAGTAAACTTGAATACGCTTTCTCAGTGTGGAATACCTATATACCTACTATATTTATGTCAAATATATAGAAGTTCTAGAAAAGCTACGAAGACGAGCTACAAAAATACCACCAAAACTACGAGACCTTCCATACACAGACGGATGTTCAAGACTAAAATTACCGACTTTAAAGAAGAGAAGACATAAAGGAGACCTAATTGAAGCGTACAAAATAACCAGTACTAAATTGCAATATCGGGGAAATCTTTACACATAACCAAAGCTACCTTCGTGGGCACTCCAAGAAACTCGAAAAAGAAAAAACCGCAAAACTGCCTAGAACAAATTTTCTGACAACAGAGTTGTTTATTCATCGAACGCCCTGGAAGAGCAGACAGTGTCAGCACCAAGTGTCAGCGCGTTCAAAAATAGACTAGACAAAGAACTCGAGAATAGGGCAGTTAGAATGATACCCTACAGTGCATAAACAGTTTTCAATACACATATACAAGAACAACAGATTTTTAAATGCAGTAATAGCTTCATCGGTTTTACCGCCTACTATTAGACAAATTACATGATTACATAGGTAGATATGTATATTTGGAAGAAACTGAAATGATAAAAAACAAAAAAATCAGAAACACCATTTATTTTGGTATCAGAGGATGAGACAACCAAAAAGGATAAACTTCCAAATCAGTCTTGGCACAGAGAGACATTGGTTCAAAAAGAAGTTTGAGGACGCTCTGTTGCATACAGACAGAAAAACATCTTGAAAACTTATATCGTAAATAATGTTAGTTCTTGGCGTTGCCTTCAAGTTAGTATAGAATGATTCTGAAAAAATCGCTGTCACAATCACCAAATTTCTACCTCGTATTCATCATTTCATCAGCTGAAATTTTCCATAACGGACTATCCTCTGTGATTTCATGAACAACATCCACTGGCCAAAATAGCATTCCCACTGGTTGGATTTTCAATTCCATGACGTAGTTTCTTATTGATTCTCCTTCTTTTGTGTGTATATCTGTGACTAAATACATATGAACGTTGGTGTTGATCCAGTGTCTTCCATCCCTGTCATTTACACGGATTATGACACACAGACGACCATTTCTCATAGCTATCTAGAATTTGAAGCTATATAATGGATACAGATACTATCGATTCTCTGATGCACTGCTTCCTATTATGAGCCGCGAATGAATTGCATTCGGGTATAAAAGCATTAAATGTACCTATTTTGATTGATGTTTATACTAACCACTGCTTTTTTACTGAAAATCTGCCCGAAAATATTTCTATCCTTTGGTTTATTAAGCTTAGCATAAACCACAGAAATAAAGACACCATCTACCACTATAGACGATAAAGTACTGACAGCTAGCACAACAAAATAAAGTTTACAGTATTCAGTGGGATGAAGATAACCATATCCGGTGGTTGAGATGGTTTCTATACCCAACATGAAGTAATTTAAGGTGCTTTGCATTCCCGCTATACAAACCCTGTGATCTGAATGAAGTGGATCTTAATTGGCGTATTTTATCCATAGGTATTAAATACTTACCTTCGTCTGGATCAAAATCCCCACTTATCCAAGAATCGTAATAAAACAATAGGCCGCAAGTAGTGTAAGCGAGCACATTAACTACAACAACAACCAATAGAAGCCATCTCCATTGCATATTTGCAAGGGTGTTCCATAAATCTTTGGCGTACTGTATGGATTTTTGAGGGATTTTTTTGAAATACACTCTAACTTTGCCTCTTTTAGTTACCATTCTTGCGTCACATTTGTTGTATTGTGAGAAGGGCCGAATCGGAGTGTTCCTTCTGAGACTATCATTTTTATTGCTACTGGCAAGAAATAATTTACTTTAACAGTCTATGGGGTTAATTTCACAGACTTGGTAAATAGGTATAATGATTTTTCATAAATTTTTACCTAATAATGCTGACTTGCTTCCTAAAAATAACAGGAAAATCAATATCATCATTGGTATTATGTTCACTCTGCAGAAATTGTACTAAAACATCTTTGTTGTCAGACATTTTTCTAATACTTATTTAGCACATCTTGGAGATGGCAATATTACTTATTACTTAAGAGAAGGCAACAGATAAGATAACCTGTTTATAAGTTTATATGAATGCATAAATATTAAAATAATAAATAAGTCGTTTTTGCTATTTACCTAAAGGAATTATTTATAGAGTTGAATTAACTTTTATTACCTATTTTCAAGATAAACGAAACCTAAAACCGTTTTTAATGTAAGTCGTGACATGATAGACCTCATCGAATCAAATATACATACCTACAGTATGTATAGTTTATATATCTTTATACCTAATATGGATATAGTAAACGAGAAAATATGGGATTGTTATTGAGTAGAAATCAAAGATACCTACTGTATGAAATTAAATCATTTATTCTTTTGAACACAATAAAAGTAAGTATAAACTGCATACATACATAGGTACCCAACTAAAAAGTTTTATATTGAATGGTAACTATGCGTATCAAAAATTACAAAATGCTTAGCATCTCTTGACATCTTTTCTCAAGTTGGTTCTTATTTCATAATCACTGTCAGCTTTCATGAAAAACCAATAAATTCTCCTGTAAATTAGTTTCCCTATTTACGCAGGCCAACTCAAGCGATTTCCTAGCATCTTTACTAATTTGTTTTTGAAAATCAGCCAGTACTTTGGCGCTACACAATGGTACTTCTTGAGGTATAGTACTATTGAATAACTTCTTATTTACGACATATTTAATTTTGCTGTCATTTTTATATTCCAAGCAAGGACTAAACTGATATCCCCACATGATTTCGTTGTTCAAATAGGAAGTTTGACTTTTTGTTGATTGGCCTGTTTTAACGGAGCTTCCAGAGACAACGACCAAGATTTCCAGTCTGAAACAAACACATTGAACATTTACGCTTTATACAAAAATGGCTATATCTTGTCCTCAGAATAAAATCAATTTCTAATCACAATTAATCTTATGCATACCTTTTTGTCATCATTTCATTAGCCGAAATCGTCCACAAAGGACTGTCCTCGGTGATTTTATAGACAACGTCCACGGGCCAAAATAACATTCCAACCGGTTGAATTTTCAATTCTATAATGTAATTCCTGAGTAGTTCTCCTTCTTTGGTTAGTATGTCTCTGATTAAGTACATATTGACTTTAGTGTTGATCCAGTGTCTTCCATCCCTATCGTTCACACGCATTATGAGACAGAGATGACCATTTCTCATGGAGATCTAGAATTTAAGCAAAAAAAATCTGCACATGAATTATTTTAGAATAGGTGAAACTGCATTGCAATCGGCTCAACATATATCAACTCATTCGGCTTATGATATTTTATAAAAGTAGTTTTCAAATATATTTTATTGAGAATGCTGCCTAAACTATTCCCAAATAACAAGGCATTATATTTTGTCAGTTCAAAAATTTCGAAATACGTAGGTAATTCTATGAAGCAATATAGGGTTCCGGATATAGGGAGAAGATGAGAATATCCAGCTAGTCCGAGAGCGTATTATTAAAATTTAATGAAATCATAAAACGGCAAATAAATTTCATTGTCCACGTGTACCTAAGTTTTAATAAAAGAAAGACGGAAGCTTAAGGTATTTCATAGAAAATACAGTACGTTTGCTCTGAAGATATTTATACTTAGGTATCAACTTTGAATTGAAATCAGCAGTTATAGGAGTCACTAAAATAAGGGAAATACGAAATCTAAGCAGTTAAGTTTGAACAGGATTTTTTGGAAGCTACTTGTGAATATTCCTCCAAAAATCGTAAAAAGTGCTATTGTGTATTAGGCTTTCAATATTTAAATTTTAATGTTTATAATAAAAAAAATCAAATAAACATTACACGGTTCTTTAGCTTGGTATAACCTAGAACCTAGAACTATAAGAATATCAAAAAGATCGTCACGAAACCGAACTAGAAAAAGTATTTGATAAACGTAATACAACGATGCGAAAATCTGGAATAAAAGAGCTCATATTCAACAGAAAGGTTTCGAAGAACCTATGAAACCGAATGGCAAAAGTCAATCAAAGAAAAGTTAGGGAGAGACATATGATAAAACGCAAGAGTTAGAAAATTCGCAAGACCAAGGAGAGAATCCTCTCGTCAATACGCTATATCTGGGGAGAAAATTGTTAGCAGCTCTCTGGCTATAGGCATGGCCCAGCAGTAACAAGAAAACTTGTAAGTAGACATATTTATTTCCGAATTAATTCACTTTACCTATTCATTTATAATTACAGGAAACAAGTTCCTGAAAGGGCTCAGCTCCAGCCAAATACAAAGACCAGAAGAACAAAAAATCGTACATAAAGACCAAGTAGGTACCTACCCGCCAGAAAAACTGAAAAATCCAAAGAAGAACTTCAAACAGAATACGAAATGGATTCTAAAGAAGGAGCTTATCCTCCAGCTCCTACTGAATCTGGAGTACATGAAAGGAAAGTTTATGTGACCAAACAAAAACTGACCCAGATACGGCGTCAAGGAGATTTGAAAGTTACTCGCAATATCACTGCTACTGAAACTACCTGAAGTAAATGTGATTTGTTATTTCTAATGCATTATCAACTGTATCTAATGAATAGCTACTAGCAATACCTTTTTGTTATAAATACTATGTTTGTCACATTGACATTGTTAAAAGGTCATTGGTTAAATGTATGAATTGTAAAACTACGTTGAGTTTTGCGAATGAAAACCTCAATTAAGAAAGGTTTATTTAGTACAATTTTATTCGCAAATAATGAAGAAAACTTCTATCGATTATGGATAAGTATTTGAGACCTGAGAGATTCGAATGTGATACAAATTCCTCCACTGCTCCAAAGCAATATCGACATTGGTATGAAACTTTTAAAAATTTTTTGGAGAAAAACTCAACCGAAGATAAGACGCGAGGAGATAGAGATAATTCAGTAGCGTAACTTGACATTAGGGGGCCTCGGTGCAAGATTAGATCAGCCCGACCGCAATTGACCACGCCGGAGTTTTCTTTGGGTACCACGCTCAAAAACGCTAATTTTAAGCCTTCAAAAATAGTATAGAGGGTCCCGCGAGGTTTTTCTCAAATGATACTTCGGAACGCATCATCGTATGTTCCCCCGTAAATTTTTTTATCCTTTTCTTTAACAAAGCCCTAACAAATATGGAATTGCCGATTTTGTGATTTAATTTTCTAAGTAAAAATGCCATAATATACCATGAGTTACATTTAAGATTCGAAAATTGATGTCTCTTGACCGAAATTGAAGCGAAAGTGGTGAAATTGGATAACAATGGTAGAAGCGGCACAAAAAGTTACGCTCTGACGTTATTACTTAGGAAAAACGTTGTGGAACACCCTGTATTGTATATTTAGGTGGAAAAGTGGCACGTTCTCGGCCGAAAAGTGATTCCCATACTGTTATCCATTGATTCCTTAGCAATCACTTTCCCGGCCTAGGCCAGAAAAGTGATTTCCGTACTGTTATCCATCGATTCCTTCGCAACCATTGAAAATACCAGAATAATGGGTATACATTCAGGCGGTGCCAGCGGCTAAGTTCAGCCACTCAGCAGGGACTTTATTCTTGAAACCGAGGCACAGCATTCTCATGAGAACAATTGCTCTGTCTTTGTCCGTGTTATGGAAATATGAATACGGACGACGAAGACCTTCGTTCTCAGGAGAACGCTGCTCCCCTGTTTCGAGAATAAAGTGCCTACTGAGTGGCTGAACTAAGCCGCTGGCACCGTCTGAATGTACCTGAGTTTTGCGACCTTTCAACTAGTCAAAAATGATGACATTTCTTGTCAATCGCAGAAAAACATTTTTTTTTTTTTTTCAAATTACCTACATATTACGAATTTAATAAAATAAGTATGTACTTATGACAAATGAGGGGCCCCTGCGAGGCCCTTCAAGTCTCGGGGGCCTCGGTGATTTGCCCCGAACTGCCTTATGATAGTTACGCCAGTGAGATAAGTAACAGCTTTTAATAAATTTTGTATCACATTCAGTTTATGAACACATTAGTGAAGCTAAAACTTATACAGATGCTATACAGATTTTAGAGAATTTATTTATAAAACCTACAAATGGAGTGTTTGCTAGAGATCTACTTTCTACAAGAAAACAACAGTTGAATGAGACCATTGATCAATATATTCAGGCCTTAAAATCCTTAAGTCAAGACTGCAATTTCAAATCAGTAACTGCTGAACAGAATCGAAATGAATTTATACGAGATGCTTTTATAAGCGGATTATTTCAATCAACAATTCGTCAAAGGCTATTAGAATCTCAACCATTAACACTGGAAGAAGCTATATCACGATCCAGAACCTTAGAAGAATCTCAAAACAATCTGAGCTGTATTTTTCGTCTCAAAAATCGATAAATGCAGCCTATTCAACTGAAACAAGTGCAATAGAAACTATACCTAAAAATCAAGAGCAGTTAGCTTCTGCAAACGCTTCATATGTCGTATACAAGAATGTTATTTCTGTGGAAATCCAAGAAACCCACGTGCTATGTGTCCTGCTCGTAATAGAACCTGTACTTATTGCCAGAAACTTGGATATTTTTCTAAAGTATGCATCAAATCAAAATTATCAAAGACATCATCTTCAACATTTTGCATATCTTCAACTTTTACGAAATCTCCTCAATGCTTATCAAAAGCTATAATTGTAGTATCCATAAGCCATATAGAGGCAAATGCTTTATTAGAAGACACTGGAAGTTCAAACACTTTTCTAGATTTAGATTTTGCAAATAAAAATAAATTCAAAATATTTACTTGCCAAGGAGAAGTGTCTATGGCATCTACTTTTTGCAATTCGCAAATAAAAGGATATTGTTTTATTGATTTGCAAATTTTTGAAGAATGGTATACTGCATGATCTAAAAGTTCTCGTTCTATCAAGACTGTGCACTGATTCAATAATTGGTCATGATATTATGCATGGCAAAACATAACACTGTTAACGTAATTTTCGGCGGACTTAGAGCTCCTCTTTCGATTTGCTGTTTCGCACTGGCACAGGTGGAACCACCTTCATTATTTGAAAATCTTACAGAAGACTGTAAGACGATAGCAACGAAATCTCGTCGATATTCCGAAGATGATTATAAATTTATACAATAAGAAGTGAGAAAACTGGTCAGCGAAGGAACTATTGAAGAAAGCACATCACCATGGAGGGCTCAAGTGTTAGTTACACGCACAGAATATCACAAAAGGCGAATGGTTATTGATTATTCACAAACTATAAAAAAAATTAGTTTACTGATGCATATCCTATTCCAAATATCGAATCATTAGTAACAAAAATAGCCAAATATTCGATATTTAGCACCATTGATTTAAAATCTGCTTATCACCAAATTCCAATTCCAGAAACAGATAAATCTTTTACAGCTTTTGAAGCAGCTGGTCGCTTATATCATTTTAAAAGAATTCCTTTTAGGGCCACAAACGAAGTATCCTGTTTCCAGAGAGTGATAGATTCAATAATCCAAAAAGAAAATTTACAAGGTGTTTTTTCATATTTAGATGATGTGACAATTATATGTGGGGAGAATCAAAAGTCCCATGATTCAAATTTAGCAAAATTTTTAGAAATAACTAAGAAATACGAGCTTAAACTTAATCAAAATAAGCTTGTACATTTATAATAAAAAATCTATTAATTTACTAGGATAAACTATTGAAAACAAGACATTGAAACCTGATTCGGATAGACTAAAACCACTATTAAACTTGCCAGTTCCTGAAAATTTATAAAGTCTTCGAAGAGTAGTGGGCATGTTTTCACATTATTCGAGGTAGATTCAAAATTTTTCAGATAAAATTAGACGTTTGATTAACTGTAAAACTTTTCCCATGACTAACGAAGTCAAACAGGATTTTGGACAACTCAAAACAGACATAGCAAATTCCTTTCTTTGTACTATAGATGAACATGAAACTTTAATCGTTGAAACTGATGTATCGGATTCTGCTATTGCCGGTACATTAAGCCAGTCAGGAAGACTTGTTGAATTTTTTCCGAGAACATTATCAGAAATTAAAAAGAAGCATTCCGCTGTGAAAAAAAGCATACCTACGCTTGTGTAGAAGCACTACGTAAATGGCGTTTTTTTTAAAGACATTCTAAGTTTATTACAGATCAAAAATCGGTGTCATTCATGTTTGATTCATAGCAACATTCTAGAATCAAAAATGATAAAATCATGAAACGGAGATTGGAGCTTTCTTGTTATAGCTATGATATAATCTATCTTCCTAGAAAATCAAAATGATACAAATTTATTTGAATTACATAAAAATTTATGTCACCCTGGAATAACAAGAATGTACCATTTTGTCAAAGTTGAAAATTTACCTTACTCTTTGGAAGAAGTAAAAAGAATGACGTTGAATTGTTCTGTATGTGCAGAAGAAAAACCTAGATTTTGTAAAAAAGAATGTTGGAGCTCATTTAATAAAAGCAACATCACCCTTTGAGAGGCTCAATGTTGTTTTTAAAGGACCACTACCAAGTTCTCATACTAAAAATGAATACCTGCTGACTATAGTAGATGAATTTTCAAGATTGCCTTTTGCTTTTCCTTGTGTGCCAGCTTATATACATTCGGATCGCGGATCACTATTTATGTCAAAGGAACTCACTGAATATTTACATTCTCGTGGGATAGCTTCTAAACTACACCGTATAATCCAGAAGGAAACGGACAAATTGAACGATATAATGGTATTGCACTGAAATCTAGAAAACTGAAAACTACTCAATGGGAACTTGTGTTACCAGATGCCTTACACTCCATTAGATCTTTGCTGTCTACTGCAACGAACTGTAGGTATGCCCCATGAGAGGTTATTTGACTATCAACGCAGGTCAACTAATGAAACGTCAGTTCCAACATGGCTTAAACAATCAGATTTTGTTTTGCTTAAGAAACATGTACGACGTAGTAAATACGATCCTTTGGTAGAAGAGGTTGAACCCTTAGGGGTTAATCCAGACTATGCTTTAATTAGACAAAAAAGGGAAAGAAAACCACTGTTTCTGTAAAACATTTGGCACCCAGAGGAGATATAAAACTTTAAGATGCACCTTTGGAACATTTCGACGCGACGCGATATTCAAAATCCTACTGAGACAGTATACAATGATTTTTCAGAATCTAATCTATGCTACCAGACGCTGGGAAACTCTTACCACCGGTGGCTACGAGACAGCTTAATTAAAATGAAGAATTGGCACTCAGCCAAAGTATTTCTCAGATTATGTCAAAAACTAGACTGGGGGCGAATGTGAAATGTGATATGTTATTTCTAATGCATTCCATTATAGCCTGAATCTAATGAATAGCTATTAGTAATACCTTTCTGTTATAAATACTATGTTTGTCACATTAACATTGCTAAATGTATAAATTGTAAAACTAATTGAGATTTGTGAATAAAAGCCTCAATTTAGAAAGGTTTATTCACTACAGTAAAACACAAAGCCAAAACTCAAGAACGCATTGTGCAAGTCCTACCATCTAATCCTCCTGTATTTACTAAAAAAGTATTCGACCGCATGCAGAGACTTTGAAAACGATTCCGATAGATTCGAAGTTGAATATGATGGTCCACTTCCAAAAGTCACATGGTATAGAGAATATTTCCCTATTACCAGCTCTCCAGACTTAAAAATCTACACCTTCAGCACTAAATCGAGTTTAGAGTTGTGACAAGTAAGTATACATGGAAGATTCTGGAGTATTCAGCGTAAGCTTCGACGAAAGCTGGCCAATTAGTGCGATTTGATGCCAGAATCAATAGGTCGGCATACACACACGTTATTTCGCGCGGTTTATCGTGGCGTGTTGGGATGTAGCGGTTTGCATGCGCGAAAGATCGGCGTGGCAAAAAAAGCGTCATTTTCCATACACTTGCCAAAGTTATCGAATGATTTAGCATGTGATTACGCAGGGCATATCAGATTCAAAGGAAAAATCCTATGTGTTTGGGCAAAAAGTGTCATTTATCGTGTCATTCGAAAGTGCATGAGGTCATGTACTAATTTTCAACGTGTTAGTTTGCGACGCGGCGTTCCCTTTTTTGTAATAGCCTCAAAACCATGACGTGGAATGGCGTGTGGACACGGATGTGAACTGCACTATCATGTACTTTAATACTGACGCCACATTCCAGATGAAAGCACGTGTGAAATCCCTTCCCATTCTATCATTGCGTGCAGCCCTCCTCACTGACGCACATGATTTTTCACAGGTTTTTGCAGAGACACGATAAACTACGCGAAATAACGTGTGTGTATGCCGGCCTAATGGCACCAAACCAATACATGTTCATTGGTTGAAGAACAGTAAAAAAATTGTCCCCGACATACAATACAAAACTCTAGAAGATTACTTGTATACCCTGTTGAATATTGAAACTGTTCCAGAAGATGAAGCTCGTTGTGAAGCTGATTCAACAATCAAGTCCATCAGCACCGCAAAAGCCTACCAAACCAACTACCCCTGGAAGTGAAAAGCCTCCCTATCATCGCTGAAACTTTAAAAGACAAAACTATCTGTGAAGGACAAGCGGTTGCTTTCAGATTCAAAATCATTAGAAAACTTCCCACGATCAAGTGGTTTAGGCGACAAAATCATCAAACCGTCTGAATATTTCCACACCTGAAGATGGTGTAGAGTACACCGAAACGTCGGCATTGATTTGATCATTAAATTAACGTCCAATAAGCCAAAAAACTTACTTTCATTTGAAATTGTTGTGGACAAAATTCTAAAAGTTTAAATATTTCCAGATGGTAAAAGAAGGCGAATATTATTGCACTTTGAACATATCGGAAGAGTTCCCTGAAGACGTACTGCGGAAAATCCAAAAGGGAATGTAACTGCTCAATCGCAACTGAGGGTACTTGCTCCGGAAAGTCAGGAAGTGGCTCCCAGTTTGACAGCGATGAAATATGTTGTTGTAGCAGAAGGTAGTCCGGCCCAGTTCAAAACTACAATCTTTATTTTGCTTTTATCGGATGAGATCAGCCGTTAAATGCGTAGAAAAACTATGTTGGACTTATGGTCCAAAAATTTGTTGTATCCGAGAAGAGAAGAAGAGTTCAAGAAATTATAGGCAGGAATTATAGATTCAATCTCAAGATATACCTACGCTAGTCCTAGCCCTAATTGTGAAAAATAAAACTGGAGATTTAAGTATGAGTATAGATTACATGGTATAATTGAGGGCCAGTGAGATCTTTCACCAGGAAAAAAAACTTTTGGTATAGTTAATATGGTTATGATGAATGTCGCATTGAGTCCTTCAAGATTTACTACTGCTCTCAATTATTGATGCACTGAAATCTGGAATCATACTGCCCATTTGATCTTGAAGAATCAGATGACGAAGACTGATGAGGAGGAAAATAGAATTCTTGACTCAGAAAGTAAAGAACAACAGGAGGACTACGCATATAAAAATTCTGACGAAACAGAAATGAAATCACAAAGAAATAGGAAAAGGCTCACTTATTTAGGTAAAAAAATATGGTATTTAAAACGAAAATAAATTTTGAAAGGATGTAGTACCGAGACAACACAGAAAGTCTTTTTTAGGTCTGCATTACGTCTGAACGTCTGAAGACCAAAGACGTCTTTAAGATATCTTGTTGAAGACGTCTTTAGAATGTCTCAGTCCTAAAATCTCTTTAGTCAAACGTCTGAAAGACGTTGGGTTGCAGGCTCGTGATTTGTTTTTTAATTTTTATTCTGATTAGGCGCTTAGCTAGAAAATTCAGATGGGGAGGTTTTCGCTATTGAAATTAAGAAGCAATGCATGACCAGAATAAAAATTGCGCCGCAGGCGAAGTTTTTGTAGAATTTCAAGGTCAAATCGTCGGTCTCATGACATAAGGCCCTATCTCGAGATAGGGCCAAAATGAGTTAAGTTCATAGATATGTTGCATTCAGTATATACTTTTAGCCAAGGGTCTTATCTTGAAATCAGTTCAATTCGTTAAAAAAGTGAGAAAACACCTATCATGAAATATGAACAGTTTCATTACAGCACAAAGGCGAATCTTGAGACACACATGCGAATTACTATTTTGAAATGTGTTATTTGACAAAAAACTTACATGGTTTGTTGTGCATAATTCCAAAAAAAAAGGACCAAAAATCGGTATACCTCTTCTTATTCTATTCGCATAAAGATATTAGTTTTCTTTTAATTGCTCTCCTGAAAACTTGTGAAAAACGAGATAGGGCCTTATGTCATGAGATCGACGAAATGCTCTATATGAAAAGAATAAAATTTTGAGGGTAAAAAAGTATATGCGAAAACATAGTTTTCTTGAGGTAAATTTCTAGAATTTTCAGTACCTAATGTATGTTCTTCGTGACTTCAGAAGTGGTCTTTAATTATACCGCTCTTCTAATGTTTTTCTTCCAAAATGAATTTTGTGTCTTTTTTCGTTTAAAGGACATCAAGAATTTAAGATCTTAGCGAATAGACAAACAATGAAAGTTATAAAATGAGTGATAATAATCAAATAATAGTCCTCAAGACGTCTGAAAGACGTTGGGTTCTCTAACATACAACGTCTTTGAGATGTCTCGAAGACGTAAGCAGACGTAAGAGAAGTCTTGAATGTCTTTCGAAAACTCTCGTAGATGTTCGCTCTTGCATGCAAAGTACAGTTAACTTCATCTATCTACTTACCACTGCCTTTTTACTAAAAATTTGTCCATATATATTCCTATCCTTCGGCTTATTCAGTTTAGCATAAACTACAGATATAAATACACCATCTATCAATATAGTTAATAGAGTGCTGACGGCTAGTACAATGAAATACAATTTACAATTTTCGGTGGGATGAACGTAGCCATAACCGACGGTTGTGATGGTTTCTATACCCAACATGAAAAAGCTTAGAGTATTTTCCACTCCCACCATACATATAAGGTGTTCTAAAAAAGTATACATTTGCATATTTTGTTTCATAGAATGTTAAAACATACCTTCTTCATTATCAAAATCTCCACTTATCCAAGAATCAAAATAAAATAGTAAGGCACAAGTAATGTAAGCAAGCACATTAACTACAGCCACAGTTAACAACAGCCATCTCCATTGCATATTTGCTAAGGTGTTCCATAAATCTTTGGCATAACGTAAGGATTTTTGGGGGATTTTTTTGAAATAAACTCGAAATCTGCCTCTTCTTGTAACCATTCTTGAATCGCATTTGTGGTGTTGTGATGTCGAACGAAATGGAGTGTTTCTTCTGAGACTATCATTTTTGCTACTACTACAAAAGAAGTGATTTAATTTTTCGGCTACAGAAATTACATCCAAGACAAGTCAAGTTAATGAGAATCATGCGAACAACGTTTAAATTTGATAGCACATGGTATTAGATTTTTGTTTGTTTTGTTTGTTCATTCTATCTTATATCGCCAGTCGGTTAAGACCGAAATGTATAATTATTTTTGATAATTTCTTACCTAAAACTCTCTTGAGTCCTCAAAATAACAGGAAAACCAATTTTATCGATATTTTTTTCACTGCCTAAAAATTGAATTAAAACATCTTTTTCGTTATGGAACATTTTTTCATTATTTTGTACTATGGGGAAGACAATACAGCATTATTTTATTAGACAAAAATAACAGATAAGATAACCATAAGGTTAAACAAAATTAGAATAATAAATCAGGTGTTCTGACTTAGTAATTCTATTTACTGAAACAATTTATTTATAGAATTTTTATAATTTCCAGTTGAACGAAACTTGAAAATGTTGGGTATATTAATATTTAATTTAGGTACATTTTTACACTTCATCATCATCCATTTTCTGGCTAACAATAGCCGTATCCTGCTCCTCCTCGGGATTTTCTGCAACATTTTCGTTAGCTTTTGTGCGATTAGAATCCCTAGATAGTTGAATAGAGACCAAGTTTTCCACCAATTTTGATACCTAAAAAAAATACTTGAAATGAGGAATTCACATATTGCTTCTGTTGAAATATTCTATCTATTCAACAATGATCATTTAAATTTAAATGGGTTAACCGTCTTCATAGGTATATCTATAAACTTTATTAGCTGAAGGTTCGAGAAAATCTATACGACTGTATTCCTTTTTAATTATAAAATCTATTATCTTTATTATTGTAGACCAGTGTGACAATTCTATAGTGTGACATATTATGTCAAATTAGTATAGACATATTTTTCTTTTTCTATAATTTCAAAGCTCACCTGTAAAAGATAATAAATAATAAAGGGTACAATCGCTAGTACTGTTCGCGGAAAGTCTAGAAAACCGGAATAATGGCGGAAGGTGCCAAATATAACGTCGAAAAGTTAAACGGACAGAATTACGAGTCATGGAACTATCTGGTGAAAATGTTACTAATAAACGCTGATTTATGAGAGGTACTATCGAATGCAGTACCGGCTACCTGGAAGAAGTAGAATGACAAAGCCTTATCAACTACAGCCCTACTTGTTGACGTTAGTCCATTGGTGCATATCAGAAATAAGCAATATGCGCGTGAAGCGTCGGACGCACTAAAGGAGTATCATCAAAAATCAAGTATATGGGGATATGGAAGCAAAGCGGTAGTGAATGAGCTCGATTGGATTCAAATTTACTTTCAGTGAAAAAACTAACAAGTGCGGGCTATAGCGAGTGCAAGGCCGGCGCCCGACCTGTACAAGTTATCAACCGTGCAGCAATCATTAAGCGTCGTTAATGAACACTCCAACGACTGTCAGCAAACATGGCGTAGAAGATTTGACATATGGAAGCAATCAAGCACCTGATAGAAAGAAAAATGGCATCCGGGATTATTATTAGGGACTGTAAAATCAGGGAAACTTGAAATTATTTGTAAGAGTTTCCCGAAAATTTCTCAAAATAATACATTCGATATACTTGACCTAATACATACGGATGTTTATGGACCCATGAAGACTGTTACTCCAGGAGGTAAGCGTTACATTCTTACTTTAATTGACGATTTATTAAGGTATTCAACTGTATATTTGATGAACCATAAAAATGAAACTTAAAAATATAAAGAGTCTATTGAGTTAATGAATAATCAGACAGGCAGGGTTCCGAAGGCTATTAGGTCGGATAAGGGTGGCGAGTACGTAAATAATGCTTCAAGAGAATATTTGGAGGTTAGGGGCATACAAATTCAGTACACCGTACACCAGCGAAATGGGGTTGCTGAGAGAAATAAATATAGTTTAAAAAAACTAAAAAACACGCTTTTATAGTAAATTGAACTAAAAAGTGAAAAATAATTTTTAATATAAACAGAAAATATTAATGAACAAAAAATATTAGAATTATTGTGAAAAAAGCGTGGGGTGATTTGTTCCACATTTCTCGTACAATGAGCACCTGATCCGGATTCTGGAAAAAGATCCCCAGGTCTTTTGGGACCTTTGGCAGTTGGTTTTTTTTACTTATGAAGGTTCAGATACGAAACAATATCATGGCAGCGATCAAAGCTATCAACCAAGCGAAGAAGAACCTGGCATGTATGACGTGTGTGTCCGTAGTAGATCAAATAGAGTAAATAAAGGAGTTCCATCCGAGCGCTACATAGCAAAGTTAGTTCAACTACAGGAAACAGAGCCCAAAAACTTTAAGGAAGCTCTTGCTAGCAAAAATAGTGGAAGATGGATGAGAGCTTAGGAGAATTTAAATCAATAAAGGTTAAAGAAACATGGGACTTAGTACATGCGCCGAAGGGAAAGAACATAGTATCATGTAAATGGGTCTTCAAGCTAAAGACAGGTGAAGATAAAACTTCAAAGAAGTATAAGGCACGACTGGTAGCGAGAGGTTTTTGTGACATGGAGTACTTGAGTCGGCAACGCCGCTCAAAAGTCGGAATAGCGGCCCTTGGCGCAGGGACCAGAAGTTAATATCAGGTAAGCGTACCACATGGTGACAGCGGCTATTTTTTTCGTGCTTCGAGCGAAAATTACTGGTAAAAATAGTACATTTTCATTCTATCTATCTATTCTATCTATCGACTCTAGCCACTTTAGTGAAGTGCTCATATTGAGTATAGTGCGGATTTTTAGTATGAAAACGGGGAAGACCTTGGCGGCCTGCAAAACGCAGAACCCAGCCAGGTGTTTGTGTTTCAGGTGAATACGACGGGATGGTAGCTTCGATGTTGCTAGATCCACTATAACATCGGTAGACTGTAAGATATTTTTTTTCTTTTAAAGAAAGTTGACTTTTTGGACTGTTTCGAAAAAACAACGAATTTATGTGGGCAGAGCCGCAACAACGAGCATTTGAAAGCATAAAAAAGCTCCTACGACAGCTCCCATTTTAGCACATTTTACTCCAAGACGTCCAACAAGAGTCATAGCGGACGCCAGTTCATATGGATTGGGAGCAGTCCCGGAACAAATGGAGAAAGATGTATGGAAACCTATCGGCTATCGGCAAGACAATGTCCGACACATAGAGACGATATGCGCAGATAGAGCGAGAAACATTATATTTGGCTTGGGCCTGCAAAAAATTCGCCCAATACCTTCTTGGTCAAACATTTATGCTCCTGACTGACCATAAACCCCTAGCGAAACTTTTAGGAAGCAAACAATTAGCTGGATCTATCAGCTAGAATCAAAGATTCCAAATGAGATTGATGCGATTTTCGTATGATGTACAGTATATTCCTGGCAGAAACATGATAATGCCTGACGTATTATCCAGAGCTCCACTAAAATCCAGTGATCACGAAGCAGATATTTTATTTGTCAACGAACTCATAGAAAAAGTGGAAGATTTTGCAAATTATATTCGTGAATCAATGTCTATCAAGGGCATGAGTATAAAAAGTATCTTGGAATGTCAGAAGAATGATGTCCAAACCAAAAGAATAATAACTTAAATACAAAATGGTTGACCACACATTAAGGATTTACCAACAACAAACATTATCTAGTGGCAGTCGATTATTTCTCAAGATTTATAGAGGTTGCCAACTTAAATTCAGAAACTGCTGTCGATGTCATAACGAAACTGAAACCCATGTTGTGAAGATGGGGAATACCAGAGACCATTAGATCAGATAATGGGCCTTGTTTTTCTAGCCACATTTTCAAACAATTTGCTCAGACATATGGATTCAGTCACATCATATAAGCAGCCCTAGGTATCCTCAACCAAATGGGCAGGCGAAATCCGCTGTGAAAATAGCCAAGAATATAATTCTAAAATGCAAAGACCCAAACTAAGGACTGTTAAAACAGCAAAACTAGAAAGTGGAATTTCACCAGCAGAACTGATCATGGGAAGAAAACCTAGGAATTCAATTCCAGTTAACAAAGACAGATTCATTCCTAAGTGGAAATACATAAACGACTTCAAGGAACTCAGAAGCAACAAAAAAGAAATTCAAACATTGAATTTTAATAAACGACATAGAGCAAGATCAAATTCTACCTAGAAAAATATTGATAAAGTTTGGATACCCGATTTAAAAATGTTTGGGAAAGTAATGGATCTGAACATAGAACATACATT
The DNA here is from genome assembly GCA_917834065.1 of Ceutorhynchus assimilis. Lineage (NCBI taxonomy): Eukaryota > Metazoa > Arthropoda > Insecta > Coleoptera > Curculionidae > Ceutorhynchus > Ceutorhynchus assimilis. Next base: position 25,453,291 of record OU892280.1, on the reverse strand, counting down.
ATCGCCGCAGAAAATAATGTCATCAGGCGAAACAGAAGCCAAGTTATAGAAGTAACCTCAGAAGCGATAATAAGACTAGAACAACGGATGAAACTCGACTAGAGATGTCCAATTGGGAACTCCCCGAAAGTTGCAATGATGAGTCAAGCTCAGAATCAGAGGGTAACGATGGAGGGGATGATATGAACACAGAATACGGTTCAGCCGCATCACAAAGCAGTGGACTAGAACTTGAAGGCAATAGCTCCGAAAGTGACAACGACTCCAACCACTTCATAATATCTGAGCCAGGCTCCGAGGAGAAGATCGAAGTCTATAACTCCACTCCGAGATACACCACCAGATCAGGAAGACTAGTCAAGCCGGCAGGTCGTTGCACCTGCAATAGAATGTGTGGTGAAGATTAGTTAAAACAAAAGTGAGAATGAACATTGTACAGTGTATATAGTGAATTAGTGTGTAGTTTTATCCATAACATTAATATACCCAGTGTAAATGGGACAAACAATGGTTAAAGGCTAGTCGCGTTGAATTCGCCTCGAGTGCAGAGTTAAAGACACTCACTTGATGAAAAGGGAGGATGTGGCATAGAGTACTTGAGCTGGCAACGCCGCTCGAGAGTCGGGATAGCAGCCCTCGGCGCAGGGCCCAACAGTTGATATCAGGTGAGCCTACCACAGGCTGCTACAGTTTTAGCTAAAAATTTAGGGTTGATTATACGAGAAAGTATTCACGCCTGTAATGCGGCAAGCAACGTTCCGAATATTGTTAACACAGGTATGGAGTCAAGATCTTGTAATAAGATATTTAGATGCAAAAACAGCTTTCTTAAATTGAGAATTGACCGAAGAAATTTATATTGTGCAACCTGAAGGATTTGAAGAAGGAGACAAAAGTTATGTTTGCAAATTAGATAAGGGTTTGTACGAATTGAAACAATCTGCCAGGATCTAGAACCAGAAACTTGAAAATATTGACAAATAATGGATTGCGTGAAAGTAATATTGATGCATGTTGTATATTAAGATTATTGATGAACAAAGGGTTTACATTATAATATACGTAGGTCGCAGCAAAAGATATTCAAGAAATTGACTCATTTGAAGAAAACCTTAAACACCATTTTGAGATAATAAGTTTGGGGCTATTGAAAAATTATTTAGGAATAAATATTGTAAGGAACGATCAAGGGATATATAGTTTAAATCAAGCAGATTATATAGACAAACTATTAAACAAGTTTCGGATGAAGGATTCAAAAATATTAAATATGTCATTGGATATTAGGTATTATAACCTAGACCGGCTGAAGCCTATGAAAAATAGTGATATATACCAACAATTGATCGGTGGATTGCTATACATCGCAGTGAATACGAGAAGATATATTGGCTAGTGTAACCATATCAAGTCAACACAATAATGATTCAGAAGAAGTTAATGGGAATGAAGCTAAGAGAGTGTTGAGATACGTGAAGGAAACAAAATATAAAAGACTCGTATTAGGAGAACGCAGTTCAGATAGTGTATTATATAGGTATGCACACGCTGATTGGACGGAAGATAAAGTGAATAGAAAATCAAATAGCGGGTACATATTCCTAATTCAGATAGGGTGCACCTATAAATTGGGGATGCAGAAAGCACAGTTGTGTGTCACTGTCGTCGACTGAAGCTGAGTACATAGCACTGGCCGAAGGTTGTCAAGAAGCAATTTGGCTAAAGCAGGTTATAAATCAGTTTATGGATTTGGAATCGAAAAAAGTTATCTATGAAGACAACCAAAGCTGTCTAAAGCAACTAGAAAACCATAAATTCAGTAACCGAACAAAGCATATTAATTAACTATCACTTTGTGGAGGAGTTGTGTGAAAGGCGGGTTTTCGATTTTCAATATTGTCCGACTTAGGACATGATAGCTGATATGTTAATCAAGCCGCTAAATAAAATAATGTTGGAATATTTAAGTGCCAAGTGTGGCTTGTCTGACTGATTGGAAAATAATTATAGTTGAGAGGGGGTGTTGAAATATTCTATCTATTCAACAATATTCATTTGAATTTAAATGGATTAACAGTCTTCATGGGTATCTATAAACTTTATTAGCTGAAGGTTCGAGAAAATCTATATAACTGTGTTCCTTTTTATTTATAATATATTTATTGCTTTTATTATTGTACACCAGTTTTTAGTCGGTGTGACAATAATTCTATAGTGTGACATATTATGTCAAATTACTATAGACATTGTACGAGCTAATCAGTGGACTGTATTTTTAAAAGTTATCAAAGATCGATAAATGGCAAAACCAATAAAGGACTTACCCCGAAACTGCGTGGGTTTAGGCACTAAAATAATTGGTTCTGGTTTGATTGCCGGCAAAAATCGTTCTCTCTTTTCGGACAGCGACAGCACATATTTTCGGCTACTATATCTCTCTGTCCTTATTTAATCAAGAGCGCACTCTTGCTCTCTTTTACGGTACCGCGCGAAGAGTCCATGGAAATGCCATTCTCACGCGCAATTAATAATTGAAATTTACTCTTCAAATTTAAGACATATATACAAGTTGCGTTTAGATTATCCAAATTACAATACGATAAAAACAGACATGTTTTCTCTTTGTATTAATTTCAATTTCATATTCCGGTTTATTAAATTGTTTTATACTTCAAATTGTATCTTATATTATCTCCAATTCGAACAGCTTTATCTAAATTATTACCTCAGTAGAAACATTCTGTCCTTCCTCAGCCAATGATTTAAATTTGTGAACACACTCCTCAGCTTCCTCATAGAGACTGCTCAATTCTAATAGTAAAGCAGCATTTGCCATCAAAGTAGCGTCCGAAGGCATTAGAGCGCACGCTTGTTTTAGTGCTCTTAGAGCATTTTCGGTGTCTCTGAGTTCAAAGAGAGTATCTAGAAAAAAACACGAAAAGTCAAAGACACAGATTAGGTTTAATCTTACTTTATTCTTGACATTAGGATACGCACAAGTTTCTGCAATTAAGGTCGGTGTCGGAGAATTTAAGTTAATCCCTGGGTGGGCTTTCGTAATGCGAATAATTCATTAAGAGAAACTAATGTAGCACGCGGCAATTTGCTTTATTGCCTTAAGGTCACTTTACTTGAATGACTTAACTTTTTTTTCGTGTTGGCTCAAATTAGGTCTTTAGTTTGTCTTTGAAAAAGAAATTAGACACAGATATTTTGCAGGCCCGAAACCAAATCATATCGTCAATAGATTTTACCCCCTATGGCCCCAAATGTAAGGAAACGAACGTAAATCTAAAATTGCTTTTGATTGTTTGAAACTGTAATGAGTTTTTTATCCTCGTAACTCGTATTTTACAACCGTCTACATGGAGAAATATATTGGATAAAATGTGAAATTATAGCTCTACCAACAACGAAAAAAAAGTGCTATGATCAAGAATTTTTCTTCCCAAAATAAAAAAGGGTTAAAAAATAAGGGGCGTGAGGGATTGAAGGAATAAAGAGAGAATATGCATTATTCAATTTTTTCAATCTAGATATTCCCTAAATGATTGAGTTTAAGATAATCTCTAGACGTATAAAAACAAATATAAATTTGGATTATCAAAAGCTGCGAATTACAATATCCGGATGTTGCATTTAATCCTCTTAAATCATTATTTATGGCTCGAAATCTTTCCGGATTCCTCGAATGCCAGGCAAACACGATTTGACTCAACTACTTACATCCAAGTAATCCGAAACATTCTCCGAAATCGGGACGTAAATTAACGGCAGCACAAGCAAAATTGAAACCCGAAGCTGGTTGATTGGTTGCCAGATGTACCAGGGCGAGGTTGAAGAGAATTTTCCAGTTCAATGGCGATATCCATAGACCTCTTTTTAAACAGCTTATTGCCTTAAATGAACCAATTACTTTCTGCTTATTCTCTTCAATTCAAAACACTTACCGCAATAAATTTTTGCTTTGAATAAAAGCACATTCCGATATTATTCCACAAAGCAACCGATTCGGGCTCGTAAAGGACCGCTATTTTGTATTTACTCAAAGCCACTTCGTATTCTTCATGTTTCTAAAAATTCATATTTTGAGCGTAGTGGGATATTGATGAAAAATTTATGAGAGCTAAATGGGAAAGAGTGAACTTTTTTTTAGAACTCATGGAGTTATTTGTAAACCTCTATTGTTAACCCGGAAACTAATACTTTAAGCACAATGGTTTGACAGGGAAATACAAAATTTTATTTGTAAAAAGTTCAAAATTGGAAGTATCCGCACATTCAATTTCCAATTTGTAACTTTCTAATAAGTACCTTAGTTTAAGTAGTCTTACGGCAGGAGCTCATCTTTGAAAGGATTACGACACACCTTTATTTGTAGGTAATTGTGTCAAAGGATAAAGTTTCATAAGCTTGGTTATTTCTATTTGTTTCCCGAATAAAAGTGATAAAAATGTCTTCCTTAATAATAGAATTAAAAACTAAATAAAATTAATGTTATGACAATATTGAATTCTTGGCCTTGCCCCTTTTATTACATTTCTTGGACTGTAACTTTATTATGCTTGAGTATATTGAATTTGTAAAAGGAATATCAAAAGTTTCGTAAAAGACAAATATTTGAAATAAAGTCTCTGTCCATATTTTTCACACGTCTAGTAAAATATAATTTTACTTTCTTAGATATTTTTGGAATATAAAGTAGGATAATTTTTATACATTTCTCACAGACGCGGGCGACAAAATAACTCTAGACCGTATTAACTTTTTACGATCTTGAAGGGTACAAAAATTTATATTCATAAAACATTATAAATATTTCAAAAGCTTGTAAATAAAACATATTCAGCTTCATTTTTTTGTTTCTGCAAATTACTTACATGCGTAATACAGCCAATTCCTAATAATGCTCTGGCACAAGTCTGATCCAATGCTAAAGCCTGACTGAGCCTTTCGAAAGCGTGCTGAGGTTGACAAGTTTTCAAAAATAATAATCCAGATTCTGTTAGGAGTTTGACACTATCTGGACAAGACCTAGAAAAATTTGAATCTATATTTTTTTTAAAAATTCTTTTAGTTATTAGGATTTCAGTTTTGAATTGAGCCAATCGGAAGATATCAATATTGTAAGTTTTATATTTTAAAATTTATATTTATGGCGAAAATAATCTGTTTCACTTGTTTTTTTGCCACGAGGGAAAAAGTAAACGCATGTAATTCAAACCTAACTATAATCCAAAAAAAAAATGGGAAACTATCCAATCAATCTAACCAATCCAATCAAGAGCCAGAGGAATACTTGATCAAAAGTTGAATTTTCAGAACTTGACTTTTGCATATTCTTGATCTTTAATTAGACTATTTTATGTCCATAATTGAAACAAAATAAACCCTTCTAAGAGCCAAGAATAATGAAAACTTGATTGATCAAAATTTTACTTTTGTGCTCCTGGTTGGGTGTCTGTAGGTACAATAAATTTGTGCTTATAAAAGCCTCTCGCAGGAAAGTTTTGGGGTAATTTTGATTTTCCCCATAATTTATGTTTTTTGGGGTGCTGAATTCGGGAATCTGAGGTTTGCTAATAAAATTTCGTGACGCAACATTGAAAAAAATGGAAAACATTGTAGTTTTGGCAGTCTTTTCCGTATAACTCGAAAACTATCAATTTTTTGGAGAAAACACCTTTATTAAAAATGAAAGTAAATAAAATTTTCTATGAATCACATCAATTAATTTTTTTTGTAAGATAAAGCGTTTGGGCTCAAGCGCTAGGTGAAAATAGTCGTATTTTATTTGTCTCTTGTAACGCTCTTTTATCGAAACAAAAGAATGCTCATGCTAGTGCTTGACTATGCTCAGTGGTTGTTTAGCTTGGGGTGGTCCTTGGTGTTGGTATAGTAGAGAGAGGGTGCCACTAGTTTGTATAAATTATTTTGATTATAAAAGAATAGCCAAACTAGACACTATTCGAATAATTAGCTGTTATTTAAAAAGATAAATTCAAAAATTTGAAAACGAAAAATAAATCCAATACCTATCTGACATTTAACCCCTGCAATAAAAACACAAGTTTTGAAATTCTAAGAACAATAATTTATTAACCAGATATCGAACTTGTTGTTCAATAACAATTTGTTGACAGGATGGCAAACTTGTTGTTCAATTGCTCAAAGGAGAATATTGTTTAGTATCCAATTTTCCTAAAAAAATTAAGTAGCTTTCCAATAGCAAAACTTAATTTAAATCGGTATATAAAAACATTGAAATTTAAAAACAATTAATTAGATACCTACGATGAAAATTACCTAAGTAAAAATGTTGAAGTCGAAGTACAATTAACCCTTAATTTTTTTGACTCAAAGTCAATCAAATCAATAAAAAACAAATCAATAAATGCGGAAAGATAATAAATAATCCCTAGAGAGTTATAAATGCCAAAGACAGGCTATATGAAATCAAGGATATCGGGGAGAGCTCTACCGTCTTACCTGTAATTGAAATTCAAAATATGTAAACATAAAACTTAACTTTGACTACCTAAAGATATCACATTGGTTTCCCTTGTAAAACTACCACCTTATTGATTTGAAATTAAAAGTTAGATTAACCTTCAAAAGGTTAATGAATCCACAATATTATATCGATTAGTACTCGATATAAAGGAAATAAATTTATAATATTCACAATAATGCATAATTATTAGATACTTAATGAATAATGATAAGAAAATGATAATTAAAGTTAATATTTGACTCTGATAATAAATAATTAATTAACTTAATAATTAATTTTAAACCGTAGTTAGCTATTCTAGCTAAGAACTACTATACGGTAAACAATTAAGTCGAATTAAATTTACAAAGATATTAATTAGCTAATGAAGCTAATCGAAAGAGGGCGATAAAGAAAAAGGTAAAAAAAAGTTACGGTAATTAAGATTTATAAAGATATTAATCAGCTAATAAAGCTAATCGATAGGGGGCGATAAAGAAAAGGTAAAAATAAGATACGATAATTAAGATGGCACGTGTAAGACACCCATAGGTAAGTAATTATATAAGCCTGGACGGAATCCTTGTAAAATCTCGGAAGTTTTCACAAATTTGAGCTCTGGAGGTATCAAACTGGCTGGAGACAACCAAATAATGGTTGGGGATCAAGTTCTTACAGGACACCAACATTCCTTGAAAAGGGACCCCAGATTAACTCTGAGATGCAGGACAGCATGGTCTCAAATTTGTCAATTTGCACTTGGATAAGTGCAGTTACGGATTTTTCGTCATGCCCAAAGTGCCTGAACGGCCGATAGTAACCTCACTTTCCAAAATCTTCACAAAAATCAACAATCGGTTGATTTTCCAGGAAACTTTCCAGTAGACACGATCAAGCACTCTTCTGGCTAGTCAATACAAAATTATGGGCTCGATGGTTAGAAAAAAAGACAAAATTTTAAGATTTGTAAGATCAAAAATCTGGACGACCGTTTCGGTCCCAAAAAAAAAGAGAAAAGGCCTCGTCAAAAGTACCCAAATTGGTTCTGTCTTTTCTTTTCTTCGTCTGTCAAGCTTGTCGAAATTATAAAAATCACAGCGCTACAGGTTTCTTGGAAATAACAGAATTCTCGATTCAATGATATTAGGTTAGGAAAACTAGTCAGAAGAATCATAGTTGTCGCTAGGTGTACGAAGTAGTACTTTTAAATGAGTCCAAAATAAAAATAATTAACAATAAATAATATATTGTTGTAACATTTCAAATGTTACACTGCCCCCTTTCGAAAAAAAAAATAAAAAATATAAGTATACAATGTGTCCAAGATAAGAAGGACCAGTATGGAGATCTCGGAAACAGTGAAAGATACGCCGACGTTGTTTAAATTAGGAAGAAGTTGGGCAATTTTGTGCTCATATACCGCTCAGATATTTCAAAAATTCCTAGTGATACTGGAGATATCCGGGAAAACCCGAAATTCTACCGAAATGATTTTATTTTTTCCTGGCCTTATTTGAAGAGATATTTGGAAATAAATGGTACTTCTTCATTGCCGACGTTTCGTCTTTGGGCGACCATATCATCAGATCCCCATACTGGCCCTCCTTATCTTGGACACATTGTATATTTTTTTTACAAGTAATACAAATACCGACAATAAAAACAAGGAAGAGAAAGAAATTATAAAAGGAAAAAATAAATTGTAGAATTATATGGTGAATTTCTATCAAGAATTTCTTTAGCCTGATAACTAACGTGTATCACCCGTCTTTATAGAAGAAGTCATAATTGATAGGCCATTTCAGAAAAAAGGTCACAATTGGGAAAAAGCTCGAATTGGTAAGTCAGAAATTAGGTGAGGGTTTGCTAAAGAACTTGACATGAATACCACCACAAATTATAAACAAAAGAAATGATGATATAAAAAAAAAGGAAGGAAACCATGAAGGATAGACTGTCTATTTTGCTTTGCTGACCTGTGAACTAAAACTGAAGGAAAAGTTAGACGGGACGGTACAGAAAAAGGAAACTGTATGGGAAAGACCCACACAGTGAAAAGATTGAAACGCCAATTTATACCTTAAGTATTTTGTTCTGGGCGGAGTTCCCGGAGAGGAAATAAGAGAGACCTTCCATTCCTTGCATACGACGGGGATCAGCCGCCATATACAAGTTATCTGTAAAAAGGCCCAATCAAGAGTGGATAGAAAAAGAAATAAGTGTGCGGACGAACACACCTAGATATGAGATTATCCCAATTACCCGTTATTCTCAAAGAACCACCCAACTCTAACTCCTGCTACCAAGCCTGTGTCAATAAGGTGGTACACAGCAGCCTGTCCAATTGATTTCCCCCAACGGACAAGAAAAATCACTTGAACAGAAGTTGAGGCAGCTCATATAAGAGAACATTCAGGATAACCCCATAACGGAGCGGGCGCGCGGTAAATCAATAAATCGTGTTTGTTTTGTATTTCTCTTAGTTAAGGAAATTTCCTTACTAAAGAAATAGCACTCACTCCTTTCACTCTCTCAATCATCCTTTACACAAGAGGCAGCAATAGCAAAAAGGCAGTCCACACAACATGGTCAGGGAGGAAAATGGAAAAATAAAAGGAAAGAAAGGTAGATAAAAACAATTACAGTGAGCCAGAAGTCTGACTCTACACTGCAACAAGACGAGACGGCAATTATTATTTGTAGGAAACAAATCAAATCGGTAAAAAACTACGTACCCTTGTAACACTACAAGATACGATACAAAAAGTAATTATACACACATCAAAATAGTCTAGGGAACAAGATACAACTGAATACATTTATAAATTGAACAAAATATACTTTTAAAAGATTTTTAAATTTTATTAAAGCCTGCTGGAAAAGCCGATATGATAAATTTTACAAGATTTGTTCAACAAATACCCATATGGTATCTTTTTAATAGTTATTTATACACCAAGTGAGTTAAATGAATGTTTATTCATGAGAAAAAAGTTTAACCCACGAGCCCTAGCGAGTGGGTTAATTTTCTTCGAATGAATAAACATTTCAACTCACGTGATGTATACAAAATTTTATCCCATTTTGTGGAAATTTAAAAAATAAAGTACAAGGAAAAATGCCGAGAGTGAGTTAAAAATATTTTAAATCACTGAGGTGTCAGCGTGACTTAAAATGCCGAGAGTGACTTAAAAAATCTTTAAATCACTGAGGTGATAAACGTCTACTTACCTTTATTGTTATGCGTTCAATAATGTCATTTTTAAACGTCAAAATGGGATAAAAAAAGTTATTCTGTCTAAAAATTAAAAGACGAATATTTCTTGTTCCCTAGACTTTTTTGATGAGTGTAATTACCATCCGGTAAAATCAGCGGAACGGTAAAATTTATTTTTAACAGATAAAAACAGAGACAAATCAAAATTAGAGCCAAGGTAAGGTTCCAGGTCCTTAACGTGCCAGTTACCCACATTCTTCCCAGTAGAATCCATTAGAGATATTCGCTTTTTAACGGTATATAAGATAAATTTAGGAGCAAGCTTTGCGGAAAACTTCTCAGAAGTATCTTACTCTCTGTACTTTTTTGAATGAGGACCTTGGAACGTTGTCTCAGGTGGCAAAGAACCATCAACTACAAATTAATCCCTCTAAATCAGTTGCACTTCTTTTTTGTAGCGAGGTGCATCGGGCTGGTATTGTTGGTGACATGTCATTGAAAATTGATGGTACAAATCTGCCCTTCCAGAATTATTCTAAAAACCTAGGTCTGATAATGGATAATAAACTAAAATTTACTGAACACGTTACAAGCAAGATTAGTTTAGGGTACTGCAACTTGAAATTGCTTTATTCGCATCGAAAATATTTACATCAAGATGCCAAAAGAATGCTGTGCGATGCGATGGTCTTATCACCGTTAAATTATTGTGATGTTATATATGGTCCTTGCTTAACTACTTACGATTCTAGGCGCATCCAGAAATTGCAAAACTGTTGTCTAAGGCTAATTTACGGAATACGCAGAAGAGAACGAATCACGTATAGACTGCAGGATGCAGGTTGGCTGAATATGTATAGTCGAAGAGTGATGCATTCCGCAATATTTTTTTATAAAATTCTTAAAAAAAAGTCTCCTAGGTATCTTGTAGGAAAAGTGCGATATCGTAATCAAATCCATAACCGCAACCTTAGATGTAGCCATATTTTAACGATACCACGCCATAACAAAGAATTTTTCAAAAAGTCTTTTGCATACAATATTGCTAACATAATAAACAAATTTCAAATAGTGGATTTTTCCACTTCGATCGCATTTCTTAAAAAACGAATTAAAACTAAATTATTTCAATCGCAGCTCGTACGAATATAGTGTTTTGATATTAAATTTGTTGACTTGTTCGGTATACGTATGTGTGTACGATACTTTTTTTTCAGTATTATTTTTATTAATAGTGAATTGATTTTATTTATTTATTTTTTTTCATTCCTGCAAATGTGTGCTTTACCTCTCTTTACCCCTCTCTCTCCGTCCCTTGCCTACACTCCTTGTCGATTTATTTTCGCTTAGTTTTATTTTCTAGTTGATAATAATAATCTCTGTACTCTGGTTAATTTTTCTTTTATTCTGTTTTAATTTGTTGCTATTATATTTGAGGCCTCAACAGCATTTGTGAGATCATGCGTGACCTCGCAAAATAGGCTGAAATATGGGCCGTTTAACTCATCTAGTCGTGTAAGTAAGCTGATGTAAAATGTTATTTGTATTTACTTTTTGAGTTAATAAACGTCTTATTATTATTATTATTATTATTATTATTATTATCTGAGAGAACTTTATTACGTTTCCAGACTTTATCCCCAACGTTAAATACAGCATCTCGTCTCCTGAGATTATAGGTATCTGCATTTCGTTGATACGCAGCATGTGATCTCTTCCGAACTTCAGAAAAAATTACAGGTAAATTTTTAATGTCCTTGGCATAAGTGTCAGGATCGCCAGGAGAAATTTCAATGTCTTCAGAAGAAGGAACGTCACCGTACTAACGTCCAGAAAGAGGAACATGACGCGCAAAATTTAAAAATGCAGTGGTATAGCCGGTAACTTCATGTTTGGCGGTATTTAAGGCGTGTTGAAGCTTTGGGAACTCCTTGTCCCAGTGTTGATGAATGGTCCTTAACATAACAACGGATCGCAGTACCTATAGTTCGATTCGAACGCTCAACAAAATTAACCTGAGGGGAATAAAAAGCTGTATACCAAACTTTCTGAACTTGGTAAGTAAATCCTTAAACACGTTAGCAACGAGATTAGAACCATTATCACAGATAATGAACTGAGGAAGTCCAAACTTCAGAAATACTTCATTCTCGATACATTTAACGATACAGTTTGCGGTAGCTACGCGCAGGGGATGCAAAAGACAATATTTCGTGAGCCAATCACAGATTACAAGGAGGTAACAATTGTTTTTGGACGATCTAGGAAATGGTCCCATTAAATCTACGGCTATAGTTTGCCAAGGAAATTGCACGGATTTTTCACCACCCATTAAACCAAGGGGGGAAGATTAGAAGCTTTCTGGCTACTACAGATATGGCAAGTTCGAACATAAGATAAGATATGCTTGCTCATTCTAGGCCAATAGTAATTTTCTTGAACTCTGGCTAGAGTTTTGAAGAAACCTGAGTGGGCGGCAGTGGGGGGATTGTGACAATCGTCGATGATTTGTTTTTGAAGATAATTGGGAACCAGGATTTTCCACTCTTAAGTATTTGATTTTACAGGAGCATAAGATAAGACTAGCTTATAAACAGCATCATTTTCCACCTTAAAATGGAGGTAACTCTCGGGAAGCTGAAGAATTTTTTGTTTTAAAGAAATATACCAGTTGTCAAGCTTTTCAGGAATAATATCGATTAAGGAAATCTCTGGAAAATATTCCGGAATACGAGATAAGGCATCTCGAACAATATTGTTGGTACCTTTGCGGTGAACCAAGTCAAAAGTATGGGTTCGGAGCTTCATAGCCCAACGAGCAAGTTTACCGGTAGGGTTTTTAAGATTATTTAACCACAATAAAGCCAGTAACAACTGTGAATTTTACACCTTCAATATAGCCTCGGAAACGATCTATATTGAATAATAGAGCCACACATTCTTTTTGGGTAGCACTGAGTTTTCTCTCAGTCTTAGTCAAAGACCTACTAGCATAAGCTATAACCTTCTCAACTCCACCAATAACTTGAGTGAGTACTCCTCCGAGTCCGACGTCACTGGCATCACTTTGGATGGTGAAAGGTAATGAAAAATCAGGCTGGCTCAAGACAGGGGTAGAAACAAGGGCCTGCTTGATTTGAAGGAAAGCCTTCTCGGCTTCGGTAGTCCACTTAATGGCTTCATTCTTTTTCTTTCCCTTCAAGAGATCATGAATGGGAGATATTACGGAAGAATAATTCTCCAAGAATCTTCGATACCAACCAAACCAACCAGAAAATCTTTTAATTTGGGTCGTATTTGCGGGCCTGGGATAATTAATCATGGCGAATATCTTCTCTGGGTCTGTTCTCAATCCATCTGATCCGACAATATAACCCAGGAATTTAAGTGACGCTTTGAAAAATTCACATTTGTTGACATTAATGGTAATATTCGCATCTTGCAAGATTTTCTTGACCTCAGAGAGTGATTTGACGTGTTCGTCAAATGTTGAAGAAATTATGACAATATCATCCAGATAACAAAATATATTTGGCTCGAAACGAGGAACAAATAAACTGTCTATCAGTCGCTGTTGAATTTGAGCACTGTTACACAAGCTGAAAGGAACGAACGTAAATTGGAAAAGTCCACGACCCATTATAGAAAAGAGGAGGAATGAAAGTTGTGTATTTTCGTGCAAAATATTTAATTTTTCAAAATCAGTGCAGAGCGCTTTCGGCCTTAGGCCATCATCAGTGCTACCTGGAAGTAAAAGGGAGACCTTAACTTTATAAAATAATGCTAAAAAAGGAAAGATTGAGAATGGGGTCCAGCCTACTTACTTCGTCAGGTAATCAGTGCAGAAAATTCAATAAAATCGGGACGACACATTGGACAAGTACGTACGTAACAACAACACTTTAAAATTAGAATCTTATATCACATTTTTTATATAAAGGAACTGAGCTGTAAAAATTCTCTCACAATACTGGCTTTAGGGTCCAATCTGCTGAACTTTAAAAAATTTGGTCAGTTGTGCCTTACTTCATCGTAGTCTCTGAAAGTATAATCTTGTGTTAAATCCCAAATTTAGGATTTTTAGAATTTTAATTTAAAACGTGTCGTTCGGAAACCAGAACCCATCGAATGAAGATGACTTTCAAATTTTTAAATTGACATGAAGAATATCAAAGACAGTTGACACCTCGAGACAGACAAACGTCCAAAGCGAACCCAGGTTAGGTTGTAAATCAAATGGAATAAGACGGAAGAAAAGAAGAGACATTGAGGGAAAACAACATGGCCGTCGAGTCCACACAACGATGGTCAGGAGGAACAATTTAGAGGCGTCTATGCAAGGGGATGTATGATCTATTCAGATTTACCTGAGTGTTAAGACATAGCTCATTGTTGCGCAACTCTTTACTGATCTCAATATCTTCCATGAAATCTAAACGATTGAAATTTTTAGAAGAAATGTTGTGTAGTATTTTTGTACACAACATTTCTTCTAAAAATTTCAATCGTTTAGATTTCATGGAAGATATTGAGATCAGTAAAGAGTTGCGCAACAATGAACTATGTCTTAACACTCAGGTAAATCTGAATAGATCATACATCCCCTTGCATAGACGCCTCTAAATTGTTCCTCCTGACCATCGTTGTGTGGACTCGACGGCCATGTTGTTTTCCCTCAATGTCTCTTCTTTTCTTCCGTCTTATTCCATTTGATTTACAACCTAACCTGGGTTCGCTTTGGACGTTTGTCTGTCTCGAGGTGTCAACTGTCTTTGATATTCTTCATGTCAATTTAAAAATTTGAAAGTCATCTTCATTCGATGGGTTCTGGTTTCCGAACGACACGTTTTAAATTAAAATTCTAAAAATCCTAAATTTGGAATTTAACACAAGATTATACTTTCAGAGACTACGATGAAGTAAGGCACAACTGACCAAATTTTTTAAAGTTCAGCAGATTGGACCCTAAAGCCAGTATTGTGAGAGAATTTTTACAGCTCAGTTCCTTTATATAAAAAATGTGATATAAGATTCTAATTTTAAAGTGTTGTTGTTACGTACGTACTTGTCCAATGTGTCGTCCCGATTTTATTGAATTTTCTGCACTGATTACCTGACGAAGTAAGTAGGCTGGACCCCATTCTCAATCTTTCCTTTTTTAGCATTATTTTATAAAGTTAAGGTCTCCCTTTTACTTCCAGGTAGCACTGATGATGGCCTAAGGCCGAAAGCGCTCTGCACTGATTTTGAAAAATTAAATATTTTGCACGAAAATACACAACTTTCATTCCTCCTCATTTCCAAGCGTGCACACAGCCTTCAACCTTTCATTATAGAAAAAGCAGTTTTCTCACGAGAATCCTGGTCAAGAGGGATTTGCCAGAAAGCTTTACGAAGATCCACCGAAGATTCCGAAGAAATATAATTAGCACCACGAAGCATGCTGAGAATTCGTTCGATATTAGGCAAGGGATAACTGTCATGTTTGGTTTGCTCATTTAGAAATCTTCCATCAGAACAAAACCTCATTTCATCATTGGATTTTTTTACCAGAAAGACAGGCGAGGAATAAGGACTTTGCGAAGGTTCTACAACAACTAATTTTATCATTTCATCGAGTTCTTGATTTAAAATCTTCAGCATATAAGGAGACATTGGGTATTGCTTCCTTTTAAAAGGTTTAGCGTCGCCAGTATCAATATGCATTGATATTTTGTTGGTCCTGCCGATGGAAGTATCACTGGAAATTTCTCGGAAAGAATCGATTACTGACTGAGCAAGAACACGTTGGTGATCTTGTAAATCATCGAAAGTAAAAAGTGAGTTGATATCGGAATTAAAATTAAATTCTAAATCAGAATTGTTTTGAGCAAACCAGGATCCGGATTCCGAACCCACAATTCGATAGTATCGTCCATATAAATTACATGGACGATACTATCGAATCGTGGGTTCGGGATCTGGGCCCAGTATTCTTATTGAAATCCACTACCAGTGAAAATTGTCTAGCAAAATCACTACCAAAAATGAAACTGTGCACTAGGGAAGGAACTACCAAAGCTTTCAAAACCTGGCAGGTATCGTTAATGTATACCGGTCTGGCAAGTGAACATTTTACATGCGAATTTTAATGCAATAGAATGAAATGTATAGGACAAGTCTAAGGTTGAATAAAGTACGAAAACGATTTCCCCTGTTCCACCTCCAGCGTTCTTAGAGCTGCATGCCGGAGGTGGAACAGGAGAAATCGTTTTCGTTCTCTATCTAACTCTAGACTTCTATAAATTTCATTCTATTGCATTAAAATTGGCCTGTAAGATGCTCACTTGCCAGACCTGTATAGGTAAGTCAATTACACCTTTGACTTTCTGTTGTGCTCCATTGGCAACGGCAATGTTTAACTGGCGAAGAGTTAACGGTAATGTTTAGTCCGACAACTTCGGAGTCGAAAATGTGAACCTTAATGTAAGGCCGGTTATCGAGAGTTTGAGGGACAAAGACGGGAGCCAGTTCTATATCCTACAAATAAAAAAAATTCCCATATGTAGCGAACATTATGGGGGACACTGTATATGAAGTAAATATGACTTCACTTTTGCACCAAAACCGATCTTAAACGACATAGAACAACGTGACGAAATGAGGACTGAGAATCGTCATAAACCAATTCAAGACAAGTCAATTATTAACGGAGGATGTAAACTGCAAGAAGGGAGTGGAATATCCACAGAACAAACGGTTATGGAATCTCTTAGGTCAGTGGCGCAGCCAGAAATTTTGTCTGGGGGGGGGGGGGGCATGCAGAAAAAATTATAGGAAAAAACGATCTACTTTCCTTTAAACTTTTTCTGATATGAGCAGTTTACAGCTTTCGTCTACTTCGTTATTTCTCTATTTTTCTCTGAAGCCTTGGGGGGGGGGCAGGCCCCCTGCCCCCCCCTGGCTGCGCCACTGTCTTAGGTTCTATATACAAGATAAAATAATACTATCGATAAATTTGAGCAGAATAATAATTAAAAAACTAAAAGTAATACGAGTTTGAGACCTAATTAGTATATTCCTAGGCAGAATCGAAACGACATGGCCAGTGTTTTATTTATGTTGTTAGCTCTGGAAATGTAACTTTCCACTGAGAATTTTCAATTAACTTATTGACTAATGTAATAAAACGTTTCTCTTTGTTCAATTCAATCTGAAAAGAAATATTCCTCAGCGTGTCTGGAAAACTTTTAGCATAATTGTGACGTTTAATGAGTAAACCTAGAATAGAAAGATCAAAACTTTAATAAAAGATTTGCTTCGAGAATTTTTCTACATTTCAATTTTATGTGTAAAATAAAATGTTTAATGATACACTTCTGTAAAGTGATTATTAAAATGCTCATCAAATAATTTAGGAAACCACTTCCTTCGTCCATTAAACAACCAATGCACTTTAATAAGTCACAGACATAGCTTATCTATTTTACTGGAAATAAAATTCTGCTTACTCGACTGCGGCATTACCCACAGCTATGGCGGACCTGAAATCCCTTTCGCCAATCAAAATTTTCATCAATAAAGCGTACGATTCCTCTAGTTTGCCTAATTTGACACTTTTATTAGCGTATTCTTTGGCTTTCTCAACGTTTCCTAGTTTCAAATAAGTTTGAGCTGGAATAAAATATAATGGTTTAGAAACAAATTTGATAAAAAAGCCAGTCTCACCGATAAAATAGTGAAGTTGCCAATCGGTATTTTTTGATAGTTGTTCAGCTTCCAGATAAGCATTGAGTGATAAACGAAATCTTTTCATTTCGTACCTAAATAATGGTAATAGTTAATGGTTTTTATTAAATTTTCTTCCTTATTTTATTTTTTTCTAATCAATTTATTTAAATCAAGCTACATTATACATATCAAAAATGAAAGTTAGGTTCTCATTTTGTTTGCCTAAGAGAATCTTAACTCTTAAACATTTTTTTTTCAAGGTATTTATTGTGCTGTCATGAGGGTGCAAATAACAATAAACAAGATATACTTACAAACATTTCGCTACCTCCTTTAATATCAAAGCACTTTTCTGATTCAATTTCAAACATTTCTGAAATATTTCCAATGCCTCTTGCACGTTGCCTTCTTCTTTCAAAATAATCCCCTGCTTGAAATAAACGTATTCGTTCTTACCCTGGCTCCTGCTAATTTCCGAATCGATTAGTTGTTTGCAAACACCGATTTCGCCCCGAATGTGTTGCAAGTGTATTAACCAATTCAATTTTTCCATCGGGTCTGGTTCCGGATGGTCATTTTTGAGCGGTTTTTCCAATTTGCTTGCCGAATGTAAGTGGTCTTTTCCGTTCGTAAGCATTTTTATAAGAATCTTATGGCTGAAATTATTATAGCGTACATCGAGGTAGCGTAGGTAAACACGCCATTAGTTTGTGTTGAAGCAGTTGCTTAGGCAACTATCTACTTTAGTGGAAAATATTTGTTTAAGGAAGCGCTTGAGCACAAAAGCTAACATTATCCAGTTACAATTTTAGCTTGCAGGTTTGAAGTTGAAGTTTGATTATTCTGGATAACTTGGACCTTGTTTGTAACATGGGTTTAGGAGAATTTCAAAATTCACGTGAAGAATGGTATGAGGACGCGATTTCGGGAATGTCGTCTATCTAATGTTTGGATAAAGTATAAATCGCCTTCTTTTTTCTTTTATTATCTGACACGATTCCAGTGTAGGTACCCATTTTCCTTATACGATTTTTTTTTTTAAATGGATGGCCCTCGATGTGAAGAGAGGTGGAAGAAGCGATAAAAGTTTGTCAACAAAAGAAATAATATCATAGTGTTGACAGATTTACTTCGAATGTGTATGTACCATAAATTTTTGGTAAATAGATTTATGGAAAAAAACTCCGCCTGCGAAGTGACAAATGGGCGAATTGAGTAGCTTAGGTCCTGAGCCTGGATGAAGGAGGAAGGTTGGCCGGTGAGGTGAGGCCGACAACCTCATCCCGGAAAAACTTCCTTGTCATGAATCCGGTCAACAAGCCTCGAAACACGAGTCAGATACCTCTAAGACGACTCAGGTAAAGAAATATGGAATACGTTTTGGGAACATGGAATGTACTGATGCTGAATAAACCCAGGCGTTCAGATGTCGCTACTATATAGAATATCACTGGCGGCGATTCAGGAAACAAAATGGCTTAGACGCAAAAACCCATACAATTTCATATACAGCGGAAAGGAGACGGGAGGAGTTCGGAGTTGCTTTCATTGTAGATAACAACATGGTGGATTTCAAGGCGATAAATGAGAGTGTGCAATAGAAGAGCAAAATCTCGATAAAAAAGAAGCACTCTATGGCCAAATGGACGAGGCATACAAAACTGCCCAAGAAACGATATAAAAATAGTAATGGGAGACATGAATGCCCAATTAAGCCGAAAGGAACAGTTCCTAGCAGTCATAGGCAGACACTCACTGCATGAAAGAACCAACCATAATGGAGAATTTATAATCAATTTTGTCAGCAGGAAGAATTGATCCATTTTATCCATTTACTCAATCAGCATATTACAGAATAACAAAAGTTTTCCAAATGGTACATACATTAAAATACTATTAAAAGGTAATAGTCTCCAGTACATCGACCTTTAAATTTTGTTTCCTTCCTGACGTCTTTAAGGAAGGTACTTGTCGTTTCAATGCCAATCGACTATTTTTTATATTACATTAACGATATCACGTTTGTCGGACAAAAATCTCGTGACTTTCGGGGAGTCTGATGCTCACAACATTTCTCTGTGACGTCATGTTGATTGATTCCAATAACGTACTGGAGTGCAGAATATTATGAAGAATGATAAGCAGGCCGCGCATCTCTGCTCAAGGCTCTTAATCCCACAAAGCAACCGTCTGGTTTCATAAGGTATTCCTGATGAAGAAAAGCTGTATTTATAAAGTAGGTATTTTAGAAACCTGTTCTGGGCGTTCTCTAGTCTATTAATATGGATGGTATAATGTGAGGACCAGATGAAGGAGCATTATTCAAGTGTGCTGCATACAAGGGCGTTGTAAAGACATGTAAAGTGCCTTGGTGTCGATGATGTGTTTGGTGTTTCGCTTAATGAAGCCAAGCAATTTGCAGCCTGTGACAACAATATTATCAATGTGGGTGAATATCAGTTTTTGATCAAAAGTTACACCAACGTTGTGAATTGAATGAATTCCACATTATCAATTTGTTGACCACCGATCTTATATATTGACAATTAAGGAGATGTACTCTTGTGGAACGTTATTGATTTGCATTTGGATATGTTGATTTTCAATAGGTTTGAAGAATACCAAGATGCATCTGTCAAAATCTGATTACAGTGGGTTGGAAACTCCATTCCTAACTTATAAAATTTCAGGTCATCAGCATATAGGAAAAAATGCGAAAAATGGAAGCAGAAGGAAACATCGTTGATAAGTAACGGGAAAAGAACAGGTCCCATGTGTGATCCTTGGGGAACACCGGAAGTGCTCTTGACGTTTTCTGAGGAATAGCCACACACTTCTACCCTCTGTGTTCGATCTCCAAGATATGATTTGATCCATGCCAAATAGTTTTTAGAAATAAAAATTTCCGATAGTTTTCTTAAAAGAATGAGGTGGCAAACGCTTTCAAAAGCCTTGTCTGGATCTGTGTAAATGGAGTCGACCTTGTGTCCAACCTCAACGGAGGTAATTAAGAAGTTCAGGTAGACTGCTACGTTGAATGAAGTTGAACGCTTGCTAAAGAATCCATGTTGTTCTGCTATAAGATAAAGTCTATATGTTATGAATATTTCCTCGGTTAAGATTGATTCGAATACTTTTGGAATAGCAGAAAGTATCGATATTACACGGTAGTTCTCAACATCGCACCTATCTCCAGACTTGAAGATTGGAAGAAGGTGGAAAGATTTCCACATTTCAGGAAAAAAGCCACAATCTAAAGATCGTTGAAAAATAATGCAAAGTGGAAGATCTTTCAGAAATATAGCCGGTATTTCGTCAGATCCTGCTTGTTTGGATATTCATAAAACAACAACATGAATCGTTTAAAAACTCAGGACAACTAACGCATAGAAACTGACGTTTGTTAAAAAGTAAATAAAGTCTGTTTTTTTTTTTTAAGATAATTCCTCAAGTCAAAAAGACACGCTTGTTCTACACAAAAAATTTGAAAGCATTGACACTTTTACATTGTATTGCCAACATAATGTCATTTTGACTTTTATCTTTAAAAAAAAAAACAGATTTTAATAAGGTAACAATACTCCAATGTTGCCAATAATATTAATAGAGAGTAACAGCATAATATAAATAGTGTAAATACGAAAATTTTAAGAACACTACAACTTCTTGAAAACTGTCCATTAAACCTTACTGCATTAACAAATACATCATGCTTAACACTACCTAACTTTTAATATGTCAGCAGACATATCATTCGTGGCTCATGGCTGTTTCCAGCAACTATTCTAGGGAAGCCTTAACGATAAGTATTTCTCAAATTGACATTCTCCCATGGATAAATGTCAGTTCAACGAATATTTATCGTTGAGGATCCTCAAAAATAGTTGGTGGAAACGGCCATGAATATTTTAAAGAAACCAACCCATTGGAAACTGCTTCACGAATAAAGTGATGTCTATAACGTCTGTGTGTTTGGACCTCTAATGTACAATGGGATTAATTGACAATTTTTGTGCACTTTGGTTCCTTAGAAGCTCCACTAAGTGCCATATACTCTGCCTCTGTCGAGCTAAGTGCTAGCGTTTTTTGTTTACTACTTTCCCAACTTATAACCCCCCTGAAAGTTTGAAAATAAAACCAGTATATGACCTCCTGTTCTTTTTTATTTGATGCCCAATATGCATCTGCAAAGCCTTCTAATTCACAATTATTATCCTTTGCAAATTTTAATGTACTATGCAAATATTTTAATACACACTTCGCACTTTTCCAATGAACATGTATAAAATAAGTATTATATTGACTATGAAAACACACTGAAACACAGAGATATCTGGCGTTGTTAATACTGCCAGGTACATAAGGCTACCTATCAATTTTTTATAAGGAATAATTTGATCAGTACATTTGGCTACTTCTACATTTCCATAATCTATGCTGATATCTAAAGGTGTACTTACACTTTTACAATCTGACATGTCAAATTTTCTTGATATCTGATCAATATATACCTACCTCCTGATCTAATAAAATTGAACCATCACCGCCATACTGCACTCTCCTCAACTCCTAAAACCTGTTTAGCTTGGCCTAAATCTTTTATCTTAAATTCGATCCGAATTTTAACTTTAAAAACCCTGTTATTTTTGACAATTACTGAAAATAAACAAAATCATCCACAGTGTTACAATTGGAAAATAATTGCCAATTTTTTTAATATACAAACATGGTTCATATTCTGACTTTTTATGCCCCAATTTTAACAAAACTTAATCTACCCTAAGATTCCATTGCCTTGAATTTTACTTCAGTCCATAAATAGACTTTTTTAATTTGAGATTCTTATTGTCCCCTATATCCAAACTCTCTGGTTTACTCATAAAAAACTTATCTAATATCTATTCACAATCCGATATCCAGAGGTAAAGATAAAATTTATCACCTTTCAGTGCTGTTTGATAGGGAAAGGTGATAAATTTACCTTTACCTTTGGACTACGGATTGTGAATAGGATATAAATGACCATTTAAAAAGGCAGTTGCTACATTTAAATGTGTTATCTCCAAGTCATATTTCACAGAAATAGCAAACAATAGTCTTAGAATACATTGTCTTACCACTGGGCTGAATGTCTCATCAAAATTAACTCCAGATGTCTGGTTAAACCCTCTTGCAACAAGTCGGGCTCTGTAACGCACTGAGCCATCACTTTCACTATTACGCTTGAAAATCCACTTGCATTCCACAACACTAGGTACGATTTTCCGGTATGTTCACATATCACGGTCCGGTCTGGATATGCATCACTAACTGTTGTCAGATCTTCATCCAATCTGACTTTATTTGGAGACTTTTGACATATTCCTGACAAAAAAGTTACATGATCATCGAAACTTTTTGGCTTATGTCCTCTCATATAGATCTCCTAACAGTCTCATCTCCTTCAAACACATAGTCACTATCTACAGAGCTATCAAGGAAACGAATTATCAAATTATTCTGCATGAGTACTTTTAGAGTCATTTTCTGAGTGTTCTAATATTGTTTCTTCTGATTGATCCCCCACTTCAGGTGGTATTTCTGAAGTTATCATAATGACTTCAACATCTCTAGAAATACTTATCTCTCGACTATCTGGACTGTATACTCTATACCCCTTTGTCACTTCACCTAACCAAAACCATTTCTTCTGAGTTCTTAGTTTTTTTCTCTCTTTGCTTTTGCTTCATGTACCATGACCTTGCTGCCAAATATCCTCAAATGCTTCACATGTGGTTTACTATGGTGCCACATTTCATAAGGGCTCTTGTCACCCAACCCAGCTGCTAGTGACCTGATCATCAAGTACCTACACTGAAGTATTAATAGCTAAAGTGACCAGATCTTGAAAGTCCAAAAGCGGGACAAAGTCACAAAGTTCTCACAAATCTCGTTTCCATTTTCAGTTTAGTTTTTTTGGGTACCTGGGTAGTGATAGATAAATTACTTATGTAGGTATACAGAATATGTCATGATATACCAAAAAAAAAACAAATTTTAAACTACAAAAAAAAATCATGTCCGCGCCTTACACGTGGTGGAAGTGAAACTTCTCAAAAACTATCCCCTCCTCATACAACTTTTAGACTGCGTTTGAGTCGAGGGGTAAAGACGAAGGACCACACAAAAGAAAGACCCAAGGTTATTTGAGAGAGGTAGGTTGTTTGATAACTTCATGACGTCATCAGGGTCCTTATGCTTGAAACAGGGGAGCAGCGAGAACAAGTGTTCCGTCTTTCTCAATGATATGCAAATGATAATATAAGTAACAAAGTCGAAACCCTCGTTTTCCTGGGAACGCTGCTCCCCTGTTTCAAGAATCAGAAGTCAGAACCAGGGGTGCCTCAACATAATGTATATCTCCATAAGGCACCCAAGATGCGTCATCAAGTTACCCATTACCAGACAACCTATTAATTTTAGGAACCTTGAGAGAGACCTGCATCTGTACTTACGTCACAAGGGTATCGGCGCTTAGCAATGATAGAAAATCCTCTTGATTTATAATCTTTGGTTTGTGTCAATCGTTCGTCGGCTGGTATTGTCATTGGCTGTCTTCCTCCGTCGTTTTACGTTATATCTTTCTTCTCTCTCGAGTAACGAAATTTGCCCGTGACGCGTTTTTCAAATCACTCCTCATTGTCGTCCAAATATCAGACCGCCGCCCAAGAAGTTTCACAGTTCTTCACAAAGATGCAACCGGAGAGGACAATGAGGACATTGAAAATGCTCAAGCAGAGTTTAACGCTAATGTTGTGACTATTGTGACTTGTGAGCTCTGAAATCTGCCAAAACTTATAGATTTGAATTAACAATTGAATATATTACTAATAACTATTGAACGAAATAGTTTTTTAATTTGATTTAAAATAAATGAATAATAAAAAGTTGATAGTTGGAATTTATTGAAAGCGGGACGAAAGCGGGACAAAAGCGGGTCGCCTATTAAATCGGGACTCGTAGCTCGAAATCGGGACTGTCCCGCCTAAATCGGGACGGATGGTCACTTAATTAATAGCTTCTGCCCAGAATTCTTTGCCAAGTCCAGCATCAAAGATCAAACATCTAGCTTTTTCAACTTATTTTCTGTACATACGCTCTGACATTCCATTCTCCCTAGTATAGCTGTTGGTTTTCTGGTGTATAATCCCATATTTTCTAAAAATATCTTGAAATTGTTTAGAGCAATACCCTATTATCACTTCTGAAATGATCGATTTTCTTCGATATTTGGTTTTCAACTAAGTTTTTAAACTCGAAACATTTGTCAAACACTTCATCCTTGGATCGAAGAAAGTCTAAAAATGTCATTCTTGTGGCATCATCTTCGAATAAAGCAAAATATATTGAATCTCCTATGGAAACCTTCTCCATGGGTCCACACAAGTCAGCACGTATGACTTCTAATACTTCTTCGGCTCTGGTGCCTTCTTTGAGAAATAGCAACCTATGTTGCTTCTCTTCACAACAAATTGTGCAGTTTTTCTTGCTGCACTTTACCTCGCCTTTGAAGTCTAACCCATCTACAGCCTTCTTCATTTAATTTAGATCTTCAGAGTTAATGTGGCCAAACCTTCTGTGCCAAGTTTCTCCAGAAGTTAGCAGACAACAAGCACTCTTATCAACATTAGCTTGTGAACATGCACTTGACTGGTACTTTCGTATCATTAGCTACTATTTTTTCCTTCAGCTCACAGTTTGTAGAAATATTTTCCATCCATTAGTTATTTACACAAGGATGTACGCTTGCCTCCGAGTCCACATGCCAGTCTCTATTTAGAAACTACCTACTCAAAAAAAAAATTGCACTAAAAGCATGAGACTTTTTCTTATTCTGCTCACTTTCAGCCTCCTCACCCATCAGTTTTGGGCACTGAGACTTGATATGTCCAAACTCTTTGCAGGCATAACATTTCACACCTTTATTTTTCTTTTTCCCAGAACATTGTCCTCAGTCCCCTCCACCAGCAAAAGCTACACCATGTCGCTGAGGTTCCACCTCCATATCCACTTTGTCTTGATGGCATCCGCAGTTACGGATATACCACTATGCTCGATAGCCATTATCATGGGGGAATACTTTGCAGGCAAACCAGCACCAATAAGGAGCCTATCCAAACGTCATCTATTGCAAACCCTGTAGATTTCAATCTCTGTGACGTTTCAACAACTCTATTCACATAATCATAGATTCACAGTTTTCCATTTTGGTAGATATTAAGGATCTTAACAAATTAATTTTTCTTGGTTGACCTGAGTCAGAAAACATAGGTAATTTTTAATTTATCCCATTCCTTCTTGGGTGTTGACTCATCTCTTATGTGTGAAAAAAGTGCTGAATCTATCGTGAGGATTATTCTGGCCTTCGCCTTTGCACACTTGTCCGCATCACTTTTCGCAGCCCCAATGACCATCCAAAATGAGAACATTCTGTACGCCGAATGCCCATTCTTCATAATTTTCCCGGCCTTTTAACTTAACTTGGGTACACTGGCTTGAAAGTTGACTGCCATACTTTAAATCTTCACTATTCGTTTCCACACAGACTAAAAACGAAAAACTATGCAAAAAACTATGAAAAAGCAGCAAAATTCGTTCCCTAACCTAAATAAAACAACAACGTGAATCGTTTAAAACTCAGGACAACTGACGCTTATTAGAAAGTAAAGAATAAGTTAAAAGCATAGAAGTTACTCCAATGTTGCCAATAATAAAAAATAATACAAAGTACCAGCATTACATAAATAGCGTAAATACGACAATTTTAGGAACACTTCAATAGATATGTCTAGCAGATTTAACTTGTTTGTAATTTACTGTGTCTGGAAGTTATGAGATAATATGGTAGTAGCAAACTGGACAGGTTTAATGGATGTCATGTCTAAGTCATCGTGGCTAAATAAGATGCTTGAAAGTGCATGGAGAATGCGTCAGCTATGAAATCAGAGCCGTCCAATGTGCAATCTTTGTACGATTTTCGATGGGCTTACAAAATCCAGGTTCAAATTTGTGTCGTTTTTGGAATTAGAAGGAATGTGTATTGAGGGGTCAGAGGACTACGAGTAGGTACATGAACCCAACTCCAGCAGTCATATTTTTAGTTTCACAAGATGGGCGAATTTTTGTTGTCCATAGGTGTTGAGTTAAGTTAATTTTATCCCAATAGTCTAAAATCCCATCAAAACTGACCAATAGCAAACGCAGAAACAAAACATTAGCGCTACTGTCGTCGATAATGTTAGAAATAACCTGATTGTGGTCGAGGATAATTTGGTTTAAGACTGGTCTGTTGGTATGTAAGGATAAGGGTGGAGCAATAAGTATCAGGTGTGTTTTCGGAGCCCCAAACAATATGACATAATCGTTGAAAGTAAGGTTTTTAGAAAGTTGGAGGCAAAGAGTGACGGCATCTCTAAATTTAACACCGTCAGACCACTGGCAATTAACGTCGAAGCTTCGATTGGAAAACCGTTTTATCATTCCTGATAGTCCGCATCTGTCTCCAATGATTAAAAGCTGATGCATTTTGATAACAGCCTTTGGTGTCTCTGCTTTATCGATTGAACAAGAGCCATTGTGTATGTTTTGTGTCTGAATATGTTGTAAGGTCTACTCTGTTCCGTCACAAGAATCTACAAGTTACGCGAAACATGCCAGGTAGAGCTGCCACTAACCAAATAGACCGTGTCCTCATAGACAGAAGAGCAGCAACTAGCATAACTGATCTTTTTGAAGAGGAGTCAGATCACCTACTAGTGCAGGTGAAGTTCGGATGCAAAGCATCCAGAAACAACTTCAGGGCAAGCCCAGCACTAGACTGCTTCGACGTTGAAAAACTTAAGATTGAAGAAGTCTCCCAAAGATACAAGCAAGAACTTCTCCGAATAATAACAAACACAGAAACTTTGGATGCTGAGGCATATTGAAATAAACTAAAATGCTTGAAACCGCAACGCACATAATAGACAAGAAGAAGAGACGGAAAAGGGCAGACTGGTTTGATGAAGAGCTATAGAAGATCGGAACTAAATTCATAAGGCTTACGTCGAGAGAAGAACAAGAGAAAGAAGGGGCAAGAAGTAGGGCTGACAAAACATGCCTCAAAAAGAAGAAAAGATCTGAAAACGAGAAAATGCAACGACTGGAACATGACTTTGAAAACGGTCCAAGGGTGGCTTATAAACATCTACGCAGTTTGAGAGAAAGATACAAACCACACACAATCGTTCGTAAAAACAACGAAGCTTAAATAACTAGTGATCCATAATAAATCAAGGACACATGGAAAACATACCTCCAAAATTGGGATGGCAAGAAAATGTTCAACACATGGAAATGCCAGATGCAGGGAAAAGAGAGGAAGTGATCGAGACTCCAACGTTGAACGAGGTCAAGCAGGCAATTAGCAAGGCGCCAAGAATTGACAAACTTCCCTCTGAACTGTTCAAAGTGTGCATGCATTGGTTTCAAACATTTGGACAGAAGATCGAATCTCCGAAGACTGAAAAACTGAAATTATCCGCCCTACCATTCTAGAGCAGACCAACTCCTTGTAGTGAAACAAATACTAGAGGTGCATGCATTGGTTTCAAACATCTGGACAGAAGATCGAATATCCTAAGACTGGAGAAGTGAAATTATCTGCCCTATCGTTTTAGAGCAGGCCAACTCCTTGTACTGAAACAAATACCTCATAACGTCTTCATGGACTTCAAAAAAGCATACGACACTATCAATAGAGGTGGACAATATCAGGTTCTTCCTAGCTTCAGCATCCCTCACAAATATATCAGACTAGTAAAAAACACAATGGACACAACGACGGCGACAAAACGAATACAAAACGACATGACTGGACATATTCAATATAAATGAAGGGCTCAAGCAAGGAGTTCGTACTTCATCCGGAAAATAGATGCAGGAAGATCAAACCTATTAACATCTTAGTCAGTACAATTAGCGACATACGCAGAAAACATAAACATCATGTCTTTTAGAGCAAAAGACACGTCAGAAATAAATATGAATCTGAAGAGAGAAGCCAAAAACATCAGACTCGAAATAAACACACAGAAAACAAAAACGCTGACACAGCGAATAAGAAGGAACAACAATGGCAGACGCACTAGAGTTGAGCACGACCTTGGAGCGGTTGAGAGCTTGAAATACCTGGGAGCTGAAATAAACACATTGGGGAACGAGGAAGGCGAAATACAAAACAGAATATGAACCGCAACATTCTTTTCTTTGTCACAAGTATTAAGTTTTTTTTCCCGGAACCATCCATGGCGAATCCAAGATCAGAATCTACTTAACCATCACCAGACCAGTTTTATGGTATGGATGTGAAACATGGGTCATGACTAAAAACCTGAAAAGCAAGCTGAGAGATTTTTGGAAGAAAAATTCTGCAAAAATGAGAATGGGATATGGAGAATACGCTACAATCACGAACTATAACAACTGTTCACAGAAGCTCCTATCCATCTCAGAATTTATCAGGCTGCAAAAACTTCACTGGGCGGGTCACGTGATCAGAATGCCAGAAGAGAGACTACCAAAGAGAGCACTTAACAGCCGAATGTGTGGGAAAAGACCGATGGAAAAGACCCATGGAAAAGACCGAAAAAAAAGAGATATGAAGATGAAGTGGCACAGGACGCTCGGGAACTAGATGGCGTCGGACTAGATATCGGAGGCCAGACCCTATTTTGGGCTGTAGCGCTATTGGAAAGAGAGAGAAATTATTAAAATCTATTAAGATTTATTAGAAAACTCTAACTTTTTAGGCAAATGAAGTAGCGTAAAAACAATAAGTTTGTATTTTTCCATATTTTTTTGACATCACTCAAAATATGATTATCCAGGGGCTAAGACCTCAAAAACAAGATAAAGTAATATCCCTTTTTTTTTCTTTTGATGAAAAATCTACTTTGTGTAGGCTTCAAACAAAAGACATAAAAAAAAAATTCATGTGCCCTTTTATTATGTGACCAACGGCGGTATGTTTTTGTTTGTGGATGTCATGAAACTCGATATAAAATTCAAAACCAAGGCAACTTGATGGTATATAAACATTTAATATAGGTGCGTGCATATGCATGAAATGGTATTGGTATAATAAACAGTGAAATATGACCATAGAAAAGTGATTTATATTCTTGATATAGAACGCTCACTTCTGTTGTAGTCGCCAAGTGACATTTCCGACGGTGCTGCCATAGCGGTGTAGTCATTAAACTAATATTTGGCGGGCCGTTTGAATCTCGGTTTTAAATGACTGGTTTGACATTTCAATTATTTCAAAATAAGGCAGTGCTCCAAAACTTCATAAACTAAAATTTTATACATTTTATTTTCATATATTTATGTGAGAATCACTTAATGAATAAAATAGTCTATAATCTATTCATAGATGATCAGGCATATCTGACTCCTGAGTTGACTGAAACACTTTCCAATCTGCTTTTTGAAAATGTCCATTTTTCCAGTTAAATGGCTGTCATATTTGATCAAGTTATTTATAATTCCCTCGGGCATGTATGGAGCATCATACAGTGACACGATTTCTAGGTTGTTTATCTCCAACAAAACCTAAATTTCTGTTTCTGTGTTGTTTTTGATGTAGATTTTCCTGGTCTGTCGCTGCAGTTCGCTTAGAGCCGCTTTTTTTTTGCTGCCTGGTCACACACTGTGGCAACAGCTCTTAAACCGGCTGCTTATGATGCACTTATCACTTCTTTTACAATCTTGGAATTCAAAACAATCAACGACGATGCACTCAACAAATTAATTCAGATGACAAGATGACATATGCATTACGAAGTTAAATGGACACCTGCGCTTTTATGACTGGTTTTTATATCCACGATCCTATGTCGGTCATTGTCATTTTCTATTCACTAAACAAAGATAGCTAACTCATCGGTGAAGTCAGAGATTAAAATAAAAACGAGGGGGACGCTGAGAAACGGCGATATGGGCGCACAGCGGTGTAGTCACGAACTAAAACAAAAAGTGGAGGGGATGAATCCAGTGAATGTTCTATTTAAGAATTTCTAAATCACTTTTCTATGAATATGACCCAGCCGGAATTATATATTGTATTCCACAATATCCCTATAGTTTCCATAATTCCAGTTGAAATATAACTGTCTAGAAATGTATTAATTAGTTTATCGGATTTTCAAAGAATTTAAAAGAAACCATTTTAAGGGAGAAATTCTTGAAAAGGGTTGATAATTGCTTTGAAGAAAAGAAAAAAAATATTTGATAAAGGTACCCCAGGACGGTTAATATTAAATTACTCTGACTTCAAAATCTTTATGAAAGGTTTCTATTAGTTATTCAAATTGGAAAGTAATAGGATTACTTTATTATTCATTTTACTTATAGCTTGGTTAATTGTCTTATGTATGTTTTCTTTGGTCTTGACATTTTTCTTTTTCTCGTTATTAGCCGGGGGGCCTATTGCATCCCGTGGCACTTTTGATGATAAACACGAGAGACTATTTTTAAATTGTTGCTATATATAAGTAGGTAATCGTGTGGCATATGTTAACATTCCGGAAAATTGTACAGAGGTTGGTGGGGGGAGAGGGAGTTCCAAATCTTGTTGTTTTATGTAAAATAAATATTAACTTATACATAGTTGCGCTTTCTCGGGTAAAATCAATCAAAACCAGGGTTAGTCAACCATTGCTATTTAATATTTAAACCATTCTGCATCGTTTTTGAGCAGACTTGCTAGTATAACTGCTTAGAGCAAGCAAATGCTTAATTGAATGCTACAATAATTAAGAACAACAAAATAATTAATTTTTAACAAGTCAATTGTGTATTATATCGTAATATTGATTGAATTATCGAAGAGTCCATCTCTAATGGATACAATTCTTCCCTATTTCATGTCCTTTCCTATAGTTATAATATTGAAAGTATTCGTTTTATGTCTCCAAATGGCCTATTGTAGCTCGGTTAGCTTTGGAATAAACGGAGCAATATCAATAACCATATCCACAGTCAAAGGTCTCGCCCTTACTGTGGAAGCTAGTGGTAGATAACATCCTAACCAAGCTAAACAGATCTGCACTAAATGATCCTATGCTACACGGATGATCCTGATAATAATAACCAAGGGTTAGCAGGAAGCCATTATCACCAACCCAATGCAAACTGCCTTGAACATCATTGAACACTGGAGCGAAGATGAGGAACTATTTCTAAACCTTAGCAAAACCACTTTAGTTCCGTTTATGAGAAGGAGAAAACCGTGCACCTACCCTTAAGAGAACGTTAACATTTTCCAATAAGGTGAAATACTCAGGGCTCACATTGGATCACAAATTCTGGAACAGCCATTCTTTACCATTTTTCATCTCATTGAAACATATATTTACGATACCACATATTCAACAGTCTCACCATCAGACTCATTATCAGCATCAGCTTCTTGAACCTCCCTTACTTGCTTCTGTTTACTGCTACCTGATCCATTTGATATACTAGGACATAACCTCAAAGGGACCATAGCGAGTACAATGTCCACAACGGCTTACCATAAGCAGGGCACTGTCTATAACAATGTCTAGTACCACAGCTCTTACATTCAAACCTTTCTTGAGCGGTACTTAGTGGCTATCTGGTTATGCCGCAAACTTGTTGGCAAGACATGGGAGCGCAAACCCAGAGTGGTATACTGGTTCTACCAGACAGTAATTAAAGCCCATGGTCACATATATCTCATCGGAATGGTGGCCAAAAACTGAGTAGGTCACCCAGTGTTGCCAACCTTTTGAAATTGAAATACTCAATTTGCCAAATAATATGAGAAATACGTATGGAGGCGAAAATTTTTTCGGGTGCAACGCCGAAAAACGTGTATTTTAGGCATTGAGGTAGAATAATAAAGAGGCGACATGAGGAGAAAAAAGCGTATCCACTTCCGCCCATATTGTTACGACACTTCTGTCTGAGATTCTGTCACTTTTGTCATAGCAACGCATTAGAATTGTATCAGGGCCGCATTTTCCATCCGAAGATTTTTGAAATGCGAAAAATTTTTGAAGTCTAGAATTCCTATTTTGGGTCTTAGAAGGATCTCCTGATGTTTCAGTATGTTGAGGTATCTGTAGCAACTTTTTCTTTCTTGGTGTAATCTCGATTTTTTTACGTTTTTAGATTAAAATTATAAAGAATCCGTTTAGTTCGGCTCTGTTTAAGTAGCCATATTGTTCCGACACTTAGCCACGCCTACCGATGCCGTTTTCTATTGCACTATTCAAATGATGATAGCGTCTACTTATTATTCTACCTCAATGATTTTAAGCCTTCAAAAACAATTTTTTTTTCGAGTACCCGCCGAAAAACGTTTATTTCAAGCCATAATAGTTATTTATGCAACAAGTGTGTAAAGTGAACCTTTTTTCACGAATGTGAATTTTGACGCACGAGCCGAAGGCGAGTGCGACAATTACATGAGTGAAAAAAGGTGCTTTACGCACGTATTGCATACAAAATTTTTTCTACTACCAATCAAATATGTATAAAAAAATAAATTTAGACAAATTCATCACACACTAGTGCGTAAAGTATTTTCACTTCACGCACTAGTGCGTGAAGTAATTTACCAGAAAAATAGTAATTTGACAGGTCGACATCTGTCATTGACATTATTTTACGCACTAGCGTGTGAAGTGAACTACTTCACGCACTAGTGCGTGAAGAGAAATTTTACGTCTTCTGAATAGTGCGTAAAGTGAGTACTTCACGCACGGTAGTAGAAAAAGAAATAATGTGTGCATCGGACACGCCGAAAAACATGGATAAATAGAGAATTCCCAAAATTTTGTCAACAATGTCAACCTGCTTGGGTGCGTTCGTGAGTTGTGCTCATCCTTGCGTTCCAATATCCATTCGCGAGCATATAGATATTTTATCACGTGATTTCAAATTGATTTGAAATGAATTAAACACGTGATAACTGTCAAAATTTTCATCGGAATGCTCATAGATTGGATTTTGGAACTCAACTTTTAATCATAGTTCGTTGGGCCCTTAGAGCAGGTAAAGCGCTGTCCTACGGACATATGGAGTAGGAACGCGCCATTCTGCTTATGAAACTAAAGTGAAGCCAAGTTTTTGGGAAATGTTTGGCCCCAAAATACAGGTAAAGCATTGAATTGCCTATACCGCCATTTTTTTGGTGCCAAAATACCTGGAAAAAAACGGCTTCATTTTCCAAATCCAGGTTACTACTCCTCTTTACCTTTACCTGCTCTAAGGTTGGGCCGTTCATATTTTTTAGGTTGGTTGGCTGAGTTCATTGTGTAAAACGCATGGACGAACACCGAAGTTTGATGATTAATGTTATATCATATCAAATTACCCAAATATGACCTTTAAACTGTTTTTTTACCCAATTACTCAAATAAGGATTTTGCGGAAAAAAATACCCAAAAATTGGGTAATTACCCAGCGGTTGGCAACACTGAGGTCACCGCTCAGATCAAACTAAAGAAGGTTCAAAGGCTAATTTGTCTAGGAATAAAAGGCGTAATGTTAAGCAGCAGAAACGCCGAACATGCCTTTCACCTAATAGTGTGAAAAAAGGGTCATGCAATCACTTGTGCTAATAGGTTATTCCAGACAAATAAATTCAACAAAGAAAATTTGTGGAAATCGAACTCAATGAAAATTGAAAAATTGGAGTAAGTGCGGGATTTGAGAGGTCACCTGTGCAAAGACGGTCTCACCTAGATATTCCAATCGATGTGGTGATCAACATTCGCCAATCATGGGAGAATAAAGAGCTACAGCATGCAGCGAACACCTCGCTGAGATACACAGATGACTCTAATCTAGCGAACGGTGCTGGATTGGCTGGACTGGCATGTCAGAAACTTCAAGGTATCCCAGCCACTGGGTAAATATCCAACCATATTCCAAGCTGAATTGCTTGCAATCAATATTTGTGCACAAGAGTGTCCAAATCAAAACACACGTATTGATACTATCAGACAGCCAAGCGGCTTTAAAGGCTATGAAGGCCTGTGAATGCGTATCAAAGCTAGTCTGGGAATGCCACCAGACCCTAAAACTAGTAACGATGTGCAACCTGGTAACCCTGATGTGCGTGCAGATCACGAGAAAGCATAGCCAGTCTCGTGCTGAAACACCATTTTGCGGCCTAATGGAGACAACGTAATAAACGAACTATATGTATAAATGCGAGAAGGACCAATTGTCCACATACTGGAGACAAACTCCACGACTGGAGACAGGCAAAATGAGTAATGACAAAAGAGGGCAGAAGAAGTCCTATCCACATATTAATAGATTTTTTCTTTGTCACCCTTTCGAGCCCATGCTCTGCACTGAAGCTCATTGTGGCTTCTGGTACATCATTTACTCTACTCCTTCCCATCCCCCACCCTAAGATGGTCCGATTCGCAATCCATAGTCGGCCATTCAGACTCCACCGACATCACGCAAGCCTGAGAAAGTCCTTCCACATCCTCTCGCCAAGCCAACGAGCTGGTTAAACACCACAAGCAAATGCGACAGCTGAAAATACAGAACATTTACTTTGCGATTCTCCGGTCCAACTCTGGGAAATGCTCAAATACCTCCAACACTCTCAAGAGTGTGCTAACTTTCCCCCAAGAAAATAGCTTTCTTGAAGACCTTAATTTCTTGGACACAAACTAAGAAAATAGGTAACTTTGTGCCTTGAAAAATAGCTGAAAATACTTTGATAACAAGTTCTATCCTTTTTTCATGCATTTTGTAAGATATTATAAGCCCCCAGTGTTTATTCAAAATTTATTTAAAAATTTCCCTAAACAATTTTTCTTATACCCCCTTTTTCGACGCCACTGCACTAAATTTTCGACTGTTAACATGTACCACGTTTTTTTATTTGGTTTTCTAAGGAGAATAAAAAAAACCGCATGCTTTTATCATTAAAAGTGCCACGGTAGGAAGAAACTGACCATAGGCCCCCCGGCTATATTTTGCTAGTTAATTATTCTGGAAAAAAATTAAATAATTCCTGGAAATTTTGTTGATGCTTTTGAAATAGCATGAGAAAGTAACAGTCTGTCTACATTACCTATATATTTTCCTCATGTATATTTAGAATATATTATTGAATTAACGTCAAAATGTTATACCAATATCCTACATTGATCCCTATTTGAGCTGAATGGACGAATATAATCCGCTTGTCTGCATAAGGACAACAAAATTCGTCAATTTTATTGAGGGATTAGAGTTGTGTCTTGTCAACCCTTAAACCCTCCAATGAATGTTTTAGCTTTTATCCGTTTCCCAGTAAAGGTTATTTATAGTCACTTGAAGTATCCAATTCAATTATAGGAGCGTTTTTTCATTGAATTCTTGTAAATTCTCCAGAACCAATTTTACACTAAAAGCTTAAATCCTTTTGAAAAAAGCTAGCTTCCTACTTTTCCAAGTTTGAATTTTTTCGACGATAAAATTCGAAGCCCTTAGCGACAAAAACATTTTCCTGTATTTTAACCGAAAATTCAATTTGTCAGTCCAGGAAAATGAAATTACAGAGGCGAAAGAATATTGTATTTTTTTTTTGCATACTTATAATAAATAGGTATTTAACGAAAGCATGTAGGTGGCTCATTTTTGAATAAATTTTTTTTTAATATCTTCATCACACTTTTATTCATTTTTATTGAGCCACATCATTAATAATGCTTACTGATACGTAATTCACGTGAACATTTTCTTTTGTGTCCTTTCAGTATACGAAACGAAATTAAATCAGACCATGAAAAAATTTCTCAGCGAGTTTTATTCAACATTTCAATTTAATTCTTGGGTTCGAAACCGATTTCAAATCGTTTGCCATTATTTTGTACTTATAAGGAATAAATATTGCAAAATCATTATTGGCAAAAAGGTCTCAAGCTGATTTAAAATGGAATTTCATTAACCTTGAGCGTCTCCGCAAAAATATTTAACAAAATAGAAATTAAGCTACCGGAAAGGGAGCAAAAGTATGCAAATTGGTAAATGGATGTCCCGGTCTTTGACATCAATATCAATTAAGGTGGAAAAATTGGTCGGAGAATGAATTATTTATCATGGCGGGTAATTTACAACGAATATTAATTCTTTACCGCGCACGCTGAAAACAAGACATTGACAATCTATATTTTTTTGACATTATAGATATAGGTAGGATTGTAGGGTGATTGTAGGTATAGACAGGTTTTTGACATTCTCCCACCTGAGAAACTAAACTTGGGCGATTTCGCTCCAGATTTTCATCTGCTGTTTGGTAGGCAAATGGTTAACCAATTGGTACGTAAGTGACGTAGCTCAACAATCTCCTCCGAATTCAGTGGATAGGGTATTTGGTACATTTTGACTTTGACATGTTTATTTGGACATGAGACAAAAAGAGACAGAAAGCTACCAAACCTCCACTACCCAGTCAAACCGCGGTAATGCATCTGACAGACCAAAGCGCCTACCAAAGTTGCCGTGACAGCATCATTCTCCCATCCGAAATTGATTGGTACTTGTTTGACAGACCAAACTGAGGTACCAAACTGAGACAGTTGGTCCCGATGAAGTTGTTTCCACTTCTGCTTTTGATGGCTCGGTCCCCATTTCTACAGATGTCCCAGTCTCCTCTAAGGTATACACTCTCTACACAGGGCGTAGCAACATTCCATTTGCAGTAGAGACACGCAACAAACGTACTGCACCATCTTTGCCCGACAGAACTTCGGTGATCGCCTTAACATTAGTGGTGTTTTGAAGTTGTCCAAGGTATTCATTACAAAATCTAAATCTTAAATCGTCCCGAATCTTTTGTATATTCGCCTTACAATTCGGCAAAATAATGATCGGTCTACCACTTCACATTCAGGCAAAGTACCTTTACTACCTTTGGACATGTCGCGCGTAAACATAACTGGTGTAAGTGGTAGGTACCAATTCACTGGCGTCTTCCGAAATATACGTCAGAGGTCGGGAGTATACTATTTGCTCACAGTCACATATCACGGTTAGTAAGTCCTCATAAGTGAGCGCCACCCGTCCAAGAACTTTCCGCAACAATCTCTTCAAAATGCCGACAAGGCGTTCCCAGAACCCACTCCAACAATCTGCTGTTGGAGGGTTAAAACGTCATGTTATCCGCTCCACGGCTGCATATTCTCCAACTTCGCTCCATTGCAGTTTCTTCAATAAATTATCTGTGCCCACAAAATTGGGTCCATTGGCACTACATACCACTATCGGTTTTCATCGTCGAGCAAGAAATCTTCTTAGGGTTTTCACAAAACACTCATTTGACAATGAACTGGCTAGTTTCAGGTGCACCGCTCTATAAATAGTACAGTAAATAGAGACAAATAATTCGCATTTACTAAAAAAAAATAAAGTGCGTTTTTTTTTAAAGATAAAAGTCAAACTGACATTAGGTTGGCAATACAATGTAAAATTGTCAATGCTATCAAATTTTTCATGTAGAAAAGGCTAGTGTTGCCAACATAGTTACTAAATTTTTGACTTGGGGAATTATCTTTAAAAAAAAAACAGATTTTACTTAATGGTTGAAATTTTCAGGGTGTGTTCGGGGGCATGTCCTGAGTCTAAAACTGAGTTTTCGTATTCGAGGGGGTGGGGGAAGATACTACCCCCTCTTTATGTGGTTGAGTTCGTTTTAATTCCTCATCTTCGGTGCTATTGCCCGTACCGTCAAGTCCGAGAGATCAAATTTGTGGGAAATGAAATTATCTATCTAATGATAATAAAATCAAGATAATAGGACGATTATGTGAATCACAATGGCCG
This sequence comes from Ceutorhynchus assimilis, assembly GCA_917834065.1. Lineage (NCBI taxonomy): Eukaryota > Metazoa > Arthropoda > Insecta > Coleoptera > Curculionidae > Ceutorhynchus > Ceutorhynchus assimilis. The sequence goes on along the minus strand of OU892280.1, from coordinate 25,414,988 downwards.
GTCAAAAGTCAAAAGTGGGGGGTAGTTTTTGGTTCTTCGTGAATACCGTGAAACCGGTAGGTTTTTTCGCATACTGCTTCGATACCATTTCGAAGTACTTGAAATTACCTACAAAATGAGTGCTCAAACACGCATCTACTGTGAATAGTTTGCCGTCAATCCAACGACCAAGTTGGCCACGCGCGCCCATGTTGACAACTTGGTCGTTGGATTGACGGCAAACTATTCATAGTAGATGAGTGTTTGAGCACTCATTTTGTAGGTAATTGCAAGTACTTCGAAATGGTATCTAAGCAGTATGCTAAAAAACCTACTGGTTTCACGGTATTCACGAAAAACCAAAAACTACCCCCCACTTTTGACATTTGACCGGCCATTGTGATTCACCTAATCGTCCTATAATCTTGATTTTATTATCATTAGATAGATAATTTTATTTCCCACAAATTTGATCCCTCCGACTTGACGGTATGGGCAATACCACCGAAGATAAGGAATTAAAACGAACTCAACCCTACATAAAGAGGGGGTAGTATCTTCCCCCACCCCCTAGAATACGAAAACTCGGTTTTAGACTCAGGACATGCCCCCGAACACACCCTCAAAATTTCAGCCATTAAGTATTTTTTTTTAGTAAAATATCCCTATTTACTGTACTAAAACGGCACATGTGAGAATACAGATCCAGAACTTTTCTCCTGTCTCTAAGTATAAAGAACCAGCAAAGTGACTCCAAAAGCTGACGCATCCCTAACTCGATCTGCAGGAATAAGTGGAAGAATCTGGACTCAGCTACTCTGGATGCCCGCCTCCGACAAACCACACATTTTGAAATTACACTTTTGATGTACCTTCGACCACCCAATATCCATAGTACTTTTCTCTTAGTAAGCTCAATAAGCCCTGGACTCCAACATGACAAGATTTCCTATGGGTATCGAAAACGAGCCGCTCAATCACAACATGATGAAATGGCAGTACTATCGGCATGCGAAAAAGTTCGGTATCTTTACGATTTGCTATAAGAGACGGATGATTCTGGCATTGTGAATCATTCCAAAATACGTGCAAAGTTTATAGGCGTTGGTCATTTTTGGAAAAACTTTCTCTTTGTACAGTTCCCAAAACGAAAATTTCCGCTCGGTACCTTTCTTCAGCAGATAGCTCACCAACGCATCATCCTCTAGATGTCTCACATTATGTACGAATCTGAATATCCAACCAATCATACGAATAGTTTTAATGAAACTTGAAAAATATATCTATCTATCAAATGCCATTCCGCTACTCCCTTAACTACTTCGGAGTTGGCTAAACTAGTCACAACACCTTTTTTCTTTTCAGCAAATATCTCTGCTTCATTATAGGTGACAATTTCGTGAGGTTACAAATTATGGTTTTCATAAAGCCAATTGGAACCCTCCCATCATTTGGATTCATACAGCTGTCGTAGTGAACAGCGTCGTGATGGAAGGTCGGCTATGTTTTGGGATTCAGGAACATGACGCCAGGAACTTTATTCTCGAAACCGAGGAACAGCGTTCTCATGAGAACGATTGCTCTATCATTATCAGTGTTATGGAAGTATGAATACGGACGACGAAGACAGAACCTTCGTTCTCATAAGAACGCTGCTCCCCTGTTTGAAGAAGAAAGTCCCAGCTGTCCGTTGTGGAAGTCTTTCTGATCTCAGTCACCCTATTACATACAAAGTTTTACCACTTCATTTCTCTTAATCCATGACAATACTGTTTTTGAATCTCTCCAGAAAAAACACTCCAATGATTTGAATTCAACAGCTTTTTTCACAGAATTGTACAATCTAGTGCCAGTGACTGCCGCCAGCAACTCCACTCGAGGTAAAGTCACAATTTTTATTGGCACAACTCGACTTTTTGCAGCTAAAAGAGTAATATGAGGTGTATCCTGATAGGCACACCTCAAAAACACCGCCGTCCCGTAGGCCCTTTTACTTGCGTCGCAAAACGCATGTATCAAACGAGGAACTTGCATGTCAATCAAAATGGGCAAAGCTTTTATCCAATCTCGGAATGAATTCTTGTTGTCTTCACCAACTTCAGTGTCCCACGCCAACTTTTCCTTTCAAGTTGGAGTAACAGCTTCGGAATCAATGTAGTCGTAGTCGGACAGGCAAATCCAATGAGATCAAACACTCTGAGCCAATGATAACATGATCCTCTTGGTAACTGGCTTAATCATAAGCAACTCCAGATCTCCCAACACATTCTTCACTGATATCTAAGTCTCATCACGGTTATTCCAAGCAAGACCCACAAGAGGAATGGGTTTATCAGAACTATCTGAAGTGATTTGTGTTCGACAAGAAAACTCCCACCCTCTCAAATCAAATTTTGCTTTTGCCAAAATCTTGCTGGATTGACGTATAAAAGTTTGTGAAGTTTCTAGATCCGGTAGACTGGTTACACAATTTTTCATATAGAAACTCTTCGCTAAAATTGAGAGCAAAGAATGGTCAAATTCAGAAGTAGGTACCTTCATTATGTTTTTCGACTTCTAACAGAAGGCGATGGTTGATGGTGGCCGCTTACAAAAAAGGGCTGCTTGTCACACCAAAAACATTACGTCTGTGCCTGTATATTCAAGCCGTTTCTTGAGAATCCCTCCAAATAAGTCGCAAAAAATCTCGATCCGCAGGATGTACACTTATCTGTAGAAAGGCTTTTGTGATGTCTGAAATCACTCCGATTTTTTTTCCGGAATCATTTCAAAATTCCTGGAATCAACTCATTGAGGTTGGGACCTTTCTCCAAGCATTGATTCTATACCGATATTGAAAAATAATACTCTGATTTTAATGCAAAACTGTACTAAACTAAAGAAAATGTAAAAGATATAAGAAAGAATGAGAATCGAAAATAAATGGTAGCGTTCGCTCGTAATAGGCGACTTCTCCAGAACAACCCAGAGAAACAACTGCCTTTAAATATTTCCTCGTTGCTCAGGTACCCCTTGATAACACAGACTTGATGTTTTTAACTCCATAGGCCTTTTTGACAAAACGTCACTACCTGCCCGAACAATGACATGATGTCAGAATTTAAGGACATCTTCACAGAACATCTTGAATTGTGTTCTTAAAATTCAATGACCCTTTTCTTTTTATTTTGGCACTAGCGTCCAATACTGGTCTGATCTTGGTTGTACTACCAGAACTGGTTTTTAACACTAACCTATGTGGCAGAAAATGGCCTGTATCGTTATCGCTGCCTGGCACCAATTCAATACTGCATTCTCGAACCCATTCTTTTAAAACAGCATCATATGATTCATACAAATTTTGTGACTCCAATTGCTTCAAGGTTGTTGCAAGTCTTTGTCTTTTCTTAGCGAGAAAGTAATTCATGGAAAGCGGAGGGTGTCCTTCCAGCCATGGAAGTCTTACTTCGTACCTCCCCTCATCATTCATTCGAATAGTCTCGTCAAAAAATTCTAAAGCTGCCTTTTCCAAATCAAGCTGACTCTTATTGGCTACCGGCTCAGTGATACCTAGTAGATCTAATTCCCACAGATCACTTATACTATAGTCCATCACAAAGCAACTTAAAATGCTGGTGGATATACTATCTTTATTTGGTTCTCTAGGTACCTTTTCCATAAGCACCCATCCCAGCAACGTCTCCATGGCTACCCTACCAATCCACTTTTGAGCATCAGTCTCCGATCTGTACATACATTTCTTACTATATCAGAACCAATCAAGAACTCAAGAGTGTCAGACAGTACCACATCACTAATTTCTATATTTAAGTCCAACAATGCCTGCAACCAGGTTCCAGGAAAAACACTCGGAACTTCACAGCAAATCTTAGGTTGATCTAATACATCAAACCTACAAGTCATTATCTTGCATAAATGAATCTCGTAAGGACCATGCCATTGTTCTGACAAAACACCTCCAAAGAGACAATGCATAATTTTTTCCGTCGACTTGGTCACCAGTTGCAATGCCTGTGCTGTGGACTTCAAAATATATGAGCGTTGGGATCCAGTGTCAATCAGAGCTCTCACTTCCTTAAAACCCTTACTTTTTACCTTTAAAGTCTTTAAAAACACATAACTTCTGGAAGCATTAGTAAACGAGAATTGTGTTCCAGGAGTGTTACTTCCTTTTGAAGGGTTATTTTCTTCATCTTTGGAAAACTACACCATTTCAACATCAATTTCGGAAAAAGTAACTTTTATTTAGGAAAATGTCAAGTCATTTCCGGAAAAAGTCAAATTAATTTCAGAAAAAGTAAAGTTAATTTCGGAAAAAGTAAATTCAAATTCGGAAAAAGTAAATTCAAATTCGGCAAAAGTGAGCTATGAATGAATTTACATTTTCCGAATTTGAATTTCCTTTTTCCGAAATTAACTTTACTTTTTCCGAAATTACCATTACTTTTTCTGAAATTGATTTGAGTTTTTCCGGAAATGACTTGACATTTTCCTAAATAAAAGTTACTTTTTCCGAAATTGATGTTGAAATGGTGTAGTTAGGCGAAAATTTTGAAACGTTTGGGTTGAGAACAGGAAAGAAATAAGGAGCTTATCATACTAAAGTTTCAAATTGATTTAGTAAAAAATGACAACATGAGAAATTCAACTTTCAAAAAGGAGAAATAGCAAAATACACCGCGTCACATTGGGGCTGAAGGCAATCCCTCAGCAGAAAAAAATATACATCAATTCTGCGTGTTATAGTTGGGTTTTATATTAAAACACATATGCAAGTTAGAGGAATCTTTTGTGCCTCTTTTATTAATAAATTATCAAAAACTGTCCTTGTTGACAATTGCTAAGGCATTTGTTCAAACTTCACAATCAGGTAATACTAGCAAGGAAACTAGATATACCTGCATACTTATAACATGCTTCCTTAAAAAAAATAAAATAAAAAAAATAATACTTGATAAAAAAATATTAATAATGATCAAGATTCAATAACTAAGGTTCTAAATCTGAATCTAAATGACATGCATTATTTTTTATGCATAATCATTCAACCAAGCAGGTGGTTTAGATTGCCGTCTAGATAATACTTTAGAATCATCTGAATTTGAAAATCTATTACCATCGGGAGCACAAATAGTTTTTGATAATTCATCAGATGATACTTCAGCATTATTAAAATGATTTTGAATATTAGAAGAAACAGAAGCTTGAGCAACTTGATTATTAAGAGGAATGTTATCAATATCATATAATCCATTTGATTGATGGTGATAAGGACTACTGAAAACAATATCAAAACTCCAATTTTTTGCAAAATTTTTGAACTCAAATGAATTATAAGGATTATTATCAATAGTAATATAACTAGTGCAATGGAAATTATTGATAATTTTTGGGAAATTTGCCCGAATGCATTTTTAGTTCACGAGCACGAGTGCACGTAGTGCACGAGTGCCTTTTTCAGTTATAAACGCATGAGTGCAAATTTGTCGAAAATTATAAATATATTTCCATTGCACGAGTTGTTTTAATGAGAGAATTTCATAAATCAAAAATTTAATTTTTTTGTCAAAAAATGTCAAAACACCAGTTTTCGCACCAGTTAGTATGCAATTATCTGATAATTTGCAGTAGTGCAAATTATCGCGTAATTGCAATCTGATTGGTTCAAATCAACAATCAAAACATGTCAGTTCATTGTTGAAATACCAGTTTTGGCAGATGTATGAAATTCTCACCAAAAAATTTATCTGGCATTCCAAACTGTTGAAATTTATTTTTGCACACCTCAATTAATTCTTTGGCGGTTTTTGTTTTTGTAGGAGTGATTTCGATTCAGTTGGAAAAAGCATCGACCATAACGAGATAATTCTTATTTTCAAATTGAAAAAAATCCGAATGAACATATTGCCATGGACGAACAGGGGAAGGATGTGGTATTAAAGTTTCTTTTTGTTGTGATTTTTGATTTAATTGACATTCTCTACAGTTCTGAACATAGTCCTCAATATTCTTTGAAATGTTAGGCCAATAAAGAAGTTGTCGAGCTCTTGATTTTGATTTTTCAACACCAAAATGTGGTTTATGAACAAGTTTGAGCATATCATTTCTTAGAGATTAGGGAACTAAAATTTTTTTATCAAAAAATAGTAAATTATTAGATAGGTAAATATTATCTTTAATTTTAAAATATTGTTTAATTTCAGGAGACATTTTCTTATCTACTTTAGGCCAAAAAGTTTCACAATAGTATATTACAATCCGAGACGGGAAATGCTTCATTACTGGTCGAGAGGTTTTATAGTTTATCGAGACGCGTAGCGTCGAGATAAACTGAACCTCGAGACAGCAATGAAGTTTCCCGTCGAGGGTTGTAAACTATTTTATTTTTAACCATAATTTCTTGAAAAAAAAATTCGGGGCAACTAAATGAGGTTGGCAAATGAACAGGAAAATGAGAACGGGAAATATTTCCCTGCTCCATTTTCCGTCCGTGGACGGGAAATGAGGACGGAAAAAATGTCCCGTCCTCACTTCCCGTCCTGGGACAGGTAATGGAGCAGGAAAATGAAAAAACAGAAATGTGACATTTTCAAATTTTTGAAAAGTCAGTAATGACAACATTTCATATATGGTTAAAAATAAAAATCTTTAATTTTGGATAAAATAGGATCTAAATCAATTTCCTGTTTGAAAAGCTCTTTTTTTTCTTCAGACATTGGAATGTCATTTATCAAACTATGCACAACACATTGTTACGAGATGATTTTTCCTGGGTTAAAATGAAAGGAAATAAGCGTATTCGCCTCAATGAATAGCATACCTTCGTCAAGCCACTGTTGTCTTTTCAATAGTTGTGGCCAAACTTTTCATCAAACTTTTCATTTTTCCCAGAATCATTAAAGATTGACAGCGCTCCAAATAGGGTCAATGACCGGTACTAACTTAACTTGAATTAGTCCCATGCCCCAACTACCATCAAAATTCCCCAGTACCTTCCACCTTGGAGTTTTGACAGAACCTTTTTAAAGGACATTGCAGGGACAAGCAGAGGTCATTCAGGTCGAGGACTTTCCACGATTAAGTGTTCGGGAAAACTCCTCAGGCACATTTTGCCGATTTATGAGTTGCCAAGTTTCGCTCATAGATCTAGGGTGGCTAATCCGCTATTTTAGCAGCCAATCGCCTTGTGCAGATTTTTTTGTTAGTCGAAAAAGAGCAACGTGGTCAATTGTTTGTTCCTAAAGGCCAAAGTAATTTTGGTAAGTGGTTTTTCCTATTAATCTTCTCTGTGTTTCTCTATTTCCTATGTAAAAGCATAGTTTTCTGTTCATTATACGGTTAAATTCCGAATATCGGACATACCTACCTCTATTGTTCCACGCCCTGTCTCATAACGTCCATTTGTTTCAGGCCTTTAATCTTCAGTCTTAGACGTTACGCTTTAATCGTCACCTTTTATTCGTCACGCTTAGTCCTTAACTTGAGTAAAGAGTTAAACGTTGAGCGTACTGTGTGTTTCAAGTAGTACCTCCAATCTTCAGCCTCCTCTGGACCATTGGAAGCTTTAGTGACTCCTAGTTACCGCGATCTTCAGTGCCCAGGGTCAGTTGCTTCTTGTCGCGATCCTGATCCAGTTCCAGGCCATCGGAAACACTGGCAGATATTAGTCCCATCCGTAAGGTTCCCCCAAGAGTTTAGGGACTACTCAGGTTTGATAAGTGTGTTGTGTTGTTGTAATATCAAACCTTACCAACCCCTTGTTGGAGTAAATCACCACAACAATGCAGTTCTACAATAATATTAAATTATCCTTCAGATTATGTGTTGTCATTTCAATTTCTAATTAATCCTCTATATTACCTTTTTTTTTGTTTATGAAACTTGCCCTTCAGGTTATGTATTGTTAAGTACTTCAATTTTATTAGGTATTTAGGTATCTATACTACCTATATTGTTACATAATATTAAAGCCCTTCAGGTTACGTATTGTTGCTTCAACTTTGATTAATGCTGCACTGAATACAGGTAGATACTTGTACACTGGGGTTAAATGGCCATTTACGAAGGTACTGCATTTAGTGAGCTTGTCCATTAATTATTTATATTTCAGGTATTATTGCTTAATTTATTGTAAATACTATTTTTAGAGTATATAAGGTAGTACCTAACCTAGTTTCTAGGCGATTTCTTTTCTTCTCCGAACCTGATCTGGAGTCAGACCTATTCTGTTCTGGTGCTAATTGAAAACCCGTACCTGATTGTAGCAAAGCGTTTCACTTTTGTCCCTCCTTCTTGTTTATATTTCAGGTTGTGCTGCTATAGTTCCGTAGAAGTTCCCTGCTTTCGTTATATCGGTTGATTTCGTGTACTGCAGGGAAAAAGCAGGTGGCGCTCTATATTTAGTTATTTAATTAACCCACCCCCTCACCGCATTGGAAGCTAGTCGGCAACCTTTTACACGAAATCACGTTTCCAGATTTCAACCACCAACCAACCTTTTCTTTCTATTCTTTCTGTTTTAGTTACCCCTTCTCTGTCTCACTTCCTTCAAGTTTATTATTTACCTTTCACTCGGTTTTGCGGGTAACGAAGTGGCAGTGTCCGTCTTGCCACGTAATAACATGCCATGTCAGGGTCATCTGAATATCATCTTTAATATAGGATCTAGACAAAGTATCTGCAATGACCATATCCTTGCCAGGTATATTAATGAGTTTAATATTATATTTTAAAAGTTTTAAAAGCATTCTTTGAAGTCTGGCTGACACTTTGTCTAAATGTTTGTCGAAAATGGAAATAAGGGGTTTATGATCTGTTTGAATTTCAATTTTGAATCCATAAATAAAATAATGAAGTTTTTCGGTAGCAAAAACAATTGCACCCATTTCTTTCTCAATTTGAGCCCATCTCTTCTCAGATTTGGTTAGACTACGAGGAGCATAAATTATAGGATGTCCATTTTCAACAACCAAAAGCTTCACTCGATCACATTGAATCAATATTGGAAGAGAAGGATCAAAAATTTTTAAGACTGTTTCTTTTGAGACAATGGATTTCAAGATCAATAATTCAGCTTTTCATGCTTTTCGGTCCATTCAAAAGAAATATTCTTTTTAGTAAGATTTCGTAAATTAGTTGTTAGTTGGGAGAGATTCGGAATGAATCTTGCAAAAAATTTCAATAAACCCAAAATCCTCAAGACCAGATTTATTCTTAGGGGACTCTATTGCCTCAATGGCTTTTATATTATTTTTGTCTAGTTTTACACCTTCTTTTGAAATTTCTTGACCCAAAAATATGACTTTATCTAATTTATATGAAATTTTTTATAATTGAATTTTACATTATTTTTAGAAGCTCTCTTTAAAACTTCCCTCAAAGCATTATCATGACTTATTTCATCTATTCCAGAAATAATTATATCGTCAAAATAAATTTCAACGCCTGGAATATCTCCAAAAATTTCAATATTTTTCTTTTGAAAAATTTCTGGGGCACTACAAATTCCAAAGGGGACTCTATTAAAACGATATCTACCAAATGGTGTGTTGAAAACACATAAGTCTGCACTTTTATCGTCTAGTTGTAATTGCCAAAATCCATCTTTCATATCAATGACGCTAAAAACGGTTTTTCCTGTCAATCTACAAAGAATATTATTAGTTGTTGGTATTTGAAAATGTTCCCTGCAAATAAATTTATTTAATGGCCTTGGATCAATACATAATCTCAAGGTTTTATTAGGTTTTTCAACAATCATAAGGCTATTTACCCATTCTGTAGGATAATCTACTTTATTAATTATTCTTTTTTCTTCAAGATTGTCTAGAGTTTCCTTCAGTTTTTCGTGTATAGAAAGCGGTATTTTTCTTTGAGATTGAATCACTGGTTTAGCATCACTAGATAATTTAATTGAACAAAGGCCAGGTATTGCGCCAGTGCCTTTAAAAACATGTTTATATAACTCATAAATTTGTTTTCTATCTCTTGGTAATATTTCAACGGTATTAACTCTTCCAAGAAGTCCAAACTTTAGACAATCTTTAAGTCCAAACAAAGGTTGAGTATTATAATTCACTACAATAAACTTGATATTGTAAGTCAAATTTTTGTAACAACATTTTAAAACGACTTCACCTTCTGGTTTTAACTTGAAATTTCCATAGGATATTAATGTTATTACACAATTATTTAATGGTTTAGAATTTGGAATTTTCAAATATACGTTTAAAGGTAAAATGCTACAATCAGAACCGGTATCAAGTTTAAAAATTATCTCTTTATTCTCAATTAAAAACTTTTCGGACCATGAATCTTTTTTCGGGTGCGTTTCACATGTATCCACATAAAAAAAAAGCGTCATTATCACTCGAGCTAGTTCCATCATCAGGTTTGTAAACTTCTCTTACTTGTTTTCTCATTCCATACTTCTGATTTGGAATTTTCTTATCTTCTTTTTTCTCTGGAATTTCACACATATTATTTGGATCTTCAGATTTGTTTTTGAAACAGGCTTTGGCGAAATGACCTTGGCGTTGGCATAAAGAACAAGTTTTTCTATATGCTGGACACATATTAGGATAATGTTTATATAAGCACCTATTGCACTTGACTTTTTGATTAGATTTGTTCAATACATTAACATCAGCTTCTTCAGGATTTAGAGTTTTGAGATGTTCTTTGCTTAAAGCAACAGCTTTGCAATAATCCAAGACTGATTCCACTGTGAGATTCTTTTCTCGTATTAATCTAGCTTGGAGCTGTTTATCAGCCAGTCCAACTACCAATCTATCTCGTACCATTCTTTCTTCATAGCTTTCAGCGCAACCTTGCTTTTCACACTTGAAATTGCACACTTTGGCTTGCTTACGTAATTCAGTGAGAAAATGTTCTATAGTTTGGCCATCTTGTTGATGCAAATTATTAAATTTAAATGTTTCCAACGGTATTACTGTCTTTGGCAAAAAATAACTATCGAATGCTTTGAGCAAATCTTGTAAAGTACTTCGTTTATCAACTTCAAATGTATTATAAACACCTTGATCTCCTAAGCAACTTAACAAAATTGCTATTTTTATTTCTTCAGTTTCTTTTTGTTTCCCAGTAGCCTTCAAATAAAGATCAAACTTTTGCTTATAAAGGCTCCAATTCTTTGCATCATAGTCTGAAAAAGGTCCTGGCGGTTTAAAAGGATAACGCACACCTAATATGGGATTTTTGGGCTCTATGGATTTTGCCCATTTTTTGATATGTTGGAGAGAATTTAATTCTTAACAACCTTTAAATGGGACGAAATCTTGTAGGTATTACGGTCTTAGAGATATGAGCGTTGAAAGATGAACTTTTTTGCGACTTTTTGTGTGGAGAGTATACGAGAAACTGGAGTTTATCAGTCAAAATATTGACAGGTCGACATATTTCACGTCACTAACAAACGTCAACATAGGCTACGACCGGGACTGCACTGGCGCCAACATTGATCCCAGTGCGGTCCCGGCCTTAACCTATGTTGATATTAATTTGTTAGTGACGTAAAATATGTGAACCTGTCAATATTTGACTGATAAACACCAGTAGTACCACTATCTCGTACACTCTCCATACAAAAAGTCGCAAAAAAGTTCATCTTTCAACGCTCATATCTCTAAGACCGTAATACCTACAAGATTTCGTTCCATTTAAAGGTTGTTCAGAATTAAATCCTCTACAACATATCAAAAAATGGGCAAAATCCATAGAGCCCAAAAATCCCATGTTAGGTGTGCGTTATCCTTTTCCATTTTATTGACACTCGACTAGACACTTCAATGATTAGCTGGTACTTTGATAGGTGTAATTTTTTTGACTACAACTGGTACTTGATAGGTGTAATTTTTATAATAATATGTTTTTTTTTTTAAATTAATCAATACTTGGATTAATAATACTATTTCTGTGCTATTCTAGGCCACTCTTCTTAGCTGTACTTACTATAGGTACTTTCTGCGCTTCTGTGCTAATCTAGGGCACTCTGGTTCCTGTTTTGCATACTTATGTGCTAATCTAGGGCACTCTTCTTACTAATTGCACTTTTATTCCTATTAAAAACTTGCATCTACACCTGACACCATGTTATAGTTGGGTTTTATATTAAAACACATATGCAAGTTAGAGGAATCTTTTGTGCCTCTTTTATTAATAAATTATCAAAAACTGTCCTTGTTGACAATTGCTAAGGCATTTGTTCAAACTTCACAATCAGGTAATACTAGCAAGGAAACTAGATATACCTGCATACTTATAACACTGCGTATATAATCTAAAGGAAATAGATTACATTACTGGAACTAATAAGCAGAAAATTGCTATGCGGCAATATGATTGGTGGTGTATTTTTCGATTCTCGATCGAATGTAATAAATAAGTAAGTATGTACCTATAGGAAAAAGAATGCTCGATCAACTTGATTGATCAATCTTCAATCTAATTTGAAATTAATTGAGTTTCAATATCCCTAGAACATTACAAAAATAAGGTCATCGGCATGAAAGTTTCTCATGAAGAGCCCGATAAAAAATTAAGTTTGTTACCAATGAAGCCATTTATAATTACCGAGTTTATAATGAAACAAAATTATCTAATTACGTTTCTCTAATTGGCGGTTTCCGACCGAATCAACCAAAGAGCACTCGGATTCCTAAATTTACTGACTGTATTCTCCATACTGTTTTTGACTAAGATTCCCGTCTCCCGGAAACAAGATCAAAGGGTTTTCGTGTTGAGTCGCTGTTCTTAGAAATAAAGTTGTTGCAAAATGTAAACACAGAGAGTGATACAAAACATGATTTTTTTTTTTCAATTATAAGTAAATCAATTATAATTTTATATCAAAAGAATTCACAGGAGATGAAATTGATTGGTTGATTACAACAATATAAATAGAAAAATTGCAGTGTAGTCAGTGTAGAACAGAACACTTACCGTTATCTCCATCTCCAATACATTTGATTCCATTAAAACTGAAGATAACGAAAATTGTATCATAATCGTCTAATCAAATTATGTTTTCACATAAAAGTGTAGGTATCGATTTTCCAACATCTTGTATTTTTTGAATTTACATAAGAATATTAACAAATGACGTGGTTTAACAACGTGGAATCTTTTTGCTGTTCAATCTCATTTACAACAAAACTGTAAATCTCTAACCGAAGTCTTGGAAAGGAAAAAAAAAACGGATTTGTCGAAAACGGTCCAGAGAGAATGCAAAAACCGAAATGCTTTTACAATGATCAGAATCGAATTGATGCGATCGATATGTCAAACTGTTATTTTGTCAGTGTGGTTACAAAGAGGGAAAAAAAATTAGATTTTCATTTTCAGTGAAAAATTGTTGGAAATAAAACTAAAATTAAACCTATTAGAAGAAAATATATATTTCCATTTATGTAACTTAGGTAAAACATTATTATTACACATCTATCCAAAATGCAGTAATTGATCAACATCACATGAAATTTATTTTAGTTTGTATGTATTTACACGTATTTACATCGTCCCATTCCACAGACGAGCCCAATTCACCACTTCACACAGTCGTAGTTATCGTTTTGTTGTTTCCAACTATCCTGAAACAATAAAAATAATCCGACGTTATTATTTTGGTGCTTAAACAGTAGCTGCTGGAATTTCAAATGGTTATAGGTATAAAATTAAATTGCTGTCCAAAATAGAACAATTATTGTTTGGAGTATTTGAGTGAAACACAAAGAAATTTATAATATAACATAAAAGATTGGCAGTGCCTATGAAATAAAAAAAAAATAATTCAATTGGTGAGTTGCTGTCGATTTTAGTTACTTCAATAAAACCGATAAGTTTATAATATATTTCTAAAGGTTTTTTTATTCATGACACACATCCCAACAAAAAGATCCTAAATGTTGCTTCAGTAGAAATTTAGCTAAGTGTAAAATATTTCACTCTGGAACTTTCTTGCTACAAGATGGTAGAAGTAGATTGCTTTTGGGCCTGTTGTAAAAAAAATCCCATTTTTTATGTCACGTTTACCAATATTTATTTATTATTTAAACGTAAAGCCGGGAATATACCCACGCTCGTTTTTTTTTAAAATATCTGAGGAAATATTTTTTTTTTTATGAACACCATCGCTGAAAACTTGACTTAAGATTGAGCCCTCGCAATTCTTCTTTCAATTTCAGATAATAATCTATCCGGATTGGTTAAATTTCGTAGGAATTTGATTGCTAGGTGGTGCTTCTTGGAACTTTATTGAAAAATCTTAAAACACACCCCGGAAATATACAAAATTTAAATTTAATCAGTGGAATTAAGTGATCCTTGAGACTTCCTTAACCGACTATAAAACGCAATTTTATTCCAAGGACGCCTTTTAAGGTGTAAGAAAGCCTCAAGAAACGACAATAAATTAGTTTGGCTCTAAAAGTTTTCACCAACTCCAGTAAAAAAAAACTGGATGCCGTATATTGACAATTTGCCACTGGGCTTTTTCTTAGTTAATAATTAATTTTAATTTTCTTGTTGTAGGCATTCTCACAAAGTCTGAAATCATCGATTGACCAATCTATATATATAAAAATGAATGCCACTTCTCGTTGTAATCGAGGTTGTAATTTTATAACTCAAGAACGGGCTCACCTAGCCAAACCAAATGTTTAGGCTTTGTTCGGACTATTTATTAGATGGTTAATGTGAAGTTTGCACAGAATCGGTCGAGCGGTTCTTCATTTATCACATTTTTTGTAATAGATAAATGGAGGATCATTTTGTTAATGGGGATTTTTCTGTCAAATTGAAACTTTTTTTCAGCGTTGACAGTACCAGCATGTTGTTATGTCATTAATGTGGTCATTTCATTACTTATTTTATTTATTTATGAAAAAAATTTAATAAGCCCGCATACGGCGCCATCTCTTATAACCGATACCAAGTTTATTTTGTATTTTGTATACCGCGCCATCTCCGATACCTGGAACGAACCTCGGCATTGCAGATACAGTAGAACAATGCTGCTCAGGAACTGGAGCTATTTCGAACAGAACTATTCCACTATTCCGATCAGATAGAGTGGTGCAAAAAGAGTAGATCAGATAGAGTAGAACACATAAACTAGTGCAGTGCAGATAGAGGGAAACAGGGCTGCGCTAGAGATAGATTTTTTTTGTTTTCTTCACATCCTTTGAACATTCCTGTGCCTGAGTTTATTTATTTGGTGGTACACTTTACAAGAATAACGCACAAAAGCTGCCTAAAAAAGGATGATGTAAAATTTTAATTTTAGGTGACTTCTGATCCAGAGAGTACCTAAACATTAATTTTCTTCAACCAAAGCCAAATTCACCATCGAAAAAAACTAAATTTAATTCAGCTAATAGATACGTTAACACAACATTTAATAGGTATATTTAATAATTCAGAGGCGGTACGAAGTTCGCCGGGTCAGCTAGTATTTTATAGAAGAGCCACCTTTTGAGGGATAATTTTCAAACCTATATCA
Source organism: Ceutorhynchus assimilis (assembly GCA_917834065.1). Classification (NCBI taxonomy): domain Eukaryota; kingdom Metazoa; phylum Arthropoda; class Insecta; order Coleoptera; family Curculionidae; genus Ceutorhynchus; species Ceutorhynchus assimilis. Next base: position 25,399,492 of record OU892280.1, on the reverse strand, counting down.
AATTTAGTAGTCGAGTCTAGTAACAGACATAGAAAAGGCATACTTGCAAAATAAAAAGCTCTTGCAGCTTTTATAGATATAGAAGAGGGTGCCTACGATAACACCTCACACCGATCTATCAAAAAAATTCTTGAGGATAGGGGGGTAGAAGCTCCCATTATAGGATGAACAGAAGTCATGCTGAAACATCGCCCAGCATCGGCTGATTTGAACAGCGAAACAGTTACTGTCATCACGATTAAAGGCTGCCGAAAGGGTGGTGTGCTTTCGCCTCTCCTGTGGACACTACTGTTACGAGACTGAGCAACACTGGAATAACTATTCCAAGCTACGCAGATGATCTGGCGATAATAATCAGAGGCAAGCACGAAGGCATGATGACAGGCCGACTCAAAGTGCCATGAATATAATAAAAAACGGGAGCGACAAACAAGGACTTTACACAAATCCCAGCAAAACAACCTTAGTTCCGTTCACGGAAAGAAAGAATCTGGATCTGCGAGCCCCCACTTTAAACGGCACTCAGTTATCACTCTCGGATGAAGTTTAGTATTTAGGGATCACCCTGGACCCCAAACTTACTTGGAACGACCATCTGAACAAAACAATATCACGAGCTACGGCGGCCGTTTAGACATTCCGCAAAATCGTGCAAAAAACATGGAGGATAAGACCAAAAATGGTACATTGGATTTACCAAAGGGTTGTCAGACCCATTGTCACCTTGTTGGTATGGTGGTCCAGAACAGTTAACCTGCCCCGCAGCCTTGGAGGCACTGCTGACAAGGCGTCCTCTTCACCTATATGTTAAAGAAGAGGAAGAAATAGATGCCTATAAGCTATTCCAGATTGAAAGATTTAAACCTGGTGATGTGAAAGGCCACTTACGCATCCTTCAATCTATAAAGCTCGAGTGCCAAAGAAAACAATCAGTAGATATACAAGGAGGATTCCACAGCGGAGTTGACGTCACACTCGTTCTGGGGCCCCCGTCATCAGAGAGGCCCCAAATTGAAGGAGCCTGTACCCCATTTCGGAGCCCCATTTTTTTCGTGGGCCCCATTTTTTGCAAGCCCCAATTAGAAGAGGCCTAACCCAAGTGGCGTCAGCAAAGGAGCCACATGCATGTTCCCGCTGCTAGACCCGTGGTCCCATTTTTCGGGGGCCCCATTTACATGAGCTCATAACTTGAAATGAGATACCCCATACAAGATGACAGGTACGTGCGACGTTGTCGAAACTAATAATGTGCGACGTTGCCAATAAAATGGCCCTAAATCTAGGGAAAAATCGGAAAGGGGCCACTTGTCTCCGCTGCTAGACCCGCGGCCCCATTATCCGTTTATGAAACGAATACTGGCCCCAAATTTTGAGGCGCACGTAACCTAGAACTTATTACCTGAAATTTGATACCCCGTATCTCATGTTGGTAACCTGAAACTTTTACCACGTACCTAGAACTCGTAACCTGAAATTTGATACCCCGTATCTCATGCTGGTAACCTGAAATTTGTACCACGTGCCTAGAACGCGAAACCTGAAATTTGGTTCCCCATAACTCGTGACTTGTAACAAGATACATCGTACCCCCATTTTTCGGGAGTCCCCATTTTACTAAACTAAAATCTGGCCACGATCATACAATAATTCATGTCTTGTTACCTACAAATTATTTCAATACGACATCATCATTCGAATTTTTTTTTCACGCCGCCGCCGCCGCCGCCGAGTCCCAAATCATAGGGCCCCATTTTTCGGCCAGCCCCAAATATTATTTTTAAATAATTATAATTTTTGCCGCTGATAAAAAGTTTTGCGAACTTGCTTAATTTATCCGAAATCCCGTTATCTCATTAACAAAAACCGCATTTCCTGGCGAAAATAATTATTGTTGTTATTCAAATATCATACAAGTTATATCGGGTCTTCAAAAAAAAAACCAATCAAAGATTCCTATGGTTTTTTAAACGTATGTCTTAGCAATATTTGCCTTTAATTTTGTTAATGAACTTTAATGTCAAAATGTCATGTCAAAAATCCTTACCAATAAAGAAACAGTAATGCGAAGTACGTTTTCGTAATCAAAGCAATCTTCGATTGTTTTTTTTTTTGAAGACCCGATATTTATGCTTTAAAATTAAATCAAGATGATTTTCATTCCAATAAATGTTTTTCATTGTTCGCTTATCCATCATAGTCAAGCCTTTACTTTCTTCCTCATTCCAATAGCTAACGTAAATGAATTCGCCAATATAGAAGTTTGTATCATCCCATCCATCGTTTATATTATCGAGAAACTGTAAAAATTCTTCAAATTCGTTGTAGGTAAATTGAATTGAAGTGTCATTTTTGTGATATAAGACAATGTACGTTTTTCTCTCAGGATTATAATTAATTTGTACAATGTCTCCAATATTATATTTTTCAAAAACTGGTTTTGGAATAATTTTCCGATTGCATGTTGCTGGTCCATTTGCAAATCTGGAAGTTGATGAGAATACTCCATCCCATTTCGAATCCATTTTTAAATTTTCAAAATTTTTGAACAGTAACTGTTGGTAAAAGTCCAAGTCTTTTTTCAATTTAGAGAGATTTACTAAATGATTTTGAATTCTCTCAGCAAATGTGCAGTTCATGGTTTGGAGTACGACTGGAATCTACCTTTTATCTAAGTAACCAATAATAAGCTTTTGGAAAAAGTATAGCATCCCATTAATGTATCTAAAAACACTATCCATAGATGAAGGTATTCCAATAAAGTCCTTAGTATACAAACTTTTCCACACTAAAGTTACATTCATTTATTTTTATGTAGTAATTATCTTCGAAAAAATAAATAGTTTTTCCAGTATACGAATTTACTGCACCTATTATTTTCCTATTGTTGAATTGAGTAGCAATTATTTCGGAAACCTTTGATCGCTTAATTAACTGATTGTGAATTTTTCAGATTTAATAATAATTATGATTTCTTCGGAAGGTCTTTGATAAACTGCAGTAATTTTTCAAATTTAGGTAAAAACGGTAGGTAATAGGGAATAAATAGATAAGTCCTTTGAAGTAAAATTTTTTGTTTCCAAATCCATTATCCATACTCGATCTTTGTTAATGATATATAGCTTGTGATGCAATATCAAAAATTGTAAGTCCTTAGGATCTATCTTAAACATATCCTAAGAATTTTCAGGTTGTACTTTATCATGTTTGTGTGCAGATAGAGTGGGCGTAGTACTTTTAGGGGAAATATGTGTACTTACTCGTCTTAAGAGAAGTGGACGCACTCGTTTTAGGGGAAGTAGTAGTAGTACTAGTAGTAGTTGGACTATTTGGAAATTTTCTCCCATGAAGATGTTGAATTGCTGTTACATCATCATTACTCAAGGCGGAAATTTCACCATAATATGCATACATTAAGGAATTGGTTTCATCTGAATGACTTAATCCAATGTCCAATTTCATGAGCTAATACCCACAGCAAACTCGTTTTACCACCAACAGGTATTTTTTCATCCACTCCAAAGTGCCAATCTTCACTTCTATGTAAATGAATCTCAGTACAATCATTATCGTTGCCAGTAGGACGATATAAGCATGAGCCAATACCAGTCCTTTCCCATCAAAATCGTATTCACATGGTAAAGAAGGTTTTTTACATCTGCTGTTGTAGGAATGCTGTAATTGTCCAAATGATATCATAATGTCTGGTTTTGAAGACCAACTACTGATAAATTTCAAATTGGTTACATCAGACCAAAGTTTGAAGGCCTTGTTCACTATCGCATAAATTTCGTTTGAAGCATAAATAAAGGAAACATAATTAATCTGCCAATTTAAAGTTCTCTTCATCCATCTACCACCGTTTAATGTAAATGATTCAGGATAATCTTGCACACCGCAGCGAGGCCTAGACATCAACTTTAATGTTTCATCATTGGCCAGACCATCAATATCATTCAGATGATAAAATTCTTGAAAAGCGCTTATAGCTTCCGATATATCAGTTACCGCACTAACATCTGTACCGTTATTGATTTCTGTCTCATTTTTCAGATAACCATAAGCAATTAAAAAATCTCCAGGATCAACACTCAGATTAATTCTGTACAACTGACAAAATAATAAAACTGTGAGACACTTCATGCTTGCACTACAATTCAATGCATACTAACATTCCCACACCAAGAGATAATGAGGAGCTGCAGTCAAAATCTGGGATAATTTCGTATAAATTCGGGGTTGACCCGGGGTCAATCACCGAAATTTCAGATCAAAAGCGCCGCCGATCTAGAGATTTTCCCACGGTATCGAAAAAATTCCCAGGCTCAAGTCATATGGCAAATGAAAACAAAACAAATAAAAGAGCATATAATTTTTTATTTTTTAAATAGTTAATTTACACATATTTCATAATTAATTTTAAATGAATGTTCCGGCCCATCAATTACATCATAGCCACCAAAAGTGTTTTCATCTAGGATGTGCCCCCAGCACGGTTCAAGTAGTTTGAATAATTTTTCTTCTGGTATTTTCAACTGTTGGGGTGTTAAGCGTCTTGATGAAATACGTATTGAATTTTGTTGGCGACATAAGGTTATTGATTCATCAATCATGTAGTTTATTTTATACATTCAGACTTTATCTGACGTTCGTCCATTTTGTATAGGAAAAATTTACTATGGACTCAAGGTGGAAGCATAGTAAAGTTCTTCCATTCACTGTCTCGATGTGTGCGATTAGGATATAGAATCCATATCTTGTACTGTGTCACGTTTTCAGACAATTTAATGGAAAATATTGGAACATTTTCAACATAGCCCGCTTTCATTTCAGCCCAATTTTGTGGCCAAGTTTGATCTGTTTTATTGAGACAAATAAAGACACTTCGCGCGCTTCTAGGTCGATGAATGTAAAATATGCCATTTACTAATGCAGTCAAGAGCACAAAACATGATGTTAACACCACCATGGCTGATTTGATACTAATAAATAAAAATACTGTTTTTCATACTAAAATATATTTTAATTCTTAAAATTACATAGGTATACAATCAGAAATCCAATTATGAATAACAAAAAAATTTCTTAAACTACACATATAATTTTTATCAGTTAAATGACTCATACATTTTGGAATATCTTGACTAAACTTTGTCATCGAAGAAGTCCAGGTAGCATCTAGAGTTTCCAGGTTTATTATTTTCGGGTATCTTTGACCATCATCAAATTTACTTATTTTTTCATCAAGAAAGTTCTTTTTCTGGTGGCTTTGAACAAACTATATCAGCATCACACATTTGTTCCTTGATTATATCATCGATCTTTTCATAAGTGACGTAACCTTTTGCAAATAGAAGGCCATGCACTTGAAGCGTTGTATGGTTCACTTGCTTTTTATCGTAGGTCGAAAGGGAATAGTACTTCATTGGCATTTCAAACAAATAATTATTTGCTTGATGTCTATTTGTAATAGCCATTTTTTTAACAAAAAATTTGTTACTATTATTTGAGATTATGTTAAAAATCCTGGATGTCGACCGAAAGAACCTTCATGATTGACTGCTAGTCAAAGACTAATTAATTTTTCTTACAATTTCACTAAGTGGCAGATGTTCCATTATGCAATCATGAATGATGACGCAATAGGCTTTCGTTTTATCGGGAAAACCAGTTCTTGTTTCAATTTCAATTTAAACATCGATCGCTGAGGATTTTAGACTTTCATCACGTCGAGAGCAATCAATCACGTAAAGAGAATTTTCCGTAAATTTCTCGTAATCTAGTAAAGATCTTTTAGGACTACCACCAACGGCCAATGATGTATTCGTGAAGCTCGGATAGAATTCTGTATAGGAGCAATGTGCATCAATGAAATCTTTTTTACCAAAATCAAGATTTTGGCGCTCGTACGGATAATATTCATATGAATTTGATGCATCAAACAAATTGGAAGTTCAGGGGGGCTGGATAAGTCAATAAAGTTGCATTACCTATAGTTTCTTTGATTTTTATTGAAAGCATCAATTTGATCATTGTTCCAAATAAGTTCTTGATTTGATTTTTTTTTGGATAATCACCATTTACTAGTTTTGCATCGACGCTACAGACACCTACTTTACATAGGGCTTTGAGGCATTTTTATGATAGATGGCGCCCTGTTCGCATTACTGTCCGGCTTTTCAAATTTGTTTATTCTGAAGTCTGGGACATTAATGTTTGCTTAAATTAATTGGTGTTTTGTTAAATACATCAAAAGACTGTTTCTTTATCGATGGTTAAGGGTATCCTTAACATATTTATTCAAAGCTCTGATTGATTTAATTCAACCTATAAAGTTGGAAGTTCCTCGTGAAACACACAAAATAACTTTAAAACATTCGACAGAAAGAAAGACGAAATGCGAGACCGGCAAACGAAAAAGGTATACATGAATTATTATCAGTTATGATCAAATGATGAATATTTTGTCATATTGGTATGTCAATGTTATCGACATCGGACGTGTCCTTGATGTGCTGGTATTTTACAATTCTGTTGTTGTCAGCGACATCTAGAGGAGCGGAAAAAGTAATTATGTGGTTTATTACTGGCAAATAGGCACTAGCTCACGTCACACACAACCTCACATTCGACTTTCGATGGGGGGACAAACAAAGCGTTTGAAGGTCTATTTTTATACGCGCTAGCTATTACGTCAGCAGTGCCTAATTAGATATCACAGAAGGCTTAATACAATACCTGCTAATTCTAAATTACACTAAGGTATATCAGGTATATGTTTAAGAAACCCCACAATAACATTACTGGAATTTGAGATTCCATATGAGGTGGTTGTAAAAGAATGCCCATCATGGAAGAATGCGGAGCCACCGCAAGCAGACGGCGCCCTAAACAATGCCTTTTAAGAGAGTACATTTACATACTGTTCGATAGTCAAGCGGCTCTAAAGGCTTTAGGATCCATCAAGTGCAATTCGCAGCTAGTTTGAGAGGGTAAAAATATCCATAAGCATTTGGCTGGAAAGAACAAAGTAATCTTGATGTGGGTGCCAGAGCACCAGGGCATAGAGGGCAACGAGGAGGCAGACTCCAGAGCTTTTTTGTGGACTAACGGAAAGCCAAGTCTCTGAAGAAATGAACAGCTGGGAAAAGGACCGAATGCTAGCTCATTGGAGATCCATTCTAGGTTTGAGACAGGCAAAAAAGTTCATATCCATCTCAGCAAAGAGATCTGAACAACTTCTTGACATGAACAGAAGAGATCACTACCCATGCATAATCTGCCAGAAGAGAAAATTAATGTTCGAAGAACAATTATCAGATCTGACGGATAACAGAAAACAGGGCTGGGACTCTGTAACGGATAGAGATATGAGATATTTCCTCTATCTCTATTGACGTCCCCTCTTTATTGATTTCGAAAAGAGAGAAGAAGACAGCAAGTTCCACAGCGATAGGGATAACGATCTCAATCCTTCACAGAGTCCCAGCCCAGACCCTTCTGAGGTACCTACGATGGCTTGAGGAAAGAACTTCATGATACTGATTATGCTGAGACTATTGTTGGAATCGAGCAAACGTTCACAAATAGTGACGAGAAATTCAAGTACCACCGCGCGGATGCTATTCAAACTTTGCCAATTCTGGTAGATTGGAAAGGTTGAAGAACAAATCAGCGCCTTCTGAAGAGGCGGAATGTGCTGCTACTGAACGCCGTCATCATTTCGATACGTCACCAGGGCTCGGACTGACTGTGTGGACATTAAAGTGTATTTTCTGCCAAAGCGATAAAAACGAAGCTTTGCGGTATGTAATGTCAGGGCCAATGAATAAGACTATAAGGGTGCTGACTAATTATGACCACCAAATGTTCGTTTGCATCAATTGCATGCCATGCTTGATAGCATCTGAAGTGAAATACCATAGTTTGTGTATAGTAAAAGCCGAGAGGAGCCAGAAAAAGGTACAGATGCAGATGAAGGAGAGTGGCAAAAGTAATTTACCTATGATCCAAATATGCAAAAAGCAAAGAACTTATAGTCTCAGCCTCACTGGGTCACGTTTTACAGCTCTCAGATCTTTGGGAAAGATATGTTTGACATTTGAACTACGCTTGTCAACTTTTAAAGATAAATTACAAAATATCATTAGGGATTTATTCCTTTTCTCCCAGGCCTTAAACAAGGACATCACAGGAAGGCTGACTCTTCTTATACCGCGGAAGTTTTCGGCCAAGGTGACTGCGGATATTGCTTTAGTAGAAATCCATCCGTTTCCAAGGCAAACTATTGCCCATGCTGCGCTACTCCTACAAGATTCGCCGGATCACTTCACGGAAAAATCTTCAATTGTTCCTGACTGTACTGATAGGTGAAGACGAAGTTCTTGACGACGTTGTCGATGAACAAGACGACGATTCAAGCAATGAAGAGGAAGGCAATGAGAACTTGGAATCTGTGAGACATTCACCCGAGAATGTTGAGTTTTCGGTAGGCCAAGATATAGTCTATATGTGATTCTCATTCTTATGACTCTTGCTTGAGCCCGTCCCCAAAGCTGGCACGGGTATCTTAACCGGCAATTGTTCATCCCAGTGTCTGCAAGGAGAATAGACAGACTGGCTTGCACCAAGTTGTGCCACCGCTCTCAGCAATATAAATCTTAGCTCTTTATATGGTTGATTTTTTATCTTTCTTGTAATACTACCATAAGCTAAAAATACTAGAATGTTTGTTTTCTTATCTCTTGTCTTCTTTATATTCCTGGAATAATCAATGTTTAAAGTCTGAAGTGGTCGTTTGCTTCTCTTTATTTGGCGGCCATCATGCACTTTGAACTTAAGGTAAGTAAATTTCAAGCATTGGAATGTGCTTAGAATCAGAGAAAACCCCTAAGTAGACGTTTAAATCAATATTTCAAGTCAACGGATAAGGGATATATAGGGAAACAGAGTTTTGGAAACCATCCTGGCGGATATCAAACTTTCCGTCCAAATTTTGCTTTGGCAGTAGATTCATATTCAGCGGGTTCGGAATACCCTAAAAACAAATCCTCAATTATTGAAGGAAATGTTTCTTGCATTGTTCATGTTTGAAAACGTGCCTGGTCTACTAGTGTAATATGAGAAAAGCGAACTTTATGTATCTTCTCGGTTTTATAATTTGATGTTAAAAAAAAAGTTATATGAAATAAGAATAGAAAACCGCATTCAAGAAAATACAAGCTCTTAAGTATATTTTTTCTCATACCTATTGTTTCGGGGATATTCAAAATTAGTTTTGCAGACTCAATCATATCCACTTAATGCCTGGAGAAATTGAAGTTTTGGTTTCCTTTCGTTTTATACGACAAAAACAGATTTTGAGCAAAAATATTCCAATTACGTTTACATTCCAAAATCTACGCGCCTATAAAAACAAACCATCTCCATTTTCTATAAAAGTTTCAGCCAAGGGCCGTTTTTGCACGCTCAACACCAAAAACGATAAATTTTTTTACTGTTTCGAAAACGACTTTTATCAATGGACCAACTGGATTGGAATCCAAATTCTTATCCGATCACGTATATGTGAATCGTAAAAATATCATTTTTACTGGCAATTTTGCAAGACTTGAAAGTATGCTTTCGTGATTTTCCATGCCTTTGGTTGGTATAGGTATAGATACCAAATGGGAATAAAAATCAACTGCGCAGAGTTTAGAATTGTAGAACAAAATGACTGTCCAAATAAGAACTAGAAACTAACATTTATTTTGAGAAGTCAATTACAAAAAATAATAAACTACGCTAATCAAAAAGTCTACTTACAGGGTAGGAGTATCCGAAATAGTGGGCTGCGCCCACCTGCTCAGGATCTTGCTCCTGAATAACTGTCCAAATGTAATCCTAAACATCCTGTTCATGCAGCAATACAATATAAAGTTGATGGATCCATTGAGCAACGCAAAAATGTCCATTATTTCTCCATAATGTTGATAGCATGTCAAAAATAGCTCTTTGCCATCCAGAGCGATGACTAGAGCGAACAGCCCTTGCGGTAGCTCTGTCAATAGAAACAGGAACAGTATAGCTATCAGCATTTTTGTAGTCCTATCAGCTCTTCTTTCGTATTTTGATAATTTTTTATTGCTCTCTCTTCCTGGTAATATATTATCGTAGCCTTTGAGCACTTGTCGGCCTTTTGTGGCTTTGAACAACGTTCTTATTAGCCAAATACTGATGACAATCAAAATAACGCAAGGTGATATCTTTAGAAAAATAGAATAAATCCAAAAGTTAACTTTCAGGAGGGCTTTGTGCTTTTCAACGATATCGCTCAAACCCACTCTGTAAAGGGTGTAGAGGATGCTGTCTTCTTCCAGGCAAATGGTTTCGATCTTGAACGTGATGTATTGAGGAAGGCAGAGGAAAATGGGGAGAAGATAGCAGATGATGATGCCTAAAGTACATCGTTGGTGGGAGCATAGGATATGGTTTTTATCGATGTACCTGAAACAAACAAACAATATAGTAATGGTGCATTTTCTGTTTGACTAGAATTTATGATAAATTGATGGGTGAAAATAGGTTTCAAGAAAGACGCCCTCGTTCGATAATTTGAGAGTATGCTTTGGAGTTAGGCGATATTTGCACATTTAAACCAATGTTTTAAATGTAAACATTCGAAACTTAATCCAGAAGCTTGAAAGGCTATTTTGAAACGTTACAATTTGGAAAAGGTTAAGTTAAAGTTAATCAAAGTTCTTGACTTGTGCAGTTCAAAGTTCCAGGATTAGATCATTAAAGACTCTAAATCGCTTCAAGCAGGAAAGTGGAACATCCACGGAGCTCGCAAATTTCTCAATTTATTGGACGGAAAAGACATAGGTACCAGGCAAAATAAGTTAAACTTCATGAGTATAGCTACGCTAGTTGTTGAAATTTTAAAAGGAAATATAGAATCTAAGAATAAAGGGAAAAGCATTCAACAAAAGGTTTTCTCGTTGAAGAGCACCAAATTATTGAGCTTTAGCTGATTGTTTCCTGTTAAGTTGGAGCTTGCTCATTAAGTTAGGTATATTGCTGCTATTATTCTCAAAGAGAAATAAAATTCTACACTTAAAAGAAATAGCTTCAATCAGCTGTGAACTGATTCCTCTTGTGCTCAATCAAGATCAATATTTGCACTTTCATTCAATACTGAAAAATTTCATAAGGTTTACAAAAAAAAACAGAGTACCTACGTAATATTTTATTCCTTGACGTGCCAGGCAATTAATCAGCATTACCGCGTAATTCACGTATGCATATGAAACTTTTTTGAGAACTCAATTTCAAGCTGACATACAACGAAGGACGTTCCCTCAAACAAATTTAATTGGATTAGCGAATTAACGTCATGAGACTGAAAAAAAAGATAATTGAATATTATATACAGGGTGTCCGGAAAGTCAACGATAATACTGAAAGGGCTGATGGAACAACTCATTAGCATCCAGAAAAACATAATATGACCTTAGTAAAAAATCGATGGTTTTCGAGATAATGCCACTTTAATAAAATTCGTTAAAATGGTCCTGTTGAATCAGATTTTCGAGTGTCACATTAAAATTTTCATTATTTTCAGATTCTCTATTCAGTTGTGCAATGGTGAGTAAACATTTCATTTGTCATAGAACAACATTAAAAGTCAAAGTTCAAAACATTTACTAAAAAATCTTTTTAAAGTGAATACTCCTGATACTTCTTCTTTTAATACATCTTTTACTCGATCTTTTGGAATAATCTGTTGGCTCTTAGTGGATTTCCCATCGGCACTTTCCCAAACTCTTTTGAGTAAACCATTTTCTACGGCCAGAAAGTTCCACTGAGCCCACAACGCCTTGTAAATCAAGCTCTTGTTCGACACATCCCTCCCTTCTTTCCTATCTTTATCATTTTCTTCAAGATGTAGAATTTACTCGATGTCCTGGTCTGCTTCTTGATCTTCTCTCATTTGTTTGATAGTCCATTTATTATTAAAGATAAGACCCGTTCTTCTCACAGCTGGAACAGTGTTTTCTCAGAAATAGCCCCAGCTAGGCTTTTATGCAATGTTTTTTAAATGTGAACCAAAAAACATTTATATGTGATGTACCTTCAACGTTTTATTGACGTTTCACATGGAATAATATTGTCTAGCGAATGTTTTTATAAAACTTTTCTTTTCAATGTGCCAGGAATGTTACGGTTACGTTACACTGCGATCCTCCATTTTATATCTCAAAGAGATATTTTATAAATGTATTTTGTAAACTTACCATGAACGTCTAAATGTATCGCCGCTTGTAAAACCTATCAAAATCCGGAATAGAGTTACATCCTTCAAATCATTTTGCTTTTTTTTATCGGATGTTTAGAAAACGTTACAACACAGTGTCATCTATAATTTTCATTCAAACATTCAGTGGAAGTACTTCATAACGGATTTTTAAATATACCCGAGTTATTTTAGATCAACATTTGGCAACATTTAAAAGAAAGAATCCTCGTTCCCCACCCGTTTTTTCATTCCAAGCGATGCTCACTGCCTGCACGCCTGCGAGCACCTAACCTCACATATTTTGACGCTTTTCTACGATTCTTCCTTTGTGCAATGTGTAATGTGCAATAATAATTATTCTTTTGCTGTGATTGTGTAAATTAGTGTGAAAAAAAAAGTAAAAACACTCTCGATTCGTGATTTTGCTTTGATTAGGGTCAACGACTGGACTGGCGGTAAGTACAAACATGTTTTTGTAGGTACCCATTCAATTGAACTTTTGTTTGGACGCCATAGTGCGGTGCGCGAACATAGTTGCCAAAAGCAGAAAAAAAATACTAGCGTACTGTCAACATTAAAAACAAAAGTTACCGAATAAATTACATTTAAAATTTAAATTTGCCGCCCATTACGAATGTTTTTGAAAAGAAAAGCCATCGATCAACGTGTAAATGAGAAAAATCTGTAAAGTGGACTATAGGGAAAAGCCTAGGATAGTAAGGATACTAAATGTTAATGGAAAATGCAATCCAGAATAAATCCCACACCAAAATACGTATCTAAAATGATAAATGAAAATGAATTCAAAAAATAGGTAAAGTTTGTTTGTTTATAGAATCAGAAAGAGAAAGTAAACAAACAAAAAGGTTAGCGAGGATCAATCATTTAGTTACTCTGCTACTTTTGTTTTTAATGTTGACAGTCCGCTAGTAATTTTTCAATTTTTGTTTTCTTCTTTTGGCAACTATGTTCGCGCACCGCAATATGGCGTCCAAACAAAAGGTCAATTATATTATCAAATAATATAGGGTAATTCAATATGCATCGTTCGCGTAAGCCAGTAAAAGCTCGTTCGAAAAGGCGAAAGAGTAGATTGAGGCAGCAGATTATAAGAGGCCTAGAACATAATTCTGATTCTGCCTTACTATTGTCCTCATCTCAAGCCTCTTCTAGTCAAAATGAGCTGCTTGGTCCTGCCCCAATCAGGCCTCCTCCTGAATCTACGTCTGTAGCTAAAGCTACAGACTCCTCTACTTCGAATATTCCTTCTGATAGTAATGTATCCAGTTCTCGTCCTAAGTCTCCTGATTCTGATTCTTTGTGTGATACATGTTGTTGTCTGGAGTGTAAAACCAAATCAAATAAATTGAACGAGTTATTGATTGCAGATTTAAGAAATTGGGTGATAGAAAATCACATTCCTTTGGCCCATGCTTCAAAGTTACTCAATATTTTGAATAAACATAAAATCGAATTACCTTTACCGGAATAAGCATAAATGTTTATGAAAGACTTCCCGTCGTAAACCTCTATTAGAAATTATGTACATAATATACTAGATATAATTGTTATGCCCGTATTACATCTGTGTATTTTTCCGTGTATTTCTTCATGAAGTTCAGGGTGCCAACATTATTTTGTTTTTCATAATGCTGATTTATGTTGCGTTTGAAGTTTTTCGGTTGTCACCATAATTTTTCACCTATTAAAATAAATATTTTCTTTGTCAATAAACATAATAATGTAGCTCATTATAGAAGTTCTTTGAAAATCTAATAGTAATGTTTAAAAGACATCAATCTGTAATCTCTATGGGATGTTAGATGAAAGTCCCTTTCTGATGTTCTGTCAACGTTCAAAGCTAAGTTCTATAGATATTCACATGCAACCCTACTGCGAAGTACTGAAAACCTCGCGCTGTGATGTTACGTCAACTTCTGTAGGTAACATCCATGGTAAGAACTATAAACTTCCATGTGTTGCGGACATTCGGCAGTCATGTAGAGGTTACATAAACATCAAAAGAACATCTGCTCTACTTCCGGTGATATCAAAAGTAATGGAAAGAGTTGTGAACAATCACCTAACCAAGTACTTGGAAAAGTACAAAATTATCAACGATAAGCAATACGGATTTCGAAAATATAGGTCAACTGGCGATTTACTTACATACGTCACTCACTTATGGCAAAAAGCGATTGAGTTGCGGGGTGAAACAAGAACAATTGCCTTAGATATATCTAAAGCATTCGACAAAGTTTGGCATGAAAATCTGCTCAACAAGCTCAAAGCAATGGGATTATCGCCGAAACTTTGCACTTGGTTTGAAAGTTACCTAAAGGACAGATCCATTTATGTTGCACTGGATGGCCAGAACTCCAACTCTTACCAAATAAATGCTGGTGTGCCACAGGGAGCAATCCTTTCGCCAACTCTTTTCCTGATTTACATAAATGACCTCATAGATAAAACAGTAAATCCACTTTATTGCTTTGCAGACGATGGCAATGTAGTCTCCTCACTCATACCACCCACAGGTCTTTCCGCACGTGAATTCCATCATCTTAGACTAACTCAAATATCGCAGATAAATAACGACCTGGAGATAATAGAGGACTGGGGTAACAAAAACCTTGTACAGTTCAACGCGCAGAAAACCCAAGCAGCTCTGTTTTCAAAAAAGACCAGCACCGGTGAGCCAAACATCATGCTATCTGGAAGTGCTGTCACATTACAGAGTCAGTTGAACATCTTGGGGGTTACTGCAGAGACCAACATGTCTTGGCACAGTCACGTGGCAGATATTGCTAAAAGGGCCTCCCAAAAGCTGGGGGTGCTATTTCGTACAAGACATCTGTACACACCAAGCCAATTGCTGACACTCTACAAAGCCCAGATTCGACCAACTATGGAGTACTGCTCACATATATGGAGTGCAGCACCCCAAACATACTTTAATGCTTTTGAATACCGTGCAAAAACGAGCTATCAAGCTGATCAATGACCCCCGCACTTACTCGTAACTTGGATGGTCTCGAACATCGCAGATCTGTGGGCGATTTATCTCTCTTCTACAGGTACTATCACGGAAAATGCTCTGAAGAGTTGGCACGTATGATTCCACCGAGAGTAGCACCTACCAGGCGAACCCGTCAAACAGACGGTAACCATGAATTTACTGTCAAACTAGAGGCACCAAGAACCTCATTATATCAGAATTCATATCTCTGGAGAACGGCATCGCTGTGGAATAAACTCCCTGCGACGGTTTTCCCTGCAGGTTACAACCTGAACCGTTTCAAGACCAACATACACCGACATTTCCGCGCACTTTGCCGCTTCTCGAGCGTGATAGGACATTTCCTTGCGAGTGCGCATATCCGTAAAAAAAAAAAAAAAAAAAAAGAACATCGCATTGGAGGTTGAACTTCCCCAACGCGCTTTTCATTAACGTAAATGGGATGTTCTTGTGCTGGCTATCAACTTTTTGACGAAGCTTGCAGACTTCTTTACATAGTCGTCTAGACAGAGCGTCAGCATTTTCATGCACTAGGTCGATGTTTAGGGCTGGCATCTCTAGATCTCCAAAGGCATTGGGAACGATTCCTAGATGATGACATCCTGTCTACAATCCCATTGCATATGTCCAAGCTTATGGCACCGGCAACATTTTACTCGGTTTCTCGTTGTTGATGTTTGTTTGGAGTCGTTTTCCATTTGTCTAACTTCTAGTAATAGTTTCTCCATTTTCTCCATAAAATTTCTTATAACCTTCTCGAAGCTACCATCCAGATTGCTTCCAGTTCCAATGCTCGGACAAGGGCTTCGCTACTTCGTTTGAACTTAGACATTCTCAGGTTTTCCTGGATCTTGGAATCTCTGAGACTATCAATGAACTAGATACTGCTATCCATTCCTGCATGTCTTCCCCAGCTGCAGGAAACATCGTCTTTAACTTCTTGTACATTTTATTTAACTTCTTGAATATTGTCTTTAACTGCTTGAACATCGTCGTTAACTTCTTGAACATCGTCTTTAACTTCGGCTTTCACTTCCTTAATCTTTTGTTCTAGGTTAGCGACAGATCCTTGTATGGTTTGAAATATTTACTGCAGTTTTCCAAGGTCTTCTTGTCGTTCTTGTTGTCACCTAGCCTCTTCTTGTTGTCGCCTAGCTTCTTCTTCTTGTTTTTCTTTTTGTCGCTTGGCCTCTTCGTGTTGTCGACTAGCTTTTTCTTCTTGTTTTTCTTTTTGTCGCCTAGCCTATTCGTCTTGTTTTCCTTGTTGTTGTTTAGCTTCTTCTTCTAGTTTTCCTTTTTGTCGCCTGGCCTCTTAGTGTTGTCGTCTAGCTTCTTCTTCTTGTTTCTTTTTTTTTTTTTGTCGTTGAGCTTCTTCTTCTTGTTTTCCTTTTTGTCGACCGTAATAAGCATATACAGAACGTTCTGGAACTTCCCTCAATCTTTCTTCAAATATTTTTCCTGGTCTTTGATTGAAGTTCCAAACAGGTCGGTGGAGTCACAAATTAAATATCTAGCTTTATTCTCGAAAAGAATGTTCTAGAATTGTCTCGAAATGTCTTTTCTGAATTCCGATTTATATAGTAAACACGTCGAAGAAGTCAAAAATTCGATATCTCCCTTGGCTTTCAAATAGAATTTGCTAGTTTAAGAAGTTCTTTGTGACACTTGAAAATTCACAGTCAAAATTGGGTATACAGTCACTTCCGGGGTGATTTACACAATCGGTTAAGTCTCTTTTGGTGATTGTCACTGCTTACACTCAGTGTCCCAGTGTTCACTTATTGTTGACACTAGTGTCTGACCTTATTCTGCAATCGGATTTCACTTTGTAGTTCTCGAATTTTATCGCACTTCTGAACCCAATGTCACGGCTCTGGTGTGCGTGACAGAAATATTGGGTTCGTTTATTCCAAAATCAAAGCCCAATTAACACAAAAATAATTTATTCCACGTTACTACACACTCTGACAGTAATTACTTCACTAATTAACTCTTTACAGCTCTTAAAAATAATCACTATCTAGAACGTATCACAGCTTAAACCTAAAAACTACTATTTAATACCGGCCTTTATATATCTGTAATCCATTCTTGTAAAATTGTAACGCTCTTTTGTCGAAACAAAAGAATGTTCATAATCTGTGCTCGACTGTTGCTCAGTGGTTGTTTAGCATGGGGTGGTCCTTGGTGTTGGTACAGTAGAGAGAGGGCGCCACTAGTTTGTATAAATTATTTTGATTACCAAGGAATAGCCAAACTAGGCACTATTCCAATAATTAGTCATTGTTTAAAAAGATAAATGCAAAAATCTGAAGAAAAAAAAAATCCAAAATCCAATAGCTATCTGACATTTAACCCATTCAATAAAAACACAAGTGGTGGAATTCTAAAACAATAATTTATTATTCAAATGTTGAACTGTTGTTCATGAAAAATTGTGACAAGATGGCGAACTGTCTATCAAAAATTTGTTCAATTGTTCTGAAGAGAATATTGTTCAGTATCCAAAAAATTTTTTTTAAAAAATTATTTAGCAGCTTTCCAAAAGCAACACTTAATTTAAATAAGTATATGAAGATTGAAATTCAAAAACAATTAAAAGGATACCTATGATGAAATTTACCTAAGTATAAATGATGAAGTCCTAATACCATTAACCTTCAAATTTTGACTCAAAGTCAATCAAATCAATAAAATCAAACTTATGAAAGCAGAAAGGTAATAAGTAATCCCTAGGGAGTTATAAATGCCAAAGGTGGGCTATATAAAATCAAGGTTATCGGGGAGAGCTCTACCGTCTTACCTGTAATTAAAATTCAACATGTAAAGATAATATTCAACTTCAACTACCTAAAGATTTTACATTGGTTTACCTTGTAGAATTACCACCTTATTGATTTGAAACTAAAGGTTAGATTTACCTCTAAAAGTTAATGAATCCTAGATATATCATATCGATTAGTAGTCGATACAAAGGAAATAAATTTGTAATAATTATAATAATCCATAATTATTGGATACTAGATAGTGATACCGAAAACGACAATAAAGGTAATTATCTGATTATTATAATAATTAAATTAAAAATTATATTAAACAGTAGTTAGCTATTCTAGCTAAATACTACAATACGGTAAATAAGTCGGTAACTAATATTTACAAAGATATTAATTAGCTAATAAAGCTAATCGATAGTGGGCGGTAAAGAAAAATGTAATAATAATTAACAGTAATCAATATTTATAAAGATATTAATTAGCTAATAAAGCTAATCGATAGGGAGCGGTAGAAAAGAGATAATAATAAGTAACGGTAATTAATAAGGCACATTTACGGGACCCATAGGTAAGTAATTATACAAGCCTGGACGGAATCCTTGGAAGTTTTCACAAATTTGAGATCTAGAAGGCAATCAAACAATGGTCGGGGATCAATCTCTTACAGGACACAACTTTCCTTGTAGAGGGGGCCCAGGTTTGCTTTGGAAATGCAGTACAGCATGGTCTCAAATTCGTAAAATTTTCACTCAGAAGTGTAGGCGTGGATTTTTTATCCTGTCCCAAATTGCCTGAACGGATTGAAGAAATATAAGGACTCATTCATCAAAGGGAAAAAGAGATTTACATACCTGAACGGCCGATAGTTAACCTCACTTTCAAAAATTTAGACAAAAATCAACAATATGTTGATTTTTCAAGAAACGTTCCAGCTGACACGATTACTCACTCTTCTGGCTAGTTAATTTATATAACTCTGGGCTCGATGGCCAAGAATAAAAGGCAAAATTTTAAGATTTTTAAAATTAAGATATTAAGGGACGACCGGTTCAGTCCGACCACAAAATAAAAAGAAAGTCAAAAGTACTCCTGTGGTTCTGTCTTTCTTCCTCTGTCAAGCCTGTCGAAATTATAAAAATGACAGCGCTACCGGTTTTCTTAAAAATAACTTTAGTTCGGTTCGGCTGGAGTACGAATGGAGTCCCTCGGAGTGCCGAAGTGAGCAAACCGAAACTACCTTTTAATAACATAATTTTGGCTCTGGAACGAAAGAGCGCTGCACAAAAGAGCGCTGTAACAAATGAGCGCTGTAACAAAAGAGCGCTGTAACAAAAGAGCGCTGTAATAAAAGAGCGCTGCACAAAAGAGCGCTGTAACAAAAGAGCGCTGCACAAAAGAGCGCTGTAACAAAAGGGCGCTGTAACAAAAGAGCGCTGCACAAAAGAGCGCTGTAACAAAAGGGCGCTGTAACAAAACAGCGCTGCACAAAAAAGCGCTGCACAAAAGAGCGCTGTAACAAAACAGCGCTGTCTGAATTTCAAAAAGATGAATTAAGTAAAAAAGGGCAGAGATTGGGTCGCATTCCGACGACGGGTCAGATTGGGTAAGATTGGGTTATTTTGTATTCATTTTCTGATTGAGCAATTTGACGAAATTAAGAAATAGAGAATGGGTCGCATTCCGAGGACGGGTCAGTTTGGATTAGATTGGGTTATTTTGTATTCATTTTTTTTTGGAGCAATTACAGAGATTGGGTTGCATTCCGAGGACGGGTTAGTTTGGGTTAGATTGGGTTATTTTGTATTCACTTTCTGTTTGAGCAATTTGATGAGATTCAGAAACAGAGATTGGGTCGCATTCCGAGGCCGGGTTAGTTTGGGTTAGATTGGGTTATTTTGTATTCATTTTTTGTTCGAGCAATTTGAGGAGATTCAGAAACAGAAATTGGGTCGCATTTCGAGGACGGGTTATT
Source organism: Ceutorhynchus assimilis (assembly GCA_917834065.1). NCBI lineage: Eukaryota > Metazoa > Arthropoda > Insecta > Coleoptera > Curculionidae > Ceutorhynchus > Ceutorhynchus assimilis. The sequence goes on along the minus strand of OU892280.1, from coordinate 25,379,447 downwards.
TTGGGTTAGATTGGGTTATTTTGTATTCTTATCTGTTTGAGCAATTTGACGAAATTCAGAAACAGAGATTGGGTCGCATTCCAAAGACGGTTTAGTTTGGGTTAGATTGGGTTATTTTGCATTAATTTTCTGTTTGAGCAATTTGATGAAAATCGGAAACAGAGATTGGGTCGCATTCCGAGGATGGGTCAGTTTGGGTTAGTTTGGGTTACTCTTTGGTTACAGCGCTCTTTTGTTACAGCGCTCTTTTGTTACAGCGCTCTTTTGTTACAGCGCTCTTTTGTGCAGCGCTAATTTGTTACAGCTCTCTTTTGTACAGCGCTCTTTTGTTACAGCGCCCTTTTGTTACAGCGCTCTTTTGTGCAGCGCTGTTTTGTTACAGCGCTCGTTTGTTACAGCACTCTTTTGTTACAGCGCTCTTTTGTGCAGCGCTCTTTTGTTACAGCGCTCTTTTGTGCAGCGCTCTTTTGTTACAGCGCTCTTTTGTTACAGCGCTCTTTTGTTACAGCGCTCGTTTGTTACAGCGCTCTTTTGTGCGGCGCTCTTTTGTGGAACGCTCTTTTGTTACAGCGCTCTTTTGTTACAGCGCTCTTTTGTTACAGCGCTCATTTGTTACAGCGCTCTTTTGTGCAGCGCTCTTTCATTACAGAGCCCATAATTTTCGGTATTGGGTTAGGAAACTAGTCAGAAGAATCATAGATGTCGCCAGGTGTACGAAATAGAAATTTAAATGAGTCCAAAATACATGAAATTAATTAAGAAATATATATACAGTGTGTCCCGCTTTTCATGAAAACACCCCGATATTTCAGTTATAAATAATGCGATTTTATTCAAATTTTGGTGAAGATTGTACGTTAGAAAATAGAACTAATTGACAGTAAAAAAATTTATTTACCATTGGCGTGCGGTGTTGGGGGTAAAAAGGGGTTGTATTTTTGGGAAAAAAATATTAGGCCTTATTTTAGATAATTTTTTATATCAGATTAAAATTCAGCATCCCCAAAAACCCCGTAATTCATATTTTCAAAATGACAAGATCTGATTTTACAAAAAAAAAAAATATATTTTAATTAATTTTTTCTAATAAGTTGTTTATTTCTAATTGTGATAACCAAATTACTAATAACATTATTTTAGAATATTGTATTTTCAATATAACAACCCCCTAATTAGAAAGAAACAGCCTTTTAGAAAAAATAAATTAAAATAAATTTATTTTTTTATGCTAAAATCATCCCTTGAAAAATATGAATTAAGGGGTTTTTGGGGATGCTGATTCTTAATCTGATGCAAAAAATTATCTAAATTAAGCCCTAATATCTTTTTCCCAAAAAAACAATACCTTTTCACCCCCCAACACCGCACGCCAATGGTAAACAAAAATATTTACTACGTCAAATAGTTCATTTTTCTAACATACAATATCCTCCAAAATTTGAATAAAATCGCATTATTAATAACTGAGATATCGGGGTGTATTCATGAAAAGTGGGACACACTGTATATCACAAGAAATATGTTCTTGTGACATTTCAAATGTTACAAAATCCAGAATAAGCACGATAATCTCTTTGCCTGGATAAAGCAGTATTTTCTAGATTTCAAGTTAGATTCTGTGCTATTTGTCGAGAGTGCCACCGTGACAATATGGAGGAAAAAAAAATACTTAAAAACTCTTTTTTGGTCTGCGCAAACAGATAGATATAATTCGTCGATTTCAATCTGATTCTCCAAAGGAATGTGAGCTGGTGGCTCCCTACGTTAGGACGCCAATGGTAGCCTAACGTCACACCTTTTTTTGCCATATGCTTCACCCAATGACATCTCAACACAGATAGACACCACATCTCATTCATAAACTGATGTTTGTTGTGATGACAAGAACCCCCATGGGCCAGGGGAGGTGAGCTGCTCGAGGGGGGTCATGGTGGGGGGTAGATCAGAGTCGTAAACAATATCCGCCCAATGCCAAAAGCTGTGGAGGCCTGATGGAAAACATCGCGGAGACCAGTGGCGTCTCGTTTCTAGTTTATTATCGCAAATTGAAGAGTATAATAATTTTCAATGACATCTTAACATACTGTGTTAATATGTCATTGATAATTAATAATTTCTAAAGGGTCTGGCCATAAAACTGCCTTGATTTTGAGGTCCCGACACAGCTAAATTGCTGTAGAACGTGAAAATAAATAAAAAAAATGGCTACTCCTAAAGATACTGAAGACTTCATTGTGAGGCTGATGGACAGCCATATCAGACCTGCATTACGCGAGCTGAGTCCTCTAGCAATTCAGGTCGTAATGCACGGATTCTGTGTTGCTCTGGATGATTTTAATCGTGAGGCGATCACTGCGGAAATTAGGCAATTTGACAATCGCGTCGTGGATCATAGCCTCACTGCCACTATCAACGCCCTTCTTGGAAGAATTCAAAATCGCGAGGAGTCGCAGTCGCGAGAAGATATTGAGGAATGACCTGTTTGTGTAGTTTACATTAACCTTTTTTTTTCCCACTGCCGCTGCCAATTAATTTTTACCAGTCTTTCTCTCTGAACCCGTCATTCCCTTGACCAAAATATTGAAAAAATGCGCACGGGTGCAATTCGTTTATCTATCTATCTATCTGCCTTTAACTTATATGATAAACGTTCGATGGGCGTGTCGACATGTTAACTGATTAATGCGCAACCCAAGTGCGCAACCTCCGCCTGTTTCATAAAACTGGCATTACCGATCAGCGTTGCCACCTTTGGTAGATTTCTACTTTTCTGGTAGATTTTTAACTTTTTTTGTAAAATTTTAGTAGGCAGAATTTCTAGTAGAAAATCTAGTAGATTCTGGTAGTTTGCACTTTGTTACATACAGTTCGATATATCGATTGTAGAAAAATTAATTGGTTATGTCACTACTTAATTAGTGACTAAACGGCTTGATTCACGGCGCGTATCGGTTTTTGGTGTTTCCCCTAAATGGCCGAAGATTTATGTGTTTGCTTACAATTGCCATATAACTAGTGCATATGATTAATAATAGTTAAGTTATATCTGAGTTAGTGATATAGTGATAGTAAGAGCAATTATTATGAAGCGAACATATGTCTTGTTTTGGACTTTATTCCTTAATATCGTTTTTTATCTGTAGAACCCGTACGGCGCTAATATATTGTCATATTTTTTTAGTGACGCTGGAAAGAGTAAGACGGAAATATATCATTAGAAATTAAAATCGCTATGACAGACTACGACTGTAAACCATCTCCCCAACTCCCTAATATTTTCCGACTTTCTTATTAAATAAATTACGAACATTTTTCATACGTATACAAAATATATGAGACATAAGGTCTGTTTCTGTAGAAATCACAAACCAGTAACCAGTCAGAGCGAATTTCATTGGTTGAAAGCAGTCAGAAAACTAGTTTCAACCAATGAAATTCACTCTGGTTTGTGATTTCTGCAGAAACAGACCTATTGATTGAGAGTAGATTTTTGGTATTTTTCAAAATTGTTTCAGTAGATTTTTAGTAGATTAAGACAAAGAAGCTGGTAGATTCGCTAAAAAAAGGTGGCGACGCTGTTGCCAATAGTCGTTTTTAGTTTTGGAAACTCCAGTTTTTTGAAAGCAAAGTCATAACTGTCATAACAGGATAAAATATCAATCCGTTAGAATTTGGCATCCAAATTGGAGGGGGTACACCGGTGTTGGATCGCTATCCTAGATGTTGGCAGCACAAAATTTTCTTTACTGTAATGTCTATCTGTGTTGAGATGTCAATGGCTTCACCTCCTCACTTTTCATACGGAAAGTGTCAGATTAAAAACGACGGACAATGACAATAGGTGCCTACCTAGTGTTTGATAAAAACTAACAAACATAAGTGACAAGGTACCTATAATAACTAAGATCAGACAAAACTTCCGTATGTAACAGTTTTCTGAGCAAAATTTCATGTATTTAAAATCCTCTGAACATCTGTCAAGATTAAAGCTTGGTAGCAAATACATTATAAGCTGACTTTAGTAGTGATTTGTTTACTAAACTGGATCAGAATTTAGAAACATTCTTCTATTACTGATTAAGGTCTTCTTGAAGTAACATTGATGCATTAGGATAATTAATGATTTTATAAACCCTAAAATATCATCAGCATATAGAAGAACATAGCTGTGATACAAAAATTGAATCATATTTCAAATACATACATGTATACAGGGTGTCCCACGGTGGATGGCGTATCAGACGTTTATGGAGAACTAAAAAGCGGATCATTTTGGACCGGGATAAACGACCATAATCTACACTTTAAAAATATTTTTGTTTATGCGGTGTTGCCGCTTCTACTCTAAACCAGTGGCACCATCGCTATTTTAAATGGAACACCCTGTAGGTGATTGCATATTTGGAGTCTACGCATAATTCTGAGCAGATTTCATGCGATATACCCTATACCTAAGTTCAACTGTTTTGGAAATATTGACAGTTGAAAATTGACTTTTAGCAACTTTGACAGGCTGTAAAACCTAAACGGTTGATTTTAGAAGAAAACCGATTTTACATTCCTATCTTAGATTTTCATAAACTATCATTTGACACCAACTTTGAATTTAACCGGAGATTAAATTTAATTAGAATTTTTAATCATGGATTAAATTCACAGTTGATGTCAAATGATAGTTTATAAAAATCTTAGATAGGAATGTGAAATCGGTTTTCCTCTAAAATTAACCGTGCAGGCTTTATAGCCTGTCAAAGTTGCAAAAAGTCAATTTTCAACTGTGAATATTTCCAAAACAGTTGAACTTAGGTATAGGGTATATTACATGAAATCTACTCACAATTTTACGTAGAATCCAAATGTGCAATCACATACAGGGTGTTTTAAAATAGCGATGTTGCCACTGGTTTAGAGTAGAAGCGGCAACACTGCGTAAACAAAAATATTTTTAAAGTGTAGCTTATGTTCGTTTATCCCGGTTGCCAAATTTTTAAAATGATCTGTTTTTCAGTTCTCCATAAACGTACCCACGCCATCCACCGTGGGACACTCTGTATGCTTGAAGGTAATAAAGCAAGACAATCTTCTTAAGGTAAATATAACATTCCATTTTTTCTTTTTGTTGTCTAGCAGAAGAATACGCTTTAAGCCACTCAAAAAAAAAAAACATCATTCAAGCCATAATTTCCATAAAGGGCCAGACAAAGCGCAATTTTTTATTTAGATAAGGGCAATCCTATTAGGGGCAGAACCTTTATTTGCATATGTTTATATGGATAATTTTTAAATATTTATATAAAACCTTTCATGTTCAAATTCAATAGGCAGGCTGCATAAGGCTCTTAGTAAAATCGAATTTATCAAAAAATGATAATAGAATCTATTGTAAGTTTACCATCAAATGACTTCATAACCAATAAAATCAAATAAAAAACCTTGGGAGAAGCGCAGTTTTAAAAATCCGAGCATTATTGTCAATTATGTCAAAATATTGTATGAAAAATGCAACTTGATATGAAAATTTTAAATGCGTTTACCTTATAGCGAGAAATCTCCAAATTGCCAACGTCAGAGTCAAGCAAATAGACGTCGTATGCAACACTTGAGTGAAATGTATGTGGAACAAAACATATGCAGCTCCATTATAGGTAAGCTCTTTTTCTTGGGAATCGAGCTTATCGTATACAGTAAAAGGAATGTATTCCAACATGAGTAGCATATCAGCCCATGCCAGCGCAGTCAAAATCCTATTAATCGGCGCAGTTGCCATATCTTTTCTCGTTAAAACAATTATGTTTAGACAATTAGTTATAATGCCTAATATGCAAACTAAAACAGCACAATAAGGGTGGTATTCTGCGTAAGTTGTTGCCCATAGCTTCAGCCTGCCACCGCATTCGTGAGTGTTTATAAGATCGCTCATTGTTTCTGTTTTATTGTTATATTCTTCCATTTTGTTTGCTAATAAATTGTTTTTGTGGATGTTTAATACACGATCCACAAGAGCTTCGGTGATGTTTAATGAGCCTCTGGCTGACAGGATGCGTTTTATGTGTATACGAATGGCGGTGTCGTTTTCAAAAAAGGACATCGCTGAATTTTGGGGTTGTCGTTTACATCTGGAAACAAACAGAAAAATACGTATTAGGTTGGTAGTTATGACAAATTCTAAGTCTTATGATAAGCTTTTGGGCTTGAATAGCCTATTTTTTTATATTTAGGGTCGTAAAGTAAGCGTTTACCGCCCGAGGCTCACATTTGTGTTTTTTATCTATGACAAGCGAAGAGTTGTAACCTAGTTTTGTCACACGCATAGGTACTAATAATTCAGACTAACCCAAACAAGACTTTTTCTAAAACTATCAAAGTGCTGACTTGTTGCCTTCCATTCGGTTAAAAACTTTTAATCCGGAGTACCTATACTTATTGATCACATCCCAGATTTCACTAGAATTGAATTTAACGTTGATGGAATAATCTAGCGAATTACGGAACGATTGAGAACCGACGTTTATCCGAAATTCCAATAGGGGCGCATTATCTAAAAAACTACACAACTTCAATTTATTTTTTGAAGAAAACATTCTATAAAAGCAATCGCAACAATATAAGTTCTAGTTCTGCCCTTTTACTGATCCTACAATGAGACCATTTGTGAAGGGCTTTGCTGTAAATTAACCGACCGAAATTACAAAGATTGCGAAAAGGATCGTCAAGAAATCCATACTTGTTCAGGATTCAATTTGTAGATGACCTCCCAAATACAAAGTCTGGACGCCCAGGCTTCAAATAACAGAAAGAGCCTTTTTTCGAGAATGAAATTAGAATATAGAACGATCAAGATATGACGTTCATCAGAAATTCCTAAAAGGAAATTATCCAGAAGATTAGGTTATATAAAATGAGTCTGATGTCAAGTTATGGCGAGTCACTTCTAGGCCAGGGCAGATAAATTTTTTCGTACCATAAAATTTAACAGCAAACTATTGATGCAGTATTGTTAAGGATCATTTATAGATGCTAAAAACCAAAAATGCAACATCTAATTACTTTTAGGGGATTTTATAAACAATATTTAGTGCAAAAATAGGGCTTTTTTTTGTTTATTTCACAGTATTTCGAAAACTAATGATCGGATGGTTTTGCTACTCTGGCAATAGTTTTAGAGCATTGAACAAGCTTTAAAATGAGCCATCATACAACCATGTAGGTCTTTTAGTCTTTGAGAAATGATTTTTCCCCCCCCAAAAAGAGATTTTCGTAAAAAATTCCTAAATTTTGTAATTTTCATGCTAGACAATTAATTTTTTACACATACATAGTAGATGAGACAGGCTTTATTGAGCCCAAATTTGGGCCCGGTCCAATGGGTCGTTTCGGCATAATACCCTTGTCAAGCAAAATGGGGATGTTTCTAGAGCAGTCTGGCGGATTGAGGATAATTTTCTTATATTTATTTTGATAAGTCCACTGATAAGTCGAAATGCCAAACTATCGATCCTCTATCTCAGATTTTCCATTAAATTTTTTTATCGCAAGTAAAATGGCTCCGAACATCACTGAAAATGGAAAAAAAAATGTAATTTGCCTCCCTCCGAGGAGCCGTGGGTCCTTGACGCTGGTGGGGGGGCCCAACGGCCGCCTCTCCCTGAGCTCGCCTTGTGGGCAAGGTGGAAGCTACCGTGCCGAGGGATGTATGATACCTGAGCCCCAATCAGGTATCGTGAACGATGCCTGCGGAAAACCAGGCGACATTCCGCAGTAATTAGCCTTACTGCGACATGCCGGGCTCTGTCGTAGCGGACCTTATTTCCCTTGCCACTCGTGGGACTTACTATGGACCATTTACCAAAAAACCAAAAACCAAGAACCTCTCCCCCCTCTACTCCCGCTACCTCTCCTTCCAGCACCGTCGCAGGGTCTGTGAAAACAGGGAATGCGATAGCTGTCCGGCCCCTCTCCGAGAGCTCTGCCCAAGCAGGGACCTCGGCGGCAATAAATCCCCCCGAGAGCTCTGTCCAACCAGGGATCTCGGCACCCACTTCATCGGAAGGACCGTCCACGGATGGCCCTTCCAAGGCAACGAATGTTGACGACCTCGCTGGCGCCCTTAACAGGGCTCGGCTTAATCGCCGCAACATAAGCGGTGCGGAGAAGAAGAGAAGGAGGAAAGCTAGAGCTTCCGAAACGGCTCAGGGCTCTTCGACCCCGGCCTGCATGGCTGCCCCTGCTTCCACCCTTGCCCCCACGAGCGGGACCACAAAAGAGGCACAGGGCCCGCACGCGAAGCGGCGAAGAACCTCAGGATCTACGCCTATCGAGCGCGCGAGCTGTGCCAAAAGACCCAAAACCACCCAGGTAGCTGGGCCCAGCGCGAGCTATGCGCAATCATTAGGCAGCGTACGACTGCAGCTAGCCGTAACCCGGGCGGAACAACCCGATACCGGTTTTACGGACGAGCAACTGCTCGATTTCATCGACGCAGTAACTGAGGCTCTGTTGCGCTCACCATCGGGCAGCAGCGGGTCTCAACTGCCGCAGTTCCTTCCCCTCCGGCTAGTCAGGAACCACATCCTGGTCACGGCCGCGAACCGTGAAAGTTTGGAGTGGCTCCGAAGGGAGCTCCCAAACATCACTCCCTGGGAGGGGGTCACGCTGGTCACAGTGGACCCCTCCATACTGCGTCTGCATCGGGCGATCCCACGGGTTCCTGGTAGAAGACAACAGTCTAACCAGGACACATTAAAGGTCCTGGAAAGTCAGAACCCTGGCCTCCCGTACTCCCAATGGAGGGTATGGGAGCGCAAGGAGGAGGCTAAAATCCTCAGACTCGTGGTTGGGGTCGACGAAAAGTCGGCCAAAGACATAAGGGAGAGGGGTAGCTCGCTATTTTATAGCATCACCAGGGCCTCTATCTCCCTTATGGAAGGCAAAAAGGGCAGTGGCCCTCCTAAGGACACCGACGGGGAAACTGCCATAAACGAGGAGGCTACAGGCACCGACCAAGTGGCCTCCGACGCCGTGAAGCCAGGAGATAGGCCAGAGGAAATGGAGGAGGGCTCCTCCAGTTCCGAGGACTAAACCTGATCTTCCCTCACCCCTGCAAGCGGCCAACATCTGCTGCTGGTAACTAACTTAACTAATTGTCAACCGGTTCGATCGTTAGGCGACCGTGTATGATTTTAAACATATAACTTAATCATATTATACATGCCAATAAAATTTCTACAGGCAAATTTACAGCACGGAAAAGCATCTTCTGCTGTCCTGTGCAAAAGCCTCAACGAGCTAGACATTTCCATTGCCCTGATCTAGGAACCCTGGATTTTCCGGGGCGCGGTGAGGGGCTTGGGTCTGGCGGGGGGCGCGCTACATTGCTGCGTACCCTGTGAGAACCATCGCGCCTGCATCCTGACAAGGAACGTGCAATGTTTTCCCCTACCTAGGACCTGGCAGTTATTAAAGTTTCGCTGGGAAAAGGAGTCAGGGAGGACCTTGTAGTCTGCTCTTCCTACTTTCCTATCGATATCGAATCTCTTCCTCCGGACGTCATTGCAGTCTCAAGGTACTGTGAAAGCACGGGGCTCACTCTGCTCATAGGCTGCGACTCCAATTCGCACCACGGCCTATGGACCTGCAGAGACGAGAACCCCAGGGGACGCTCTCTGGCTGGCTTCCTGAGCTCCGCGGCTTGGAGGTCCTTAATCGGGGAAGCGTCCCTACCTTTTACTGCAACCGTGGCCAATCTGTGATTGACCTAACCATCTGTTCACCAAATATTGTGAACCTTTTTAAAGCATGGAGAGTGTCCCTGGAGGTCTCAATGTCGGACTACAGGCACATTCTCTTCGAGCTGAATAAAGACACCAGCTGCGACAACCCAGTCTTTAGAAATCCGAGGCACACCAAATGGGACCTCTTTCGGGAGGAGCTCACAGGTGGGCTCTCGGATATGCCGGCAAGGTATAACCTTCCAGCCGACATTGAGATTGGGATAAACAAACTGTCCAGCGCAACTCTCCGGGCATACGAGGGTAGCTGTCCACTAAGACGGAAACCCCAAAATGCAAAAAATGTCTGGTGGAACCACACTACGGAATTCCATCGGAACATCACGCGCCGGCTCTTGAGAAGGGCTGAACGCTCCAAACTCGTCGCCGACTGGGAAGCGTTTCACGCAGCCCAAAGGCAGTACAAAAAGGCACTCAGGGATTCCAAAAGACAGAGCTGGAGGCAATACTGCGGGGATGTTGAAAAAATATCCCCAGCAGCTCGCCTCTGCAAGGCTCTGTCAAAGGGACCCGGTAGTAGAATAGGGTCACTGTCTCTTCCGGACGGTGGCTTCACGACCAACGAACAGGAAACCCTGGAGGTCATGCTCCGCACGCACTTCCCGGGCTCCAGTTCAAACAACACTGTCTTGGCCGGCGTTCGGGCCCCGATTAGCGCTGGGCACGACACCGCCAAAAAAGTAAGTTATGAGAGGGTGATATGAGCGATTAAGTCCTTTCCCCCCTTTAAATCTCCTGGTAAGGATGGAATCCACCCTTGCCAGCTGCAAAACGCGTCGGATATCATCACTGTCCACCTGGTAAAGAATTTCAGATCTTGCCTGGCTCATGGATACATTCCAGAGCAGTGAAGGTCGTCTTCATTCCGAAAACCGGACGGAGCGACTACTCCGACCCAAAATCGCATCGACCCATTAGCCTCACTAGTTTCCTGCTCAAGACTCCGGAGAGGCTACTGGACCGGTATGTGAAGGAAGGCATACTGGTTTCCAGACATTTACATACCCAACAATACGCCTATCAGACTGGCAAATCCACAGAACTGGCCTTGCACCACCTGGTCAGGAAGGTAGAAGGAAATCTGGTGTGTGGAAGGGCTAGTCTGGCGGCATTCCTTGACATTGAAGGGGCATTTTATAATACCCCTTTCAACATCATCGACGGTGCACTCGAAGGGCGTGGCTTAGAGCCATGTCTGGTGAGATGGATAGAGGCCATGCTCTCGCAACGCCGAGTGTCCGCAGAGCTTAATAATGCGGTGGTTAGAGCGATGGCCGCCAGAGGCTGTCCGCAGGGCGAAGTTCTATCCCCGATTCTGTGGTGCCTGGTGGTTGACGACCTGATTACTAATCTAAACAAGGCAGGCTTGTATACTCAGGCCTATGCCGACGACCTGGTTATCCTTTGTCCGGGTAAGGACGCCGTCTCACTGCAGGGCCCTATGGCAAGGGCTCTGCGCATAGTGAACCGGTGGTGCCTTGCGGAAGGACTCAGGATAAACCCTAATAAGGCGAAGCTCCTACTCTTCTCCAGGAGACGCAACTTCGGCACACCGCCCAACATTTCTCTGGGAGGTGTGACTTTTAAGTACTCCAGGGTGGTTAAGTATCTAGGCGTGATGCTGGATTCTAAACTGTCCTGGTATGAACACGCAGAGAACAGAATGAAAAAGGCTACCTGTGCCCTTTGGGCATGTAGACGGGCCTTTGGTTGCACCTGGGGTCTCTCACCAAAGATCCTTTACTGGATTCATAACTCAATAGTTAAACCTCTTCTCACGTACGGGGCTATCGTTTGGTGGCCTTGCACGGAGAAAGCCAAAATACGGGCGCAGCTGGACAGAGTCCAGCGCCTTTCCTGCCTCAGCATAACGGGGTCCATGCGTACGGCCCCAACAAGGGCCCTGGAGACCCTCCTAGGTCTCCCGCCTCTGGACCTCGTGATTCAGTTCGAGGCCATGAGGACAGCCTATAGATTGCACGTCCTTGACGAAATTCGCACCGGCGAAATCGGACACGCGAGAATTTGGTCTCAGGCCGCAGAGAAATGTCCTGTCCTTCTGATGGGCAGCGATATCTTGCGACCGGAGCTTGTTCATAGCAAAGGCTTGGAGGCCCATATCACTGAAAGAAGTGAATGGCTGGGCGGCTCCAAGCCAACTGTACTGAATAGTGGAGTTATCTGGTACACGGATGGCTCCAGAATGGATAACAGGTCAGGGGCAGGTTTTTGCGGAGGATCCCCTAAAATTAGTAAATCCTTTTCTTTAGGGGAATACGCTACTGTCTTCCAGGCTGAAATTTTCGCTGTAATGGAGTGTGGTCGGGAAATTTTAAACCGGCGTCACATGAATGCAGTCGTTTCAATCTGCTCCAACAGCAGAGCCGCTATCAAAGCCATTATGGCTGACACTGTGCGCTCTAAGCTTGTAATGGAGTGCAAAAGAGTCCTGGGAAGACTGGTAAGTGCCGGCTGCCGGGTCCGCCTCGTCTGGGTGCCCGGTCACTCGGGCGTCGCGGGCAACGACGAAGCTAATTTACTTGCCAGACAGGGATCGTCGATGTCACCTGTGGGCCCTGAGCCCACGCTGGGCATAGCCAAATGTGGGGCTGTCACGTCCCTCAAGGGTCTCCTCGCGGAGCGATTCCTTGGGAGATAGATGGAGGCACCTGGCATGAGGCAGGCTAAGGCCCATATTGATGGGCCCTCTGCCTGTCTCACCAAACAACTACTGCGCCTGAACAGACGCGAGATACGGCTAGTGACTGGTCTCCTAACCGGACACTGGCACCTAAGACGCCATCTCCACAGCATGGGCATTACGGACGGCCCGGAATGCCGCTGGTGCATGGAGGAGGAGGAGACGGCAGACCACGTCATCGGTGAGTGCCCTGCACTCACGCGCGCGAGGTTCAAACACCTGGGCAAGTTGTATTGCTTGCCCGATGACGTCAAAAGGATGAAGCCAGGATGCCTGATTAGCTTTTCTAAGAACATAGGCCTCTGGTAGAACTCAGTGGGGCACGACGGGTCCACCACAGGAGACCTATGTGCACTACGGTCGCGGCCGCCCACTCTTTCATTCATTCATTCATTCAAATGTAATTTGCGTGGGCAGGTGGGAGCTCGCTGTCACTCCGTTTGAATTCCCGTCGATTTTTTCCATTTTCAGTCTTGTTCGAAGCCGTTTTACTTGCGATAAAAAAAATAAATTGAAAATCTGAGATAGAGGATCGATAGTTTGGCATTTCGACTTATCAGTGGACTTTTCAAAATAAATATAAAAAAATTATCCTCAATTCGACAGACTGCTTTAGAAACATCCCCATTTTGCTTGACAAGAGTATTATGCCGAAACGACCCATCGGACCGGGCCCAAATTTGGGCTCAATAAAGCCTGCCTCATCTACTATGTATGTGTAAAAAATTAATTGTCTAGCATGAAAATTAAAAAGTTAGGAATTTTTTACGAAAATCTCTTTTTTGGAGGCGAAAAAGGCATTTCTCGAAGACTAAAAGATCTACAGGGTTGTATGATGGCTCATTTTAAAGCTTGTTCAATGCTCTAAAACTATTGCCACAGTAGCAAAACCATCCGATCCTTAGTTTTCGAAATACAGTGAAATAAACAAAAAACAGCCCTATTTTTGCACTAAATATTGTTTATAAAATCCCCTAAAAGTAAGAAGATGTTACATTTTTGGTTTTTAGCATCTATAAATGATCCTTAACAATATTGCATCGATAGTTTGCTGTTAAATTTTATGTTAAAATATGGCTGTTATTTCGCTAAGTGCCTTGGCCTATTCTGAAGCTTGTTATGTAATAAACATAAATATTAACTTATTGTCTATTATATTAACTAGAAAGTTGCCAATGACGCAAAAATCAAATGTATATCATATGCTATTCGATTATGAGCTTGACTTTAAAATAAAACTAAATATATCATTCATAATTAAATAATTTTTTTCCAAAAAACAATTTGCTCCTGCCTGATAAGTTCCCGATACTTTCAGCCACCGACCAAGATAATAAACATTGGAAAAACGAATTAAGTTGCAGATGGCATTTGTCTATAATTACCTTGCGCGAATGTTTATTTTTTCAAAAACTTACGTACCGGCTTGAGTAGGTATATTTTTTAGAAAATAATAATAAATAACGTAAAATATAAGATAATATAACTTAAATTTTATTCGTTCGTTAATTGATTTGTTTCAGGTAATTTTGTGATCGTAAATCGTTTCCATTGCTTATGTAAATTAAATGAAATTTATAGGAAATAATGTATTTAATAATTATCTATAGACTAATTGATAAGTTTGACTTATTGCTAGTTGGACATTACATAGGTATAACTAGGAATAACTAGGCCATACGTTTTAAAAATAAACAAGTCATAAGTTTGTACCAATCAATTATTATTTGTTATTTCTGATAAAACTGCAATACTGAATACTATATGCAATTATTATTACCTGTATCATGTTTTACCATGTACCTAATAATAATTGTGGAAGTTGTAATTTATCACCAATTGCGCTGATAAGAATAAAATTGCCTTGTTTATTAGTTACTGATTGTCAGCCGATGATAAACCTTTTATTGCCAAAACGCCAGAGATTTGATTTTTAATTTGTTCCTCAAAAACAAATATATCCTTGTTATTTCATATTTGAAGTTCGGAGTAATTCGACATTTTTTGTCGGTCTCGCGATTGTTTTCAAAAATTTAAATTGACTTAATTTGTATCCACATTTTCTGTCACACCAATCAACGTCTGAAAATGCTGCTTTGTACATTGTTTACCTACTCTGTTGTTTAATGATATAGAATTTCGTTTGCAATTCATCTTTTTTTAACCCTCTATTTTTATGTTTGATTTGCGTGTCCATTGAGGTGAAAAACATAAAAAAAAATTCGTTCATTATTTTTGAATAAACATCAAAATACTTATTGCTTGAGAACAATGAATACGAATTCAATCTACATCTAGATGTTCGCTTTCATAAATTTGTCCATTCTTAGCTCGACAGTCATTAGTAGAATTGAAATGACCGGCCCTTAACTTCATTAACGATAAGAATAATGGCCTCTTTCATTTATATAGCGACATCTACTTTGGGCTCAACATTTATTTCTTAGGTTACGGCTTTTCCAACAGTTCTCTCAAACAAACTCATAAAATCTGCGTGTTTAACTATAGGTACCTACCCATTCCAAAACGCTCTTCTCACTTCCCACTCAAATCCTTATCCTATTCACATCTGCGAGCATAATTGATTTAGATCTCTTTGGTCTATAAAATTACTTTATATTAGGCTCAATAACAAAGAGTTTTAAGACAGTTAATAGTTTTGAAAAAATCATAAACTCAATTTGTGTTCCACTTAAGGGTTAATTTCTTACTCTTTAGCCGTATTTCGCATCATTGAACACAAATGGCACGACAGAGAATCAACCAAAAATAGATTCGATAACCGTGATTTTTTGCTGATTCTGAAACGCAGTAGGTAACAAGTCAGAAACGGAAGGTAGGTTTTTGAAAAATGATCCGAAATTATTGCTAGCGAAAGCACGTTACAATAAATGTTACAATTAAATATAATTAATTTCATCTGATTGAAGTATAGGAAAATACATATGTATATTTATAAGCTGAAAAGCAGAATAAGCATTGTAAATGAGGACTCAGCAAATAGACGTGATATAACTCCTCCCTTTTAAGCTTCAACTCTCACACTAGCGGGGGAGTTGAATACTCTGGTTTTCTTCTAGAGCGGGAGTGAACCTCTTTCTTCTTCATGATGAGTTTTACATATTTCATGTAAACCAAGAAGATACAGGCAATAACGGTGAGGACATATATAAGGATTGTCCCAAGGCTGGGTATTCTATTGATTTCAGTGAAACTCAGTTGTTGTCGTATGTCCATTACCTACTTTTTCACTCAATTGGGAAGGTCGTTTTCAGATATTTTAGATGTCGACTTAGATTGAGGGTCGGCATCATGGCAAGTGTATTTGGTATGTCAGAAAAGAGTATCGGTTGAATATCGGTCTCAATTAACCTATTTTCGTTGATAACTATTTTGGAAGCGGTGACCACTTAGCAACAAATTGGTATTTGAAGCATACATGTTCCAATGATGTTTTGTACTTCTTTTTGTTGAAAGCACTTGAGTTGGATGACCTTTTTGACAGAAACGACCAATATCCATTGATTGGAATCGTCCAATCGATTGAGGATAATTTGCGGGACTTTAACTTCGGTTTGTTCGCAGGTGGAGGTATTTTTGTCAGAGTGGAGTAGTTTAATTTCACATGGGCTGTCTTCTTGGATTCCGTGAATGTCCTCTTTCCCACAAATATGGAACTTTGGAATAATTTCTCGACATTTCTGGCCATAGTATGTGTAGTGCAATTTATTTTTCAGCAATAATTTACTTCGCGGTAAGACTTAAGGTTGACTCTGAGAAAGGATTGGAATCTAGTATAAATAATTAAAGTAATCAAAGATTTCCGAATACATTATTGGTATATGTATTACGTATGTTATTCTATTATTAAAAACAAAAGATTCCAGATCGATTAATTTCTCAAAAAGTGGAGTATTTTCCAAAGTGTCCGCTAGGGGCATTTGTTCAGAACTTAAACGCTGTTGTAGATTGTTTAATTCATGATAAATGTCTTCAGTATACTTGGATGCATAATTTCCAATTTTGAGAAAGTTAAGGAATTTTCTATATCTTGTAGAGTCAATTATCTCATATTGACTATTTGATTTATTATGTCTTGGATATAGAGGGAATTTTCTCTATGCTACCTTCTGTACCATGTGTGCAATTTGGTTATATTGATTCTAGAAGCTTTTCGTTGTGATTTATTTGTTTAATAGTTTGGTTAAATTTTTTGATTACTGTTAGAGGAAGCGAGTTTTGTTTCAGAACATTTTCTTGTATTTTGAAATTGTAACGTTCTCCGTCAGATGCATCCAGGTTGTGTCGATTAATTTTTTCAAATATCTTTTAATTCTAATCGAGGGCCATTTAAAATTTTTCCTTATCACTTCGCAGATTGGTTCATATTATCTGGGTTCTCAAAGTAAGCATAGTTTAATTTACCTGGCATAATTTAATTGTAACATTTTCAAAATAATTTTCCGATATTTGAACTAAAAATCTTCTCTTCTTTTTAAATAAAATTAGTCGTTTGGTTTTGGCAGGTGAGTTCGATTCGATTCGAAATATTGCCGGTTTCTTTGGCGTGTAATTCAATACGGCTTAGGGCGTCTGCATTTGTATTAAGTTTACCTTTTTTATACATAATTTGATAATCAAACTCTTGTAGTTTGATTCGCCAACGTACCATTTTCGATGTGGGATCTTCTAAATTGACAAGCCATTGCAATGGCTTATGGTCCGTTAATGATATTGAATTTGTGTCCGTAAAGGTACGACCGGAAGTATTTCGTCGCCCAGATAAGACACAGGTACTCCTTTTCAATAGTGGAATAAGTTTCTTCTGAATCATTCAAGGTGCGAGATGCGTAGGCTATAGGCAAATCTTGTCCAATGGGCCCTTGCGACAACACAGTACCTAGGGCTACGTTACTAGCATCACATGTTAAGTTAAATGTCTTCGTAGAGTCTGGGTATTGTAGTGTAGGTTCATCTACAAGCAATTTTTTGCAATTTTCAATACATTCGATAATTTCTTGGTTGTGTTCAATCTTTGCGCCTTTCTTCAAGCATTTCGTGGGGGGTTTCGTGATTTTTGCAAAATTATCTATAAAACGTCTATAATTATTCAAGTAGTCCGAGAAAGCCTTTAATTTGTTTTGTATATAGTTCTTTGAATTTGGTAACTCTTAATGGCTTTGATTTTGTCTGGATTTGGTTGGGGAATTCACTTTTGTCCAATTGAATTTTGAAATTGGTTTCATGTAATCTTTAGAAAACCAATTTGAGTCGTTTTAAGGTTTAAAGTCAACCCCTATTTTCTGAACCTTGTGTTCAAAAATTCCAAAAAAAATATATGTTTTATGGTTATTGATAAACTTTAATCCATATTTTTTTTAAGCAAATTTGACTCGCCATTTTTGAGTTATATCGTAAAAACTGAAAAAAAAGTAGTTTTTCACCATTTATTTCAAAACGAATAGATGAAGTTTCCAATTATTTTTATTACGAACTAGTCGAAACTACAACCCTGTTTATGTAACACAGAATAATACTTCGAATTTCCACCAAAAAAAGAAAAAACTTTCCATCACACAATTTAACCAAATGAAGATTTCTATTTTTTTTTGACTATCAAGATAGGGCACACTGTA
The DNA here is from genome assembly GCA_917834065.1 of Ceutorhynchus assimilis. Lineage (NCBI taxonomy): Eukaryota > Metazoa > Arthropoda > Insecta > Coleoptera > Curculionidae > Ceutorhynchus > Ceutorhynchus assimilis. The sequence goes on along the minus strand of OU892280.1, from coordinate 25,361,322 downwards.
GGGGTGACAGCAGTGAGATCTCGCGTTGCTGTAATAAACTATAGGCCTGACTTTAAACCTTAAGTGCTTTTGTAGCGACGTGGAATATCGTCGAGGTATACAAGACATTATTCGTTCTAGGAATCTAGTAATATACTATCCACGGTCCTTTGGAAAGTTGCGAGGGCGTTCTTCAGCCCAAATGGCATACGCAGAAATTCGTAATCGCCGTTTTCCGTATTGAATGCGGTCTTATCCATGTCGTTTGTCTAATAGGTTGGTTATATTCGATAGGAGGTATCTGTCTGTTATGGTTTTCGCATTAGTGCCACGAAAATCTACTACTACTCTCTATTTCTGCTTACCAGAAGCATCCGCTTTCTTTGAAACCATCCAAATTGGCGATGACCAGGGAGAGTTGCTTGGGTGAATGATTTTTTGGCACAACATTTTTTTCATCTGTGATTCGACCCCTTTTTTTATGTATTAAAGGGTATCTATAGGTTTTACTGTATACAGGTCGTTAATCAGATGAAATATATTTAAGTATTCTTCACATAATTTGATGATTTTCGATTTTTTTTCTGCATTCAGATAATCGGTGCGAATTTGAGACCAGTCAAAATTGGGTTTGCAATCAAGTGAGTCTTCAAAATTTTTTAGATTAATTTTTTCCAATTCTTCTTGATTAAATGGTTCTACCTTAAATGGTTATGAAATATCAAGGGTTGTTGGCTTACAGGTGTTATTTAAAGCAAAGTAAAAGCATAACCATTTTTTCCTATACTCAGCGAGTTTGGAATTTCGCAGTTATGTATCCTCTGGTAGGGTATAATAACCTCACCGTCTTGTATATCAGTTTTAAGGAGAAAAAGTAACATTATATATTGATGTGTCAGTTTTATGGAACTGCACTGACCCATATTGTTGGTCAAAATTAGATGAATCGTACATGAGAATTCTGGGTCACTGTCCTGTCGTTAGTGTCAACACGAGGTTTGTTAACTTCATCAACTACGTTCGTATTATATAGCTCTTCAGCTATGAAATTACTAGGTTGGTTGGACTGCAAATAATTTCTAGAAGGTTGTTGAGTATTAGCATTGAAAGATTGTCTCGAAGTTGTTGACATAGGAGTAGGTTTTGGGAAAGTTCTATTTTGATTGGGTTTAAATAAATTTGTCGAGTTTGTGTTGGGTTTATTTTTGAATACTTGAGAATTGGTTAGGAATCTTTGAGGGACTTTGTTATAATTTGGTTTTACAACAGCAATAGGCTGAGATGGAAATGTTGGTTTAGCCGTAAATAAATTGTTAGGTGTTTGGCTATTAAATCCTGAGTTAAAATTTGTGTTCCTAAATTTTTTGCTTTATTCTATAGTAGGTATGGGTTTTTGTGTATAAGATTTAGAAAAATTCTGAAAATATTGAGTACTATAAGTGTTTTAAATTGGTACTAGGTTGCTACATTTTGGGTTCCCAAATTTAATTTCGCGTTATCGGTTAATTTACCGATTATCGCGTTCAGCAAATAAATGATCTAAAATCTGGTTGAGCAGTGTTATAAAAAGCATCAATGAGGCTTTGACATACTGATAAATATATGTCCAAATCATTCGGATTTCCGTCAAATTGTGGTACATAGCTTAGGTACTCTGGCTTAAAATGAGCCATATTGTTAGAGTTTAAATTCGGAACAATGCAAATGTTTTGATTATTGAAAGATGTGCACCGTTACTTTCAGAAAATATTTGATTATTTATTCTAATTAAATTATTCAATTTCTCAATTATTTCATCTCTGTCAGACATAAGTTAAATTGCACTTACAGACTGAATAAGAAGAATTTCATTGCTATAAGGCCCAGAGGTTTGGTTGGCAATATGGTCCGTCCAAATGGTTCTTGGTCCTTGCGAGATTTGGACAGTTTGTTTCCAAACTCCGATTACTCCGAGGTAACAGGCTCACGATAAACTGGGTGTTTCGAGCTCTAGAAAGCCACTCTGACACCTCACAGTAAAAAATTTAACGTAGATCTGTTTTTTTCCGGTTAGTTCGAATACCGTAAAACCGATAATCAGTCCCAAAAAAAACACGTTCTGTCTACTGCGCCAATTAACAAGTCAGAAATCGAGGGTAGGTTTTTCAAAAAATTAAATTAATAATAAAATTTTTACTCTTTAGTCGTATTTCGCATCATTGAACAGAAATGTCACAAAAGAGAATCAACCAAAAATAGATTCGATAACCATGATTTTTTGCTGATTCTGAAAGGCAATAGTTAACAAGTCAGAAACCGAGGGTAGTTTGTTGGAAAATGACTTTATTGACAATCCGAAATTATAACTAGCGAAATTACGTTACAATAAATGTTACAATTATAATTTATTTCAACTGACTGACTATCCTAGGAAAATACATCCCTATATGTACATATTTATAATAAACTGAAAAGCAGAATAGGCATTTTCAAATAGACGTGATATAACTCAGTTGAAAACTTGAATTCGAAATTAGTGCTGCGAACTTCGACTACAGAAAGATGGTTTTTCGATACAGAACAAAATTATTTTCACTTTTATGATTTGGTCAAAAGATTGCATCACGAATCAGACTTTTTGAAATTGCAAAAACAAATCCAACAAAAGTAAAACCCAATATAAGATTGCGTCTGCAATTTAAACTTTTATATCTAATTTAAGGAAGAGCAATTTAGATTCTGGTCGTATATTATTCATTCGCTCTGAATTTTAGCAGCACGAAAAATAAATTATCTAAAGATAAAAAGGAAAAAAATATACCGCAATCTAATTTTACAAAAAAATTGTTACAAACAAGCTATATGTTTGAAAACGAACTGTCCTCACTGATAAACTAGGTACTATATAACATAGGTACTTCCTGATGGTTAATTTAGTTTTAAAAGCAAATTAAGTACATACTATGATTCCTGTAATAAAGTCTTCTACAGTTTATTTCTTAATAACATTTTCTTCAATAGCACATGCGAGCATTTCAAACTTTGCTGAACTTTATAAGGAAATTAAAGATTTAATAAAGATATCTGAAACTTACAAGAGATTGGAAAATAATGATCAATATTTCGCCAATTTTGACAACAGTAAGGAGCCATTGGGTGAGTAAAAGTACAAATTCTGACAATAAACCTACAAACATTACTAATTTTTGTTGTAGATTATGGAACTTATGACTATATAATTGTCGGAGCTGGAACAGCGGGTGGTATTGTGGCCAATAGATTATCAGAAACCAGTTCTAGGGTCTTATTAGTCGAGGCAGGCCCTCGAGATCCGGATACTGTGGCAGTGCCAGCACTTTCCCCGTATTTTTTTAATTCACCCTGGGATTGGGGATATAATACGACTGGACACCAAATTTGTCTCGGTAATATTCGAAGATGTTTTATCATATAGATACTAAGTAAAAAAATGAAATTAGGAGGTTTCTCAAGATTTATATATTTATATATACTTATTCGAAAGAAAAGACAAGAGACCGGACAAGCGACATTTTGATCGCCTTCGATTGCCATGATACATTTTAGTAGACTTTTCATGGATGACCGTGCTTGTTGAATGCGCCGACGGATTTGAACCTCGCAGCCACCTGAATTGTCGATCATAGAACCGAGGAATACAAAACTCTGGACTACCTGACAACGCTCTACTGATGTTATTTCAGGATGATTTTCATGTTCCCTATCAACGAATTATGATTTTGGTCTTATTGTAGTTCGTACTGAGACCACATGCTGCACTATGTTGGTCTACGATGTTAAGTACCTAAGGGTAACAGTTCCTCCTGAGAAGAAGCAATACGAGTAGTATCGTCGGCAAATCTTATATCAGATATCCATTCCACAAAGAGTTACACCACCGTCCAGTACCTCTCCCATCACAAATTCGGAATAGATGTTTAACAACATCTGTAATAACACACATACCTGACAAATTTCTTTTCTTGTTGAAGTCTGAAGTCTGGTCAGACATATTACCATTAATTCTTGATTGATTGATTGATCGATTTGAAAGGGGAGCCTTCACAGACAGCACGTAGATGTGCATGTGGTCCATTGTGCTATCCCTCTCTTGGTTCAGCTCTGTCTTACCTTAGGAGCCCGCAACTGTTAAGAAAGGTGCAGACCCGCTCAGGCCGGACATGCTTTATTATTATCAGGTTCCAGGTAACTGTACCCGAGGTATCGTAGTCTGCGACCAACAAGGGCGTCACATTCGCAGACTATATGCTATATGCTTGATAGTTTCATCTGCTTCGCTGCAGAACCTAGATTCCGTCTCATGGCTGACTCCGATTTTGTGTAGGTGGTATCTGACCATCCAGTATCTCGTGAGGACGCCTGTGATGGCTGTTAGTTGACTCCTGTTTAATTTTAGGGAGCTTTTTGCCTTTTTGCAGTTTGAAGGACCTTGTATAAAGATCCTTGACTGTCTGAGGCCTTCCTGTTCCAGTCATTCGTCTTGGAACCAGTTGTTGGACTGGTTCCTGATCTTGGCTTTCACCAGGCAGAAAGCAACTTCAAGAACAGGCTCGGGCCTAATAGAGGCAGTTTTGCTACCTTCACGAGCCAGCTGGTCTGCCTCCTCGTTGCTCTTATTGCCCCTGTGACCCGGGACCCAAACAAGGGTGACCTTGCTGCGCCCACTGAGTAGCTTAAGGGTTGTTATACAGTCAAACGTGAGCCTTGAGTTGACCTTGTCTGAGCCAATGGCTCGGAGTGCTGCCTGGCTGTCGCTGCATATACATTCAGAACCGGCTTGAGAAAAAATTACAATATTTCCTACCCGGGGGTTTTTGGGAAGGCTCGATTTAGGGTCGCTTTTATAAGTAGAGTTTAAACTTCAGATTGAACTGCGGTTTAACCAAAAGTTTAAACCAATGTTTAAAATAAAATACCATCTTTTACGTCTGTCAGGAAAGTTCGGGAAAATTGGAATAATTACTGATGTCACATTATAAAGAAAAGGAAATTGTCTCTAACCTATGTTTTAAACATCAATTTTAAAATTTAAAAGTTGTTAGTTGTAGTTCTTACATTGAGTGGTTATTGTGTTGATCTGAAAAAATGTATTTGTTACAAAAAAGAAACCAAAATTTCTCGGAATAAGAAAGATACTCTAATTTTTTTTTTAAAGTTTTGATTATCCCAAAGTTCCAGATGATTTACCCGCTCCTGAATTATATTTGGTCTACGAGGTGTTTCGATAATATTTAAATTGTCTTCATCATCACTCAGAATATCACCAAAAACAAAGTATTGTGGTTTGGTTTCAACAACGCGAAAGATTTATTATTATATTTTATTCATTGATTTGTTTCCCAAAAATAGGGTTATAATTTTAGGATTGTAGTTTAAACCAACCCCCAACCAACAGTAAAGTTTAAACTTAGGATTGACGATTAACCCAAGTTGTAAAAGTGTCAATTTTATAAAACTGTAGTTTAAACTTAAGATTGGAGTTTAAGCCCTACTTGTAAAAGCGGCCCTTAATGGTGGTATTTGCAAGTTGCCAAGTTTACCGTTTCTTAAATGCCGTATGTAACTTGATTTTTCAAATGGATGCCCCTCTTTATTTTTATTGTAATTCATTCAGCGTCCCAACATTACTAGAGTAAAAATCAAACGAGAAGAAGCCACTGTCATTAGCGCTGACAAAGAAAGCAGATTTCCTTTTCTCTGGGTCCCTCCCATTTAAAGTGAGACAAACGATAACGCGTGTGGCTTTTTCTCGTTTGATTTCTACTCTAAAACCCTTAAATGCCAAAACTCCATTTTACTTGGTTTATGAAATATGGCAACCTAGATTTTTTGTTAAAATGTATGGAAACAGTCTCGTATTTCAGAAAAGACTTTAGCAAAATGGAGAATATTCCCTACCTGGGGGTTTTGCGGAATGTCCGATTCAATAGTGGTATTTGCAATGTTGCCAAGTTTACCGTTTATGAGATGCCGTATGTAACTTAATTTTTTTTAAAATGCATGCCCCTACGGGCAGTTACATATGACATCTTAGAAACGGTAAACTTGGCAACACTGCAAATACCACTATTGAATCGGGCATTCCTAAAAACCCCCAGGTACGGAATATTGTACATTTTGCTAAAGTCTTTTCTGAAATACGAGACTGTTTCCATACATTTCAACAAAAAATCTGTGGTGCCATATTTCAAAAACCAAGTAAAATGAAGTTTAGGGGTTTTAGTAATGTTGGGACGCTGAAATAATTACAATAAAAATAAAGAGCGGCATCCATTTAAAAAAATCAAGTTACCTACGACATTGGCAACATTGCAAATACCACCACTGAATCGGGCATTCCCAAGAACCCCTGGGTAGGAAATATTGTAATTTTTTCTCAAGCCGGTACGGAAATATCAGACCGTTTCCATACATAATGACAACCCTATAACCTCTCTGGAGATTCTCCTGCGAATAATCGCATTGAAAAGGAGTTAGCTGATCAATTAAAGGCAAGTTACAATTTAAGTGTGGGAAATAAAGGCCACCTAGTAAAAATTCAGACAGCTAAGGTTGAACTAGTTAAACTTAATGTTGAACTAGATAAACTTAAGGACCTTAACAATAAACTACTTAATGATACTTACTCGTTAACCAAAGAAAATATCAAATTTGCACAAAGCTTGAGCACAAATAGTGAACCTGTCGTAAGAACGTCCTTTGTTGAAAGAATTGATATCAGCCTTCAAACAGACATATCATACCTTAACCCATATCCAAAAAAATCAAACTCTTCAACTAAAACTAAAATTAACTCTCCAGCTAAAACCAACAATAAAAATCGTGTGTTACTCCTGTGTGACCAGATGGGCAGAGGACTTGATGTCAAATTGAACCAGATGCTGGATCATGATCAATTCATGGTGCAAAGTGTCATCAAACCTTTTGCTTGTATTCGCCGGATATAATGACTTTTGCTTCCACAAATCCCCTAACTGTTCATACTGTCACGATATCGTCCGCCAGACTGTCAAGAATCGACGGTGAAAATACTCGAATCTAGCGAATTATTCTACTATTATCGAGAAACAACATTATCGTGTGTGTTCTAGATTTTACAGGAATAGATTTAGGGATATATATAAGGACGGGTTTTAGCTTGCAAGTTAGGTTTGAGTTCGACTTTGATACGATTTAAATAGTGATTGTAAAGAGTTTAATTGTTGAGTTTGTTAATAAAGTAATTAGTGTCAGAGTGTTTTGTTAAGTGGAATAAATTATTGCTGTGTTAATTGGACTTTGATTTTTAGAATAAACGAAACGAACAACGAACCCAAGATTTTTGTCAGCAGGCAACCCAAAGCCGCGACAATACGTACTTAATAAATTAAAAGAATGTGTTCATATTAATGTCATTGTCTTGTCTGTTCCTATTCATTTTGAGTATGTTAATAAGTGTTATAATTTTAATGGTAAGCTAAGTAATTTATTGTATAATTTTGATAAATTTTCTTCTAACAAAGTATCATTCATAAATAGCTGCAACTTTTTGGGAAGAATTCTTACTAATCGTAGAATATCAGGACTAATACTTAACCAAATTAAATATTCAAACTCGAAAAATTTGACCTTTGTTACGCTCCAGGATAGTGTTGTCTATGCCAATGACGATTCGTCTATGGGAAGCAACAATATTCCGATCATATCAGATGTCTCACTTTCTCCATTGAATAATGGTTTTTATGAAAGTAATTCTTTGTCAGGTTCTCGATTGATTCTTCGCCCAATTTAGTTACTAATTCAAATTTTCAGCAGGAGTTAAACACAACCATACACTTTATTTTTTCCCAAGATAGATTTTGACATTGAAAACTTTGAAACATAAACAATAACGCTTGACCATGACTGGTCGCAAAATGAGGTGTTTCTGCAGGTTGACATCAGTTTTACAATAGCGACCAATAAGCGGCATTAGCGGCTTGTTTATGTTTCAAAGTTGACAATGCCAAAATCTATCTTGGAAAAAAATAAACTGTAGTTACCTAGACAATAATATTATGATTTTTTACCAAAATTGTAGGGGTGTGAAAACTAGGTTAGATGAACTTAAATATAATATGTTAAACAATGATTGTGAAATTGTGGCCTTAACTGAAACTTGGCTGAATGAAACAATTTATTCGGGGGAGTTTAATTTTAAGGACAGAACTACATTTAGAAAGGATAGAAATAGGATTGTGACCGGTAAATCTCAGGGGGGAGGAGTTCTGTTGGCTGTAAAAAGCAATTTTATTGTTGATGAGGCTAAGGTTTTTGACGATGATCAGGAAGCATTGTGCATTCGAATTAGACTGGATAGTAATCATCTTTTATATGTAGTTGTAGTATACATCACTCCCAACAGTCCAAGTAACGTGTATGATCATTTTTTTAAGAAAATTGAAATAATTCTAGCTGATTGACTGAATGCATAGTTGTTGGGGACTTTAACATTCCTAGCTATGTTAATCAGCTTTCGTGTAACAATAATCTAAATGTTTTAAAGAGATTTTTAGCATTTTGGCATACGTGCCAACTCTTCAGAGCATTTTCCGTGATAGTACCTGTAGAAGAGAGATAAATCGCCCACAGATCTGCGATGTTCGAGACCATCCAAGTTACGAGTAAGTGCGGGGTCATTGATCAGCTTGATAGCTCGTTTTTGCACGGTATTCAAAAGCATTAAGGTATGTTTGGGTGCTGCACTCCATATATGTGAGCAGTACTCCATAGTTGGTCGAATCTGGGCTTTGTAGAGTGTCAGCAATTGGCTTGGTGTGTACAGATGTCTTGTACGAAATAGCACCCCCAGCTTTTGGGAGGCCCTTTTAGCAATATCTGCCACGTGACTGTGCCAAGACATGTTGGTCTCTGCAGTAACCCCCAAGATGTTCAACTGACTCTGTAATGTGACAGCACTTCCAGATAGCATGATGTTTGGCTCACCGGTGCTGGTCTTTTTTGAAAACAGAGCTGCTTGGGTTTTCTGCGCGTTGAACTGTACAGGGTTTTTGTTACCCCAGTCTTCTATTATCTCCAGGTCGTTATTTATCTGCGATATTTGAGTTAGTCTAAGATGATGGAATTCACGTGCGGAAAGACCTGTGGGTGGTATGAGTGAGGAGACTACATTGCCATCGTCTGCAAAGCAATAAAGTGGATTTACTGTTTTATCTATGAGATCATTTATGTAAATCAGGAAAAGAGTTGGCGAAAGGATTGCTCCCTGTGGCACACCAGCACTTATTTGGTAAGAGTTGGAGTTCTGGCCATCCAGTGCAACATAAATGGATCTGTCCTTTAGGTAACTTTCAAACCAAATGCAAAGTTTCGGCGATAATCCCATTGCTTTGAGCTTGTTGAGCAGATTTTCATGCCAAACTTTGTCGAATGCTTTAGATATATCTAAGGCAATTGTTCTTGTTTCACCCCGCAACTCAATCGCTTTTTGCCATAAGTGAGTGACGTATGTAAGTAAATCGCCAGTTGACCTATATTTTCGAAATCCGTATTGCTTATCGTTGATAATTTTGTACTTTTCCAAGTACTTGGTAATTTAATGACTTAAGTCAGCTAAATCATGTTAAAAATCTAAATAATGTAATTTTGGACCTTGGGATTGCATCATTTGATAAAGTTCGTGTTGCCAGGTCTGATGATTGTGTATTGCCTGTAGATAGTCATCATCCCTGCTTGTGTGTTACCATTAATACTAAAACGCCAATTCAATATTGCAAAGTTGTGTCCACTACAAAGTTTAATTTTAGAAAGGCAAATTTTTTGCTAATCTTATTACAAATTAAAACTGGGATATTATAGATGGAATTTGTGATGTAAATGTGGCAATGGATCTTTTTTACTCTATTCTCAATTACATTTTTGTAAAATGTGTGCCGAAATCGACACAAATCGACAAGAAATATCCAGTCTGGTTCAACAATGAAATAATTAAAATAATTAAACTTAAGCATAGCTATTTTTTAAAGTCCAAACGTTATAAATCTCAGTACTGGAAATCCAAATATATTGCTCTGCGCAGCACCATCAAATAAAAAATTAAGCTAAATCACACTTAATTCCTTTATGATGTTGAAAGGAGCTTGAAGTCAAATCCAAAGTTTTTCTGGTCTTATGCTAAAAGTCTGAAAGACAACCATGACATCCTTGAAGAAATGGTTTTTGAGAACCAAACTTATTCTGGCACGCAAAATATAACTGAAGGTTTTGCTAAATTTTTTAAATCAGTTTATATCAATGATCCTGATGTAACATGCAATTCTACAAACTCCATGTCATTTTTCTGTCAGAAAGAGATATCTATTGAAATGATTAAAGTGGCACTATAAAAAGTTAAACCTAATAAGGCGATTGGTCCAGATGGAATACCAGCATATATTTAAAAAGGTTGCAGCGATCATTTTTTAAAACCACTTCACGCGTTATTTAATTTAATTTTAAGAACATCAACCTACCCAGATAAATGGAAAATCAGTAAGGTTATTCCAATCTTGAAGAATGGATCCAGAGAGGAAATCAAAAACTATCGGCCTATTAGTATCGTATGTGCAGTTTCCAAAATTTTTGAAGTGATAATTTATGATATGTTATTTAATGAAGTATCTAACAGGATTACATCATACCAGCATGGCTTCCTTCCTAAAAAATCAACTATGACTAATCTTATCACATTCTGTCAATATGTTCATGAGGCACTCAACAGCAAGTCGCAAGTGGATGTGATTTTTATGGACATGGAAAAGGCATTTGATAGAGTAAGACATTGCATAGTACTAAGGGCCTTAAATGACTTGGAGGTGCCTGCATATCTGGTAAACCTAATCCGATCATATTTGAAATTTTGGCAATTGGGATAAACGACCATGATCTACACTTTAAAAATATTTTTGAACATGCGGTGTTGCCGCTTCTACTCTAAACCAGTGGCAACATCGCTATTTTTAATAGAACACCCTGTATATGATTGCATATTTGGATTCTACGTGAAATTCTGAGCAGATTTCATGCGTTATACCCTTTACCTAAGTTCAACTGTTTTGTAAATATTGACAGTTGAAAATTGACCTTTTGTAACATTGACAGCCTGTAAAACCTAAACGGTTAATTTTAGAGGAAAACCGATTTCACATTCCTATCTTAGATTTTCATAAACTATCATTCCACATCAACTTTGAATTTAACCGGAGATTAAATTTAATTGGAATTTTTAATCATGGATTAAATTCAAAGTTGATGTCAGATGATAGTTTATAAAAATCTAAGATAGGAATGTAAAATCGGTTTTCCTCTGAAATTAACCTTTCAGGTTTTACAGCCTGTCAAAGTTGCAAAAACTCAATTTTCAACTGTCAATATTTCCAAAACAGTTGAACTTAGGTATAGGGTATATCACATGAAATCTGTTCAGAATTTTATGTAGAATCCCAATATGCAATCACATACAGGGTGTTCCATTTAAAATAGCGATGTTGCCACGGGTTTGGAGTAGAAGCGGCAACACCGCATAAACAAAAATATTTTTAAAGTGTAGATTATGGTCGTTTATCCCGGTTGCCAAATTTTCAAAATTATCCGCTTATTAGTTCTCCATTAACGTCTGATACGCCATCCACCGTGGGACAGCTTGTATTGTCAGTAAAGTTGAAAGTGCCCAAAAGATGGCTGGTTTCATTGCTCGGAACACTAAAGAATTTTCAGTTGATGTGAGTTTACACCTCTTTGACAGCCTTGTGGCGCCCATATTGGAGTATGGAAGCATAATATGGTCCCCACAATATAATGTATGGTTAACAGTGCTTGAGAGTGTGCAGAGAAAGTTTTTAAAAAGTATGTATTTCAGAAAGCACGGTGTCTATCCACCGATTGGATATGACAACTCTCAACTCTTGAGAGAATTCAATAGATTAAGTTTGGAACATAGACGAATTAAAATAGTGCTTTGCATGATGTTTAAGTTATTGAAAGGAAATATAGATAGTCCCGATATTCTGAGCCAGTTGCCTTTCGCTATTCATCGTAGGAACTCGCGTAATTCGAAAATATTTTACATGGCGTATCCGAGAGTTTTTTATAAAAACTCCCCTATCTACAGAATGTGCAATGTTTTCAACTTGTACGCTTGTGACATTGACATTGATGTCATTTGTTACAATCAGTTTAAACAACTTATTCTATCCAAACTAAAAGAAAAATAGTATTCAGGTGTTTTAATTGTATTATTTGTATGTTTATTGTTAGGATTAGGTATATTTAACATTTTAATATTATAACATGACACATACTATTACTTAACTATTATTATTGGATAAGTGGATATCTGTAATTGGCTTAAGCTGTTGATATCTTTGAATAAATAAATAAATAAATAAATAAATAACACATACCTGTATTGCATAGATTTCAGTGTGGTATACCGTTGGGTATCGACCCAGTGTCAAGTCTATCTACGCAAAGTGACAAAGGTCGGTGCGCTGTCACGGTTCAGGATTTCTAAATCCGTGGTGTGAAGGTACTCCAGCAGACTGAGCCCTCTCCGGTTCGTGTTGGTGCTGCCCCACACCTCGTGATGTGCGTTGGCATCGCATCCAACAATCAACGAAAGGTCCAGGGAGTTACAGTACTCCATCAAATTGATGAACTCCCGTGTTCTGTTGAGTCCTAGGGCAGATAGGCCGAACAAACTATTATCGATCTGCTCTGTCGCAGTCTGCCCTTACGGCATAGCTTTACCGCTATTAGGTCTCTAAAGCAGAAGTTAGCAATTAGAGACAGTCAAATCTTACTCGAGCTGTGTTGGACTCATGCAGCTTTTCTATGAGAAATATCAGGTGGTGAGGAACTCTGATGGAGAGAAGAATTTCACAAAGTTTAGGCCACTTTCACGCTGTCAAATACCTTCGAGTGGTCCACAAAGCAGATATAGACTAGAAAGTAGGTAATGCTCTCTGGCCTTTTCAATAATCTGCCTCAAGTTCAAGATCAGTGCTCCCGAGTACCATGCCCCTTTACGAAACCAGCCTGCTCTGGGAATATTTACCAGCCACAAAACCCCTCAAACGAGACTGTATAATATTCAACATAACCTTGCTTGAATGAAAAATTAATGAGAGTAGTGTGTGGGTTTACCGGAGATCCCTTCTTATGAAGTGGAACAAAGATTGAAGTGCTCTATTGGTCTGGCCAGACACCGAAGGACCAAACTTTCTATCAAATACGATGAAAACAATGTAAATCGTCATCATCCAAGTACTTCAGAGTTTTGGCAGAAGGAGCATCAATGCCTGTCGCTTTACCGGCCTCTAGTTTCCTAACGGTATGTTCCACTTCCGAAAAAGGAATATCCGCCTCACGTTCGTAATCGAATAAAGGGGCTTGAATGTTAACATCAGAATAAAAGTTTTTAAAATATGTACGTCACACATCAATGACCACTGCCAAGCCGGTGATGAGTCCATGGGCATTCTCAACTGAACAAGTTTTGGGCTTAAAGTCCCGACAGAGAAATTTTATCTTAGGAACATCTCTTCTGGATGGCCTGTATTAGCGTGGGCCTGTATCTCCCTGCATAATTCCCGAAGAGAGGAGTTCTAATCTTGAACGCAGAGTCTTTGAATTTTCGTGTTAATTGTCTATACCGATCGTGATTTGCATCAGAATCCAGACCTGAGATCTTGAGCTCTCTATTATTCGTCGATTTTTAACTGACATTTTCCATATGAGGAGCGAGGGGGTGTTTCATATGGCAAAAACAGGTGTGACGTCAGGTAACCATTGGCGTTCTAATTCCGTCCGAGTATCAGATTAAAATCGACGGACAATACGTGCCTCAATGACAAACAATGTATAGGTGATAATTCATTGCTGCGTATTGGCTGAGTTGTTTGGGAAGCTTGTGTGAGAATATTTTCAATAGTTATATAACGAGTGCAATGGAGATTATCGATAGTTTTTGGGAAATTTGCGAATGCATTTTAAGTTGAAAAAGAGCACGAGTGCCTTTTTCAGGTTAAAACGCATGAGTGCAAATTTGTCGAAGATTATAGATATATATGCTTATTGGTCGCTATTGTAAAACGGATGTCAATCTGCAGAAACACCTCATTTGGCCACCAATCAGGGTCAAGCGTTATTGTTTATGTTTTGTTTATGTTTCAAAGTTTTCAATATCAAAATCTATCTTGAGAAAAAATAAAGTGTAGTGCAAATTATCGCGTAATGCCAATATGATTGGTTCAAATCAACAATCAAAACATGTCAGTTTAATGTTGGAATGTCAGTTTTGACAGATGTATGAAATTCTCAAATGTTAACCCATAATATTGGGAGATTCATCCGCTATCGAAGCACTCTGAAAAAGCTGAAAACATTTTGACCGAAAAGAGGCAGTGTCAACCATCTCTGTTGAAGGATTCCGTGCTTAGAACGTGGATATTTCTTCAGCTTGAGTTCACAAACAAGAAATTGATAGTCTGAGCCACAGTCGGAACCTGATAAAGTTTTACAGACTAATCGATCTTGTTTCAACCTTGCGATATACTTTAGCGATATTGTCCGCCTGATGAGACCCAAGTATACCTACAGACGTCGTGAATGTTGTGCCATAGTTAAATAAGTACCATGAGCTAAATAATGTGTCTTACTATAGTAAGCTTAGGGTAAAATATTTGTTCGAATTCTTTGTCTTCTCGTTCAATTACCCAAAGTGCTGGTTTTTGGGTGACAAGTAGATTTTACCTTTTTTGGTAGGTAGAGGATGATTTTCCAAGTATGGCAATATTATTCAAGTTTTTTCCCTCCTACTTGTTTAAAGCGAATTACGTAACATTACATATACCTACTGTTTTCAGCATCAATCGACGAATGTTGTATTTTTCCAAGAGGTAAAATGTGGGGTGGATCAAGCAGCCTTAATGGAAATTTGTATAGTAGAGGTACCAAGTGGGATTACGATTTATGGGCAGAAATTGTTAACAATTATGATTGGTCTTATGAAAATATTTTACCTTATTTTAAAAAAGCCGAAAGAGCAATGTTCGAAATCGACTTGGATAGAAATTATCATGGCTTTAGTGGCCCCCAGTGTATAGACTTGTTGCAAGATACTCCAGGATTGGTAAGAACAATTTCCATTTCGAAAGTTTAATTTGACCAATTTATTTTGAAGACTACAATGCTGTTGCAAGCTTTTAAAGAAAGAGGTTCCATTGAGTTGGATTATAATGGTCGAAGCCCTTATGGTGTAAGTAGGCATCAAAATTTTATGGATCGAAATGTTCGTGCAGGAACTGCACATTCTTACATAAGACCAGCGATTGATCGACCAAATTTGTTCATAAGTGACAATTCATTGGTAACTAAAATTAAAATTGAAAATGATAGAGCAGTGGGTATAGAATTTGTAAAAAATGGAGAACTATATATTGCTCAGGCTTCAAAAGAAGTAATTTTGTCTGCTGGTGCCATAAATACACCACAAATTTTAATGCTATCTGGCATTGGTCCTTCACAAGAACTTACAAAACATGGCATCGAACTTGTTAAAAATCTGCCAGTGGGACAAAATTTACAAGATCACGTAGCAGTTATTCCATTATTTTTCAGGTAAGTTATTCTTTTTAAAAGCTCATTACACAATAGAATAAAATTTTTACAGGACTGATCACACGTACTACAATTTTACACTAAAAAAACAACTAAAATTATGGTATGAGAACAAAAGACCGTTGACTAATGGCTTGGGAAAGCAAGTAATTCACTACAGAAACCTAAGAAATGATACAAGTACTAGACCTGATATTGAAATGCTTGGTGTTGGTCCAACTTTTATAAGCAATCGAATTGCAACTTTCAATAGGTAAATTTTAAAAACAGCAACCATGTGGCCTCACCCTACTGAACTAGGTTTGCCAATAAATTACCTTCAGGTTTACAAATAATGAGATAAAATCATGTTACCATTCAATTTTCAGATATAATAAAAAATATACATCTGCATACCAAATCCTAAACGAGCACACTGATTTTGCATTTCAAATTTTTTTGCTACATCCCGAATCGAAAGGAGAAATAACACTTCAATCTAAAGATCCACGAGATTATCCTTTAATAAACTTCAATTATTTTGCCATTGAAAACGATTTAGAAACAATATACCAATCAATAAAGTGGTTGTTAGAAATGCAAAATACCAAAGCTTTGAAAAACTTTGTAGCAGAACGCTTGTTTGTGGCAATGCCAGGCTGTGACGAAAATTACGAAATGGATTCTAGAGAATGGTGGTATTGTATGTTAAGACACGTTGCATTTCCTGTAAGTAGGTAGCAAAAAAATAAACTCTTACTTATTATTGTCTATTTTAGGGCTATCATGCTATGGGTTCGGCAATAATGCGTACAGGTCCCAGTAACTCTGTATGCAATCCAGAGCTTAAAGTTCACGGAATACAAAAGCTCAGAGTTGCAGACGCTAGCATTTTTCCAGTTACCATTTCTGGTCATACGACTGCACCTACTGTGATGGTTGCAGAAAAAGTTTCTGATCTTATCAAAGCTGAGCATGGACAATAAATACCCACTCGATATTATTCACATTCACTTGAAAGTTGAAGATAGCTTCAATACCTACATCTTTATTATAATATATTGTATTTAAAAATTCGTGTTTTGTGAAGTATTCACCTGTTTTCTTCGTAACCACATGCAAGTATTTTAACTACGGCTGAACTTTATGAGAAAATTCAAACATTGATAAAAGCTAGGTATCTAAAACTCACCAATATCGGAAAATACGAAGTGGCATTTTCTGTTTAATTTTAGTCCCTCTACTAAAAAAAAAACATAGTTTTGTTTGCAAATTTGCGATCTACTACGACATCCATCCCTTGTCAGGTGATTAATACTTTATGTATTAAAATTGTGTCTTTTTTTTCAAGATCGGTAGAGTTTCAAGGTACTTATGGCCCCTATAAGTTGAAAATGTAAAAGAATTTGCTTCGAAATTTGAAAGGTGAATTTCAACTTTGAAGATTTATAACTTTGGAATGGTAATAGTACGGTTGCTTAGCGAAAAAAAACGCCATTTGATGATACAAGCATGAAATTTGGCACAGTTGCTAATTAGACCATTTTAATCGATTTGAGTCGAGGACCCATCGACTTTTCTCATTGGTACTAAAAAAACCGTATTTTTATTCTGGGTAGACAAGCATGATTATACTCTACTCTATTTATTTCGGGGACGCAGAATAATAAAACGATAGTTTTAGTCCGCTGTGACCTTTCGATGGCCTGAAAAAAGTCAATTAAGGTCAAAAAATAAAATTTTTGAAAATAGCTGCCAAAGTTTTAAAGTTAAAGTTTGTCTTGGCAATGCAGGCATGATTATAGTCTATTGTATATAATTTGAGGAAGAGCATTTCAAAAAATATAGTTTTAGACCGATATGACGGTAATTGACCTTGAAAAATATCAATAAATATAGTTTGTTGTAAATAATTTAAGGATTTCGAAAAATGTACTTATGCAAAATTTGTATCCATACAAAGTCAACAAACTTCTTGCAGTGAATTAAAATAGGTACATTTAAAGTGGTTATCAACAATAGATCAAGCCTTTCTGTTTTTACAACCTCCTTTGCAAGTACCACAAGCAGGAGTGGCAGGAGTGCCAGGGAGACTAAGGCGGTGACAGGAACACCTCATAGTATCACATCCTGTCTTACAATTGCATTTTTCCATTCCTCGCAACTCCGACGAACACAGAAAATAGCTCACTCCATTTTATTGCTCAAGGTCGTGCCCCAGTTCTCGGGAGATGAAATCTTTTCTTATATAGAAAGCAACCTGCCCCATATTTGTCCAGCTTGATAAGCTGCCCTTCTGGCTCGTTCAAAAACGCTTCCTTGGGACGGAGGAGTTGAACTAAGTGGTCGCTCTCCAGAGCAGAAAAGAGATTCCCGAGTCTCGTTGACACTGAAAGATTCACTGTTTATGTCGTACTCACATACAGGATGGACCAAATTCGAGCCTTATCACTGGGATCTTGGATTAGGGACGGTTAAATTATGGCAAAGTTGCGCATTTCGATGCCTAACAAAAGGCTGCTTTGATATTTAGGATATTCCGAATACTTTTGGAAGTATCCAAAAAAAAAACCGAAATACTGCAAAATTGTTTTTATTTTTTCCTGACTTTATTTGAAGTGAAATTCCAAAAAAAAAAATCACTTTATCATAGCCACTTTTTCTCCCCTACAAGATGCTACCATCAAAGTTAAAATCTGATGTTTCGTCTTTGGGCCATCATCATTAACTTTATTTTTTTAAATACGAAAAACTATTTTTCTACTTTTTAGTAATTTCCTACCAAAATTCTGTTAAATTCTCTTCTCTATCTCTCTCTAACATATTTAGTTTTTATGGAAAGTGACAATAATAAGTTTCTTTGGTATAAATGCAATACTTCATTGGTTTTGGGACATCAGAAGCTCATGAAATCTAAAATAAAAGATAAGGATCCGTATTTAAAAAAAATGAACTTGATGATGGTGGCCCAAAGACGAAACGTCAGATTTCAAATTTGATGGTAGCATCTTGTAGGGGAGAAAAAGTGGCTACTATGAAGTGATATTTTTTATGAAATATCACTTCAAATAAAGTCAAGAAAAAATAAAAACAATTTTGAAAAATTTCGGTTTTTTCCAGATATCTCCGGAAGTATTCGGGATATCCTAAATATCGAAGCGGCATTTTGTTAAGCATCAAATTACGCAACTTTGCCCTATTTAAACCAACCCTGTATTTCTCACCGTTTCCAAGATCCCAATGATTTGAAACACCCTGTACAGTGAATCTTTCTATGCCTTCTGAAACTTTATAACTTACTAAGTAGTATGCATCAAGGTTTTAGAGGTCATTTCAACCTGACAGTTTTTTTTTATGTGATTATGATAGGTAATAGGTTATTAAGTTTAGTCACACCAATAAGTATATTATTATCTGAATAAGTAAAATTTTAGACGCCATTTTAAAAAAGTGGGGGTCTTTAAGGTCATCTAAGGTCAAATTAACTTGAAGAGTATTATTTTTATCATTTGTATTCAGTTTATTTGAAAATAAGAAATTAACTATTAGAATAAGTACTAATAATGGACGCCATTTTACAAAAATCACTATTTTTAAGTTCATACAAAGGTCACAGCTGTCTAAAACTATTTTTTTATTATTCTGCGTCCCCGAAATATATAGACTAGAGTATAATTATGCTTGTCTACCCAGAATAAAAATTGACCGCCATTTTGGAAAAATGGCGGTTTTTTCAGTACCAATGAGAAAAGTCGATGGGTCCTCGACTCAAATCGATTAAAATGGTCTAATTAGCAACTGTGCCAAATTTCATGCTTGTATCATCAAATGGCGTTTTCTCTTGAAAAAATCCCTCAAGCAACCAGACTATAATAGTTATTGATATTGAATTGTATCATTTTGTAGCCAATTTAATCCTCTTTCGAATGAAACATGATTCATTACAATCGGTTGTGATGACTTATATAATGGGGCCATCTCAAGTTGGCAAATTCGAAATACAATTGTGGAATTTTCTTCTGGAATTTTTTCCGGGGTTAGGAAGCCTCAAACGAAAAAATACCAAGAGGAATTTTCTGTTTAATTTGACCCCCTCTACTCAAAAAAAAAGTTTTGAGACTTTTTTGGATCCCCTCTGTAAAGACTGGTTCAGAGGTCTTCGTCAAAATCTGAAATGAACTTGGTTTCTTCGACACAGACATGAAAGTCTTGCAGGAAAACGTAGTGGACTGTATTAGAAGACAAAAAATGTCGGAAAAAAGGTATTCCAGCCTTTTTTAACTGCCTGATTACTGGCTGGGGGCTGAATTATTGGATAGACCGATCACTTTTTGTCACTTTTCCAAATCTTCAAAAATGGCATCCTGTCTGTCATCCTTCTCACTCTCATTCCTTGCTCGGCTCTCTCGAATCTTCTCCAAGTGCATGTCAGCACTGTTACTAATGCCTTGGTTTATTTGTGGTGGCAAACACTGATTTTTCCCGCACTTTTTAAGGATAAATGAGATTGAATTATTTATTCTAATTGAATTAAATTCTTAACACCCTCTACAAAATGGCTGTCTTGAAATTTCGAAATTTTCTGAGTGCCTGCCAAAAGTTTTCCTATATTACAAAAATAAGAATTGAACTCATTCTCATTCGCAATCTGTTTTTTGTTTTTTATTTCTAAATTTACTTGGTTAGTAATTCCTTTTATTTCTGACCTACAGACCTCATCAATGGTGGCCTCCCTAATCACATTCCATAGTTTTTTTGGGTCATTTAGATTTTTTTGTGCCAATAATTTGTAATAAGTATACTTTGAATTTTTCATTAACTTACACAAAATTTTTCGATGTTCCTGATACCTATTCAGAATAATAAAATTGTTGGGATTCAAGCCAGATTCCTTTTAAGGGCGGTTTCTATTTCTTTTTCTTGTTTGGTATTGTTTTTATAATAGTCCCCAGTACATCGACCTTAAAACTTTGTAACTCATGTACACGCCAAACTTCCTGAGCGGCTTCATAACAACAAGTCGGACAATTTTGTTCATATCTGCAACCTGGGCGATGGGACATGGTCGCGCTAGCTCTTCGTGTAATTGTAATTCTGACGTCTTCGAGAACGGTGATACATGTACGTGTGGTTTTAATTCTATCGACTATTTTTTATGTTATAATAACGATATCACATTTGTCGGACAAAAATCTCGTGGCATTGAGGGGTCCGACGCCCTTAACATGTTGCTGTTAGAAGCGTCGGACCCCCGCAATGCCACGAGATTTTTGTCCGACAAATGTGATATCGTTAATATAACATACAAAACAGTCGATTGGAACTAAAACTACACGTACATGTATCACCGTTCTCAGGGACGTCAAAATGACAACTTCACGAAGAGCTAGCGCGACAATGTCCCATCGTCCAGGTTGCAGATATGAACAAAGTTGTCCGACTTGGTGTTACGAAGCCGCTCAGGAAGTTTGGCGTGTACATGAGTTACAAAATTTTAAGGTCGATGTGCTGGGGACTAGAATTATTGATTCCATGATCATATTTTTTAGAATCTTCACAAATATATTTGTACAAATTATATTTCTCGTTCAGTAAGTCTTGTTTTTAAAAACTACTTATTTTATTAAAAACTAAGAAGTTACAACAAAATATACTAGACTTTAATTGCTGCGGAGAAAAGCCGATAACAAAAGAATCTTGATTCTAAATTGCTATAGTCTAAGCTACAATACAAATGAATGAGCTGAGAAGCTCTGCGCGCCGTATTTATGATAAAAAACTGCTGACGGTTGCGAAATCTTGATATGACGGTACTTTTCCAGGCAGTACCGCTTACTCAGCATCTTCATAATATCGTGAGCTTTTACAGTGGCGTATGCTTATATTTAACATTGAAAAGAATAATCATTAGTATAATAATAACATAGGGTTCTATAATATAACTTACACAGTTCTACATTATGCTCCTGCAAAACCTCACCCCACCGCTCACCTTCAATTTTTTTTTCCAACATTTTATGGTTTATTGATTTGTAAGTATTAATATTATCTATGTTGTCAAAGGATGTTTCTAACTGAATGTTAAGCAAAATGGGGTGATGATCAGTAAGATCATTTTCCAAAATCACATCCCTGATATTGCTAAAATGGTCACTCTTACATTTAATAAAAAAGTGATCCAAACAGGTACCTACCTCCATTTTCAGTTACTCTTGTGGGTTAATTTAATACACTTACAAAACCATGTCCCTGTAATAAAGTCAAGTAGTTATTTGTTGAATCCGATTCCTTAGATAACAAGTCTATATTAATGTCACCAGCAAACAGATACACTCTGTTTTAATCCATGTCTTTTTAAATTTTCAATAAGTTCTTCTTTTATAACGGCAAAACATCTGCATGTAGCAAGGATCTCCACAAATTTTTGAAGGAATAAATGAAGATACGAAAATAGTTAAAGGAATGACCTCTAAAACATTCGAATGCCCTTAATTTTCCCTGGAAAACCAAAAAACATCAACATTTTCCAAGTTTCTTTGAGTTCCCTAATGTGAACTATTATCGTGTTGTGGCCATCCATTTTTGAGATCCAAAGGCACACGCAGCACAGAGACAAAATCAAAAAACAAAGGGAAAATTTTCCTTCATTTTATTATAGGATGAAATTGTCAGTTACTGGAAATTTCCTGAGAAAATCTTCATCCCGTAACGTTTCGAAAAAGGCTTTTGAATTGAATTTCTCGGAATATAAGTATTTTATTATTTATCATTTTTTTATTGCGAGAAAAACCACGTTCCGAAAACGTATTAATCCTCATTTTACTCATTTCTTTTTTAATGCATAGGCCTGGATGATAATAACCCTGTATTTTAACAGCAAAACAATTAAAAGTTCGTTAACCAGTCAAGTAATTAAAACCTCTTCAAAGTTTTTATCCTTACGCTATTAAAAGGAAATTTGATGTAACGCTTGGGCAATTACTTGGTGTAATTAAATATAAAGTAAGTTGTAAATTTTCCTAAAAATAATTGTCAATGTAAATTAGGATTTGGCCCGAAATGCGAAACGACAGGGAATTATTAGGCATTAATCAGGATCAGGATGATGGAATAATTTATATTTAAATTGAACTGATTACATTAATTGTATTCGACAATCAAAACTTTCGTCCATTGTACAGGAGTGATTTTTTTTCAGACTTGGCAATGACATCATCGACAGATGGGTCACCATTGTTAAAAACATTAAGAATTTTCTCAATAAGACCTCATTAAAGGGAGACATTATTGAATTTCATTCATATAAACTTTTGTGTTTGCAATGCTTTACATGAATTTAGGACAAAAGCTATTTCAATAGAATCAAGCTTTTTCAAAAAAGTTCTTTGTGAAAATCCAATTTTTAATTTCCATTTATTTTCCGTTTTGTTTTCACAAGTCGCCGAGATGGAAATTTTTGTCCAAAAATTGCTATGTTGATTTTTCATTATTTCATCATCGATCATTTTTCATTTCCTTGTCCCTAAAATAAAATAGAATGGAAATTCTTGATAACTTTAGACTCATGACACAAAAAATGACTTATGTATTTAAATCAAAAGATGATTTATTAAACTCTGAAAAGTATAAGCAATCAATATTGGTAAGTTTTCAAAAAATGGTGCGACCCAAATAAGAAAATTTACGATTCAAATCAAATTCGGATTTGAATTAGGCACTCTGAAAGTGATCTTGAAAAGCAACCAAAATCAGCCATAAACAATATGGGATTTGAACAAAGGGAGAATTTTTGTCGGTTTTATAGGTACCGAAACTAGTTTATTCCGGAGGTCGCAGGTTCAAATCCTGCACAAACCCCAACTTTTTCAATTTTCCTTTGACTTTAATTTCCACAAATTTTCTCTGTAATATGGGATTTATTTTAAAATTAATAATAGGATCAGTTTGGAATTATTGACCTTCATTGACGCAACCATTTTCATACAAACATTATTGTTATTAATTAACTAGCAAGTTCGAAAAAACTTACCAAACTGCAGCAATCTTAATCGACGCAATAACGCTTATACGAACAACTCTCGATGGATAAAGAGCACAAATTCATGGGGTTAGCAAACTGTAGAATCATCATATAAACTGGTGGACAGTTGCTTTGCAACATGGAAAATTTTACCCAAATTCGAATCTCGATTTTTGCGGAACGGAAAGAGATATCGAGTTGCGGTTTTCGGGAGCTTCTTCACCAACTCTTAGAGAACACGCACAAGGTTTGACAGGTATATTTCTTTCATTTGTCCACTTATACAGGGTGAGTAAAGGAAGTCATGTTTTTTTGGCAAAGTTTGGTGCTATGCCAGATTCTCAATTTTTGATCTTGGAAATTTTTATATGCATCTTTTTGATCTTTGGACTATCCCAAAAAAATTAATTTCTCAAATTTTTCGAAAGTTGGCTATAACGCAAATTATGGAATTTTTAAAAAAGGGTTACATTTATCCCTAAAAAAGTGACTTTTTCGGAGATTCGCTTGAGAATGGGTATTTTTTCTCATATTTTTGCATAAAGTGGAATTACTCGACCCCGAGAAAAGATTGAGGCACTCATTGAACGTATTGCCTACAGTGACGTGCAGAAAAAAAATTGCTTTCGACATTATGTAATTAAAACAGAATTTATAAATTTAATTATACTATGCAATTAAACAGCTTAATGAACAAATCCAAGTTACTACTCTTAAAGGAGTGTATTCCAGTGGCGTAACATGAAGAGCATCTTTTGGTTTGGTGGGAAGAACTTGAAAATTGGTATTTTTCAAAATGGTATGACGCTGGTCTACACTGCTGTTCATCTTTCATCTGGAATTTTTAAACCTTGTTATTTAGCATTGGCGTACCCGCATGGATAAAAGGGTCCTTCTTTGAATAACCTCCCGCAATAATGACTTTCGGCTCGACCTCGGATTTTTTTCTGTCAAGGGTAGCTAAAAAAAAAAAAAACTAAAAAAACGTGCAATTGACTGGTCTCCTGAGATTTAATGGAGACCGACTTACACACAATAGTCAGTGTTGTAAGAGATAGCGTTATTGCTGCGCGATACACTTGCAGATACCTTTTAAAGGTACGCGTCCACTAAGCGGATCGCGCCGGAGCGCATCTGAACATTCTGGAATAGGATTCGGCATATTTCATTGGTCCGTTTGAATTCGGACCGCCAATTAATGCGGAGCGCTAAAATCCGTACTTGAATGTTGAAAGGTGCTGAGCCTCAGGTCGGAATGGTTCAGTAGTAACAGGCATGTGGAATGCCGAATCTAAGATCTAAATGTTAAACAGTGCTGAACATCAGGTCAGAATGTTGCCATGCGTTTGGCGCGGTTTTTAAAAGCTATTTTATATTAAATTAGCTGTCCACCTCCTTCGTGTTCCTCTTAGCTACAATTTTGCGGCGGTGCTTAAACATGCAGGATGAGTTTGTCTGAATCATTCAAACACTTTCAATGCGGTGAACAAATTTACCGTGCATTTTAGAGGAAAACTTGGTACTGAACAGTGAACAAAGCTGTTCAGCGGTTGAAAAACATAAAAACGCAAAGTTTTTTAAGCATTGGCTGGTAGTTGTCTGCCACTACGACATCGGCATAATACTCATATTAGGGTTCCGATAACATCAGTAAGTAGGCAGCGAGCAGGAGTTACCAAACGTAGTTAACGTTTACTCAGTGGTTGCCCAGCACACGGCGAAACAGCAAAAAATCGTAAAAAACATAAATGAAATTTAGCTCTAGCAGTCAAGTCCAATCAACCTCCCAATGCCAAATCACATGGCAAGGGGCAATAGATATATACTTGTTCAATAATTGCCTAAGATTTCTGAAATTTGTAGTTCAAATAAAATAAATAATGCTTATATGTATGTGGCAACAAGTAAATAAAAATTATGTTTGCTGATTTCGTGCCGCGCTGACGGGGCAACATTCCAACCTGCAGCTGGGCACTGTGGAGCAACATTTTGACCTTAGATTCGGCACTCCACATACCTGCTGCTACTACCAGTTCGACCTGATGCTCAGCACCGTTCAACATTCCAGTACGGATTTCGGCTCTCCGCATTAATTGGCGATCCGAATTCAAACGGACCAATGAAATATGCCTAGGTGCCGAATCCTATACCCGAATGTTTAGATGCGGCCGAGGCGGATCGCATCGCAAAAATCCTCGCAAAAATCCGTCTACCATAGATTCAAATGAATCTGCGTCCACTCTGAAATTCCATTTTAATGGTAGACGGATTTTTGCGATGCGATGCGATTCGCCCCGACCTGTTCCGTTAAGTGGACGCGTACCTCAAAAGGTATCTACCAGTCTATCGCGCAGCAATAACGGTATCTCCCACAACACTGACTATTGTGTATAAGTCGGTCTCCATTACTTCTCAGGAGATACATCAATTATTGCATGTTAAAAAAAAATAATAAGTAACCATGAAAAAAATTAAATAAAATACGAGGTCGAGCCGAAAGACATTTGTTGTGAGAAGTTATCCAACAAAAGACCCTTTCATCCAAGCTGGTACGCCAAAGCTGAATGAAAAAGATAACAAATTCCAGATAAAAGATGAACAGCAATATTTGCTAGCATCATATAGCATTTTGAAAAACCAGTTTTTATGTTCTTCTTACCAAACCAGAAAATACTCTTGGTATTACGCCACTGGAATACACCCTTGCATTAAGAGTTGTAACTTGGATTTGTTCAATAAGCTGTTTAATTGCATAGTATAATTTATAAATTCCATTAGCAAATGTTTTCTGCACGCCACTGTAGGTAATAACGTTGAATAAGTCCTCCGATCTTTTCTTGGTCCCAAGAAATTCCACTTCATGCAACAGTATGAGAAAAAATACCCATTCTCAAGCGAAACCCCGAAAAAGTCACTTTTTTAAGGGTAAATGTTACCCTTTTTTAAAAATTCGATAATTTGCGTTATAGCGAACTTTCGAAAAATTTGAGAATTTACTTTTTTTGGGATAGTCCAAAGATTAAAAACATGCATATAAAAATTTCCAAGATCAAAAATTGAGAATCTGGCATAGCCCCAAACTTTGTCAAAAAAACACCACTTCCTTTATTCACCCTGTATAAGTGGATAAATTAAAGAAATATACCGGTCAAACCTTGTGCGTGTTCTCAAAGAGTTGGTCAAGAACCTGCCGAATACCGCAACTCGATATCTCTTTCCGTTCCGCAAATATCGAGATTTGAATTTGGGTAAAATTTTCCATGTTGCAAAGCAACTGTCCACCAGTTTAGTTCCAAATTACGTATTATATTTATCAATAACTTTATGTATAAATAGCGACTGATTTCAAATAATAAATCAGTACAAAACCTTTTCTGGTGTATTACTCACATACCACACAACACCCAAGTCTATATCCAAAGTGTGAGGCTGCACTCCATACACAACGCCCTTCACAGTTGTCACCTCTAGCAGGGCATTGTGAATATACCTAGTAACAACAAGGTAACTTTAGGCAAAAGGGGCCTTATTGTCCAAAATGACTAACAGGTTATTGTCATATCAAAAGGGAACCCTTTTTCATGGTCCTTCGAGCAAAAAGTTGAATAGAAGAAAAGGATAACTCCCTCGGAAGAAGGGAGTTACAGTAGGACACACCGACTGTTCACGTGTACCAGCCACTGCCGTCCATCCTGAACTTCAAAAGAACTTCAATCCAACTTCATCCCCAATTCACAGCAACCAGGCAAACCGTCATCGTTAGTGGATCGAGTCAACCAAACGTACACGTAACTTCAGCGTAATGTCCTATCATAGGCGAAGAAATGGACCGCCTGCCCTGCGCTGGAACAGCAACAATACGAGCGAGGCATGCGACGTATGCTGCCAAATATTCATCAAACCGAAAACAATGCAATGCTTCGAGGGAAAAACCAAATCGGTGGAATCATTATGGACCACAATCCATGAGAACCACGAGAAGATCAGCAATTTGAGTTGCCCCACCCACAATTTACCACACCGCGAACTACATTGAACAACTCAAGGAGGTCTATAATGACACAGTGGACTAAATAGAAGACAGTATGAAAAAAGTCAAACAAAACAAAACGAGATGACATGAAAACTAACAGCACTGCTAAACCAGATGCAAGAAGTCCTAAACGACACTGTTGCTGAAATGGATGACCACACCCCAATCAACCGCCGTCAGCCGCTCCAATGCAAGATAACCGAGGAATTCGAGCAGATTTCGGACTTATACCTACAACTCTAAATCCAATCGGTCCATAAACCTTAAAAGCCCGCATACAAGGCACTTGAGTAGGGCTTCGCAAGACCAAGACCAAGACTGGCCAGTCTTGGTCTCGAAAAATAAATGCGGTCTTGATGTTTCAAGACCAAGAGAAGACTAGCTCAGTCTTGGTCTTGGTCTTGATAGTCTTGAAAAAATGTATACCAAATTTTTAAAACATAGGTACATAACATAATATATAATGACAGAGCAGTGACGGGCTTAGAACTTCCGAAACAAAAAATAAAACTCCCTTTCTGAAAAAATTATGCCGATGTTTCGACCATGCATTTGGTCTTCTTGACAGTTTCCTGATTTTTATAAATTTTTCGATTTGTCTAATCTAATTTGATTGATTTTGGAAAAACTTCTAGGGGTATATTATGTTATGTACCTATTTGAAAGTTTTTATGAAATACTAGCTGACCCGGCGAACTTCGTACCTCCTCTGAATTATTAAATACCTATTAAATGTTGTGTTAACGTATCTACATATTAACTGAATTAAATTCAGTTTTTTTCGATGGTGAATTTGGCTTTGATTGAAGAAAATTAATTTTTACTCTCTGGATCAGAAGTCATCTAAAATTAAAATTTTACATCATCCCTTTTTAGGCATCTTGTGGGCATTATTCTTATAAAGTGTACCACCAAATAAATAAACTCAGGCACAGGAATGTTCAAAAAATGTAAAGAAAACAAAAAAAATCTCCAGCGCAGCCCAGTTTCATTTTATCTGCACTGCATGCACTGCAATACTCCATTTGTTCTACTGTATCTGCACTATTCTATCTGATCTACTCTTTCTGCACCACTTTATCTGATCGGAAAAGTGGAATAGTTCTGTTCGGAATAGCTCCAGTTCCTTAGCAGTATTCTGTTCTACTGTATCTGCAATGAAATTACCGCGCAACGGCGAGCTTCGTTCTAGGTACCTATCATATATGGCGCCGTATACAAAATGGTTGTGGCGGACTCATAACCTGGCTCTCTGCCACTCGACACCAGCCGGACGGAGCACTTCGAACAGTCGGCACGGAACACGGCTGTCAAGGGATGCCTAAGAGGGAAACGGAACTTAGCCACAGAACGTCAATGGTCAAGCGTCAAGAAATGACAGGGAGACCAGTTCGCGCTCTTTCGGAATGAACGAACCAACAACAAAATAAAATACACAATTAAAACATTGTCATTCTATTTATTTTTTGACATTTTTACTGTGAAGAACAATTAAAAATAAAGTGCTTTCCTCAAATTGTTTTTGTGTTAAGTGTGTGACAATAAAATCCACATGGTTTGCAATGAAAATGTGACGGTAAACTTGGTATCGGTTATAAGAGATGGCGCCGTACGCGGGCTTTTTTAGATTTTAGATTTTTTGGTTTCACCCTTTCGAGCCCATACTCTACACTGCAGCCTTTATAGGCTTTTTGTATGTCATTCGTATGGGCTCTACTCCTTCTCATTCATACTTGCAGATCAGATGATTGGCGGTAGCGCGGTCGACCCACCGTCCCGTACTACTGCGGTCACCCATCCAATCTCCAACCCGACACCGCGTTGCTTGGCTTTGAGTAGGGCGTCCTGTCGTCCTTTATCAAAGCGCCAACGTGCCGTATGCGGGCTTAGTGAGTTTTTTTCATAAATAAGTAAAATAGATAAATTTTTTTTGGATTTTTTCGATTTATTATGTTAGGATGGACAAAGACAAATCCCAATAAAGCAAAAATCATCAAAATCAGTCCAGCCGTTCTCGAGTTATAAGTGCTCACACACCAACACAACTGTGTTTTATATATATAGATGAAATGATCTTATTTAAAAAATACCACCATTGTACTCTCAATAGATTAGAAAAGAATATTAGTATTTTGTGTCTGTTCCTGGATTTGTTCTCGTATTTTCTGTGTTTTGTGTAAATAAATGTTATCTACACTATGTGGTATTTTCCTATAATACCTTCTCGTGAATTTGAAAAAATAAAAATAATAAGTTTGAGGAATTGATTTAATTAAAAGACATTAAAAGTAGACATAGGAATTTGCATATTTTTATAAATATTGAGTCGATTTTTCTTTCCAAGACCAAGACGAGAGTCTTAGAGAGAGTCTTGGTCTTAGTCTTGGTCTTGGTCTTGGTCTTGAAAGTCAAGTCTTGGTCTTGGTCTTGAGAAGATTTATTAGGTCTCGGTCCTAGTCTTGGTCTTGGTCTTGCTACCAAGACCAAGACAAGACCAAGACTAGTCTTGTGGTCTCGCGAAGCCCTAAACTTGAGAAACAACACGAGCAGATACAACCAAATGGATCTACAAGCAATTATCCAGCCACACCAGCATCGCCACAAGTCATGCCTACTGTCATTATCCAATCGCTGCCTCAAGTGAAACTGCCAATGTTCGATGGATTATATGAAGAATGGTCCAATTTCAGGGACATTTTCAGGAAAATTTTTCATGAGAATGGTGACCTCTCTGACATCAAAAAAATGAAATATCTGAAGACCCACGTGAGAGGTGAAGCCAGTAGTCATTCAACATCTACAGATATACAGTGACAACTACATTGCAATCTGGAACATTCTCGAGAGAAGATACTACAACGAGAGATAGAATCTTAGAAACACCATCAATCACTGACGAATCAGCGTACAAGCTGAAGCAACTGCATGACACAATGATAGAATGTGTAGAAGCGCTCAACAACATGAAGGTAGACACCTAATCGTGGGGATCACTAATCTCAAGACTAATCTGCCGCGAATGGGACTCCGGGACAAATCGATTATTCGAGCAATCCTTGCGAGAGCCAAACAAAATGCATCAGCTAGACGACGTACTCAAGTTTCTGTAAACAAGATTTCAATCCCTTGAAGCCTGCGTACAAGGTAAAAAAAAGTCCCAGCGAGCAAACCCACAGCACAACTGAGAGCTGCGGATACTGCAACGAGCCTAACTACAGTATCTACAACTCTCAGAAGTTTCAAGCATTAACTCCATCTGCAGGATTTAAAGTCATCAAGGAGAAGAAGATCTGTATAAACTGCCTGAGACACCCAGCGCACATAAGATGTAATTCAAACATTGTATGTCACACCTGCAAGAAATTCCACCATACAATGATACATGTAGACCTTAACGAACAGGGAAACTAGAACGGAGCCAGAAGCTTCCAGCAACCAAACTACAGAAACGTCCAACCAAATCAGGAACCTCGTAGAGACACAAGGCAGTTGTCAACCAATCACCTTCGGAGGCACAACAAGTTGGTCCTGTTGGCAACAGCAGTCATCAAAGTCCAGAATAACCAAGGAATAGTTGAACATTTACGTGTGTTAATAGATCCAGGCTTTCAATCCACTTTCATAACTGAACAAGCTGCTTCACTACTATCCATACCACGTCAGCGCATAAGAGCCGACGTATCCGGACTTGGAAGCGCAGAACCTCAAGTGGCAAAATGGATGGCAGAATTAAACGTCAAGCCTAGATTCCCGAGCAGTTTTTCAATGGAAATTCCATCTATTGTTCCACTCAAACTGACAAGAACGCTACCAATTGAAAAAATCACCGTAAACATCGACCAATGGAAAAAGATGTACTTGCTGAGGGTCTATGTCAATTCGTCGTAAGTCGATTCGTCGTACGTCAATTCGTCGTGAAGTCAATATGTCGTAAAATCAATTCGTCGTATGCGTCGTAAGGACAATTTGTCATAAAGGTCAATTCGTCGTAAAGTCAATTGGCCGTACACGTCAATTCGTCGTAAAGTCAATTCGTCGTATACATCAATTCGTCGTAGCGTTGATTCGTCATATTTCAGGTAGGTATAATGTTAAAATGTATAAATTTGTAATTTTTCTATTTAATCAGACAATATCACGCATACCGAATAGGGTACTTTCATGAAAAATCAAATTGATTATTGTTTATTGCAAACTGTAGGAAATCGAAAAAAAAATCGATGCGTCTTTTTTTATTTTGCCCAAATATGATTATTCCGGAAGTTATACAAATATTAAGTTTTGTATATATAGATATACTGAGCATGTGCGACGTCACTAATTTATATGATAAGTGACGCCATAGGCATATTTCATAGCGTTGTATCTCCGTCAATTTTTGACTAAGAAGAAAAAACACGTGTTGACTTATTTTTTATCGACTAACGAAATCAGCGATAAAAAAAATTGATGCAAGTACCCCATTGTCGTGAAGTAATTTATACGACAATAAAGGTAATTCGTCGTTATTATGGGTAAGTTTCTTAATGTCTGATTAAACAGTTAAAGTGCAAATTTATACATTTTGGCATCGTACCTGAAATACGACGAATTAACAATACGACGAATTGACGTATACGGCGAATTAACGTGTTTATAGTTTGAAATTTCAATCAGACATTGTCAAACTTACCAATAATAACCCTGTTAGTTTGCAATGTAATGTCTGATAAAATTGCCAACTTACCGGGTTATTATCGGTAAGTCTGGTAATGTCTGAAATAACTAGACAGTGTAAAATTATACATTTCAATATTTTAACATAATACCTGAAATACGGCGACTTCACGTATACGACGAATTGAAGTATACGACGATATAATGTTTCGATGAATTGACGTATACGACGAATTGACGGTGACCCACTTACTGACCCCACGTTTTACCGACCAGGGTCAATCGAAATCATATTGGGGGCAAAAGAATATAGAGAAATAATTCGAACGAGCATTCGAAAAACAGAAGATGGACTACTCGGATAGCAACCGAATTTGGATAGATTCTGTCCGGAAACATTGTATTCAACGACATGAGAGAAAAAATATGTGAGTTGTCAGTCTAATAACGTGCATTGAGGAAGATCAGCAGTTATCAAAATTCTGGGAACTAGAAGTAGCCCAAAGCAGGCCAACCACTGAAGAAGAGAAATTCTGCGAAAACCATTATCAACTCAACGCGAGCAGAAATAGCGACGGTACTTATAGTCTGGCCAGCCAAACGGCGAACTGCAATAGAATTTGCTGCTTTGCCAAACTTGACGGAAACAATAATAAACAAGTTGGTGACATATTTTTTTATTTTTAACCATATATGAAATGTTGTCATTACTGACTTTTCAAAAAGGACCCCGCACATTTTTTATGGAAAAGTGATCTATGTGGAATTTTGCTGAATTTTTGATATTGTGTATAGGGAGTCGTCCTTAACAAAAGTGATCATTGCGCTAATGTTCAATGCCCAACAGTTTTCAAGATATCATTTAAAAACTTTTTTATTAATACTCTTCAGTATGACGTCACTCACAGCAACGAAAATTATTACTATCCTTTCCACTTTTGACTTTGACTTTACTCTTCTCCTTTTAAAATTAAGAAAAAAAAATAGATAGCGATAGCGATTAGTGACAAATAGGTAGGTATGTAAACAACACCTAGCTCCTGCCGCAATCGTCGACTTCATGTCATGATGTCTGTCATATAGCGATTTCATTTGTACCTGTTGTTGTTTTTTTCTATTTCCTAAATGTTAAAAGGAGAAGAGTATAAGTATAGGTAGTCAAAGTCAAAAGGGAAAAGGATAGTTTTAATTTTCGGTGCTGTGAGCATACTGGTGACGTCATACTAAAGAGTATCAAATTAAATTAATTGATATCCTGAAAACTGTTGGGTATTGAACATTAGTGCAATGATCACTTTTGTTAAGGACGACTCCCTCTACACAATATCAAAAATTCAGCAAAATTCCACATAGATCACTTTTCCATAAGAAATGTGCGGGGTCCTTTGAAAATGTCACATTTCTGTCTTTTCATTTTTCTGATCCATTACCTGTCCCAGGACGGGAAATGAGGACGGGAAATTCTTTCCGTCCTCATTTCCCATCCACACTGAGAAAATCCCGCCAACTAAACTGTTTAGTTACTGTTTTTTTAGTTCTGGTAATTAAAAATGATCGAAAATGTAATTGTAGTAACAAACCATGGTTATTTACTGCAGCTATTTTTTCTATTTTTTCCTCAATAGTTGTGATTTATATACGCTTATTAGTAGCAATTGGAAACATTTGTTGTTTATTCAGTTTTACTAAAATTCTCTGCTGGGACAACAGAGGTCCCTTCTGGGTTTAATAACTTCAAGTATTGAGTTATGATAACTAAAATTACTTGTACTGTAAAAAAGATTATTATTACTCACAACAATTTTTTGTTTAGTTTTTACTAAAATGTTAAAATGTTAAATCTTGTTTTCGGGTAACCTCGATTCATTCGGTCGAGCATTTGATTCCCAATTCTTTTCAGTTCCAATATTCATCACGCACAACTCACAAGTCACCGTACGTCGTCGCACGTCAATGTTGACGAAAATCAACGACGATAGTAACTAACTCTAGCAAGAGCAAGAAAATATTAACTAACTAGCAAGAGCAAGAAAATATTACCTATAAATAAATAAGTAATTATTATTTTTTATGCGTGATCATCGGGTGTCTGGTGACTGGTTCCCGTCCGTTGTGTGGGCTATCAATTAGTGCGGAGTGTTTTGTGATAGATGCTTTTTTATTGCCTAGCCAGGTGGGGACATGACGTACAAGGTATTATTGCTAGAGTGGGGATTGGAATCGTTTTCCGATTTATTTGAGGGTGAGTTTGAATTGTTAGGTAACCAATAATAATATACGTTATTTGAGGCAGATTTACGGCTTTCGCAGCTCTCAAGCCAGATGCATAATGGATCATTCTGGTGTAAGTATGCATAATTCAACTCCTTCGTCTCCTCCTGTGCAACAGAAAAAAGTGTTTGTATGTGCATACAAATTCAGAAGCCTAAAGTAAAAGAGACAGTATATAAGTACCTACACCAATAACCTATTAGATATTACCTATAGGTACCTTACTTCCGTATGCATTGTGTATTATTATTTATCTTGACTTTGAAAGTAGGAAGCTTGCTAGAAATATAAGTTTGTTGTATTTTCTTAAGTTGTTTTCATAAGAATTTACTTTTGAAGAATACCTATTTATTTATTTTTGGTAACCTGCATTGCCAAGGTTGTTAATTTTTCTAGGACCATAGAAAAGTTTATTTTTTTGTTGGTGATTGGAGATGTGATCTAGCAATAGTTTAACACGTGATGCCTACTACTAGACCGTCAGATAATGACAGATTACAAATGTAAATTTTTTTCAAATAATTTCTTTTTCAAACTGTCCATTTGTTTATACTGTCTTAATTTCCAATAAGTTATACCTAGTATTCTACCCAGCAGCTAGAAAAACAAAATAGGAACATGAAAATTTATATAGAGTTATTAAAAAAGACAAAATTGTCCATTGAAATAGCTTTTGTTTGAATTAAGAAAAAGTTAGTTGAAAAACAACATAAATACCTCAGTATATAAATCTCAAAAGAATTATGATTAAAAATAATTTCAAATTATAGTTAGAGTTGAAGTGCTTTATGCACCTGTAAAATATTTTCTTACTACAATTTAAAATTATTTTGTAATCATAGTCTTTTCGAGATCTATATACTGCAGGTATGTAGGTTGTTTTTCAATTAACCCAATTTTTTAATTCTAACAAAAGCGATTTGTAATGGTAACTAAGTCATTTTTAGCCACAACTAAATAAGTTTTTCAATACACCAACATTTGTTTGCAACGGCAACTAAGTTGTTTTTAGCCACAACTAATTATGTTTTTCATTACAACAATATTATTTGCAATGACAACTAAGTTATTTTTAGCCAAAATTAAAGTCTAGTTGGTTGTAACTGAACTTTTTAGTTGTGATGAATAAAACTAGTTACTAACTGCAACTAATTCTACTTAGTTACAGCAATAAGATACTCGACCAATTAACTAAATGTATTTATTTGAGACGACTATGCTTTCTAGTAGATAAATTTTAGTTGTCGCAACAAATATGGCTAGCTGTCCCCTATTTTATTAAGATTTTTTGCTGCCATTATTAATTTTTTAGTAATGGCTACGAGTTTTTTTTCTCAGTGCACGGACGGAAAATGGAGCAGGGAAATATTTCCCGTCCTCATTCCCCATCCTCATTTATTTGGTTGGTGGTTAAAAATAAAATAGTATACAAACCTCGACGGGAAACTTTATTGCTGTCTCGAGGTTCAGTTTATCTCGACGCTACGCGTCTCGATAAACTATATAACCTCTCGATCAGCAATGAAGCATTTCCAGTCTCGGATTGTAATATACTATTTTTTTGCAATATGGCCATGTGTAGTATTTTGAAATAGAAAAAAATCCGACAACATTGCGAAATGTTGGATGTGGACAGGCGTGATTATTCAGAGATTCAGAGGCATGATTCTATTGGTTAGAGCCTTAACGACAGCACAGTGGCGTGGTTATTGGCGAAACTAAAGAATTTTTTTTTCTAAAAATTTTATTGGTTTATTTCCTTGGTGTTTTCGGTGCCACTGAAACCAAAGACATGGTTGTCATCAGGGGCCGTGAGGCTGCACTCCATACACAACGCCCTTCACAGTTGTCACCTCTAGCAGGGCACTGAGAATATACCTTAACCTAAAGTCTGTTTTTTTTTTAAGATAATTCCCCAAGTCAAAAATTTAGTAACTATGTTGGCAGCACAAGCCTTTTCTATATAAAAAAATTAAAAACATTGACAATTTTACATTGTATTGCCAACATAATGTCATTTTGACTCTTATATTTAAAAAAAAAAAACGGACTTTAGTTACAACAAGGTAACCTTAGGCATCAAAAGGGCCCTTATTGTCAAAAATTACGAGGTTATTCCCATATCAAAAGGAGGAGTTTAATTATTATCCTTTATACATATATAATTTCGAAAGTTAATTTTGATATAAATTAGGTTCAACATTTTGAATGTTTACTTTTAGATTTTATTTTAATTGTTGAAAAATACATAGGTATTAGAAATACAATGTTAAAAATAACCCGATTACAGTCGCTGAAAAATCTGTATCATAATGAAGTGCATTATGAAACAGACTTTAATCGTTTAATAGCGTATTATGAAACGTCAGTAGAAAAAAGTACATTAGTGTAATTTTAAACGTGTGTGAAGTTAGCCTCGAATTCTAGCCACGAATTAGGGAAGTATGTCATCCGCACCAAAACGATTTATACATTTTCGCGCCAAAACAATTTATACATTTTTTAATTAAACAATACTGCAAATATGGTTTCTTAGCGAATGCAGAACATGCTTATTTTATCATTATTATAAATAATGATATACCTAATTAATATAAAGAAAATGTGTAAAACCTAAATCAGAGCTGGGAGTAACGACAAAAAATAGTTACTTTACTTTAACGAGTTACTGAAAGTAAAGCGCTACTTGGTAACTTCGTTACTTTTCAGATTGATTGATAAGTAACTGTAACGACGTTACTTTCCTGAAGTAACTGCAGATCGTTATTTTGTTAAAGTAACGAGTTATTATGAAAGTAGCGCGTTACTATGAAAATAACGCGTTTATATGAAAGTAACGCGGTACTAGTTACTATGAAAGTAACGCGTTTTCTCAATTTGTTTATCTTCTTTACAAATAATTGACGATTGAGGAAAAGGAAAATAAGTAATCCAAAAACTTTGTATGTCAAATAAAATGTGGGTAGTACAGAAAATTTGTTTTGAAAGCTCAAAATAATTGTTTTTGGGCGTGACACGCGCCGCCTCTGCTCTAAAGACACTATATGCAGACACTGGGACGCTTCAAAAAGCAGGTTTGTCCAAAACCAAGTTCTCTAGTTAGTCGCTTAATCCTTAATCCATTTGAATTTTGCAACAAAACTCTTCCACATAGTCGGACTCACGAACTAAAAACATATTGGCATTTCGTATAGGTCTTATTTGATTGTTTGGACTGCTGTGCTGGTGAGTCAAATTAAGGAATAACGCAATTTTCGACGTAAATAGTTATTTTTGAAGTAACGCGTTACTTTAAAAGTAACGCTTTATTTAAAAGTAGCGTTTTATTTCATACTAACGCGTTGAGGTAACGAGTTACTTTGAAATAACAAGTTACAGTAACGCGTTACTTTCCAATAAGTAACGAGAATAAAGTTATCATTATTCGAAAGTAACTGTAAATTTTAAGTAACGAGTTATTTATAAGCAAAAGTAACTGTAAAGTAACGCGTTACTTTTTTCAAGTAACGATCCCAGCTCTGACCTAAATTTAACACATATTATAAAATTTGTCGTGAAGGGTTCTACATTTTTTTTTTCAGATTTTGGACGGAGTACCTTTGGTTTTTAAATCGGAAGGGGATGAGGGGTTGAAAAACTCAGAAAACTCAATAAAAATTGGGTTTTTATTTTTTTTCTCGAGGTGTTGGATAGGGTACCACTACCATCTTTTGGCAGCGACTTACGGAAGTGTTCTGGAATGTCCCCTGAAATTGGTTTTTAGATCGGTAGAAGATGAGGGGTTGAAAAAATCAGAAAACTCAATGAAAATAGGGTTTTTATTTTTTTTCTCAAGATTTTCGATAGGGTACCACTACCATCCTTTGGCAGCGATTTACGAAAGTGTTCTGGAATGCCCCCTGAAATTGGTTTTAAGATCGGTAGGGGATGAGGGGTTGAAAAAATCAGAAAACTCAATAAAAATTGGGTTTTTATTTTTTTTCTCGAGATTTTGGATGGAGTACCACTACCATCTTCTGGCAGCGACTTACGGAAGTGTTCTAGAATACTCCCTCAAATGGGTTTTTAAATCGGTAGGGGATGAGGGGTTGGAAAAATCAGAGAATTCAATAAAAGTAAGGTTTTTATTTCTTTTCTTGAGATTTTGGATGTGGTAGCACTACCATTTTTTGGCAGTGACTTACGGAAGTGTTCTAGAATACTCCCTCAAATTGGTTTTGAAATTGGTAGTGCATGATCGAGGGATTGAAAAAACCCTGGATGAAGCAACAACATAGCGACCGTCGCCTGACTTTGGGTTTAAAAAAGACTTACCTAAAGCATAATCATTTCATAATAGTATTTCAAGATTAATGTATTCAACATAATATTAAATTTACATAAATAACGGGTAGGTCGGTACCTACCTAAGATATGTAAAGTACGTATTTCCTAAAATTAGTGGAAATAATGTCATCACCAATCTGCACCACTGTTCGTATTTGTGACAGTTTAGGTAGTCTAATTTTTATTTCCAGAACATCTAGCATTTCTTTGTTGTTTGAAAAAAAATACCGCCCATAGAATACCGCTTTTGCCGACAAGAGTCCAAGTCCAACGAGTAGGCAGGGTCGTTTTGAGGAAAAATTAATTCATCGGTTAATAGATAATCACTCAATTTTTGAACTAAAATAAAACCTAACAAGCTAAAAATCTATTCAGTGTTGCCATTGTGAGATACAGAAGTGACCCTGGCTGCTTCGAGAATCCCACCACGCGGAAACGCTTAGGTAGTTAAATTTCGCTACGTTTGTCAACACTGCGCTGCCGAGTTGGGTGCTTGCAAGCTATTCTTCGGCGGCACGAGCTTTGAAAAAAAAGCATTATATATGGTAGCGGTACCCCATCCAAAATCTCGAGAAGAATAAAAACCCTATTTTTATTAAGTTTTCTGATTTTTTCAACCCTTCATCCCCTACCGATCTAAAAACCAATTTCAGGGGACATTTCAGAACACTTCCGTGAGCCGCTGTCAAAAGATGATAGTGGTACCCTATCCAAAAGCTCGAAAAAAAAAACCCTATTTTTATTGAGTTTTCTGATTTTTTCAACCCCTCATCCCCTACCGATCTAAAAACCAATTTCAGCAGGCATTTCAGAAAACTTCCTTAAGCTCCTTCCAAAAGATGGTAGTGGTATCCAAAATCTCGAGAAAAAAAAATAAAAACCCTATTTTTATTGAGTTTTATGATTTTTTCAACCCTTCATCCTCTATCGATCTAAAAACCAATTTGAGGGAATATCCTAGAACACTTCCGTAAGTTCCTGCCAAAAGATGATAGTGGTACCCTATCCAAAATCTCGAGAAAAAAAATAAAAACTAAAAACCCTATTTTTATTGATTTTTCGGAGTTTTTCAACCCCTTATCCCCTACCGATTTAAAAACCAAAGGTACTCCGTCCAAAATCTGAAGAAAAATATGTAGAACCCTTCACGAGAAATTTTATAATATGTGTTAAATTTAGATTTTACACATTTTCTTTATATTAATTAGGTATATCATTATTTATAATAAAGATAAAATAACCATGTTCTGTATTCCCAAAGAAACCATATTTGCAGTACGGTTTAATTAAAAAATTTATAAATTGTTTTGGTGCGAAAATGTATAAATCGTTTTGGTGCGGATGGCATATTTCCCTAATTCGTGGCCAGGGTCGGCGCAACCATTAGGCGAACTAGGCGGTCGCCTAGTGCGGCACACTTGAAGGGGCGGCAAAGAGGCAAAAAAAAAAAATATATTTCTTTTAAATTCTGCTTTTCTCCAGAATATTCAGGATTCCATTTCTCTTGCAAACCCAAACACAAACTTTGCCCTTCTTATGAGCATATACTGCTATTGTTTCTGCTAGGGGCCGAGCGACCGAACGGTCAAAAACTACTTATTTTATATTATAAATATTTTTGGCACAAAATTAACGTTTTGGGCCTGGCACCAGAAGAAATTTTAATAATTTTATCGCCTCCGGCGGCGCCTGCGGTGGGCATTTGTATACCAGAGATATGTGTATACGGGGTATACCATTTAAGACGAAAAAACAGGCTAAATATTTGACAATCAATTTATTTTTTTTAAAAATCGCTCTGACACATAATTTGATTGTGTGAGTGTTTGAAACATTTCCAGCACTAACCTAACCCTCTAGGGGGAGTGGGACCAACCCTTATCATTCCAACTGGAACAGGAAGTCGAGGGATACCTGTTCAAAAGAGCGTTCAGTTTTCTTTCAAATGACAATAAATGACAGAGAATTGGGCGCTCTTTCAGCAGAGGTATCACTCGACTCCATGTCCCATTTGAAATAGTGAGGGTTGGTCCCACCCCGCCTAGAAAGTTGAAGTTGAAGTGCTAAAAATGGTTGCAGAAAACTTTCCCCTCTGAAAATCAAATTATGTGTACAAGCGATTTAAAAAAAAAAACGTGGCATCAGCATCAGAAATTTAGCCTGTTTCGTTTTAAATGGTACACCTTGTATATATTTTTTATGTTGATGTTCTATAATCTATATTCTGTATATATAGGTATACATACCGGTTATGTACAAAACTTAAACCTGTTTTTAGAAATAGGTAACCATGCATATTTGTAGTTTTACTTGAAGGGGGCGGCAGACAGTTCATTTGCCTAGGGCGCCAAAGTAGCTTGCGCCGACCCTGTTCGTGGCTAGAATTCGAGGCTAACTTAACACACGTTAATTTTAATATGTATAAAATGAAATATTGCCAAAGATAATAAATAGAAAGAGACCTTTCTCATTTTTCTCACAAATGCAAAGTTCGTCTCTGACACATTATGACAAACACAGACATAATAGAGATACACCTTCTTCTTCGTCAGTCCGTGTCCATCCATTGTCGGAAATAGATAGGCCTCTTCCAGGTTTTTTCATGTGTCGCGATTTCTCGCTAATCTCATACATTGTCCTCCTGCTACCGTTCTGACATTGTCTATCCATCTCTTTTTGGGTCGTCCCACATTTCTTGTTGTTCCTCTTGGTCTCCAGAGTGCCGTTTTCTGGGTTCAGTCTCGCCATCATGTCCGATTCATTGCCACTTCTGACTTGCTACCCTTTTCACAACATCCTTCACTTTGGTTCTATCACGTATCTGTTCATTTCGTATTTTATTAAGGTGATTCCCAGCATCATTACGACTCTCTGTGCGACTCTCAGTTGCTCAGCTACTCTTTGGGTTATTGCCATAGTTTCTGAGCCGTAGGTGAAAACCGGCAGAATGCAGCTGTCGTAGGCTTCCTTTTTATTTTTATGGGAACCTTTTTATCTTTTAAAATAAGGTTCATATTTC
The DNA here is from genome assembly GCA_917834065.1 of Ceutorhynchus assimilis. Lineage (NCBI taxonomy): Eukaryota > Metazoa > Arthropoda > Insecta > Coleoptera > Curculionidae > Ceutorhynchus > Ceutorhynchus assimilis. Next base: position 25,319,385 of record OU892280.1, on the reverse strand, counting down.
CGAATGCCACCCATGCCAAATGGATCCTGCGTTTGATTTCCGCCGTTTGGTTTTCTTTGTCCAGCTTGATTTTATGTCCTAAGTATATGTAATGTTCTACATTTTCTATGGTAACGTTGTCTATGGTGATGTTACATTCATTTTGCTCAATATTTTGGTCTTGTTTAAGTTAATTTTTAGGTCTATTTTCTTGGATTGTTCGTTTGGCTCATTTAGCATGTTGTTCAGTTCTTGAATGTTGGTGTTCATCAAGAGGTATACCTACTCCATCGATGTTTAGGCCCTTGTTTACGCATTCCAGCTTCTTAAAAACATTGAGTCCTAGGGTAATTAGCTTGGGAGAGAAAGTATCCCCCTGTCGTACTCCTTTCCTTTGCCAAGTGATATTTTGTCTGTTTTAAGATCGTCGTCTATTTTTACGTGAAATGTTGCCTTATCATAGATATTTTCAATAAGGGTAGAGTTAGAGTATCTCGAATCGATTATTGCGTCCTCCATTGTCGCTAAAAAACACCAGGTTTCAACGCTGTTAAAGGCTTTCTGGTAGTCCACAAACGCCAGATGTAGGGGTATGTTATATTCCGTTGTTTTCTCGATGACGACAATTGTTTCCAAATGGTCTGTAGTGCTAAAGCCCCTTCGAAAGCCTGCTTGTTCTACCGGTTGGTAGGAATCTAGCTTCGCAGTCAGTCGATTGTTGATAATTCTAGTGAAAAGTTTACATAGTTGTGATAGCAGGCTTATTGGTCTGTAGTTTTCTATATTTGAACGATCCCCTTTTTTGAATATTATCACGACTTCGGTATTTTTATTGTTTCTGTTAGTGTTTTATCATCCATCTTTAGCATTTCCGGTGTTCTTCGAATCTCCTCCCGGACTCTTGCCGCTCTGTTAGAGTGCGTATTTAATTTTTGATGGTAATATTTCCGGCATCTCTTCTGAGCCTACGTTGGTAATGTGTTTAGGTGGTCCATTTGGGCTTGGTATAGTTGTTTGCTAGAGCTGTTTGTATATTATTTGTATTTCTCTTATAATTTCCTGATTGTCTGTGATTCCTTGATTGCTTTTTATTTTTACAATTTTCTGTTTTCCCCTCTCTTGGTTCGATTTTAGAACTCTCATTCTTGTATTTTTCTCTATAGTTTCCAGGATTTTGTTAATTTTGTTTTCTTATAGGTCTTTTCTTATTTCTTTTTTCGTTGTCTCATTTAGAGTATTATATTCTGGAGAGTCTCTGTCAGCTTTTCTTCTTTTTCTTATTAGTTCTATCGTCTCTGGTTTTAATTTGGTATCTGATCTCTGTCTTATCTTACTGCATGTTTTCTTTGTGGCTGTAGTTATGCCATGTGATATTTTATTGAGGATTTCATCTATGTCCTTACCTTGGAGTGTTGGTAGCCTTAGCGTCTTCTCCAATTCTTTTTGATAGGTTTTCTGATTGAGTTGCAGGACATCTCTTGTAGGGAATGTATGTCGGTATAAAAAAAATAGTAACTCCTGATATTCATGTATCTATTAAATAGTATGATCTATAATACAACCCTATGTATGTCTGGTGACTAGTCTTCTCCTTTCTATGTTGGTGTTTATTTGTATCTTGACACGCACTAGTCTATGGTCGCTTCCTGTGTCAAACCTGTTTAGCACTGTGACATCTTTGCAAATAGTGTTCGTGTTAGCGAGGATATAGTCAATTTCATTTTTCACCGCCACATCCACTTTGTTGCGAAAACTCTTCACAACAAAGGAATTTAAAAAATCCTCTCTAACAAAAATCTATCAAGAACGTCGCACACAGCGCCCTCTCAAAAAACCTCCCTTCGTTCCCTTGCAAGCCAAGAGCAGTACAGAAGTAGACACAGGCGGGACGAGAATTTTGAGTACTGTCACATCGCATTTCGTCAAGTGTCGCTGTTTTTTGTCGCTTTTGTCTAGTTGGTTTCGGAGTTGTTTTGAAACAGGTTGTGCCCAGAATTTAGAGATTTGGAGATACACCTATCGAACTTTAGGTTTGAAATCAGCAAAAGCAAAGCTATCCAATGAGCTATTAATATACAGGGTGTCTCGTTTGTAAAAATGTTTGTTTAATTCATAATTTAAAACCTATCTTTTCTAGTGAACATATCACCCAAAACGCAACTTTTTCAAAAACCCTTTGTATCTGAAAAAACCAAAAGAGCGATGACAATTCTGTTGGCGCTATCTTTCGTTTGACAAAAGAATTGCAGAAGTTCGCTTAAAACCGCATGCTTCCAACTCCAATAACAACAGAGTTATTCCTTATGTTCAACCAAAATGGGACACCCTGTACATGAACCTATGGTTCGAGCACAAATAACTATTGGTATTATACTTGATTTCTGTGCCTTGACCGAATTCTCACACGAATATAATTCGGCTGATTGAATAGGATGCCATAATATATATCGGACATTCACACATTGAACACCCTGTATCTTAATAACTAGTCATAAGATTGAGTTTTGCCCAGGGTAGTTATTGATCAGAAAGGTTAGATCTATACCATATTAAAATTTGGTTAAATTTGACCGCGGTCAGAAATCCCATAAGAAGTGTGCGGGGTCCTTTGCAAATTATTCATCTAAAACCGTTTTAGAACATTCTCCGTTTTCCTTTTTGATAATTTATAGCAATATGACTGGAAATTATTAAATTTTAAGTTCAAGCTTTATCTGCATTTTTTTGAATTTCCCTTCATTGTAATATTGAATTTTGCCTTCTAAATAAATGTATTAAGTGACAATATAAATGAGAACAAATAAATTCCAGCAATAAGTGAGCGCGTGCATATCAAAATTCCTAGAGAAGTTCCACAAAACCACTAAATTAAAACTTTCAAACTTCGTGCAAAGTTCGAAAAGGCACAAATTGAAGATTAAAACTTTCAAATGTTTTGGGAAACTTTCAATAATTAGTCGGTGAACATAGAAGGCAAATTAATTCCCTTGTTCCTTGTAAATTTCTAAAAATTATAAATTAATTTTCAATATCAATTGGCTTCTATATTAAGCACGGATTTGTCCATGCTGATTTTTGTATCTAATCAACTATGATAACGCCTTTTTTATCGACCATCATAACACATTTTTTTTTTTATCTATAATAAATCAATTTGTAAAACAAAATATTTAGCTCTTCATTTTCTGATTAAGATTCATAGTTGTTTTAATAATAAAAAAACTCTCGAATCCTGTGGGCTGGAAAATCCTAGTTTCTAAAATAATAAATTAGAAAATTTCCCTTCTCCTAAATTAAAAATAAGTAGGTTTCACCCAAGAAGAATATGAAACTTTCAAAATATTACCTGCCTCAATTTTGAACCTAGAAAAGCAGTACTTAAATACAAAACATTCTAAAAATAGAAAAACGCACAGATGTTAGATTAATAATATATACATTAACTTTCAATGATGATATTTTCTGGACGGTTTTGATTGATGATTTTTAGTATAAATTTACAATCATCATACGATTATTAACGCCGCAACAATAAACAAATATTAGTTGTACTTAATGGTCTTTTGGTGTTTGAGTGTATATATTTATTTTTGTTTGGTCATTTCTTCCCTCAAGTTGCGGCATTCTCGCAAAAGGGTAGAACCGCCTACCCCTTACCTCAGACCGCTGTTGAGAATCAGTACCCTTCGTCCAAATTCCCAGCTTCTATACAGTGGCTCTTGCCGATCTCGCCTATTCGAAGAATGGTTTATGCGGACAAGTACGGGGTGGCACAAATATAAGATTTAGAATGCCTCAAATGCCTGGTGCTTTTTGTGCAGTAAATAGCTGCACTTAAAGGCGGTTTACCATTCTTTTGATGTCCAATAGAAGAAGACAGGTTAGATTTTATTTTTGTGATTAAATTGTTAGTTCATAATACCTGCTTTACCTTAATTTAAAAATAAAATAAATGCATACTAGTTTTCATTCAAGCTTGTTGTAAAATTCTGTTCGTTCTTCCAATTCGTGGAACTATAATCAAAAAGCTTTCATGGAAATTATCGGTTATTTTTAAGCATTTCTGACTTAAGTAACCCTGAAAATAATATTTCTTGTGAAGAAAGGTACTTTTTATAGATAGTACCTGTAAATAATTACTGTTTTACCTTCAGTTTAAAATTTTCTAATCAACACAATAAAACGTGTTGATCAAATAAAATTAATACAAAACTGGGTATCTATCGCGTAAACTTTGCTATCACTATCTTGCGCCCAAACTTTTGGAACAGGCCCTGTATACAAATATTCTCTAGGTGCAATGAAACTACGCTTTTAAATCCCCCGTAACGACAGCGGCTAGGTGAATATCGAAGTTTGATTTACGACCGAGTGCAAGGGGTGGCGGTGTCTTGTGATCTCGTTATTTCAAAGTGCCGACAGAGAGTGCCCCAACTTATAATTTATTTCTGTAAACTTTGCCTCGAGTGTCTTGCTCCAAATGTAGATACCCAAAAGTCGAGATGAGAAGCTCTGAACGCTCTAGTAATAAAAGGCAGAAAATTAGAAACAATAGTCTTGAAAAAAGTCAGAAATCTTCATCAAAAAAGAGCCAAAGTAAAGATAGCCTAGAATAATTGGCTATTGAATCAACAAGTCAACTAAGACCTACTGAAAGTAAAGAAAATCTTACTGAAGTTGACTCTAAATCAAAAGGAAATAAAGAATTTTTAAATTGGAACAAGAGTAAAGATAATTTGGAACAATATGGGGCAGAGACTTCAAATACCCCCAAAGACAAAAAAGCTTTTCTAAAAGAAACAGAAGTCAGAAGAGTATTGACAAAATTGTAGATTGGACAAGAAAAAGCATAGAGTCTACGAACAGCAAAAAATCCAAACCAAAGCAAACCGATTTTTTCAGAAAGCTTATTAAATAACGTCAAAAAAAGCCTCCGAATTGTTCCTACATAAAGTTCAGGCCTGTAAAGAAGAAATGCTTCTAAAATCCTTAGGCAATTGGTACGAGAACAGTGACGAAACTATCCCTGATGAATTACTTCCTGAAGAAGACAAAGCAGTTAGGAAATTGAATTTTTTTTTTTGAAAACGAATCTATGAAAAGTAAAGAGGATTATATAAACATTAAACCGCCTGGAGGTGGAATTTATAAAAGCAAAAGACTAGATGATATCATTGTTATTGAAGAACCGAGTCTGAAGTGGCGCCAGTAATTTACAAACCACTAGTAACCAATAATCTTACCATTGAAGAGCATTCAAGTATCAAATTTAATAGGAGATTTAGTGATATTCAACCTAATACAGTATCAAACCCAAGATACTCTGCCAAACCAATTATTTATAATAAGTAATTATGAAAATTTAGATGAAATTATTGATAAAATCCCTAGAAATGTATCAAATAATAAATTGACAGAATAAAACTTTGCTCTGGAATTGAAGGAAGCCCTAGATAAGGCCGACAAAAAAACTACTTTAATTTTTTTTAAAAAGGATCTATTAGAGGAATGGACATTAATACTCTCGCTATAGAGAATCTGTAAAAAGAAAAAGTACTCATATTAGTAGTGATTTGAGAAGCCCCGAGCCATATAAAAGTATAGATCTTCAAAAACCTAATATTAAAATCTAATATTAGTGAATGTCATGAAGATATTTCTCTCTCATTTGTTCCAGAACATATTCTATTGAATATGTATTTCGGTGAAAAATTTCAAGAATCATAATTCAATTTTGATGACACAAGCTCATCAATTCAATCATTTACCAGTGGTAATTTTAATCTTGACACAGGCAATATTGAACAAAAATGTGATATTCCACAAGCTCTGAAATCTTTAACACATGACGTTAGAGAAGATTTGTTGTATAACGATACTCTTAACAAAACGAAAGAAGCTATGGAAAAATGGCATTCAAAAGATGAGCATCCGAAAATCAAAGAAGCCAGAAATAATTATCAAACTGAAGTGCAACTAATGTTGAAACAAATTGACACTGATAAGCTGCAAAGTAGTTTAAGACAGCAGCGATTAGATGCTGATGAGTTGCAATAGAAACTTGAAGGGTATAAGCTGGTTTTAGAAAAGCCTGATTTTGTAAAGCATGAACAAGAGTTTACTGGTAAGGATGATATTGAAGTTGAAGATAGAAGAAGTTTGACAGTTGATGATCAAACAAATAATGTGTGTCTATTTGATGTTCAATTTAAAGGCCCTACTTCAGATCAACCTCAAAGTGAACAAAACAAAATCAGCTACCAAACACCAAACAAAGATTCAACAAATTCTAATTTAGCTAAACCAAAAACTAGAGAACAAAATGAAATTCAATCTATTCAAAATTTACAACTACGGACTATTCCACAAGCTCTGTGTTCTACCAACAACCAAACAGATATTCTACAAGCTCTGCTGACAATGCTCAAATAACTGAACCAGAAATTACTAAACAAAATGAAACTCCACGTATTCAGAAACAAGATCTGGAAAATGTAGATTTTGCTGAGACAACCAAACCACTAGAAGCTACAAAAAATGTAGAGGAAAATGAACATGTTGACAAACCTTCATGGTGAAGTCTGATGATGTAAAAATTCCTTGACCTTGGCAAAATTGCAACACAATTCACAAATGATTCTTTTTGCATTCTACTGTGAATGGTGTCTATTTCAACATATCCAAAATTGGCATTATTTCCGGCCCAGGAAATCAGTCAAAATCCAAGATGACGGCTGAATTCTGTATTTTTCATTACAAAATTCAGAACCGTGTATAACTATATAGATGTTACTTGGCAAAAATGTTTAAAATAGGTATTGTTAGGTATAGGGTAGGTATTAAATCATTCAAATTGCCTATTATACATTAGAGAAAACTTTATCACACATTAGACTTACAGCTACAAGAAAAACAAAAACATTATTATTTCAAAGTATGGGTTATTTTCCATAATTGAACAAAAATTAGAATGAATTGGCTGTTTTCTCACAATTCGTCATAATCTTCATCTATACTTCCCATTTCTTCATCTTCTATTCACTGCGGATGCGGACTATTTTCACAATTTGTTTCTTGACACTAACCACAAAAACTGGTACATTCCAACCAATTCTTCCGGCAACTATATTTCATGAAACCACAGCCGATTTTGCAGTTACATCTTACTATGCGTTATATACTTTCAGGTGCTGGTGGGAAATCCATTGTTTTCGGTATATACAGGGTGAGTCATCATATTTTGACACCCCACCTGCAGCCGTAATTACAGGTCATAGGTAAAAGGAGTAAATACAAAAGTTATAGCATTTTATCTGAACCGCTAGAAATTTTAATTAGATTGAACAAATGAGCATCGCAAAATAAAAAAAAATATGTCGATGTTCACTTTTTTCAAATGGAGTGCCCTTTATTTCCTTTCAAATTCTTAAAGTTCTCGTTTTTGTGATTCAGAATATATATAATAATATGTCAATGTTTCTTTCAATAGTTTTGGAAATATCTGGAGTTCAGTTATTCAAAGGCAGTAGTTTCTGAATTAATTTTACCTTGATTTACCTGTCACCTGCCCAGTGGCGTAGCTAGGCGTCGGCGACGTCGGCGACGTCGGCGACCGCCGACGGCCTCGCGCCTTAAGGAGCCTCGCAAAAAATAGGTTACCGAACCTAAAAATTGACAGTTTTCGGCTTTCCAAAATAAAACGTAGAGAATAAATAAACTTAATCGAGCGAGTCACCCCCGGGTTAAGCAAAACTCCAGGGTAGACATAGCAACTGGACACAGATCACCTAAATACAGATGTGTAAGTTAGGCGGCGTTCCATAAGTTAACCAAGATTCCTGGTTTTTCCGTTTGCCGTTCCGTAACCTAACCACTCCTGAAATCTGGTTGGGTTATGAAACGCGGTTCCTGAAAAATTCGGTAACAACTGTCAACCGAATCTACCGATCAAAAAGCTTGGTTTTTTAGGTTTGTTTTCAATTTCTGACATTTGTTTGTTAGGTTAGGTGATGATCTTTTAATTTTTTTATTTTTCTTCCGCTTTCGACGTGTATTGCTTATTACAAATATATTTTTAAAAGCATAATCTATCATTAAGCATCCAAGCTAAACCAAAGCTGAACCGAAGGGTTCCACACATAAACCGCATTTTCAGGAACCAGACTGTTACCATAGATGAACCACTTATTACCGATCGGTAACTCTGGTTAAGATACGGAACGCCGCCTTAGTATCCTTGCCGTCGTCGATTCAAAGCTACGAAACCACGGCTCCGCAAGGAGGCCAGCCGCCTGACGCATAGGCACAGATCGTCCGCGTCAGGACATTTATAGTGCGTGAGCGTGTTCCAGCACCATACGTACAGTGGGAATCATTGCAATCATTGCAACTGGCACATACTATATACTCTTTCCACATCCCTCGTGCTGAGTCGAAATTTTAACCAAAAAAATCTATTTAGTGCACTGGTGTACAAATATTTTGTTTCCCTTTAACAACTTATCAAAACTATCATGTTCACCACTGATCTATCAATCTGACACCCTTTTGACATTACCTGTGTCCTGTGTGTGAAAGTATTGAAATTCTGACATATTACGAGGGATGTTTAGGTATATAGTATGTGCCCATTGCAATGATTCTCACTTTACCAGTATTTCGCTGTATTGTACAGTCGTGAGCATTGAAAATAGGACACCCGATTTTTCCTATTGTGAAACGGGCTCATCAGCTACACCGTCGGCAATGACAGGGATTGTCATATTTGACAAAATATCCGTTGTAGAGAAAAGAGTGATTTACCCAAAATAGCGAAAAATGACAAGACCTGTCAGTCGGGTGTCCCACTTTTAATGCTCACGATTGTACGTTCTACATCATTTTGAAAGTCCGGTCCAACATTTGATTTTGTGAGAAAGGACCCCGCACACTTCTTATGGGATTTTGGTTGAACGCGGAATTTAACCAAATTTTGGTATGTTGTATATTTCGACCTCCTGAGTAAAAGTTCTCATGGGTACAAACCGATCCTATGACTAGTTTCGGATATACAGGGGGTTTTCTTATACTACCTTAGGCAACCTAAGTACGTATATAAAGTGTACATAAAGCAAAAAAACTTGCATGTATTGCTTTAAAAGTTGTTTATTTCATCTTTCCTTAACTAAAAATGTTTAGTAGGTGTTCGTAACTCTTCCTTCATATACCAGGGACGCTCAAAAACTATGGCTATTACTAAGCTAAATGAGTTAATGACTAAAAATGTTCAAAAGTGTGAAAAATTGTGTACTTGTAGATACTCAGATACTTACGTTTTGTGATAAAAGTGATTTTCTATCTCAATGAATTCCAGTTCTTGCTACGCTTGTGCTAAAAACTTTTTGCCTCATGATCCCTAGGGTTTAGGTGTTAAGATATTAGGTATACATACACTACGTACATTCACATATATAGTCACCTAACTGAAAACATGCACTTTTCTGTGAAAGGTCTAAACTTAATCAACATTTTTTAAAGCTACCTACGTCAAATAAACGCAAAAAGCATGAAAATTCAGTATTTTCAGGTTGCCTGAGGTAGTATTAGAAAAACCCCGTGTGCGGGGTCCTTTGTTTTTGGTTGGAAGGATTTGTTACCGGAAAAATATTAATATTTTTGACTAAATATTTTTATCGGATACCGTTGATAATAATAGGCCCGAAAAAGGGAGCGTGACATTCAAAAAATTCTCGCCTTCGGCGGTTATCTTTCGGCGGGCCTGCCGGCGGCTACCCGTCCCTGTCTTTTATATCCAGTTTTTTGTCACAAGAAATATGGCCCCCACTTTATAAAAAGGGCCTCGCAATTCGGATGTCGCCGACGTCCACGTTTGGTTTTGCTACGCCACTGCACCTGCCACAAAACATTGTAATAACTGAATAGGTTTTTGAATGACTAAACTCCAGATATTTCCAAAACTATTGAAAAAAACATTAACATATTATATAATCTGAATCAGATAAACGAGAACTTTAGGAATTTGAAAGAAAATAAAGTGTATTGCATTTAAAAAAAGTGATCATCGACATATTTTTTTACTGAAGGCTCTATGGCTGAACGAAAATTTTTGCCTTCGATACTTTATCAATAATGGTTCTATACCTAAGTGTATTTAGTTTATCATCTGGATTTTCACCAAAAATACATACCATTATCCTCTTTTCAAATTCTGACTGGGATTAAGATTTGTTGTGTTGAACGATAGTGCAAGTTCACGAAAGTGTTGATCTTCACCAACACGTTTGATAGTTGATTGATCCCAATATGAAATATTCTGGAGGTGTTGTCACATCCTGTAAATGAATGTATAAAAAATAGACTGTTCGTTGAGAGCAAATATCCAATGGCATTGATGTCATATATGTTATTCCCTTTGGAAGGTTTTTTATCACTTCTAAAAAACAACTTGTGGTATGTTTGATTACACCAATAAATCAGCAATACGAATAGGCCAGTGTCTTCTCCAATCACTGTTGTATTTTTTATTTTTGAAGATTCCACTGCAGTTTTAACAATGTCGACATCAGCATCATCAACTACATGAATTACTGAACATCCATGTTGTCGTATTTCTTCAGCAATTAGAGTAATTATTTTCTGTTTGTTTTCCTTATTAGTAAGAAACATTTCCTCACTTCCCGTGAATGTCATATCTGGTGAGAGGTTCACGGAGGGAAAAATACTATTTTTTCGGCGATTATGGGTCATGTCTTTTATTGTGTATTCTGATGTATAGCCATCAAAAACAACAGTTGCTTGCTCATAATTAGCTGTCACAAACGACGCATGCAGTAAGGACCCTCCATCGAGCACATACCTTGATTCACCTTTCCCGCTGTTGCAAATGGCTGAGAATTATTTGAAGTAACATGCGCAATCAATGCCCTTGATAGCTTTGGCTTGTCTGCTTTCAACAATACTGTTGGACTTTCAAAAAACGCAGGTGGAAAGGAGCACAGTTCATATTTCGTTACTTCCGAAAGATCAGTTTCACTGGAAGGAGATGACATAATCAATCGCTGAAATAACAGAGCTGGGTCAATAGTGGCTTCTTTGTTCTTGAACTTAATAAATGATACAGAAGAAATTGTTTTTGCCTTGTCACTTTGTCACTCCGTTTCATTTTATACGAAAACACCTCCTGGCCCTTCATCTCTTCCACAATGTCCATACCGGTGGTTTTAAATGTATCAACATTCACTTGTTCAGCTGCTGTGACACCAGTTACAATGTTTCGCAAACTTGGATGGTTTGAATAAGGTGAAATCAATCTCAGTAACTCAAGAGTCTTATCTGAGTCCTCCGTGTCTCGTTTCATTCGAGATTGCGCCAAATCTTTATGCTGTTCACTGGACTCGTATACAACGTTTGTTAGCTTTTGCATTGAGTTATTGTAATCCGAATACACAGGCATTGACAACATCCCGGTGATTTCTCGTTTTTCAGACATACCACTACCTCTGGTGAGACCTCCACTTGTCTTGAGTGACCTCATTAAACACTGCGCAATTACCAAATCTGCTGGCAATCCCGCCCATATTTTATCAGTACGTCGTATCACATGCCCACCTTTATTGAAAACTGCATAGATACCAGGGTGCATGCTGTGAAGTTCAGTCATGTTCTGTTAGTGAAGGTAAACTGATTTTGTATAATTAGTATGCCCAGCTGTTGCAAAAATGGACAGGGCTTCTGTAAGACCTTCAAGCATTAGAAATGATCCTTAATGATCTGCAGCTATGAGTTTACGAATGGTAGCTACTGCAGGTTGATATTCAAGCCAAAGAAGGCTAGTTCTTGAGGCAGATCTTAGCTCACTCTTTTTTGAATCTAATACATTACCAACTTCTTTCAGATATTTATTGGATTCTAATTCCTTCACATGTATACTACCTTCCATTAGATTGTCATATGTTTCGAGTAAATGGTCAAAGATAACAGATATCTCCGCCTTTATTACTTGGAAATGAATATCCGATAAGGGTGGTATGTAAATCGGCATCAACTATAAGGTGTCCTCTAATTGTTCGCGAATACGCCTTTCCACTGATTAAATGAGGGACTGCATTTTCTGCATATATCATTCCAAAAACTTTGGAAAGACTAGAACCTGCCATTAGTGAACCTAATGCACCCAACAAATTCATAATTGTGTGAAAATTTCCCAATTCTAGGACAATTGATTTGAGCTCATCATATTCTAGCATAATCATGGAAGCTTTCCAGAACAATGGCTGATCAAAAGTTATGATAGCTGGGATGTGATTCTTATAAGCGAAGTCAAACAAGAATTTCAACGTAGACAGTATGCACGTTATGTCCCTCGGATTCAAATCAATCATTCGTAAAAATTTAACCACCGCCTCTCCGGTGTGAGTTATATCTTCATTACCGAAGACAACTTGCATCGTACCAGACCATTGTGCTCTACATGGTTTCAAATACCCAGAAATTTGCCGATTTAAAAAACAATTCTTTGGTGCAATGAAAGGTAGATTAACAAAGACTGCACTTTTCAAAATATGTGATGATGATCCACACACTTGTATGTCGATATTTCCTAGCTGGAGAAGTTCGGCATTTTTTATTTTTCGCCTGGTAACTGCAGTAGACGTTTGTGAATATGGTGAAACTCTTGCAATCATGCCCAATACATGAACTGTGCTCTTTCCATCCAGTGTGCATAAATTATGATCAACGTTGTCTCCTACCATAACAACATGTGAGTTGTTTTTAAATTGTAATGATGTGGACGAATTATATCCTTACCAACAAAAGTTTTTGAAAGCAGAAGTCTGAGTGAGTTTGGCAAGTAATTTAGACCTTCAGTAATGTGGAGGTTTTCACTTCCGGGGTATATGTCACTTCTAGTGGTATGTGCAGACTCAATATTACTTTCGATTATCTTCGCAGCTGCTTCTAGGATAAGGATTTTTGGTTTCTCGAAATCGACAGCTGTCTGAGGATATCATCAGCACTTTCACGCAGTGTCACTATATCTGTTAGGCCCTCACTTCCAGAGATAATAATACTTTGTTCAAAGTGTTCAATTAGCTTGCGCTTCATAATATGACTCCGGTCATAGGCTGACATTTCAGATCCCTCCAAAAACTTTTCAATGACACTTATAAGATCTGATATTATTAGCAGCTCCTCGTCATTACTTTGAGAATAGCTGCATGTTTGCAAAAAAGCTGATACCTGATGGTCGTTTTCTGGGCGTCCTTCTTTTTCGGTTTCTTTCCATTTATTTCTTGCACTCAATATTGTTCAGGCATTCTTCTCCCGGTACGGAAACTGACGCTACATGACTGATGGTACACACAAACAGCTGCGTGAAGGTCAGCCATGAAATATGAAATATTGTATTCGACCACTGACTGAAAATGCCTATTCATCTGATCGGTCTCTAATGCACTTTTTCATAGTTTTACCGAAATTTGTGGTTCTACCTTTTTGATGTTCACGTGGGGACCATTTTTATTAGTAAAATCTACAATTGTTCCACAAAAGAGGCAATGAATTTTAGGAACATAATTTTGTGTGGTTAAGCGACTGGTCCACTTAAGACCTAAGACCCAACATTATGGCTACAGACAAATCCTGAAAGAAAACCAATACGGAGTGGTGTCCCCTCTTGATATTAGTTTAAGATACAATTACAGAACTGTGGTTAAAGAGAATAAAGTTGAATATCCTTCAGAAGATGAAACTCCCGATGATTTACAATCTCTGGATAATTTTATTGATGAATACTTCGAACCTATTGAAGCATTTGACAGTGAGGAAGGGCCCGTCATCGAGAAAATTCTTGATGCTGATGGTACTATATGACCTGATTCTATGACACAAATTGATAAAGAAATGCACGATATCATGGATAAATATTTGCACACTAGGGCAAACAAGAATAATAATAATGTTCTAGTTGTTAAAATCCAGCCTAAGAATCTCCTTGCTTGTATTGCATGAGTTTCTGCCTAGTAAACTGTAGCATTGAGCCCCAGAGGAATGCTTTGTTCTGATTTCAGTATTTCTCCATATACGCCAGCGCCAGCTCCATCCGTTGTTTTGGAGCCGTCTGTATAACAGGTCAGGGGGCCTCTTCTTATTATGTGAGGCGTTCCGTTCCTTCCTGCCATAAGCTTCGGTCGCATATGACTGAATGGCTTTTCAAACTTATGGGTTACCACCATTTGATCTGTTTGCATTTCCACTATGTTATTGTCTATCAGGTCGATAACCCTTGTGTGGCCATGGTTGCCTGGTGTTTCTTTCCCTCATCCAGTGGGCGTTAACTATGGCTGCCATTTTAATGTGAACATTGAGGGTAGCTAGCCCCAGCATTGCTCCCAGCGCTGTAGTGGGTGTGCTTCTCGTAGCCCCGGTGATGCACAGATATGCCAATTTCTGAAGGCTGTTCAGTTTATTGACCGTCCTTTTACTTGTTGTGCTTTTGTTTACCATATTGCAGCTCCGTATATAGCTATGGGCTTGATAACCGTAGCGTACAGCCATAGCATTATCCTTGGTCTCAGACCCCATGTTTGGGGGCACATTTTTGCTTTGTTGAGGTTTGTTAGCTTGGGGTCCAGAATAAGACCTAGGTATTTCACTCCGTCAACTATTTTAATCCTTTTCCCCAAGATGCTTAGGTTGTATTCACCCCTGTGCCTTCGTCTAGTAAAAGGTACTATCGCGGTCTTTCTGGCTTTGACTATGAGGTTTGCTTCCTCGGACCAGCGTTGTACAGCTATCAAGGCTGTTTGAATAACTTCTCCTATGACCGTGAGAAGTTTTCCTTAAACGAGTATTGCTACATTGTCTGCATACCCTTGGGCGTGAAATCCCTGTGAATTAAGACTCATCCACCACTAGGTTCCATAGGAGTAGCGATAGAACGCCGCCTTGGGGACATCCTCGCTTCAAGGGTGTCTTCATATATGTTGACTTCAACTCGCCTGTACTCAAGAATGTTGTGTATTCCGCTACAGGTGGTGCTGTCGACTCCATCTCTTGCTGCGGCGGGTACCATTCCATTAAATGATGCATTATCAAAGGCACCTTGTATATCTACAAAGGTTTCCACGTTTTTTTTTTTTTTTTTGTTATATCATCGCGATTTCGACACTCGCAACGAGGTTTTGAGCCGCTGTCTCACATGATTTTCCTGGTTTGTAGGCATGTTGTTGTTTGCTTAGGGGAATTTACAAAAGCGCTCTGTTTCAAGTGCCTATCTATGAGTTTCTCTAGCGTTTTCAGCAGGAAGCTTGGAGGGCTGTTTCCAGTCCCACGAAGATGTGCGGCCAGTATATTTAGTTCCTGCTGCAGAAGAGCGGGGTAGATTCTATCAGGCCCCGGTGACTTTTAGGGTTCAAATGTGTTAACAGCCCATTCGATTTTGTCGTGACTTGTGATCACAGCTAGGTTGAAGGGGTTTCTTTATAAAAGCTCTTATAGTTTGTAAGTTGTAAATAAGAGAATTGTTGTATAAGGTTAAACAGACAAGTGAATTTTGCTGTGAAAAAATCCTGTTTTAGGATTTAATTGGCATATACTTGAACTTTGTTCCACTGACTATAAAATCAAATTTTCATGAAATTTAAGTTTAAAATGTTAATTTTTCTCGCGTGCATGGCGAAAAAAGTCATTCGATCACTTTCGATTAAAAGCCCGAAAGCGCTGAAATGAATTTAAAATCCCGTAAATCCCCGGTGTTCTCCAATATCGGCCTTCTATCGGAAACGTGTGGCAACTCCAAACGATCCATGAATATTGAGCAGTCTTGGTAAAATTGCAGCTGTTGATCAACTATTATACCCCTTGGGACATTCTTTTAGATGTTTTTATTTATAAAAAAGACTTTGATGTTTAGTTTGTTCTCTTAAAATAAACCAACTTTATAGAAGATCAAAGAAAACTAAAACCATTTTCAGAAGGTCATCCTTAAATCCTAAAAGTAAATTAAAGTTTCAAAAGGAATTCTTAAAGCTTCTCAAACTGGAATAAATTTAAGGGCGACAAAAGTGACGCAATGAAGTTCAACAAGTTTCGAATTAATTTTTGCATTGATAGGGATCGGAAAATACAAACTGTGAAAGAAAATAACTAAACAAAACAAAGTGCTTGATAATTTGATTAATATTTATTTATTTTGGTAAACAATATTCACAATTTAGCAAATAATTTAGTTTATTTTCTTCTACAAAAAAGTTATAATTGAATGGGATACGATAGGTATCAGATTATCAATTTGAACATTATTATTAAAAGAAAAGAAACTAAATATGTATCCACATTTATTTTTCTATGAAGGAATAAATAGAGTGCTATTTTTTTTCTAGAATATCCCTCTGTGGATGAAAATAAAAAAACTCTGAATATCTTGTAATATTTCAACTTCATTTTATTCCCACGTGCGAAATAAATATTTGGTTCATATTGATCGATATGTCAAGATCATTTTATTCGAGAACTGAACAGTGTCTTATGGATGAAAAAAGGGTTGATTTTTGATATTTAGTTTCTTTGGATTATAATTAAAGCCAACGTATTCTAACAACAATTTTTCATTAAAAAAAAATTAAAAATTACCCAATCATAACAAGAACGGAGAGGATCTTAATTGGATGAAAACATATTATTATTTTCTTAAAGACAACAAAGTCCCATCATGATGTAGTCGTTCGCCCAAGTACTGTTTTAATTAGTTAGATGGTAAATGGCGAGCGGTTTTGTTGATGGTGTTTATTTCCTTGAGTAGCCACTAGTAAAACCGTGGAGGAGGTCTATTCGCGAATGAGAGAAACAACTGTAGTAAGGTTTACACAATTTATACTTTATTTTACTTAAATAATCAAAGCCCAATTTGCCAGTACAAAGTAATGAAACTAATATTTTCCCAAAGTTTTACACCCACCTTCATGTTTGGTAATTCAATTTACTACAAGACTTTTCAATCTTCAACATCCTACAAGATTCTTCATTTATTTTTCGGAACTTGAATTATTCTCTTTATAAAGCCCTACTTCGATGCTCTCAATATCTTATAACCAAATCATTTACTCTTTTACACAATACTAAATGGATTCGATACATATTTTAAATAAAACTACCATTACCTTTCATTATACATTTTAAAACCCCTGAATTTGTTTACTGACATAATCATTAACCTAGTCAGATTTAGTTTGGGCCCCAGGCAGAAATAAATAAAATAACTTTTTGGAGGAGACTCAAATCACTGCCAATTTCTACTGTTCTCTACTATCTTACTATGAATCACTGCTGATTCTACTTCTAAATAAAAGAGTAATTTTTAAATGCCCCTTCCTCTTATTAAAATCTGTTTAAATAGTATTCAATTCCACCATAAATCTTTGCGTGAGTTTAAGTTCATCGCCCCTATTTCGTGTCGTAATTTAGTATTATCGGAGTAATGTCGCAAGAATTGCGTTTCCGTTTCCGCTATCCATAAACGCCGACAGCGCGAGTACACAATTAAACAAGTTAGCCTTGTAATTAATGTCGTTTGGTGTTGTTACGATAAATTTATCATCTTCGTAACATGTTCCATTTCTTCTAATTTTCATTATAAAGTTGTATTTTTGCCATTTCATAATCAGCAAAATAATAATTCATAACTTAACTACTTCAAAAGTATCTACAAAATTTAATTAATTCAAAATAATATCAGTACTGCCATCTATCCATAATGAGCATAAAAATGCAAATATCTGTTAATAAAAGAAGGTACCGCCATCTAGTACCTGATAAATTAATTTTTTAAAATATGATTTTTATTATTTCTCATTGACAGTCATTCGTATTTTCATTTAAAGAAATTATATTTATCTCACTTTTAGCTAATAGATATATTTCTGTCTTTCTCTAACTTCTGATTCTGAAATAATTATTTTTGGCTCAATGACCTAATTAGGCTGTGGTCCGAACCAGGGTTGTGGTTTTGCGGTTCAAAAGTAATCAAATTACTCTGGTTCTTGGAGAAGTGGTTACCTATGGACCTCGGTTTCTTGAAATCTGGTTAACCAAATGTCAAAATAATTTTATATCCTACTGAACTATTATAACCATATAATACCTTGGTTACGATAATCATAAACAGGGTCTTAACTACCGCGCGGGAGTTAAGGATTTCATAACTCCCGCTTTTACCTTAAATAGGTATAACTTTGAGAAAAAATTGAAATTTTGGTTTATGATTTATTCCTTTATAAAAATAGACAGAATACAGTAAATTCGTAAATTCAGTAGGCTATAAAATTATCTATGTACCACGAGAATTATCAGGTGTTAATACCCATGGGCAATTGGTGTACCTCGGGCCAGGGGCCCTCGGGGCACAAACCTTGTACTGGGGTATTACCACCCTCATAATTCCCTTGATACATAAATAACTATTATCTGTAACTTCTGTCAATAATGTCTTATTTCATATTTGCGTTCCCCAAGTAACCGGAATTTTCACTAACCATCTGTCAACCGATTCGGTTACTTTGGTTAACATATTCGGACCACAGCATTAATCAGTGGTTTTGTTTTTTTAACATAACCTTAATTAAAATTATTGTAATTTGTAAAAAATTGAAATAATTATAGTGTGTTTTTATCTATTTCCTTTTAATCAGCGTGGTATTTCATTGATGAAGTGAATACGGTCTTTTGTGTGTGTTGAGTATTGTATTCTGATTGGTCGATAGTTACTACGCAGTTAAGTATGAAAAAAACACAAGATTGGTTTCCTGCAGGGTTTAGGTTCTGAAACGGTGTCTTTTCTGGCAGAACCACTAAGCAGGCAAGTCGATTTCATTTTTGTAATTTTTTTCTTCTGATTTCTAGATTTTCCTATTTTTCAATTTATTTTACCATCAGTGTATTATACTATCTTATCACTGTTGAGTTTTTACCAGATAAATCTCATCTTATCTACCTTTGAAATAAAAATATTATATTTTAATTTTTTTTTATCTAATTGTGTGCCTCCATTTTGTGATTGGTGATCCCACGATTTTCTGAAGTGAGTCAATTCAGAATTTTAGCTAATAAATAGGTACTGCTGCTCTGGTTTTTGGAATCAATTGTTATGTGGGATTATTAGACCATTCGCTCTAAATAGAGTCGGTGCAAACCAAATTTTTGTATCCATCCCTATCAACCCTTTACTGAATCCAGGCAGAGGCCTGTATAGCCATTTTCTGTTTGACTCCTCCAATTATCTTCTTGAGTAAGAAGAGCGCTGGAAGGCTGAAATTTTAAAGTACCTAGAAATCCGGATAGGTTAAAAGTTCATTTAAAAAAAAGGTTTTGATTAAAACATCTCAAGAATTTTGACAATTCCTGGATTCAATTAATTTCAGCTTCAGTTTTATCTTGTGGTACCTATAGTAGGTACCTTAACCCTCCGTCACTCGCGCCTCATTTTTTTACGCCATCGCTCGCGAGTTAGATTTTATCTAACATCCATTTCTTTGCAATAAAACTATTATTTTTCAAACAGAAGTTTGGTATATTAATTAAATTGATTTTTTATAATTTTATATAAGTTAGTTAGGGAGACGACCGCATTTTTCCTACCCCGATCGAGTTATGTGTCGACACTATTATCAATATACAGGGTGACCCAGGGAAAACAGTCCACCCCGATTTATTGGGTTTAGGATGAGAATCTGGAAAAACGCTCGGACACGTCGATTTTTGATTTGAGGGGGAACTATTTTTCAGTTCTTTTCATCCCCGTAGCTTCAACCCCCTAGTTAGGGGGAGAACAACCCCCCCAATTTGAATAGGGGATAGGGGTCATATCATATCTCTTTTTAAAGGTCTCATCGAGTTCTTTATGCTCCTAGAATTTCGTCTCATTATTTTCATCCGTAACGAAATGACAGCTTGTCAAAATCTTGGAAATAGAGTATTAGTTTTTTTGTACAACTTGACTATTTTGATTATTTACCGACAGTGTTTTGACGTCGGTATGTTGTATTTACTGGTTGGCAAGGCTGACAGAACGGTAAGTGAATTACTTACCGTTCTAGAACGGTAAGTAATATTAGTCATGTTCGGAAATTTATCCTAGATCATCCAGAAATAAAAATGAAAAACTATACAAAAAAAAGAATACACAAATATTTTATTTATTAACATTAAAATTAAACGTACAGTTATCACAATTTTTAATAGTAATAGGGAATGTGGCTTTGTCAGGATCGTTCGCATTAACTGAAAATGTTGCACATGATACAGACGTGGAATTTGCTGAAGAAGAATCAGTATTGCCATGTAAAATTTTTCCTGCAAACTCAATTTTGTTTTGCCGTGAGTCCTCAACGTAGCTTTCAGCTACGGCTGAAGATTTCCAGCCACCATGTCTTTTTAATCCTAAAATATCCACCCCTTTATTGGCCAAAAGCGTAGCTGAAGTACGTCTGAATGAATGACCAGTATAATCGGTTGGATTTCCTAATTTTAAATATTTTGCTATTATCATGGGCCATTTACCAATTGTGCCTTTCCCTACCACTTGCTTAGTGCATTTTCCTTTCTGAAAATTTAAAAACATTGGTGCAGATTTTACGTCGCTTGGTCTAAGCCTAATGTATTTTCGAATAATCTCCAAATAATGAATGGTTTCATTTTCCACATTGGTAATTGTAAATGACCGCTGAATGTGTGTTTTGGTGTTGGGAATTTTCACTATAATGAAGGAATCTCGATCCTCGATATCATTTAGAGTTATATCATATAGTTCCTCCCTCCTGCAGGCACCTGACACACCTAATATCACTCCTACCTGAAAATAAAATATGAAATATTAATACATAAAATGGAAATTATTATTGCCAATTTACCTTTTGAATTAAAAAAATATCATCTGGTGCCTCTAATAAAAATCTGGACATTTCTTCCTTTGTGAAAACGGTAGCCTTTTTTGGTTTGTGTCCACCATTTTTCCTTTTTAAGAATGTAATTAACGTCAAAAACTTAGAAATATCAATGGAATGATGTAGAAAAATTGTGGCTTTCAACATCGAGTATTCAGCCCATAAACTGCCCGGCGCTTTTAGCTGTTGATTTCTTTGTACGAAATAGGCCATCAGGATTTTTTCATCGATATTTTTTCCACTTTTCTCCTCAAACCACTTCCGGAAAAGTCCATACGTATTTTCATATCGTTCCTTCGATTTTTCTGGTATTATAGCTGAGCATCCTATTCGCCAAGCTTCTTCTAGGTCCGAATTTTCACTCTCGTCACTCATTAGTTGTTGGTTAGTTGATTTTTTTTGCCAAAAATTCACAAATATACGCGAAATACGACGCTTTTGATAACAATGTATCAGTTTGTAAAAAAAATTGGTCAAAAACACTTGAACAAATAAACGCATACATGACAACCATGAACCATGGCAATTTTATAACAAAGCAATCTTGAAAATTTTCACTGATATTTAGGGTATGATCCGAATAAGTATAGATAACCATTATTATAAACGCAGTATACTTTCTCTTCCACAAGTCGTACAAAAAATAGTATAAGCATCACAAACGGTAAAGATTTACTGGTCTCAGACAATATTGGAGACTTCGCTTCGCTCAGTCTCCAAACATTGTCTTTGACCAGTAAATCTTACTTACCGTTCTTGAT
Source organism: Ceutorhynchus assimilis (assembly GCA_917834065.1). Lineage (NCBI taxonomy): Eukaryota > Metazoa > Arthropoda > Insecta > Coleoptera > Curculionidae > Ceutorhynchus > Ceutorhynchus assimilis. Next base: position 25,297,709 of record OU892280.1, on the reverse strand, counting down.
ACTTAATATACTGTAGTGGGAGCAAAAGCGATACTTACCTCCCCTAATAAAAATACTTGAAATGAAGTTTTTTCTTATTATTATTAATGAGGTGTACATGAGAATTGTAAATTGTAGGTATTTCCACTCGTATTTTTATTAAGGGAGGTAAGTACCGCTTTTACTCCTACCAAAACATAGTCCATTTCCAAGATTTTGACAAGCTGTCATTTCGTTACGGATGAAAATAATAAGATGAAATTCTAGGGCCATAAAGAACTTGATGAGACCTTTAAAAATAGATATGACACGACCCCTATTCCCTATTCAAATTTGGGGGGTTGTTCTGCCCCTAGCTAGGGGGTTGAAGCTACGGGATGAAAAAAACTGAAAAATAGTTCCCCCTCAAATCAAACATCGACGTGTCCGAGCGTTTTCCCAGATTCTCATTCCAAACCCAATAAATCGGGGTGGACTGTTTTCCCTGGGACACCCTGTATAGTATTATGTGCATCTATTAACCGATATTCCTGCCTGAGAGCAAATGTTGCCGGAAATATCTTTTAACAAATTATTAACAAATTGAAAAAAACGTAGCACTACCCCCATCGAGTTATGCCCTAAGTAGGGTATCAGATCGAAGGTCTCGATGTCCCCTATCTAAAAAGTCGATCCTGCCTCGTGAGAACTTGCCGGAAAAGAGTGGCAGGGCAGCTTATTGGGGCAAGGGCCCGCGGTCTCAGCTTTGACACCTATCAAGTTTTGCGCTGAATGATGTGTCAAATTAAAGGTGTCAATAAGTTGATTTAAGGTTTCTTCGCACAGAAATTCCAAATCAGAAGGAGTGAATTTCATTGTTTGAAACTAGTTTCCTGACTGTTTCCAACCAATGAAATTCGCTCTGACTGGTTTGTGATTTCTGTGCGAACAGACCTTTAATCAACTTATTGACACCTTTAATTTGACACATTATTTAGTGCAAAGCTTGACAGGTGTCAAAGCAGAGACCGCGGGCCCTTGCCCCAATAAGCTGTCCTGCCACCCCGAGTGCCACCATTTTCCGGCAAGTTCCCACGAGGCAGGATCGACTTTTTAGATAGGGGACATCGAGACCTTCAATCTGATACCCTACTTAGGGCATAACTCGATGGGGGTAGTGTTACGTTTTTTTCAATTTGTTAATAATTTGTTAAAAGATATTTCCGGCAGCATTTGCTCTCAGGCAGGAATACAGGTTAATAGATGCACATAATATTATATATTGATAATAGTGTCGACACATAACTCGATCGGGGTAGGAAAAATGCGGTCGTCCCCAGACTAAGTGTCGTTTTAATAAAAACACCAAAATACAAATTGAAAATCTATCAAAATTGATCAAAATTAACAAAATTTTAACATACGCCGTCACTCGCGTCGTTAGATTGTTTCTAACATTCACACTCTCGCGTGTTAGATTTGCACTAACAGTATGTCGTTTTGGCACAAAAATAGAAAAACCGCTTAAACACCGGATTGTTATGACTTTATTATTTTATTATTATTAATATTATTTTTTTTTTTGAATTATTTAATTGTTTTTTTTTTATATTAAAATATTTTTCCAATTTGCAATAGTTTCTCATACTTACCTGATTCTGTTGGAAAGGACTGTCTGTGCAACAATAGTATTATAATAAACTAATTTCAATTTAAATCTTCTTTGCAAGACGCTCGCTTTTTGACAGAATTCAGGGCTTTAATATTCCAAATCTTGGTGAACCTGATACTGCCTTATTCTTTTCTGGGTACCTACTCGACATAAAGATCACTATTTGGATTCTGGATCAGCTGGAGTGACGTCACACCAGTAATCTATCCTTTTTCCTGGATACACGAAACATCACAAAAAGCTCCAGTTCACGAAAGTGAAAACCCAACATCCATTGAAGAGCTCCGGATTGGAAAGGTACATATTGCATCAGATTCACCAGAACAACCAAACTGTTAACTGTCAAATTTTAAAGAAAAGTAACATTGTTACTTACAGTGTGAAGAAATATTAAATAAAATTATTGTTTGTTGGAATTTGAGTGGTTTCATTTGCACATAAAGGGGCTACACGTTATCTTTATTTTTGAATTCCACGACCCTATAGGTTCTCTTGTCTTAAAGTACAAATAAGCTATTAATTAATTTGTAACAGTGTTTTGAGTATATGTAAAGGGTCAGAAATCTCATGACTCTTCCGGTTGCGTAATTACTTCATTCGGACCACCTTCGGTAAAGATAACTGATGAGTATAAAGGAGGCTCCGTATGACAATTGTTAGATTAGATTTTGACCTTTATCGTTGGCTTAAGCAGCGAAACAAAATAACTACGTTAATTATTATTTTAATTTGAACTCAGAGAATTCCAATCGGGAATATTGAGAGTATTTTATTTACTTTATTCTATCGCGAATGGTAAACTATCATTTAGTCGACTCAAAACTCGTTGTTAAAGTAGGTAACACTTTATTTAAAGTAGTGAAATCGAACAATTTTTACCCACTCATTTGTCAATTTTACCCACTCATACGTCAATTTTACCCACTCATACGTCAATTTTACACACTTGTTCAAATCTTTTATAATAATTATAGTGTTTTTGACAGAAATCTGATATGTTGCATTTTTGACAACACCAGAAATGTGTCAGTTTATTAGGTACTTTGTCAATTTGTCATAATCTATGTAAAATTTAGCACATTTTAGTTTATGATTTTAGTAATTGTGATAAATAAAAAGTGGCTCAAGAATAAAATAGAATATTACACACGACGGTAACAAAGCTTTACCTATTCGTGGAATTAATCCACTCGCTCCTTCGTCGCTCGTGAATCAACATTTTCCACTCACAGGTAAACCATCTTTTTACCGTCTTGTATAATAAATAACTATTATTACCTACTTTCCAATAATTATAACTTTGATTATTGGGATTTAATTTAAGATAAAGTTATTTGTTTGATTGAGAGTGGGTATTATAAAACTATTTTGACAATATAACTAAAAGTTAACTTCCAGAATGACGATACTTTCCATAGTAATTCCAGAAGTTAACTGTCGGTTATCTGTCAAAATAGTTTTATAATACCCGCCCTGAATCTGTGAAACTGCTTTCAATATTTCTATTTCTAGTCTCCCACATAACAAAATTGCATCCTTAGAATGTATTAAGAATGTTCTTTTTTCGGGAGGAATGTGCCTAGAATGTTCGCCAAAACCATTGCGAATGTCCTGAGAATGTTCTGAGAAAAGATTGTAGAAATACTGTTACTACCCAAGAACTTCCTGGGAAATCCATTGGAATATTCCTAGAATATACCTATGAGATTCTCAGTACATCCTGAAAAGAATATTTCTGTTTGATTCTAAAAATATGCTCGAAATGTACATTCTCATATTCAAAGAATGTTTCTATGACATTATAGTTATGTTCTCAAAAGAATATTATACCAATATGCTTGAAATATTATTAGAATATATCTACATATATCATTCTCAATATGCATCCTAGACATAACATTCTTGTTTGATTCTAAGGATATACTTGGAATGTGAATTTTCTTTTCCAAATAATGCTCCTTCCAGTCCTTTTATATTAAAGGCAGTGAAAGAATTGTTGGAAAATTTCTCTGGAAAACACAAGTGTTTAACCAAAGCTCCGGTTTCAAGCTTGTTATGCTCTTGTCGAAGCACGCCAACTGAGAGAAACAGGTTCCAAGGTGATTCAAACGCGAGGCAAGATGTAGATCTTTAATAGCGCGTGGCTCCCTCTCTTGGAAGTCCTACAAAGCAAAAGAGAAAGAATATACCTATAATATTCTTAGTAGGTTCTAGATAGAGCATTATTGTTTAATTGATCAATTAAGTTATTGAGTAGGTACTTTAGATAATTAGGTGAACAATATGGAAATATTCTTATCATGGGTACCTACCTACATAACCTTCTCAGCACAACTTGGTAGATATATTCTTAATACTTGATAGAGATATCAGCCGAAAGAACATTTTTTAGGGTACATTATAATAATGTTCGTATAAGAATATTCAAATAATGTTATATAAAGTAGGTTCTCAGCACAATCTTTCAGGTAGGTGCATAGAAGCAACATTCCTAGTACATAAATAGAACGTTCAAAAATGAATATTTCAATCGAAACAATCTTAGAATATTCATTGAACATTCCCAAAAGAACATTCCAAAAAGCAGTTTGAGGGAATATTCTGAGAATATGAATGTTCTTTCACTGTTATGTGGCTGTTATTAAAGTAAATAATAATTATTGCCAAAACTATTTTTCCGAAAATTCCCCTTTTTTACTTTTATAACACTGTAATTTATGACCCACTTTTTGGGATCTTCACAATGACCCATCTTCAATATGTGTTTGAGTCAGGAGCTTCCTTATAGCATTTTCCGCAAAATATAAAGTTATTTAATGACCTAAATTTCGAAATTAATTAAAACTACGTGGATATTAGGTTTTCAATTACAACCTGTTATCATTAAAATATAATTAAGAGCAACAAAATTATACTTTAAAAAATAAGGTTTTAGGCAATAAAGTTGTACAACACGACAATAATCGTTGTTTATTCGGATTTTGCATCTTCCAGCCCTTTCCCTATAGTGTTTTTCGATTTAAATGCGACAGTTATTTGTTTTCTGTTAAGGAAAGGACTCCGTTTCATTCGAGGAATAATGTTATGGATCGAAACGTATTTCTAGTTTTCGGATAATTTGAGGAAATGGTCTTTTTTTGTGCGGGGGTTCTTGTTTATTGAATTGTCTTTCTAACAATTCAGTTCTGTATTGGGAGTTTTTTTCGATAAGGGAATATTTATTAATCGATGAGCCAAACTTCGAAATGTCGAAAATAGAAAATTCATGTTTCTATGTTTTCTTTCCATTTAGTCTAGGAGGTAGTGACGATTTTCGGTACTTATTTTCCCAGTCACGAAACATGGATAGAATTGTAGGGTTAGTAATTCTAAGCAAAATTCATATATATTTAGGGGGTGGGGGGGTTCCGATGGGTTGAGGCACAAAATGCGTTAGAGCTTACGACTGCACGGCCTTTTTTTTTCAGTGATAAAAATAGCTCTACTAATGAGAAGTATGCTGAAGTTACGTAAAAAAATAGTCCGGCTAATCTGTGAGTAGCGATAATACGTCTGGCAAATGAAAAATTGAAGATCCGAAAATCTTCAGCCAGATTAACTTTCCACCATCTGAGATAAGCCAAATTGCTATGTTCATATATAGTCCGTTGCATGGTTCTTGAGCTACGACTACTGAATAGACAGAGGGAACGACGGGCTATTGCTGCGTTGTCATATCAATAATATTTATTATTACATGAAAATGAAGGAAATTTTATTGCAATTTTCATGTATTAATAAATATTATCGATATGACAACGCAGCAATAGCCCATTGTCCCCTCTGTCTATTCAGTAGCCGTAGCTCAAGAACCATGCAACGGACTATACTTTATGTCCTATTATAGTAAATAAATAATAAATAAATAAATATACGTTTATTGTACCAAAATAACATAAATAAATAATATTATCTAATATCATCCATATTAACTAGGGTACAAATAAACGAAAATCACAGAAGCTGCACTTATTTGCAGCTTGTTAGTGATGAGAAATGTTTGGTCACAATTTAGTTTAAGGGTGTCTAGTTTGGTTAAAAGTGTCATAATCAGGAACTATTGTCAAAATCGGGTTGTGTAAATGTCTAGTTCAGGGTTTGCCAAATCATAAAAAGCACAAAATAAAAAATAATAAAGTAAAAAATAATAAAATCGCTCAAAAATAATAAACAATAAATAAAATCAGGGCCAAGGTATAACGAACAATAATTTTCCTTTTCAATGTAACTTACCCCCCTTTATTCCATCTATTATTCACTAAATCATGTAGTACCTGGCGGTTTGATTCCTGGATCCAATTTTTAACTTTACTTTTAAATGTTTTTTCTTTGACTAAATTTTGTACAGATTTTGGTAGTAGATTAAATGCTTTTGGCGCTATATATTGAAAATGTCTTTGTCCAATATTCTTTTGTTTTCTTGGTACTTGTACCCGATTTTCGCGATTTCTTGTAGCGTGTGTATGAGTAGGTGAGTCTATACAAATTTTATTTTTGTGTATACATATTAATAGATTGAAAATGTATAGTTGTCTAATATCAAAAAGTTTTGATTCTTTAAATAAGAGATCTGTAGGAAAAGTTCTGTTTTTCTCAAATATGACTTTAATTAGCCATTTTTGCACTATATTTAGCTGTCGAATATGCCAATCTCTTGCTCCTCCCCATCCTGTTATTCCATAGTTAATTTGTGACTGTACCAATGAGTAATATATAACAATAAGGTGTTTTATGTCCAAATAGTTTTTCAAGTATTTAAATTTTGATATCAAAGATCTAATTTTTTGGGTGACGTGTTTAACATGTAGATTCCATTTTAGATTTTGATCCAAGATAATGCCTAAATATTTAATACTTTCAGTTTCGGGAATTGCTATCTCTTGATTTACCTGTAATGATCTAATTTTAGGGAGCTTATCTTTGTATGAGGTGAAACTTATATACTTGGTTTTTTGGACATTAAGTGAAAGTTTATTACTCTTAAACCAATTTGAAATATTGAGAAAGTCTCTTTCTGCTATTGTTTTTAATTCTTGCCACGTATTTGCGCTGTAAAAAATCACTGTGTCATCGCAGTAACTAATAATATCACCAAGGCTAGTGATTTTTAAAAGACTATTTACATAAATTATAAATAAAAGTGGGCCCAAAACTGTACCTTGGGGCACGCCGCAAACAACTTCCCTACTGGAACTTTCAACGCTGTTCACCTTCACAGTCTGTCGTCTATTTTTGAAGTAGCTTCCTATAAGTTTTTTTGCAATTCCCCGAATTCCGTAAATTTCAAGTTTTTTCAGTAGGATTTCGTGATTAACTGTGTCAAAGGCTTTCGATAAGTCTACAAAGATACATAGTGCAGGAATATTTTTATCCAGAGCATCATATAAATTGGATGTAAGTTTAAGAATGGCATCCTCTGTGGATCTCTTTTGACGAAAACCAAATTGTTTATCAGAAAGAACCTTAAATTTAGTGAAAAATTTCACTAATCTATGTTTTAAAATTTTTTCGATAATTTTAGACAGATTGGAAATCAAAGACACAGGTCTAAAATTATTAACGTCATCCTTTGGTCCACTTTTGTGGAGAGGTATAATGACCCCTGTTTTAAGACATCGGGAAATATTCCGGTGTTGAAACATAAATTTATAATGTGTGTCAGTGGATTGGAGATTTCTTTAGCTACTTTTTGTAGCGTTTCTGCTTTAAAACCATCAAAACCTGGTGCTTTTTTGGTTTTAAGACAATTTATGATTTTTTCTACTTCCAAAACGTTTGTGTTGTGTAAATAGAAAGAACTCTCTAAATACTCTACTCGATCTTCGTTATAGTTCTCTGTAGGTTCTATTTGGGCAGCGAGCTTTTCTCCTATTTCACAAAAAAAGTTATTAAAATATTCTGAAATCTGTTCGCTGCTCTCCAGTGTGTGTCCCGCAGATGTTGTGATTTTTTCAATATGTTGTTTTTTATATGAGTTTTGTTTATTACATAAATTATTTACAACCTGCCATAAGTTTTTACTTGTATGTCTATTTCTAGAGGTTGTCGACCTTAAGTATTCCTTTTTTGCTTTTTAATTTCTTTGGTTACTTTATTGTTACTGTTTTTGTACTGAGTCTTGAGTTGTTCGTTCTGTGGTTGCTGAAGATGTTCTTTGTATAATTTGTTTTTATCATTTATTAACTTGATCAACTTTTTGTTTATCCATTTTTCTTTAGATGTGTTTTTTCTTGTTTGTGTAACTGTATGTGTGTTTTTGTTAACGTAGAATGTAAGTTTTTCAATAAAGCACGAAAATGCTTCATGTACATTATTTGTGGTACACGTATACCAGCTTTCTTTAAATAAGTCGTTTTTGAATTGGTCATAATTAATATACTGTTTGAACTGTATGTTTTCTTTCGAGGTAGCTCTTTTATTTTTTGAGTCTATAGTCAAGGCAATGGGATAATGATCTGTTAACTCGTATTTTATTATAAATGATTTAATGTTTGTGAAAGTAGTGGTATTTGGTGTTTTTGCCAAAAAGTGATCAAGACATGTTTTAGAAGAAGGTCTGGTTATGTCATTTATATAAGAAACATAATTGAAATAGGAGAAAATAATCTTGTACTCATCGTCCGGTTCGTTGTATGACATGAGATCCATGTTTATGTCACCTGTTATAATATGTGTTTTGTACATTTTTGCATTTTCTAAATACTGATAAAAATCGTGATTAAATACGTCTTTGTTAATGCTGGGTGACCTATAAATACAGCTTATTGTGAGACTATTTTTTGGGTCGCTTTCCGATATTTTAATTTCAATGATTTTAATCGAACCAATATTTGTGATATTGTAAGTATAATTTAAAGTGCTTTTCAGAAGAACCACAACCCCATCGCATTTATTTAATCTACCCTCATTGTAAATAGTATCGTAGCCAATTTTATGAAATAACTGAACATTATCTATTTGATGTGTTTCTGTTAGAATAATAAATTCGAAATCTACAGAAATTTGATCCAGCAAACAAAGCAACTTATCAAAGTTTTGAGAAATACTTCGTATATTTATTTGAGCAATCTTATATTGAGTTTCATGATTAACGCTTTCTTTGAGTTTTCTTAAACAATCGTAGTCTACTTCTGTAGCTTTAATAGGGTTATTTTGAAAGTCTCGTATGTAAGCGAGTTATATTAACCAATTGCCATGCTGATTTATAATCAATTATCTATTTTTTATATGCTTTAATGTGCTTACCCCTTTCCTCTAGGACTTTTTAAATACATTGTTGTAAAGTAAACATCAAATTGCTATGTCGGCATTAAATGTTTATTTAAGCCAATGCAGCCCCATAAGGAGCGTTCATTTGTTTTCTGGCTTTAGCTTGTAGCAATTTGATCCGAATATTTTCTTTTGTCACCTCTGTATTTTAATCAATAAAATAAATGTTTTTTTAAAATACAAGTTTCTGAATCGAAAATATAATTGGCGCAGTCGTTCGGATGGTCAGAGTGCTTAAGTTTCGGGAGTTGTAACAGTCGTAATCCGTCGCGAAAATTTCAAAAGACTGAAGGAAGTTCGAAAAAGTGAATTCTTCGGAAAAGTGAAATTTGGATTATCAGTGCTGCTATTAAACGTTCCAGATACTGTCCACTTCGAATTGGTTAACTGAGTAAAAGGAATAACAAGAAACAACGTGTGAAGAAAGACTACTGTTATTAGCTTTGCCTAGTAAGTACAACGTTTCTCTTTATACATTTTGTAATTGGTGTTCCATAGTTAAGATTTTTGGATTTTTGATCTTTTGTAATTTCTAATTTTTTTTGATTTACTGAGAAGTCTTAAATTCAGATTTTTGTTCTTTCGCAATTCCAAAAAGGCTTGCTGAAAAGACTGAAATCAAAAATAAAGAGTAACAACGAATTTACAAACCTAAAGTAACAAATAGTTTTTAGAAAAAGCAACGCACAAGACTGATTAATTAATTATAATTTTAAATTTAATAAAACTTTTTTAAATTTTCGAAATAATTTATTTTAACAATTCAAAGAAATATATATGTCAGATTCTGAAGAAGGAATCGAGAATCTTTTGACTCAATTTAATTTAACTCATCTTTACAATTCTAATTCGAGAAGTAACAACCAAAATCCAAAGACTAACCGTAACAATGAGTGAAAATTTAAAATCAATCGTTCAACTAATCAAACTTTTTAGTAGCGAAAGCCAATATTTAGAATATTTCATAAGAAACATCAATGAATTTTATCAAACTTACTATACTGGTGAAAATGCTCAAAAAGAGTATGTGGTTACCGCCATAAAATCAAAATTAATAAATGACGCAGGAAATTTTCTTATGGCACGTCCTGATTTACAAACATGGACTGATATAAGAGAAGCGTTAAGAATTAAGTATGGTGATCAATATTCTAGACAGAATTTGGTACAAGAGCTTATGTATACCACAAAAACTAATAAAGAAACTATTATTGAGTATTTGGATAAACTAAAAGGTTTAGTTCAAAGAATTACATCTAAAATCATGTGCGACCAGAATTTAACGGTAGTTGCAAATGTCTTAATTGAACAAAACGAAATTATTGCTATTCAAAATCTAGTCAATAATTCGCCAACCGAATTAAGAACAATTTTAATGGTTCAAAATCCACAAACGTTGGATGCAGCTAACAAATTTGTGTTAAATTATCAACTAGCTGAAAACTACCTGAAATTTAGTAGAGGACTTACTCATTCTACTAATCAAAATCAAAATCAAAATCAAAATTTTTCAAATTACAAAAATAAAAATACGCAATTTCGCTCACAACAATCACAACAAACCTATACTCAACAAAAACCTCAATATACACAAAAAACATCGTATGTACCACAGAAACCACAGTTTCCATCCCAACCTATTAATATACAACCTAAAAAGGACTATGTACCAACAAAATTTCCTACTAGTTCAGGAACTTTTGGCAAAAACTACAATAATGCCTTTCGAAAAAACACTAATCAACAATTTTCGAAACCGACACCTATGTCCGGTGTTTCAGTGCAACCAAGAGCACAAAATCAACATCAATACCCTTCTAAATATACAATCGAAGAAATTAATAATATCTTTGAAATCGAATTGCCTGAACCTGATGTTCGAAAATGACGAATGTTCTGAAAAGCAAAACTATTATGAAGAGACAAATTTTGAAGAAAATCAAGTCGCAACTGAAGACGAAAATTTTCAGTTACAAGCCTTGGATGCAATGAGTCAGCATTAACTTTAAATGCTTATCAAATCAACCAACTGCCTTTTATTCAAATAGACTATCCACCGTGTAAATTATTAATTGACACAGGAAGTCATGCCTCTTTAATAAGACCCTCAATAGCAGAAGAATATTTTTCAAATTCTATAATTAATTCAAGAAACAAGCTAACCACTTGCATGGGTACAAGAAAAACGTATGGAAAAATCAATATCCCAATTTTACAAGAATATAATATTCAAAACAACATTGAAATGATAATGTATAATTTCCATGACTATTTTGATGGAATTATTGGAATCAAAGCATTACAAGATAATAATTTAAATATAGATTTTTCTTATATGCTTCATTCTAATAATAAAACAACAATTCCGTTTCAATATAGAATAGATTTCGAAAATCAAAATTTTGAGATTCCAAGCAACTCAATTCAAGTATGTTATTTCAATACAAATATAGCTGATGGCATTGAAATACTTACACCACCGATAAAAAATGAAACGTATTATATTCCGTCGACAATAGCTACAGTTTTAAACGAGACAGTAGCTCTAGAAGTACATAATTTGATGAATAAGCCTATTATTGTCCCATATAACATAAACAACTTAGTGGAAATAAGTTTACCGTACGCTGACGAACAGTTTGAGATATTTAATATAGAGCAAATGACTTTATTAGAAAGTGATGAATATGCAAATGACCCTATTAAGTCGCTTCGTATAAATCATTTAAACTCAGAGGAATTTGATGCTTTAAAACACGTAATTAAATCATTTCCTAAAATTTTCCACAAGCCAAATGAAAAATTGACATTTACCAATCAAGTCAAACATGAGATTAAAACAACGGATGAAATACCAGTGCACACGAAAACGTATAGATACCCACATGTGCATAAACAATAAGTAAATTCTCAAATAAAGAAAATGTTAGAAGATAACATAATCAGACCTTCCTGTAGCCCTTGGTCATCCCCTGTGTGTATAGTACCTAAGAAAGAAGATGCCGCAGGCATTCAAAAATGGAGAATGGTCGTTGATTATCGAAAGATAAACGAAAAAACTATTGATGATAGATATCCATTACCTAATATTACGGCTATATTAGACCGACTTGGTCGTAGTAACTATTTTACGACACTAGATCTAGCCTCTGGCTTTCATCAAGTCGAGATGCATGAAAATTCGATACCCAAAACAGCATTTAATGTTGAAAATGGTCATTACGAATTTAACAGAATGCCCTTTGGTTTGAAAAACGCCCCAGCGACATTCCAGAGAGTGATGGATAATGTATTACTAGGATTACAGAATAGAATATGTCTAGTATACATGGATGATATAATAATTTTTTCCACTTCACTTCATGAACACGTGAAAAATCTAAAGAAAGTATTTGAGAGACTCGAGAAGTTTAATTTAAAAATACAATTAGACAAATCAGAATTCCTACACAAGACAGTCGAATTCTTAGGACATGTAATTACACCAAATGGAATAAAACCGAATCCAAAAAAGATAATGGCAATAAAAAAAATCCCAATACCAAAGACGGTGAAGGAAATAAAATCATTTTTAGGATTAGTAGGTTATTACCGAAAATTCATAAAGAATTTTGCCAAATTGACCAAACCAATGACATCTTGTTTGAAAAAAGACAAAAAAATAATACACAATGCAGAATTTCTTAATAGCTTTGAAACTTGTAAAAATGTATTAATAAATGACCCAATATTACAACATCCTGACTTTAAGGAAACTTTCTTATTGACAACCGATGCCTCAAACTATGCAATTGGAGCCGTTTTATCTCAAGGTCCTGTCGGAGCTGATCTTCCCATTGCATACGCATCAAGAACATTAAACCCAGCTGAATGTAATTATTCGACGATTGAAAAAGAACTTTTAGCAATCGTATGGGCAACAAAATATTTTCGACCTTATCTTTTTGGTAGAAAATTCACAATCTTGTCAGATCACAAACCTCTACAATGGCTATTTAATGTTAAAGAACCAAGTTCTAAACTAGTCAGATGGCGACTAAAACTATCTGAATTTGATTATGAAATCAAATACAAAAAAGGAACATTAAACATGAATGTAGACGCACTATCAAGAATTCCTGCAATACAACTTCATGCCATTCAAAAATCAGATCCAGATGCCAGATTAACATCTTCAGATGAAGAATTTCATAAAAAAATTAGGATTAATGTTGAAAGATACACCATTATGTAATGATGAAATCATAGCAAAATACTTTACAGATTCTAGAGTATATCTTCCTAAACAAAGCGAGATAGCTAAAGAAAAAGAGATAACAATGTCTGAATCATCTCAATCAACAAAAACAGCATCAGAAAAGGAACCTGAAGAGGAACCTAAGAAAGTAAAACCCAAAATAAAGATATTATCACAACTAATAATACCTCCAAGAAAAGAGAAAAAAGAAATTCCCATAGAAATCGGAGAATCTTCGAAAACTCAAAAAAGTAATAGACAAATAACACCAACTAATCGTTCTTCAACAATTTTAGCCTTGTCTGAAAATCACCAAACAATACATACATCTATGGAAAATCCAATATTAGGAGCTCCATATACTAAGAAACATGTAAATGTATTTGGAAATCAAATTGTATTTCGATATTCCAATAATAACACAATTAGAAAAGAGATAATCAAACTATTTGGTAATAAAAAGAGAATAATATTCTTCTTACCAAATAATCCAACAACATCACAAATTACTAATTTAGAAAAGGAATACATGCCACCTGGTATTTATTGCCTTCATTTCCTAAATAAATCTTTAGAACCTATTGTGATACGAGCATTACAAGAATCGTTTAATTCGAATTCATTTACTTTGTACATCTCGACCTCTTTATTAGAAGACATCACAGAAGTTGATCTTCAACAAGAGAAAATTCAACAATATCATGAGACTAAAACCTCTCATAGAGGAATCACTGAAAATATAGCAGCCTTAAAGAAAAGATTCTATTGGCCCAATATCGACAAGGACGTACAGAATTATGTCAAAGTATGCGAGATATGCAATAAAACCAAGTATGAACGTCAACCATACAAAATCATATTCAAACCAACACCCATTGGTATGAAACCCTTTGAACATATTTATATTGACACGTATATAATCAATAACCAGAAATTTCTTACCATTATTGATAGCTTTTCAAAATTTGGTCAAGCCTCTCCTGTAAATACAAAAAGAGCTGTTGAGATATCATCACAGTTATTGAAATATTTTAGTGATCATGGAATACCTCAAAAAATCACATCAGATAATGGAGCAGAGTTCAAAAATGTTATAATGACAGATCTTTGTACATTATACAAAATTGAGTTTCATTACACAACTCCAAGAAACCCGAACTCGAATAGTCCAATCGAACGATTCCATTCGACGCTACGTGAAAGTATAACGAGTTTGAAACTTCAAAACCCGAATAAGAGTATTATCGATCTAATGACAATCGCTATATTGAATTATAACAACAGTACTCATAGTACAATGAATCACACCCCTTTTCAAGTGATTAAAGGAGATTTGAATTATGCCATACCCATTGAACAAACGGAAAATAAACTAACAACTGACTATATAACAAGTTTGGCAGAATCCCTTGCGAATTTGAATAAAGAAATTCAAGAAAAATTATTAGCGAAACAAACAAAGTCTTTATAATCACGTAATATAAATCGTGAATCTGAACCAGAATTACAAGATCCAATCATTGTAAAACAATTTAATAGAGACAAGATAAGTCCGCGTTATGATAGCAAAACACAGAATCGCTTTGCTAAACAAAATGTTAAACGACAATAATTTATTTCAGGTACTCCGAGATGAATCCTTTAGTATTCCTAACTCTCGTTGGAGTCACCCAAGCGTATACATTGATGACGGTAGAAAATCCTATTTTACCAATTTCTTTAGGAACTACTTACGTAACAACTCAACATAACACGGCCTATTATCACATAAACACGACAATTATCATACAAAGTATCCATAAACTGGAAATTACCTTAATGAAATTATCTGACACTCTTAACAAAACAACATGGTCAAACCAATTTGTTGCACTGTTTCAAACAAATATTGAAAACAGTCATTCTCAAATTAAGATTATGAAACAAGTAATCAGAACCTATCAAGACCGAAAACGTAATAAAAGAGGTCTATTAAATTTCATGGTCACAGCACAAAAATGGCTCTACGGAACCTTAGATGCTGAAGACGGCGCAAGATATGATTCTTATATCCAGACGCTTAATGATAATCAAAAGACTCTCAATGAAGATCTAAAAACACAAGCTCAAGTATTGAAACAAGTTACAAAAACATTTCACGATCAATTTTTAACTATTGAATCTAACCAAAAGGTTATCACAGGAAAATTACAAAATATTTCCTTGGAAAACCAAAATTTCCACTCAATGTTAACTTTCAATCTAATATTGAACAATATCAATATTCAAAGTAATAAAATAAGGAATCTTATTGATCATGTGCAATTAGCAATAAATTTTGCACAATTGGGAATAATGCATTATACTATTTTACAGCATAATGAATTAAATCAAATATTAACAAATATACCCAAAAGTCAGCAAATACCTTTTGATAATAAAATCAAGTATTATGAGACAATGAAAACTCAAGTAAAAATCCAAAATGAGTTAATTATATTTGTTATACACACACCAATGATTGATCCCAAGCCCTTTATATTGTATAAAATCTATCCAATTCCTATCCAAGAACTTATCATTAGGAATAAGTACCCTTACCTATTACTTACTACGGACATTTACTACAATACGTTATGGGAATGCCCGAGAGTCGAAAGTGTGTACCTTTGTAACCAAGAAGAGCTGAAGCAAGAAGAATCATGTGTCTATGACCTGATTACTGACCTACCACAACAATGTCCTTCCACTAAAGTGAAATATGAAAAACCAACAGTGAGACAACTCCCGAATGGACAACTATTAGTCATTCCTAAGAAAAGCCTGACCATAGTTATTCAATGTGACAAGACAGACCATATGGAAATAATAACAAATCCATCGCTAGTTTCGTTTGAAAAATGCTTTGTGAAAATACAAAATCAAACATTTTCAAAAACCAGCGAGAACTTCAATTTTGAACTGAAGATTCCAAGAATCGACATCCCTGAACTTCCAGAGAACGCAACAACATTGGAACTTCAAGAAATCAACCAAGAAGACTTAGAAGAAGCCTTCAAGACGACGAAACAAATAAGAGTTCATAATCTAAAAGAATTGTCTTTTGAACACTCTTATTTAAACACATATGTAATCATAGGTTTGAGTCTTGCTATTTTATTTTTAATTTTACTGTTTTACTGTTTTAGGAAGTTTAAAACTTCAGAAAAAGGTTGTGCAAATGTGCAAATTGAATTGTCTGATTTGAATTCACAATAATCCACGTTTGCAACATCTCAAGGAGGGAGGAGTTATATTAACCAATTGCCATGCTGATTTATAATCAATTATCTATTTTTTATATGCTTTAATGTGCTTACCCCTTTCCTCTAGGACTTTTTAAATACATTGTTGTAAAGTAAACATCAAATTGCTATGTCGGCATTAAATGTTTATTTAAGCCGATGCAGCCCCATAAGGAGCGTTCATTTGTTTTCTGGCTTTAGCCTGTAGCAATTTGATCCGAGTATTTTCTTTTGTCACCTCTGTATTTTAATCAATAAAAGAAATGTTTTTTAAAATACAAGTTTCTGAATCGAAAATATAATTAGCGTCCATTTTGTGCAAAAAACAACAACAACAAAAAAAGTTTCAACTTATCAGAATAACAATATATAAAGAACCTTAAATGATAAGACCTTCTTAAATCTAAAAATAACTTAATTAATAAAGGGATTGCTCCAAAAAAATTTAATTTAATTCAAATTAATTTAATAAATTTAATTATTTTTTAATTAGTAAAAATACGCAAAAATAAAATATGGTTTTTGTTAAGTAAAGCAGAAAAAAATGAATAAAAATTACAAAATAATGCCAAACATAATATTACAGAGTTTTTATTTGTTAAGAATTCTGGCATTATTTCTTGTATTTGTGAAATATTTATGACTGGGAAAATAAGTACCTACCTATACTTGTATTTTTCAATGATCTTGGGAACCCATCCGAAAATTTTAGCCAGACTCAAAAACTCCTGTTTTGTATCACCAAGAGAACAAACTATTTAATATACCTACACCAACTAGGAAAATAAGTGCTAAAAATTTCACTGCCTCCTGTACTAATTGTAATAGTTTTATTTGAGGAATTGAGGGAATCTAAAATTAACTCTCAAAGACCAAATCTATTGAAAATTTTAGACAAATCGCATACCTTCGGAGTAATTTGTCAGATCCTTATATTAATAGATAATTGGAACTGGCTTTGGATATTTTAATCAATCCCTCGATTAGGGAACGCAAATTGATGTAGGTCTGTATTACATGACTTAATGTACCTGTCTGGAGTAGTTTCTAATTTGTAACAAATTTCTATTTAATAGAGCACAAATGTACCAAATGTACCAAATGTTTGCTTTGCCAGCAGAACCAAATGAAGAATGAAAATATGTTAACTAAGAGTCAGTTTTGTTATTTTTGTCAAAAAAGTAATGAAGCAAAAAATATTCACTGAGAAAGCCAGTGAAACATTTTTATCCATTCAAACACCTTTCTTACTTGAATACCCACAAATAGCACAAAACACTTACAAGCACACGTCGGCTTTTTTTCTCAATAAAAAACCTATGGAGTCAATAAAATATTTCTATATCTACTGCCTCCAATAAAGGGAATGCCAATTTCTAACTGATATTTTTTTTATGTATGCTGCCTTAACTTTCAACTGACTTCTTATAAAAATAATGGAAAAGAGCACAATATTAATAAAACAATAATAATTGAATGGTATCCAGAAGTTTTGATGGAATCACGTGTTACAATTTTGTCCTTAATTTTCTGTCACATCATTTTGTGTCGTTCTCGACTCTTTTTTCTAGTGTGTTCGCTCAAAAGTAACTTTTACTTTTGCAATTTTCTTGCCTCCATTTTTGTTTTGTATCATCCATATTTGAGCATTTCATCTCAATGTTTGCCCTTCAACTCAAGACCGTTAAGGAATATAAAGGCTTCATTCAAAAAGGCCATAATATTTTTGTTCGCGAATTTTCTTAACGTATTTGAGAGTCTTCAATCCCTTATTTTCTTACTTCTTTATACTTATTTTTTGTTTGTGAGCATATGAAACGCAAGCTCCATACCAGACAGCCGATAACCATAACATCAAGCAAAATTGCCGTTATTTTTCCAAGATTAAAATCTCTCCATGGAATTGATATACTTAGTACAATGGTTCCTTTGCACTCGGATCCAATTCCCTTCATAGCAATGTCGAAAGTTTCATGACACAATTCACGACTAGATATAACAGTAAGTTTTTTTTTTACGAACCTGAGTTATATTGGAATTCAAATTTCAATAGAGCTATTACATAAAGGCAATGCTTGGAAATAATGCCAAGATCACCAGCATCGTACGAAAAAAGGTAAAAATTCAAAAAGTCTTCGCTGTAAACTTTGCTTTGGTGGAGTAGCTACCTATAGGTATATTATAGTATAGGTCTTTATATTTTAATTATTCATCCTGCCATATCACGTCTGTATTTTCCTTGAAAACAGATAGTTCGTAGTCGATAGCTATCGAAATATTACTAGAACAATAAATCATCAGTAATTTATTGTTATAGAACTTATTTGGGCTGAGTTTATAATATCTGGGTTTCAGATTAAACACCTTGTTTATTATTTAATAATGTTGAAATATTCAGGAAATTTTGTTTGGAATTGTGTTGGCAAGTTCTTCCTTTGGTCCTAAATATTTTATATCATCAACTTCTTTTAATGGAATTTTATAGTCATCAATTAGAATTAATTCGTTTTGCTGCTGATATTGATTGATGAAGTAATTAATGAAAGTTTGTGACTATCAAGAAACCACTCCTTTTTTTTTTCTTTTACATTTTCCCCATGTTTTGGCAATGAGGGTTCCAATTACAAGGAGCTTGAATGTTAAAAATTAAATATTAAATAAAATTGGTCCTAATACAGTGCATTGGGGGCTCCATTTTTAATTATATTAGGATCACTTGAAGCTTCATCAATTTTTATTTTATGTGGTCTATCCAGTTAAATAATTTTCAAACAATTCCAATACAATACCCCTTATCCCATAGTTTTCTAGAATTTTGAAACGAATATCATGACATACAGTATCAAATGCTTTAGCAAGATCTAAAAATATTGCAATACAGACATTACTTTTATCTAAGTTATTTGCTATATTATTAACCATTTGATACATAGCATCTTTAGTGCTTCACTTAAAGATAGAACACTTGTTGTTTGGTCTGTAATTTGAAATTTCATTTTTACTGTCTGCTTTATGTATAGGAATAACAATAGAGGTTTTAAATTAGATTGGAACTAAAGTAGGTAGTCTTGAAAATTATTTCAATAATAAGGGGATTCAACAATAGACTGGTAAAGGCGTTTTATTGTTTTTGTTGAAATATGGGCATAACCAGATGCACATTCATATTGCCACCTAGTAGATGATGGAATTTAAAATGTAGGTACCTACTTATAAAGAAAAAATATTCATGATTTCTCAGGTATTAAAATTAGCATAAATTATAAACTAGTAAATTTAAAATTTAAATTGATGCCCGAATATAATTAATTATCGATCAATCAATCACGTTCTTCAACGCATCAATCCGAATTTCATTACTTATTGAAAATAAATGCTCAAAATTAAATAGGCAAACAAGCCCCACATCACTCATAATATACAAGATGTTTGGTACATCGAAAGAAAAATTTTAATCAGTGATAGTTGGGATCATTTGGAAGACCATATTTACCCTTATGCAAAGTTTCGCCGTTTTTTGAGATATCGCCGTATTTAGATATTTTGAATCCATATTTTTTGTATCATTCATTCTGTTTTTCTTTCCGTATTATTTCGAAAGAGTGCATATTAGGAATATCGAGAAAAAAAATTAAGAAAGGTGTAAGTTACTACCAAAAAAACAGTTTGTTTGTTGAATAATCATATAGTTTCCTATGTAGGTAGAGTTTTTGAATAATCATACAGTTTTGTATATAATCGTATGGTTCTCCATTCGTTCGTAGGTCCATCGAGCCACTGGTATTTTCCTGTTCCTGGCTATTCCCTCAAACTTTCCATGTTAGCATAAATTCAATCCTATGTACATTTTTTGAATAATCATACAGTTTCCTATGTAGGTATAGTTTTTGAATAATCATACAGTTTCCTATGTAGGTACAGTTTTTAAATAATCATACAGTTTTGTATATTTTCGTGTGGTTCTCCATTCGTTCGTAGGTCGATCGAGTGTACGCCACTGGTATTTTCCTGCTTCTGACTATTTCCTCAACCTTTCCATGTCAGTATGAATTCAATCCTATGTACAGTTTTTGAATAATCATACAGTTTCCTCCTATGTAAGTACAGTTTTTGAATAATCATACAGTTTTGTATATGTTCGTATGGTTCTCCATTCGTTCGTAGGTCCATCGAGTGTACGCCACTGGTATTTTCCTGTTCCTGGCTATTCCCTCAACCTTTTCAAGTTAGCATGAATTCAATCCTATGTACATTTTTTGAATAATCATACAGTTTCCTATGTAGGTACAGTTTTTGAATAATCATACAGTTTCCTATGTAGGTACAGTTTTTAAATAATCATACAGTTTTGTATATCTTCGTGTGGTTCTCCATTCGTTCGTAGGTCGATCGAGTGTACGCCACTGGTATTTTCCTGCTTCTGACTATTTCCTCAACCTTTCCATGTCAGTATGAATTCAATCCTATGTACAGTTTTTGAATAATCATACAGTTTCCTATGTAAGTACAGTTTTTGAATAATTATACAGTTTTGTATATGTTCGTATGGTTCTCCATTCGTTCGTAGGTCCATCGAGTGTACGCCACTGGTATTTTCCTGTTCCTGGCTATTCCCTCAACCTTTCCAAGTTAGCATGAATTCAATCCTATGTACATTTTTTGAATAATCATACAGTTTCCTATGTAGGTACAGTTTTTGAATAATCATACAGTTTTGTATATGTTCGTATGGTTCTCCATTCGTTCGTAGGTTCATCGAGTGTACGGTACTGGTATTTTCCTGTTTCTGACTAGTCCCTCAATCTTTCCATGTTAGTATGAATTCAATCCTATGAACAGTTTTTGAATAATCATACAGTTTTGTATATTTTCGTGTGGTTCTCCATTCGTTCGTAGGTCGATCGAGTATACGCCACTGGTATTTTCCTATTTCTGACTAGTCCCTCAATCTTTCCATGTTAGTATGAATTCAATCCTATGTACAGTTTTTTATTAATCATACAGTTTCCTATGTAGGTACAGTTTTTGAATAATCATACAGTTTCCTATGTAGGTACAGTTTTTCAATAATCATACAGTTTTGTATATTTTCGTGTGGTTCTCCATTCGTTCGGTCGATCGAGTGTATGCCACTGGTATTTTCCTGTTTCTGACTATTACCTCAACCTTTCCATGTCAGTATGAACTCAATCCTATGTACAGTATTTTGAATAATAATACAGTTTTGCATATTTTCGTATGGTACTCCATTCGTTCGTAGGTCGATCGAGTGTAGGTACGTCACTGGTATTTTCTTGTTTCTGACTATTCCCTCAACCTTTCCATGTTAGTATGAATTCAATCCTATTGTAATGACCCGGGAAAATAGACCCGTAATTTACAATGTCTCAACTGTAAAAATTAAATGTAATCAAATAATCAAAAACTGAATTTCCTGTATTTAAAATCAGTATCAATAAACCGAAAATGAAACAAATTAGCGTTGACCCCAAACTAAATTTAAATATTAATATTCGTTAAAATTTTATTATTTAGTCACCAAGAGTGAAGTCATCATCTAAATCAAATTCATAAAATTATTAAAAGCGAGGCCAAAGTAATTAAATAGGTGATTTATGGCCGCACGTGTTTTTTGGCTTTCTTTGTGTTGTCCTCACATTCTTAGGCCAAATCTGTTGACCCCGATAAACCAGGAAATTGCGACATAATTATTCGATTCCAAACAAATAAAAACCCGGAAGAGATCAATTACAAGGTTAAGCACCTAATTAAATTGGACCCAAAATGACAAAAATTTCGAATCGATAACAGATTGCATCATCCTCTAGAAATGATGAAATTAGTTTTTGGAATAATATCTAGGTCGAGTGGTCGACCAATAGAATTAAATTATAGATGGTTAAACGACCGCCCATTGTCGATTTTGGTTGGTAATTAATAATATGTTTGGGGGAATCGAAAAAGATGAATACAGCGGTTTTAGAAGTGGAGGGCAGTTGAGTTGAGTTGAGTTTAAGTTCAGTCCAGTTGTTAGTCTTCAGCCTGCAGTCCAGTTTTGAGTTTAAAGTCTACAGTCTGGATAAAATTCGCGAAGAGTTTCTTTTATTTCATTGCCTCGGAAAAACGTGTTTAATCGAATATTTGTAAAAGTTCAGAAAATTGTGAAAGAAAGAACATTTAAAGTGTTTCAACATTGTGTGCGAGCTCTAAGTAATCAAAAGAATTAAATAAGAATAGTTTAGTGTTTTATGGACAAAATGTAAGTACCTACTCTATAGTGACAAGTTTTATTTTTGACTATAAATGATGAATGAGTATGAAGTGAATTAACTTTGGAACTTTATTGCGTAAATATTAATAGCTCGAGTGTTTTGACTATGGAACATTATTGCATAACTTTAATTGCCTTCGAGTAAAATGATATTATAATTAATTTTGCAAAGAGTTTAAAGGGGGAATTCATAATGCACTTAACAAGTATCGATTTTGAGTAGGAATTATTAAAGAATTTTGAATTGGATTGTCCAATTGAAGTTTAAGAGCTATAGTAACGAACTAATAAGAATTTAAATAATTGTGTTTGTTGGCTAGGAATCCGAAAATAGTAATTGTTCTGATTAAATTGAAAAAAAGTTTTGTTTGAAAATTGGTGTTCATATTGTAACATTGATGACCTTAAGTGCTGAAATTTTGAATTATGGTTTTAATTATTTAGAAATGATTGCGAGATTTTATAAAAATATAGTTGGTAATGCATATATACTTAATCCAGTGAGTCGGATTATGACTTGAATAACTATTTTGCATAAGCAGTCAGTAAAGGACTTAGGAATTTTAAGAATTTATAGATATAGGTAAAAGGTAGTTTTAATAGGATTGTGAATCGGAAGTGATGTAAGGTTTAAACTTATAAGTTATTAAGAATAGAAGAAGGAAGAAGGGCGTTTTTTTTGTATGGATATTTCCTGGTGCGTAGTAATGAAATTTGAACGGATGTGAAATAATTTGAATTGGGAAAAATAGAAGTGGCTGTCAGAATAGAAAGATATTTGCTTATTTAAAATTTTTGGTTTTACGTATAATAAAATATAATTTAGTAAACCTGAATAGTTTGTTTCTCTCTTTTGCGAATAGACCCGCTCCATAATTTTATAGGTAGCCGCTCAAGGAAATAAACACCATCAATATACCGCTCGCCATTTACCATCTAACTAATCAAATTGAGTACTTGAGTGCGTTTTGCTACACTATGTACAGTTTTTCAATAATCATACAGTTTCCTATAGGCCTTTTCGAAAACACTGATCCGATTAACCGGATCATCAGCTGATATCCTTTGTCTATTTTCAATTGTATCCATTAAAGGAAGATAAAAGACAAACAGCTGGTGATCGGGTTAATCCGATCACTATTTCCGAAAAGGCCTTATGTAGGTACAGTTTTTGAATAACCATACAGTTTTGTATATTTTCGAATGGTTCTCCATTCGTTCGTAGTGTACGCCACTGGTATTTTCCTATTTCTGACTATGTTCAACCATTCAAATATTTCCCAAAAATATCTAGAAATGCTGATATCTCAAAAAACCGACGAAACTTTGCGTAAGGGTAAATATGGTCAAACAGCTTCCAAATGAACCCAACTATCACTCATTGAAAACTTCCTATCGATGTACCAAACACCCTATACCTATAGCTGGAATTGATGATAGAATGAATCTTTTAAGAAGTTATTCAATAATCAAAATGAATAAAAATACAATAAACCTCTAATAAAAACCATGGCATTGATTTCAAACACATTAAGACTCTATGACCCTAATGAACCACACCATATTGCCTCACCTACATTCCTACATACATCAACATGCATATACTCAATCTGATTAAAACGTTGGTTCAATATAAGATAACTGACTGAAATTTAATTAAAATGTTTGCATGTTTAAATTGGTTTTGTTTGGTAAATATTTGTTGAAGTCTCACATTCATGTCTGTATGTTTTCTAAATACAATATAATTATCCGGAATTGCTTGACAACAATAGTAGGTAAGTAGGACATAATAAAATGTACTTGAATAAAATAAGGCATACAATATTTAAATTATATTGGTTTCTAATATTTTAATAAATCTTTTTTTTCTGTTATTTGCACAATCCTCTCGAATAAACTCTTATTCAAATCTTTTTCATCCAAACAATCCATCCATTATCATTTAAATACTGGATGACAACCAAATTACACAATTCTCGAGCTCTTGATTGTGATTAATGACTTT
The DNA here is from genome assembly GCA_917834065.1 of Ceutorhynchus assimilis. NCBI lineage: Eukaryota > Metazoa > Arthropoda > Insecta > Coleoptera > Curculionidae > Ceutorhynchus > Ceutorhynchus assimilis. The sequence continues at coordinate 25,272,992 of OU892280.1, read as the reverse complement.
TATTACAAGAACCCCCGAATCTTTAGTTTATCGGCTATATAATCCGCTAAAACGTCAATACAACAAATTGGCTTGAGAAGACAAATCACTCGAGGATTACGTAGGTATTGTATTTATTCGGGTTTCAAATTTCGTTTTTCTTATTTTCGATTTAATTTAGCCGAAATCAATTTGTGGATTGTATGTACATTAGGGGCAGCAATGAATTTGAAAACAAGAGGGTCGTTTTTCTAGTTTTAGCTGAAATTAATTGCACTTTCAGAAGACAATTAGATCAAGTACAATATTTCTACCTTAGACAGACATAATAAATGGAGATATAGCTTAGCTCTACCTATACTTGAAAAGTTTTTTTTTCCGTTGTAGTAAAACTAATAATAGGGGAGTCTAATGAGAATAAACTTCTACGAAGTCCAAAAATGTCAAACAAAACTACGCTCTTCTGAAGAAAATATTATTACGTCATACTATCCAAGTATAAAGATTCAGGAAAACGGGGGCTCAAAGCCACAATTTCCCGTTATTCCCAATCTTATGATACCGCAAGTCAAATTGACTTATTCCCAGAAAACTCATAAAAGCTGAAACTGGAAAAAAAAAAACATGGCCATTCATTCACATTGATTTAATCACCTCACCGGGTTGGGAACCTGAGAAGTTCAAAATTTTCGCATAAATACGATTCTGAATGAAGCGCCTGTTGAGATATATTTCTTTTCTAATGAAAATTGCAGCTATTACAGGCAGGAGGTTGCCGGATTGATGAATTGTATAAATCGTATCGGTAACATAACTAATTATTTTGATTCTAGTTCTATTTTTTTTTTTTAATAATCGCTTCGATTTTACTGGAAGTTTCAATGCGAACTATCCCTTAAAAATGTATTGTTTATCAGATTTGGATAAATATTTTTTTAAAAGTAGTAGAAATTTTGCATATTTCCACCTCTCAGTGAAAATCTGAATTTGTCTAAATAGAATCCCTTTGATACCAAAATCCTTCCAGCACAGTGTTTATTTTTCAAGTTGGTTAAGCGTTCCAATTTTAAACTTTTATTGTTTTTTCGGAGTAGATTTTATATGTCCCTATATACTTATTACCTGTAATAAGTATTGCCATATACAGGGTGTCCCCGTTCAACTGATCTAAAATGCTAGGGTTTATAGAGAAACCATAGAGAAGTAGTTTGAGATAAAACACCGATGGTCGGAAGTGCGTCGTTTCCAAAATAAAATTTGAAAAAAAAGGATTTTGTTTCATTTTTTTTTTTTGGGTGGTTCCAGGTAGAAAATGGGGCTGCATTATACGAATTCTTAAATATCATTCCTAAATCAATAATCCCTGAAAATTTGAACAGCCTAGCCTAGCCCTTCAGATGATATGAAAGGGGGATGCTTAAATTTCAACACCCTGTATTTTAGAAGCGATGTACTTCCGACCATCGGTGTCCTATCTCAAACTACTTTTCTATGGTTCCTCTATATACCCTAGCATTTTTGACCAGTTGAACGGGGACAACCTGTATGTAGTTAACAAACACTAGGTACCTGCCTAGTGAGAACCTAACAATAGACACAACGAATAAAGCCACAAATTAATTTGTAATTGAATGACACACATATTGTGATGATAATCAATAAAGGTCAGAGTTAATTAAGAACTCAAGAACCAATTGTGTTTGATATTATTATACATTACCTATAGGCTATAATGATCAAACCAATGATTCAAACGTGTTTATTTTACAGCAAAAATTCAATCACAATAAAGCGGATTTTGATTCGATTTGGTTTGATTTTAGAGTCCTATAGGGACATGTAGACATATGTTTCAAATTTTTTTTTCCCTGAAATAAAGCGAACTCCGAAAAAAGTATCGAATGTATGTAAATCTGGACAAATATCTAGCTCTCAGTTTTTTTTTTTTTTTTTTTTTCACGAATATATGTATATCGAATAGATAACCTACTTAAAATATCTTTCGCAATGCTATTGGAAACTTAATTATTGTATTTTAATCACATTAAAATACTTAATTATAGGTATACTACGAACAAAAATGACGAATTCTGTAGAAGGGGTTTTGAATATCAAATCAAATCAAATCAAAAAGTACTTTATTGTCCAGAAAAAACGTTTCATTGACAAAGCATATCAACTTAATTAATAAAATAATAAAACTTAATATCTATAAGAACAATTTAGAAATTTCACCCACGTTTAAACATATGGTCACAAGGCGTCTCTAAAGAATCCTCAACATTATAGCAGGCTTTAGTCAAGAGTAACTCCCTTACCCCCTTTCTAAACCACCCGTATGAACGTGAAGACCTAATGCTAGATGGTAGAATATTGAAGGCTTTCTTGGCAAAATAAACAAAAGACTTCTTCACCAAGGTGCTTCTGGAAATTGGCAGTGGAATATTATCAGCTTGCTTTTGTCTTGTCATAGTATTTCCTATATAGAATATGGCAAACTTTCGAGTATATAAATAGGCAATGAAGTTAGGTTTGTGACATTGTCGGAAGGGAACTCTAAGCATAAACCTATAAGGGCTCTTTTTTTTGTAAAATGAATATAAAGTTGAAATTGGTAGAATTGCAAAAGTCCGAAAATGCAGTTCCACAAGTAATGTGCGACTCTTCCATAGAAAAATATGCAGTCCTGGGAGCTCGCAGCTCTAACTGCTCTCAGAGTACTTTCAAAGCATAACAGCTAAATATGATAACCTACTAGAGAGTACCACAATATGATGCTCAAACTTGAAGCTCTCGTCCACTGTAGGTAGCTCGAAGAAACTCAGCACAGGCGGAGGGATGAATAAAATCACCACATAATAATGATATATTGGATAATGAGCACTTGAAGTTTAACATACCTATTCGTCTTAGATATGTTGAAGGATAGATTGTTGCTGTCGCACCAGGTTTTAATAAAATCTTAATCGACATTATTCATGCGTTCCAAGAATTCCTCACTTCAAGCTTACGGAGCAATACAAAATGATCAACCGTCGAATGTCTTCATCAAGTCACAAAACACCGCTGCTGAAAGGTGATTCTCATTTGTACTAGAATAGATATCTTCCAGAAGGGGGAATATCGCATCAGAAAAGGTACAACTACCATGCTTAAGGATAATTAGAAATATACTCTTGCCATAGGAATCATTTATTGCATCTCGAAGCACACGAAAACCCCTATCGTTAAGATGGAGCAATAGTTTAATGGATATGTCATCTTAGCCCTAGGAATTTTTATTTTTTGAAGGTAATCGATCTCAGGAACATCGAATGGTCTGAGGGATTGACCCCGGAGTCGAGCTGAGACGAAAGAGCTCCAGCTATATAGAGCAAAAGAAATTATATAGATTGTTAAGAGACAGGTTGGATGAAGAGACCCTGGGGCGAGAACTTTTCACTCTCATTTCATTAATTATAGAACATGCCTCCTTTTGAGTGTTATTAGAATTGGAAATTTCTTTGCTAAAATGAAGTTCTTTTGCAGCTTTGTTTACCTTTCTATAAATAATTCGATTGTTTGTAAACAAGGACAAAATAAATAGGTACACTTTTACGGAAAAAACTTTTTGGGATAATGCAGACATCGCATGTTTCTTGCAGATATCCTAATTCCTACGGTAAGCCATCCTTTCCAACCGTTTGTTTTTTTCTCTCTAATTGGGACGGTAGGAAAGGCTTGATTAAATGTTTTGGTCAAGGCACTGTGAATAGAATCTAGTGGGTTCCCGCATACGATTTCTTTATTGAAAACTTACACTCTGTATCTTCAAAAAGGAACTGTTTCTTTTGTTGTTTTTCGCATTTCAATAAGAACTATTATTTTGGAAGTTTGATAGCATTTTTCGGAAATTCCTTATACCCATTCTTTATATAGTTTTTTCGCAATATATTTCTTATTCTTTTGCATTAATTTTGTTCGTTTTTCTTTGATTTCCAGTTTAAATTTTCCATATGTTCACTGGCTTCCAGCATAATCTTTCTCCAATACCCAACTCATTTAAGCCTCAAGGAAAATGAAAAATAATCCGGAAAAACTAAACCAAGAAGAAAAAAAATTGGCAGAAAGGAAATTAAATACGTAAACGAACAAAAAAAAATAGGAGGAAGAAAATATGTAAACAACCAAACAGAAGTAGTTTGGATGTAGCCTAATAAACGCTGATCTGCTAAACTTATGAATAGACTTGAAAAACTACTGAAATTGCCAAAATTGGATAAATTGCCCATTAACATTTTGACATCGGTCACGTGATCACTGTTGTGGCCGCAAATTCATGGCGAAAAACAAGTAAATTCCAATTTTTTGTTGCTGTTGCATCAAATTTCGCAGACAGCCCTAAAACATCATTCTAATCACTTTTTTCAAATAACTTTTTCCGATATTTTGCCATCTAACCCCACATTTCGACTAGCGAACATTATGGGGGAACCTGTATAAACGAGATGATTCGTAATCATGATATAAAAGAACTAGATAAAAAGGGGAATTGACCACGATATAACTCCTCCATCTACAGTTTGAACTATTCTGGGACAGGGGCAGTTCAATGTGTGTGGATTCCGTCAAGGGTGGCTTCTTCTTCTGGAACCATTTTGTGCATGCTGTGTATTTCTGTAATAAATGTAGACAGATTATAACAAGGATGAAATAAATAATAATTGTCCATAGACTTGGTATTCTGGGTATTTCGCTAAGATGTCTGGGCGGCTGGTTTTCTTCTATCTTGTGTTGAATTTCATCATGTTCGTCTAGTTGAATATCTTGAAGATGAAAACTTAGGTTCAACACAGGCAGAGATTGGTTGGTCGTCTGGGTCGGGATATACAATTGGTTGCTTCTTGGTATCGATTGTTTTTTCTTGATTGGTAATTGTCAAATCATCGATTTTGGCTTGGCATTCTTTTGGTAACGTTACTTCTTGCAGAGGACATTTGAGTTGGGTAGAGACCTCATTCGGTAGGATCAATATCCATTGATTGGATTCTTCTTATTGGTTGATTATAGGCCGGGTAACTGTGACGTCAATTTGTCGGCAGGCAGAGGTGTTTTTTGCGGATTTTAGGAGTTTGTACTTCGCAAGGGCTGTTTTCATCTGTTTTTTCGAAGGTTTTGTCGATTGCAAAGGAAATAGTTTGGTAGGATTTCTTTGCAAGGTGTGCCTTGATGTGATGTTTATAGTACGATTGATAATTTAGTATTTGTTACGCGGTATGATGACTTTAAACAGACTCCTATGCCTAATTGAAAAAGAGTATAAATGAAAATGGTCAAAAATATCATGATTAACTATTGGTACGCGCAGCAAGAATGTTACTCTATTAATCAGAGTAAAACAATCGACGTCAATAAATTTTTCTAAAATAAGTACCTACAGTCTCTAAATTAATAGGACTAAGTAGTTCATTAGGGCTTATTGCTTTTTCGAGTTTTTGTAATTCATACAAGAGATCTTCAACTCTTATGATACTTAGGTGAAAGATTTTTTTGAATTCAGAAAATTTTATGGAATTTTCAATATCTTGCAAGGTTAGTTGATTATTTCATAAAGGTTAATAATTTGATAGAATATCTCTTATAAAATGCATGTTTTCTTTATTGGTAGCACCAATTAAGCTTATTTTGTAAATTCTGTTCTCGAGGATTTTTTGGTTTTTGTTTATTGCGGAAATTGAGACATTAAATTTACTGATGACGCTAGCCGAAATAGCATTTTGGCTTCGAATGTTTTGAGCTAAATCAATTAGGTTATTTTCTAAATTTTTTATTAATTGTTCGTATCTTTCGCCATCGGATGCATCTAAATTTCCTGCGATAGCCTAGAAAACGGATCCCACAATATTTACTAAACGTCGTTTAATTCTGTTAGGATGCGGTAAAATTTCCTTAATTTTATTTTCTACACGTTCCTGTATTAATGTTAAGATTTTTAAATCATTTGTTGACTCAGTGTAATACTCTTTGTGTAGTACATATTAGCGAATTCGTGATATTTTCGTATCGTAAGTGTAGTTTATTTAGTTTATCAAAACTCGATTTAAATCAAAGTAGTGTATAAGGGTGTAAGTGTATTGTGTGATTTTTGCGTGTCCAAATTGCAGTTGTAAAATCCCTGCATTGTCTTCAAATTTCCTGATTGCGATTTTGTTGGAGTCTCCGATAACGGTACCCGAGAGGCTGAAATATAATATTATTGTCGGTTTAATCAAATCTGTATATGTTTCACAGCGGACGTTTCAAATTATCCATATGAACTTTTGCATTGGATTTTGTCGATTTTGATTGCACCGTCTTACGCTCTGTATTTATGGTATCGATTTCAATTGGTTTAGAGAATTTGTCAGCGAGTTTTTGTCTAACATGTTTTTTAATGAAAACTTTTTGTTTCGGCTTAAAAATATCGGGTTTATCACGGTTTTCGTTTATTTTGGAAATTACGTTTTGTTTGTTTTCTAATAATTTTTTATTGATGTCTGAGTACATTAATCTGTTTTTTCTTTGTGATAATTAACATAATCGCTTAAAAGAAGTTGGTCTAGTTGTATGTTGTATGGGTCGTTGGCTGTAATATGACCATTAATGACGTCAGTGGGTTTTAACTTGGTTGTTGAATGAATTGAGTTATTATAGGCCAGGATGGCATATAGGTACCATTTCTTGAAGGATTGATGATCTTGCAAATTCTTGATTATTAAGTAAACGAATGTGTTCTGCTAGGGTAGAATGAAGTCGTTCAATCGCACCGTTAGATTGTGGGTGAATGGGTGAACAAAAATGTACTTTGATTTTGTGTAGGTTGAATAGTTCCGTGATAACTGTATTTTTGAATTCTGTCCCATTATTTACTATGATTTGATTTGGGATATTGTGGTGTGAGAAGAATATTAATTGTATGCAATTTTGGTGGCAGTTAGAGACTGAAGGGGATATGCTTGAGCATACTTAGAAAAGCTATTTATTATAGTAAGAAATTGGGTTTGTTCGAGTGTTGTAGTTGTCGAGGTGTATGATTTCGAATGGTTTAGATGCTGTCGGTATTATATTCATCTCCATATTAATAAGATGTCGTTCGTATTTGCTTCTCTGACATGACATGCCTACTTCACATTGTTTATAAAAGTTTGAACAGAATTCTTAAGGTTAGGCCAATAATATTTGTCTCTGAGTGACTGTAATGTTTCATCTATTCCACGGTGCTGGTTTTTGATTCATGCCAATTTTTTATTATATCGCCAATATCTCGTTTGTCAGTGACGTCTACTAATTTTTTGAGACAACGTTTGAACTTTAGCGGAGGCCTTTTAAGGTTTTTCGGAAAACTTCGCAAAACGGTTCCTATATTTTCTGGTTGTTCAAAATAAAGATGATATTGCTTTTCTGGAATGATAAGTTCTTTAATAAAAGTCAATACCCATATCTGGATCGAAATTATTTTTAGGTATTTGAACATTTATGCGACATTTTTTCTCAAACAAAATAGTTATCTTTGGACGTGCGGGTGAATGAACGACAGAGGAGATATAAATTTGGTTTGCCCCGTAATTCACCGGAATATCACAAATTGGTATCCCTACAATTGGTTCTTGGCTTTCGTAGTGTGTATATCGTCATTTTCATCGGGCGGTTCATTATCAACTATTTGCTGGTCCTTGATGATATCAGCTTGCAAGGATTCAGTTTCATCTACTTGAGCGGCCGTTGAGATTTCATCTTCGATGTAGTTTTTTAATACAGATCCTTCTTCAGTCTCTTTTGTCTGCAATTTGATACTTGATAGTGCATCAGCGTTGGTGTTCGATTTTCCTTTTTAATATATTATTTGTAATCGTTTTCTTCTATTTTAATTTTCCATCGTAGTCGTTTTGAGTCTGGGTCTTTTACCGAAAAGAGCCATTGTAAGGGTTTGTGAACTGTGATTAAATTTATTTTTCTGCCAAAAATGTACGGTCGAAAGTAGATAATTGGTGGCCCACACGATTGCCAAAAATTTCTTGTATATGGTCGAGTAGTTTCTTCCGGAATCGTTCAACGTTCTGGACGCATAAGCTATTGGAAAGTCTTGACCGATAGGGCCTTGTGATAGTACGGCACCTAGCGCCACATTGCTAGCATGTAGTCAAGTTGAATGGTTTTGGAAAGTCTGGATATTGCAGAATAGGCTCATTAACTAGAAGGTTTTTACATAATTCGAAGCATTGAACAAATTCTTGGTTATGTTCGATAACGGCGCCCTTTTTAAGGCATTTAGGAAGTGGTTACGTCACTCAGGCATGTCCTTAATAAATCGGCGGTATTAGTAATCCTAAAAACCCTTTGATGTCTTTTGTACTTTTCGGAATAGGGTATGCCTTTATTGCCTTGATTTTGTCTGGGTTAGGCGTTGTGTCCAAGGTAAGCCACTTCTTTTCCGAGAAACTCCGATTTATCCAGCTATATTTTAAAATTGGAATCTCTAGTCTTTCAAATACGCTTCTGAGTCGTTCCAGATATTCTTGAAGCGACGTAGAAAAAATAATATCTAGATAGACTAAACATTTTTTATTTTGAATCCCGCGGGATATGTTATCCAAAACTCGTTGAAACGTCTCGGGGGCGTTCTTGAGTCCAAATGGCATTCTCAGAAATTCATATTGTCCATTTTCGGTGTTAAAAGCTGTTTTTTTCTATGTCGTCTTCGTGCATTTGGATCTGATGCAAGCCACTCGGAAAACGGGGTTTTATCTTACTTGTAAATGTCAATAATGGGTCCTCGTCATTGTAAAATATGTCAGAAAATTCTTAAATCAGTTTCAAAATCTTATATTATCCTCTTCATTCAAATGGTCTATGCGAAATTTTGAGAGATCTACGAGGTAGAATTGTAATACAATTCAATTCGCATTGGGTTTCTTGAAATTGTAATTTTATCCGAGTATGTGGTGTAGTGAGAAAACCTTTGGTCGTAATATAAACTTGCTTGTAAAAGATTCAAATTATCGAGTCCTATTAGACCGTCGAATATATTATGGAATTTAAAAAGATAAAATTTGAGGTCTTTATTGTTTGGTAAATTGAATATTTTTGATGAAGGGATTGAAGTATATTGATGGCCACGGCCAGATTTTTGAAATACTGTCGAAACAATGGCAATATTGGGATATATGGAATGACCTAGTGGAACCTGAATCAATTAAAAATTTAAGGTTATTTTCCGGAAAGATAATATACGCTAGAGTTTGACATATTGAAAGAAATTATTTGGGTGTTTTGACCTACGGATTTCTTGTTGGTCTGAATAAGGTCCTGAAAATTTTGGTTATGTTTGGTTTGGAGGTCATTATTTTCTTCTTGGGTTAGGCCATGGGTTTCTGGATTTAGTACAGTGAATATGTTATTAGTGTCCATGCTGGTTTGATTGCAATCCTCATTAGGGTAGAAGTAATAATTGTTTTGGTCATAATATTGGTTATCGTATTGAGAATATTGATTATCGTTGTGATAATATTGATTATTGTATTGAGAATATTGATTATGGTATGTATATTGTGGCAGCTGTTCTGTCTCAGTGTTGTAGACCTCTGCAAAAACTAGATTTGGGAGTTGGTAGTAACCTTGTGCATTTGAGGTACTAGGTAAAGGTTTAAATAGAGGTTTCTACATCTGACATTGGTTTTGGAGCTGGAAATGGCGTTTGCTTATTTGGCCTAAAAACATTAGATCTCGGTTTTCCAAATACTTGAGTATTCGTAATGAATCTCTGAGAGGGTCTGTTGAAGTTGGGTCGCATATTTATAGGTTGCGATGGAAAAATCTTTCTATAAGCATTATGAGGTGTTTGATAACTGAAAGGAAAGTTTGAATTTACTGGAAAATTTGTGAATGTTTGTGGAAAATTGTTCTTTTGTATTGCTTTGAAACTTTTTGGGTTATTTGAATTGGATGGTTTGCGTCCGACAGGTGCATTTCTTGTTTGATTTTGAAAATAGTTTGTATTGTATTCTTGGGTCATGAATTGCAAGGCTTGCATTAAACTCTGAGGCCGCATGCATCGTATTGTGGTACCAAGACCTATTAGACAAGACAAAAAGGTTTTTAGTGCAAGATCGTTGTATAATTTCCATTTCAATGTTTTGGAGGAAACTACAGTCTCACGGGAATCAATATATGTACAAACACAAAAGATTTAGAATGTGTAAAATTCGATCATAAAATTGACTTGGCTTTTCATTCGGATGTTGCTTCATCATTACCAAATCCCTATTCAGGCAAGCTTCATCTCTTTGATCAGCAAAATTACTTTAAAGGGTATTTTTTAATTCATCCCAGGTCGTGACATTTTGAATATTAACAATTAGTTTAGCTTCTCTACTAAGTTTGCTGATCAAAGAATTCAGTGAATAAATGTTTTGAAATTGGCTAGGGTCTGTAGCGACATAAAAACTATCTATAAGAGATTGACAAGTAAATATGTAGCGATTCAAGTCCTTCGGATTTCGATCGAAAACTGGAACACAGTTTATTCTGGTCTGAATTGCGACATATTGTTGCTTGTTTGATTATTTAAATTCAAATTGGATTCTAAATTTTCAACTAAATTATCGGAATTATATAAAATACTTGTTTCTAAATCTTGTTCAGAATCAGAGTCAGTTGAAGGTGTCGGCAGATTTGATTGTTCTAAATCAGCAATAATTGAATCAATATTATCAGTGGACATGAAAATCAATCAATTACACTACGTACAATAATATTAGGCAGACAATTCCAGTAATTTTCTATAAGTTTCGGTTTGGCAATGGTTATTCTTTCCAAATCTTGAGCCTTGCAAAAGTAGACAATGTTGGTTCTACTTTCTGATGATCAGTTGGCCGGTGATAACCTACAGATTTACGATACATTGGGAGTTTTAGACAGTCAGAAAGTCCACTCTGTGGACACCTCCGCCAACGTCACTACACTAGATTCGTTTCCGGTAAATCCAGTTTAAATGGAAAAATTCAATATAATCGATTTATTTTGATTCCCGAAAATCCGTTCCGAGTGCGCCAATTAACTAACACGACCGGAGGTTTGCCTTTTTAATAAAATTATTATTACAATTAAAACTAACGGATTACAATAAGAGTATAAACTGTAGCTGAAAAACTGACTGCTCGCGCCTGGTTGGGATGTTCCTTATATTCTATTGAATATGCAACCTCAGCACGATATAACTCAAGCAACAATAAAGCTCTGGGGGAAGATGGTGTAATCGCAGTTCAACAATCTTGAAAAAGGCTGTTAGATGACGATGATGATGATAAAAGGGGAGGTTGGCTTATAGGCATCATTCGAAAAACTCTCGTATTTTGCTAGTCTTTGAGACAAAAAGATCACGTAATGAAGTAAAATAATAATAAATTGAAGAACGGAGAAGACTACAAATGCGAATAATGTGATTGCCAGAAGATATAGAAAAATAAGCTATTGACTAAGATAGAAAGCGGATCGTTAAAAATTGAGTTTTTTTAATCTCTTCACAATTTTCTATTGCAAATTTACTATCTTTAATACATCTCAACGAATGCCAGAAAGTTGCTAATAAAAATTTACAATCTTCTTCTTAAACTCTTCAACTCAATTTAGCGTTGAATCTTAAATAGGAAGTTTCCTCGAAAATAATATGGTTGAATTATGTATGCGCACGTAATTTAATAATACCGAATAAAGAAATATTTTCCAAGTCCAATTTTATTTTCTCATGTAGATATCGGTTTTAATTTAATTAGATAATGAATACAAATTATTATAATAACAACACAAACTGATTAAAATGACATAATCTACTATGCGTAATTAAATTTTGCTAACATTGCTGATTACCTGTATGGATTTGATTGAAAATTATCTATTAATAACGGCCGAAAGCCATTTATTATTGTCGCCACATTTGCTGCATTTTTTTTTCAAACACACAATACAAAATTAGGTACCTATTTTTTAGAAATTAACTTTAGAGATTCTGTGAAACATCTTGGTTTCATTACAAAGAAAAAAGATAAACAATTTGGTAGCTACAATACTACCCATAGGGAAAATACTACTCAGAAAATTTCGTAACATATTTAAAGATGTGACGTTCGAATGTGCCCTAAAGTTCCAGAGGCTATATGAGAAATAACAGAAAAAGTCCCTAAAAAAGGGATCAGATTTAGAGAGGCTGAGAACGAAAAAACATCAAACACATTTGACTGAAACACGCCAGAAGGTTTAAGAAAAAAAAAATCTCTATGTGTATATGATGTTATTTCAAAAACAAATCAAAGTAAGAGGTCGGACTTTGTGGTAGAGAGAAAATCGCTGAATTTAGATCTGTGTCCTTTAAAATGATTTGATTAAAATATCTATTTCAGGTTAGTTAGAGAACGGGGAATGTATTTATATTATCTCCTGGACATTTTATTATTCCTTGCGGTAATTTCAAATTGTGCTATTTCTCCTCTGGGACTCAAACAGAATTAGCTGCAGAAAATATAGGAATTGACGTCATAAGGGTTAAAATATCAGCCGGCACAGAGGAAATTCAGTAAATTTTAACGATTTCTCGAGTCATTTAAGTAGCTATAATTTTGATTTATGTGAATAGTGATTACATTCATATGCATTTTGGAAAATTTAGCCATTTCAATTTATTGAGCATATGATAAATCAATTTTTATTTACATACCTCATATATTCATGTAAGTTTGAATTTTTTTTTTAATGGATCTATAAAGCTCTGCAGTTATGAGGCACCTTGAAGGTTATTTTTTCAATATCAATTTCTCACCTTCAAAAAACGAATTAATTTAAAATTAGAAACAAAAATAAGCAAAAGGATCATAAACGGTCCTTTTTTAAGAAAATCTCGTTTCATGCTGAAAAGCAGAACAAATTTCTTTATAGCAACCCTATATTTTTGTATTAATTTTCAATAACTTTTTAAAATTTTGGTAGATTTTTACCTTCAATTTTAGCTAAGAACATAAAAAGAAATTCTACTCACCATCAAATTTTAACAATTTACGAAAATATGAACGAAAATAGTTCGCGTCTTAAAAGCTCTGTCTCGCAACAAGTGATTTTCAAACTCCCGATAAGTTCGTGGTTGGTATCAGCGTCCCGGGACGTCCGAAGTGCTCTGGATAACAGATATGACTGTCTCTCAGCACTTAGGAGTCTTTCCATGGTTTTTCATTGCGGATTGAGCGCATGAGCCTGGATGAAACTTCTCAAAAAAAAAATATTTTTTATGTTCTCATTTGATGCCTAATTCAAAAAAAATTACCTAACTAATATCTTTCTATCGGAAAGTGTCAATTAATATTCAAATAACAATCAAATTTTAGATTATTCTTACTCTCGAAGTTAGAAATCGATCATATCACTATGGCTTTTGAATCATTAGAAAATTTCTCTGAAGGAAATCAAGAGCCAAGAAGGGTTCAGATTTTGATTATCATCGGCTAGAACATTTTTCTTGATAAAAATTTTGATTATTTCCGTTGCTTGAATCACCATAGGAAACTTTTCCAGGCAGAATCAAGAGCAGGGAATAGTTCAAATTGCGATAATCACTGGCTTCTGATGAATCATTAGAGAATTTCTTTGAAGAAAATCAACAGCCAGAAAGGATTCATATTTCGATTATCATCGGCTAGAACATTTTGCTAAATCAAAATTATGATTAATATCGGCGCTTGAATCACCAGAAAACTTTTTCAGGCGAAATCAAGAGCCGGGAATAGTTCAAATTTTGATAATTACTGGCTTTTGAATCATTAGAAAATTTCTCTGAAGGAAATCAAGAGGCAAGAAGAAGAAGGGTTCAGATTTCTATTATCACCGGCTAGAACATTTTTCGAAATCAAAATTATGATTATTACCGGCGCATGGATCACCAGAAAACTTTTCCAGACGAAATCAAGAGCCAGGAATAGTTCAAATTTTGATAATTAGGTACTGGCTTATGAATCATTAGGAAATTTTTCTGAAGAAAATCAAGAGCCAAGAAGAAGAAGGATTCAGGTTTCGATTATCACCGGCTAGAACATTTTTCTTAATGAAAATTATGATTATTAATTAATTGAGGTTTTGCTTGGTATTGGATTTGTTAAGGACGAAACCCTTCTTATTAGAGATAATGAAAAATTAAAACAGAAATTCTGTTGATTCCGTACAAAACATCAAGTTACCAATGAACTACCAAGTTATATCTCTGGATATTATTTCATTACTAGCTGACCCGGCGAACTTCGTTCCTCCTCTGAATTATTAAATACCTATTAAATGTTGTGTTAACGTATCTAAAGTGCGTTTTTTTTTAAGATAAAAGTCAAAATGACATTATGTTGGCAATACAATGTAAAATTGTCAATGCTTTCAAAATTTTTATGTAGAAAAGGCTTGTGTTGCCAACATAGTTACTAAATTTTTGAATTGGGGAATTATCTTTAAAAAAAAAAACGGATTTTATTAACTGAATTAAATTCAGTTTTTTTCGATGGTGAATTTGGCTTTGGTTGAAGAAAATAAATTTTTACTCTCTGGATCAGAAGTCACCTAAAATTAAAATTTTACATCATCCCTTTTTAGGCATCTTGTGGGCATTATTCTTATAAAGTCTACCACCAAATAAATAAACTCAGGCACAAGAATGTTCAAAAAATGTAAAGAAAACAAAAAAAATCTCCAGCGCAGCCCTGTTTCATTTTATCTGCACTGCAATACTTCATCTGTTCTACTGTATCTGCACTATTCTATCTGATCTACTCTTTCTGCACCACTTTATCTGATCGGAATAGTGGAATAGTTCTGTTTGGGATAGCTCCAGTTCCTTAGCAGTATTCTGTTCTACTGTATCTGCAATGAAATTACCGCACAACGGCGAGCTTCGGTCTAGGTACCTATCATATATGGCGCCGTATACAAAATGGTTGTGGCGGACTCATAACCTGGCTCTCTGCCACTCGACACCAGCCGGACGGAGCACTCCGAACAGTCGCCACGACAATAAAATCCACATGGTTTGCAATGAAAATGTGACGGTAAACTTGGTATCGGTTATAAGAGATGGCGCCGTATGCGGGCCTAGTGAGTTTTTTCCTTAGATATTTTGTTTTTTTGTTTTTTTTTTTGATTTTTTCGATTTATTATCGTAGGATGGAAGACAAATTCAATAAAGCAAAAATCATAAAAATCAGTCCAGCCGTTCTCGAGTTATAAGTGCTCAACACCAACACAACTGTGTTTTATATATATAGATTTACAAACATCCCTGCAGGTGTAGTTATTATTATTGTGAGTAAAAAATGGCATCTCATGGAGAACAAACTCAAAATTCCCCTACGAACGTTCATAGACCTATTGATTGTCGTTTATGACAACAGGTATTTCCAATACCAGGATGAATTTTTCAAAGAAATTTATGGTCTGGGGATGAGAAACTGTTAATTACCAATTTATTATGATTTGGAGATGCAAGATTTACAGGAATGCTCAATGAGAAAACTTCCATTTCAATTTCCGTTTTATAAACGTTATGTTGATGATATCCTATAACATCAATCCCTAAATATCAAGAAGCAATTATACTTAATATATTAAAGTTATTGTTCAATAACATATTTCCTATGTACTTGTTCTTGCTATGAACTTTCTCAGAAGATAGTGCGAGAGCTCTAGGTTTCAAATTATAAATAATGTTAATTTTTTGTTGAAGGGGGTGTTCAGACGGATAATTTAGAAATCTTTCAGAAAATCAATCAGTCTCTATGTTCTCTCCATGCCTTAATAGTAATACATCTAAGAAAGCTATACTTTGTTGGTTTTCTTTTTCGATGGTGAATTGAATTCTGGAACTATTAGTTATCCATTATCTCTAATAAGAAAAATTCTCAAAAAAATCAAATTCAGTAAAATTACAGCGTTTCATAATCTGACTTTGAAAGTTAAATGCTACTTTAAAAAATGTTGGTGTTTCATAATACTTTATTGTCACTTTAAAGCCAGAGCAAAATTATTGTTCTCAAGGTTTTATTCAAGTTTGTTGCTTTTCGGTAATTTCGCTCATGACATTTTTGACAAAATCACGAGCCGCAGGCAAAATTGCCAAGCAACAAACGATCATAATTTTTCTCTTGTGATATTATATATGAAAATTTTACTGTGTATTGGTATATTATTGATTATTGCTCTGGAATGTTTATGTTTTTAAATAGCAATACCTAGTTGATTTACAAAAAATAAATAATAAGTTGAAAAGTACCATTTGACCCAATTATCGACATGGGAAAAATTGTTTTGTACCAAATATCGACACACGTGCGTACGTAATATCGACACTGGACCTGAATGGTAAAATGCTAATACCTAATAACAAAAACAAAATATTTGTTTCTTGACTTTTTGGAACCAAAGACGGATTTTCCCTTCAGTTATGGTGGCTCGAGCATTGGTTAGATTCTTAGTAACTCTTTGTGAAAGTTCTGGATACCGCTTCATGGAAGCTTCATACCAATGGCGACCTGGGCTGGGATCACGACAAGTAGAATCCTACTAAAATTCTACTTTCGTGACGTCAGGTTGCCTAGCAACCATCATGATCGCCTGTAATGTACGCGATAAATAGGTCGCAGGTGACGTCATGAAAGTAGAATTCTACTTGTCGTGATCCCAGGTCTTCCGCTGGTGAAATTATGAATACGAACGACGAAAACAGAACCTTCGTTCTTATGAGAACGCTGCTCTCCTGTTTCAAGAATAAAGTCCCTGTAGCTTGAGCAGTAGGCATTCTATTTTCAACAGCATTGACCGAATATTGCAATCTTTTGCTTTTGTTCGTCTTAATGAGTCTAATTCTTCTGAAAAAAATGAGTCTCATTTATCGACATACTTGGTACCAAACATCGACACACATAATACATCTACTCTAACGTTGTTACCAAAGGGGAAAAGTGGGTGTCGATAATTGGTACGGCGTTAATTTAATATAAATAATTTCCTTTACATTTTCCAGCCAGAATAGGATCAAGTTCAGTAGATATTTAAATATTTAGAGGAAAAAAGAAGGCTGCGTTGCACCATCTATCGACACCTATGTCGATAAATGGTACAAACTTTAAAAATGGATGTACCAATTATCGACAGCTCAAAATTTTGAATTTATGCAGATTTTATGCCATATTATTGGCAAAAATCATAAATTCTATACTCTGCATAGATATATACAACATTTCACAAGGTTAATTAGATATTTCAAACTAAAATAACCATAATCGTCTTACCTGTTTCTTAGCACTTTTCACAACGATCTGCACTAGTACACATATCATGCAGAATGACTGAATGGAAATATTTTTAAAATTAATATTTTCTGCATTACTGGTTGAGGATTTTTAAGTAAGGTGGGAAACCTACTTCTTTCTTATAATAATAAGACAATAAATGTAGCAAGAATCAGATTCTTATTTTTTGGATTTTAAGTGCAGAAATGTCGATAATTGGGACAGTGTCGATAATTGAGACTTTTACCTTATTTGATCGTTTATTTGAACCAATCAGAATTGAATTACGCGATAATTGCACTAGTGCTAATTGCTGATAATTTTTTTCAAGTATTTTTTACCTGACTGACCTGAAAAACTCAAAGAATGTTTTATAATAAAAATCATATTTTTGCATTATTTATTGTTGTTAAAACTGAAAACACAATTATTGTAATTATTGATTATTGCACCGGATGAACTTTGTCTTTGACCGGAAACCGGAAACAACATTAGTTGATGCTGATGTTGATACTGAAGATACATTGAACTCGCTCAAAGTTCTATCTCCCCGCATATTCTTTACCAATTCTTCATGAAAGTCTCTATCCAGTTGCAAGTATGGTTTTATAGAGTTTACATTACCCACGACCTGTGATTTTTTTGTTGTTAACTGATTTTTGCTTACTCCGTTCTGTTCGGTTCTTTGCCAACTGCGTTACGATGGTGGCCCTATAAGAATGATTAATATATTTAAATTTTTTACTGTCGAGGCCTATGGTTCTAGCTGAAATACTCGTCCACTTGGAAATTTCATTTCTACCAACAGGCAGTTTTTAAACCACACGCCACTTTTTCGCCAATGAGGATTTGGGGTGAGGAAAACACGATTTGTTTTTATACTGGCTACCCTTTTAGAAATCAACTTTCTATACAATCTGGAACAAATAAAAAAAAAAAAATCTAGGATAACGTTATAAAGGATTGATTTACCTGACAGGGCAAATATCTTCGTTGGCAATATTTCTAATTGGCCATTTGTTGTCTGGCAACCTGCGATTCCCACCTTGGCACGTTTTAGAGATTATAGGATTATATTGAATCCTATTTGATCCTGATCCATCGTGTTTTTTTACTCTTCAAAAAAATCAGTCAAGCAGTTACACGCTTCTCCTCCTCGAAAAGTCAGTTCGGATAATAAAACATGAAAATATTTCTTCTGCAACCCAGCTGGTGTATTTTCGTCATAAAGTTCCAATATTTTTAAAAATTCATCATAACTAAATGCTGTTGAACTAGTTTTTCTTTTTTCTGGCTCAGTCTCCAATTTCCGGCGAACAGCGTCCCTAGCGTTCCTCATTGCAGACTTAAATCTTATATCTGCGAATGGATCTATAACAAGCAATACCTACCAAATGTACTACTATATTTTTCTTGAAGTAGCTTGGCTCTAACATCCCACATTGTCTTTACCACACTTTGTAATAGGAACCATCTTTTTTGCGCATATTACTCGCCCAGTCTTTCAGAATCACAGCTAGGTTTTCTATGGATGTTGACTTTTCGAGTAGGTACGTATCCGTTTCCATATGGGTTTTTTCTGAATTTCTGGTGTTGAATGGAGTAAGTTCGTCGATATTTTTCTCAATTTCCAACTCAGAAGCATTCCCGAATCGAGAGATTCTCCACAAAGCTTGAATTATTTGTGTTCGAAGTTCGAAGCCGGCACCTCACTTTCTGTATTCGTTGAAACCAAATCGCGAAAAACTATTGAACTTTGAAGTAATAGTATAGTGAAGTTATTAAAATAATGGTTGCAGGTCATCATTGACATCGAAATTATTGCAAATTGCAGTTTGTAAGATATTAAAATTCGTTTTAAACCCAGAGCGCATTTTCTCTTTTTTTTAACCCTATAGTTAAAAGGAGATAGAATGCTATCGGATCATATAACCGAATCTGCCAATAAAATGGGATTTAGGTTGGCACTCGTGGGTAATGTTGCCAATAGTTGCCTTCTGCAAATCTTTGGTTATTGATTTTAATATTTTGAGGTTTGTTGTCAGTTTCTAACGAGTCGGGAATGGATAGTTGGGATTAAATTTAATTTGCTAAAAAATTGTATTAATGGAATTTCGTTTTTTGGTATTATATTATTTTTATCAATTTTTAAAAAAATAATTAAACCTGGGAAACTGACAAACCTTATAAGTAAAACGAAGGTGATGCGGCAACATTGCGACATGCCAACGTCATAAATTTTGACTCCCCGTATTCATTATTTTAGTAATTTCCCTAATATTAGATGCGGAAATGGAAAGTGTTTCATTATTGTCGCGAGATACTAGCAATTCTCGAGACAATAATGTGAAAACTTTCCACCGAATTATGTATACTATTTTATTTTGAACCATTAATTTTTGGAAAAAATAAGGTAAAAACAAAATTGGAATTTCAACTGACAGTCTGACACCGACATTGACATCTTATGAAATTTCAAGAATATAAACACATGTGACATCTGACATCTACTTCTAAATACAAACATTGCACCTGGATTTGTGTTTAGGTATGAAAGAACAATTTATCAGGGCCGAAAGTGAGTTCTCCAGGCCGAAAGTGACAGGAGAACAGTCACTTCGGCTTGCTTTAAAGTAAACAAAAGTAAAGTGACATTTTCGAACCTTCAAACCAGTAAGGAATGTGAAAATGGACCTTTCTCATTTTACCTGTGCTGCGCGCGCCGCTTGTGGGTGACAGATAATTAAATTGTGAATTTACTGAACGCGTTCTGACCCTGACGTATTCAAGCTAACCTCAATAATCAATCAATTTCGCTGAAAATTATTACATAAACTGTTTATGATTCAATGGTTCAAATGTGTTGTATGAGATCTTGTCAGAATAAGGCGAAAAAGAAGTCAAACCGTTCTTTTCACAAGTTCCCAAGCGTTCCCAAGCAATCAAATTGGAAGAAAACAATGGTTACGTGCTCTCAACCCGAATAAAGACGATTTAAGTTGGGACAGAAATTTGAGGGTTCGTAAAATAACGATTTCTATATCAAATACAATAATAATTGTGCAATTAAAGGTTTGCTGCAAACATTTTTGTCCAACGGTGGGTTTTCTTTCTAATTATTGTTAATACACATTTGTCATATTTACGTTTAAAAATAAACAAAAACAGAAACATAACCGAAATTGTACAATTTGACAAGTGGAACCAATCAAAGTCATTCCACACAGGTAACTCGCGTCATTATAAGTGTCTCTTTCTTTATTGCAGAAATCTTAATAAACTATCCTTGTTGTTCATTGCATGAGAAAGGTCCATTACATATATGGTTCAAAATAAAATAAGGTACCTAACTACTTCCCAACGATCAATGTTTGTCTTTGTTTGACAATTTTTTTGTGACAGTGATTTTTTTATGAGGGCGTGTTGAAAATTCATGAAAGAAGGAGGCACAATTAACATTGAAAATAGGCCCCTCGTAAATTTCAACCAAATTCTAATATTTTAAGGTACCATCGTCACCAAAAGTATCTGGGACACAAATAATGCATAATAATCTCCTGGACTAATTCTACTGTCATTCATTTCAATTCATTTAATGCATAGTTTGACAAATATTTGACAACAAAATTCATATAATAGGACAAGAGCTAATGTGATGCTGTCCCAGTTACTTTTGGTGACGATGGTACCTATCATCATTGCAAAAAAAAAAATTGAAATGTAAAAATGATCGTATGTCTGTGATAGCAGATATAGCTCATCAAAGTACGTAGGTCCTGCTATGCTATACGTAGGAAATATCCGAGGAAATATCCCTACGTAGATTTTCTTGAATATCTCGGAAAATACTAATCCGATTTTGACCTTTTTGGAGTTTGAAACCTACAAAAGGACCCCAAAAACGTTAAAATTGGATTAGTATTTTTCGAGATATTCAAGAAAATCTACGTAGGGATATTTCCTCGGATATTTCCTATGCATATATATATATATATATGCATATAGCATATATAGCATAGCAGGACCTACGTACTTTGATGAGCTATGTCTGCTATCATAGACATACGATCCTCTTTGCATTTCAAATTTTTTCTTGCAATGATGATACCTTTAAAATATTGAAATTTGGTTGAAATTTACGGGGGCCTATTTTCAATGTAAATTGAGAAGAAGAATACAAAAACCTCATGAAAATGAATGATTATGAAGTCCAAAACACTTTAAATATTGAAAATTCAACAAGGCATAGTAAAACCTCAGCTTCAATATTAGATCATGTATATACAAATAAAAATCTAAGGTGCAATATTATATTGAATGATCACATAATATCAGATCACAAGATTATGTACATAGAGCTTGAAAAATATGTAGCACAAAATACAAATGAAAGCATAACTAGACAAAAACTTGACTCCCAAAAACGGATGAACATGATAGAGACAAAATTACAACAAGAAGACATACTTAGATTTCAAAAACTGACGGAAATGATGAATAATACAAAGAAAGAATGCATAAGGGAATATAGCTTGAAAATAAAAAGAAATAATTGTTGGGTAACACCAGAGTTTATGAGGATAATAAAAGAAAGGGATAAACTTTATACAAGATGGAAACGAATAGATAACGATGAGACCAAAGAAGCTTTCAAAGGAAATAAAAACGAAGTGAATAACTTAAGAAAAAAACTAAAGAAATCATACATTGAAAAACGGATAAATGAAGGTGAAATGATTCAAAAAAGACATGGCAAGTCTTAAATGAATTATGTGGAAGAAGGAAACAAAAAGCAAACAATGTCGAACAAATCAAAAGTAGAGAAGGAGTAACTATAGAAAATGAAGCTGTTACGGCCAGAGAGTTCAATGACTATTTCTCAGAAATTGGAATAAACTTGAGGGAAAAAATTACTGACAGAAATGTATATATATTCAAAGAAGAAAATGTTGCTGAGGAAATTAAAATGGACCAAACAAATATTATAGAAGTAAAAAATATAGGTAGTGAAGGAACTCAAGGAAAACCGCTCACCTGGAGAAGACAAAATCACAAAAAAGACGTAATACTGCTATGGACATCATAGGAGAAAAAATATTGGAATTTGGTTGAAATTTACGGGGGCCTATTTTCAATGTAAATTGTGCCTCCTTCTTTTCTGATAAATATAATTCGTGCATTAAAAATGCATCGATAATTTTCGCCAACTCTTCACTCATGCATGTTAAAATAAAAAACGCACTTGTACACTTCGTGCACTCGTGCTTTTTTCAACTTAATATGAATTCGTGCATATTTCCCAAAAATTACCGATAATTTTTAATGCACTTGTTATATTTCGTTTTTAGGTTATGGCATCGTCAACAGGTAAAAATTTCGCAGCAAAAGAAAAGTATTGCAAACATTGTAAAAAACAGTTAGTTCACCGTTAAACTGTGAAATTTGTGAATCATCCTACTACCCAAGTTGTGCAACCCCAGGCAAAAGTGTTACATCGGGGTGGAAAAGTAATTTGTTGCCAATCACAACAAAGAATTGAGGTTAGAAAGGAAAAACTCGAGGAAAATCTTTGCAATATGGATGAAGAAAAATTAGAAAAGGTTGTTAGAGGCCTTCTCGTAGAGTTCCTAAATCCTTTCGAAAAAAAAAACTGGAAGGAATGGAAGAATCTGTCCAATATATGTCGAATAAGTCCGAAGAACACAAAACTGCAACAGACAATTTCATGACAGAACTAAAAGCTCTGATACAGGAAAATAATGATCTTAAGGAGCGAATAAGACTACTGGAGACCAGGACTAACAACAAAGATCATCAAGAAAAGCAAAACAACATCATTGTCGCCGGAATACCAAAACAAAGGGAAACTGATATAAAAAAAGTGATTCAGAAAGTAGTGTCAACTATGAAGATAAAAATTGTGAGTGAGGACATCCTGGGCGGCTATAGAATCAAGGAAACCGATCATGCACCAATATTGGTGAAACTGAAGAATACAGAGTTGAAAGTGGAAATATTCAAAAGAGTGAGAGAACTGAAGGGATTGAAAGTGAAAGAATGTGGCTTGGATAGAATGGACCAAAATATCTACTTCAATGAGGACCTAACATATCAAAATCAAATGCTGTTGAAAAAAGCAAGAGAGCACAAGCCATCCTTTCTGATAAGATGTGAACAAGATCTACTCAAACAACAAAATTTGTAAAACAAGTAAGCTGAAAGTTGCATATAAATAATAATCTGTAAAAATTAACGAAACTCAATATTTTATATATTAACATCAGAAGCTTACGAAATAAAATCAATGATCTCATGGAAATAGTCAATAGTAGTCCAAAGGAAATACACATTGTAACCATAACTGAGACATGTGTATATCCCAACGAAACAAACTATTTTAATATACCAGGGGCGAGTTCAGAAATAACACACCGGGTGTGAGTGCGATTTTATGGGTGTGACTGAAATGACAATTCTTAGGCGACAACTTTCGTATGAATTTCTGAACGCTTGGTGTGACCAATCGAGCATGTCCTCAAAAATTTCACCAAATCTATTAAGAATCTCTTTTTTTGTTGTTCATTTTTTTTAATTTGAAGAAAAACCTTTAATTCTTATTTGTGTTTTGTTTAAATTTGGTGGGATTATTGAGATTATGGGAGGAATGGTTGACATTGTTGACATAAAGACACAATCACACCGCAGCCACACCAAAAAATTATGGTGTGACCGGTGCGACACCTGGAACGCGCCCGAGGTACTTTCTGAACGGTACAGAGTGCGCGCACTCGGTGTGCCTATAACATTTATGAACGGCTAGTACGTCGCACCGGTGTAACACTCACACTGAGTGTGTCATTCCTGAACTCGCCCCAGGATATGATGCAACCCATGACTGTAAAGTCTGTTTTTTTTTTAACGATAATTCCTCAAGCCAAAAATTTAGTAACTGTGTTGGCAACACAAGCCTTTTCTACATTAAAAAATTGAAAGCATTGACAATTTTACATTGTATTGCCAACATAATGTCATCTTGACTTTGATCTTTAAAAAAAAAAAACAGGCTTTAGAGACAAGAGAGGGGGAGGATGCTGTATATTTGTAAAAAATGGAATAAAATTTAGCCCTAAAGATGTTAAATTTACTGAAAATTGCTGTAATATTGTGACTATTCACATAAATAAGACTAACACCGTTATAAACTGTATATACAGAGCACCAAAGAGCAATAGTAAAATTTTTTTTGATGAGCTGAGCAATATAATTGAGAAACAAAAAAACCAATCAGTAATTGTTGGTGGAAAATACAACTACAGTGAAAGAATACAAAAACTTCAGGGAAATAAATGATTATGAAGTCCAAAACACTTTAAATATTGAAAATTCAACAAGGCATAGTAAAACCTCAGCTTCAATATTAGATCATGTATATACAAATAAAAATCTAAGATGCAATATTATATTGAATAATCACATAATATCAGATCACAAAATTATGTACATAGAGCTTGAAAAATATGTAGCACAAAATACAAATGAAAGGATAACTAGACAAAAACTTGACTCCCAAAAATGGATGAACATGATAGAGACAAAATTACAACAAGAAGACTGACGGAAATGATGAATAATGCAAAGAAAGAATGCATAAGGGAATATAGCTTGAAAATAAAAAGAAATAATTGTTGGGTTACACCAGAGTTTATGAGGATAATAAAAGAAAGAGATAAACTTTATACAAGATGGAAACGAATAGATAACAATGAGACAAAAGAAGCTTTCAAAGGAAATAAAAACGAAGTGAATAACTTAAGAAAAAAACTAAAGAAATCAAACATTGAAAAACGGATAAATGAAGCTGAAATGATTCAAAAAAGACATGGCAAGTCTTAAATGAATTATGTGGAAGAAGGAAACAAAAAACAAACAAGGTCGAACAAATCAAAAGCAGAGAAGGAGTAACTATAGAAAATGAAGCTGTTACGGCCAGAGAGTTCAATGACTATTTCTCAGAAATTGGAATAAACTTGAGGGAAAAAATTACTGACAGAAATGTATATTATATGTTCAAAGAAGAAAATGTTGCTGAGGAAATTAAAATGGACCAAACAAACATTATAGAAGTAAAAAATATAGGTAGTGAAGGAACTCAAGGAAAACCGCTCACCTGGAGAAGACAAAATCACAAAAAAAGACGTAATACTGCTGATGGACATCATAGGAGAAAAAATAGTTACTCTGACAAATAACATATTGGCCAACGGTACATTCCCAGAAGAACTAAAGGTTGCAGAGATTACACCAGTACATATAAAAAAGGTTCGCATACAGATTGATGATTAACAATATGGTTTTCAACAGAAAAGCAACACCCTAGGCGCAACAGCTGACCTACTCGAATATGTAACAGAACAACTTGTCCTCAAGAATCATATAATATAGTTATTTACCTAACTAGTGCGGAAAGAGGTACTTTTCCGCACGAGACGGCAGTTGCACGAACGACGCGGAGCGGAGTTCGGGCAAGCCGTCGAGGGTGAAGAAGAATGGTTCAGATTTCTATTATTACCGGCTAGAAGGTTTTCCTAAATCAAAATTATGATTATTACTGGCGCTTGAATCACCAGTAAAGTATTCCGCAGACGAAATCAAGAGCCGGGAATAGTTCAAATTTTGATAATTATTGTGATTTTGATTATTATCGTTTGTCGTGTGGAAAAACTCTTCACATCTTTCAGGATTTATCCCAGTTAACCCTTTTGAGGAATTTTCTCTCTTAATGTGAAGAGAGGAGAAAAATGAAAATCGAAAACACTGTACAGTATTACTTATTAGTCTTATTTATGATTATACATTTCTCCACTTAAGTAGATTCCATTCAAGAAACTTCTAGTACATGCCAAAAAGTGACATAAGATCTACGTCCACAGATCATTTTATTGAGGCAATGAAATAGATGCAGCAATAATGAAATTAGTACCTATTTTACGTAACTTGAAAAATATAACATTGATTTTACTGTGTAAGATTTATGATGAAACACCTAACATTAAAAATTCGCTCCGGCTGAAACGAGTATTTTTTTTTTCCTCTTTTTTCACAAACGACATTAAAAAACTGAGATATACTTTCTTTATTAAAAGCCATAAGTCTAGCCATTGACGTCGACTGGGGAGTCCTAAGGGACAATTTAAATTCCTTCAGAAACCTCTCGACAAAATGCCGTCTGGCCTTTTTGCTTTTCGCGATTTATCCTACATTTATCAGGAACATCAAAAATTATTATACTCATATATTGGTTTTTTGTTATGCCAACTTATACTCATACTCGAGGGACAAACCGCAAGGGAGATCTAGTCTAAAAATTAAGGGAAATTAAGAGGAAATCAAAGGCAACCATGGGAAATCATAAGGAAATCAGAGGAAATCATGAAGAAATCAAGGGAAATCTCAAGGTAGGTACTCAGGGGAAATTTTAAAGAAATCAGTCAATCTTTAGATCTAACGCATGCGCAGTTTTCAAAAATCTTTATAAATTGAAGTTATGGTATCAGGGGAACTCTTGGGAAATCATGGAAAGTCATCCATGATTTTCCCTAACACCGCAATTTAGTGAGCAGAGTGGCAAAAAATACCTGTGGCGCATAATACCTGTCTTTTTAATTACCTCGTATACGAAGAAGTGACCTTAATGAAAGTTGCTCAGTAAATTATTTCCCTCATTTCTACTTGGAGGAATTGTTTCTGTCACTTCTGGTTTGTTAGCTATATAGACCAACTTTGTTTTTTCGAATGAACCACCCTGTATATGATTGCATATTTAGATTCTACATAAAATTCTGAGCAGATTTCATGTGATATACACCTAAATTCAACTGCTTTGGAAATATTGACCGTTGTAAATTGACTTTTCGGCAACTTTGACAGGCTCTAAAACCTAAATGGTTAATTTTAGAGGAAAACCGATAACCCCAGGGAAATTAGACCAAAAAAAGTGCCATCTGCGGAATGAGGCCGAACAAGGTGAATTTTTGCAGAGACCTTCGTTTTGAGGTTCTAATGAAGCACAAAAAAAAACGAATATGCCTACTCTTGTGCGTCTTGAGATATCGAAGTTCAAAGGTCACGAAAATCGTTTTTTTTTGCGAAAATTTCGCTTCCAGTGCATCTGACGTCAAAGAAATCGCAACAAAACTTACTTACTTCCTACAAAATTGTTCCTATACATTTTTTTATACGACCAACCGTTTTTGAAATATAGCGTGATAAAGGGGAGCGCATATTCAAAATAGGTGATACTGTATTATACAGGGTGTCCCCGTTCAACTGGTCAAAAATGCTAGGGTATATAGAGGAACCATATAGAAGTAATTTGAGACAAGACATCGATTGTCGGAAGTGCGTCGTTTCCAAAATACAGGGTGTTGAAATTTAAACAACCCCCTTTAAAAATTCGTATGATGCACCCCCATTTTCTACCCGGAACCACCTCAAAAAAAAAGAAAAAATACTTAAAATTTAAAAAAAAAAGCAATTTTTTCAATTTTTTTCAATTTTTTTCTTTTTTTTGGGCTAGTTCTAGGTATAAAATGGGGGTGCATTATACGAATTTTTAAATATCATTCCTACATCAATAATCCCTGAAAATTTGAACAGCCTAGCATTAGCCCTCCAGATGATTTCATTAGAACCTCAAAACGAAGGTCTCTGCAAAAATTCAGCTTTTTCGGCCTCATTCCGCAGAGGAAGTCTAATTTCCCTGGGTGTTCATTCTCGAAACCGGGGAACAGCTTTCTCATGAGAAATAAGGTTCTGTCTTAGTCGCCTATATTTATATTTCCATAACACTGACAAAGACAAAGCACTCGTTCTCGTGGGAACACTGTTCCCCGGTTTCGAGAATAGCCACACTGGGGGTAGATCTTACATTCTTGTCTCAGATTTTCATAAACTATCATTATTTGACACCAACTTTGAATTTAACCGGAGATTAAATTTAATTGGAATTTTCAATCATGGATTAAATCCAAAGTTGGTGTCAAATGATAGTTTATGGAAATCTAAGATAAGAAAGTAAAATCGGTTTTCCTTTAAAATTAACCGTTTAGGTTTTACAGCCTGTCAAAGTTGCAAAAAAGTCAATTTTCAACTGTCAATATTTCGAAAACAGTTGAATTTAGGTATAGGGTATATCACATGAAATCTGCTCAGAATTTTACGTAGAATCTAAATGTGCAGCCACATACAGGGTGTTTCATTTGAAAAAACCAAGTTGGTCTGGATAGCAAACTAAACAAAAGTGACAGATACAATTCGCCTAGGTAGAAATGTGGGAAATAATTCACTGAGCAACTTTCATTGAGGTCACTTTTTCGTATAAGAGGTAATTAAAAAGTTACAGGTATTAGGCGCGACTTTTTTACCAATGCGTATACATAAACTGACATGCGGCTGACCTCTCGGGATAAACCCCAAAGGAAATCTAATGTACAAATTTAGGGGAAATTCTAAGGTCATGAGGGGAAATCATAAGGAAATTAGAGGGGAAATCATGAGAACATCAAGGGAAATCTCAAGGAAGGGGGAATCTTAGGGAAATCAGTCAGTCTCTAGATCTAACGAATGCGCAGTTTTCAAAATTCTTTTGTAATTTGAGGTTATGCTATCAGGGGAACTCTTGAGCAAACTTATTAATTACCAGTATAATTAGAAATAATCAGGGAAAATTATCCAAGATTTCCTCTTAAAACCGCAATCTGGATGTACAAAAATCGAGACAAATACTGACCTGCGGTTTACACCTGTCGGTTATACTACATCATGTTCTTTTATCTCCTGTAATTGTGTTTTTCTGCGATTGACAAGAAATGTCAGCATTTTTGACCGGTTGACAGGTCGCAAAACTCAATATTCTGGTATTTCAATTAAGTTGTGCTGAGAAGTATATGTAGGTAGGTAACCATGATAAGAATATTTTCATATTGTTCACCCAATTATCTAAAGTACCTACTCAAAAATCTTAATTATACAATTAAACAATAATGCTCTAACTAGAATCTAGAACCTACTAAGAATATTATAGGTATATTCTTTTTCTTTTGCTTTGTATGACTTCCAAGAGAGGGAGCGACGCGCTATTAAAGATCTATATCTTGCCTCGCATTTGAATCACCTTGGAACCTGTTTCTCTCAGTTGGCGTGCTTCGACGAGACCATAACAAGCTCGAAACCGGAGCTTTGGTTAAATACTCGTGTTTTCTAGAGAAGTTTTCCAACAACTCTTTCACTGCCTTTAATATAAAAGGGCTGAAACGAGTATTATTTGGAAGCGAAAATTAACATTCCAAGTATATCCTTAGAATCAAACAAGAATGTTATGTTTAGGATGCATATTGAGAATGATATATGTAGATATATTCTAAGAATATTTCAAGCATATTGGTATAATATTCTTTTGAGAACATAACTATAATGTCATAGAAACATTCTTTGAATGTGAGAATATAGGTACGTTTCGAGCATATTTTTAGAATCAAACAGGAATATTCTTTTCAGGACGTACTGAGAATCTCATTGGTATATTCTAGGAATATCCTAATGGATTTCCCAGGAAGTTCTTGGGTATTGCAAACAGTATTTCTACAATCTTTACTCAGAACTCAGGACATTCGCAATGGTTTTGGCGAACATTCTAGGCACATTCCTCCTAAAAAAAGAACATTCTTAATACAATCTAAGGATGCAATTTTGTTATGTGGGCAATGAATAACAATACGGGAAACACTTTTTCGGCCTAGGCCGGGAAAGTGATTCTCGTATTGCTGAATAATTGGAACTAAAAGACAAACATTTAACAGGTATTTAACCGATCGCAGAAAAAACAGTATGTGTATTTCGGTGGAAAACCACATTTTCGGCCTTCGGTGTTTGCCGGCCTCGGCTACGTCTCGCCCGTCAACTTACACCGTCGGCCGAGAATGTGTCACTTTTCCACCTAAATACACAATATACTATTCCAAGCAACAATTTGACGAAAAAATACTAAATTCGAACAATTTGAATTATTTTCACGCATACTTCACAAAATCAACGCTTCCACAGCATTCAAATATCTACGCTTCATTGAAGTGAACTGAAATTGAAATATTTCAGTTTTACATTACAAAACAAACGTGCAAAAAAAAAAAGAAACACTGGTCTGAAACAGAAAGAGCAATCAAATAAAGCAACAAAATTATAGTATATTACATACCGAGGTGGAAAGTGTTTCATTACTGTCGAGAGATTAGTTAGTTAACTGAGACGCGAAGCGTCGAAGTTAACTATAATCTCGAGACAGGAATGAAACTTCCTACCGAGGTTTGTATACTATTTTATTTACAACAATTACAACCCTCATAATTTCGACTAAATACTAAAAAAAAATTTAAAAATTTGTTGACAAGTTCTGACTCATCTAAAAAAACGTTTGACATGCAGGACTCGTCTTAAACATTTTAAAAAATGAGAACTTACTTTCCACCCGGGTGGAAAGTGAGCACTTTCCACCCGGGACCACTTTCCACCTGGGTGGAAAGTAAAATTCAAAAAAGTGTCACTTTCAAACTTTTGAAAAGTCAGAAATGTCAACATTACGTATGTGGTTGTAAATAAAAGTTTTTTACAGTCGAATGCCAAAACTCACCTTTAATATATCTAACCTTATTATTTGACCGTTTTATTTGAACCTATAAAAGCATCAACAACTTTTTTGGCGTTAAAAGTCTAAAAATTACAATTTTCATTATAAAGTAGGTAGGTACCTGCTCCGATCCCTGCAGGGTGGAAAGTTTTAATTTCAGACCCAAAATAAGATATTTTTTTAAATCACGCTTTAATTTTCCAGAAAAAAAGGCCATTTCAATATTTATTTACCCCAAAATCGATCAAAAAAATCTAATAAAATCGGTAATACTTAAAACGATGAATTTTAATAAAAAAAAAGGGCTTTCCGGAAGCTTTCAACTTATATTGCTCTTTTCTTGAGGGAATTAATTCAGTAAAGCACTTCCTGAACGAGTTATTATTGTCTCTAATAAAAAAATTATCAGATAGTAAGTTAAATTTTCTCTTGAGAAAAATCAGTTAGGTGGATGGATCATTAAATAATTTCCCTAAATGCAGGGCAGATAAACTGTCCAGTACAAATTAAGTTTCTTAATTTTCTCTCATGTTTGTTTTTTATTGTCAACTCGTTTTCGCATCCTTGATTGCAAAAGTTGTAAAGTGCCCTATGTACTTGTAGGTAATCCAATCGTCGTAGCTTTTATAGTTCGTTTAAATTTAGTTAAGAGTTTTATTTCTCTGGACTCTGACATTCCATTTCGTGCAGGGTTTCATTCAACCAAGATGCTTTAGCTTTTGGGTGTCTTTAGTGGTGACAAACAAGAAAAAATGTTACTTTTTTCATCGATATTCTCTGTGTAATTTAAGTATTTCCTATAAACTGTTTTATTATTAAATTAATCAAAGCTCATTAAATGTTTTGAACGCAATTTATAAAGTCTATGTTTTAAATGAATTTATTTTAAATGAAGAGAAAATGAGCTAGATAACAAATCAGATATTATTTTCAGAAGATGAAATAAGCTTCTGGATTCAGGTAGTTTTTTCATTTTCCTTCTATGGGTTCAAAGTTCTCAATATCCAATATTCGAGAATCCAATTTGAGCTTTTACGACTTATTTCTTTCCATATCAAATTATTATTGTTGAAGCACACGAGCGTTATAAATCCATTTCGGAAACTTTGGGGATTTCCTGCATTACGAAAATCACGGATTACAGGGTTTATCCGATTGAAATAGTTTAAAATTTCGTTTGACGCAAAAGATTTCTATAATAAAACTACCTACTTGATAAAGGAAATACTCACATAACAAAATTGCATCCTTAGAATGTACTGGGAATGTCCTTTTTTTAGGAGGAATGTGCCTAGAATGTTCGCCAAAACCATTGCGAATGTCCTGAGAATGTTCTGAGAAAAGATTGTAGAAATACTGTTTGCAATACCCAAGAACTTCCTGGGAAATCCATTAAGATATTCCTAGAATATACCTATGAGATTCTCAGTACATCCTGAAACGAATATTCCTGTTTGATTCTAAAAATATTCTTGAAATGTATATTCTCACATTCAAAGAATGTTTCTATGACATTATAGTTATGTTCTCAAAAGAATATTATACCAATATGCTTGAAATATTCTTAGAATATATCATCAACATATTTTATATCATTC
Organism: Ceutorhynchus assimilis; assembly: GCA_917834065.1. NCBI lineage: Eukaryota > Metazoa > Arthropoda > Insecta > Coleoptera > Curculionidae > Ceutorhynchus > Ceutorhynchus assimilis. The sequence continues at coordinate 25,240,410 of OU892280.1, read as the reverse complement.
TCAATATGTATCCTAGACATAACATTTTTGTTTGATTCTAGGAATATACTTGGAATGTCAATTTTCGCATCCAAATAATGCTCCTTTCAGTCCTTTTATATGAAAGGCAGTGAAAGAGTTGTTGGAAAACTTCTCTGGAAAACCCAAGTGTTCAACCAAAGCTCCGGTTTCGAGCTTGTTATGCTCTCGTCGCGGTAAGCACGCCAACTGAGAGAAACAGGTTCCAAGGTGATTCAAACGCTAGGCAAGATGTAGATCTTCAATAGCGCGTGGCTCCCTCTCTTGGAAGTCCTACAAAGCAAAAGAAAAAGAATATACCTATAATATTTTTAATAGGTTCTAGATAGAGCATTATTGTTTAATTGTTCATTTCAGATTTTTGAGTAGGTACTTTAGATAATTAGATGAACAATATGGAAATATTCTTATCATGATTACCTACCTACATAAACTTCTCAGCACAACTTGGTAGGTATATTCTTAATACCTGATAGAGATATTAGACGAAAGAACATTTTGTAGGGTACATTATAATGTTATATAAGGTAGGTTCTTAGCACAATCTTTCAGGTAGGTGCATAGAACGTTCAAAAATGAATATTTCAATCGAAACAATCTTAGAATATTCATTAAACATTCCTAAAAGAACATTCGAAAAAGCACTTTGAGGGAATATTCTGAGAATATGAATATTCTTTCACTGTTATGTGGGTAGTTATATTTTTACCAAAAAAAACAAATAGAAATCTATAAGTAAAATTAGTAGAAATTTTGCATGTGAAATGTACGCTCATATATTTCAGACAGCATGCACAGAGGCATCTCAAAGGCGCCCCTAAGATGTCCACAAACAACATTTAATACGTCTTTAAGACGTCTTCTTACGTCTTCAAGGAGTCTTAAAGACATCTTGAAGACGTCGTATGTTACAAAACCCAACGTCTTCCAGACGTCTGAAGTTTCTAAATTGTTCCAATGCTCCCTAAAAGTTTTGATTTGGATTTGAACTAAGATATTCACAAACGACATTCAAGACGCTTTTTAAACGTCTCTTGCGTGTTCAAGGCATCCTAAAGACGTCGTATATTACAAAACCCAACGTCTTTCAAACATCTGCCTAAAAACGTCTTTATGACATTTTTCCAAGACATTCTAAAGACGTCTTCACGAAATGTCTCAAAAACTTCTTTGAATCCTTTTTTAATAGGTACATAAACCATTATTCACTTTCAGGCCCGATTGTACCGAATTAGTGTGGCTCACTCGAGGGCTCACTGGTCTTTAAGATATGAATTTACGACATCTTATGGGCGTCTTTTAAACGTTTTCTACTGGTCTGCAGACGTTCAGTGGCAATGCATTTTTTGTGTGACTTTGAATTGTGAGATTTGTAGCCGAAATGTTTTGAAATTAGAGCCTTTCTTAGCGGAATTTTATTTCTGGATCTATAATTGCAAATGCTGAAATTTTCTGGGTTTGTTTTAAATCTCCACTATAAGATTCTCTGAAAATTCCATATTCAAATCTGCAGCAGCAGAAATGTGAGGAACAAGAAAAAAAAAAAAAAATACCCACACCGGCAAAATTAGGGAAACGGACAAAATTTACACTCAGTTTGACATCAATTTTCTCTTGAACCCTCTGCTCGATTTCGAAGAAATTTTCACACATTGTAGCTTGATTCTTCAGGAATACATCTGACTTATTACTGTTATTAAATGATTCGTCTTTATATCATATACAGGGATGGAAAAAAAGTCAGTAATTTTCAGAGTTTTTTGACACACCCTGTGGAGTGAACGACTGGAAATCAGAACAGTTTTCAACACAAAATTGTTTGGGCAATTTTCACCCATGTTGACGAAAGAATCAAAATGGTTGTCGTGGACAGAGGTAAGAGACTTTGCGGTCTCGATTGGGCTAGTACCTAACGAAAAAGATTTCACATACGTAAGAGACGTGTAATATTCCGAGAAAATAGACCCATAAATCACAATGTCTTTACTGTAAAAAATTACATAATATCAAATATTCCAAAACTGAGTTTCTGGTATTTCCAAATCAGTATCTATAAATTAAAAATGGAACAAATTAATGTCACCCTAAATACATTCGAAATCATATTAATTCCCCAGCGTGATGTCATCCTAACATCCGATCAATGAACTTTTTTTAACGAGGCCATAATAATTAAATCGAATGATTTATGGCATTCTTGAACCACTGTATTCGACCCCGATAAATCAGGATATTGCGACATAATTATTCGATTTTTTAAACTTAAAATGATAAAAGTTTCAAGGAAATTGCATCATTATTTTTAATAATATTTAGGTCGGCCAATGGGATTGTCTGATTGATAGTCAAACGACCGCCTATTGACAATTTTGAGGGATAATTACTAATACTTTGCGGGGGGATCGATTTAATATAAATACCGCGGTTTTAGAAGTAGTTGTCAGTTGAGAGATGAGTTCGTAGTCCTGTCCAGTTTGAGTTAAAATCTACAGTACCTAAAGTGTCAGTCGGAGAAAATATTTGCAGAAAGTTTCTTGTATTGCCTCGGTAACAGTCTTTGAAGAAGTAGCGGAAAATTTTGAAAGAAAGAACAATTAAAGTCGTCAAAATTTATGTGCGTGCTAGCTAAACATTTTTGAGTAATTAATTAAGTAATTTTCGTGTGAAAAGTTAACTGTAAGTACTTAGTGGTTAATAATTTTCTGACTTTTATCAATGATTCTGAATGATAAGAAGTGACCTAACAAATGACTTTTACTGCCTAAAAACTTGAGTGATTTTTACTAGAAAGACTTTATAATTAATTGTGGAACTTTATTGCATAAATATTAATAACTGGAGTGTTTTATAAATGGAACATTATTGCATAACTTTAATTGCCTCCAGATATAATGACATTCTAATTTAATTTTGCTCCAACAATATGAAGGGAATTTATAATGCATTTAACATAACATAATAAGTATCGAATTTGAGTAGGGATTATTAAAAGAATTTTGAATTGGATTGTCCAATTGAAGTTACGGGCTATAGTAACGAACTAATAAGTATTTAAATAATTGTGTATGTTAGCCCGGATTGCGAAAATAGTAATTGTTCCAATTTAAAGGAAATGGGATGTTTCGAAAAGAAACTTGTGCATGAAATAAGATTGTTGACGGTAATCAGTCAAATGTAATGGAGTGGTTAGTTTAAGAACTGTTGTTCTTCATGAAATAAAATTGATGACGATAATCATTAGACGTATTGAAAAGGTTTATTTGAAATTTGTTATTCATCAAGAGACATTGATGATCTTAAGTGCCGAACTTTTGAATTAGGGATTTTAAATTTCATGTAGAAATTATTGTAAGGTTTTATAAGAATAAGTTAGTAATACCTATATTAATAAATAAATAGGTAATTATTTTGGGTTTTCATAAGCAGTCAGTAAGGGACTTAGAACTTTTAATGAATTTATAGAAATAGGTGGAAGGTAGTTTATTAGGAATGAATCGGAAGTGTTGAAATGAGTTAACTTATAAGTTATTAGGAATAGTAGGACTAGGGCGTTTCTTATTTAGTAGGGATATTTCAGTGGTCCGTAATAATAACAATTTTAGAACGGATGTGAAGTAATTGAATTTATAGAAATAGATGAGGCTGTCAGAATTGGAAGATATTTGGCTGATTAAAATTTTTTGGTTTTATGTATAATAAAATATAATTTAGTACAATTCAATAGTTTGTTTCCCTCTCTTGCAAATAGACCCTTCCACAATTTTATAGGTAGCAGCTCCAAGGAAATAAACACCATCAATATACCGCTCGCCATTAACCATCTAACTAATTACATATAGTACTTGGGGCGTTATGCTATAGACGCAATATGGCCGAATCTAAGAAACAGAACCATGGTAAGTAAGCTTTCACTTGTTTATATTATATATCCTATTCACAATCTGTAGTCCAAAGCTACAGGTAAATTTATCACCTTTCCCTATCAAATAGCATTGAAAGGTGATACATTTTACCTGTACCTTTGGACTACAGGTTGTGAATAGATAATATATCATCTGCTCAAAAGCACTTTGAACGTTTGTTTACTCTTTCATAAAAAACATGAGGCAGCTTTTTGTTTAAATAGTGGTTCAAAATTCTTATTTGATTTAATCTTTCTTAATTCCAGATTAAAATTGACAAATCGAAACAAACTGGTAAGACTGAAAACTGGATGAAATAGACGAGCTGGTTATTGAAATTATTGGTGAAGAGTCGCCCGTAGTAAAAGATATAGGAGTACTAGACTCTATGCAGAAGGAAGAACCTGCAGTCGAAGCGATAGGAACTGATAATATGATACCTACCCCTATTTTAGCGGACGATAAGCAACGTAATTTTGATAATGGATTGACATCAATATTTCAGAAAGGATATGCGATACCACTATGTAATGGTTTCTTAGCGTTTCACCATCATTATAAGCAATGAAAAAAACAATGCAGAATGTTATTAAACCATAGAGCTATAATTTTAACCACATTTATAACTTATTTCCACACTCTCTATAGTACCTCTTTGTTTTCAGAAATCGTAGCCTGGCTGGAACTTTAATAAATTTCTATAAATTTGCCCTTTGTCCCCTTTTTAGCGCGTTCGAAAAAAAGAGTAGGTCCGTGATCCTGTAGAGTCTCGTTTTTGGGGTTCTTTTGTAGGTATCAAACACCAAAAAGGTCAAAATCGGATTAGTATTTTTCGAGATATTCAACAAAATCTACGTAGGGATATTTCCTCGGATATTTCCTATGCATAGCATAGCAGGAGCTACGTACTTTGACGGGCTATATCTTCTATCACAGACACAAGATCCTCTTTATATTTCAAATTTTTTCTTGCAATGCGATGATACCTTTAAAATATTGAAATTTGGTTGAAATTTACGGGGGCTTATTTTCAATGTAAATTGTGCCTCCTTTATTTTGTTTAAAATTAATAAAACCTTAAGTATATGATTAGGTGTCCTTTTTTGTTACTCTGTGTCCTTGTTTGTTTACAGCTTTGTCCTGGATTTCAAAAATTAATAGTTGGCAATCCTACTTGTGGTATTGGAGGCATTAGCTGACGTCACACACATAACCTCACTTTGGAGGGACAAACAAAGCGTTTGTTTGTCTCATGGCCGTTGCCATCAACTATTTTAGGGAAGCCTTAACGATAAGTGTTTCCTCAAACTGACATTTCTTCATGGAAAACTGTCATTTTAGGGAATACTTATCAGTGGTAATAGCCCAAGGACATTGATAATTGTCCGAAAAAAATTTATAACGGATTTCGAAAGCTTGAAAACAGACCGACGCGTTAGCAGAGGTCTGTTTTCTATAAGCAAACAAGCTGGAGAAAGTTGTTATAAAATTTTTGAGCATTTATCGATGTTCGAGGGTTATTGTTATTCAGAAAGAAAATTTTTTGACAGCAATGTCCGAGACAATAACATAGAGTGAAACCAGCCCTAAGGCTGTTTTCAGTGTAATTTGAACTGTAAAACAGAAGTTTTCAGTGTAATTTGATTGAGTGATTTGTGTCACATGACAATAAATGATAACATTTAACTGGCTGTTAGAACTGTCAAAAAATTTCCACTAAGAGTTCCCTAAAATACACTCAGGTGCAAAAAAATGGGCCACCTATTATTGTTTTAAAGTTGGCTATGTTTATTATTCTGGCTTATGACTTTATGGATAAAACTTTTGATTTTTTATTAACAAGGGTTCCCTAGTAGGTAAAACAAAAAACAATATGATCAAAAGTGTAAATGAAAAGCCAAAAATGATTTTAAAAAATATAGCAAACTTTGAAACAATAATAGGTGGCCAATTGCTTGCACCTGAGTGTAGTTGGTAGAAACGGCCGTCAATGACATGGTTTGTCCCCCTATGGAAAGTGACGTTATGTGATTTGTGACGTAATAGCTAACCGATGTGTGTAAATAGTCCTTGAACGCTTTGTATGTCCCCCTATCGAAAGTAAGGTTATGTGTCAAATACGTGTGACGTCAGCTAGTGCCTAATAGAACAAGTTTCGCGTCCGGGGATGCTGCATCGCGTCGAGCACAGCACCTAGGACTCTGTAACGAAAAGGGATATTTTCTCTATCTCTATTGACGTCTTTTCTCTATTGATTTCGGAAAGAGAGCTGGAACTTCATAACGAATAGAGATCGTTATCCCTATCACTATGGCACTTGCTGCTTGCTGTCTTCTTCTCTCTTGTCGAAATCATTAGAGAGGAGACGTTAATAGAGATAGAGGAAAGATCTCTATTTATTACAGAGTCCCAGCACAGGCTTTCCTAGAGGTATACAACCAATGGCGTAACTTCAAATCCGGGCCCCCCCTGCAAGCATTTTCTCGGGACCCATCTTTTATATATTACTAGCTGACCCGGCGAACTTCGTACCGCCTCTGAATTATTGAATATACCTATTAAATGTTGTGTTAACGTATCTATTAGCTGAAATAAATTCAGTTTTTTTCGATGGTGAATTTGGCTTTGGTTGAAGAAAATTAATGTTTACTCTCTGGATCAGAAGTCACCTAAAATTAAAATTTTACATCATCCTTTTTTAGGCAGCTTGTGGGCATTATTCTTGTAAAGTGTAACACCAAATAAATAAACTCAGGTACAGGAATGTTCAAAGAATGTAAAGAAAACAAAAAAAATCTCTAGCGCAGCCCTATTTTTCTCTATCTGCACTGCATGCACTGCGCTACTCCATCTGTTCTACTCTATCTGCACTACTCTATCTGATCTACTCTTTCTGCACCACTTTATCTGATCGGAATAATGGAATAGTTCTGTTCGAAATAGCTCCAGTTCCTGAGCAGCATTGTTCTACTGTATCTGCAATGCCGAGCTTCGTTCCAGATATCAGAGATGGCGCGGTATACAAAATACAAAATACAAAATAAACTTGGTATCGGTTATAGGAGATGGCGCCGTATGCGGGCTTAGTAAATTTTTTTCATAAATAAATAAAATAAGTAATGAAATGACCACATTAATGACATAACAACATGCTGGTACTGTCAACGCTGAAAAAAGTTTCAATTTGACAACAAAATCCCCATTAACAAAATGATCCTCCATTTATTGAATAATTCATTTATTACAAAAAATGTGATAAATGAAGAACCGCTCGACCGATTTTGTGCAAACTTCACATAAACCATCTAATAAATAGTCCGAACAAAGCCTAAACATTTGGTTTGGCTAGGTGAGCCCGTTCTTGAGTTATAAAATTACAACGAAAAGTGGCATTCATTTTTATATATAGATAGATATATTTTTAAAATAAACATAATATGAACAAATAAATTGTATTCTAATTTAAATATATGAGTATATACAGGGTGTCCCACGAGGCTTTACCCAACTGATAACTTCGGAACCCATCATCGAATGTTCCACTTTGGAATTTTTTATCATTTTCTTTAATTAAATGATTACAAATATGGCATTGCCGATTTGGTAATTAAATTTTCTAAAGAAAAATGTCATCATTTAATACCCATAAGTTACATTTAAGAATCTGAAGTTGCCACCACTTGACCGAAACTGGAAAAAAAGTGGTTAAATTGGATAACACAGGTAAAAACGCTACAAAAAGTTACCCATCAGATGCTCAAAATTCCGAAGTTTTCACCTACGTAAAACGTCGTGGGACATCCTGTATGATATGGGGTGTTCCAATAAGAGTTTCCGGATGTTTTTTTCAATTCAAACGAAAAACAAACTAGGAAACATTTAATATTTTATAGAAATAAGTAACATGATCGTTTACAATTATCCGTGGAACACAATATCCAAAAAATGTCCACCGCGACTTCTCCCATAACACAAAATTTTCACATCTGTGCACATTTCCAGTGGTATGTGGTATCTCACGAATAATGCGCCGAATCTCATCTTTCAACTCCTGAATTGTTTGGGGATTGTTCATATACGCTTTATTTTTCCAATAAGACGGCGCAACATGTCACACAGCAAGAGAAACCATTGCTTTATTGCAAACACGGTTTGAAGGTAAACTTCTTTTACGAAATGGGGATGTTAATTGGCCGCCTAGATCTTGCGATCTAACACCACCAGACTTTTTTTGGAGGGGTTACATCAAAAATAAAGCGTATGTGAACAAGTCCCAAACAATTTAAGAGTTGATAAATGGGATTCGGCGCATTATTCGTGAGATCCACCGGAAATGTGCACAGATGTGATCGAAAATTTTGGGATAAGAATTGTGTGCTGTGAGAGAAGTCGCGATGGCCATTTGTTGGATATGGTGTTTCACGTATAATTGTAAACGATCATGTTAGTTATTGCTATAAAATATTGAATGTTTCCTAGTTTGCTTTTTGTTTGAATTGAAAATAACATCTGGAAACTCTTATTGGAACACCCTTTATATGTAATTACATCATATATAAGGTGTAGTAGAATGAAACAACGCTTTTATTTTCAGCTGTTCAAAAATTCGTTCAAAAATAAGAAATCAAAAACATAAATAAATCAAATTTTGAAAAAAAAAAATAAGGAACATAGGAAAGATAAATACATTCCAACCAAGCATATAATTAAAATAGTAAAAATAACAAAACGAGGAACATAAAAAACATTAATATATTTAAAAAACAAAAATAAAAAAATATAACATATCACTTATCTACCCTATCTGATAAGATAAATAAACAAAACATCAGTAGCATCATTTAAAATCGAAAATAACATAAGGTATTTTATTTACGACTAATGTATAATGTGCATATTATATTTGTGATTTTGGCAGTATAATGACATATGTTATTCCTCCAGGGATTAATGACGATTAGCGGGATTAATGGTCATTATTCCACAAATGTGTCATTGTCAAACGTGTAGTGCTTGTGGATTTGTATTGAAAATTATGAGACGGATGATATTTGTTCATTGAAAATCTCAAATAAATTAATTTGTCGTAAATAAAGTAGAGTATACTACTCGCAATAATGGCTATTATTCCCTCGGAATGTTACTCCCTCGCCGCTAACGCGGCTCAGTTCGTAATAATCCTCGGGAATAATAGCTATCATTATTGACTCGTGGTATAATCTACTATTTAATACCCATTTAGAATAACCCCATCCTTATTTCTATGGTGGGTGAGCTAACGAGTACAAGTCAAAATTTTGCGAAAATGAGTTGAAGTCATTTTGGTATATATTTTCGGTTCCTACATCGACTGGTCCAAACAGTTTGTCAATTTATTTGAAATACTTTACTTTTAATTTCAATCCACATAGTTTAACTTAAAAGGAATTTTATTCTGTTGGGCATATCAGTATAAGTTGAATTGTACTATTTAGATTATACACTATTAATAAAATTCAAATAGTACAAGTAGACTTATACTATTCCTATCCTGATTTTGTCGGTCGACTTATACTCTTAGTACCATTTGGTGACCAAAGAGGTTATGTTATCAGCAAAAAAAAAGTGTTTTGTGAAAAAGAGTTGGCCTTCTTTTCCAGTTTTTGCAAATATCAAATTTTGGGTTGAGCAAAACTAGTATAAGTCATTTCTTAGGTCAGGTCAAAATATTATAAGTCATATTATCTTATTTCATAATAATATATGTCATCTATAGGTCTGGTCAAAAGAGTATAAGTCCATATTTTTTTTGTAATAAAAAAAAACAGAACAAAAAAAAAATAAAAAAATAGATTATCTCTAATAAAAAAACACCTTTGTAAAGTTAAAAATTCGATTCGTCCGAAAGAGTCACAAAAAATCCGATTATTTTAAAGTCTAATATTTCGAAAGCATTTTTCTTGATTTGTCTAATTTTGACTTGTACTCTTTAGCCCACTCACCATAGATTTATCAATCACGAATCAGATGAAACAAAAAATTACCAACAAAAACGAATGTCGATTGCTAATAGGTCAAATTCATGTACAAATAGGAAATTCCTAACCTAATTTTATTTGTGTGTTCAAGAAGCGACATACGTAAAGTCACTAGAACGGCTGGTACTTCTAAATAGGTATTAAAAATAGTATACATCACTCATTGAACAAGGAAATATTAAATAAAGAAAAAAAAAATCCCCGTCAAGTAAAATAAAAGAAAAGCAAAGAGAAGACCAGAACCTAAAAATCCTTTCTGTGGGCCTTGTGGTTGGAAAATGCCTTTACTAATTAAGATGCGTCCATTTTACTTGATTGAATCTAATTCTAATTAAAAAAAACTAGTTGTGGCCCTGCGGGGCCCCCAAAGCCACGGGCCCCCCCCGCGACTGCGGGCCCTCAGTTACGCCACTGTATACAACGTTGCTGTAACTTTCAAAATTTAATTTTCGATTTGTTTTTTTAAATTCATGAGTTTATTTTTTTTATCGATGCCTTTAGAATCCGGTTGTGTGGGGGCCCCTTAGCTTTGGGGGCCCGACGCAGAGTGCGTCCTTTGCTTCATGTTCGACCCGCCACTGAGTCCTAATTTATTAATTGCAGTCACCTTTTAATGTCCAACCTTCCATACCATAAAGAAGCACTGACCAAATGTAGCATTTAATGAATCTGAGTCTTAGGTTAAGGTCAAAATTGGAACAGGTGAGCACTCATCTTCGGATTTCGGAACATCAAAAATGCCTGTCTTCATCACCTTCAATTTCAATTGTTGATTTTTTTCGTTCCTTTTGGATATATTACACGATACAACACAACATTTTATTAACTTACAAGAAAACATCATATTCGACAGTCTAAGATGGTTCAGACATGGAAATTTCCCTTTTTAAGAATACCAATGGCACATTCAATAACTCTGCGCGTAGTTTTATGTGCTCGTAAGTATCTTCTCTGTGCAGGATCTCTCTCGTTATGTAATATTGTCAACTAGCTGCTTAGGAAAGGAGGACCCGGTATTCAACCTTATTAATTTAATTGCCGATTCGATCGAATGTTTATTGCAATTCAGCAATAAATTAATATAAATTGCGCTGCAAGCGGCAGCAAAGGTAGACTTAAACCAGTGCAAGTACCTCTCGTTGGAAAAGCCCCTCTGGAATTAAGTCTCCCCAGTGCAAGTACCTCTCGTTGGGAACGCCCCTCTGGGTATCTTCAGCCTTATCGTTGTCCAGTGCAATTACCTCTCGTTGGGAACGCCCCTCTGGACAAGGCATAAGGGTGACGATAAACTTATCTACACTCCCCCAAGCAGAATTGATGTGTGGCCCCCTATAAGGACCCCAGTGTACGAAGGGTCATGTATCTTATAGGGTTAGCGTACATGTAAGGTTATATTTGGGAAAATATATAGCATATATTTTTATATAACCTGAGCGAGTTTCTCTCCATCTACCCCCAAAGCTACAAACCCCCCATGTCACCCCCGTAAAGCGGGTAGTTGTGACAATATGGGTGGAATGAGCCATGGTTTGAGGGGATAAATAGAATCTCCAAGCAAAACTCTGTGGCCATTCCTTATCCATCCTTTCGCATAACGAGCTATTTCGTCTCTTGCATCACTTACACTGCCTGGCCGCATTTTTCCGTTTCCTATTTGGTTACCGCTACATGGAGCGCTAATCCTTTAGGAATTGTAAAGTTATATCTAGCATCGCGTTCCCTATTAGGCTAGCGCACATGTCTATCGCTACATGGAGCGCTAATCATATAGGACTTGTTGAATTATATCTGACGTCGCGTTTCCTATTAGATCAGAGCACACTCTCTGCGATCGTCTCATTGGTCGTCTGCAGGCATCGATTGCATTGCAATCCATTTCATTATCGTAATTTTTTGAGGTTAATTGGTGGTTACAGGTGGTTCAACAATTTTGGATATTTCTCGTTGTGTCTCTTTTATTTTTTCTCTTAATTCTGGCGTTATGGAAGAGATAATTAAAAAGTTTGATACTACGTGTAAATTTATAAGTTGTGTCAGTAAGAAGGAAAGTGAATATGAAGTAGTTTTGCGGACCAAAGTAGATTTTCCTGACTACGATGAACAGTGTATGCGGTGGATAGGCGAGTTTTCTGCTGCTACAAATACGCAGTGGATTGTTTCACAAAACTATCCAAATTTGCAGAGGCTTTACTATAGAAAAGATTTTGTTTGTCATCACAACAAAAAAAATAAATGCCGCAAAAACGAAAGCACAAAGGAGAGAAACAAAAATTGTCCTGCAAAAATTATATATAAAGTTAAAAAAATAAATAGATTTACTAAATACAGAGACCCTTTTTTGAAAGAAAACTTGAATGCAGTAATTGAGGTAGGTACCTTTTGCTCTAAAAAAATTGTTTTCATTGACATAATTCTTTGTATTTCATTGAAACAGATTAACTTCAAAACACACTCACCGAATTCATGTTGCGGAGGCATACAGCTTTTTACGCATGAGTGAGTTAACGAAAGAAAAGTTTTATAGGTATTTTGAAGATGGTCTGTCGGCTAGTGAAGCAAAATCATTTCACAGGTCTTCGCTGGTGGCACTACACCTTTAGAAAAAGTATGTGAAGTACTTGCCAATGGTCACACCAATCCTATTGATCGTTCCATTTATCATTTGTTCGAAACTTGGAGGTATGTGTTTGCACGTTTTCGTGCAATATGAATTAATCACCCTGTATATTTTTTTTAGAGAAGAAAATTATGGTACTCGTGAAGTACGTAGTATGACAGAAAAGTTTTTGGAAAAAAGAGATTATTTTGAAGAAAATGGTGTCAAAATAAGTATTCAGGAAGACCCTTTTTGCTGTGTTCTTTTGACTCCACTGATGCAAAGAGCCCATAACATACAATTTTCAAGTGAAATTGTATTTGTAGATTCTAGCGGTTCCTGTGACCAAGGTGGTTCTTCAGTCACGTTTTTTTTTGGTGTGAGGAAAATTGAAGGAGTGCCCCTGGGCTGCATCATTCATAACTTTCAAACAGAAAAAGTGTATGAATTATGTTTCAAGCAATTTCGTGATTTAATTGGGACCGATGGATTTCACGGTAAAGGTTTTCCAGCCGTATTTATGACGGATGATAGTGCCGCCGAGAGGAACGCTTTAAACAAAATTTTTCCACAATCTAAATCATTGCTTTGCACATTTCATGTTGTTCAAGCAGTGTGGCGCTGGTTATGGGACAGATCACATAACATTGATAAAGACCATAGAAAAAACTTGATGCTTTTTTTCCGAGACGTGCTATATGCACAAAATGAAATTTATTGTGAATTGAACAAGACGTCACTGTGCGAAGATATTATAGCAAAAAAATATCAACTATTTCTAGAATATTTTAGCGATATGTGGAAGCGGAGACATGAGTGGTGTCATCATTTTCGGAACGAGTATAGAATCAGAGGTCACAATACCAACAATATTGTTGAGGTATCTATACGCATATTCAAAGATCAGGTTTTACAGAGATGCAAAGCATTTAATACAACCTCATTGGCAGATTTTGTATGCTTTTCTCTAGAAGAGTTTCACAAGCAAAAAATAATATCATTTGTGAATGGTAGAGATATGAAGCTTCAACACTATTTTAAAAAGTTTTGTCATAAATCTGATCTTTTGACAATAATAAAAAAAACTGATACACTGTTTATGGTATCATCTTCACAAGACAATAAGTTTATGACACAGTCGATGTTACTAACTAGAACAATGTGATTGTCCTGCAGGGACAGGAGGTAAATTTTGCAAGCACCTTTGTGTAGTTTATAATTCAGGTGTTAATTTGATAACCACACCCCATTTGTTGTTTCAAGACCGCGTTGAACTTGCTACTTTAGCAATGGGAAATAATGTCAATAGTTCTTTTTTTATGAATATGGATTTGAATTCTGATTCTTTGCCAGAAGATCAGAAGGATTTCAATAGGCCTATGCAGTCTATATCCAATGCAATCGTCAACTACGAGCCTATTAACTCCAATGTCCAGTCATCTGAAGAACATACACAAGTATTAGGGGAAAATCGTGCAAATGATAATATCACTGCAGAATATGCCGAAGAACTAAAATCATTGGAAGAAAACTTCAAAAAACTGCACCAATTTGCACAAGCTCACCCATGCAAACATATGCTAAAGAACATGAAAGAACTGAATGCTAAAATTAATAATATTGAAAATGAACAGGGATTTTATGATATTTGTTCTGCTATAGTAACCAAAAAACAAGGACGCCGAATCAAAGTACAACCAACTTCGATTAGAGAGGGGGCTACATGCAGGCTTTAGAGCGATTCAAGCCGGCAGACCATCTAATGCCGAAAAATTACGTAAAAAAGCAACAAAGAGAAAAAGGTCTTTCATTTCATTTCAAATATTTTGGCAAATCAACCGAATGCCAAAAGTCATTGAAATAGATAATCATTACCTACCTTTTTATAAAATGTGAAAGGCCATTCTTTTATTTTTATTTAATAGAAAAAAAAGTTAACCTCTGCAAAATTTTTATATTATTTATTATTATTAAAAAGTCATGTAATAACATGGTTGGCAAAATGAGCGTATTTATTTAATTTATGTGCGCTGATCTAATAGGAAACGAGACGTCGGATATAGCTTAATAAGTCCTATAGAAGTAGCGCGCCATGTAGCGGTAGTCACTTGGTAGACAATGTGCGCTAAACTAATAGGAAACGCGATGCCAGAGATAGTTTTACAATCCCTAAAAGATTAGCGCTGCATGTAGCGCTAATCAAATAGGAAACGGAAAAATGCTGCCTGGCCAATTAGCACAAACATAATAAAATTTTAAAGATGGACCACATACAAGCATAATGTTTAAATAATGATTTCCGTGGCAGTCGACAAATGCAGGTTTGTAAGCAGAAGGAGCATCTTTTTTTTAATTAAGGTTCCATCAACAGCTCCACACACCAATGGCATACCAGCAATAACACTGAATTCCTGAATCACTCTTCCAACATCGTTTGGCCAACAAACAGTTTCCCTAAGTAGAGTACCTACGATTAATTGCCAAAATTACCCTGTGGACAACTCTGCACACTGTCGCTTTTGAGACGCCATGCATGTCTTCAGCAGAGTGATATTGAATGCCACTGCCTCTAACCAATGAAGTGCTACCATAAGCTGTTGTTTTGGTGTTAGGGCATGATTTCTTCTAGTAGCATACACCAAACGATGCTCAATTTGGCCAAGAACGAAATTAAATTTTTCTGTTGACAACCTAAATCTTTCATTAAAAAAAAATTCGTGGTCTCCTTACCCAAACTTCTATTTCTTAATCGCTTGAGTCACTCATAATTTATTATTGAGTTTTATTTCTTTTCTTTGCAGCACAAAATTGTAAAGAGAAAGAACGTCAAAAAACTTCAAGTTTTATATTTTTCAACGAAGTCGTTGACTAATACTAATAATGATAATATTATAGGCACAACGCTAATAGATTTCCACAAATAATATGAGTAGACTCATTTATTTATGAAACTGATGAAGAGAGCTCATAACTAATAATATTACTAATATTTTTTTTTGAATACCTCCACTCATAATAAATAATATTTGCTAATGAGTTATTAGACTAATATTTTTTATGAAACAGGCCCCTAATCTTTTCCAAACATTTTCATTTTTTATTTACTCTAATGTTTTCAATATTATTGAAAATACAGAGTTTCGAAGAAAAGGTGGATATTGACCTTAATTTTCTCTACGTCGACATACGAATTGGATATGAAAATGTGTCGTTTTCCAACTTCAAGTAGTGTGTGTGAATGCGTTTACTTCAAGTTAAATATTGCTCGCACTTTTACCTCGTACCGATCAATTTATTGTGAAAAGAATGCTCACAAATATACAGGGGGATCAGAAAGTCCCTTCCATGATTTCCATTTGGTGGAATGTAATTTATAACTAAACTCTCCCTTCACACTCAATCAAGGCTTAGGAGTTCTCCAATTTTTTAACAGACCTCGCCACATCCGTAAGATATTGACGAATTTAAAGGCTCTCCCAAACCAACGCGAATTATTCGCAGCGGATTCGTGACGGAAAATCCGCAGCGAATTTCATGGCGGACTCCGCAGAAAGTATCGCACCAAAGCGAACATAATCGCATCAATAACGTCATATTTTCAGTATCCAATTTGCTTCCGGAATGCTTAATGCTAGTACAAGTACTAAAAAAGAAAGACAAATTGTTTCCTTGCCTGAAAAAATGTATACATCATCGGATGAAGAAAGAAGTAATATTGTTCCTTGCAGTGGAAAGTGGAAGAAGAGAGTTTAATTTCCACCTAGTTCTTTTCCTAGTTTAGTCCAAGCCTTATCCTTTTTGCACACATTTTTATAGTCATCATAAGAAAGGTCATAAAGTATAGGGTACTGTCGGAATAATTCAATTGCGAACTGAGTTTCCGTGCGGATAAAAACGCAGATAAATCGCAGCCGAACCGGAAAAAACCGCGCTAGTTTGAACTTGTCTATTTACCGCAGTGAAAACAATTTGTTGCGAACCGTCTGCAGTCTGCGTTGCGAATATTCGTAGGTGTTGCGAATTTTCCGCGTTGGTTTGGGAGAGCCTTTATCTTATTTGAACAGGAAAAATTACGTTTACTAATACAATTTTGTTTCTGTCGTTGGTTATTGTCAAGTCAAAGTCAAACGAAAGTCAACATTGTGGTCAACATTCTCATTTAATTTTAATTGATAAAAATCCAACATGGGTGATATGACTCCTACTGATGTGGCGAGGGTTGTAGCGTTGATTGAAAATGGTAGATCTTACATTGATGTTGCTGACATGTTAGGGAAAATCAAAATTCATGATCTAAAGTCCGTCGATTTTAATCTGATACTCGAAATGAATGTGAGTGGTGGCACCCTACATAAGAACGCCAATGATCACCTGACGTCACACCTTTTTTTGCCATATACTCCACCCCCTCGCTCCTCATACCGCAAGCGTCAGATAAAAATCGACGAACAATATCGTAGAGGGAAACGGGAGGCATTTATTCATTCCGTAAATGTATACAGGGTGTCCCAAAAAGATACCGACAAACTTTGAAGGGTAGTAAGGGACATCAAAACAAGCATTTTTATTTATAAAAACATATGTCCGCAAATGAGCCATTTGGGCTGTAGAGCAAAAAAACTGTTTGGTACAATTCTTCGCAATAATTGAATCACTGTTTGTTTACAATAATTGTTCAATATGTTGACCATTTACTTCGATGCAAAGATTGCACCGTCGGGTCATTGACTCGCGAATGCTTTGGAATATTCCGGGAATAGCTTCTACATGGGTACATTCAACTCGCCAGTATCCTTGCTAATAGTACTTCCTCCTTCCTCATTACGAACAGGTATATTGTAGACTAAACTTTTCATTCAATGACCTGACGGTGTAATATTTGCATTGGAGTAGATGGTCAACATTTTGAACAATTATTGTAAACCATAATTTATTTGTTAATAAATCAAAATTAATAAGTAAACAGTAATTTAATTATTGTGAAGAATAAAAGTACCAAACAGTTTTTTTGTTCTACAGCCCAAATGGCTCATTTGCGGACTTATGTTTATATAAACAAAAATGCTTGTTTTTATGTCCCTAACTACCCCTTAAAGTTTGTCGGTATCTTTTTGGGACACCCTGTATGGCATCTAGCACAATCCTATTGGTCGAATTTAAAATTTAAACCAATTAAACTTCGAGTGCCATACGCGCGTACGGAATGTGAATCAGTGCCATATGCACTTACGGATTGTAATATAGTTATGCGTTATGCGCACGCAAAATCACGTCTCCAGCGGCCAAATATCCTGTTTTATTTTTGTGATTGTTGGGCTTACATAGGTAGGTACTTCTATGGAGTTTGGCGTTGCGTCCTCTCTTCCGATTTTCTCAAAAATGTTTTGAACAAGAAATTGGCAGCTATTGCTTCGCCGACATTATTTTAATCAGATCTCTTGTGTTTATTTGAATGTTTAAAATCGCCATGCATGCTGCGACAACGTTGCTACCTTTGAATTATAAATATTTTGAACAGAGTCCTGGAAAATATGGAGCAAATCTAATGACTGAAAATGACGCTAGAAGATGGGTGGAAGAATTTGTGTTTTTGACAACTTTCAGAATGTTGTTGATTTCTTTCTAAAAATAGCGAATTTGGCACTTCTAGTTCAACTATTCGAACATTTTTTTAAACGATTAAAGCAGGTGCGGACAAGCACAGCATGGAAAAGTATTTTGTGTCCTGCGGGAAGTTCGTTTGCCCAGCGCTATAGGCAAAAGTCCACCAATAAAGTTCAGTCTATGAATAGAAGAAAGTAGGAACAAGAGGAAGCAAAAAAAGGCCCGTCGGTCGTCCAGCAACTGGGGAACCAACCAAGAAAAGGCCAAAGAAAAAACATGATCTTTTTCAAAATGTTAAAATAAATAAACCCAATGCAATTAAACATGGATCATCCCACTGATTTTGTATAAAGCTTCTTGTTTTGTTATATTATTCAATAAACATATTGACGCTTTCCGCTTTAGATTGATACACTGCATGTTTGTAATGTGTTAATAATACTTAGGTAGGTACCTAATTATTACATCCGAAATTCCGTAAAAAAATTATAGCGAATTCCATTTGTCGAACCAGTGCAGAAAAAATGTATCCTTATCCTTAGATGTTACATGCTTTTAGAAAAAGATGCAGATACACTCAGTGCGCACTGATTGACAAATGGAAATCGCCATTAGAAAATCAATACGCCATACTACAGTTTATGTTTTCCCAAGATAGATTTTGACATTGAAAACTTTGAAACATAAACAATAACGCTTGACCCTGATTGGTCGCAAAATGAGGTATTTCTGCGGGTCGACATCAGTTTTACAATAGCGACCAATGAGCGGCATTGTTTATGTTTCAAAGTTGACAATGTCAAAATCTATCTTGGGAAAAAATAAACCGTAGCACTTGATTTGAGATTTCCAATATTTTACCATAGTCATGTGTATCAGTAAAGTGTCGTGCGTTAGCAATATTTGGTCTCAACCTCAACAAGGGTCCAGCAAGTTCTAATTAATTACCTTCACCATGCACAAAAATACGACGCCATTATTATTTTATACTAGATATACCGTTCTCTATTGTCGATTATTTCACATGATTCCAAAAGAAGTCGCATCAGGGTTAGGAAGCAGAGAATTGGTGCTCCCGGGGGGAAATAAAATTACCAAAATTGAACCAAAATTTCAGATTTTTTTCGTTAACATAAGTGAACGTAAATTAACGTTGCATTTGGTGAAGGATGCAGCACTTCGAAAGATGGTTACCAACGTGGGCAGGACTCAAATTTGAATGTTTCAATTTAGTGCAAAAAAGGGTGGGCAAATGGTTAATCCGACGTCAATAACCAACGTCCGGTTGTGTGAGGCAACGTGGGGCCGACGTCCAAATGCTATTTGGGGGACTAAGCCTTGATTAAGTATGAAGGGAGAGTTAAGAGAGTTTAGTTTAGACAAATAACATTCCACCAAATGTAAATCATGAAAGGTACTTTCTGATCCCCCTAATTCTTTTCACAATAAATTATTGATCGATGAGAGGTAAAACTGCGAGTAATATTTAACTTGAAGTAAACATTCACACACACGACTTGAAGTTGAAAAACGACACAATTTCATATCCAATTCGGATGTCGACGTCGAGAAAATTAGGGTTAATATCCACCTTTTTTTCGCAACTCTGTATTGTATTTTCAATAATATTGAGAATATCAGAATGAATAAAAAATGAAAATGTTCAGAAAAGAACAGGCTACAATTTGGTGTTGAAAATTGTTCTGAATTTCCAGTGGTTCACTCCACACGGTGTCTCAAAAAACTCTGAAAATTACTGACTTTCTTTCCATCCCTGTATATGATATAAAGACGAATCATTTAATAACGGTAATACGTCAGATGTATTCCTGAAGAGTCAAGCAACAATCTGTGAGAAATTCATCGAAATCGAGCGGAGGTTTCAAGAGAAAATTGATATCAAACTTAGTGTAAATTTTGTCCGTTCCCCTTATATTAAAACGAATAAATAGAAAGAAAGAAACTAAATGAAATTCAAAATAGGTAATTAATGCTTTGATGCTATAAACACCAAAATAATATTAAATTTAATAAGTAAGTACCTATATAAAAATCCAATTATTTCTCTTTTCCATTGTTTAAAGCCCGAGGAAGGTATTCCAATATTAATATTGTACCAAAATGTAAATATCCATCAGACTGCAAATATTTTTAAAAGCTGGAATTTTTCCTTCTGCAGATAATCCTTTCGTTTAGGTCTTATGCACAGAACCATCAAAGTTGAAATAATTTAAAAAGGGAATGTTTGCGTAGGATTCACAAAAAAATGAAAGGGCAGAAGTAAGTTGAAAATTATCAAGAAAAACAACACTAGAAAATGCCGTATTTGTTTGCATTTATTATTGAGGTGAAGGGAAAATTCATTTCTACGTATTTCTGATTAATTACAACATTGAGGAAAGCGTCATATCATTCGAAAAATAAATTAATGGTCTTTTGTCTTATACAAGCCGCCTTTCATTTTATTTCCGATTTTCCATCAAAGAATGGAAATATTAGATTCCATTCATCAAATCGATGTATACCGCAGGAAAAAATATCCGCAATATTTTGTAAAGAAAAACAAGCCTTTTCCAGGAAGTGAGTTTCGTTTTAAATCCGGATCGAACAGGCCAGTCCTTTTTTAATTAAAAACGCCCGCAACTTTAATTACCGACACTGAATTTTTGAGTTATTTTTAGATCCGGAAAGGGTATAGACGGAATTGTTTGTTGTTTGCCATTACCAATTAGCTTTGAAAATATAGGCATAGTAGGTAAATATGATAGGTTCAAATACCTACCTACATATTCCTAGTGGTCTGAGTATGAATAATATTGATGATGATATTTGATATTACTGTTGTTTACTTTGAAGCAGGCCGAAAATGACAGTTCTCCTGTCACTTCCGGCCTGGAGAACTTACTTTCGGCCCGATAAATTTTTCTTTCACACTTAAACACAAATCCAGGTGCAATGTTTGTATTTAGAAGTAGATTTCACATGTGAAATTTGTTGAAATAGGCAACTTGACAAAAAATTTAAACATGAAAATATTACTATAAATCATAAGAATACATTAATTAAAACCTATATCAGCGAAAAAAACATTTTTTTTTTTGTCGCAAACGGCCACAATAAGGAATTAAAAATGCGAAAAAATTCAAATTATTTTCAGCGGGAAAGAACGCTCTGGTACTGGTCGTGACATCATCTAGTATGATCTGTCAGTGTCTGTCAGCAACCGTCCATCATACCGTGAGTTCGTCTTGAAACACTGAGCGCTCGGAACATTTTCCGTTTTTTTTTCCTTATGATGAGAAGAACAGGGATAAAAGAACAAAACAGCAATTCCGAGCATTTACTCGAACTCTACATAATAATTACCCATTAGCTGTGTTTATTTACGTTTTTCTCTGATTTTTTAAAATTTTATCATTATTAGAATTGGTCTACTTAGCTTAAATTCAATGATTAGCTCAGCATTATACAGTGTATTCCATTTAAAACGAAACAGGCTAAATATCTGATACCACTTCTATTTTTTGAAAAATCGCTCGTACACGTAAGTTGATTGTGTGAGTGTTTGACGAAATTTTCAGCACTAACTTTACCCTCTAGGGGGGGTGGGACCAACCCTTACCATTCCAAATAGAACAGGGGTTCGAGTGATACCTGTTTTGAAAGAGTGTTCAATTTTTTTTCAAATGACATCTAATGAAAGAGAATTGAACGCTCTTTTAAACGAGGTATCACTCGACCCCTTGTTCCATTTGAAATAGTAAGGGTTGGTGCCACCCCGCCTAGAGAGTTAAAGTTGAAGTGCTTAAAATGGTTGCAGAAAGCTTCCCCCTTTGAAAATCAAATGACATGTACGAGCGATTTTTTTAAAAATAAACGTGACATCAGATATTAAGCCTGTTTCGTTTTAAATGGTACGCCCTGTATAAAGAAAACGATATACCTAGGTATTAATTATAACCGAAGAAGGAAATTCCAAAGGCCAATCCGCCAATCTGTAATTTGTGATATGTTTATAGTAGCAAAAGTAAGTATGTGCGAATCTTTTTTTCCATTATAACTTAAAAATTTACAACTCGCCGCAACCCAAAACAACAACAAAACAAATAACGGTGGAAAATGTGGAAATAAACCAAATTAAATACAATGAAGTAAAATATAACGTTTGACGACAAGGTGACGCTAAATCATACTACGTGACGTCATCTAGATTCGCGCGCATTTAAGATCGTTTGAAATGCTTTTAATACGCGCGAAACTTTAAACATTTTTCACCAAGTTATTATTGAGTTTTAGGGAATAATATTTGGGGAGTACTCTTTCAAGGCATAAATAAATGATTTATGGCCGTTTGCACCGACCGTTTTAAGGCAGGCTTAGCAATAAGTATACCTTAAAATGACAGTTTTACATGTAAAAATATCACTTTAAGTAATACTTATCGTTAAGCCTTCCTTAAAATGGTCGGAGCAAACGGCCCTTAAAAAATAATTTTTTTTTTTAAAGTTCCCTATTTCATAAGATGTCAATGTCGGTGTCAGAGTGTCAGTCGAAATTCCATTTTTGTCATATTTTTACCTTATTTTTTTTTTCAATTATTAATGGTTGAAAATAAAAGTATATTGTTGTATTAGGAGTAGAAGCTTTACTTTTTTGTGCTGAAGCGGTAGGTTTGCGAGCCGAACGTAGTGAGGCTTGCAATACTGCTGAAGCACAAAAAAGTGCTTCTACTCCGTATGCAACACGCTATTTTTTTTTCCAAACGAATGGGGTAAGCTCGGGGGCAAGTGAATGGTTGAGCGGCAGCAAAAGTACGAGCGGCACTAAAAGTACTTCTACTGCCGCTCCAGCGGCACTAAAAGTACTTTTGCTGCCGCTGGGGTTGCCAAGCAGCATAGAAATTAAATTTCTACCACCTCGACAGGTATTACCCACTGGATTTGACTAGCACCATAGAAATCAAATTTCTGACATCTTGACAGGGATTAACAAAGTGACGTTTTTCTGACGTTTGGAGAAAAAATAATATACATGTCGGTGGAAAGTTTTCACATATTGTCTCGTGAATTGGTCGACCTCATTGACTGGCATGATATATACAAGAGTAATGATATAAATATCAAAGTTGATGTTTTCAACAATAATTTGTTAGCTGTTCTTGATCAACACTGTCCTATTAAAATTAAAAAAGTTGGTAAACAGAAACCACTTTGGCTTACTGCAACTATTAAAAAGATTATCAGTCTTAGTCTGCTTATTATAGATTTTTGAAGTTGAAGACTCCTGGTAGCAAACAGTATTATCTTGATTTGAAAAATTATTGTAGCACTGCAATTAAAGCTGAGAAGGCTGCCTATTACAATTTTGAATTAAACAATTACTCAGGTGAATCGAATAAAACTAAACATTTCTGGCAAAAAATGAGAAACTGGAATATCATAAAAACAAATATAAAAGATATTCCGGATGACCTGAAAGATGCTGATGTCATTAACGATTCTTTATTAGCAAATATTCCCCATCTCAGGGCTGATATTACTGATCTAAACTTAAACATAGAAAATTCATTATTTAATCAATTTCAACTTAAAAGTGTAGATGAGGCTGACGTTCTAGAATGTATTGCTGAAATTAAAAGTAACGCCACTGGGGTGGATGGAATCTCTGTAAGTATGTTAAAACTGTGCCTGCCATTCTGCTTGCATCCCTTAATTAATATAGGTAATAAATTATTCACTAGAAATAGGGACTGTGACTGTGCCAAGTTTATGGAAAAAAGCTTTAATAATTCCTATACCTAAAGTAGACAACCCTAGCTTAACTGATTTACGACCAATAAGTATATTGCCAACTGCATCGAAAATCCTTGAAAAAATAGTAAAGAGGCAACTTGACGAATTTATCTTATCTCATAGTATTTTACCAAAATTTCAATCAGGCTTCAGAGCTGGTCATAGTTGCACTACAGCATTACTTCGTAATGCTTCGTATAACTAGTGATATAACTAGACTCTAATCATTCTTGTCCTCTCATTCTAATTGACATGACGAAAGCATTTGATTCCATTAATCTTGAACTATTACTGACTAAGTTAAATATTTTTAAAATAACTTGTAATGATTGGTTTAAAAACTATCTCACAGGAAGAGAACAAGCCGTAAAATTAAATAAGGATGGAGAAATAATTATTTCGCAGTGGAGGCCAGTTGTGTCTGGTGTACCTCAAGGGTCAATTTTGGGGCCCATACTTTTTGCTATCTTCACTTCAGATTTACCTAAAGTCTTAAAATTTTGTTTATACCATATGTATGCTGATGATTTACAGATATATATGGAAGTACCTAGTGATCGAATGGTAGAATGCAGCGCTGCAATAACTAGCGACCTAAACGCAATATCAAACTGGGCAAAAAAAAAACTCACTTGTGATAAACCCTAAAAAAACTCAAGGAATCCTTATCACAAAGGCAAATATTAATATTGAACCTCAAATCTATCTTGATAATACCAAAATTGAGTTTAGGGATGAAGTTCAAAGTTTAGGTTTGTGTATTGACTTTACTTTCAATAGTCATGTAAATAGAATCTCACAAAAATGCTATTTACGTCTCAAAACTCTTTTTGAGTTTAGAGATTTGTTACCGGTAGCAACTAAAAAAAATCTAACAGAGTCTCTTGTTTTGTCAATTCCTGGATATCTTGATGTTGTGTCTGGTCCTTTTTTAACTAACTTTAATAAATACCGTATTCAAAAAATACAAAATTCATGTGTGAGATTTGTGCACAAGTTGTCGCGCAGAGATCATGTCAGCCAATCTGTCACAGACACCTTTCATAACAACATGGGAGAGAGAAGATTTTTGCATCTCTGCTGCCTGATTTATAAAATTATAAGGAGTTCTATTCCTATGTATCTCCTCGAATTGATGGTTAAGCGAGGTGATATACATCAATTTAACACACGTAATGGACAAATATTATTAAATATTCCACAACATCGCTGTGAACTATTCAAGTCCTGTTTCATCTACTTGGTAGCACACACATATAACTTTTTTCCACAGATGTTTTCATTGAATATAATAGGATTTGGGAATAGGGTACAAAGTGAAATACGAGATAAGCATTTATGTCTTTAATGTAAATAATTGTATCCCAATGGGGGTTTGCCACTGCCAGTATCATCATTTCAGGTTGTGTAATTATTGTTATTCAAGGTTTTATATTTTATACGTTTTATATTTCATGTTTTATATTTCATATTTTATACATTTTATTTTATACATTTTATGTACTTATTGTGATGAGTATTGTGATATTTTATGATATCTTTACTTGTTTTAGTTAATAAGTGATATTAAATTATTGAATTGGTGGTTATTAAAAAACGCTTTGCGGTCTAATCACCATTTGATGTGTACAGGGTTTTCTCTTCTTTGTTCTCATCAATAAACCGATTTTTATTTTATTTTATTTTATTTTATATTACTCGCGACATTTCAAAACACGACACGCAGCGGAGTGTTTTGAGGGTCGCAAGGGCTTTAAATGCTCATAATCTCAAAAATGTTTTAGTGGTCATTCATTTTGATAAATCGTAATTTAAACGGCAGGTAAATATCAAGGTAATAAAAGTAGATCAAACGTTTCTATAGCAAACCTTTGAAAAGGTAGGAGCATCATAAACATAACTTTTTGCACGCTGCAGCATGCGATAATCGTTGATTATAGATCTGTTTCCACAGAAATCACAAACCAGTCAGCGAAGTTCATTGGTTGAAAATAGTCAGGAAACTGGTTGGACCTATCAAAAACGGTCTGACTAGTTTGGGATTTCTGTGGAAACAGACCTTATGATACATGCATAATAAAAAGTAAGTTTTGTAACTCTGGGTGCTGAAATAATCTTAGTCCTATCAAAATACATATTGATCTGATATCCTATACACAAAATATAAGTAGGTATATTTTATCATGTTGACATCTAAGAAATCGTCACTAGTAAAGTAATGTAGAAGACCAATTTTTGTAAATAGTTTAATACAAAAGATTTTCCTCTTGAAATTCCGGAACTAACTTCTAGATCAGAAATTAGTAGAAAGAGATCAGATTCTGTTCTAAAGAAGTATTGTTAGAAATCAGGAGGAGACTAAATCAGATTTAAAGTTCACACTGTTCAAATACAAAATCTCACCTGGAATTGAACTTAGAGAAGTGAAAACAGATAAGAGTATTATACTCTAAACAAACTATACATCTTGCCCAAAACAAGCATAGAAACATCTTATAGAAGCTCAATATCTCACTGAGGGATGATGAATAATTATTATTTACATGAAAAATAAAATTATACTAAATCAAAGTATTAGTTTAGACTCTGTTTATTACAAAAAAATTAAATTTATATACAATACTATAGAATTTTTATAAATGAATTAAAAATCTCAGTTAAACACCATACATGTATGTTATACCATTACACATAAAATATAGATATGTAATAATTTTCAAAAAAAAAAAAATCTTATAAACATAAATTTGATTAATAAAAATACACATTACAATTATTACGATTTCATTTTTAACAATAATTGATAATAAATATTAAAATATAGTTTTGAGCTATTTTTTTTCACTAATAATAATACCCAAAAAATTTTACAACAAAGAAGCATATTATTGACAACTGAATATATTTTTAACCTTTTAAATTTTTAGAATTTCATTTTATCACCAGATTTTGGACAAGTGAGCATCCTAATGCTTACTCAAATTAAATGCAAAAATCAATAAGGGCTCGTTTTATGTTAACAGTTAAAGTCTAATTATTATTGGTTGACATTTTTAGTATGCATATTATTGAAGACTTTGAAGTGATTAAACTGTAACTGTTGACAAAAAAATAGACCCTAAATTTCACAATTACATATAAGGCGTTTTCAATCACTGAAGTTATTTTTATTTATTGCGAAAGCTACCTATTTCTACTTAGGCACAATAACTAGCGAGCTTGCTAATAATTAATTTTCATATTATCTCGGCGAAATATTGTCTTTTGTCTGTTTTATACTGATATGTACTAATAGAGATGCCAATTCCAGATCTTCGCTGAAAGCGTTTTTAAGCCAAACGCTCCTGTAGCCTTTTTTAATACACGTCAGCTGGAAAAAAAATAGTCAATGATTAAATTAAAATCCAATCATGATAAAATTATTTATTTTTTTCAAAAAGAAGCATGAGTTTTATATTGTATTAATTTACATTTACAAATAAATATTGAAAGTTCTTACTGGATATGTGGCTTGTCCAATGAAATTCGGTTCGCCAAAGACATCCTCGTTTTGCACAGCGAAACGTATCAAAGCAAAATGAGGATTGTGAACTATAAACTCGCAATGCTCGTCGTTCCATTTGGGACTAAACCCATTATCCATTATTCTTTTGGTTGTTTGTTTGATTCCCGAATCGAATGGCGCTCCTATGATTTCGATTTCGACAAAAGGACTTGCTATACCTTTTTTGGATCTGGAATAGGTTACTTAAAAATAATAAAATTAAAAAAAAATTATAAACTTATTTTTACCTGCAAAAATGCCGTCCTGCTATTATCCTAATTGAAACAGTTACAGGTTCTTCTCCAGGAAGTTTATTTTTATCAAATGGATCAAAATCTGGTCTAAAATTATTATTTATTAGAAGAATAAAAAAAATACATGTAAATAAAAATCTTGGTAGCTTACTTGGTCATAAATTCGGGTTTTAACAAATAACCGCAAGCTCCGTTATCACGAAATTTCGCTTGATTTAATTGCATTGGTTTATCGCCAGTTTGATAATTTAAAGCTACCATTTGAGATCCGCAATTCCACATGTTTATCGGATTGTAATTTGAAGAATCGATCCTCAGACCGTTCGGATATATTCGTGAAAATTGTACCTAGTGATAAAAAAAATTGGCATTTTACTTAAATTCTATTAATACAAATTAATAATTACCTGATGATATTTTAAGAAAAATTGTTTTTCCATTTGGCACATCAATTTTTCAGCCTTAGTTTCAGGAAATGAAGACATTTCGTAAAACACAAATCCTTGTTTGGCTCGTTCCATATTGAACGATATCGATCGGCAATAGATTATAATATTCGACAGTTCTTTTGCTATCCTATAAGTGCGTTCCATTTCTTTGTGTTGGATTTCTTGTTGGGTTGCTTTTTGAGTCACATCTCGAATTGCTGATAACCATTCTAGAGCCTAATAAGGAAAAAAGGAGACTCTCAAGAGCAGTAAAGACTAAATAATGTTTATATGTACAAAACTTATACATTCTCAACCTTTTCACATTTACCTTAAATCATTGATATTTCTTAGAAGTGGATAATTAAATTGAGTCTTAAACAAAAGATAAATGAGAAAAAGCCTTTTATGGAAAGATTAGTTTGACGAAACCTAATCCAGAATTATCCTTACATTATCTCTCGACTGTACAGCAACGTCGAAAGCTATTAATGCCGTTGAAGGGGTTATCCTGATTAGCCATTCCAAACCGGGACGCTCAGGATTGTGCAAAAGTTCCACTACAGCCCCTTTCATGTCTAAGGAGCCTTGGATTACTGAATCATTGGCCTAGAAAAAAAGTTACATTTCAGAGAGAGAAAAGTTACATTTAGGAGTCTTTGCACCAGCGTGTTTTAAACACCATTTTAAACTACACAAATTCTGTCTAGACACTGTATTTAATAGAAATAAAATAACTGAGAAGTTTTCCTTTTAAGGGCCAAATTATGAACCAACTGGTAAGTGTCTGGTTGTTACTTTCTATTCTCTAGTGCATTGAAAGTACCTGCTAGGTAACAACCAGACGTTTACCAGTCAGCCCATATTTGGCCCTAAAAGGTATAGATATATGTTCTTGCAAATTCTCTCTGCAAATACATAGAAAATATCATCACCCAAGATGTCGCAGATTTCCAGCTTCCTTGTGAAATCATTTCGTAACATGAATTTCTTTCCAAATCTCTCCATTGAAACCAACATGCTCAACTACCTGAATACTCCAAGTATTGATGTTATGTACTGAGAATTTGGGAATCACATATTAGTTTCACTACTTTCACTCATTACCGAAGAAAGGAATAGCCTGGTATACTTTATACAGAGAGCTATTATAGGCGGATCTCCCTCGTCCAGCGACTTTACAGCACTTTCATCAAGTCACTCCATAACTTTTGAAGTACTTTGAAGTCCTAGACTAATGACATACTAACACAGATATACATTACAGTAAACAAAATTTTGTGTCGCCAACATCTAGGAAAGCAATCCACCACCGGTGTATCCCCTCCAAATTGTTACGGATTGATATCTTATCCTGTCATGACTTTGCTTCAAAAAGTTGGAGGTTCAAGACTAAAAACGACTACTGGTAATGCTGGTTCTGTAAAGCCCGTATTACATCTGTGTATGTTTGTGTGTATTTCTTCATGTATTTCAGGGTGCCAACATTATTTTGTTTTTCATAATGTTGATTTATGTTGCTTTTGAAGTTTTTCGGTTGTCACCCTCAACTACATGAAGAAATTCACAGAAAAATACACAGATGTAATAAAAAAAAAATAATACGGGTTTAAGACAGGCGGAACACACCTGCAATCGATTGGCATGGCAACGCGCCCGTCAAACTTACCTCATATAAGTTAGAGGCAGACAGATAGATAAACGAGTTGCACCTGTGCGAATTTATCCATTATTTTGGTCAAGTGAAAGACGGGATTCAGAGGGGAATACGGATGTTGTTTATAACACTGATGCATCCCTACCATGCATAACCCCCCTCGAGCAGATCACCTCTCCTGGGCCCATGGGGGGCTTGCCATCACAACAAACATGAGTTTATGAATGAGATGTGGTGTCTATCTGTGTTAAGATGTCATTGTGCTGGACCTTATCCAGAGAGTAACTAGGAGACATCCTGAACTTACAGACCTTCCATATACACTTAAACTCCAGAGACTTGGTCTTACTACTCTGTGGAAAACCTCATCTTCCAGGCCAGTGTCCGTGATAGGATTAACACTCAGTACAGCAACACGATCAAGACTATGTATGTATGTGTTGGAGGTGTCAGTTGCACTGCGACCAAGGTTGATCTATTGTACCCCTCCTTCTGCTGCTAAGTTCGGGTTTCCTGCTTAAAGCAGCCCCTCTAGTCCTTTAGGAATTTTAGGATGTCTAGCGGTTCCAGGGCTGGAATGACGATCAAGACTATCTTCTGTAACTCTTTATTTTCTATGAGAACAAGACATACAACATACATTAACGATGATAATACATTGGAAACTGATTAAGGCCTAGTTGTACAGTCTTGGTTCAAGCTGGATTCTTTAACCCCATTTTCAACTAGGTAAATGACAATTAATTTATTAACTTTGCTGACTGGGTTAAATAAAATTGTGTCCAACGAAATTGGGGCCTGCACACCTATGTTTACAAGAATTTCATATAGATTGTGTTTGTTGTTTGGGAATCATTCGAAAAGCAGGTGTTCCAGTGTACCTTCTTCTCCACATTCACATTCTGGGGTCTCTTTGATTCCTAGCCTGTGTAGATGCTGAGAGGTCAAGCAATGGCCCACTCGCATTCTGATTATTGTTGTGATATGCCTTCTATCAATTTATTCCAAGTCGTAGAACCAGGGAGCTTCCGAGAACCGTTCACCAAGTTTTTGTATTTGCTGCCCTTTTTGTCTATACCATTTCCAGTATTTTTTCACACTAGTGAAATTTGATTTCAAATTAATGAAAACTAAATTCACATCAGTGAAATCTAATTCCGCTGAAATGAAAATTGATTTCAAAGTAACGAAAACTAATTTCTCACAAACGAAATTTGATTTCTCAGTTTTGAAAATGAATTTCAAACTGACCCTAATTAATAGTAATTTTTCAAACATTTATTATTTTAATTTGAAAAAAACATCAACAAATGTTATTTATTTCACCCTAATGAAATAAACCCACTGAGTTCACATAACATAAAATACAATGAAGGGGGTGATTCGTCGGTTGGGACAAAAAAAAAACATAAAAGGCCTGTCAAGTCTTTGCCAACGTTTTGCCCAAAAGTTTAGGGCTTCATCAGGGCTAAAATATATATTAGGAACATCAAAAAAGTGCTAACAAAAAACTGAAGTTTACATGCCTTGTACTTAAAAAATTATGTGGCTAGAATTATATAAAATAGTGCGAGATTTTTCAGGATGGAACATTCAATTGCACATAACAAAATCACAATACATTGATAAAATTGTGAAAAGACAAATTTTTTATTATTTTTTTTATCCTAACCGACGAATCACCCTCTTCATTGGATACCGATAGGACACGAACTTCACTTAGATAAAATACACTCATGAAACAATTAACAATAATAATTATAAATTATTTAAATAAATTGAACTTCAGTTGAATCTTCTCACTCTTGAGATAGCTGCATTATACCTTTCCACGTGATTTGCTAAACTGAAGTTTAATTTATTTAAATAATTCATAATTATTATTATTGTTTCATGATTGTATTTTATGTTATCTAAACCACAGTTTTCTAAACTCAATGGGATTATTTCAGTAGGTTGAAATAAGTAACGCTGTTGATGTTTTTTTTCAAATGGCAATAATAAATATTTGAAAAATAAGTATTGATTAGGGTCAGTTTGAAATTCATTTTCAAAAATGTGAAATCAAATTTCGTTTGTGAGAAATTAGTTTTCGTTACTTTGAAATCAATTTTCATTTGAGCGAAATTAGATTTCACTGATGTGAATTTGGTTTTCATGAATTTGAAATCAAATTTCACTAGTGTGAAATAATCCTGGAAATGGTATAGTATGCTCTTCCTTCCTGTTCCACCAGGTGTTCCATATTGCTTTGTGATCCTTTTTAAATTTCCGGATGTGTTCCTTTATGTCGAGCTGAATTGGATATGTCACCCTCAGGATCCTACCCACCTTGGCTAGCTGGTCTGCAATTTCATTCCCTTTAATATTAGAATGTCCTGGGATCCATCCAAGACATATATATCCAGGCCTTGGTTATTTGCCTCGATTAATTGTTGTTTCGTTAATGCCCTTATGTGGTCAAGGTTCTTTTTGTCTTTGCTGATTAGTGACACCACTGCGCTTTGGGAATCAGTCCATACTATTGCCCCAGTTTATACCGTCCCGATACAGTTGTACAACTCTCCATATTTTTTGAGGCCAAATTCTCCAACCAATAGGAGCATTTTGACCCATATCTTGCGCATGCGCTCAATGAGTGAACAAATCTCTCAAATTGAAAAAGCAGTTCGGCATATACATGTCTCTTTCCAATCCTGCACGCAAAAAAGAGATAGAGATATCTTGGGTGAGGACCCGCGAGAAGTAACTGTCAAACGAGACACGCAACAGGATTGTATTACAAAAAAAGAAGAGAAGTTTTTTGACTGAAATTATTCAGGAAATTGAAAAGTAACCGGAAAATTCATCAATTTGAAATTCGGCTTTGTTAAGAGTGTTTTGCTTTCCGTGTTATTCGCGATTTTTGTGTACTTGACTGTTTTATGGTTTATATATTGTGTATTATCATGGTTGCTTCCTGTTTTGCATGTGAAAACAAGACTAGAACTAGCTCAGGCTTAGGATATTTTAGTTTCCCGAACGATGAACAACTGTAAGTATTTATATTTACATATTTCATATTAGGTTTACTCCATACATTCACATAATCTTGATCTGATGAAATAATTGTCCACATTCCAAAAATATCTAATACTGTGATGCAAATCTGGATGGGATTGAAATCCTGGCCGTGTCCTAATGGTCTAAAAGCCAGTGAACTT
This sequence comes from Ceutorhynchus assimilis, assembly GCA_917834065.1. Classification (NCBI taxonomy): domain Eukaryota; kingdom Metazoa; phylum Arthropoda; class Insecta; order Coleoptera; family Curculionidae; genus Ceutorhynchus; species Ceutorhynchus assimilis. Next base: position 25,207,395 of record OU892280.1, on the reverse strand, counting down.
TTTTGCGTAAAAACTTAGTGATGGCTAATTTTTTTCTAAAACTATGTAGTATTATGCCCCATTGTAGGAAACCATCGACTTGCAGCATGTAGTATACCAGTTTGCCGTATGCATAATATCTATCTTTTTGATAGCTTTAGTAAATTTTTGCACATTGGTTGCGTGCTCCATTTTTCTAGAACATCACATCATCATAAAACAGCCAAAAAATCATTATATTATTTGTTTCTAAATTATAATATGATCCCGTTATATTCTCAATGTTAATCCACAAAAAATCCTAGTCCGGCTCTGTCCACGGCCCAGGATTCGTTGTTTCCGATCAATAATGCGCAAGCGCGAAATATAGGGACATAGAATTTGGCTTCAAAAAAATCAATGGTTTGTCAACGGAGTTGAACAACTGTATCGGTACGGTATAAACTGTGGTTGAACTTTGTTTTGAACCGAGATTGTACAACTGGGCCTTAACGTGTTAAAAACATCTAAGGTTAAAACCATGACAACAAGCAAAACATAATATGACAATTAGGAAAACCTATGACAACTCGGAGAAAATTCCTTCTTGTCAAGCGTGTCTTCTTTTTTAAGTGTATTCCCAGTGTTGCCACTGTTGACAGTCCGATACACAACACTCCTTCCCCTAGAGAACACTAGTTGGTGTAATCTGCCAGGTACCTGGGAGGCATACGGTGACTCCAACCTTAGCGGCACTCTCCACTACCCGTGGACTACTCCCAGGCGTTACTAGGGGCTCCGGAACTGCTGAACTTGGTATTTGCTGTTCTTCGGTGGATATCGAATCGACGTGTGGATTTATGTCCATTGCTTCTTCGTTTTTTGGTAGAGCTTGGTTGAAATTTGAACTTGTGCGCATGCGAAGCTGATCTGTGTGTCTACGTAGGTACAATGTTTCCATCTGGAGTAGATACCCTGTAACTCAATTGGCCTGGGGCTTGTGTAACTGTAGAAGGAATCCACTTTGGCCCTGCTGTGTAAATACACTTTCTCCTTCTTGGAAAGCTCTAGGTTTGCTGACATCTGCTTCAACTTTTTGTTTGGTCGCCATTTCTTTAGAAAAATCTGGATGTAATTTATCTAACAGTGTGGACAGTTTGCGCCTCATAAATATTTCTACTGCAGACTTTCCTGTGAGAGTGTATGGAGAAATGTGATGTGTAAGCAAGTAGCGTGACAACTTCAAGGTCACATCTGTCCCTGATATCTTTTCAAGCGCCGTTTTTACATTTCGTACTATCTTCTCTGCTTGACCGTTACTACTTGGGTGGTAGGGTGCTTTTAGCGCTTGCCCTATGCCGTTTCTCTGGAGGAACTATCTGAATTCTACTGACGTGAATCCACGGCCATTATCAGAGACTTTTACGTCAGGTATACCATGTGTCATAAAAAGCTCTCTAAGGACCTTTATAGTGGAGAATGAAGACGTGTTCAGGACTTGTCTAACTTTCCAACCGCTTCAAGTATCAATCTATAACTATGAAAAAAAAGTTCCCAGTCACTGGTCCTGCAAAATCTACATGAAGGCGAGTCCAGAGAGCTTGAGACTATTCCCATAGGTGGGTTGGTGACTTCTTGGGCATGTGATATTCTTGACATTCTGTACATGTGTTAACTTTTTCTTCGATATGAATGTCCAGGTTCGGCCAACAAACATAGGATCGTGCAAGGGCTTTCATTTTGACAATGCCCAAGTGTGACTGGTGCAGCAGGTCTAATACTTTTTTCCACCCCCCTGGAGGGATAACTACTCTTGTACCCCAAAGTAAACAGTCTTGGTAACTTGTTATTTAATTTTTTCTTTGATAAAATGGAAGTATTTTGAATCTTTTGGCCAACCTTTCCATTGGAAAATTGTAACTAATAACGGATCTTTTAAAGTTTCCGATGCAATATCTCTTGCAGTTAGTACTTTTTCCGGTACATTTTTTAGCATCAAAACTTCTGGCAATAGTGAAGCTTCTGGAATGTTATATTTTACAGGTAACTTGCTTAGATCATCTGCATTACCCAAATCTCTTCCTGAAACATATTCTAGATCATAGCTGTAGGCGTTGAGTAGTCCAACGAAGCATCGGCGTTACGCCCATAAATGTAGTCGTGGAACTTCTTTACACCAGTTATTATGGAGATAACTTAACGATCGATCTGGGCAAAATTTCTTTCTGAACTTGAAGGCGTACGACTATGGTACGCCACTGGGTATTCTCTATTTAAGTCGTCAATTTGACTTAAAATGCACCATACGCCGCGCCGTAAGGACTCACGTCATATGTTAAAATTAAAGGCTTCTTTTCGTCATAATGCCTTAAAACTGGCTCTTCTGCCAAAAGAGCTTAGAGTTTGTCGAATGCGTCCTGTTGTTCCCTACGCCACTGAAAAACGATGTCTTTATGCAATAATTTATGACGAGGTTCAGCAGTAGTAGCTTTAACCCAGAAAAGCCTGTAGCTCTTGTTTATTTGTTGGCGAAGGAGCATTTATTACCTATAGCGCTAACTTTCTCTTCAGTAGGGCTCGAGGTAGGGCTAATACCATAATACCCATTGCACTGATTTCAAAACCCAAAAAAGTCAACTGATCAGCTCGGAAAATACATTTGTCTCTTCTTAGACGACGCCCATCTTCACGAAAACGTTCTAATATAATACGAATTTTCCTTTCCAAATCCTCTTCTGTAGTCATAGTAGGGTAAAACCCCTGGTATTCCTGTAATTCGTAAACCAATAAACCTCCTGGAATATTTGAGGGGCAATAGAAATACCAAATTGTAATCTATGTAAATACTCCACGGTGTGTTATAATTGTTTGAGCTTCCGCTGCCTTAGCATCTACTGTTAATTGCAAATATGCTTGTTGCATGTTCAGTTTGGCATAAACTCTTCCTTCTAAAGCTGCTAAAATATTTTGAACACATGGTACTGGATATGTATCTACACGTAAAACTTTATTTATGGTGCTCCTATAATCACCACAGATTCTAACCTCATCATTATTTTTTGGCACCACAACAATCGGGGTACACCTGCGAGGACGAGAGACAGGCGCACTGCGCAACTAATCCATCTAATTCTCGATCAATTTTGTCTTTTAAAGCAAAAGGCACTTCTCTTGCTTTGAGAACTATAATAGGTTTGATGTTTTTGTCTAAATTAAAAGAAACTGGGGGTTCCTCGAAGGTACCTAAATCACTGCTGAATTCATTTACAAAATCTGCTGTTCTTGTCACATTACTTACCCCTGCAGGGTTATTCCTAGAGAACTAAACCAGTTACGCCCAAGAAGACTTGCTTGGTTACCTTCCACCGCTACCAGTGGTAATGCTGCTGAAATGTCTTCAATAGTTACTTGCACTTCACACTCTCCTATAGTTGTAATACCATTGTTCTGATAGTTTTTTAGAGAAACTCCTGTTGCCGATAACATTGGCGACAAAATGTCCTGAAATGTGTTCTGACCAACCACTGTGTTTGCCGCACCAGAGTCCACTTCCATTCGAACTAATTTATTGTTAATTTGTAGCGAAACAAAATATTTACCGGCAACATTATCTGTACCTTCTCGAACACATCGCGATTATCCGGCACCGTAAACTCCACTTGTTGGTTGATGCCATGGCTTTAGATTCTTTAAGTACGGATAAATTTCGGGTGGCTGCTTCGTCAGCGATGTAGGAATCTAGTGCTTTTTTAAAATTAATGTCTTTTATCGCTAGCAGCCGGCGCTGGAGATCTTCATTAGACACACCACACACCAGTCTATCCCATAGCATGGTTTCCAGGGCCGTAACAAAACCACAATTTTCAGCAAGGTGCGGAGATCTTTGACATAAACTTTCAAGACTTTTGTGATTTCTTCATACTACTTATCATCTTGGCTGGCGCAACTAATGTGCGAAGTATATCATACGTGGAGGGGTCCACACAAACTGAGAAAAACTGCTCTTTTCTTTCCTTCTGTGGTAATTTCATTCGCTGTGAAGAAAAACTCTAACCTTTCTTGAAATGATTCCCAAGAATTCGGGTCATTTACGTTAAACTATTCAATATTTCCTAACGCCGTCATAACTACACTGCACGCATGCAAATTCTGACGATTACGGTCGACGCAATTCCATCCTCGTCGCCAAAAATGTTATGTCCCTGGTAGGAATAAAACTCAGAACAGCAACACGATCAACACTATCTAACTCTTCATTTTCTATGAGAACAAAACATACTACATACATTAACGATGAATATATTGGAAACTGATTAAACGTGTTAAAAACATCTAAGGTTAAAACCATAACAACAAGCAAAACATAATATGACAATTAGGAAAACAAATGACAATTAGGAAAACAAACGACACGACATCTTGGAGAACATTCCTTCTTGTCAAGCGTGTCATTCTTTTGTTCTGTGTTGCCGTTAATGAAACTTTATATAGCTGAAACTATCAAGTCTTTACTTACCCCTTCTTCTTCAACATTCGTTGCACTTCTCTCAAGTTCCTCAACATAAGTAGCTGGAAAATAGAGCTGTTTAGCTCCCCCATAATCACCCCGCCACCAATCAGAACTGTCCGGCGGTTTCGTCACGTTGGTAATGATGGCGTGACGGCAGAATGACAGCTCGTCGGGCTGTTGCGCCCTGTAATCGTACAAAGCTTTTACGTTGATTTTGGGAGTGAATGCCGAGGGGTCCATGTAAGATGGGGTAGTTGTGTGGTTGTACGGGGTGGTTTCATCTTGTTCCTAGAAAAGAAGAAGTTTATGTTTCAGTTTACATTATATCATAAAGTACAACAGAGAGGACAAGTTAACTCGGTTTATAAATTTTTATCCAAAGCATTTTAAATAGTGCGGCACAAAACGTTTAATCAATCAAGCTGCAGAAGAATTGAATTCTAATGTGGATCAAGTCCCTTCTGACTGGGCTTAGGGTTGTGATTTTAGACCAATGGTATTTCCCCTGTTGACGCAGAATTCAAATCCTCCACCACCAATTTTCAAACAACATCAAAATGAGTTATTTACCTGGAGTCAGTTGAAACAATCAATGACCATATTGAGAGTTGTTGAAGTTTTATCGATTAATTTTGACTTCTTAAGGAAATAGAAGAACAATGAATTATTATTTTCAGTCAAAATTTATTTCACCCACATTTCTTGCTCTAGGAATTCTTTGGTAATTGGTGAATTCTATTAAAATTTTCAAACATGTTTGTAAATAGGCACCATAATACTTTGATCGTCACAGGATAATAATTTACATACCAAAAAGTCGAGTCAAAACAACCATAAATAAACCGAAGGGCATTAGCACCGTATCGGAACTATTTTCTAATTAAAGGGTTTAGCTTGTCTGGTATGTTAATTGTCCTACCAAAGATAATTTGGGATCCCTTTAACATGTTTTATGAGGACTAGATTAAATTTCATGCTGGATTAAATATTCAAAAAAAGCTTGGGAAAATGGAGATTCCTCTCGAGTAATTTTGTTGACCTCTGATGGTTCATTGTAATATTATATTACATTTTTTCTTCTTTGAAAATTTCACAATTTGAATATCTAAAATGACTATTTAATTTGGATACAGAAATCATAAAATCCCTAATGTTATGGTTTCAAATAAAGTATGTGATAATATTAATATAATATTATGCACTAAAATTTAATCAAGAAATCGAATAGGCTTGCCAATTTTTACTCAGCTGGTGCTATTTTATATTTCATGATTGGATTCCAATTTAATTATTGCATGAGTCACAAAACATAAAGCTGGCAATTAAATAATTTAAAAAGTATCGTGTACGTGCATCTGATTAACTAACCCAAAACCAGTTTATAGAGCCCATAGAACAAAGATTCTACTAAACGACGGGGTCAACAAAACTGAGCTATGTGGGCATAAAGGCGATGGTGGTTATATGGGCATTGGCCATCAATAAACATTTTCGTAAAGATAAAAAGTTAAAATAGGACACCTTTAAGTAGTGGTCACGGTATATGGGATTATGAAAATGGATAGAATTTAGAAAATGGGTTTTTTGTATTGAGCTTACAGGCCGTAGTGCAACATTATATATTTTTCATTGTCTGACGTAGAGAATTAACTTTTTGGGTTTTCTCATTAATTTTTATAACTTGCAATTATTTTTCTAATACCTTTGTTGCAATGGTTAATAGCATTATTATTCCTCCATATTCACTGACCTTGTTGCCATATTTTTGAAATTCGATGAAAGTTCCATTAAAAAAAAATATATATATTAAGTAAAGTACCCTCAATAGGTATACGAGAAGCTGTACTTTTGATTATTTTATTATCCTTCACCTATATGGTTCATAGTTTTCTTGTGTGGACCTCAACATAAATGTTTGCTTGTTGAGAAATTATGGGTTTAACAAAGTATAGAGAAACGTTTTAAAAATCAAAGCAAAATAAAAAAACAAATCACCAACAAAATAATAAGTAGTCTCTGGCCGAAACGAAAACAACTTAGGCCTCACACAACAAAAAGGTGGTTCGAGGGAGTTACAGACAGTGATTCTGTTACGCTAGTTGCGCAAGTAAAGATGATCTAAACTCAAAACATAGAGCCCCCGACAGGTAGAAGAGCGCGGCAGGGCAGAAAGGCAAAAAGTCATTGCACTCTGAGCTTCACGGTGATGGTCAGTCTATGAGGGTACTACAGGTTTTTTAAAGGGCTCAGTCAGGTGTGCACCTTTTGTTTGCATCGAATTTGAAACGCAACCAGTATGGGGGCGAAAGTGATAGTGTTTGTTGTGGTAAGTGAATGATATTATTTTGGATTTTTTGATATTTTTGGCATTAAAAAATAGGAAGTCTAACTGACGTGATTCTAGGAGCTAGCAACTGAAATACATAGAGGTATATCAGAAGTTTTCTTGATACTTTTTTAGTTTTGGATTCTAAATAAGTCAAAATATTTCTAAACTTTATACTCTATCTGAACAGAGATTTTATCAGCTCTTGCTATTCTCAACTCTAGAAATCCCTGAATATTTTGGAAAAACTGCATCAGCATTAAATTGGTAAGTTTGGAACGCAGAATAATAATTCAAAGCCTTTTTATTTGTGATATTTAAATCTTTCAAAAGAGCTTTTCCATAAACCACAAGTTATGGACTGTCCTCCAGATCTAAAATTATATTTGTTCAATTCATAAGATCTGGATAGTCTGATGTTATAAATAATAATAATAGAAGTATCAGTGTTGTGTTATCTTGTGATAACAGACAATCGAGCAGATATTTTAATGAGAACTTTTATTGAAAATTGACAAAGTCTCACCTATTGTCATCCTCAAGTTGGTTGCCATATCATTAAACGTCTTCCTCTTTTGAATTTATCACCTACATCATATTATTTTTCCGATTTTGGTGCTTTTCTGTCATAATTTTGTTTATTTTTTAAAGCAATTGCCTTTAACTTATTTTCCAAATTTTGTTAAATTTATGGTTTCAGAAGTTTTTCATTAATCAGTAATTTTTGTTCGTCTACTAAATAATAATTGACTTGGTAAGTACAATGTCCAGTGTGTCCCATTTTGATTGTACATGAGGGATAACTCGGTTGATATTGGAGTTAGAAGGATGCGGTTTTCGCGAACGTTAGCTACTTTTTTGTCAAACGAAATATGGCATCAACAGAATTTTCATCGCCCTTTTTGTTTTTCAGATAGAAGGTTTTTTTTTGAAAAAGTTGTATTATGGGACACCCCTTGTATCTCGGTTCTCTCATAAGTGGTCAAAAAGGTGACAACGGGTTCTTATAGATCTTTCTACCTAGATTCCAGTGGCGAAATCAGTTTTTCTCTAGAACGATAATTTTTGAATTATGAACCAAACATGCGTTTTTTCAAATGAGACACCCTATAGATTATGAACTTATTTGATAGCTCTGGTTTTGCTGATTTCAATGATATAAAATTCGATAGGTTTTTATAATAAGCAAAACATTTTTATCTGTTTTAGTCATAAGAAACAATGTGTTAGAAAGAGATTTTTCTCATTTCCCTTACAGATGCAAAGTCCTTTTCTGACACATTGTTTCTTATGGCAAAAACCGACATGATAGAGATAAACCTACCGAACTTCATATCATTGAAATCAGCAAAAGCAGAGCTATCCAATGAGCTATTAATATACAGGGTGTCTCATTTGAAAAAACTTGTTTGGTTCATAATTTAAAAACTATCACTTCTAGAGAAAAACTGACTTCGCCACTGGAATTTACGTAGAAAGATCTATAAGAACCCGTTGTCATCTTTTCGAGCACATATGGGAGAACCGAGATACAACAAAATGCAACATTTTCGAAAACACCTTGTATCTGAGAAACGAAAAGGGCGATGACAATTTTGTTGACGGCATCTTTCGTTTGACAAAAAAGTAGCAACGTTCGCGAAAACTGCATTCTTCTAACTCCAATAGCAACTGAGATATCCCTTACGTAAAACCAAAATGGGACACACTGTACAAGCTATAGACGTATTTTGATATTTGAGAGAAATGCACCCTTTCACATTTTGATAATTTTTTTCAAAAAACTGTTGATGGGAAAATTTTGAAACTTTCGGAGTGGAAAGAGGAGAGCTAATCATGCTGAAATTTCAAATTAATTCGATAAAAATAGCAACATGAAAAAATCTTGAAAATCAACAATCAAACAAAAAAACAAATTATAGTTATTAATGATACTTAGATACATCCCATAATGAAACGCGTGTAACGTTAAACCACGAGGCGTTAGCCGAGTGGTTTAGTTACACAAGTTTCATTAATAAAGTTCATATTCAGTTTTATAGTGGAAAATAATATTAATATTGGTGATTCTGAGTTCGAAAGTGTTCCTACGAATATCGAGACAGCATCAATGAAAAGGTTCTTCTGGTAACTAACTTTCTTTTTGTATATTTTTCATTTCATAATTTAGGTGTTTTTAGCAGACATTCAAATGACAATGCTAAATGTGTCATAATGACACAGACGTAGATTAAAACAAATTTTTAAATTTTAATGATTTTCGAAAAGAACTGTTGACGGGCAAATTTCAAAGTTTTTGGGGTAAACAGATTGAAATTATAAGAAAATTAAGATGTCCCAAAATATTTGGTTTTGATTTTGGTTAACCCTCGGAATAATATTCAATAATTGGATAATTTTGAGTTAACTGGAGTTTAAATTGAAAGTATGTTCTAGGACGTTGATAAGCAATGGAAATAAAAGGCGAGAGACATAAACTGAATTACGGAATAGTATTTGTCCAAGCCTTGTATAAATGTCTTTCCTCTTCAATTATACAGTGTGTCCCAAACTGGTAGGGAATGTATTAGGATTTAGGAAACTATGACAGATACGAGGGAGATTAAATGGGAAAAGTTTTAGACAATTACGTTAGACGTTGAATAGCGTTTGCAGATTGAGTCTAGGTAGCTATTCACATTTTTGAGATATTTAGAAAAAACTGAAAAGGTGATTGTCTTTTGAAAATGGGCTGTAAATCTTTTAGTATTGAATAATTTCTGAAGTCTGTAAAAACACTTTTAAAGCAACTCTTTGTGCAGAATACGCATGTGCGATTAGATTTTTTTAGCACGTTTCGGTTTTCTGAAACCATCATCAACTTCATTATTTTTTATAGCCGCTGTTTAAGTTGTGAGCAAAACTACCTCGTGAACTGAACACGCACTTTATTTAAGACTTAGACTAAACTAAACCTGTGACCACTTATGGGCCCCTTTATCTAGTTCTACTTTTTTGGCAGACCCGTCATAGCCTGTCTCTTATCATGCGATCTTCATAACTACACTGAAAAAATTTGTGAAAAATTTGCCTAATAAATATTTATTTGATTTTTTTTTTATTTCACCCAAATAATGATTAGTTAAACCAACGACAATATATTTGGTTTAAATAAATCTGCGTATTTGGTTTTTTCAAATTATTTGTTTGACTTCCTAAAATGATACGAGTTGCAATATTAAATAAATATATATTAATTAACTAACCCAAACTAACACAAACTTTGCCCTGGGATATTAACACCCTCATAATTCCCTTGATACATAAATAACTATTAAGGCACCACTTTTGTACTTTTTCTAAACTGTCTAAGTGAATATTTGTTGTTCCGCCCCACGCCACAATTCCATACGATAAATGGGGTTCTACAAGAGTTTGATATAGCATACGTAACTGTTTTATTTTAAAGAATGTTCTTAAATGTTTAAACCTATGCAATAGCGCTTTTATTTTATTTCTTACAAATTTTATATGTGCATCCCAGCGGAGGTGAGCATCGATAAAGATACCGGGATATTTTATTTTAAGAGTTTCTATGGACTTGGTGGACAATCACAGATTTCATTATGATATAAGTTTAGTGTATCGAATGTAGGTAGATTGTTGGCATACGAAGTAAAAAGTGAGCAAAAAATAAGTTTTAAAAAAAGTAACAGTCAAGTTCATTTTGGTAAGAAAATTTATAACTTTTTCGGTTTCTTTTTCGGCCTGGTCTTTCAAAGCTTCCCAATTATTCGCTGTTAAATAGATTGCCGTGTCGTCCGCAAAGCTAAGAACTCCTCCGTCTATATCAAGTTCGAAAAGTCGATGTAGATAATGTTAAACAAAATCGGACCTAACACCTGGAGGACTCCGTATGTAATAGTTTTTGGATCGCTGGATTCTTCTTGTAGAGTAACTATCTGGGTTTATTGTTCCAGGTAATCTTTAAACAGTTGATGAGCTATTCCGGTTATTCCTATATTCTTTAATTCATCAAGTAGTTGCTCATGTCCGACTGTGTCAAAAGCTTTTGATAAATCTAGAAATACTGCTAGTGATGGTTGCCTGTTTTCTATGCTTTTGTGTATACGTGTAGTCAAAAATTGTATAGCATCAGCATCTTCCGTGGATTTTTGTTGTCTAAAACCAAACTGGTTATCTGAAAGAATTTTTGTATTTTCCAAATATTTTTTTTATAATTTTCTCTAAGATTTTTGTAAAATTTGTTATTAACGATATCGGCCTATAAATTGAAACATTGTTTTTTTTCCCCGGATTTAAATAGTGGCTTTATCAATGTAGTTTTGAAAGAGTTTGGAAATGTTCCTGAGGTAAAAGATTTATTTATGATTAATTTCAATGGTTCTGTTATGTATTTCGAATTTTTTTTTTTAGTTTGCTTATAATGCAGTCTATCCCTGGGGCTTTCTTATTTTGTTGTTGCATTTCTTTTTTATTACCTAGTTAATTTGAGTGTAAATTCCTTTCTTGGCTTATTTGTAGGTGCCGCTGCTGTGTGCACAGTCTCTCTTATATTCGATTTACATTTTTTTTTGTATTTTGAACCAAATCATATCCAATGTTTGTGAAAAAATTTGCAAATGTGTTTGTGATTTCTTTTGGAACCTTAATAATTTCGCCAGTTTGTCTTTTTAACACATTTATCACAATCTTTTTGTTTTTTGGACATACTATTTGATTAATGATATCCCAAATTGCTTTTGAATCATTTTTGCTTGTTTCAATTTTCTTTTCATAGTATTCAAACTTTGTTTTTTAATCAATCGGTTTAATGAATTTCTATGATTTGTGTAGGTATATTCTTATTTAGTTCTGTTGCATTTTCTACATTATTTTTATATAGAATATTTTTTTCCTTTATAGATTTTATAGGTGTTTTGATAATCCATGGTTTCTTTTTATGTACTATTTGAATTTTTATTATTTTTGTTGAGTCAGTTATGTGGTTTTTTATTTTTGAAACAAAATTTTCTGTAGCCTTGTTAATATTTTCTTCTCGATAAAAGTTCTCCCATTTTTCGTTTTTAATTTTCTTTATAAATAATTTTTTATTAAATATTTTTTTATTTATGTGTGTTTGCATAAATTTTATTTTGTGTATAGAAAAAGTGAGTTGTATTAAGGTTATATAATGATCTGTTATATCTGATTCAAAAAAATCGGAATGCAATTTTTAAATTAAAATTTGTTTATTTTTTTTATTTTAATATGTGGTCCAGGCAGCTAGGTTTTCCGTTTTGTACCCTAGTTCCCCTGTTAATGGCTGAAACCATAAAACCCTCTTGACAAAGTAAGTTTAGGTATCCCTGGACAATGTTATTGCTATCTAAAATATGTATCTATGTTTATATCATCCAGTACAAAATGAACATCATAGTTTTTTCCGCAATTTCTTAAGTAATCTGAATCTGTTAAGAAATTCTTGTTCGTTTGTTGAAGGCGAACGATAAATTCCTGTAATCAAAAAAGAATCCTTCATGTAATTTATAGACAGTTCAAGACAATTTTGTTCTCCTATTTTTAAAATTTTGCAAGAAAATAGAATTGTTTTTTTAAGATATATTACTCTATCATGTAAATTGAAATCTCCTTTGCTGTACAACAAATTGAATCCTTTTAAATTGTGTACTGTTATGTCGGGGATCATAAAGGTCACAATACAGTCATCGTCAAAGTTTTTGTTTAGGCTTCGTATGTCTATTGAAATAATATAAAATCTGAATGTTTATTTTGAATTAAGGTACCCTTACAGTCGTCTATGGTTTTAGTTACAAAAGTCTCAATATGATTTGTTGCGAAGAGTTGGACATAATTATTCATTTTATGTCCTTTTCAAACTGTAACAATATGTGAGCCTTACATATAATTAATTCACTTTTAAAACTAGTAATATCTGAATAAAGAATGAAGAAACACCCGTTCCCTCTCGCTTCCCTTTGAACCAATTAAATCAAAAAAGTATCAAGCAATTACAATATTCCTAATAGTACTTTTTCTTCTTCTTGTGTGCTTTTGTTTCAATTCCTTCAGGAGATAGGGTGTTTTCCTTCCTCTTCTGCCTATCCCTGTAATCAATAGACAACTTTTCTGATGATACTGCTCCGTTTCTGTTAGTTTCTTGATCTGTTTTCTCTCCGGTATCCTCAGAACCGCTACTGTCTGTATGGCTCTCTGAAAGTTTATCCAATTCCTTGGCCGTGTATAGTGTATTATTTATTTCGAGCTTAAAATCTTTTATTCTTGCTTTCTTCCCTTCTTCCCTCGCTTTCCTTTGATGCTTTTTCAGTACCTATTTTCAGATCTCTCCTATCTTCTTCGCACAAATCATTTACTATGGCGTAGTCAGTATCATTTAAATTCCTAGCTCCGAATTTTTCAGATATAAGAAATCAATTAGCATAGGAGCTGATTCCTCCCGTCCAACTTTGTAGATTGTTGATATCGTTTGTTTGGATATTTAGTGAAAGTTAGCTCGTTTATTTTGAGAAGCGTATCTGCTATTAGGTTGTTATTGTTTTCGACTTTAAGACCAAACAAAAGTACGTTGTTCCTTCGAATTTTCCTTTCCAGAATAATGTTTCTCTCTTGTACGTCTTCCAACTGTTGGCTTGATTTTCTTATTTGGTTCTTAAGATTCTGTTCGCTACCTTTAATTTGTTCTGTAAATGAGGCAGTTTGTTTTTTGTTTTGCTGTGAGAGGAGTTCAAACATCTCACCAAATGATGTGGGCTCCCCCATTAAAGCGTTTTGTACGATGTTGAATGTTTGTGGTAGAGATCGTTGCGACTTAGTTCTACTATAGCAGCGAGAGTGTTACTGATTCCGTATTCCGCGTAATTCGTGTTGTTTCTTGTTCTTGGCGACTGACCAGCTTTGGGAGGAGAGGTGGTTCCACTCGATGCATGCAAATTTCGACTTTATGTTATCAGCTGTTTACCATTACGCGCTTTTCTGTTTTCTGATAAATACTAATTATTTGAGATATGTGCAGCCTACCTTCAACATATCAGTATCGTGGAAACTTCAGCGAACTTTTGGTACCATTTGAATTTATTAATCTGCGCTTTAATCTAAATAGTTAAATTTATGTGTTTACAAGAGATGAAACACACATATACGGTATCCGCCAAAATAAACAGTACTGAAATCTAGAGCTCTGAGTAATTGCGCACGCAAGCTGCATTTATCATATTTCGCTTACTTGGCATTAGTTATGAGGTTGACATTCAGTTAAGGTAAAAATCTTCGTCATTATGTATCTTTCAACTTAAGAAACAGTTTTCTTAGTAGAGCACTATTTCCGGTCATACGGATTTTGAAGAAATAAAGGCTCAAGTTTGAAACAAGTCTCAGAAAAATTTCAGCAACCACTCTTAATAAATATTTTCAATGATTTGCAGAATCGTTATGAAGCTTTTTTGCGTCGCTATGATGCATTTTTTGAACATATACGCATGATACAAATTAGTAAATGATATAATTTATATGTTCAGTACTGTTTATTTTGGCGGATACTGTACTTGACACACAAGCTGGCAAAACAATATATATAAAATTTCAATATGGCGGCTATAAGAAATAATAAAGTTGATGATTGTATCAGAAAACCGAAATGTGCTAAAAAAATCTAATCGCACATGCGTATTCTGCACAAAGAGTTGCTTTGGAAGTGTTTTTACAGATTTGAGCAATTTTCAAAAATAAAAGATTTACAGCTTATTTTCAAAAAACCAACTTTTCAGTTTTTTCTTAATATCTCAAAAATGTGAATAGCTAGACTCAATCTGCAAACGCTATTGAACGTGCAACATAATTTGTCTACAACTTCTCCTGTTTGACCTCCCTAGTATCTGTTATAGTTTCCTATATCCTGATACATTCCCCACCAATTTGGGACACACTGTATAATATATATACAGGGTGTCCGATGACATTTTTCCCAGGTGATAAGTTCGTCATCCAATATAATTGAAATTATGTGTCATCCTATTTCACCACTTTGGATTTAGGTTTTTGTCAAGTAACGGCAACTATAGAACCTTAAATGTAACTTCTGGTATATTATGGCATTTTTTGTTAGAAAATTAGATTACAGCGGAGTATCGGAGTATGCGTTCCTGCCTCGTCCAACACTGCCGCGTAATCCTGGCAGGAATGCGCAAAGGAGTTGTTTGACGTCGACGAACTACCCCCTTCGAGTTTTGCCTTAAATAGGGTTGAAGGTTTCGATGTCTTCTATCTAAAAAGTCGATCCTGCCTCGTGTTTATTTTTTATGCTTAAAGTCGAATTTTATCCATTTGTTGTTACGCCATCCAGGTGAGAAAAAACTGAGGAAAAAACGTATGTCGCAACTCATATAAAGCAGATAGATATGATCAAGGTCATTTTAAATAAAATCGAGATTCAAAAGTCCATGTGTCCAAACTTTATTTAATACAAAAAAAAATGGTAAAGTTCCAACAAAAAGTGTAGGAAATCTGATGGAAATGCAACAACCGTATTCTAAAATTTTAATTTGTGAGTCCAGGCCCGCCATCACCATCAATAAGGTTTTTGCATTTCCATTATCTTTCAGTTTCCCTAGACTTTTTTTTAGAATTTTTATTTTTTGTATTAAATAGTAGGTAAAGTTTAGGCACTGGGAATTATGTGATTTTCGATACTATTTGAAATTACCATATCTATCTCTTTTATTTGTGATCTCTCTACGAACAGACCTATGTTATTTGAAAAATTTATTTATTTCTTCAAGTTCTATGTTATCTTAGTTTTTAGAAAAAAACCCCAACTTAAAAAACATACTGTATGTGTTTATTCAGTAATATACGTTTACCTACATAATACGTTCTATTTTTTTGTAAAATCAGGTTTTTGCCCCCTCGCATCCCTGTTTAAGTCCTTTAGTTGCTGTAAAGCCTTTACTGATTATGCTTCCCTGTTTAATCTTAGCCTTTGCATCACTATAGAGCGTTTTTACTGCCTGTATTAGTTCTAAGTTGACAATAGTTTCTTTTCCATCACCTGGGTCAAACTAAATAAGTGGTCTACAGTTGATCTTCCTGCTCCAAAACCGCCCTGTGCTTCTGCCCCACTCTCTTCTGTCTTTTTCTTCTACAGGTCGCTTAAAAAGATGCAAATACACTCAGTGCGCACTGAATCTACCAATCGAAAACGCCATTAGATTATACTTGACATATTCCTTTGCAATTTCATTGTGCGATGTTGCCAGATGAAACATTCATCAAAATAAAAGTGCCATCGATGTTAACATACACTTTAAAGCTCTTCTTTTGTCTGATTTAAGGCGTTGTAAAACACTTGCCAATATATGTATCACTTCTTTAATGTTATAATGGTTCGATTTGTATTGTCTACATTTCTTCTGCAGTACAATCTGGCTACACTGCTGCCACGAGTTGCGCGCGCATGTCATTTTTTATTGCTTTCTAACTTGTATTTATTACAATTAAGCTCTCTTTTTCTATTTCTGCGAGACACGTCAATTGAGCAGCAATAAAAAGTGTACCCCTGATCTGATTCTCCAACTATAACAGTCATTATTGTTTAAGGCAATTTTATCAACAATCTACTCACCAGCATGGGCTTTTACCATTCCACCCAACAACACATCAGACACGTACAACTCAAAAAACCTCCCACCAAACCAGCAATTAAGCAGAACCGAAGAACTGATAAATCAACAATCTGAAAATGTAAGACACATAATAGCCACTGAACAAAAAAACTTCGAACAAAGAGAAAAACAAGAAGGCGGCAGGCAAGTTAAAAAAGAAAAAGCTATCGTAACAATAGAGGACGACGGATTTGCTAGTTTAGAGGAACTCAGAGCAAAATGCCAACATTTTGCAAGGTAAATATAAATAAATATCTTGAAATATTATTTTGCTCATCACTATTATATTCCAGATTGTTCGGTTTAAATCCTCCAGCTATTGAAAATTATGGCAGTGACATTGTGGATAATAGACAATTTAGTACAACCACAACTCCACTTAGAGCAGAATTTTATAATAATAGGCCTGCAGAAGTGGCTCGCAGACCTGTTTTTATAAGAAACAAACCAACTTTCATTGAGAAAGGTAGTGGAGGCTTTTATGTAACTGCAACACCAATAGGTAAATAATTTCTTAGTGAAAGTATGGTAAGTATAAAGCATGAATTTTAGTAAATGAATTCGCCATCTCCAAAAAACCTTATTGGGTGAGCACCACAACATATCCAAGAGTGGCTTATAATCCCGAAACAAGTAGCACTACTTCAACGCCATCAACGACAACCAAACAAACAACCACTACTACCGAAAAAATTGAAAATCTTGATACCACCACAGCGAAAGCGAAAATCCAAATTAAATTTACCAAATTTGAACCAGTGATATTGCAAAAAACTATATTGAGTGATGGAAGGGTGATGTATCATTGGCATAGGAGTTTACCAACTGCACCAGTTGATTTATTGGGTGAAGAATTTTTCAATAATCAACAATTTTTCTCTCTATACATTTTTTTTTAGCTCCAATAGTTAGTCCAATAGTTCCAAACCCAACATTGAGTGACTACCCACCATCAGCTCAAAAAAAATTGGATTCAATAAGTACCATGGAATCACAAAGTAGGTCTACAACTACCACAGAAAAATCTAGCTGGTTATTTGTTCCATTTAGTAATTTATTTGGCGGATCTCACCAAGAAGAAAGCACAACGGTAAGAATTTACTTAAACAAAATAAGTTACTGACATTTTCTGTTATATGCATATTTTTTAGGTTGAAGCCAGTACAACTCCACCGACAACTACTTCAACAGTTTCTACCTCTACCAATAAAATTGAAGTAACCAGTAATCCATCTTCTCCACAACGAAATGTTGATCAAAAAGCTGTAAGCAAATGTACAAACGTTCCAATCATATTTTGATCGTCAATATATTTCAGCAACTGAAATTAGTCGTTCCAGTCCACTTTGGTGACGTAGACGAAGCCATTTCTTTGCAAAATGACAACAAATTAAATCAGAAAACGCTACCAAAAGCACCACCACTTCAAGTAGTTAAAACTCTACAAATCCCTCAGCATTTTCCAAGATATAGTTTGGGTTACACAGGAGCTGGGTACGGGTTTCCCGCTTACAATGGATACCCTTATGGTGCTGGGTCATATGGGCCAGATTACATGAATTATCAAGCTTATGGCCATGCGCCATTGGAGAGGGAGGATAAGAAACTAGACGATGTTACAGTTTAAATTTGTGTAACACTTTGTATTCCTATGAAGAAGAAAGAAATTATCTACCTCATTTTATAAGACTGACTTTAAGAAAATTGTATTGTAGGATAAGGAAGCTTTTGTTCACCTATTCTTGTAAAACAAGTTAGGGATACATTTTAAATTTAATAGATTTAAGTTTTATTTATAGAAATTATCGAATATTAATTTTGGAATATTTTTATCTGTATTAATTTTTTTTCAAATATCATTATATTTTATGTATATATTGGGCCTTAAAGGCTTGAAATAATTTTAAATGACCATTATTGTATGTTTAATATTTTGGGCTGGATTGGTGCAATTCTAACTTTGTATATGCTTCAAATTTTGATTTATGTATTTGTATTTTTAATGAACTACATGGTAGGCAGTAAAATAAATATCATATATTTTTTTAAATAAGTTTTATTAATAAATTATATCCTACTCCGATATTTTTTTCTTATAATGTTATATTCTGTATTCATTTTCTGGATTTACCGTGGGTTATGGGACTTGGCACAAAGAAAAACTCAATTTTCACTTGGTAACGTTTCGTATGTATATACCATGTGTTTTTCAAAACCCGCTAACCCCTATAACTTTTTTATTTTTACAAATAAACAAATGAAATTTGGTGTGTTTATTTATGACCCGGATGTGCATTATTTGACGTATTCAATTTTTTTTATCACTTCCGGTTTGGCCGGAAGTGACCCTAACTGTGTTAAGTTAAAATTCGTTCACTAATAAAATATGGTTTACAAGACGTCCTATAACTAAGTCCACAAAAACACTTTAAGGCACGCTTCTGTAGAACAAACAATGGTTTCAAAACATAGGCAGATGCATTACCCCAAAAGCAAACGCCATATCTCAGATGAGACTCAATCAGAGCAAAGTAGGCATCTCTAGCCACTGCAGCATTCAGGTCACTCTTAATTGTTTTTATGGCAAAGCAGCCTGATGCTATTTTCGAGCACATCTGCTCAATATGTTTGTCAAACCCTAATCTAGCATCAATAACCAAGCCTAGAAATTTATTATAATTAGTCTTCGTGATGGACTCAGAGTCTAAGGAAATATCATTCAAAATGCATTTAAAATTTAAAATGTCTTTCATACATTAAAAGACAAACGGATGCCGTCGCACCATCTTTTTATACTAACCAGATCCTGGTTTATCATTTCACTGAGATCACGTGGATTTTTGCTATGCCAAAGTAGAATAGTGTCATCGGCAAAGGATGTACAATGACCGTTTCTGATTATTAATGGTAAATCGTTAACATAGATAAGAAACAAGAGCGGACCAAGTACAGAGCCCTGAGGCACACCTGCCGTGACACCTAATTCCCCTGATTCACAATCAGCAAAACGAACTCTCTGACATCTATTTGAGAAATAAGACCTCAGCCAACTCAAAATGCATCCCCTAAAACCATACACTTCAAGCTTTCGCAGCAGTATTTCATGTGACACACAGTCTAAGGCTTTTGCTAGATCGCAGAACACCACTGCGGCCACTTCCCCATTATTAAGTCCCAAATATAGTTCCTCCAGAATATGGAAAATGGCATCGTTTGTGTTCTTGGAAGACTGAAAACCAAATTGGCTTTTATTTAAAATATTTTTTGCGCCCAGAAGTGAACCATTCTTTTTTTAATCCCCTTTTCCACAACTTTAGATAGAGAAGGCAACAAGGATATTGGAGGCAACATCTTCCCCCTGCTTAAAGATAGGAATCACAATAACTCGCTTTAGCACATCTGGAAATTCGCCTTTCAAAAAAGAGACATTAATGCAATGAGCTAGTGTTGAAATAGCTGATATGGAAAGATTTGTCAGAACTTTGGTGGAAATATCATCCCAGCCTAAGGAGCCCTTATTCTTACTTTCTCACAAAAAATCTTGAATCTCTTCAGCAACTACAGGTGTGAAGTAGAAAGAATCTCCAGACTTGACCTGAAGTTGAGGCAGTTGGTCAACCAAGGTAGAATATTTTTTTCAAGCTGAGAGGCAACTGTACAATAAAAAGAGTTAATTGTGTGCTGGCATCCAATTGAGAGTTATAATTATTATTTGATTTGTTTTTACCTCGCAGGGAGTTAACAATGCGCCATGCTTCTCTTTGTTTGTTAGCAGCTGACTCTAGCTTATCTGCATAATATTTATTCTTAGCACCTTAGCAACTCTTCGGTAAATCTGTCGGTATTTGATAATATAATTAATAAGAAATGTATTGCTCAGTGAAAATTTCCGGAGATTGTGCAGACATCTCATATGAAAAAATTTTTAGACCCTTTGTTATCCAAGGTATTTGGTTCCAGATTTTACCTGCACAATAGGGAATTTGGCATTAAATATTTCTATGAGCTTGTGATAAAACGTCAGAGAGGTTGCTCGTTATTACATAGTTTTTCCCAGTCAGTGTCCAAGCAAGCATGCAAAAATGCCATAGAGTTTTTTCTGAAGAATATGCGTTCACGTCTTCTTGTTGGTTTAAGCAGTTTTTTAGGAACACAAAATTCACAAAATACGGCTTCATGGTCCGATAAACCAGGATCAAGCACAGAACATAATACACCTTGTTCAAAACTTGAACACATATAATCTAAAATAGAGGCTGGATCTTGAGTAACTCTTGTCAAACTATTAGCACGCATCTTTAAACCAAATGAACCCAACAAATGATCAAGTGACTTAACAATTCTTTGGTTTTTTTTTTCTGCGTAATTAATATTGAAGTCGCCCGCCATAATAACACATGACCGAGGCGGCAAGGTGCTTGAGAGTAATTCCAACTTTGTGAGAAAAGTATCACTAGATGAATTTGGAGAACGATAAATACATATAACAAACAAATTTAAATTGCTAGAAGACATTACAGAACATTCAAAGCTTAGCTCGCCGCAAAGATCACTATATTTTTCAACCTCCTTAAAATTACATTGTTTTGGGACACCATCACCTACAAAGATCATGGTACCGCCGTGTATAGAATTGCTTATGCAGTACTTGGCCATCACACTATAGTTAGAAATGTTAATCGGTTCATTATCCTTTAACCAATGTTCAGTAATTAATACAATTGCCGGATAACCAAGATGTTCCAGAAACAGCTACAGCTCACCTGTTTTAGCTCTAATTGATTCGACATTCAACAGAAGAGTACTTAGTCTAAGGCCGTCATTTCTAAAAAAGAATCATCACTACACCTTCTCCATGTGTATTTCAGAGATCATCAGTTTAATTTCAGAAAGCGTCAATTGAAATTGAGATCAGTAAGTTGTATTTCGGAAAGCGTCAATTGTATTTCAGATTAGTTAATTTTATTTGGGAAAGAGTCAATTGTATTTCAGATTAGTTTATTTTATTTCAGAAAATATCAATTGTATTTCATATTAGTTAATTTTATATCGGAAAGCGTCAATTGTATTTCAGATTAGTTTATTGTAGTTCAGAAAACGTAAATTATATTTCAGAAATTGTCAGATGTACATATTTCAGAAATCATCAGATATCTACGCAGATTTTTCCAAATCAACACAAGATAGGTGTAGCTGACTCATTATAAATTTTATTTAACTAGGTCATGAGCGCGCTTCGCGCGTTTTTTTTTTAAATCAAGTCCATCAAAATAATTATAAAATGGAAAATATTTATTAGGTGTTGTACAAAAAACAGCATAATTTTTCATTTAAATGTACATTATACATTAAATGTAACAGTGAGATAAGTTGTATAGATGTTATTCTAGTGAAGAAATTTCAAATGCGATGGATGGAGTTGGTGACTAATTATTTTTGTATGGTATAGGTATCATAATGATTTTAAATCGATCACATTTCTTGAATGTACGGTGTGCGTATGTCTACTTATCTCCTTCTGTTTTATGGAACTCGTAGGTGTAGGTATACATTTTTCGAAGTGGTTTATTTAAAACAGAATAATCATAACCATAATCAAGGTGTTATTATAAACCGAGTTAGTAACTATTTATGTGCTGTGGTATAATACGAGATATCGAGCCTTAATTTTTTTTTTACATTTTCATGAAGTTCCTTTTTTTTTATTAGGCCAGTTATTGAAGTCTACTCGATCAACATTTTACTGCAAAAAATCGAAAAAAAAAATTTTTTAAAAGATTTTAAATTCAATTGCTCAATTATTCAACTTACATTTTTTGTTTGTACCTACGTGGTAGACATAAATTTTAAATGTGATCAAAGTAGTTGGTGAATTATTACTTTTGCGGTACATCGTAATGACTTTAAATCAATCTTATTTTTTGAATATACGGTGTGCATATGTCCAGTGGAACTTATTCTATTTTATGGAACTCGTAAGAATCCAAAGTTTAAAGAGTGCTAAGTCTTCATGTCGTTCTTCGTTATTTTCAATCATTTATGTTTATCCTGTTCAGGTTTTTGTCTTGTGATCTTCAAATATCTTGTAAATAAGTTGTAAAGATCTTCTGAAATCACCTATGACTGCGAAATTTCAAAATTAAATTATCAAAAAAACAATTCTTTAAAAACATGGTTTTTGACAACACTATTGCCTCTTTGTTTCCCTGAATAAAGTTTGAATGAGTCCCACGAACGAACTCTGAAAAGCGCCACATAAAGTTGTCCGTGACTAATACATCCTTTCTGGAGATCAATTACTATCCTATCAAATGTTTGTCCTTGAGATTTGTTAATCGTAACTCATTGCAAAGGCTAATTTTATTTTAAAATTGTCTTTGTTTGAACGTAAAGGGGTAGACGTTTTCGCAGTAGAGTGTTATTCGATTTATGAACACTATTTCTCCCTGTTTATCTACAGTCAATATCTCACAGCGTAACAGATTATCCCCAAGTTCCAGAACTAAAGGCCTTGTGCCATTGCAAAGGCCTGCACTGATGCTTAGATTTCTAATAAGCATACAATAGAATTCGTTTTCAATCGTAAATCATGGAGCGGGAATTCGGCGGATTAAGCGAATTTAAATATTTTGGAAGAATAGCATCATTTAGATCACTATTATCACAGTTCTTGACACTATCTATACTGGTGTAGAGTTTTTCGGTCTTGACGTCCAACAGTTCGACAACTTATTCGTTTATTTCTTCGACATCAACATTTCTTGCAGAAAGTATTGCAGATTTGGTCAAGTCCCTGAATCTTCCTTCTTTTAGTATTGTTCGTCGACTTTTCGTATGAGGAGCGAGGGGGTGAAGCGAAAACCAGGGGTGACCTTAGGTGACCATTGGCGTTCAAATGTAGGGTGCCACCAGCTCACATTCCTTTCGAGTATTAGATTAAAATCGACGGACTTTACTTCTCATAGATGTTTTCAACAATATCCGAATTATCAATACATTTCTCCGACAATTTTAGATTGTCGTTAGAATCATTTAGTGTTCGTTATCGCATAAAAATGGCTCAATTTCAGCAATAAGTGCTTAATATTGGCCTTTAAGGCGGCAACCGTTCGAGATTTGTCAACATAGACTTTGGATTTTAGAATGCCCAGAGAAAAAAATCCAGTGACGTTAGGTCGGCCAATTGTGGATTCTGAAGGACGATCGTTGACATCATAAATTGCACGGAGTGCACGAAACGTTTTCCGAATAGAACATTGGTTTTGATAATGATAATAATTTTTAACAATTCCGACGCGTTGCTCAATCGTGTAGCGCTCCATAATAAAATGCAGAGACTAATTGAATACGGCTGCCAAAGATAGCACCTGTGTGACTATCGAGTTTTTCATGGGCTATTGTCAAACATCGAGCGTTACTATTGGAAAACCCTATACATACCTAGATTCTTCTATTGGACCTAGAAAAAATATTAAACCACTTCCTTGCTTTGAAAAACAACCATCTACAGAGCAATATCTAATAGCACAGCTAATAGGCATATTGTCAGAGAATTGTCACATAAGTAACAAATTCACAGTCCTTCACAAAGATGCAACCGAGGAGAACATTGAAAATGCCGAAGCAAACTTCAACGCTAATGCTTGTGATTATTGTGAGCTTTGAGATCCGCTAAAATTCAACCCTTTCCAGATTTTCCAGAATTTTTCCGACCCAATCCAGAAATTTCCATGCGTTTTCCAGACGTTTCCAGAAATTTCCAGACTTTATCCAGATTTTTCCAGACTTAGCTAGACTTTATGCAGACTTGTCAAAATTTCTCCAGACCTTATCAAGCCTTTTCCAGAGGTTTCCAGACATTTCCAGACTTTCCCAGACTTTATCCAGACTTTTCTAGACTTGGCTGGATTTTTCCAGACTTTATCCAGACTTGTCTAGATTTCTCCAGACCTAATAGAGCCTTTTCCAGACGTTTCCAGAAATTTTCTGGCTTTTCCAGACTGTATCCAAACTTATCCAGACTTTTCCAGATTTAGCTAGACTTTATCCAGACTTGTCTAGATTTCTCCAGACCTTATCCAGCCCTTTTCTGACCTCTCCGGACTTCTCCCAAACACTTTCCCGACTTCAAATACACTTTTCCAGACTTTATCCAGACTTGTCTGAATTTCTCCAGACCTTATCAAGGCTTTTCCAGACGATACCAGAAATTTCCAGGCTTTTCCAGACTTTATCCAGACTTTTCTAGACTTGGCTAGATTTTTCCAGACTTTATCCAGACTTGTCTAGATTTCTCCAGACCTAATAGAGCCTTTTCCAGACGTTTCCAGAAATTTTCTGGCTCTTTTCTAGACTTTATCCAAACTTGTCTGAATGTCTCTAGACCTTATTAAGCCTTTTCCAGACGTTTCCAGAAATTTCCAGGCTTTTCCAGACTGTATCCAGATTTTTCTAGGCTTAGCTAGATTTTTCCAGACTTTATCCAGACTTGTCTAGATTTCTTCAGACCTAATAGAGCCTTTTCCAGACGTTTCTAGAAATTTTCTGGCTCTTTCCCAGACTTTATCCAAACTTATCCAGACTTTTCCAGACTTAGCAAGACTTTATCCAGACTTTATCCAGACTTATCTAGATTTCTCCAGACCTTATCCAGCCCTTTGACCTCTCCGGACTTCTCCCAAACACTTTCCCGACTTCAAATACACTTTTCCAGAACTTATCCAGACTTGTCTGAATTTCTCCAGACCTTATCCAGCCTTTTTCCGACGTTTCCAGAAATTTCCAGGCTTTTCCAGACTTTATCCAGACTTTTCCAGACTTGGGTAGATTTTTCCAGACTTTATCCAGACTTGTCTAGATTTCTCCAGACCTAATAGAGCCTTTTCCAGACGTTTCCAGAAATTTTCTGGCTTTTCCAGACTTTATCCAAACTTATCCAAACTTTTGCAGACTTAATCCAGCCTTATCCAGACTTTATCCAGGCTTGTCTAAATTTCTCCAGACCTTATCCAGCCCTTTGCTGACCTCTCCGGACTTCTTCCAAACACCCGACTTCAATTTTGTATAAGTAATTGCCCATTTATGAGTCGGCATTTAATGTATGCAAAAACGGTAACATCCTTGAACCAACATAAAAATATCGATTTTATATTCGGATTGCCTCATTTGCATAATTAAAGCGGTGACAGCCTTGAACTAACATCTCGATTTTATATTCAGATACACTACATTGATAATATCTGAAATACATTTGACGAATTCTGAAATACAATTTATAATTTCTGATCTACAAATAAATAATCTGAAACACAAATGACGATTTCTGAAATACAAGTGACCAAACTGAAATACAAATGACTTTTTCTGAAATACACCTGACGAATCTGAAACACAAATGATGTTTTCTGAACTACAACTGATAAAGTTGAAATACAAATAACACTTTCTGAAATTGAACTTACACAACTGAAATACAATTGACGCATTCTGAACTAGAATTGATGAATCTGAAATACAAGTGATACATTCTGAAATACTTATGGAAAAGGTGTAGTCAAGATAACGTCAGAATTTGAGGCTATAGATGCATTATGACTCTCGGTGACTTTTTGTGCTATATTGTAGATTGTAGATTTCGGGGGAGTCGTTTCGGCTTTTCAGCCGCTCAGCACTGCTCCCTTTGCAGATATTTTGTGCGTGACTCTATATCTTAATTTGTCTCCAGGAAGCGTAGACTTCTGCCGAAGGAAGCTATTTTCCTGGGTGTCAGTTGGCCCACTTCTTCTGGTGACAGTGTTGCCCCCTCGAGGAATTTGAGCCTATATTGCTATATTGTTATGAATTCCCCTTTCCTGTGAAGCACTTCTGCTATTATGTTCTCGATTGTTCATTGGTATACATGTAACTACCCCCTTGATTCCATATATCCAGAAATATAATATGGTTTTTTATGAATCTATTTACATACTCTATGAACTTACTAAACTTTGAATTATTGAAAGACGATACCTTATGAGTAAACTTATTAACTCAAACAGGACATGATAAAAAAATTATATTAGTATGTGAACAAGATTTAATACAATTGTTGATATGACGCACATTAGGATATTTATCGTGGGCAAGATCATTAGACCCACAGCAAATGATAACAAAGTCGTTTTCTGTGACACCCTTCACCAAACTACCCAGATTCTCCAGAACATTTCTGTAGGAGGCGTTCGGTTTAGTCACAACCTGTATGAACACATCTTCTTCGACGTATCTTCGCATTCGTTGATCACCTAGGATAAGTATCTTCCTAGAAGTTTTTTTCACAGAAGCTTGTCGGGGAGGGGATGTTACAATAATTGATGCTTCTTTTTGTGGTGATGCGTTATCTGATACTTTTTCAAAGGTGAGCTCATTCAACTGCGATTTCAAGAGGCATATTTCGTTGTAATAAGACTGATTCTCTGTCTCTAAGACTCTTATGGAGTTAACTTTTACTTTTGCTTATTGCATTGAGGTCCTCAAAGTCTTTTTCGAGCTAAGATTGTTTTTCCTTGTAGGACTGAAGCTCCTCATCCAAGGCAGTTTTTTCCATGACAACCTCATAATCTCGCTCATAATTATTGTCAATTAGGGACCTATTTATAACTCGAAGGTCCAAGAGTTCTTTTTCTTGGGAAGCTGATTCTAGCACTTGTGAGTTTAATTCATCAGTCACTTTATTATTTTTTTCAAGTAGGTACCTCAAGAAGTTCTCTATTCAGAGAAGTCAGTAGCTCCAGTTTCTGCGCTCGAAGGGTAGCTTCATAGCTTTGTTCTGCCTCAAGTACTTCCTCATCAATATTCTGGGTTCTGCGTTCAAGCCTCTTTATGTGGCTGTCCTTCATTTGGTTTAACTGTTCAAGTCGTTCAATTTCGTGTCTTAAATCATTTTTCAGATCCTCCATCTCGTTCTCCAGAGTATTGATATAATTATTTTTTTGGTCTAGTTCAACCCTTTGTTCATAGAATTTTTTCGAGAGGTGATCAATTTCATCAGATGACGATCTACAGCCTGCACTACAGTTAAACACTACGACTCTATAAATAACGTACAAAGCATCTGCCTCACTTGCAGATATATTTGCGCGTCTTACCAAAAAAACTGATTACACCTGTCACAGTTGGTGCCGAACACTTCTCCTCCTTTAACATTCGGACGACGCTTAAAGATACAATTCTTTTGACATATTCCACAATGTGAAGCCATTTAGCAAAAAAAAAAATTTGACAAAATAAAAAATAAGATGATAATACAAACAGATGAAAAAATAAAATAAAGTTGAAAATACAGATAAGTACAGATATTTAGGACAACTACTTACGAAGTTGAAATTATCGCCTCACTATGTATTTAAACAAACGCAGTTTTTACTGGGCTATGAGGATTTATGGTCAGGCTAATCCCAGTTCAAGGTGCACTTGACAAAAAATTGTCGTTTTATTGAAATTTGTGCATTTATTTTACCCATTGTTCTCACTTAAAATTCAAATTATTCAAAAGTTTCACCATTTCAAGAGCTCCATTCCTTGGAGCAAAAATAAGCATTGTATCTGATTCATGGCGCTCTAGATCAAAAAGTGAAAAATTAAATAATCTGGAAATGAAATGTCAAGAAGCGACAAATGAGGTGTTATTGTACTCGTAATGTAGTTTTCTTTTGAAATAAGGGAAAACTATCCTGGCGTCTCATTCAAAATAAGAAAGTCAGGGTCACTTCCGGTCAAACCGGAAATGATAAAAAATAATTGAATACGTCAAATAATGCAATTCCGGGTCATAAATAAACACACCAAATTTCATTTGTTTATTTGAAAAAATAAAAAAGTTATAGGGGTGAGCGGGTTTTGAAAAACACCCGGTATATTAGTACTTTTTCAAACCCTAAAACGTACGGTGGATGGCGTGGCGTATTAGACGTTAATGGAAAACTAAAAAGCGGATCATTTTGAAAATTTGGCAACCGGGATAAACGACCATAATCTAAACTTTAAAAATATTTTTGTTTATGCGGTGTTGCCGCTCCTACTTTAAACCAGTGGCAACATCGCTATTTTAAATGGAACACCCTGTATATAATTGCATATTTGGATTCTACGTAAAATTCTGAGCAGATTTCATGTGATATACCCTATACCTAAGTTCAACTAACTACTGTTTTGGGAATATTGACAGTTGAAAATTGACTTTTTGCAACTTTGACAGGCTGTAAAACCTGAACGGTTAATTTTAGAGGAAATAGTTATTGGAACAAAATTTTTCCTACGAGCTTCATATCAGGTAGGTAATAACAAAAATTTAAAAAAAAAAACGATAATTTGTTTAATTATTTTTAATTAACTTGAAGGGAACCTATGCATTTATCAAAAAATTGGATAACAAAAAAAATACCAGAAAATCCTTGTCAGAGCTGTTCATCTTAAAGCGTTTAAATTTGATGAGAAAGTTTATAGATTTTTGCATATAAATAGAGAACAAATCTGACAATGTGTCAAAGTTAATTTATATTTGGTGTTTGTATAGATGTTGGCTGATTGTAGAAACAGAGGAAAAATTTGTCATCATGTGTCCAAGTCGACAGATGCACTTATTGTTGCTTGACAATTATAATTACTTTTCGGCACTCAGTGCGGATAAGGCCTGTATCCGCAATCATATTTACGGAATGTGAATGAAGTATTGAGAACTCAAAAGATTTTTCTGAAATGAAAAAGTTGTATCGGTCACAGTTTTTAAAATCTGTAGATGAATAAAAGTCTGAGCTGACAAGAATGGTTGTGCCGCCATGTTTGAAGTCAGTGCGACAGAATTTAGATAAGGTGATGCGAGAGGTGATGTAGTTAGGAATAGAGAAACATTCGTTAGTATTGAGCCAATGTTCGGTAAGAAGGATAAAGTGACGGAAATTAAGATTTTCAAGATAAACGGACAGTTCATGTACTTTATTGTTTACTGACTGAATGTTTAAAAGTAAGAGAGATACAAAATTAGTTTCTACTGGGGAGGGTCTTTTGTTTGACAGAAAGTCTTCTCTAAAAAAGAAAGTGATGAGTTTAGGTTGAAACGATCAACGCGACTGGTGTTGCACGTACTATTTGCTGCCTCACTATTTATGTTGCAACTACCATACAACTCATTGAACAAACTGACTGATTGAAAAGTACTATTTACTTCCTCAAAACCTTTTATTCTGTCTAGTGCCTGAGGAGATCCGCAAGGTAGGGAACCATGTGTTGTTTTTTTTTCTGTGTGTTTGACTTTGTAGTTTGTGTTATGTTGATCTTTTCTAAATTATTTAGCTGAATCGTTTCAGCAATCATTGCACCAATCATCCAGTTCCGCACCTTACAGCCCCCATCAATATTGATATTTAGGTAGCCAAAAAGTTTCTTGGAACACTTGTCAAAAGCGTTAATAATTTTACATAAGTTGTTGTCAAAATGGCTTACGTAGTCGATGTTCACGGTTCTACGAGTTATGGGACAGGTCAAAATTATAAAATTAGCACGTGAGCAGCGATTTATTATACTGTGTATTTGATGAAATTTTGGAAGTTCGTTGTTTAAAAAATTGTTTGAGCCACCCACAACGACCACGCAATCATTCTCTCCAAAACCGCGAATCAATTATCATGTTTATGCTTCCAGTTAAACCGTTTTAACAGAAAACATTTTACTATAAAACGGTTGTATAAACACCGCTAAATTGTTTTATCTCGTTAAACCGTTTTGATTTAAAACTTTTCGAAAACGTGTTTTAACCAATTTGAAAAGGGTTTAAATACTGCGTAAACATCTTAAAAACCGTTTTAAGCGAGTGTCAGCACTGCTTTTGTTGTGACATTTAAAATCTGTTTTGGGGAAAGCCCTATAGAAATATAAACATAGGATAAAACGTTT
Source organism: Ceutorhynchus assimilis (assembly GCA_917834065.1). Taxonomy (NCBI): domain Eukaryota; kingdom Metazoa; phylum Arthropoda; class Insecta; order Coleoptera; family Curculionidae; genus Ceutorhynchus; species Ceutorhynchus assimilis. The sequence goes on along the minus strand of OU892280.1, from coordinate 25,176,995 downwards.
TAAGTTCGAAAACGTTTTAGAAGTTAAAACAGTTTAACGGAAGCATAAACTTGGTAATTGTGTCCAGTCCAAGCAAGACGTTTTCATAGTGTGCCCCAGGTTTTATAATAGACTCTACTTTAATGTTTGTAAAATCTAAATGTTTTTTTTTAATATTTTGACTTAAATTTCTTCCGTCTTCATCTAATGATAAGAAGTTTTTTAATATTCTGGTTTGATTGAATTCTGTTGGGCACAATATGGCAACTGGCAACTACTGCCAGTGTGTGTTGATTTCTCTGGTTAAAACCCGCAATTTGCTCCCTCAGTTCCCCTATTGAAGCTTGAAGTTCGGCATTGTCTTTCCAAATTTCTGATTCTATCGATCAGCTTTTGGTTTCGTAGGAGTACTTCGTTAATTTCATCATTTTTATCTTGAAGGTCGTCTTAATATTTCTTGTGAACTTTTTCAATGTCCTGCGAATTATTTCTTGTTTCTGTCGCAAATCCTCTATGGTTTTAAGAAGCTGGACTATTTTTCTGTTTAAACTTTCTTCCGCTTCCTCTGGTTCTTCATTAAATCTTTGAGAACCTCTTGATATGGTTATCTTTGTGTTAGATCATTTTGTAGAACAGTTATTTCCATATTTAGCTTTTGGGAAACGTCTAGATTGTCAATTTCCTTTTTAACATGCATGGGTTTCCTTTTGCAAAGTTTCATCTTTAAGTTTTTCTACTAGGTAATTTCTTCTTCTTTTTCCAATAATTTTGTGTCAAGCTGCTCTAGAGTAACTTGGTTGCTTTTACCTTGCTTAAAGACTTCACAGCAAGTTTTGGAGCATATGATTTGGTGTAGCTCAAGTTTTTGGAAGACATTTCTTTCCAAGCAACTTTTATGGAAAACGTTAGCACAAATAATACAAAATAGGTTTTTTATTTCTTTAGTAGTTTTATTTTAACAGCATTTGAAATCCATCCTAAATTACAAAAAAAAAAGAATGCACCAACTTCCCTACTTGCTCTTCTTTCTTCCAATTTGTTTAGTGAATATAACTTGATTCTCCGGACAGTAATAGTCAGTGTTGAGCAAAAAAATTTCTGGGTACCGGACGGGTACTGCCATTAGTGTTTACATTTTTTGTGGAAGAATTTCAATTTGCACAGTACAAATAATTAAATTTCTACTCACAGATTTGTGATTCGGTAAATGAAAACTCAATCACAGGCACGTTTGTATATCATGGCACTTTTTTGCAAAAAGTCCAGATTTAATACTTATTTCAGAAGTTCCAAAACTTGTTATTTTAACGAAGCACTTTTCATATGAGCGTACACTCAAAACACGCAGAGGAAAGTGAATGCATATTTACCTTTCCAGCAAATCTAATAATAGTTACAATACAAATAGTCTCAAGATTAATTTTTGACTTACCACCATCATCGACCTTATAGTTTCTTCAGTAACCGGATGACTTAACTTCACTCGTCTATAAAGGGCATGGCTCTCATAGTAATTAATTAATTCGACTAGACTTTCAAACTCGACACTGCCTATCGTATACAGCCTTCCTTCCAGTTTGATTCGACAATGTTTGATTTTTCTATCAGCCCTGAAAAGCACATTATTTTATAAAGACAACTAGCTACGATTATTACAACACAAGTTACCTAAAACTTATTGTATAACAATTTGTATCGTTTTCACTCGGCCTAACCAAAAACGCTCCTTCTGTTTTAATCCTTTTCAATGCTTCTTCGGCTTGCTGTTTCGTGGTATATTTATGGTACCATTCTTCGTTTTCGTGAAGATTTGGCTGAGGAACTGGCTCTTGTAAGGTTATGGAAAATTCAGCAGTAACTAATGGAGCCAACCTAAAAACAATCCAAGTCACACAATTTAATTTTTTAACTAGGAATCATATTGTAGAAACAAAATTTGTCAGGGTTAGATATAAATTTTTTGTTGAATATAAACAGATAAATTATACTGACCTATAATGGGTAATGAGACTGTATAGGCTGTCGAAATATTTGCCCTCAATAAGATAATATTTTGTTTGTTGTTTTTCTTGTTTGGATTTAATTCGACAATGATTCACTTGTCCGTTGCGCCAAAAAGACAAAGAATATTCGCCAACAAATGTTACGCTGGCGCGGACTAAAAATGTGCCATCACCTGCAAAACAATATTTGAACATTGCAAAATATAGAACTGATTTTTTTTTTTTTTTCATTACCCAAGTGTGAATAAGTGTTCAACAGCTGTTCGGCTTCTTCCCTGCCTTTGGTCAATCTACCATGAAACCATTTCTCACTAAAATGCAACTCTTCATTTGGTATATTTTTGTTGGGCCTTGCAAAACTTGCACTATCTTCTTCATCTTCCTCTCTAAAAATTAATCAGTGGAGCAAAGAAATCTAAAAAATTACTTCAAATGCATACTTTTCCGAATTATTCCCATCCAATTTATAATGGCTGGTATAAAATAATTTACTATTATTCAAAACAAAGAAATGTGGCATCCATTCTTTGTCTACTGGATCTTCTATATACATTTCGCCACTTTTTACTGCATTTCTAAAAGGAAAAAAGCCCTTAAGCCTGATATTTTTGTAAAAAAAACCCTTACCTTAAATCCATATTATCTGTAGATTCCAATCTCATAAAAGCAGGCATTACATCTTCCTGTCCTTCAGGCAGCTTTTTATGTTTAAGGATAATTTTACGACGCAAATTGTATGGAGAAGGCAGTTCGGTTTCGTTTTTATCAAACGGACGAGCCAATAGCATATCACCAAAAATATCCTAAAATAATAAAACAGCCAATACAAAACCTGTTTGTTTGAACTCAAACTTCTTACTTGTAAATTATTGGCCATTTTTCTTTGCTGCGGCAAAGAACAATTATCCTCAATAGACAAAATAACTGGATACTCTGATGTTATGAAAGCGTGCTCTTTGATTGTTCTTATCACATCGATAAACTTAATTTTTGTGGTCAAAGTGTGCCCGTGGAAAATGTATGGTGTACAATCAGGACCATCCCAACAGTCCAGTTCGATGCACCTGCAACCCATACGAAGACATCGAGCATAGGCTTCTACAGATGATTCCGATGAGAATTGGTCACCTGTTAAATATCTAAAAAGTTTCGGAGTTACTAAAATTGTCCTTATTCAATAATACCTAACTTACGTATTATGTGAAGATGCTATCCAATAATGACTCAAAGGACGTGTCATATCTTGATATACTGAATTCTTGCTTTCATCCCACAAATCATTTTGTTTTGAAAATAAAAAATCCAAAAATTCTGCTATAGTTAAATAAGGTTCTTGAACTTCTCTGAAATAATAATATTCAGACTGATAATATGCATACAAAATAATAAAGTACCTTTGTGGATCCTTCAAAAAATCGCAAACAAAATTTCGAATTGTTTCCTTATTGGATGCTGAGGGATCCATTTGTTCTATTTGGAGAAATTTTTGTAACTCTTGCAACGTGACATGTTTTAGGTTTGCAGAATAATCACGAACTTTATCAAACAGTTCTGAAACATTCTAAAAACAAAGTACATATTATGTAATATAACATACTAGGTGTGGAAAAACCCTCTTACGTTTTCATCAAAAATCATTTTTTGATACAAAGTGGTGAAATCATCGAATCCAATTTCACCTCTGCGTCTTGTATCAACCTCATTAAATATTTCTCTCAGTCTATTAGTAGGAATCTTGTAGTTTATTCTTGGTAGGAACGATTTCAGATCTTTCAAGTTTACACTAAAATAAGATTAAACAAATTTTAATTTTCAAAATACGTAAAAATATTTACGTTTCCCTAGACCCTTCCATTTCATAAAATTCTCTTCTTAACCAACTTTGAACTTGAATAGGGTAGGAAGCATTTAGCGTATCTTTAACTAAATAATTCAGACCTTTAACCCATAATCTTCTTTCTTCTTCTGATAAAGCTTAAATGTCAAATTTGATATACATATTAGTATTTAAAATGTTATACATGCAAGAATTTTACCTGCTATACTTAAAACCCTTAATTTGAACTCAGATCCATAAAAAATAACAAAACACTTTTTGGTTTCTTTCAATTTGGCTTCGTCAGGCCATTTTTCAAAATCTTTCGAGTTTTTTCCTAGGCGTACTTCTTTGATTTCTGATAAATCTATTGTTCCTGCAGGAAAACATATTTGATTCAAAAGTAATTCATTGTCAAAATACAAATTTATTACCTTCATAATTTGGTTTTGATGAACTCGTTGGTCTAGTCCACATAAGTTGTCTAGTTTCTCTTCTTATACACAATGTTTTGCTTTCTGGTTTCTTTCTCCATGAAAATTTAGTGACTAAAGTACCCCTTTCTAGCTGGCTTATGATTTGCTCCATTTCAGGTATATAGCCAAGACCGTTTGGTAGTTGCGGAAACATTTTGTAAGCTACAAAGAGAATTTATTTTTTTTCTGTTTTTTCGTTTTCAATAATTGTTAATTTATTAACACAGTGACTATTCATAAATTTGCTAATGGATTATGAAATAAACAGGAAAATAATTCACACTGGTCCACTTTTGTGTTAAGTATGTACTTATAATGACATAAGTTTCCTTGAACTATTATGCAAAATGCAAATCCACGATTTTTGGATTCATTTAAGATTGATAGTTTTATAATCTTAAATATTTCCAAATTCATTAGTCTCAACAAGTGCAAATTAATCAATATAAATTGAAATTGGCTGAACAAAGAGGATATTTAATTAGGTAACATGAATTTGATGTGGTTTGGACTTTTAAGAATTTAATTTTTACATGCATATTCTCCAAAGTTCTGTTAAAATACCTTGATAACTAGAATTATTCCCAGTTGAATGAATAATAGCAACATTATATGAAGACCATCTTCTTGATATTCTGCTTTTTAGTGACATTTTGGAGGACATTCTAAATCGAGTGTTAAATGCACAGCACTTATACACACTAATTAATGTAAAACCAAATCTACTGCACATAAAATTAGACAGTTATTGGTAAAGTATTGAATTTCGCCTGGAGCATGATTACAATTTTAGCGTTTGCGTGAACATTTTAATAATTGCCTATTTGAGTATTAGAAGTGTATTGAACAACTAATGCCAAATTAAACAAACTTATCTGAGTGAAAAACACAATTTTCGGTCCTTCATGATTATGTCAAATATAAGCTATGCAGAACATCTGGTCAAAGATAAGAAATCAAATAATTTCACACTTTTTTTTGGAATGAAAATTATTGTTTTGTATTTTTGTCAAAAGCTTTTAGAGAAATATGGAGATGACGTGTAGGTATTTGAATCCAGAAATTAAGTTTTACTTGATATTCAATTAATAAATTTCTATACCTACCTGAAACATAAAATCATTTTTAATCCAAGAATATTCAATTATAGGTGCAATTAAATTATAATTGTATATACTATTACTTAAATTAAAAGCTATAAATACCTAGAACGAGGTGTCAGATATCCAAAACTCTTCAGGGAAATCTTGGGAGGTTTGCGGAAATCTGGGGAGGTTTGGGGAAATCTGGGGAGATTCAGGGTTGACATAAACCAGGATTTTTGAAAATGTCTATTGGATTTTTGTGTTATTGTAGGATTTTGTGCTAACTCAACTCATGCTCAACAAAATTGTATATTCATTTACTAGTTCAAATCAAATCAAATCAAAGTAAGCTTTATTGTACAGAAAAAAAATATTTTTATTGACAAAGCAATTGTTCACAATAAATACTAATTACTACCACTATTACATTTATGAGGACGGAAGTTTCACATCCAAAGAAAACAAACCCAAGGATTAAAATTGTTGGCATACCAGAGTCCTTAGCCAGAGATAAAGAGCTTCTAAAGTCAACAATTATACAGCAAAATAAAATTGATACCCTGCCAAATGATTTCCTTTTCAATATATTGAATATCTCTGAAAACCATAAGAAAATGTTCAGTATAATCGGAAGTATAATGGCTGAGGTAGATATAAAAACTTTCGAAATGCTTTTAAAAATAAACGAAATATTTCTAAGCCTGTATGAATTTCATGCTGTATGGGATCGTTCATGTAAGTGTTTGTTGAAAGTAGAAGAGTCATGTAAGATAGAATAACATTACCTACATAATATGTAATAATCTCTCAGAAAATTAGCAATTGAGAATAGAAGAAGACTGTACAATGCTTTTAAACAAGTTCAATGAAGTGAAAGAATACATAGTAGAGACAAGAATCGACATTGCTATACTGACAGAGGCTCGTATCACAGAGGACGTAGTTTCGCACGAGATAGATATTGCTAACTATTCTTGCATTAGATGTGATTCAAATACCAGACATACTGGCTCCGTGATTTGTTTTGTACATAATAAAATATATTGCTAACAGTGGGAGATCTTTATGCAATTGAGAACTACACGCCTGTTTCTAGAATTTCTATTTTCTCTAAGATACTGGAAGCGATAATAACGGACAAAATAACACCATTATTTAAAATTTTAATAATTCCTGAACAACATGGTTTCAGAGAAGTGAAGTCCACGAGTTCAAATTTGTTGGAATTTGAACAGACTCTGCTTGGCGCTTTGGAGGAGGGGTATCAGGTAGATGTGGTTTATACAGATTTCTCCAAGGCATTTGACAGAGTTGACCATAGGATTCTAAAAAATAAACTGGAATGCATAGGTTTTCACGGTAGTTTCTTGGATTGGATTGTTGATCAGCTCTCAGGAAGAAAGCAAAAGGTTAAAGTAGAAAATGTTATCTCAACTGAGATTGATATACCTTCTGCAGTTTTGCAAGGCGGACATTTTACCTCCACTTCTATTTAACCTCTTCATGAATGATGTTAGGAAGGTTTTCACAAGTTGCAAATTTCTAAATTTTGCCGATGACAAAAAAATAATTCTTATTGTTAAAGATATCAGTGACTGTGAGACCCTTCAAAATGAAGTTAATCAATTTTATTGGTGGTGTGGAAGGAATCATTTAGACCTTAATTTAGACAAATGCAAAATTATGCCCTTTCGAAGAATGAAAAGTCCTTTCATTTTTGATTATTCAATTGGGGAAATTAATCTGGAGAGAGTTTATGTCATGAGGGATTTAGGTGTCCACTTGGATGTAGAATTGAATTTCATAGAGCACATTGAAAGAATTTCCAACAGAGCTATGAGGTTGTTAGGATTTTTATTGCGTAGTTTGAAGGATTTTAATAATGTATTTACTTTAAGAAATGCCTATTCATCTATTCTGCCCTGCTAAGCCTAACTCTCGTATTTGAAAATGTTTACAAATGGCGGAAAAGCAATTTTTAATTTTTATTTATCTGCAGCTTCAACCAACTTTTGCATTATTAACAGTTGTTGCTCATATTAAGCAATAAGGGCACTAAAATCAGTATTATTACCTAAAAAAGTTCTATTTTATTGTTTTTATGCTATAAATCCCCATACGAGTAATTATTCTACTTGTATTTGGCTAATTTCCTATGCAAAAACCTCGTATTTAGCAAATACGGGTATTCAATCTACACCATTGTCAAATTTACTTAGGTTAATCATCGTATTTGGCAGATACCGGTATTTAACGTAGGAAATATACCGCCCTTTATAAATTCAATACAATGGAGGAGTTTGCTGCAAGAAGGATGCAGCTCCATTTTTGGGTCATTTTGGTTTGAAATATACGTTATATGCCAAAAACCTCCTAATTATCGATTGGCATTTTGTTTTTCAGTTTAAAATAAAAACTTTTTTTTATTACCAATTTTTTCCAATTTCCCAATAATTACCCAAATCGGAGCTGCATCCTTCTTGCAGCCAACTTCTGCAAACAATTATTGTTTCTGCAACTTTAATTGAAAAAAACGAGCAACACGTGAAATTATAATATATTTGAGTTACTTAAATAACTAAGTTTACACGTCTTTTACTAGTCAATAAGCTTCTCTGGAAGGTCCTCCCAAAATTTTTTTCGATTATCTGGCATGATGGAACCCAAAGCCTTGAATAAATTTTCGACTTTTTCTCGTTCAAATCCATTGGGTGCCGTTTTTATGGAAGGTGTTGGAATTTCACCAATATGTTTTTTAAGTAAAAAATCGAGTTTCTTCCATTCTTCATCGGATTTGCATTTGTAGTAAATTTCAAATTCCTTTCTCTTCACCATTAATTCAGTCATTTTGGCAAGATAGAACTTAGGATTTTGGTTTTTAATTTTACTAGCTGAACTGAGATTTTTCCATAATTGGAAATCATCCACTTGCATAGACTTAATCTGTACTTTTCCTTTATTACTTGATTGTACTGCATTTTCAAAGTCTACGAAATCATATGTCTTCTTTTGACGCTTCAGTGACTCTTCTACCTGATGATGGAATGAATCCGCAGACATGAAAGTGTGTCCTGGTTCAAAATAGTTCACATGTATGGTTTCTGCGGCTACACTTGGCGAATTTACAATATAAACCAAGAAACACAAAAAGGCCCAATTTTTGTTCTGGCTAGAGCAGTTATCAAGCCAGAGAGTAATATTTTTGACGTCCCTATGGTGGAGAAAAAATGCATTAAAAGCACTGATTATGTCTTCCTGATGTCGCCCACTAACAGCCTCATGCCACAAAACGGCAAATGGAAGAAAGTGTCTAATTTTCCCGACAGGAACAAAACTTTCATTGTAGACTATCAGGCGATGAGAAAATATAGCTTTTTTAAACATTTCCATCCTGGGTAGCATTATTACTTTCTGAAGGTCAACAGACACGCATAAATTATCTTTATCTTCATTGCAGTTTTCTTTGTTCAATGCATATCTTTTACGAGATTCTCTCGCCTTCTCAATATGATCTTTCCAACTACAGCATTTTTCGCAATCTTCGTTTAAGGACTCAGCTGTGTGCTCTGGATTATGCATATGATAAGACTCACAGAGTTCACATTCTTCGTTTCCTAATTTGGCAAACGATATATTTTTCGATTTGAGGACTTTTCTGTACTTTTCGTATGAGCAAATGAACTCAGGATATTTTTTTCTGAAGTCCGCAAACATAAGGGTAACATTTAAATCGCTTGGTAGATATAAGCGATTAGGAGCGTGGACTCTTCTGTAGTGAGACACAGATGGATTAAATGAATCTATGTGATTCTCTATTTGAGTATTTGACATTTTGTTAGGGGGGTGTCTACCTCGTCGATCTGATTCATTATCCTGTATTTGATTTTTGCTCTTAGCGCTCGCCCACACTGACTGGACTATCCAGTCATTCGTCTTCTTGTAACCTAAAGTTGTAAGGAAAAAAATCTTACAAACACGCCTTTTCGCACCACTACCGTCTTTCAAAAAATATGTAAAAGTTTTGTTTTTCTTTGAGCCTTCTACTTTGCGCCTTGGTATTTTATTTTCAGTGGAATTCATAACAAACGTTCTTTTTTGTTTCCAGTCTAATTTCCAATATTCTTGATTTGTTCTTGTTCTGTCCTCTTCTGAGAAAAAACTGTGACACTTAAATTTACAATTTATGCAACCTGGTCTAATTGTATGTAGCGAAATTATGTTATTTCTCTTAATTTCAGTTCTTACACTTTTGGAATGTTTATATTTTTTTCTTCTTCTGTTTTCACCTTTTTTGGTGTGGGTTTCAACAGTTTCATCTGGATCTAAAAATATAATTTACAATGGAAACAATGTTTGTCAAATGTGTAGATAGCATAGAGTTATTGATAATTACCTACCTATTATTTCCTCAGGTGCTTCAATTTCATTTTCATTAATAGCCTCAGTCTCTTCCTCTTCCATTTCTTCAGTTGCGTTATCTTCTATTTGATCGTTTTCGTTCTCATCATTATTATTAATTCTATCGTCCTCCATAATTTCAATCTCATTAATTTTGATTTGACTATCTGAGCTATCTTCAATATTGATATTATTTCTGCTGAATGCCAGATATTCGCTCGTCTCTCCATCAACTTCTTTTTCAACGAATTTCGAGTAACTTCCTTCCAAATCTAAATTTAGAACAAGAAGTTATTGACTATTTTTTTTTTCATAACAATCATTACCAGTTCCACCAATGATATTTGTAATGTCTCCATTATTTGATATAAGAATATCTTCTAATAACTGGTAATCTTCATTTCTGAGATCTGTGCAAGGGTTTTCTTTCGCCCCTGGAAATTAATAATTGTGTCCCTTTACAAATATTCATCGACGTACAACTTTAAACGTAAAAAAATGATATAAAACAAAAAGACCCAAACAACTAATGTTTAGGACCTTTCAATGCTTATAATATCAATATGAGATCGTTAAATTTTTTTAACTAAATAGTATTTATTTTTTACTTACAATTAACAACACCTGAGTTACCTGAGTCCAAGTTTGTAATATTATTCAGTTGCGATTCATTATCATCATCATCATTACTTGGTTTGTTATTATAACTTGGATCATCTAGGTTACCCAAGAAAACATGATCTTCTGTAAACACTGGAAGCACTTTTGAAGTGGTAGCTAGCAAAACTAGTTTTTTTCCTCTACTCCCGTTACCCCACGAACTCATTTTTTTCTAACTCAAATTTCACAATTCACTGCTCACTAAAATGAGAATTTGTTGCAATATTCAAAAGACTACTACGACCGACGCCGCATCCTACAAAAACGTTACCGGCAAACTTAAATATAAACAAATCGTATTATTCTGGCTGCACTGCAAAAGGCAGGATTCAACAGGTCCAGTTTCTACGCTCAAACCACGTATTTGGAAGCTACTAAGCAAAATACCCGTATCTGATTAAAAATACGGGCAGTGCGCGTAGTAAACTAAAAATACTGGGTTTAGCCTTAGTATTTCTTGAATTATTTTCAAATGCGGGTTTTTTAATATCCGATTTTATATATTTTCGGTTCAGATACGGGGATTTAACGAAGAAAATATCGAAATTTGTGATATATAAGATGCTAAAGCCAAAAATCTCATTTTTCATTTTTTTTTCAAATACGGGGGTTAGGCTTAGCACGGCAGTATTGTCAGGCAAGTGCTGGAGTAGAGTCCACGTCAAGAGTAAAGAGTACGGTGACGTCAATTGCGCACAAACCCAATTTTGAAGACTAGCCGAACTATCGTATTCTTCGGTGCTGCTGCCGAACGCCAAGCACGTGGTTCATTGTCGTACGGCCAGCAGGCATATTTATTTAGTTTATTTTCTATCCAAGTATTGTCTAAAAAGATACCCCGCTGCTGGTTTCAGCTCACGGCCGAGGTCACGGCAGACAGCGAGAGATAGACGAGGGAGAGAGATCGGACCCGCTTCGCGCAGCTTTCCCTGTCGTCACCGTAGTCTTTACTGCTGACGCGAACTCTAGTTGTATTCCTTTCAAGAGTTTGAAACACTCGAGCTACTCGCTCCGGTGTTCAGGAGCCCCCAATTTGCAGAGAAAATACAGAGGAGATTTTTAAGATTTATTGCTTACAAGTTGAGTATAAAGTATGATTCTATTGATTATGATGAACTTCAGACTCTTCTAAATATGCAGACATTACAACAAAGAAGGGACCAGGAGGACTTGTGTATTTTATATAAAATAATTAACAACATGATTGATTCACCCGAGCCTTTATCGGTAATAGGTTTAAACATTCCCCGCAGTAATATTAGGAGCAATAGGTTATTTTCTATTAAAAATCACCGTACTAACTAGGGTTACTATTCTCCTTTAACAAGATTCTCTAGACTGGCAAACTCTGTGATAAATAGGCTTAATATAGATATTTTTAACATAAGTCTGCATAGCTTTAAAAACAAAATTAAATCCATCTAGTCATAGTGCTTTTTATCCTGTTGAGAGTTTTATATGTTCATATTTTATATTTAGATTTGTTTTTATTTTATTTATTTAATACTAGCTGTAAGGAGTTACGACATGTGTTGTTAAAGTTTTTTAATTGTTAAAGTTTTCAAATGGTTTTAAATTAAAGTTAAAAAAGTTAAAAATTTTGAATGTGTTAAATGTTTTTCTCTAGATTCTATTTGGCATGTTGCACATGCGGTTAAATTCTTTTGATAATAATATACCTACACTTTTTTCGTGAGAATTTAGGTTTAAGCAACTCTTATATATTATTATATTACTATTGTTTATTTATTTATTGTAAAATGGCATGTCCGTAAATAAAATTCTATACTATGCATTGATGGAATTAGGTGGCTTTGTTGGTTTGAGATTGATGATGATACCAGCTTCTTGGTGACTAATGGGGATTTCAACGCTTTCTGTGAGGAAGCGAGCGACTGTGCCGAAAGTATGGGTGACTGGTTTCTTGCCAATGGGCTTTCTTTCGATCAAACCAAAACCGAGAATATAACCTCTGCCTTAAGACGAGATAAAGAAATCAGTAATCCTACTCAGATAAAATTTCTAGGAGTCATGCTTGACCCCAAACTTACGTACTTCCGAGTGCCATGTTAACCATATCTCCAAGAAAATTACATCTGGACTAGATGTACTTAGAAATCTGTGTAGGACCACCAATTTGAGTGTCGCTCTAATGACCTACCATGCTCTAGTCCATTCCGTTATTTACTATGTTCTTTTAGGGTCGGATATCGAGAAGACCCCAAACAGTTTTATCGTGATTTTCAGATTTTAGCCGTCCCATCACGATACATTTATGACTGCCTACAGTACATGCACCGTAATTAGCATAATTTCGCGGCTCTGGTTAAAACACACCATCATGATACCAGACATCGCGGCAATATTAGGATGAATTTTCCCAGACAAGGAACATCAAGGAATGCAACACTTTATTTTGCTCCCGTCTTTTATAATAAGCTGCCTGTCTTAGGCAGCCTGTAAGAGAGTTGACAGCTCAGCGATTTAAGTCCGTAGTTAAGAAATATTTGTTAGGCCGGATTTTTTTATCATTATAAGTAGGGAATTTCTGGATAGGGATGTTGCTGCTGACTTTGATCTATTGTTGTGACACTGGGTTTTATTTAATTGTTTATTTGATTAATTAGTATGATGAATGACAAATGTGAAAATTTAGAAATTTGTATACATGATTGTTTAATAAATTGAAAAAAAAATTGAAATCTGTGGGAGTGTATAGATCACCGAATTCTAAAGCAGCTGACTTTTTTGCACATGGATGAATTTCTTGAAGGCATTTCAATTAAGAATAAAACCGGCTTATGTGACTCGTGACCTGAACATTGACATGGCAGAAGCGTCTCTCTCTCTACAAAAAGAGCAGTTGGTAAAATTAATGGCTGCATTTGGCCTTGAACAGAAAGTGACTCAATATACCTGAGTTACAAAAGATACAAAAACCATAATTGATGTTGTATTCACAAATAATGAAGCTACTGCCACAACTGTGGGTGTATGTCAGGAATGTCAGGGAACCAAGCTCACCTATTCCAAAATAGGCCGTAATAAAACAAAGGTTGACTGCCACAATTTTCAGACAATGCTTCATCAGATGTGGTTGGAAGAAGGAAATGTTAATGAATTAACTAAAAATATGCATACCAATGTGAATCTCATATACCTATAATTGGTGGCTAATGGGGAGTTCAACGCTTTGTGTGAGGAAGCGAGCGATTGTGCCGAGAGTGTGGGTGACTGGTTTCTTGCCAATGGGCTTTCTCTCAATCAAACCAAAACCGAGAATATAACCTTTACCTTAAGACGAGACGAAGAAATTAGTAATCCCACTCAAATAAAATTTCTGGGAGTCATGCTTGACCCCAAACTTACTTTCGAGTGCCATGTAAACCATATCTCCAAGAAAATTACATCTGGAATATATGTACTTAGAAATCTGTGTAGGACCACCAATTTGAGTGTCGCTCTAGTGGCCTACCATGCTCTAGTTCATTCCGTCATTTGCTATGCTCTGTTGGCTTGGGGACATTCGGCCCATGCCTCGAGAGTGTTTGGTTTGCAGCGGAGGGCAGTGAGAGTTCTGGCTCATTTTCAGATTTTAACCGTACCAACACAATACATTTATGACTGCCTACTGTACATGCACCGTAATTTGCATAATTTTGCGGCTCTGGGTGACACACCACCACTCGCACCACCATGATACCAGACATCGCGACAGTATTAAGATTAATTTTCTCAGACTAGGAACATCAAGGAATGCAACACTTTATTTTGCTCCTGTCTTTTATAATAAGCTGTCTGTCTCTGTAAGAGAATTGGCAGCTCAGCGTTTTAGGTCTGTAGTTAAGAAATATTTGTTGGGCCAGATTTTTAATCATTATAGGGAATTTCTGGATAGGGACGTTGCTGCTGACTTTGATCTACTGTTGTGACACTGTGTTTTATCTAATTGTTTAATTGATAAATTAGTATGATAAATGACAAATGTAAAAATTTTAAAATTTGTATACATGATTATTTAATAAATTGAAATTGAAATTAGATAAAATAGCGCCAGTGCAAGAAAAGAAGTGCAGGTACCAAAAAACTCCATAGATTGATGAAGACGAAAAAACACAATTACAAATGACAGATAAACTATATTATCAAGCAAGATATAGCAAAGATGGATCAACTTTGTAATCACAGCAACGAAACACAGTCACTAACTTAATTAGAAGAAATAAAAGAGAACACTATGAACTTGTAATACACAAGAACAGAAATGATGGCAAGGCAATGTGGAGAAATATAAAGGAATGAATAGCCTCGTTAATAGCCAATAAAAGAACTAACAACGAAAGTAATTATGTCGTACATAACAATAGAAAGACTATTTCAATAAGGGACATGGCAGCGACATTCAACAATTACTTCATCGACAGTATTGAAAATATTATCATTTCAAATACTGGAGTGATCATGCAGAATTTTATGAAGAGAATTAAGAAACAGTCTTCTACTGATGGCATCGATCTAGAAATTCTCAAAAAGGGGGGAAATATTTTAATTGGCAGAGTTACTGAAATATTAAATGTGTCAATTTCAGAGGCTGTAGTTCCTGATGATTTCAAAATGTACAAACCAAAAGACGCAAAAGACATCTATTAAGAGAAATATCGGGTCTTCAAAAAAAAAGCTATCAAAGATTGCTTTGGTTATGAAAACGTACCTCGCATTATTGTTTCTTTATTGGTTAGGATTTTTGACATGACATTTTGGCATATAAGTTCATTGACAAAATTAGAAAAAAATATTACTAAGACATATGTTTAAAAAACCATAGCAATCTTTGATTGGTTGTTTTTTTGAAGACCCGATATTATGCAGTGTATTATGGAACATGGTATCGGGTCTTCAAAAAAAAAAAAACAATCAAAGATCGCTATGGTTTTTTAAACGTCTTAGCATAATTTTTGTTCAATTTTATCAATGAGCTTTAATGTCAAAATGTCATTTCACAAAAACCTGACTAATAAAGATTCAATAATAGGACCTCGAATAGGACGTACGTTTTCGTGATCAAAGCAATATTTGATTGTTTTTTTTGAAGACCCGATATATTGGAATAAGAGTTTTGGAAAAATTAGAGAAGATAATACTCAAATTGAAGTGGAGTATTCGAGGGAGTATTTTATTTGAAACAATGTGACAAGTTAGTATTGAGGGAGAACATAGAACACTAAAATGAGTTAAAAATTAAAAGTATTTTTTGAAGATTTTGTGTTTTCTTTTTAAAAAGGTTGACAAAAACTTTACAATGTCCACGAAAATATAAAAAGTGATATTCAGAAACCTGACTTTTGAACCATATGATTTAATTAAGTATTTGAAAATTCTACTACATTATTGATCTATCACATTTTCTAGAAATCCCTCAAAAAATCCTTTTGACAGTCTCACAATCATTTTAGCAGACCCACAACCCACAATCAACAGGAAATCTACCGTCACCTTAAATCATCACACAGTCTCAAAAATCGCAGCGACCGCCAGGAAATCATAGGATTGTCGCAATATGTGTAAATTTTTTGAAAGAGTGATTACCCCTTGGGTTACCCATGCGGTAATTTGGGATATGTAAAAGAAATCTGTGAATAGGTATCTTTTGCCTGAAGATACCTCTTGTACACTTAGGTAAATATGTTGTGACTAACCCCTCGATCTAGGAGAACTCAATAACAAATTTAAAAAATATATATTCCAAAAACTCCTACTTTCAATATGCCAATTAAAAATTAAAGTAGTACATACCGATGCACATACTCAATAGTTTCAAATTAATTCTAATTAAAAGATCTCAAGAAAAACCAAGAGAAAACCCTTAGGTTTCTGTATCTATTTTTGTGACTGTTACTGACTATTATCTAAAACTGAAGTTTGTTTTTTTGTACCTATATGTATGTAGCAGATGGATAAAAACCGAGATAAAAAAAAGTCAAATATTTGTCAAACTATGAATTACAGTTTCATTGATTATGTAAATGCATTGAAATGAATGACACTAGAATTAGTCCAGGAGATTATCATACATTATTTGTGTCCCAGATACTTTTGGCTCGACTTTTGGTAACGATGGTACATACTTACTTGGTGAAATACTTGTATCCAACCAAGACTTTAACATAGTACCTACCGAGGTACCTACTACTGGTAGTACTAATACTTAATCGTTTGTCATGATAAAGCCCGAGGTACTAGTCAGTACTTGATTCCTATGGTCGAGCCGATGGTACATCAAATATACTAAATATACTTAAGTATTGTACTACATTTTGTCAGTACATGATGAACATATTGCAGCGTTTATTTCTGTAGTGTCGTACAGCTTTCTTGGCGTTCCTTTGGGTTGAATTAATTGTGCCTCAGAAATGAAAATTGTTCATACTGAAGCTTTTCTGAGACATTAGTTATGATGGGGGGAGTGATGCTGATAAGGTTGTTAATTTTGAATTTCTAGGCACTCATAAGTTTCATTAACATTGAGAAAAACGCTAAGTCTCTTTGGGCAGTAGCGACAGGGTGCAGTATTTTTGTATTTTTCATTTAAGTTTTAAATATCCATCCATCTTACCTATTAAAAAATAGTTTTCTAGGACAATCTGACAAAAAATACGACGAAACACAGGAAGCAATAACTATGTTTTAACGTTAAAGAATTCGTTTTGGACATATTTTACATGAAACTTAATACAAAACACGTTTTGTTTAACACAACAATAAAATAAAATAATAAAAAATTAATAGTTTATAAATTTATTTAAAAAAATAATAAAAGAAACTTTTTGACACTGACAACACATTGACAACAAAACTGACAGTGACTGAGGTAAGTACCTAGTGCTGGACGATATTTATCGATGTTCGACGGTAGTTTATACAACAGTAAATTTTCTGCTCCGTGCACGCGAACCCAGAACACAACTGCAGTGTAGTACTAGTTGTATTCCTTTCACACCTAGAAGAAGCTCCAGGGCGGTACGCGCTTATTCCTTTCGAAAAGTGTTTGGTTTGTTGCACCTGAGGTGCTCAAGCCCGAACTAAACCATTTAAATGCACGGTAGCCAGCGCCTCTGTTCCAGTGATCTGTTCCTTTCAAATCGGGGTCGACCTACACCGGAGCGAGTAGCTCTAGTGTTCTAACTCTTGAAAGGAATACAACTACTCCGGATTACTCCGATGTCGATAATCGATTTGCGCTTGCGCGGCTTGCCTAGAATAAAAATAAAAATCAATCATGGGATAAACACAAAACACAACACAGGCCAGGCCACAAACGTCAAAACAAAGTCGGGCGAATGTGATTGAATAGCTAAAATATTTTGCTACAGCCCATAAAATGTTTATAAATAGGTTCCATTGAATCCCAAAAACTCCATTTATTTAAAAAAAAAAACACGGATTATCCTAGAAATAAGGTAAATTAATTAATTGAAAGGGCAATTAACAAAATTTCCCATCTCGTTGCCCATGAATCCATGGCAAACTAGCAATTTCCTATTGAACTTTTGTTGTATTTAATTTTTTTGAACAATAGTAGGCGGAGTAATTTGCAGTTTTATTTTTTTCCTCAGATCTCGATGGTTGGTAAATCATGACACATTACTGGTGGATGCACTGGTTTTGGATAACAACTTTCTACAACTTACAGGTTTTCGGTAAGTTCATTTTATTGTTACTTTCGAGATTACTTTACAACAAAAACAAAGATTCCTTAGCAACTTTGAAAATACTGGAATAATGACTTCCTGTTGTGAAAATATTTACACCTCGATTTACACCAAAAAAATGGTTCTAATTTACCTGGAGGATCACAGACAAACTCCTTCTTTGGTGTGTAGAAGAAAGGAAAGTCACCTTTCCCAATCCTCAAATCAGATGAAAAGAAAAAAATTATTATCCATTAAAGCAGCACAAAATATATTCTTCATTAAACCACAAATTTAAGTAAAGTTAAAATTCCCTTGTTCTATCTTAACTACTTACTTAGTCCAGGGAATGTCTTGACTTTACTTTTCTCAAAAAATATAGGTTGGTATCAACTAATAATGGTATGGTATGATGTGGTAAATAAAGGTGGTAGAGCAACATCAAAATTGTATAAAACTGTCTTTTCAAAGACTACTAGCTGAATATTTTCCACCTCTTATGAGGAAAACAAAACAATGTCGGTTCACAAAAACACTTTGAAGTCAGTTTGGTTTAAAATCTCCTTGACTATTTCACTAGAGTGTATTACACCGGTAATAAATTTGGTATTCAGCTGACAATATTGCTACCTGGACAATACCATAACATGGTATTTCAGCTACCATTTTTTGACATTGTCAAACTGATATTTTTAATTTGAAGTTTTTATTCATATATTTGCATTCTATTTATTTTCAAAATAGTCATGGTCATGACAAATACTACTCGAGAAAAAAATGTATAGGCAAAATTGAATCAAAAATCAAATCAAATAACGCTTTATTGTCTATAGAATAAACTCATTGACAAAGCCTAAAAAATATAAATTTAACCATAAATTCTAAATCTTAGCAATACTCAATACAAAATAAATTATAGACACATAACTTAGGGCTAGTCAATTGTTCAAATATACTACAAATACTATTCCGATTAGATAAAATTAAGTTAAAATACAAAATTTACACAAAAACAGGAATACTTTTTTAACATCTCGATATAATAGTTTAAACAAAACAATCAAAGTAAAAATTAATATAAGATTAAACGACTAAAAAACATCCTTATAGAACTCTTCTAAACTATAGTATGCCTTCAATTTTAGAACGGACTTTACACATTTTACAAAACTCTTAAGATCATGGAGACCCTTCCACTCATCCAGCAAATGATTGTATATCTTTAAACTTTCATACATTAAAGAGTTTTTGGTAAAACCACTCCTGGGTATCGGTAATGGTATATTATGTCCATAACGTGTGTTGTGAATGTTGGGATTTATAAAATTTCTATACTTTTTGTGCACCAAGGAGACAGTCTCCAAAATAAAAATACATGGCAATGTAAGGATTTCTTCCTGAACAAACAATGGCCTACAATGGTCCCTAGCCTTCAATTTGCATAAATACCTAAGCACCCTCTTCTGTAGGACAAACACAGAATTAAAAAGTTGTTTGTTACAAAAACCCCAAAATGCAATCCCATATCTCAAATGAGACTCGACAAGTGAATAATATACCGACTTAGCCATGAGTGACCCCAGCCGCCCCGTGACAATACGAACAGCAAAGCATCCAGATGCCAATTTCTTGTTCAGACACAATATATGCTCTTTAAATTTTAAATCCGAGTCTATGTGCAAGCCCAGAAACCTGCAGCTAGCCTTATTTGCCACGAAATAATTGTCCACATTCAGATCATCCAACACAAAGCTAAAAGAAATAGCACTAGTTTTATTTAAATTGAAACAAAGTAAATTTGCGTCGCACCACTCCTTCACACGTCGTAGGTCTTCAATTATGATATCTTTCAATAAACTAGCATCTTCATCAAGCCACAAGATGGTCGTATCATCTGCAAAAATGGTAAAACGGCCTCGAATATCTAGTCTAGCCAAGTCATTCAAGTACAATAGAAAAAGAACTGGGCCAAGAACCGAACCCTGGGGAACACCGTGTCTCATTGACAGTTCATCTGAGCCACCATCCTCAGAACAAACCACCTGTTTCCTACCTGACAAATAAGACGAAAACCAGTCATACGCCACTCCCCTGAAACCATACTGATGCATTTTCTCCAGCAGTATTCTGTGATTTACGCAATCAAATGCTTTCGAAAGATCACAGAAAACCGCTGCAGCCATACTTCCTCCATTCAGACCGACGTACACACTCTCCAGAAGCCTGAACACCGCATCGCTAGTACCCTTAGAGGCTTGAAATCCAAACTGACAACTAGTCAGGATATTGTGACTAGACATGAAGGCTACCATTCTTTTCTTTACAAGCTTTTCAATGATTTTTGAAAGCGTAGGTAACATTGAGATTGGACGAAAATCAGCAGGGTTTTTCGGATCACCACCCTTAAACAGCGGAACAACAACAGCGGTCTTGAGACTAGAAGGAAAACAACCATCGTCAAAAGATTGATTTATTAACATTACCATAATCTCCAAAGCCTGTCTGGGCAAAGCCGCAAACACTCTGAGTGTAAGGTCATCTATGCCAGAGGAATTTTTACTTTTTATCTCTCCAAGAATACCACATATTTCATCAATATCAGTATGTATCAAATAAAAACTGTTCGGTACAGAAACCTCCTGCAGGTACAACATTGGATCTTGTTCTTAAGGTTTTATTCAAGTTTGTTGCTTTTCGGCAATTTCCCTCATGACATTTTTGATAAAATCACTCGCCTGACGGCTCGTGATTTTGTCAAAAATGTCATTGGCGAAATTGCCAAGCAACAAACTTTCATACCTTTCGAAAATTTTGCCGACAAATTTTTTTCTCTTGTGATCTCGCTTGTGATATTATATACAGGCACGAAAAACTTCCGACCCAGGTTTTCTCAGGTGTTAGGTGATTAATCAAAAATCGCTCGAACACGTCAATTTTTGTTTTTTGGGGGACACATTGTATTGGTATTTTCACCCCCTACCTGTCAACCCCTAAGTGGGGGTGACAGGTAACCCCAAAATTTCAAATGAAAAGGGGGGTCGAGTGATACGTCATCTGATAGCTATTATCATTAAGATTATATCCTCGAAGTTTTAAGCTGCTACTATTCACCCCATCGAAATGGCGGCTTGTCAAAGTTAGGAGAAATCAATGGAAAACTGCTGTGTGGTTCTACCTGTTACGTACGCAAAGGTATGACAGATAAAAACTAAACAGTTTAGATTATCGAAAAAAAACATTTATCCTAACTTTGACATGACGCAAATTCGGCAGGGTAAATCTCGGGGTAAATAGTAGCAACTTAAAACTTCGGGGATATAATCTTAATGAAAATAGCTACCAAATGACATATCACTCGACCCCTCTTTTCATTTGAAATTTTGGGGGTACCTGTCACCCCCACTTAGGGGTTGACAGGTAGGGGGTGAAAATACCAATAAAATGTGCCGCCCAACAAACAAAAATTGATGTGTCTGAGCGATCTTTGATTAAATACCTAACACCTGAGAAACTTTGGGTGGGAAGTTTTTCGTGCCCCACCCTGTAAAAAAATCTCATTGAAAAAAATTAATTCCATAATACCTATTTTCAATATTTTCAATGAAAATAAATGGAATGTGAGTATGGTTATGATGAAGATCCCTCGGAAGAATCACTTTTGTATAAAGGTATTTACCCTTTTAGAAAGCTTAATAGTAAAGTCAAACAACAACTAAAATTCACCTCTGTACCGAGCTCTATACCTAATCCAGAATGTTCCAGAATCAGAACTACAGATGTTTTCCCAATGTTTTTTTCTAGAAATTTTCCTGCTGCATTATTCCGCTTCTTCTCAATCAAAATCTATCCAAAGCAGGCTTAAAATGCGCGTTCAATAAGAGAACAACCTAAATTGAATCACACAAAACATTTCCTAGGTATGTTTTTTGTTCAAAATTGCATTAAAATCCATCCAATTGAAGCTAGTAGTCATAAAAATCCATTCCTAGGCGTATTTTTGACTCAAAATTGCTTCAAAAACCACATACCTAATGATCCACATTTGTCCCAAAATTGCTCTTTTCTGGCTTTTTGTCTTGAAATATGAGAATAATTCTCAAAAATATAAGTGAAATGATGCAGAAAATGCTTAGAAAATCACGAGGAAAATCATTTTTGCCTCGAAATGTGTATCGAAAAAAAAAATGTCAAAAATAGGTGTTAAAGTGCATTTTCTAGGCATTTTCTGCATTATTTCACTTCTTCGCAATTAATATCTATCCAAAGTATATACTTAAAATGTGCGTTTAAAAAAAACATCCTAAATTGAGGCTTTTAACAAAACCTTTCATAGGCGTATTTTTTATTAAAATCTGCATTAAAATCCATCGAATTGAAACTAGTAGGCGTATGTGCGTGTCAAAATTGCTTTTTCTACGAGCGAGCGGGAAATGGCTGTTCCTGCACGATTTGCTATGCGGGAAGACTTTCTTCCCGCACCAGTGCAGGAAGAGTTTGAAATAATCATTGTGACATGGAATTGTTTGTATTGTTGATACACCTATACCTTTACCTTTAATACCTTTACCTTTTTTTTATAAATACCTTTCAATACATTTTTAATTCTACCTTCTGCACATTTTATTTAAATTAAACTTCTCGTAACATCAGCTTAAGTATGCTCGTAGAAAAAATATAGTTCCTAACTCTTGCGGGAAGAAATTTCCGGCTATTAAAAACCACAGAATGGTCCAAATTTGTCTTGAAAGTGCTCTCTTCTGGCTTTCTGTCAGATCAAATCAAATCAAAAATAGATGACTTAAAGTGCATTTTCTAGACATTTTTTGCATTATCCCCTTGATGATCATTTCTTCTCAATCAAAATCTATTTAAAATAGTCCTTAAATAAGCATCAAGAAAACAACCTAAATTGAAGTTTATAATCATAGATAGATGGATAGATAATCGTTTATTTATTTTTTCCAATAATACTTAAAGACTCGCTTAAAGTTAAACATATCAACTCAAATCCAAGCCCACCACTGGTCCAGACCTGATACCGGCATTTTTGATACATGATTGTCGATTTGTATTAACAAAACCTCTTCAAGTTTTATTTAACAAGTGCGTTAAGCAACAAACTTTACCCAGTCTATGGAAAAAGTCTAAAGTGTGTCCAATTTTTATAAAGGGTGACAAATCGGATATCCAGAATTACAGACCAGTTTCCATAATATGTAATTTTTTAAAGATTTTTGAGTTTATTTTGCATGATATAGTTTTTCCCAGAGTTAAAAATAAAATCGTGTCACAGCAACACGGA
Organism: Ceutorhynchus assimilis; assembly: GCA_917834065.1. Lineage (NCBI taxonomy): Eukaryota > Metazoa > Arthropoda > Insecta > Coleoptera > Curculionidae > Ceutorhynchus > Ceutorhynchus assimilis. Next base: position 25,153,588 of record OU892280.1, on the reverse strand, counting down.
TTTTTCAGGGACCGATCTACAACATCAAACCTTGTAATAACAACTCAATACATAGCTGAATCAATGGACGAAGGTTGTCAAACTGACGTCATATACTTGGATTTTTCCAAGGCTTTTGATAGATTGGACCACACGGTTTTGTTAGCTAAACTATATAAAATGGGTTTTTCTGATTCACTTGTAAACTTTTTTAAATGTTATCTCTCTAATCGTAGTCAATATGTAGCAATTAACGGCTTTCAGTCAGCAGAATATGCAGCTACTTCAGGGGTACCACAGGGCTCAGTCCTAGGTCCCCTCCTCTTTAATATTTTCATAAATGATATACTTAGGCGAATTTCTTAGCATCAACTATTTATTGTATGCAGATGATGTAAAATTGTTTGCAAGTGTTAGGTCCATAGAAGATTGTTTAAATATGCAATCAAATTTAGAGCGGATTAATCTTTGGTGCAAAAATAATAATCTTCAAATTAATATTAAAAAGTGCAATATCGTGTCCTACACTAAAAAAACACAGCCAATTTACTTTAACTATAATCTAAACAGCGAGTATATTATACGGTCCGACACTTTTAAGGATCTGGGAGTTATATTTGATAACAAATTGTCGTTTACGGCACATTACAACTTTATAGTAACGGAATCGTCCAGAATGCTTGGATTTATAATGCGCTCTACCAAAGAGTTTAGCCAGATCGAAGCTGCGAAAATGCTATACTACAGTTTTGTTCGTTCTAAGCTAGAGTACGCAGCCGTTGTTTGGTCACCTGGTTATGCCTTACATATTTCTGATATAGAAGGTGTTCAAAGGAAATTTTTAAAATATATAAGTTTTAAACAAAATGGGTTTTACCCTCTTCAAGGGTGTGCACATAATGAGCTTTTAAATCAATTTCATTTCACAGAATTAGAAAAGAGACGGGATCATTTTCAGCTGTTATTTTGATATAAGCTGGTCAATGGTAACATAGATTGTCCTTCTTTACTTCAGAAACTTAATTTTAAAATACCCCGTTTGAACTCTCGTGTAGGGGGCACCTTTTACTTGGAGACTCCTCGTACAAACGTTCTCAAATTCTCGCCTTTACATGCAATGTGTGACAAATACAATAATTCAACTGAGCTTGACCTTTTCCATGATAGTTTGAAATGCTTTAAAAAAAATTGTAGTTTACTTTTTTTTTTTTGGTTTTTTTTTTTGCTTGTCTAATTTATCTAATTTGTTTAACTTGCATAGATTTGTATGTTTTTATGATTTATGTTATTACCTGCTGTAGATATTTACACATTTATGTAAGATAATTTCTGCTATACTGTCTTGTAATTGGGTTTTACCTGTAGGGCAGTTTTTTGTAAATAAATAAATAAATAAATAAATAAATATAAGATGTTACATACAAATCCAAGGAGAAATTGAAGGCTTTGTACATTCAGAGGTACTGCTTCAATCATTAGGAGAAATTGTTGAACCGATTAAAGGACGAGGGGTAAACTAACATTGAATACATGGGGTATACAGGAACATATAAGTAAGAATACAGAGGAATCCGAGGAGGAATCCTTAAGAATACATGCGTTTGCATGTATTCTTAACTTCTGACAGAAAATATGCTGTCTTTAAAAGAACACAGTAAACGTTGAGGTAAACATAATAGATAATTTAATAGCTATGATAAAAATATTGGCCATTAAGTATAGCAAATGAAAGAGTTCAATCGTTTGGTAAGTTTTATTGGACATCGAATAAGACAAACTCAAATATGAAGGTATTATAATTAATGAAATATGTAGGTATGCTTCATCTACTTCAGCAATGTCGTTTGTCTTCCTTAGGCCAATTGAAAATATCTAGTTCAGATTTTGAAAATTTGAGTCGGCATTTGTTGTCCTCTATTCTGATCCCACCAATGTACCATTGATGTTCATAGGCGACAGCGTAATATGTCTTCATTATGATTTCTGAGATTATTTCATTTCAAGTATCTTCTTTACTTGAGGTTTCTAAAGGCATTTCGCCATCTGAAGAATCGTCAAGTAAATTATTATTTTTTTTTCATGCTCGGATGTAGAGCTCATTGTGAATTCAGTCCCTACAAAATCTTCAATTTTGTTTTTTTTTATCTCTTTAATTCCTTTTTTAGGATTTCTTGTAAGTCTTTGGTGCGGCTAGCTGGAGTGGATTTAGGGCGGTGAGATTTTTCTGTCATATCGACTTTGGTTGGTTTTCAAGTTCGCCTATTTCAATTTTGTTAAAATAGACATATGATCGAGCCCCGGATCGAGCATATGATGTATTTTTTATGTCTTGATCTATGATTAGTGGCAAATCTAAATTAATGCAGTCATTTTTATCAGCAGTAATTCCTCGATAATTCCTAATATGATAGTGTCATTGAGAACGTCATTTAGAGCTGCACTTACACATGATTCTACGATTATGGACATAATTTCTTCTGAGGTTACAATAGCAGATTGGCCATTCTGAAGAATTTTTCAGAAAGCTCACTGCCTATGTTTGGCCATATGCAGGTGACTGTTCAGGAGCGCTAACAATATTAACTTGTTTCAGGTCTGTCATAAGTTTCACTACATAACATAAAATCACTCCAAAACATTCTTTCAGTGATTTTTTTTGTCATACCGGAAGTTATATCGTATTATTATTATTTTTTTTAAAAAGGTCAAGGAAAGGGAGAGGAGGTAAATTTTTGGGGCATAATTTAGATTGAACAGGCTCTAAATGGACCCAAAAGGGATATGTTGGCTACACTGGATGTTCGTTTGAGTTGCGGAGATAATCACAACTTAAAATAGTAGTGAGGACGCACGTAAACACTGGAATTTTGAAGGAATACACTAGAGAATACATAAGAATACATGGGCAAGTACATGGGAATGGGAATACAAAGGAATAAATATGAATACATAGGGCATACATGATAATACATTGGATTACACAAGAAAATAAGAATACATGAGATTACATGGGATTACATTAGGCTTGTACACTGGAATACATTGGCGGTTTACCCCTTGTCTCGTCTACTGCTGGACATAGACTCTCTCAACATAATCCATCTTGCTCGGTCTTGGGCATCTTGAATCGAATTTGTAGATATCCTCTTGATATCATCTGTCCATCGAGTCGGCGGTCTACCCCGGCTTCTGTGTGCAGCATTTCTAGTTCGCCACTCCAATATCTTCTTCGTCCACCTATCATCTGTCATTCTTGCGACGTGGCCTGCCCAGTTCCACTTTAGGTGTGTTATTCTCTCAACACAATTTGCAACTTTAGTTCTTCTACGTAATTCTTCGTTGTGGATTTGGTCTCGCAACGTCACCTCCAACATAGCTCTTTTCATGGCTCGTTGGGTAACTCTTTTTTTGTTGATCGTTTTTTGTATCAATGTTAATGTTTGTGAGCCTTATATCAGGACTGGGAGGATGCACTCGTCAAAAACTTAACGCTTGAGGCACACTGGGATGTCTGATATTTGAATAGGGTTTCTTATATTCTACACTTTTTTCTATTAATGAATATAACTTGAAGGTGATCGTTTGTTCCGTACCCAGCCCGAAAACCCGCTTGTCTCGCCGCTTGTTCTCTTGGCTGATATGATTCTAATTTATTAGAAAGACGCGAAGTAATGATTTTGGTAAATAGTTTATATAGATGTGTGAGTCTATGTCTATAGTTTGCAAGTCTGTGATGCTGCCTCTCTTATGCATAATATAATAATGATGGTGACATTGTTCCACATCTCTGCGGTTGTTGCTTCGTCAAGACATTTATTAAAGAGTTTAGTTATCATTTTGAGTAACTTTTTTCCTCCTAGTTTCACAGCCTCTGCGACAACACCATCCTCGCAAGGTGCTTTGTTGTTTTTCATTTCTGAGAGTGACCTTGAGACCTCTTCTTCGCTTATCGGTGGCATTTCTTCTAATCCCTGATTTAATATATGGGGTATATTTTCCGGTTTTTCTCTCTGGCGTTCGTTACTATAGAGATTTGTATAGAAGTCTTCAACAATCTTTAATATTTCCTTTCTTTAGTTTCTTTTGTTTGTGACCTCTTTCATTTCCTAATTTGATTATTTCGGTCTTTCCTGTGCTTAGTTTATTTCGTAGTACCCTCATGCTTTTATTTTCTTCTATGACCTTAGTGATCCATTTATTATTAAATTTTATAATGTTAGCCCTCGCAGCTTTTGTTATATCCTTATTTAGTTGTTTTAGCTCGTCCTTGTTTTGTGGGTATTTCCTCAGTAATTTTCTCCTCGGTTTCATTAACTGTTTGGTATTTAAATTCAGTTTTTCTTCTTTTTCTGAAGGCTTCGAGCAGTGTTTACTTTGGGCTATGCTGATTGACTCCACAATATTTCGATTTAGATCTTCGATGTTCATTGAATCAGGGTCTTCCAGATTTTTATCTATTGTATTTCGATATCCCTCAGCGTCATCTATATTGGTCCATTTCCTGTTGTTATTTTTATTTATAAGGCTCTTAAGTTTAATGACACCATTGCTCTCACCATTATGTGGTCGCTCCCCACTGACACGCTATTTAGTACCGTTACATCTGTGACTATGCGTTTTTTGTCTGTAATAATAAAATCAATCTCGTTTTTCGTATACCATCCGGACTGGTCCATGTCCACTTTCGATTGTCCGCCTTTTTAAAGAATGTGTTCATGACAGTCAATGGTGGAACAGAAACTGTAGCAGGATATTTCCTCATTCGTTCCTTTCTTCAATTCCATGGCATCCCAGTGGTGTTTCCGCTTCATTTTGTTTCTTTCCAAGTTTGGCATTGAAGTCTCCGACTAACATGGTGAAGTACGCTGGAGGACTTGAGATTCCTTGAGTAAGGTCCTCGTAGAAGTCTTCAATATCTTTGTCCGGACTTTGGGATGTAGGTGCATAGGCTTGGATGATCTTGACATTGTATGGTTCATTGTTCATTTAATTTCAATATTACAAAGCAAACTCTGGGGCTTACGCTGGTGATCTCAAGTATATTGTGTACATGTCACCTTTTTATCAGAAGTCCGACTCCTCCTACAGAGATTCACACTTGTGGTAGTACAGGGTATTTGATTATATTTGGACCTTGGGGGCCTTTACTATTTGAGATAGAAAAAAAAATTTAAATACAAAACTTGACAATTTTTTTCTATATTTTCTTTTAAAGGTATCAGAAAAAACAAAATCGCATGGGAAAATGGAGAAACGTAGGCAACTTCGAAATTTTTTAATTGAACACCCTGTATATTATACGATAAAATGAAAGATCTTTTCTTCCTGATTCCAAATATATATATGTTGATCTCATTTGGGTGAGCCGTTTTTGATATACCTTCATGGGCGTCGATTGGGGGGGTGGGGGCAGAAATAGTCTTTTGAACAAGAAAGCAGTAAAAGAGAGTTGGTATTCGTATTGCTTTTTTCCATTTTTTCAAAATTTGTTAGGTACTTTGAAAAATTGGCTGACATTTTCATTACATTCAACGGAATTGAATTTCACTTGACTTAGGGCCGGTACTAAAGGGTTTTTCAATAAGGACGGGTCGATATTAAAATGCAATAAAACAAGCTGTGTGTAAAGTATTAATAAAATTTTATTTTTAATTTAAGGGTCTTTGTATGCCATTATTTATGGAATATCACATCATTCAAATGTCCGCCGCGGCTTCTCACGGTGGCAAGGATCTGATTGGTCCAATTTTCAATTACTCTGCCGCATAGATCCGGCTGAATTTGAGCGATCGCCTGGGTTATGTTCACTTTAAGGGCATCGGTCGATTGCGGCTTATTGGCATAGACCTGAGACTTCAGAAAACCCCACAAGAAGTAGTCCAGAGGGGTCAAATCGCACGACCTTGGCGGCCAATTTACGTCACCTCTGCGAGAGATAACCGTACCCTCAAATCGTTCATGCAGAATATTCATCGTGGCGTCCGCTGTGTGGCAAGTAGCACCGTCCTGCTGGAACCACATGTCGTTCACGTCGATATTGTTTATTCTGGGCCAAAAGAAATCGGTAATCATGGTTCTGTAGCGGTCGCCGTTGACGGTGATTGCTTCACCAATTTCGTTTTCAAAAAAGTACGGACCAATCACGCCTCCAGCCCAAAATCCGCACCAGACGGTAACTTTTTGTGGATGCATTGCCACCTGATGAACCTTTTGTGGGTTGGCATTATTCCATATACGGCAGTTTTGTTTGTTTACAAAGCCATTCATCCAAAAATGCGCCTCGTCGCTAAAGATGATTTTTCTGCCAAAATTAGGGCTCTCTTCCAAACGCTCCGATGCCCAGTCAGCAAACAAACGACGTTGTCTATGGTCATTAACTTTGAGCTCCTGGGTCAATTGGATCTTGTACGGGTGCAGGCCCAAGTCCCGATGCAAAATTCGCCATGTTGAATTTTCTGAAAGGCCGAGTTCTTGTGCACGGCGAGGAATTGACTGCCTTGGGTTCTCCTGCACACTTTCCCGGACAGCGGCGATATTCTCGGCCGATCTGGCGTTTCTTTGACGTACGGGTGTTGGCTGATTGTTTACCGAGCCGGTCGTCTCGAATTTGGCCACCAAACGTTGGAGAGTCGACTTTGAAGGGCCACCGCGTCGGCCGTAAAATGGACGCAACGCGCGCAACGTTAGGACCAACGAACAATCATTTAGATAATAAAGTTTTATCATTTGGACGTGCTGTTCATTCGTGTAAGTTGTCATGGTAATTTGGCATTAGTGACTGAATAATAAACAACAGGTAAAACAAATGCTTTGGAAACAACATGGCCGCCACAGGCTGCCAACTTCGACCCGTTCCAATTGAAAAACCCTTTATAAAACACTGAACCGATGGTAGAGTTCCAACCTTCGGTTGAATCCTATTAATTTCCATGGAATCAATCCAAGGTTGAAACTCAATCATCGATTCAGTGTTTTATAATACCGGCCATTAGAAAATTACCTAAACAAATGCAGTGGTGACGCCAGGGTTCTATGTTAGGGGGGGGGGGGGCAGACTGGGCCAGAAAAATGTAGGGGGGGCATTTGTTTTTATTTTACTGCTTTTCTTCTTTGGAATAAAAAATGGGAAGTACCTGTCGACATTATGTTTGAGGTAATCCCAGGAAACCGAAAGCAGCATCGTAGTTGCCTGTGCCCAAGAACACTCAACCTAATAGGACTACTTCTTGAGCTGAAAATGTCTGCCATCTTAGCCGAACATCTCAACACTTGGCGTAAAATACATTAGCCGAGTTTAAAACAGTCACAGGTCACAGTAATCGTTACAATCTTGTTAATATCACCTTTTCTACATTTAAAATTGACGAAAACACAAGCACAACCTGAATCGCAAGCATCCCATCGAGGCCTGCGGGTAACGTCATCATTATAAGCTGTTATGCTGCTAATTAGTAGTGACGTCACTCGCAGGCCCTGTCGACTCGAGAGTTGACGAACGTACGCCTTATGAGAATGAGAATTCCTGTTAGTTTACGATTCTTGGCCTGTGCTCACCGAATACCGAATTAACCGACAGAGGCTGCTGATGTTACATTGCATTGTTGCCGACATGAGAGCAAGTTACCAGGGGGGCCGGCTAAATATCATTGGCGGCCCCGGCCTCCTCTGGCCCTCCCCTGGCGTCGCCACTGAACTAATGATGCAGACAGTGAATTTGTTGCGGAAAAAAATACCATCATTTTTAACTAAATTCGATATCAACTAAGTATCTTAAAATGCTCAAAAAGGGGCGTGGCACTAAAAAAAATTAGCCTACGGCGGTTGCCTGCGGCGCTAATGGAAATGGTCTTATTATAATACTGCCCCCCCCCTGAGAAACCTCGTAACGACGCCCATGTATACCTTAGCTTAAAGTATGAATAAAATCCAAAGAAATTGTATAAAGATTTTAATGTCTTGACATCCTTATGAAATTTCTTTGCAAATTATTTAAAATTTAAGCTAAAATATGTCAAAAACGGCTCACTAAAATGCGACAAATATTTATATATTTGGAATCAGGAAGGTTGTCTACATTTCTCCATTTTCCTGTCAAGTTTTGTATTTAAATTTTTTTTCTATCTCAAATAGTAAAGGCTGTGCTGTAGGTATGGGTCCAAATATAATCAAATACCCTGTACATATTTCCTGATTTCAGTAGGATTTGTTTTTCTCCTCTTTTCTGGATTTCGCTTATTCCGATTTCATCCCAGTGTATTTGTTGAAGTTTTTTTTTTTGTAGTCCCAACACTTTCTCGTTAGATGAAAGGGTTCTCTTATTATATGTCGCAATATGCAGTTTCAGTCTTCCTTGGTAGCCTAATCTTACCTGGGGATTCTTAGCACCCTTCAATCGCTGCCTTTTCCAACCGCTTCCTTGGTCGGAGACTTGCGATCTGCCGGGGACTGAGGGCCATTTGTGATTTCTACTTTCCATTTTGGTTTAGGTTTGATGGTTTTAGCCTTTCTTATCACGCTGACCGGTGCGGGTTGATAGGGGATATACTGAGAATTTAATTTCCTTAATTTCATGTTGGTACGGTTATCCCGCCGATATTCGGTCGCCAGAGCCTAGACTGTTATTTAGCAGGTTGCACCGGATAGTTGCGTACGAACCACCACTTGTGCAGGTGAGGTTGACATTTGGACTGGTCTTATCCTTTTGCCTTCATCCCTTGCACCCTAAGTTTAATAATTAATCTTTAGTTATGCCAAAACTTAACCAACAGGATTCAGAAATCATACATTCAATATTTAAATCTCGGCATGAATCATGGGAAAGTACACTTGAACAGTCTGATTCTTTGGACGATATTTTTGAAGATATAATTGATTATCCGATTACCACAGGAACACCAACAAGGGTGGTTGCAACTTGTTCATGCTGTAATAAAAATGGAATAAAGCTCAAACAGTGTATTATTTAGTGATGAAGTTGAGCTGAAGCTGAAAATTGATAATATGTTTTCCTAGAAGACGCTGGAAAATTACTAGCATCCTATTCATTCGTTGCACTAAACTAGGGCTATTTCCATTTTTGTGTAGGTATCACCTGAAAGATAATCTTGACTTTTTTCTCGCACTACAACCTTAATTTTGTTGAAATTCAGAAGAGTTAGGGCCTAGGTATATACATATTTGTTTAATAAAATTTATTCGCAACAGTCATTATGGAAGAATATCATTAAGTTTTAGACCCAACTTGAACTCTTTTCTATGTCATCACTCCTACATTATTTTAAAATTAGCAATTGCTTTATAAGGTTGCTCTGGACTAATAAGCTTAGTTGTTTATTATCAGTCGGTAGTGTGGTCAATTTATTTTAATTGCACAATAATTAGTTATGAACTCTCTACCCTATCGTTTCAAGCGAATTTGATGAAAAAATATTCCAATATAAAAATCCTTGTACCTGACGATTACATAGTTTTTTTGCATTTCATTAAGTTACAATGCCGCTATAAAATCTATAATTCAATGTATCGTCAGCAATATCAATTAACCTGCAACATGCCAGAACTTAATTAAAAAAAAAAAAACATAATTAAATCTATTTACATTGTTTTTGTGGTAGCAAAAAGACAAACTCGTTTGCCAACCTTATTATTTTGTTGACTAATGCAGCCAGCGTATTGCCTTTCAAGGAAACAGAACAACCTGACCACTTTGTAACAGTATAATATTATTTATTATCTAGAATCATGTAAGAATTAAAAAAATGAAAGCTGAATCATACTATTGTATGATGTAAGTTGAAAGTGAATTTAATTCTGTTTTGGCAAGTGCTAGGAGAGAAATTATTATTATTTTTGAACCTGATGAAAAATGTAAATACATATGTATAGTAGTTAATTTTCACATATTTCCTCCAAATTCTATTCAAATATAACAATTTGGAGCACATCCAAACTGTCCAAAAACTGCTCAAGAAAGGAAAGTTACATTTAAATATTTTCCTCTTATATGAAAAGTTCCCATAATTATTGCCCAGATAATTAAAGTTATGTAAATAATTAAAAGGCGTACCATTGTCTACCAGCATTTTCATCTCAACCAAATTAACTGATGATGTGTTTTTTTTTAGACATTTATATTGTCATGATTTTGAAAAATCGTACATTAACCCAAGGAAAATCAATATAAAATAAGGAAATTGCACCTCTAAATATGCACACCAGTAAGTGTGGAGGATTTCCTTATCTGTATTTGTTTTGGTTTTATAATGTTTATTGATATTTTTTTTCCATAACAAAAAAAAATGTAATTCGATGATTCTCTAACGAATTCATTAACAATTTATTGTAGAAATTGCAATTGTTGTGTGGGTGAACAAGCGCTCTGTTGTGAAAGTGAAAATGATTTTAATACGGATTGTCTGTATGTATATTTGTTTTATGTGTCAGTTGGTTGCTTTTGCGATAAGATTTTTTATTGCGGACTTGGCCGCGATTCTTCATGGTTGGCGCCATATTATTCTGTGGAATATTTTTACATTTATTAAATTAGTTTTCACAATTTTTTGTTTGTTTCAGTTGTATTTGGGCACACCATACTGACAAATTTACATTCCAACCCACCAACCACAGCGGTGCCCACAATCCAAAACCTCTCGGAAATAAGCAACATTAGTATAGAAGGGATACCCAAAATTCCACCCATCAATAAAAGCCCTGTAGTTTTAAGAAATATTACCCAATATGCAAGAAACGTATCAATGTCGAGGAAATTGAATGTTCTCCCTTTAGAAGTTCCTTCGAGAAATAACAATTTAAGCGAGTTGGATAACAGCGGCGCTAATTTAACTGTGATAAGTCAAAATGTTAGTGATTCAAGTGGAAATTCGACTGGGTTTTTAGAGAATAGGAATTTTGGCACTGTTGGAGGAAGTAATCACAGTGAGAATATATCTTATCTTGGTGAAGAGTTGAGCTATAATCACAGTTTTGTTCAGTCAGAGAGAATAGGTGAGTAACCATATTAAGTGATTGAGAGAATCTTACTACATTGAAAAACCTAATTAGAACAAATCTTCCAAAAAGCTTCTTGCAGTTATCAGTGCTATAATCTGCCATTCAAGATTCTTCATAATAATATAACAACAAAGGTTCATTTGTATTTTTTCTTAAATCAAACCTAGGTATTGAAGAAGAAGACCTAGATATTGAAGACTCTGCAGGCAATTTCTCAGCAGCTGGTATAACTGGCATAACACTGGGTTGTATAGTGGTGGTCGGTGTCATATGCGGAGTCAGCTTCTTTGTGTACCACAATCAAGGTTTCAACAGGCCTCAAGTACTTAATGACAGATGCAGCAATCCGGATTCCAGCGGATATATCGACGATGCTTCAGTAAGAGTAAGCGATCGTATCGAAAAGGCGCTTTCTTAAATGTGGCCTATCGATTTGATGGATTTAAGAAAGTGTCTTAAACTCCTAAGTTTATTTTTATCGGGTTTATATTTTTGCACACAGAAGCGTCAGTGTCAGTTACACTTCTGTCCTATTGTTTTAGATTTGAAGCACACAATAGCTGCACTCAAAAATGTTTCAAGAATTTGAATCACTGCACTTTTGATGAATAATTAAACCCCTAAAGATATTTTTGGGAAGATAGACGTAAAAGTGGGTCCATAGTGAACAGTTTCAATGTAAAGTTATTAACTATTGGAGCATTTTTTGTCTGTCGCTGCATGTGTTTTTATATGTATTCAGTTGAACTCGTTTTTGAATTTTTTTTATTACATTCAAAAACAAAATGTCAAGTGTTTAGTAAGTGGATAAATTTTTAAGTGTGATTATGCAGGACTGAATCTTTAATAAATAAAAATTTCTAACTGTTCTAGGACAACTCTGAAGAAATGTATAGCCTGGACAATGATTCGTTTCTCAACAGTCTTGAGGCCATGACTATTCAAAACTACTGGACAGACACTGTAAAACATACAAAATTGTAAATCGGGAAGTGAAAGTTTTGTCCTTGCAAGCAAATCATGCCTCAAGTATCTTGATTTTTTTGCAAGAACACATCTATTTGTGTAAATAAGTATTTTAGAATCTGTGATGCATATCAGTTAATAATTTTCAAATAGGGTTGTAAGAAAGCATGCCGGTAAACGATTTTTATTTGGCTTGTTTTCTTATGGAACTGGGCTCTATATTAGGTTTGTTATTTATTTTTTTCTTTGGCATAAATTGTTTATAACTGGTTCAATGGGTGCCAGTAAAACGGCAGGTGAAATGAGATTATTTGTTTAGCTCATCTGTTCAATTGTTAAATATTTTACTTATTTGTTATTTTTATTTTTGACGGCGTAACTACAGTTTACATTTTAAAGTAAGATATTTTGGAAAATGTATGGGTAATTATTTGACTGACAATTTTAAGCATGAAACCATATTCCATAATTGAATAGATAAACAAAAATATGTCACTTTACCCATTTTTCTCTCTATACTGCATTTACCTATTATTGTGATTTTATTTTTTATTTGTTACTTTTTTATATTTATAACAATTCTTTCTACCCATTTAATGATTTATTGTACTGCAAGCGAAATAAATTTCCCTATTGATCTACATTTAAGCCTGCAGAGAAATAAATCCTCAATTGTGTAGGGTACTTTTCTTTAGGTCTGGTTTCCTTCATCAATGGTTTAAGTAAATTTACTTCTTGATGATTGAGCAACAATCTTTCTCAATTACTCATGTTTGGAGAATTTTTATTTAGAATAAAATCTCAAATTCATTGATAAAAAAAACTAGGTCCTTAATAAATCTAGTAAAAACACTGTTATACATATTTTGCTCGCAATTTTTCAATTTTACCTACCTTATTGTTACTTTTACACTAATTTTATTTGATTTGTTCTACACAATTTATTGATCACAAAAGGCACTCTTGTATAATAATGTAAAAATAATGTTTTATCTTGTGCAATCTAATTTTTTCCTCAAGCTTAGCTTTAAAAAAAATCTTCTTAAAAATTGAAAGCTTTAGGCTTTAGTGATTTTTTTTAGATTAGGTATATACCTACTGAGATGTGTGTAAAGTTTAAAGATAAACGTTGAATGTTATAAAAATGAGGACCCAAATAGAGAGTTTTTTCATTAAGGATCTCCGTGTTTTATTTTTCAGTTAAAATTAGATTTTTTCATTTTGGAAATTTGACTTGTAATGCCAAAGATTTATTCACTGAAGTATTTGTTTCGCTTAAGTAATTTTGAACCAATAAAATAAAATGTATTTTTGACTTAAATGTTTTTCAGCGCCTTAGATGCAAGAGGGAAAAAGCTCCTTGAATAAAGGCTTTTTGGGATTTAAAAGGCTCCTGGCCTGAAACTAAATAATTCAAAAGCTCTAAACTTTCAAATTTGAAAACGTTAATGTGTCTAGAGATACTCTGAAGATTTTTAGATATTACTGAAATATTTATCAAGACCGTCAGTCTATTAATTTGATGCCTTTGAAGACTAAGGACCTTAAAGGTTCTTAATTCCTGTGACTCAAGACTTAAATAGCTCTAAAGGTTCTATAAAACACATAACTGATAAGTGATCATTTAGTGCGGCAGCTTAGCTATATATATTTCAACATATTTTGCACTTTTTGATTAAGGCACCAAATTTGGTAGGTACAGAGGTAGACCAATGTAATAATAGGTCTGTTTCTGCAGAAATCACAAACCAGTCAGAGTGAAGTTCATTGGTTGAAACTAGTTTTCTGACTGCTTTCAACCAATGAAATTCGCTCTGACTGGTTTGTGATTTCTGCAGAAACAGACCTTATATAGAACAAATTTGGATGTGGAGCCATCGGCCAACTGCCCCCTGGCGGCAATTTTCTAAAATGGCCGTCAGTGGACACCCCAAAAGACAACAGAAGTTCGATAAAGTTTATGGTGAAGGTTTTAGTGAATGTTAATTTATTGTTTTGAATGAAAACATGCCAGATAGGTTGTAAATTATACAGGGTGGGGCATAGAAAACTTCCCATTTAGGTTTTCTCAGCTGTTGGGTGATAAATCAAAAATCGCTTGGACACGGGAATCTTTGTTTTTTTGAGGACACATTTTAGTGGTATTTTCATCCCCTACTTGTCAACTGCTAAGCGAGAGTGACAGGTACCCGCAAAATTTCAATTAAAGAGGGGTTTCGAGTGATACAATGTATACTATTTATTTACTAACTCTAACAAGCCGCTATTCACCAACAACAACCAAAAATTTCAAGGTTTCAAGGTATAATCTTAAAAGAAAATGCTATCAAATGACGTATCACTCGACCTTCAAGGGCGGATACAGGCCTTTTGAAAGGAGGGGTCAGTTTAAGTTGAAGTAAGCCAGATTGGGTACTATAGTAGATTGGGTTAGTTTTGGCAGCGCATTGTGCAAGATACGGTTTTTCGAAGGAATGGCCCATAAAAATATGGGAATGGGGGAACTATTTAGGAGAATAAGGTGATTTTAAATAGGTAGGTACAGGGTGTTTTTTTATATATTGACACCAATAGATAAGAAAAAAAAAATTAAAAATCAACATTAAATCGACCAATCTTTCCGGGTTTACCAGGGCCCGTATATAACAGAATTTTATTTCATGGCATCATTTTATCACGGACCTTTAGCTTATTCTATATGTTTGTACAGGGTATTTGATTATATTTGGCACCATACCTACAGCCTTTACTATTTAAGATAGAAAAAAATTGTAAATACAAAACTTGACAGTTTTTTTCTATATTTTCTTTTAACGTTATCAGAAAAAAAAAATCGCATCGAAAAATGGAGAAACGTAGACAACTTCGACTTTTTTAAATGGAACACCCTGTATATTTTGCGATAAAATGAAAGACCTTTTCTTCCTGATTACAAATATATATATGTTGATCACATTTGCATGAGCCATTTTTGACATATCTCAGCTTAAATTATAACTAAATTGCAAAGAAATTTTATAAAGATAGAAATCCTTATGGAACTTTTCTGCAAATTCTTTATAATTTAATCTGAGATATGTCAAAAATTGCTCAACCAAATGTTATCAATATATATATATTTGGAATCAGAAAGAATAGATCTTTCATTTTATCGCATAATATACAGGGTGGTCCATTAAAAAAATCAAAGTTGCTTACGTTTCTCCATTTTCCGATGCGATTTTGTTTTTTCTGATAACGTTATCAGAAAATACAGAAAAAAACTGTCAAGTTTTGTATTTAAATTTTTTTTCTATCTTAAATAGTAAAGGCTGTAGGTATGGTGCCAAATATAATCAAATACCCTGTACATTTTGACCCCTACCTACAGCTTTAGCTATACGAGGTGGAAAAAAACTTTAAATATGAAAGTTGTAGGGTTTTATGTCTACACTTGCATTTTTCAAATGGAAAACCCTGTATATTTTTGGCTAGAATGATAGATTTTTTTCTTCTGATTTCAAATATACCATATATCTTGATATTTGGTTCAGCTGTTTTTACGCTTTTCAAGTTTAAAAATGCATTCGCATTACCCTTAATTTAATCTGTCCTGGTTTTTTAAATCAATAAGGCTTGCTCAATGCAATTTCAAAAATAAATAGCGCAAAAACAACTGAACTAAATATCAACATATATGGTATATTTGGAATCAGAAGAAAAAAAGCTATCATTCTAGCTAAAAATATACAGGGTGTTCCATTTGAAAAATGCAAGTGTTTATCATTGCGACAGTTGCACCTGTCATTTTCCAGATTTGAAATTCGCAAAAGATAATAGACGTAAAACCCTACAACTTCCATATTCAAAGTTCTTTTCCACCTCGTATAGCTAAAGCTGTAGGTAGGGGTCAAAATATAACCAGACACCCTGTACAGGGTGTCTGGTTATAATTTGACACCCCACCTGCAGCCTTTACCTTAACAGGTAGATGATGTAGGTGTGAACACGAAAGTTTTGCAGTTTCAACTAAACTTTCAGAATCCATCGTCAAAAACCAAATTTTATTCTAAGAAATTTAAAATTTTGCGTACTTTCCACTTTTTTAAATGAAATGCCCTATATTTGCTTCTGCTCTGCGAATGTCCAGCCCAATTCTGCAAGAGGCTCAAATTCCTCGAGGGAGCAACACTGTCACCAGAAGAAGTGGGCCAACTAACACCCAGGAAAATACCTTCCTTCGGCAGAAGTCTACGCTTCCTGGAGACAATTTGAGATGTAGGTAGAGTCATGTACAAAATATCTGCAAAGGTAGCAGTGCTGAGCGGCTGAAAAAGCCGAAACGACTCCCCCGCAATCTACACTACAATCTACAATATTTGCTTCTAATATATAGTTTGTCTATATTTATTTAAGCCGCCTTCAACATATTTGGCTCTAAAAATTGGAAAAATACTATCCTACTGACGATTTTGTGAACCATTCTGATGAAAGCTTCAGGTAAAGTTTGAGGCACTTGGTTTCTCTGATAGTATTTTTGAAATTTTTGAAGTCAAATATGGTGAGACGACTCAACTAAATATAGAGAAACTATATATTTTTGGAATCGGAAAATTGTGCTCTTCAAGAATATAGAATTAAATATAAGGCATTTTATTTGAAAAAAGTTGAAAGTACGCAAAATTTCAAATTTCTGACAATAATTTAGCTAAAACTGCTCCACTTTTGTGTTTACACCTATCATCTACCTATAAAGGTGGGCTGTCAAATTATAACCAGACACCCTGTACCTTCCAATATTTTGTATAGCCCCCCCCCCTCAATTTGGGTCTGGATCCGCGCCCGTTACCTTTACAGGTAAGAAAAAGGTGATAAATACAAAAGTTGTACAGTTTTGTCTGAATTTTTAGAAACCAAGGTCAAAAACAAAATTTGAATGTTAGAAATGTGGAATTTTCCATGCTTCCAGCTTTTTTCAAATGGGATGCCCTATATTTCATTCTATATTCTTGAAGAGCACAATGCCCCGATTACAAAAATATATAATTTGTCTATATTTGATTGAACAGTCTCTCATATATTCGGCTCCAAAAATTGTAAAAATACTATCCTACTAATGATTTTGTGAAGTATTTTACCTATACAAGTGGAAGCTGCAGGTAAAATTTAAGGTATGTACACTGGTATGTACTTGGTTTCTCCGATAGTATTTTTGAAATTTTTAGAACCAAATATGTTGGAGACGGCTCAACCAAATATAGATAAACTATATAGTTTTGGAATCGGGAAATTGTGCTCTTCAAGAATATAGAACCAAATATAGGGCATCCATTTGAAAAAAGCTGAAAGCATGCAACATTTCACATTTCTGACATTCAATTTTTGTTTCTGACCATGGAATCTAAAAAGTTAGCCAATACTGTACAACTTTTGTATTTACACCTTTCTTCTATTTGTAAAGGTGAAGGCTGTAGGTGGGATGTCAATATATGAAAAAACACCCTGTACTTGAACAATAACTTATCATATAAAATCCGAATTTGTAAGATTATCCACTTTTTGTTAATTTGCCTTTCAACAGGAATCAGTAATGTTACTTTACTAAACTAGTAACATAATGTGACAAGTTATTCAAGTACACACGAGTGAATTGTTGCGGAATTTATGAATGGACCTCTGCGGGACGAGCGCAGCGAGTTCCGCAGTCACAGGGCCGTATCTAGACCAAAATTTTGGGGGGGTTAGACAAAGTGGCAAAAAAAATTGTTACACTAGTAATAAAAATTTAAAAAAATAAATAAGTATTTAATAAGTGTGGTTTGTTTTTAAGTTAAATTTTTTGAATTTTATTATTTTTTGGGGGGGTTTGAACCCCCAAAACCTCCCCCTAGATACGGCTCTGCGCAGTCATCTATTCATTAATACGTTGTTCAAATACGATACTAACCTGACTCACTCAAATGTCCAGTTATTCTCATTAGTTCAAAAACTACAAGTTTCAGGTGAGAATAGTTCAACAGTATATTGGTGAGTAGATGGCTGCGGAACTCGCTGCGCGCGTCCAACAGAGGGTCCACCCATAAGTTCCGCAATAATCCACTTATTTGTACCGGGTGTTTTTTTATGGGGTACGGAAAAAAGGTCGAATTACAAAATGTCGAATTGTCACAAAAGATCGAATAGCAAAATGTCGAAAATGCAAAAGGTTGAAAATACAGAATGTCGAATAAATAAAGGTCGAAAATATATAGGGTCGAATAAAAAAAGGTCGAAAATAAAAAAGGTCGAATAGCAAATAGTCAAAAATACAAAAGGTCGGAAATCAATAATTCGCAAATACGAAAGCTCGGAAAAACAAAATGTCGAAAATACAAAAGGTCGAAAATACAAAAGATCGAAAATATAAAAGATCGAATGAGAAAAGGTCGAATAACAAAAAGTCAAAAATACAAAATATTGCGTTGGGGGAGGTAAGTTAATAGGTTAGTTTGGGTTAGTTTGCGTTAGTTCAATTTGCGCATTATAGCATTGGGGAGGAAAGTTTATAGGTTAGTTTGGGTTAGTTTGTGTTAGTTCACTTTATTTAGGAGCCCTTCTCATTTTACTAGTCTTGTATATCCAAATTCCAATTTATCTCGCTCGGACCCGTAATTTTCTCCTTCGAATTTTGAAGGTCGGAGTGTCTATTTTTTTTTTTAGTAGGTAAGGCAAAAAAACCGTCAATATCCGCATCTAAATTGAAACAAAAAAACATTTTTATAAACTATATATCAACTAATTTCAATCGAAAATATGTTAATTTTTGAAAGTGTCCTCCCTGACGTTTCAACTATATAAATTTACGGGATCGGGATTTCGACTTTTTGTATTTTCGACATTTTGTATTTTCGACATTTTGTATTTTCGACATTTTGTATTTTCGACATTTTGTATTTTCGATCTTTTGTATTTTCGACCTTTTGTATTTCCGACCTTTTGTATTTTCGACGTTTTGTTGTTCAACCTTTTGTTATTCGACTTTTTGTTATTCGACTTTTTGTTACATTCGACCTTTTATTATTCGACCTTTTGTTGTTAATCGCCCTTTTGTTATTCGAAATTTTCTCATTCGATCTTTTCTATTTTCGACCTTTTGTATTTCGACCTTTTGTATTTTCGACCTCTTGTTATTCGACCTTTTCTCATTCGATCATTTGTATTTTCGACCTTTTGTTTTCGACTTTTTGGATTTCGACCTTATGTTTTCGACCTTTTTTCCGGGACTCTTTTTTTATATATTGACACCCCACCTACAGCCTTTCACAGGTAGAAGAAAGGTGTAAATACAAAAGTTGTACAGTTTTGGTTGAATTTTCAGAAACCATGGTCAGTGAAATTTTGCATGCTTCCAGCTTTTTTCAAATGGGATGCCCTATATTTCATTCTATTTATATTCTTGAAGAGCACAATGCCCCGATATATATTTGATTGAGCAACCTCTCATATATTTGGCTCCAAAAATTGTAAAAATACTATCCTACTACTGATTTTGTGAACCAATTCTACCTGTACAGGTGAAAGCTGCAGGCAAAATCTGATAGTATTTTTAAAATTTTTAGAACCAAATATGTTGGAGACGGCTCAACCAAATATAGACAAACTATATAGTTTTGGAATCGCGAAATTGTGTTCTCAAGAATATAGAACCAAATACATATAGCGCATCCCATTTGAAAAAAGCATGCAATATTTCACATTTCTGACATTCAATTTTTGTTTTTGACAATAGATTTTAAAAATTTAGCCAATACTGTAGAACTTTTGTACTTACACCTTTAGGTTGTAGGTGGGATGTCAATATATAAAAAAACACCCTGTGCCTACATGATCTTATTGATTTTGTGTGAATATTTATTTATTAGAACACCCCTCTGTCCCCCCACTGTATCCGCCACTGTCGACCTTCCTTTCTATTCGAAATTTTGGGGGTCCCTGCCACCCCAGTTTAGTGGTTGACAGGTAAGGGGTGAAAATACCAATAAAATGGTCGAGCAATTTTTGATTGATTAGGTACCTACCTAAAACTTAGGTGAGTTTTTCGTGCCCACCCTTATATATTTATTTAATAGTTTTATACTTATTTCATATTCCCAATAAACTCTTTGTGCATTTTCAATATTGCATTAAAAAATTGAAAAACAAAAAATCAGAAATCGCTTTTACTGCCAGTCCCAGTATACTGGCAGGAACTTTCCATTTGTTTCAAGAATGCGACTTCAGTTCTCAGAACACTCCCCGTCACAAGCACACTGCACACAGAGGTGTGCATTCCAGACCGGCTTTGTTGCACTTGCACTTTTTCGTACAGTTTTTGCATTTGCAAGAGATGAGCTACTGCAGATCTTGGGATGCTTCGGAAAGAGTTGTCCCGAGAGGTTGGCGACGTGTATGACGTCGCTGGTCTTGATCCAACCCCAGTCGGTTGGTGATGGCATGGCAGTGTTGGTCCAGGAACCAGGGACTTACCCTAGACATGTCCGCCTTGGTATACTGCTTTTCGAACGTGCTGTTCCAGGGCTGCCCTTGTCGGTGGGATCAGCTGGACGTTGCTTTTAGTTGAAAACAGTTTGCGAAGCGCCTTGTCGATATCGGTGTCTGTGCTCGTTCTGTCATAAAGCAGTATGATGAACCTTTCAATGATGCGCATGGCGTCTTCAATAATACGATCTGGTGAAGTGGAGAGAATAGTAGGTGTCTGGTTTAGTTCAAGTAGCACTGTCCACACTGGCCATGCTATCCTCTTTCCACGTCCGGCGAAGCAGGAGACCGTGTCGCAGCCCGTCAGCATGAAACATCAGTAGTGCCTGAGCTTTTTCAGGACCCAAAGCCCAAGCCATCTCATGGGCTGCCAAGAAGCGGAACGTCTTCCCCGAGCCGAAAGCCACCCAGATTTCAGTTTCCTCATTCAGGACAATAACATCAGGGTCAACTGTGCAGATGCGGATCTTCTTGTCGCCATTGTGAGCAGCGTGGGCGGCATGCAACATATAGCGGGTGTCGGCCTCCTCGTGGTTGCAAGGAACCATTGCTGAAGTATCCAGAAGCGGTGGCTTTCTCAAGACATCGTCTCCTTTAGTAATGAGCAGCTCCTCGTCTGCAAGCTGGAATGAGTCGTAGAGGCAATCAGAGCGGAAGATGAACAGCTCTGTCTTGTTCTCGTCGACTCTGAGGAAGCTGGTCCAGTTCCCGGGTATATTAGATTCACCCACAACTCGTCTTCTTACCCATTTTCCCCGCTTCGCGCTTGCTGTACTTTTTAACGAGTTAGTAATGTAGCGGTCTCACACCAGGTCCACTCGCGCGGCTTTCCGAAATTTTGCGATAGTGCTGGAGGGAAACCTTGGTTTTCATGTTTGCGAATTAGTCTAGATTCCCATCTCGATTTTGGCATCCGATATACAGACGAGAGAAAAGGTTCACGTCGTCCTTGAGGGATTTCATTTGCTGCTTGCCCTTTGCATGGAGGCTTTGTGGTAGGCTGACCGAATATTTTGATCTTGTTTCTTTTGATGGGATGTTGTATGGGTTTTGTTCTCTACACCAGGCGTTCTCTGACGAAGTTCTCAAACTACGCCTTTCCCAGTTTATATGCACGACGGAGGTCTTCTACAGCTAGAGATGGCGCGATCTCCTTTGTGTCGACTACCAACAGATCTTGACTATCCTCTTCAAATGGATTCCCAACGACTTCCATCACTTTGATCATTGACTGTACGTGTTTTTGGAAAGCAATCTGCATGCTCGATGACTGGTCATGATGCTTATTTAGTGTCTTGTGACCGGTCTACGCTAGAATCCTGGAACTCTTCGATGAGCCTGGCAACCTCTGATCCTGCCACCATCTACCGTAGCAGTGCGCTGGGATTGCCAGTCAGACCTACTGCACCTCCGTCTCCTTTTATGGCTGCATTGTTCTGCTCGTGGGCCTGATCGACGGCGATGGCAGAGAACGGCCTAGTCGTTTTCTGGACGGTGTGTCTTTGGCAGTTCCATGTCTCGCAGATGCACAGGAATCCAACGCGCGTAGTTGGTGTGATCCAGGGCATGGAACCACACTGCTAGTTCTTTGAGGGCATCGATGTACATCGCAAACGACGCTTGGCGTAGAGCGCATGCACACCAAGATCGTCAGCTTCAATTCCAGTACCCAGTAGTAAAACTGGGCGCAAGTCTCCGCCCTTTGCTGGCACCAATCAGCAAACCAGCTGCTGTTTGTAGGCGTCCTGTTGCAGGGTGAAGAGGGCTGCTGCTGTCACTTTATGAGCTCTTCTGGTTCGAGTGAAATTTGATGCCCGCAGGAAAGAATCCGCAGTCCCGACACTGGTGATCTCGGCCTTGGCCAGTGCTTGCACCCGTCCGCTCCCTTGCTACAAGTCACCGATGGTCTTCAGCGCTGCCATCTCGATATGAAGTCCTCCGAATAGGATGACGAACTTCTTTTCACCGTACCCCTGTAGCCACTTCCACTGGATTTGCTTTGCTGGTGCAAAAAGCGGCTGGTCGAATATGACTATTGGAATTTGGCCAGGGTTAAGATGTTCCACTGAGTTTCTGACGACATCCATGGAATTGAACTTCGTTGACCAGTCAGAAACAACTACTACGAGGGCAAATACCCCTACCGGCATTGAACTACACTGATTCGCTCAAGTTCAATTTTGCTTGGACAAGAAGCTTCAGCCTATGTCCTTCTGATGAGTCCTAACAAGGACGAAACGCGTCAAGGATTGGCACGGGAAGCCTGAGTCCACTGCTCAGTGGGTCGATTCCCAAACGGGGACCGTTGTGTCCCTGAATTCACGTTGGTCATTACCTGAAAAAAACTTTCTAACAATCCATGGAATGCTTGATCATAGTGACGGTACGGGCACTGTCGAGGAAGAGTGGGAGTAGTGCGATGAGGCAGATAGCCCGACTGGCGGCTCTGATCTGCAGACTCGCGTGGTATGCGACATATGAAGCATAATGACCAGTCTGTCTCCATTCTTGCATTCTTGCTGCTCGGCCGGAGGTAGACTGTACTGTTTCTTCTTCTTCACCACGAGGCTTAACAAGCTTAATTTAATCTAATCTTCGACATTATTCGGAAATTAACTTTTTATTTTAAACAATAGTACCTATACCCACCTATAGGAACTACGCCATTTCCACTTGTAATTCAAAATTTAAATATTAATTTGTAATTTGGAATAGCTATTTTATTTTGGAAAAGTATAACTTTAATTTTGGAATTGAAACTTGAAATTTATTGGAAACTGTAAATTAACAATTGGAAATTAAATTTGAAATTTGGAATGGTAATTTGATTTTTAGAAAACGTAAAGTTAATTTTGGAAAATAAAAATTGTATTTTGAGAAACTACACTAATTTGAGAAAAGATATATTTCATTTGAATAAATGGAATAATGACCTACTACTACTACGATTTCTATTTTCCAAATTACATTTTACCTTATCTAAAATAACATTTTCCGATTTCCAAAATATATTTCACTCTTGCCATTTACAAGTTTTATTTTCTAAAATTACAATTACCATTCCAAAATTTAATTTTTTGTTTTCCAAAATTAAAATAACTATTGCAAATTTCAATTTACATCTTCCAAAATTAAACTTACAATTCAAAAATTTATTTTTCTGCGATTGACAAGAAATGTCAGCATTTTTGACGGTGGAAAAGCACATTCTCGGCCTTCGGTGTTTGCCGGCCTCGGCTACGCCTCGTCCGTCAACTTACACCATCGGCCGAGAATGTGTCACTTTTCCACCTAAATACACAATATTCTATTACACAATTCAAAATCAACTCTCTATTATCCAAATTACAACTGGAAATGGTGAGGTCAAAACTTTTCACTTTTTAAAACACCTTTATTTTTAACCCGAGAGATTGTTGGGACCTTTTACGTACATACTCTGTACAGGGTGTTTCACGAACATCAAAACAGGGGCGTTTTAGGGTTTTTTAAAGTCGATTAAAAAAAAAAAAAAACGCTCGAACACGTCAAATTTTTATTCAAGGGCAAAACTTTTTGATCCCATCGGTTATTCTCTAGGGTGCATCTTCTGGGTGGGTTGACTTTCACCCCATGATTAGTTTTCAAGATATTCACTGTCAAAGTTACCATGGGCTAAACAATAAGAAACAATTTTCTCAAATTAACATATTCCTCTCGGACTCTAATTTAGGCCATGGCAACTTTGACAGTGAATATCTTTGAGAACTAATTTGATTTTCGAAAAAAAAAAATAGGCACTTGCGACGAGAATCAAAATACCTTTAAAACAAGGTACCACTCGACCCATCTTTCCTATCCAAAAAAGAGGGGTGAAAATTACCCCACCCAGGTGTTCATGACCGATGGGGTCAAAAGGTTTCCCCCTAAATACAAAATTCAGGTGTCCGAGCGTTTTTTTTTTTTTAAATCGACCTCAAAATACCTACCCCAAAACGCGCCTCTCTGTTAACAGACCACGTCCGTGAAACACCCTGTATATTTAATCTTGAAATATTTTAAGATTTCAGACTGTCTCAAGAATCATGCAGTAAAACTAGACACTAAAGACGCAACAATAAAGACGAGGGATTTTTGGGTCCCTGGGAACTATATTTATTAAAGATTCTAGAATGAAGACTTATATAAGTCTGCTGATTAAATAAAACTTAAAAGATTGAACTGAGAATTCAAATAAAGAGAGAATCCGAAAGTTTCTAAAACCGCATTTGGTGGGGCTTGAAACTAAAGCTTTTGAGACACATTACTTATTGAGAGTTTCAGATTCTAGGAAATCTTGAGTCTCCACTTTTCCAGATTTGAGGATAAAGGAATTCGATTCCGAGCCCTAATTCAGAAAGGAAGGTAGGTACCATTTTTGCCAAAAGGCCTTTAGTTTATTTCACTACATTTTTCAGTAATAATATTGTATGCAGACAATTATTAGATAATCGATTTAAACCACATCTTTTAGAAAAAAATGCAAAAACGCCACAACTCGAATGTCTCTGATGATCGGTTTCCAGGAGCCATTCAAAATTGATATATTGATTTAGGTGAGTATATGTATTTAAAAGTTTGTTTTTCAGTTCAAAAAATTATTTTAGATCTAAATGTGTATTTTGAGTCGC
This sequence comes from Ceutorhynchus assimilis, assembly GCA_917834065.1. NCBI lineage: Eukaryota > Metazoa > Arthropoda > Insecta > Coleoptera > Curculionidae > Ceutorhynchus > Ceutorhynchus assimilis. The sequence continues at coordinate 25,128,488 of OU892280.1, read as the reverse complement.
AAATGGTCCACATTTTACGTTTTCAGAGTGTCGTGGCTTCATATACCTACCTACCTAGTACCTACCTATATATGCTTAAAAAAATTAGAGTTAAATTTCCAGAGCAGATAGGAAATTTATTAAAATTAAATTGTATAAAATAAATAAACAGAAACATAAAATATTGAACATTCCAATAGTGTAGATTTTCCCTTTATTTTCTGTGAGTAAAAGATTGCAAGCTGCAAAGGCAAGCCCTTCCTATCGATGTATCGATCCAGTGCGCGCCAACACGTAGTTGCATGCCCGATCCATAGTATAAACGCAGCTACGATTGGTCCGTTAAAATCAATGGGCTGGGTATCCGATATTATCGACCCTTCGGGTTCTTTTTGTCTGGGACTGCTGTGACCCTGTGTCCCTTCTATTCAGTCTATTCTTTAGTTTGCAAGTCTGCAGCTTGGGTTTGTTTGTAGCCAAACACGTGCCAGTTTAAGTTGAAAGTAAGTTTTTTTGTGCCTAATGTTTTTGTGTATATTTTTGTATATATTGTATAGTTTATTTGGTAAAAGAGTAAGCCCTACTTAGCTTGTTTAGATAGGTAAGTATAATGAAAAATGAGAATTTACTAGTATAGGTACCTACTGTAATATTATTATTCCTTTAATCAGGTACTACCTATATTATATTCGGTACCTACTTATTTTGTACTGGATAATTTGGAAATAGTTTTTGTATTCCAACTCGGTAGCTATATATATAGACTTATAAATTCGAGGTCCAAGTCAAAAGTTAAGCGCTTCCGTTGAGTTTCAGTGTCAAATTGAATTTCAAAAATTCAGTTTGATTTATATATGAGGGAGTTTTATCATTGCATTCAGACTCGATGAAAAATGTACCTACTTTTATTCGATGGAATTACTTGATTATTATTATTACCTATTTAAAAACTGGTGCAGAGAAGATTTCATAATTTGGTTAAAAGTATACAGAGTGTCCCATAGTTCCACTATGATTCAGGATTCAGTTGGACACATTGCGAAAAGTTATAGAATACCTATGTACTAATACACAATTAAAGCACCCATTTTTGGTATTTGCATAAAAACAAAGTTACAGAGAGCATAAATAGAGGGGAAACAAATCGAGTAGGTACAGCCAAGGGTTGAGTCCCTCATCACGGACTCAACCCTTTGGAAGGGCCCCTTTAAAAGTTAATATATTATGGCACAGTATACCTACCGTATCTATTAGTACGAATTGAAATTTTGAAATAAAAGTTATCGACAAAAAACGAAAAGAGCAAAATTTTTGCATTTAAAGGATGGTCCATAATGGAACGTTGATATGATTGATTTTTTTAATGGTACACCCTGTATAGTTATGGCTTTTCAAATTTGTTGGTCAATTCTCTATGGTATTCCTTCTATATGCCCTTATTTTTGGAGATGTTTTAGTTTTTTTTTCTCTTCCAACATAAATATTTTGCAGTAGAACTTGTAAATCCTCGTCACTTTTGCTTTACTGATAGAGATAAATTCTTTTAGGTATTCAGTAGCAGTATAGTAAATTCTACAGTGGCAAAATAAACATCTTCCTATCCATTATATGGGTCTAATTTTGTTCTTCCTTTTCTCAGCACCAAAATGGAGAAACAAACGGAAATTTGCGAAAACTACCAACTCAAATGGAGCTCCTACACGACCTACATACATTCATGTATAGCCTCTTCATTACTATCAGACGATTCATTCCAGGATGTAGCCCTGGTCACTATGGACGGTCACAAAATCATGGCCCATAGATTCGTATTGTCGTTCTCTAGCCTGTATTTGAACAAGGCGTTGAAGTTTCAAAATAAAGTCACTACAGCTCTACCAATTATGATTGTACTTCCAGGAGGTAAATTTAAATCACCAAATTTCATTAGTATTTATAAGGTATTTATAAACTTTATTTCAGAAATAACTTACAAAGCCCTAAAGGTCCTAGTGAAATATATGTATAGCGGTGAGGCAACAGTACCAAAAGAAATATTGAACACAGTACTAGCTGCTGGTGAAACGTTAAAAATTAAAGGTTTGTATAGGGAAGCTATTGAAGAAGAAACTCTTCAAAAATCATCTAGTAAACTCATAAATCCCGAGTCTCATGGGCAAAAAACAACAAAATCCCAACAAAAATCAGTAGTTATTACTGAACCTCCGCCTTTGGTGCCTGCCACAAACAGGTAAATATAATTGTATTAAATATTTATTTATAGTCCAAGAGCCCAGAGCCGCCAGACACAACATATTTTCTAAAGGACAGAATATGTGGGATTGAGTAGCACTTATAGGTACTATGAACGTATGCATATTCGCTAAGTTGGGTAGATGGCCAATTGACTGTTATTTGTGAATAATGGTTTTTCCTATTATGGGAAAAACCGAATCCCATTTCTACTCTAGCCTGGAGTAGACTGTGAGTTCAAGAGGGGGAAATCAGTTGACATTGATATCTCGCTCACTCTCAAACGCATGCATAGTACCCTCGCGCTCGCACTCCCGGAAAAATTATTTTGCGTCTGGGAGGATGTTTGGCCGGTGCGATTGGTCTGGCTGAGCACACGTAGTTATGAAATGGTCTTCCCAATACCATATATAAAAATCAAGCGTTAGAACAAAAGTTAAAGCTTTCCTCAGCTTTCACACCTGGTGTTGGTAAATTGGCCGTCTACCCAACTTAGCGGGTATCCATACGTTCATAGTACATATAAGTGCTACACAATCCCACATATTCTGTCCTTTAGAAAATAAGTTGTGTCTGGCGGCTCTGGGCTCTTGGACTATTAGGAAAGGACCCCGCACACCTCTTATGAGATTTGGGACTTACGCCAAATTTAACCAAATTCTAGTATGATATAAATTTGACCTTTCTGATCAATACTTAGCATTGGCCCAACTTGATCCTATGACTAGTTTTTGACATAATACAGGTAGCTTAATTTCCAAGAAATGTACCCATTTTATATGCATTTACATCTACCTGTCACCTAATAATATACCAGGATGGACAGGTATCCTCACGCTCACATATAAAATGTGTTAATTTCTTGGACATTAAGCTACCTGTATCTCAAAAACTAGTCATAGGATCAAGTTGGGCCAATGCTAAGTATTGATCAGAAAGGTCAAATTTATATCATACTAGAATTTGGTTAAATTTGGCGGAAGTCCCAAATCCCATAAGAGGTATGCGGTGTCCTTTAATGTTATTTAATTTTAGTCAAAAGATAATTCAAAATAAATCGGTTGCGATACCAAAAGAAGCTGTGAAAATATTGTTGCATGGAAAAATTCAAAATAAAATCCAAGAGAAAGTCATTGTTACTTCAAACAATGGTAACAAGTCCAAGAATGTATTGTGCAATTTTAGTAATAATGAGAATGGTATTCCCAGGAAGGTGATAATGTTGAATAAAAAAGTAAGTTAATTCCCCATTATATAAGTTCGAATAAACAAACATTACTTATTTCCAATACAGTTTTCTCAATTGGATAAACCGCACACAATCACCTCAGCAGATATGGAAGCTCAAAATTCTTCTTCAAACGGCAATATTCTGATCAAAGATGAAAATGAACAATCTGATATTTCTTGTTTGGTGATAAAAGAAGAACCTGTGGGATGGCCTGATGATATAGATATTGTTGATGAAAAGGAAATTTTTGAAGAAGAGTCCACGAAACTTGAAGGCTACGATTCTACTTCCAATGAAAGTAATACCTATATTAATATCTAGTTGAAGAGAACTTTGTTTATATCTATATTGTTTGTAGGTTCTGCTGACCTGTACACCCCTTTGACCTGCGAACTATGCACAGAAAGGTTTAGTTTGCCAGCAGAATGGGTCAAGCATGTACAATCCCATACAGATATGTTACCAGCTAAAAGGAGAAGACGGGATAGTCCTGATGTAAGTTAAGTAGGAGTAAAAAGATTTTTTCCTTGCAAAAATATCTCGAATAAGCTCAGAAAAGGAGATTTCCACTTTCAAGATAGGGTGTTCCATAGAAACACCGTGTTGTAGAATAAGACTTGTTCAATGAGGCAGTTAGAATTGGTTTGAGAAGCCCAGCATAACCAGAATAATCTACAATAAGTCACGAGAACATCAATATGCAATATTCTCAAAAACTAAGAATTTGAAAGCTCAAATAATTTATGTGTAGAAAGATCATCCCTCTCAAAGATAATTGTTGAAATGCTATGATTTTTATGATTGCTTTTTCTTGTGAATCTGAATGGTTTAAAAGTTCAAACAATTTATTCTAGGAAGAAGATGAAAACGCCAGTTTTCCAGAACTCCAATGCGACTTATGCGACAAATCATTCGTTACACCTGCCGAATGGGTGAGGCACATTCAAGATTCGCACACCAACTTTGAACTCAGCTTGGCGAATCGGAAAAACGAAAGGAAACAAGTTAAGAAGAACAGACAGCAAGGGGCGAAAAGTCGAATTCAAGTTTAAGTTATTTTTGTGTTAATGTTTTGTTTGTTTTGTATCCTTGGAATGGAATTTTGTATTTGAATTGAATAAAGCTATTTTGTGTTAACGTAAAAGTTTGATACTTTTTTATTTCTGAAACTCAATTTTCAGGACACATCATTTCAATTTGTGTGCTGGCATTTTTAGGTCATGAGGACATCATACATTTTTCTGCAAAACGAAATGACATAAGTGAAAAAGTTCCATTCGATCAGTTTCAGAATTTCCTAAAGGATCTTCCGCCAAAACTCAATCAATATCTATAAAATTGACTAGTTTATGCGTTATAGCGCAGATGGCGCCTCATATACTGCTCACTTTAAGCTGGATTCTGGATTATTTGAAAGAAAAAACAAGAAATAGAAAAAATTATATCTTTATTCATACTAAAATCTATTTTTGGGCATTAAACTTGCTAGGAAAATATCTCATTAACTTTTTTGAGCTGTTGATACTTATGCAATTTATTTCATACTGAACATTAAAGTTTCAATGAGCTGTTTGAAATATCAATTTGTAGGTAATTAGCTATATTTGAAAACTAGGCAGTGAAGCATAGTAAAAATAGGATTTTTTCAGTCTTATTGGATTTCTTTTATTGTCATTATTTAATGTTATCTGCAACGGAATATGTATTTAACAGTCCTTATGGTCGATCTTATTTTGTGAATTACTTCTTCCTGAAAAATTAATGGAAATAGTGGTTAAAAACATCCTAATATACCTAGTAGGTATCTTAGACAAAATAATTAATAGTTGAATAGAAAATTTGCAGTTTCCGGATAGTTACCTGCATTAGATTAAAACACATCGCAATCAACGCCATTCCCAACATAAGATACATGGAACAAAATACGAATTTCAATTCTAAAATTTCCTCGATTTTTCCCTGTCCGTAAATTTTATCCCCGGGGACGAAATCGCCAAAACCGATGGTGCTGAGTGAAATAAAACAAAAATAGGACGCGTCCAGAAAAGTCCAGCCTGAATCGTATTCCCATTGACAAAACAGGATCGCGCCGCCACAAATATAGCTGAAATTAAATGCATAATAATTGGGTTGTTATTGATTGAGTATTATAACTTACCCGACCATAATCATAAGACAAACAGTTACAGGAACTGTTACGTTTTGTACGTCGTAAGATTCATCAGAGTAAGCGGTTAAATCTTCACTTACTACGGATGCACGTGGGCCCATTGCATTAATTTCTAACTTTACCTAGAAATAAAAAAATAAAAAAATTCAAGCTTATCCTAGTGATATATCTGTAGTAAAATGGGTAGGTATAGTCGTATTCACGATAGAGTTTAAATTTTGACCGTTATTTTCACCAGTTGAAAGTAAATAAAATCCCTAGATCTGTCCCTTTTTCTGTCAACCATCAAATAATGATACATGACATTTCGATTTGACATATAAAATTATCAGATTCGGATCTTAGAATTTTGAATTTCGAATTTTTGCGCGAGATCGTTTTAGTTTATTGGCGTTTTCTGCATTATTTTTTGATATTTTGTTATATTCTCAATCGGTTTTTTGGTTTTTTATGTAGTGTTCTGTGCCTTTGTGTTTCGGTGTTGCGTTTCATTTGAAACCTGGTTTTAGTTAGTGTTTTGTCTTTTTATAGGTAAGTGTTCACTTTGGACTCTATCAAGACTTATGTGGTTTATTTTATCTTCTTCAGGTAATTTAAACCTAATACTTACACAATATTACGATTTTAAAAGTGCCGTTTTCTTTTTAGCGATGACAGAAAAGTCCCGGGACAAGTCCGATCGTACCAGGGTCCTGGAGACTTTGCTCTGTTCCAGCATCTCAGCTGATTTAGGTGTGAAGAAAATACGGTAAAATTGGCAACTTTAAATTACCACTGTCATAATTCATCGCCAATAATTTTCAGGGAACAGCAATAAACCTCGGAGATGCTTCTTCTTTACGAGACGAATCTTTTTTTTCTCTAAGCAAGAGGGAAAGTGACGAGGTAGTGTTTTCAAATTTAGTAAAAATAAGCAAATAATCCTTTTGTAGAGACCAATAATTTATGGGAACCCTGTGGCTCAGCAATTTATACAACTCGTATACAACCATTTCAAGGTGTCTCATGAAGATCAAAATCCCATAACTGTAAGTTAATAACAATAAAGTTATTGTTGATTGATCATAGAAACGTTTTCGTCTTGATCTCAGTAAATGTAGGTACAAGTTTTGGAAGAGGATATTTTCGAAGCGAGTGGCTTTTGTTAATTTTTAATAAATAAATTGTAATTTACTGTTCGATTGCCTTTCTAGGAGACAGCTAAGGTTTTGAAACTAAGTGAGACCACTGTCTATAAATATAAGGATGGTTCAGTTGAGTCTGAAATTACCCCTGTCACGTGGAAGCGTGAGAAGTTGCAGACAACTGATTCAAGTGTAAGTTGATGTTCTACTTTGAACATAGAGTTGTTTCACTGTTACTTCATATTAACATTACCAGTAGATTATTCCAAAAGAATACACCTGATAACATTGGAACTTCTCAGATCAAATTAAACTGTTTTTCATAGTTTAATACTATTTTTTATTTCAGGTCAACACAAATTAAGATGCTGCTAGGATTTCTTTCATTCCATAATTTCATGATATTTTTTAGAATTGTTTTCTTGCTTTTCAATATAGGTACCTGAGTTATTGGAGTCTTTCATAAGGATAAGTATTCATATTCCCCTCTTTGACGTACCTACACAGTTTGGGTTCAGATATTTGCAGAGCTTCTGTAACTTCTGCTGCATGTTTTATCCTGTGTGTTGGTCTATTGTCTTTCAGATGTTTAGCATTTTGTGTTGTCATATTTTCTAGTGGACTTTGGTACCTCTAAACATGGTATCACTAATTAAACTTCCTATTTAATGTATCATCTAATATTATGCTTGTATAATTTATTTAGAGGGGCAATGTCCCATCTGTCGCCCACCTCTTACTGTTACTCTTCCTTTTATATATTATTTAGCAGTTTTTGGTAAAAAACCCATTACTACACAGGTAATTGATTAATTAATAGTTAAATTTTATTTATGCACGTCCACTTGTGTCAGTTGTCTCTTGTGTGTGATGTTTGTACCTGCGACGAAGCAGCACTGCTGATGACTTAAGGCCGGAAGCACTCGGCGGATTTTCTTAATAAATTATTACACAGAATGCATACTCCTCTCTTCTTCAATTATAAGTTTAAGCCATTTCACAAACTAGACTTTTAGTTCATTTTTGGTGACGAAAGTCTCAAAGCTAATTGAACAAGATATACTAACTAAAATCAGTAATATTTGCTGTTGCTACAGTACTACAATATTTAAACAAGCATTTTTCGTTTTTAGAATTGCATATGTTACCCTTAAAAAAGACTGTAAGTGATAGGCTGAAAGAAAGGGAAATTTATTACGGTTCCCAGTCAAGTTTAGGCAGGGTTTTGCCCACGTTAGGATTTACCTTTAGAAAGGATGATCCAAGAAGAGCCCTCATGGAAAAGCCTGATGTAAGCCACATGAGAAGAGTTTTTGGGTAGAAATTTCAGTACTGCATGTATAATTTTATTCCTGGAAAATTTGAGTAGAAATTTTAGTACTGTATAATTTTATTAATGGAAAATTTGAGTAGAAATTTAAGTACTGTATATTATTATTGGAAAAATTTGGGTTCATTTATTTAAAATTAAATATGTATAATACGTGTGGAAATACTGCAGTTGTTTCTCTCTTTTGCAAGTAAACCCCCTTCAGCATTTAATTCTGTAGCTACCCAAGGAAGTAACTAGCATCAATAAACCGCTCGCATATACCATCTAACCTTTGAAAATCAACAGAGTACTTGGGCGGCCAGCTACAGCAACAACTATTAGAAAATATTACGTTTGTTCTATTCCAGATGTTTAATATTACTATGCAGGATTTTAATAACTTGACTTCCTTTACTTTAAAGAAATTAAAAATAAATCTGGAATGCATATCATTTTCCTAAATACGACCCTGTCTTTTATCCCAGCTGATGGAATGAAAACGCTTACGCATGCTGGCAACCTAAAGAAAAAAAATACTAGATATGTCAACGCGAACTGTCAATTTCACTTTCTATCGTGATTACGACTATATCTATAGTTCAATACTGGCCGAGTTCGTTTTTGTCATCTTTTTCGTCGATTTGCTACGAAATTTTGACAGGCACGTGATTTGTGAATTGAAACTGTCTTTTCCAGTCACGTGCCTGTCAAAATTTCGGAGCAAATCGACGAAAAAGATGACAAAAACGAACTCGGCCACTATAAGCTCTGCTGGTGTTAGCACGCGCTGTTATATAAGTCTATTTGACAGTATTGTTCGTTGTAGGTGTCAAGTTGTCAAGCTCTTAATTTAATGGTACAAACGTTTTTGCTAATGCCGACTAAATAGAACTGTTGAATCAAGGTCAGGAAGTTGGTTTAATTATACAGAAATACACTGCGCATCCATAGGTTATATGGGGCCCAGACTGAAAAATTAAATATCAAGTGCAAAACTTTCGAAACCGTGAGGGTAAGCAAACGTCATTGAAATAAAAAAGTTTCTAGAAGGAATTATTGTGGAACTTGTGGAATACTCAAGGAATCTTCTTTAAAACATGACCTCAAACATGCCGCAGTAACATCAAACCTCTCGATGGAAGCGGTTTTTCTTATTGGGAATTTCGAGTAAGCCTAGTTCTGGAACAAGCAGGAGTGCTTTCTGTTTTATCACAGACACCGCCTGCAGCGACAAGCGTAGCAGAACTTTAAAGAACTTAACGCCTTCACCAAAAATGACATTAAAGCACGAAATATCTTGATACAATCAGGGCCGGTTTAACCAGGGGTCTTTTGGGTGCAGTAGCACCGGGCGGCAAAATCTTAGGGGCGGCGAGCGAAGCGCGTAACGACCCTTAAAATTTCAATGTATTGAACCATAATATAATACGAAAAAGCAAAGCAAAAAGCTACAAGTTAGTTTAGGGATTACTACCCATACGCATAGAAAAAATAAGTAAGTGTAAGTAGATACAATTACGCCCGTCTCTATGGCCAGGCCCAGCTCTACTTGAATTCCTAGAACCGTTTAAAGCCTAGTACTCATAACCATTGCTCATAACAGCGAAATTTGCTCTTTTTTGACATTGCTTCGACAATTTGACATTTTATGCGTGAATCAAACGTCAAATTGTCGAAGCAATGTCAAAAAAAAACGAATTTCGCAGTTATGAGTACTAGGCTTTACTCGTGCGATAGCTGACAGCGATAACAGATAATAGTCAGTTCGCATCTCACTTCAATTATTCATTTCGAGATAATAATAATATTGTTTGGCGGTGGCGTCGTTGCATAATAAATATATACAGGGTGTCCCTGGGAATACAGTCCACCCCGATTTTTTTGATTTGGAATGAAAATCGGGAAAAACATTCGGACACGCTGATTTTTGATTTGAGGGTGAAATATCTCTCAGTTTTTTTCATCCCCGTAGCTTCAATCCCTTAGCTAGGGGTAGAACAACCCCCCAAATTTAAATAGGGGATAGGGGTCGTGTCACACCTCTTTTCAAAGGTCTCATCGAGTTCTTTCTGGCCCTAGAATTTCGTCTTATTATTTTCATCCGTAACGAAATGACAGCTTGTCAAAATCTTGGAAATAGACTATTGTTTTAGTAGGAGTAAAATTGATACTTGCCTCCCTTAATAAACATACTTACAATTTACAATACACGTGTTCACCTGATTAATAATATAATGATAAAAAACTTCAATTTCAAGTATTTTTATTAAGGGGAGGTAGGTATCGCTTTTATTCCCACTAAAACGATAGTCTATTTCCAAGATTTTGACATTTCATTACGAATGAAAATCATGAGACGAAAATTTAGGGCCATAAAGAACTTGATGAGACCTTTAAAAAGAGGTAGGACACGACCTCCATTCCCTATTCAAATTTGGGGGGTTGTTCCCCCCCAACTAAGGGCTTAAAACTACGGGGGTTAAAAAAAAAAACAGAAAAATGGTTCCCCTTCAAATCAAAAATCGACGTGTCCGAGCGTTTCTCCAGATTCTCATTCCAAATCCAATAAATCGAGACGGACTGTTTTCCCTGGGACACCCTGTATAAAAGAATTAAATACATTTTTTGAAATAAATGCTCCAAAAAATTTGTTTTGTTTTTTTCCGAACGTGCGGGGGGCGCTGCGTTTTTGTAGCACCGGGCGGCAAACTACCTTAAACCGGCACTGGATACAATGGGTGGTATGAATAAAAACGAAGTACTTGCTACTACTACAAGTATTAGTATATGCTACGCAGTATTTACTTCAAAAAGAAGCATTTACTAATTTTCGCTGGTTTCGAAATGTAGTATCTACTTTGTTTTTAAGTAAATACTACGGAGAATCTACTAATACTTGTAGTAGTAGCAGATACTTCGTTTTTATTCATATCACCCAATGTCTCTCAGATAACGTTTCAGAACTGGTTAAAGGGAAAACTACTGCTAAAGAAATTATTGAGATACTCCAAGGAACATACCTACTGTAAAACTGGAATAGCAACACAGGTACAAGTACAAAGGAACCTAAGGTCGCTGAAATATATTGAAGAAACTCCTCTTAATTCTTTTATAACTGCGTTTGAGCACACTGTTTTTGAACTAAAAGCTGCTGGTGGAAAACATGAAGAGAGTGAAATAATTTCACAATTACTATCATCGATGCCGGAGTCATTTCAAGGCATCGTTACAGCTCTTGATGTCATATTTACTCATGATGAAACGAAAGTGACATTAGTTTGTCAAAAACAAAATACTTATGGAAGAGACTCGACAGACAAAGGCATATGACGAGAAACAAACAGTAAATGATGCAGTATTTGTAGGACACTGAGGACATTGAAATTATGAGAATTTTGGAAACAGAAGAAATTTTGGTAACAGAGGAAATACTGGTGGTGACAACTTTGTAGATTCAAATAGTGGAGCAAATACCAATTATTTTCCATATAATTGCCACAACTGTGGGTGGAAAAAGAGGTCACAGAAGAATAGATTGTTCACAAAGAGGATGGTCAAGAAGAGGAGCCTATGTGACAGAAGAAAAAAACGAAAATAGTGATAACCCGATTTCATTTTTGACGACAACTGAACAGGCAAGTACAGCTAGCAATTCAAAAATTGATTTTGTTATAGATAGTGGTGCAACACACCATCTTGTTCAAGATAAGTTTCGCAAATATATCACTGATTCAAAAGTTATTGATTATGGCATAAATCTAGCAAAATCTAGTTCTGTAATAAAAGCTGTGCAAGAAGGAAACATGAAAGTTGAAATTGGAAACCAGGTCATCATAATAAACAATGTTTGGGTTTGTAAGGATTATTTTCCAATTTATTGTCAGGTAGCAAATTAGAAAAAGCCGGGTCAGAAGTTTTATTCAGAAATAATAAAGCTCAGTAAAAAAGGAAAAATGGAAATTTCAAAAGGAAAACTAGCTGGAAATTTATATACAGTTATCATGAACTTGCCTGAAAATGAAACAGCTTGTGCCACAAGGGAAGATCCATTTTTGATGCACAAGAAAATGGGCATTCATCAAAATTTCCTAGTCCCGGAATACGTGAAATATGCATGAAAGGCAAACAGATCAAAAAACCCTACTGCAGAATACCTGATTTCAGAAAGCCAACCAGAATTTTAGAAACCATTTCTAGCGACGTATGTGGTCCCATCACTTCAAGCAACTCATGACGGAAACAACTATTATGTAAGTTTTATTGACCACTACTCTAATTTTTGTATCGTTTACTTAATTGCTCAGAAAAGTGGAGTAATACAAAAATTCGAAGAATGTATAAATATGACTTTCTCCAAATTTGAAAGAAAAATAGAAAGGTTACGCTGTGATAATGGTGGAGAATATATTTCTAGAAATTTTAAAAATCTATGCAAACATCATGGCATACAGATTCAATACACCGTTCCAAGAAATTCCCAACAAAATGGTGTTGCAGAAATTTTTAACAGAAATATTATGAATATTGCAAGTGTTTGATTTTGGTTTCAAATTTATCACAAATCTTTTGGAGAGACGCTGTGAGATGTGCTGATTACTTATTGAATCGTACAGAAACAAGTGTATTACCAAATAATTTAATCCCTGCAGAAATTTGGTATGAATATAAACCAGATCTCAACAAACTCAAACTTTTTGGCTGCGAAGTATATAACTTAATTCCAAAAGAAGATAGGAAAACTAAACTCGATGTTCGAACTCAGAAAGATGAATATGATAGGATACTCTGAGAACGGATACAGGCTGTGGAACCCAAAAGAAAATAAAATAAACTGCTGGACAATTGCTTTCGAACAAAGGAAATATCGCCTAACTTTCAAGCTCGATATTTTTGGAACGAGACTAGATATCGACCTTCGGTTTTCACGGGCTAACAGATTGACTTTTTGTGAAAAAAATTGCTATTTTGAAATTTTTTAAAATCTCTACTTTTTTTTATACAGGGTGTTAAAAGAGTCCATGATTTTCATCCCAATTTTGAATGTATGTGTGTAACTTTCTCAGATAATTTTTTAAATTTTATTTCTATGCGGTGTTTTATTCAATGATCTTCTGCAAAAAAAGTAATTTCTCAAATTTTTTATACCTGCCTTAGTTTTAAAAATATCTACTTTTTTTCATAACCTCCACTTTTTTCAACTTTTAAGCACCTAAACCATCCTGTACAATAAATCTTGCATCTTATGCTGCTGTTTGATATACCCCACGATATCCTCGTTTATTTTCCATGAAAAAAAAAATACTAAAATAATGTGGTGTTCAGTAGCGTACTAATAATCGCCCATTTTCGAAATAATTTATTAATGGCTCACCGATTTTTACATTCAAAGGTGCATAATTTTAAAAATAATCATTTGAAGTTTCATTTGTGTAGTTCACTTTAATCATTGACATATTATTAAGAAACCAATTTCTCAAAATTTTGATATTTGCCTTTGTTTTTAAAATATCTTTTATTTAACATAACCATATTAATTTTTTCAACTTTTCCGTTCTAAACCATCCTGAATCGTTCTTACCGGTGATTTTTTTTTAGTAATTGTCATACCTTTCAGCCAGCGTATTCACTATGATTAAAAATATCGAATACCTCAATGATATGCTGTACAGTGGCGTGCAAACAGAAATTATTGTTTTTCATTAAATCAATTTTATTAGCAATTGTTATATCTTTCGATTAGCGTATTTTTATGATTAAAAATTTCGAATACCTCAATGATATGCTATACAGTGGCGTGCTAATAATTATTAATACCACTGATAAAATTTAAATATTCGGAACCGATTTCGTTGTATTTCTTTTGCGACGAAACGCGGTTCAAGCTGATACACTCCGATAGTAGGGTGTTAGTATGGAGGCAACCTGGGGAGCGATTTGAAGAAGACAACATGGCTTCTCAGGAAACCTTTGGGGAAGGAGGGTTTAATGTTTGGGCCGGAGTGATGTACAACGATAGATCCGACTTATACATTTCACGGGGTACTGTTATCGCCGTAATTTTTTGGCATCACATAATAAATGACATTGTTATTCCATATGCAGAAAATATTGGGGAGCATTTCTTCATGGTTGACCATAATGCGAGACCACACAAAGCAAGAATTGTTTAGGAGCTTTTGGGGGAGCATAACATGCAACAGTTATACCTGCCTCCAATATCCCCTGATCTTGTGTGGTCTCAGCTTAAGTTACTGGTAAGATCGCGCGAAAATGGTCCCAAACGCTGGATGAGTTCGCCCTTGCCATAGAAGAAGAGGCAAAATATCCCTCAGGCATTCATTAATCTTGTGGTTGACAACATGCCACGACGATGCCAAGAGGTTGTGAATGTGAGGGGAGGGCTTACTAGCTATTAATTGAATAACTTTGATTATCGGCCGTTCTTTATTAATTTTTTTAGTTTACGTTGTTTATTACTTAACTTTTAGGTCACTTTGTTGTTGTTATTGAATCTTAGTTTGATTAGTTTTTTAGTTCACTTATTTTGATACGTTTTACCATTACTAAACTGAAAGTACTTCTTAACGCATTTAAAGTAGGGTAGTTTCAGATGTTACCGGTTGACAACGGCGCGCAACGTTGTATGATTTGAATAAACATTTTCAAATAAATAACACGTGTCCATTCATTTTGTTATTTCTAGCTGTCAGTGGTCCTGATAGTTTATTATTGCATTCTGGTAAATTATAAGGAAAAAAATAGGCATTGACAACATTGTCAGTCCTTGTTCTACGACATCATCCTAAATATAACGTAAAAAACCTATAGGAACACTTTTTGTGTTTTGTTTTAAATCAACTTAAAGAAGCATTAACGTTGTTCATATAATTTTTTGATTGGCAGATAATGTACCTACTTTACCATCCTTAACTTTATTCTTTGATACTACTTTGATACTACCATTAGTGGAAGAATTTTTAATTGAAATACCTTTAAACATGAAGTTACAAAGAAAATTAGCAGGTAATAAAAATTCGGGTTTCCTCTCACCACAACGAAATCGGTTCCGAATATTTAAATTTTATCAGTGGTATTAATAATTATTAGCACGCCACTGTATAGTATATCATTGAGGTATTCGGAATTTTTAATCATAAAAATACGCTAATCGAAAGATATAACAATTGCTAATAAAATTGATTTAATGAAAAATATTAATTTCTGTTTGCACGCCACTGTACAGCATGTCATTGAGGTATTCGATATTTTTAATCATAGCAAATACGCTGGCTGAAAGGTATGACAGTTGCTAAAAAAATTCACCGGTAAGAACGATTCAGGATGGTTTAGAACGGAAAAGTTGAAAAAATTAATATGGTTATGTTAAATAAAGGATATTTTAAAAACAAAGGCAAATATCAAAATTTTGAGAAATTGGTTTCTTAATAATATGTCAATGATTAAAGTGAACTAAACAAATGAAACTTCAAATGATTATTTTTAAAATTATGCACCTTTGAATGTAAAAATCGGTGAGCCATTGATAAATTATTCCGAAAATGGGCGATTATTAGTACGCTACTGGACACCATATTATTTAAGTTTTTTTTTTTCCATTGAAAATAAACCATGATATCGTGGGGTATATCAAACAGCAGCATAAGATGCAAGATTTATTGTACAGGATGGTTTAGGTGCTTAAAAGTTGAAAAAAGTGGAGGTTATGAAAAAAAAGTCGATATTGTTAAAACTAAGGCAGGTATAAAAAATTTGAGAAATTACTTTTTTTGCAGAAGATCATTGATTAAAACGCCGCATAGAAATAAAATTTAAAAAATTATCTGGGAAAGTTATACACATTCAAAATTGGAATGAAAATCATGGACTATTTTAACACTGTATAAAAAAAAAGTAGAGATTTTAAAAAAATTCAAAATAGCAATTTTTTTCCCAAAAAGTCAATCTGTCAGCTCGTGAAAACCGAAGGTCGATATCTAGTCTGGTTCCAAAAATATCGAGCTTGAAAGTTAGGCGATATTTCCCTTGTTCGAAAGCAATTGTCCAGCAGTTTAGTTCATGCTAGAGATGTAGTTTTTAATGAAGATAAGAACCAACATAGACATAAATGAATTGAGTCAACAAGATGAGACAGCAGAAGATTTTAAGGAAAATTTGGAAGAAGAAAAAGGAGTAAATGTTAAAAATATAGAAGAAATTGGGAAAATGGAAAAGTTAAAAATAATAACAAACTAATAACAACAAACGACATGGTACCCGAATTAGACAGAAACCACGATATTTAGACTACAACCTAAACTTTGAAGAAAATTTAATGATGGCTTTATCAGCTGGAAATTTGATAATAGATGTACCACAGACCTATGAGGAAGCAGTAAAGGACAGCGGATGAAAGACAGCGATAGAAGAAGAACTGAATTCAATGATAAAGATGTCAACTTGGAAATTGGTATCACCTCCACATCAAGAGATCATAGATTCGAAGTGGGTATTTCGGAAGGAAAGTGTTGAAGGAACAGAAGTGAAAAAGGCGCGTTTAGTGGCTCGTGGCTTTCTTTAGAGTGAACTCGATGAAAATGTATATGCGCCGGTCGCCAAAATGTTATCCATTCGCGTTTTGTTATGTCTCTATCTCGAGGCAGACATGTGTGTGCGACAGCTGGATGTCAATTCAGCCTTTCTTTATAGAGATCTTGAAAAACCAGTGTATATGCAGCAACCCAAGGGTCTTGACGGTAATCCAGACCTTGTATATGTAAGTTGACCAAATCTTTATATGACCTGAAACAAGCACCCAAATGTTGGAATAACCTATTTCACACAACCATTACTGATTTAGGTTCACGAAGGTCTATGAAAAATCCTTGCTTGTAATTATAACAATGAGACTTTCCTTTTATTGTATGTTGATGACATAATTCTAATCTCAAAACCATCAAAAAGTATTGATTCCATTGTTATAGAATTGTCTAAAATTTTTAAAATGAAGCTATTTAAAAATACAGAAATGAACTTTTAGGGACTGGAAATTAAAAAGGTTAAGGTGCATTTCACTCAAAAAAAGTTTAATTGATAAAATTTTATATAAATTTAACATGATCGATTGTAAATCATCAGAGACTCCAATGCTCCAATGCAACATAAACTTAATCTAAGCACACCTAATGCTAATGTAATAAATAATTTACCATACAAGGAGCTCATAGGGTGTCTTATGTATGTGATGCTAGGCTCTATAGGCCTAATTTAAGCTTTTCCATATCTTATTTTAGCCAGTTTCATTCTCATGAACATTGGAATCATCTTAAAAATGTGTTGAAATATTTGAAAAATATTTGAATCAAGTTGAATAATAATGTCGTATCATGGAAAACTAGAAAGCAAAAAACAGTTTCACTCTCGAGTGCTGAGGCAGAATATATTGCTCTTTCCACCTGCATCACTGAAATAGCTATTTTCCTAACGAGTGCGGGAAGAGAAATTTCCGGCACGAGGGTGCGAAGCGCCCGAGTAGTGCCGGAAATTTCTTCCCGCAAGAGTTAGGAACTATATTTTTTCTACGAGCATACTAAAGCTGACGTTACGAGAAGTTTAATTTAAATAAAATGGGATTGTGCAGAAGGTAGATTTAAAAATGTATTGAAAGGTATTTATAAAAAAAAGGTAAAGGTATCAAAGGTAAAGGTGTATCAACAATACAAACAATTCCATGTCACAAAAGCTCTTCCCGCACAGTAAATCGTGCGGGAAGAGCTATTTCCCGCACGCTCGTAGAAAAATATATTTGTATGTCAAATGCTTTGTGAAATTTTAAGTAAAAATGTATTTCCCACAAATGTTTTTGAGGATAATATGTCTTGTATCAAAATGGCTTCTACTCTCGAGTCAAAGAGAACCAAACATATTGATGTAAAGCATCATTTTGGTCGAGAGTGTATCATGAATGGTATAGTTAATTTAAATTAGGTACATTTGCACCGAAAAGCAGGAAGCTGATATGTTTACGAAATCGCTTTAAATTTTTCAGAAATTTATTAAATATTGTAAATTGTCAGTGTAAAACTAGCATTAGACATTTTATTTTGTAGAATTTTTGATTTATTTATCTTTGTTTTTCAGTATTTAATCCTGTATTTTAGTATTAGTATTTTGCGAGTTTTAAGTATTGAAGGGGAGTGTGGTAGAATGGGTATAGTTGAAATCACGATAGAAAGTGAAGTTGACAGTTCGCGTTGACATTTCTAGGAAGTTTTTCTTTAGGTTGCCAGCATGCGTTAGCGTTTTCATTCTGTCAGCTGGGATAAACGACAGGGACGTATCTAGAAACTGATGTACCAGGTTGTAGCATTTTTATCTTCCTCTAATTTAAATTCATATAAAATGCTACAATTTTGGAACAAATAGTAAAACAATCAATTTTAGTTTTAAGAATGTTTATTAATTATAATTAAATAAATTAATGAATAAACAATATGTTTATCTTGGCAACTGTAAATTCTGGTTGGGAAATCTCCGGCATCAACTTCTGTTTTCTTTTGGGTGTCTAGAACCTAAAGAGAGAAAAAAAAAGAAAAGAAAAATGAGACAAATCACCGACTACTTTTGTGACATGAAAACTTACCTGTATCTATCCCAAAACCAATTCAGATTCCGCTATTGTGAAGGTTCTCTTTGCTCACCCATTTTCAAATTTTTCTATTTTTCCATCAAAGTTAAATCCAACCCTGGTGTTTGGTCTATTTTAAATTATGGCTGGCCTTGTCACCGTTCAGCGAATATTTTTGGGGGTTCTCCCACCGCCTTGAACTTGGTTCACTGTTGGAGCAGGGAGGCTTCGTTTTGGCACCAGTGGTCACGGAACCTTTGTCAAGAGCTTTGAAAACTCTAAAATCCGTCCGTATCGCCCTTTTTGATTTTTATCAAGATTTGTTGAAGTTGGCGTAGACCACAAAATATTTTGTGAGCTCAGTAGATCCAGTTTCCAGATATATGGTTCTTGAGCGATTTTATGAGTTATTTGGGATGATTATTTCGCGTAAGTTGCACGTGCCTGGTGGTAAGAATTTAACATCTAATGGTTTTTTTTTTATCTTTATAGACCCATTTTTGATTATCCAGTTTGCTTTCGATTGGCATTAAATTGCTGCTGATGTTCGCATTGGAATTTTCACTTCCTAATTTATTGGAGGGTCCAAATCCGAGTCCAAATCCAAGTCCAAGTTCAGATAAGTTCAGAGTCAAGCCCAAGGGGAAAATGTCTCCAAATTTTTCTATGAAGATCCAACCCGTGCAAGTACCAACTAGTCCGAGTTGTAGTTCTGGTCCACTTTGCGCCCATTTGATCTCTACTCTTACCAGAAAATATCCAGCTTCGAATTCGTCCAGAGCCCAATAAGCCAGATTTAGGACTTCATGGATGCAAAAAAAGACTAACAGGTTTGCTAGAGATTAAGGCAGCTCAGTGAAAAACCAAATAAAAAAAAATGCTTTGACTTTCAAACATTTTCTTATATTTTTTAGTTTTTGAAATAATGATTTATTTATCTATATTTAGGTACAATGTGAATACCCGATTTTGTAATTTTTTGGTTTATTTTTACTGCGTATATTATTCAGGTATTTCTGAGTAAGACCCCAAAACCCCGAAGATTCATGAATTGTCCCCAGGTTTTCCGTGATATAATTACCTTTTTACAGTAATACAATTTGACCAAATAGTGCTATATATTTGATATTAAAATTTATCTTCAACTTAAATTTTCATAACTTTAATTACAATCTCATGACTTTAATTATTACAAAATACTACATTAATATACACCGGTGTAATTGTACAGTGTACAGTGTGTTCTTTACTGTTGTCCAGGAAAATAAAGTTTCATTTTTGGGGAGTACTGAGTATTTGTTTAGAGAATCTTTCTTATTTTCAGGTCACAGTTTCAGGTACTTTTCAAATGAAGTTTTTCTAATTTTTTTTCTTAATTGACATTTGAACATTATTTAAACTGTAATAATTATATAAGTAATCTCTCACTTAAAAAAATTAGTGGCGTCCAAATGGCAAGGTCAAAATCAAGCAAATATTATCTGAACCCATTTCTCAATGCCACTGATGAAAAGCTGCCGTGCTTATACAGGGTGTCCCACGGTGGATAGCGTATTAGACGTTTATGGAGAACTAAAAAGCGGATCATTTTGAAAATTTGGCAACCGGGATAAACGACCATAATCTACACTTCAAAAATATTTTTGTTTATGCGGTGTTGCCGCTTCTACTCTAAACTAGTGGCAACATCGCTATTTTAAATGGAACACCCTGTATGTGATTGCATATTTCGATTCAACGTAAAATTCTGAGCAGATTTCATGTTATATACCCTATACCTAAGTTCAACTGTTTTGGAAATAATGACAGTTCAAAATTGACTTTTTGCAAATTTGACAGGCTGTAAAACCTGAACGGTTAATTTTAGAGGAAAACCGATTTTACATTCCTGTCTTAGATTTTTATAAACTATAATTTGACACCAACTTTGAATTTAATCCATGATTAAAAATTCCAATTAAATTTAATCTCCGGTTAAATTCAGAGTTGGTGTCAAATGATAGTTTATGAAAATCTAAGATAGGAATGTTAAATCGGTGTTCCTCTTAAATTAACCGTTTAGGTTTTACAACCTGTCAAATTTGCAAAAACTCAATTTTCAACTGTAAATATTTCTGAAATAGTTGAAGTTAGGTATAGGGTATATCACATGAAATCTGTTCAGAATTTTATGTAGAATCCAAATATGCAATCACATACAGGGTGTTCCATTTAAAATAGCGATGTTGCCACTGATTAAGAGTAGAAGCGGCAACACCGCATAAACAAAAATATTTTTAAAGTGTAGATTATCGTCGTTTATCCCGGTTGCCAAATTTTCAATATGATCCGCATTTTAGTTCTCCATAAACGTCTAATACGCCATCCACCGTGGGACACCCTGTATGTTTAGTGGTTGCTTTCCGGAATCAAAAAAAAAACATTCAGGAAAATAATTGCTACAAGGTTTGAAACGCAACACCGAAACACAAAGGCACATAACACTACATAAAAAAACAAAAAACCGATTGCGAATATAACAAAATATCAAGAAATAATGCAGAAAACGGCAAAAAACTGAAACGATTTCACACAAAAATTTGAAACTCTAAATCCAAAGATCCGAATCTGATATTTCTATATGTCAAATCGAAATGTCATGTATCATTATTTGATACCGTAAAACCGGCAGGCTTATTCTCTACGAACAGCAATAGACCGATCTCCTATTACCTGGACTGCGCGCGTCGCTTGTAGGCTGCAGGTGAGCGTCCAATGTGAAGCAAGTTTATGACAGGCTTGCGTCATATTCTTAT
Organism: Ceutorhynchus assimilis; assembly: GCA_917834065.1. Lineage (NCBI taxonomy): Eukaryota > Metazoa > Arthropoda > Insecta > Coleoptera > Curculionidae > Ceutorhynchus > Ceutorhynchus assimilis. Next base: position 25,107,021 of record OU892280.1, on the reverse strand, counting down.
TCAGGAGCCAGTTCAGAGTGAATCGTTCCTTCTTTCTTTGTAACGTAATTTGACAAAGAGCAAACTAATACTTTACATATTACTTGAACTCACCGCAGTTTCGTTTAAGGTTATGTTAGATTATACTTGACATATTCCTTTGCAATTTCATTGAGCGATGTTGCCGGATGAAACATTTATCAAAATAAAAGTGCAAACGATGTTTATCCACTTTAAAGCTCTTCTTTTGTCTGATTTAAGGCGTTGTGAAACACTTGAGACTATATTACTTCTTTAATGTTATAATGTTCGATTTGTATTGTCTACATTTGTTCTGCAACAATACAATCTGGCTACACTGCAGCCTACGAGTTGCGCGCGCATGTCATCTTTTATTGTTTTCTAACTTGTATTTATTACAATGAAGCTCTCTTTTTCTAATCATGGGAGATAGGTCTATTACATAGCAACCAGCAACCGGTCGCAAGTTGCTTTTTTTTAATGGAAAACTCGCATTTGGCAGCGACTTGACAGCAACTATTGCGCAATTATCTGCGGTCGCAAGTTACAGAATAAGGCTGCCGGTTACTTTGCACGGTTTTGGCATATTTTTTTCTATAACTTCTTGATTTTTACATGAATTGTTATGAGTGTAAGCTATGTGAAACTTTATGGTAAGTACTTTCATATTTTCAATAGAAATCCCTGCCAAAATTGAAATCTATATTTTTTTATTTTTTTAAAATCGTATGCAAAGTCACCCGCCAGCAGTGTCATTTTGCACGAAGGTGAGTTTGTGATGGAAACGCAGTAAAACACGCTTTCAGGGAGGCTTTGCACCCCAAAGAAGTTTTTAAAAACCTTCTAAAAATTTGATTTAAAAAACAGCCAAGTACTAAGGAAAATGCTTTATTTAGAAAAAAAAATAACAAAATATTAACTCTTTTATCAAACTAAAAAACATTCTTAAAGAAAAAACAAATAGGTTACATTCTTTGGTAGGCAGGAACTTAATCTTCTTAGGTACTAATTTACAGATAGCTACTCAATTCACAGTGAAAGCGATAAATCCCTCTTCTCACTACCGAAGGAGTTTCCAAATGCTTTATGATGTCCTGTTCTTTCACCAGGGAAATATCATCGACCTGGGGGAAAACAAATCCATTTTTGAAACATGTTCGCATAAACTTGACGTTGTAATCGTCTTCCATAATGTTTAGGACTTCACCAACAAAGTGTTTGCACGTTTTTTTCGTGACAAACTGTACAAGGACAAAACTACCAATGATAATTTTGCTTTGTGATTCTGCAGGCTCTCCATTATTATTTGAGGTGTCACTAAGATTGTCATCTTGAGGTTGTGTCTGCATTGGTGTTTCCTCTTCTCCACTGTCAGATAATGATACCATGTCGTCCTCTGGAGATTCATCTTCATTGCTCTGGCTTTCGCTGTGGAACAATTCTTCATAAGAGACGGATTTTCCAGGAGTAATTTGTAACATCTTGGATCTTTTTGGTTTGCTGGGTGTATCTGCTGATCTAGTCTGCTTCAAATACCCCAATAACGCACCATCAATATATTCCTTGACATTGTCTTCGAGCCGTCTTGCTGGCAACTTCTTCAAAACAGCATCGGGATTAGGTGGAACTATCCCTGCTGCTTTGAAGGTGTTTTTTATCACATATTCTTGATTTTCACTTATCTTTGTCATTAACATTTTGAGCAGCTGTGGAAATGAGGTCTTCTCAACAGTGTTGTTTTTGGGATTCTTTGTTTTATAGGTGGTTATTATATTTCTCCAGTTTTACTTCAATGATCTAAAAAATCCCACATCTAATGGTTGTGTCATGTGCGTGGAATGCGGCGGTAGAAAGACAAATGTAATAAAATTACGCTGACATTCTCTCAAGATGTCTAACTGCACATGAGAGGAGAGATTGTCTCCTATCAATAACTTCCGACCGGGTAGTTGCTTGGCCCATGGCAGAGCAATCCTTTCGAACCAGTCCTGAAACGTTGCAGCTATTATATTTTGTGTTTTTGGGTCCTCCTGTGCACCATAGGTCATAAAGTCTTTCTGCTTTGTAGACCACGTAAGGTGGTAACATTTCTCCCGAAGCTGTGGCAGCGAACATTATTGAAATTGCAGATTTGGATGTGTTCATAACCCTCTCGGCATATTTTATTCCACGCCTAAATATGCATTTCTGTGCGCCTGGATTGTCCGTCAAATTTGTTTCGTCAAAATTTAAGATGTTTTCCGAAGGAACGTTTTTAATACTGCGGGCCAAATTTTCAAAATATTCCGTGAACTCTTCTTCCGTTTTCTTTGCTCGGACTTCCTTGATATTTTGACACGCCCTCTGAGTGAGTCTGTTTTTATGTCGGTCCAAAAAGTTGTAACACCAATCCTTGCCTGGCGTGTCTCCGTTTTAAAATTGTTTTATAATCTTCCCTTGTTTATTTAAATCAAATTTTACCGTCATTTTCAGGTCGAAAGTTGTTAGCGGTGCGCCGTATTCCGCGCAGGCTATTACGACGTCTACAAAGTGTCGCTCTTCGACTTGGCTCAGACATTGTTGACCGCCTACTGTGCCAGCATGTTGCCCACTTAGTTTATGCGGATGCATCAGAAGAAGACATTCCTCGGCGGATAGCTGCACTGCAATCGCCATTTAAACGGTTTCATCTGTGTAATTTTTGTAGGGTCGTGCCCCCAGCTTTTTTATGTACTTCCTAGGCATTTTTTTGTAAACAAAATGTAACACATTCATTATTTCCCTCCTACCTCCGAAAAAATACCAAAAACCGACATTGCAAGTAACCCTAAGAAAGTGCCTTCTCTCAAAAAAAAAAAAATATAAACAGCATCAAAACTTTATGAACATACTCTGTATATATTTTTTTAAGTGCCGAGGGGTATAACAAATCTATATCCAAGTTTCCAGGCAGTTCCAAAAATTCTACTATGTTCCAGATCTCTTAGCATCCCACTATTTTTTTTTTACAAAAAAACATGGACTACTTACGCATGCTATCGTTCCCACTGGCAGCAACAAATCTACCCCATTTCACGTTCAGCGACGAACTAAGACTTGCAACCGGTTTCACTATAGGCTGTTAGTACTACCGGTCCCAAAAAAGTCGACTTCATAATTTTTTGGAATATTTGTGCAAAGAACCCCGTGTCGGTGCAAAGAAACCCGGTTGCATTTTTCCGTTTCCTATTTGGTTATCGCTACATGGAGCGCTAAACCTTTAGGACTTGTAAAACTATGTCTGGCATCGCGTTTCCTATTAGGCTAGCGCACATTGTCTACCGCTACGTGGCGCGTTACTCCTATAGGACTTGTTAAAGTATATCCGAACTCGCGTTTCCTATTAGACCAGCGCACATAATGTTACATGTTACGTGACCTTTGACATTGGGTTGGTTTTTAATAATAAACAATAAAACAACTTGCAGGAAGAAATTAACTTTTTTTGTAGCAACCAAATTCTTTCCAGCGGTAATTAAAAAAAAACTTATGAAAAACTGTTTCATAGTTGCAGGCAAGCATTTTGCCGCGGTAAAAAATATATTCATAATAATAAGTGTTTTCACTATAACAGGAAAAAAATATTAGTGGTCGCAAAGAACTTAACTGTTACAACCAAGTGACTTTTTGCTAACTTAGTAAAGTGCGTTCTACTACTAGAATAAGATGGTTTTGCAATTACAGCTAAAATTTCTGCTAGATAGCCGAAAATACATTAGTAGATAATTTTTGGCTAGAGGATTTCTCAGTGCAGAATCAACAGAAATAATAAAACGAGACACAACGAGAAATATTACAAAATCATTGCATCACCTGTAAACACCAATTAACCTCAAAAAATGACAATGTAATTGACATGGATTGCAGTGCAATGTGCAATGAATGTCTGCAGACGATCGCAGAGGGGGTGCGCTGGTCTAATAGGAAACGCGACGTCAGATATAATTTAACAAGTCCTATGTGATTAGCGCTCCATGTAACGGTAGAAAATGTGCACTGGCCTAATAGGAAATGCGATGCCAGATATAATTTTACAAGTCCTAAAGGGTTAGCGCTCTGTGTAGCGGTAACCAAATAGGAAACGGAAAAATGCAACCCGGTTTTACGGTAGTTGACAGAAAAAGGGACAGATCTGGGAATTTTATTTACTTTCAACTGGTTAAAATAACAGTCAAAATTCAATCTCTATCGTGAATTCAACTATATCTATAGTAGGGCTCGGAATTGTATTCGAATAATTCGAATAGTCGACTATTCGACTATTCTAAATTCGACTTTTTTGTTCGTTCGCAAATTCGACTATTCGAATATTCGACTATTCGAAAATACTCGGCTATTCGAATATTCGACTATTCGACTATTCGAATATTCGACTATTCGAATATTCGACTATTCGAATATTCGAATATTCGACTATTCGAATTTTCGAATATTCGACTATTCGAATTTTCGAATATTCGACTATTCGAATATTCGACTATTCGAATATTCGACTATTCGAATATTCGACTATTCGAATATTCGACTATTCGACTATTCGATTATTCGAATATGCGACTATTCGAATATTGGACTATTTAACAATGCAATTACTCACTTTTTGATTTGAACAATTTGAAATTTCAATTGTTTCAATATTTGAATTTGAATGATACAATATACGACGTGTTTTCGGTGAAAATCAGCTTTCAATTAATACAATGCATTTTTGTTCGTAATGTAGATTTAACCCTCTGTAAATTTGCCATTTAGAAAACATCTAAATTATTTTAGTTTTTCTGACTAAGACTGCATAAAAAATCAAAAATTCGCTTCGTCGTAGAACGTTCTTTTGCGGGAAGTAGAAACTTTTATCAAGAATTATTGTTAGTCGAAAAACGTCATTTTTAAAGTCCCATTTTGTTCTCTTAATTAGGTCCTCTATCAATATTTGACTATTGGAATATTAGACTATTCGAATATTCGACTTTTTGACTACATATTCAAATATTCGACTATTCGACTATTCGAATATTCGACTATTCGAATATTCGACTATTCGAATATTCGACTATTCGAATATTCGACTATTCGACTATTCGAATATTCGACTATTCAAATATTCGACTATTCGAATATTCGACTATTCGAATATTCGACTATTCGAATATTCAACTATTCGAATATTCAACTATTCGAATATTCAACTATTCGAATAGGTATTCGAATATTCGACTATTCGAATTATTCAACTATTCGAATAAAATACCAAACGACTATTCGAATACTTGAATTTCAAAAATTCCGAGCCCTAATCTATAGTTCAATACTATAAGCTCTGCTGGTGTTAGCACCCGTTGTTATTTAAGTCAATTTGACAGTATTGTTCGTTGTAGTTGTCAAGTTGTCAAGCGGTTAATTTATATGTAATACGTTTTTGCTACGGTCGGCTAAATAAAACTGTTGAATCAAAGTCAGGAAGTTGGTTTAATTATACAGAAATACACTGCGCATCCATAATATCCTGTTATTTCAAAAAGGACCAAAAGCAGCTGAATAAATTATCAATCTGTGTCTGAACAAATTACAAAGAGATCAGTTTTAAAAAGACTTATAACTAATATCTTTGAAACTGTGGAACCGACCCAGCCTATTCAGAACATTCAGAACGTACATAAGACGTACATTTTTGTACGTCTTATCGTTGGTCTTATGTAGCTGTATCTTTAAACATCCATATTACGTACAGTTTACGTCCACTATTTTGGTTTTATGTCTAAAGTGTAAAATACAAACAGATCACTTTTTTATTATTTAATTCTGTTTGATTCTCTGTCAAACAATTTAAATCACCCGCTTAGAAAATAGTGTCGTGTCTTTCATTCCGATTCCGTCCGCCATTTCTTTATTGTTATGTATCCATTATCCATAACCCCAGTAACGATTTGATATTGTTTTGTTTGTAGTTTTAGTTTGCTTGGTGGTTGCAGTGCATATAGATAGGTGGTTAATTTAGTGTTGTGTGATTTTTGATATAAATATTGAATGTTGTTGTAGTTCTTTTAGGTTATATTTTATTTATGTAGGTATAGTTGCAATACTTTTGAATTAATGTTTTTCTTTTGTTGTTATTCCAGGTTTAGTTAACAACGAACAAATAATAAACGATTAGAGTAAAAAAGCCTCTTTTATTCGGTTCTCAATTATTACTTAATTAGGTCTTCAAGATGTATTATGGACGTTCTTTATGGCTCTAAGTTGTTCGTCTTTGAGACGTATTATGGAGATGACATAAGACTTGCCCAACACTTCTTTAAGACGTACTTGGCTCTAAAATCGACGTCTCACCGACATATAGTATGTCATAACTGTGTGTAATTTTGTAATAAGAGATAATTATTCAACAGAACTTTATTTAAAATCTCACAAAGATTGACAACTTTATATGGAACCGGGTATAGAACGGGGTACCAGGGTAGAACGGGGTACCACGTTTCAAATTTATGCGGGTTAGTTCAACGCTGCCATATCGATATACAGGGTGTCCCAAAAAGATACCGACAAACTTTAAGGGGTAGTAAGGGACACCAAAACAAACATTTTTGTTTATATAAACATGTATCCGCAAATGAGCCGTTTGGGCTGTAGAGCAAAAAAACTATTAAAATCATACCCAAATAATTAAGGACTTTTTTCCTCGGTTTTTTATTAAGTTGGCCACTAGCATGATTTGCTAAACATTTGTGGTCGCACTTTTGTTTATTTTTAAAATGCAAAAACATTTCTTTATCAAAAAAATTTCGAAAATTCCTACCTTGGGATCATCGTTAAATGTATTATTTGTGACTAGTTGCCGTAATTAAGTTAGTTGTCTATTAATGACCCGATGGTGCAATCTTTGCATTGAAGAAAACTATCAACATTTTGAACAATTATTGTAAACCATAATTTATTAGTTAATAAAGCAAAATTAATAAGTAAACAGTGATTTAATTATTGCAAAGAATAAAAGTACCAAACAGTTTTTTTGCTCTACAGCCCAAATGGCTCATTTGCGGACATATGTTTATGTAAACAAAAATGCTTGTTTTGATGTCCCTTACTACCCCTTAAAGTTTGTCGGTATCTTTTTGGGACACCCTGTATATTCTCAGTATTATATCCTAGGAATACGTTGGCAAAAAATTTGATCTTGTTCGTAGTCCTTCGAGAGCTGTTGCGCCGAATGCATCACTATAAGAAGATCCACTGTAAGAATTGACGAATTTGCGAACAACGATGAGTGTTTAATTTTACTAGCCGGTCATTTTGTGTAGTATAGGAAGAAATCCCTTCTCTTAGGGTATCTTGTCCCCATAAAATGGAATTATTAGTTAAAACCCTTCAATTGTTTATGTAGTCACAATGGCGACGAAGGCTATTGGGGCAGAATGGGGAGAGGCAGAACGGGGAAAGCCACGTCTCGCCCCACGTGTATGTTGAACTGCTAAACTTCATTGTAGATCTTGTTTAATAGTGGAAACTGTTTTAAATACATTGCAGATGGTAGCTATAGAACTTACTTCGTATTTAACATTAAACCATTATCATTCTGAATAAATTATTTTTTCTAGATGGTTCGAATATACGTAAGGAAAACGGAACAACTATGGTCTTCGGAGTCAATGCATCAATTAGGAGTTAGAGTTAGTGATCAATAAAGAGCATTGACTAAGTTTTAAACGATTATTCTATTCTGCCTCACATGTACCCCAATGTACCCCATAGGTGGGGCACAACGGGGAATTGTGCAGATTTTGTCACAAAAATGAATAGCAAAATACAGAAAAGGAAATGATGAAATATCTTAGTAATAATCATTAGAAATAACTTCAAATAAAGTTTCCAAGAAAAAGCTTGAGGATCTGTAAGTAAATTTTCTTCAAAAAAAAATTCAAACACTAAATACCCCGGGTTCCCCTAATTGTCATCTTAAAACTTGTGACCACATCAGGTAATATAGAAAAGGTTCAGTTTCTGACAAACTTTTTGATGCGAAACAATAGTTATTTGTTTTACTAGGCAAAAAAGCACAAGATTTAATGCCGCGACTGGTGTTTCATAGCCGAGGCGAAGGCCGAGGCTAGGAAACCAGCCAAGGCATTAAATCTGATTTTCTACCGTGTGAAACATATAATTTTTTAGTACAACGGTCGAAATTTGATCGTGGCGTCATCTAAGACAAAGATTCAACACTAAACAGCAATTTTTGCTGTAATTTAGTGATTGACTATCTAATCGGCCGACCAAAATTCAGTTCGTGGGAAAACCCAGAATAGGAAAACCTATTATCTACTGATGAGAAAATTTTTGACTTGATTTTCCCTGCTTTTCCATCCATAGACGCGTTTCGACCTATCAGGTCTCATCAGCATGGCTAGGAAAAGCAAAAAAAACCAAACCAAGTTTTGTGCCTGTAGGCAAAATACAAATAGTACAACGGTCGAAATTTGATCGTGGAGCCATCTAAGACAAAGATTCAACACTAAACAGCAATTTTTGCTGTAATTCAGTGATTGACTATCTAATCGGCCGACCAAAATTCAGTTCGTGGGAAAACCCAGAATAGGAAAACCTATTATCTACTGATGAGAAAATTTTTGGCTTGATTTTCTCTGCTTTTCCATCCATAGACGCGTTTCGACCTATCAAGTCTCATCAGCATGGCTAGGAAAAGCAAAGAGAGGACAGAAAAAAATTTCTCATATAATTTTTTCTCCGAATTTGTTCTTATTGCACTCATAGTCATCTTTTTTATATTGATTTCATTCTTAATAGGTATTTAAGTAATTAAATTATTTTGACAAAAATGTAATATTGTCATTGCCATTGTCAATTATGAAAACCAGATTTATCAAAATGATTACCTGGAACGTTGCATAGAAATGAACTTTTAAGGTTGTCGCTCACTGGAGCACAGCGCACGGCAGCGCGGCGGAGCGGACTTTTTAAATACATTGTTTTAAACGGGAGTACGCTCACTTGTCGGAAGAGCACCGATCGGCATACTCCCGTTTAAAACAATGTATTATGAAAACTCCTCTACGCCGCGCTTCCGTACGCTGCGCTCCAGTGAGCGTCAGCCTTTAATGCCTAGGCAGTAAAAATGCACCTTTTGAGCCTGTCAAGTATCATTAAAAGCTCGCTTTTACTGTCATTTGGAGAAAAACTGGTTTATTGTATTGATACGCTCCCTATTCCTGTTTTACTGCTATCAGTTTGTATAACTATATCTTTATTGCTATCAAAATTTCATAAAACCTGACTGCTAACAATAATATCTTTTATTTTATTAGAGCATTTATTATGAGTGTCAAGCCATTCATAATAAACATTTTTTTTTTAACAATTCTCGTAGAGGACTATATAATTCAGATAAATTTGGTATGATACCTATTTCTTAAATAATTTACTAGACCTAGAAATCTTTGTAAAGCAGTTCTGTCAGTTGGAATATCATATTTCGACTATTATTATCATCAGGTTTTATTGTACCATTCTCAAATATGTGACCTAAATAACGTACTCGTTCTAAGCGATATTGAAATTTACTTTAATTAAATTCTATGTTATTTTCATTAGCCCTCAACATGACTTTTTCTAAAATAAGTTCGTTTCAGCAAAAATAAGTATATCATCAATATATACAGTGTGTCCACTTAAGTTCGCAGCATATGGGAAACTTTTTTATTATCAATTTTACGAGAAAAGTTATTCTTTATAAAAGTTTCTGCTTCTTGAAGAAATAATAAAAAACTACTAAAACTTGAAATAGCATGTACAGGATGGTCAAAAAATAGAACAATATACAGGGTGTTTTCTAAGTACGGTTTGTAATTTCAGGATGTGATTTCTTACAATATTTTAAGAAAAAAGTTCCCATAAACATGTGTCTGGAAATGCATAGTTTCTGAGATACAGGGTGTCAAAGTTTTAGAGAAAATCGTTTTTTTAGCTCAAAAATCCCTTTTCCCATTTTTTTTTTCAAATTTGGCAGGTCTGTTTGTGATAAGGAAAGGTATCTTTTGACTGTAATATGACTTGCTTAATCTGAAAAAAAATTCAAAAGTTTTAAAAAATAATGACGTGCCATTTTTTTTCTACTTTTACCAAAAAATTATTTATATTTTTCTATTTTCTGACCACCCTGTACATACTATTTCAAGTTTTAATAGGTAAATACTATTTTTTCAAGAAGCAGAAACTTTTATAAAGAATAACTTTTTTTCGTACAATTGATAATAAAAAAGCTTCCCATATGCTGCGAACTTAAGTGGACACACTGTATAAACATTTTCGATATATATATATATATATATTTTTTTTTCAATATCACTAAAAATTTGTTTGTTATATCTTTGAAAAACTTCTGCAGCAATATTTAAACCAAATGGTAGTCTATTAAAACAGTAAGAACCAAACATTGTTCCAAAAGTGCACAATTTTTTGCTATCAAGGATTTAACTGCATTTGCCAAAATCCGCCTTTGAGATCTAAAACTGAAAAATACTTAGAATTTTTTAATTTAGAACAAACACCATTTAACGTGGGAATACTATAATATTCTTTTACAATAGCATTGTTTAGATCTGATCCAAACAAAGTCTTAGGTTTTTATTAGGTTTTTCAACTATTACTAGTCGGTTCACCCATTATGTTGGTTCAACCATTTTTGTAATGACTCCTTTTTTTTCTAATGTATCAATTTATTTTTAACATCTTGACGCAAATTTATTGGTATTCTAAATGGTGGTTTACTTAAAGGAATAACATTTGATTTTATTTTAATTTCATACTCCATTGGAAATTTCCCAATACCATTAAAATTAACATTGTATTTTTGAATAATTATTGTATTTTTGGAATAATCCAAACCATTTATATTTTAAACAATTAAGTTAAGTTTTTCTATAGTAGGTAATCCTAAAATGGGTGTAGTATCTGGACATGTAATAAGAAAGTTTTCTTTAAAAACTTTCCCATTATAGTATACAATTGGGAATAATATCGTTTTTTATTTAACTTTTCAATTGATTCCAAATAACTCCCGGGTATTATATTTACATTCGCCTCTGTATCAATTTTAAAATCTATTGATACATTTTCAATGCTAAAATTTTGTTTGCATTATGTTTAATTAATTATCATCTAATAAACTGCGATAATATTCAATGTTATTGGAATCTGAATCAAAATTATTTATACCTTCAATTTGATCAATGAATTTACACATATTAACGAACTGATTTTGAATTTTCTCCAATTTTCCAATAGGTTTCCACGGTTTCACATAAAGTCAGAGGATCCGGCGGAATAAAATTAACTGCCGCCATTTTCACAGCTTCTGTAGGTACTTCTACTAGGTACTTTGAAATTAATAATTTTCGATAACCGACTGCGCCATGTTGTGTAATTTCGTAATAAGAGATAATTATTTAAGGCCGCAACAACGATGAGAATCCAGTTCTCTGATTGGTTGATTTTTCGAAACTTGTTTTAAGGTCTTTAAAAAAACGGCACATCAGAATTGGCTCAAATTTGGCATAAACATTATTTGATCGTTTATCTACAACTCCCTATTTTGGTTTTTCGATATTCAGCCTTTTTTTTTCAAATTCAAAAATCATGTTCGCAACCACCAAAACAACTAAATGTGTTAGTGGTTGCATATTTGCATGTTGGCTTGGATCCGTGAAAAGCATATTTTATTCATAACCACGAAAAACTAAAAAAAGCTAATTGTAGAGATTGTAGATAATATATCTGTTATCTTATTGCCTTAATAGTGCCACTGATTCAATAGTAAATTCCCATTACAAATATTTAAACTTGTAAGTATTTGTATATTGTAGTTGGTCCTGTTTTCTAAACGGGTCTTTTGTCAAGTTTGATAGTTGTCAATAAATGTTGTAAAAAATTACCGAATCCAAATTATCTTTTCGAGGTGAAAAGATCGCGTTTCTTTTAGATTCACGGAATATTAAAATTAAAACAGGTTACGGGTCCAGATTGCGTTACGCGGGATTCGGGTAAATAAAAGTTTTTCCATTTTGGGTCAAAAGTCAAAAGTTTGACAAAAAGTGTTTAAAAAAAAAAAAAAAACGAAAAAAAAATCAAAAATTTGGAAAAATGAGTGAAAACAATGCCACATTGAAGCTAACTGGGGATAACTGGCCCGTCTGGAAGTTCCAGACCAGTATTATTTTAAAAGGGCGAGGTCTTTTCCAGCTTGTTGATGGTTCAAGGATAAAACCAGGTCCAGGAGATGATCTCAATAAATGGTTGAAGGATGATGCCAAAGCACAGGAGTTATTAGTTACTCGTATGGATGAGGCTCCTCTAACACACTTGCTATCATGCGAGTCAGCAAAAGAGATGTGGACAAAACTAAAAACGGTATATGATAAAGAGTCTGTCGTAAGCGTCCACCTATTTCAACAGAGATTCTTTATGCTTGAGTTTGATTCCTCTTTAAGTACATTTATATCAAAAATTGAAGATATTAAAACAAAGTTGAAAACTGCAGGTGAAATCTTATCGGAAAAAATGATAATAACAAAAATTTTGATGAGTCTGCCAGAGCAATTTAAACATTTTAGGTCTGCCTGGGAATCAGTGCCAGTGGACAATCAGACATTAGAGAAATTGACTTCGAGATTATTGCTGGAGGAGGAAAGATCCACATCTGTCGAGACAACAGCTTTTGCTGCAAAAACTGGAAATCAAAATAAGGTAACTAAAATGAAATGTTACATTTGTGCGAAAATTGGTCATATAGCTAAAAATTGTTATTTTCGAAATAAAAAACCTAATAATGAGCACTCAGGAAAACCTAGAGACAGAGTTTGCAGTTACTGTCGAAAACCAGGGCATTTAGTGCAAACTTGTTGGATAAAGAAAAATAGAGAAGGAAACTCCAATAAGAATACTGCAAAAGAGGAAGAAAATGATTCGAATGCTTTCATGATTCACACAGAAGGTGTCAAATCAAATGATTGGTGTCTCGACTCAGGTGCGAGTGAGCACATGTCATGGAATAGGGATTTATTTGAACAACTTTACAAAATAAAAACTTCTAGAATGGTGCAAGTTGGAAATGGACAGAAATTAGAGGTAAGAGGATATGGGAAAATAATTTTGTGGGCATATAATGGTGAAAGATCGATTGAAACTTCTTTATCAAATGTTTTATATGTACCTAAATTAAAATTTAATTTATTTTCTGCTGGGTGTGCACTTGATAATGGATATTTCATGTCATCAGATAATTTGAAGTGTCAATTTTTTGATAAACAAGGAAACATTAGAGCCCAAGCAGTAAGAGAAAATAAATTATATAGAATGCTTTTTACCCAAGAAAAAGCAGCAGATATTGCCAAAATATGTTCACAAATACAAAACACCAATGACTCAGAAGTTGACCTAGTCTCTGAATGTATGAAAGTTAAAAACATTGAAAGTTTAAAAGATTGGCATTGCAAATTAGTTCACCAGAACATCAAATATGTCAAAGATTTTTTGAAAAAAATGAACATAGAGTACGTAGACATAGAAAGAGATTTTATATGTGAACAGTGTCTAGTCGGTAAACAACACAGGTCAAGTTTTGAGCAAAGTGAGTTTCGAGCCACAGAAACTTTGGAGTTGGTTCATGCGGATGTATGTTGTCCAATGGAAACTCCTTCGTTAGGTGGAGCTCGATATTTCATACTCTTCAAAGATGACTATTCCTCCTACAGACATATTTACTTCCTAAAACAAAAATCTGAAGTGCCAAGTGTGATTAAAAAATTTATATTATTGGCTGAAAGACAAACAGGAACAAGAATGAAAGTTCTAAGGACTGACAATGGTTTAGAGTTTGTAAACAAAGATGTAACGAAGATTTTGCAAAACAAAGGTATATGTCACCAACGTACGGTGGTATATACACCTCAACAGAATGGCAGGGCTGAGCGAGAGAATCGCACGTTGGTAGAAGCTGCCAGAACCATGATAAATAGCAATACATACTTGGGAAAAATCTTTTGGGCAGAAGCAATTAATACTGTCTCATACACTCTAAACCGTACAGGACCAAGTCCTAGAAAAATGACAACACCTTATGAACTATGGCATAAAAAAGAATATAAATTAGAAAACTTCAATATTTTTGGAAATAGAGTATCAATACATGTACCCAAAGAAAAAAGATTAAAGTGGGACCCTAAAAATAAACAAGGATTTTTCCTTGGATATGGAGATAATGTAAAAGGGTTTAGGGTGTATATTCCTCAGAAGAACAAAGTCGAAACCCATAGAGACGTTATTTTTCTACCAGAAAAGATTTTAGAAGCGGAAGAAGCTCGGGAAGAAGTAAATGAGATAATAAATATTGAAGAAAACTATGAATCGGAAACAGAAGATGTACAAAATGAAGATAACAATGATATATTGAATGAAAGTGACATACACAGTGATGAAAATTTATTACCTGGAGATGATGGAATGGATTTAGATTTAAATGAAGAAATAGTGAATGCGAGATATAACTTAAGACGTAATATAAGAAGAAACCCCAAATATGATGATTATGACATGGACCTAAACAGAGTCTTGATGGCAGCGAGTGATGACAATGATGATCCTATGTGCTATGAGGATGCTATGGCTAGTAGTGAGGCGAACAAATGGAGAGAGGCAATGGAGGCAGAGATGAATGCATTGGAAGAAAATGAAACATGGGTGATAGTTTGTGAAAGTGACGTAAAAAGAGCTGTCATTGAGTGTAAGTGGGTGTACATAAAGAAGAAAAATGAATTAGGTAATATAACAAAGTACAAGGCCAGATTGGTGGCAAAAGGTTTTCAGCAAAGAGATTTGTATATTACTGATATTTATAGCCCTGTAGCAAAATTGCCCTCTGTGAGAATTTTCTTGGCTATTTGCAATAATTTCAATTTTAAAGTACATCAGCTTGATGTGTGCAGTGCTTTCTTGAATGGTAATATCGATGATGATGTTTACATTATATTACCAAAAGGATTTAATGAAAATGAAAGTAAATTTGCTAAGCTAAGAAAATCCTTATATGGCTTACGATCGTCACCTAAAAGATGGTATACAAAATTCAATGATTTGATGATGTCTATGAAATTTGAAAGGTCACAAAATGAATACTGTATGTACCTAAAAGTTACTCAAGTTTCGAAAATATTTCTATTAATTTATGTTGATGATTTATTAGTTGCAGGTTCAAATGAGACTGAAGTTAATGAAATTAAAAATATTTTAAATCAGAATTTCAAAATGAAAGACCTAGGTGGTATAAAACATTTTTTAGGCATGGTTATCACACAAAATTTACAAGAAAATAAGATTATTATCAACCAAACTTTATATCTCCAAAATGTGTTAAAATCTTTTGGAATGGAAAATTGCAAAACTTGTAATACCCCTATGGAAATAAATTTTAGGCATGATGAACTTAAACGGGAGAAATCTGAAAGTGAAGAAACTGAACTGAAGTGCAGAAAGGCAATTGGGTCTTTGATGTACGCTATGTTGTGCTCACGGCCAGATTTATGTTTATCAATAAGCATTTTGAGTAGATACTAATCATCTGCTAGTTCACAGCTTTGGCAAGCAATTAAAAGAGTTTTTAGGTACATACAGAAATCAAAAGATGTCAGTTTAGTTTTTAGAAAGAATTGTTTTCCCAATGTAATTGAGGGTTATGCTGATGCTGACTGGGCTGGAGACAGAACTGACAGAAAATCTACTTCAGGTTACTTATTTAAGATTTTTGGTTGCACAATTAGTTGGTGCTCTAAAAAACAAGATTCTGTGGCTCTATCTTCAACTGAGGCAGAA
This sequence comes from Ceutorhynchus assimilis, assembly GCA_917834065.1. Classification (NCBI taxonomy): domain Eukaryota; kingdom Metazoa; phylum Arthropoda; class Insecta; order Coleoptera; family Curculionidae; genus Ceutorhynchus; species Ceutorhynchus assimilis. The sequence continues at coordinate 25,091,133 of OU892280.1, read as the reverse complement.
TACATAGCATTAAGTTTGGCAATAAGTGAAGCTTGTTGGCTTAGAAATTTGATTCTAAATTTAAATATTGTTAATGATATTTTCAGTGTTATTATATATGAGGACAATCAATCGGCTATCAAGGTGTGTAAGAACCCAGAGTTCCACAAAAGACTGAAACACATCGATATTCGATATCATTTTATTCGTGATAAAGTCAATGATAAAATAGTTTCATTAAAATATATTTCAACAAAACTGCAAATTGCAGATTTTTTCACGAAACCTTTATCATTGACATCATTCAACAACTTTGTTGTTAAATGTGATTTAGTTTAGTTTAGTTATTTAATGTTTTTTTTTTTTGGGAAATTTACCATTGAGGGGGAGTGTTATCTTATTGCCTTAATAGTGCCACTGATTCAATAGTAAATTCCCATTACAAATATTTAAACTTGTAAGTATTTGTATATTGTAGTTGGTCCTGTTTTCTAAACGGGTCTTTTGTCAAGTTTGATAGTTGTCAATAAATGTTGTAAAAAATTACCGAATCCAAATTATCTTTTCGAGGTGAAAAGATCGCGTTTCTTTTAGATTCACGGAATATTAAAATTAAAACAATATCAAATAATGTTTATGCCATAGGATTTTGGAAATTATTGCGGATTTTTTTAGATGACCTCAAAACGAATTTTGAAGGTGAAAACAGTTCAAGCAATTTCAAGTAGATGGCGCCATGGCAAAAAGCTACATTAAGCATCATAATTGTATATTTGTCTTTCTCTTTCACTAAGTGTTTCACCGACAAACAGATTTTGTTTGGGACAAAAAATAAAATATTGAACCGAACCGTATGTGTAGAGTGGCGCAGTCGTCATTTTCAAAAACTAAATTTAAACATAGCGGCCATTAATGCGGCCATAACAGAACTTTATTTAAAATCTCACAGAGTTTGACAACTTTATATTAATTGTCATCTTAGAACTTGTGACCACATCAGGTAATATTGTAGATTGCGGGGGAGTCGTTTCGGCTTTTCAGCCGCTCAGCACTGCTACCTTTGCAGATATTTTGTACATAAAAAAAACAGGTAATATAGAAAAGGTGATAATACTTAGAAATACGTTTATGTATCATATTATACAACAATAACGTTACATCTTATGAACCTCCTCAGAATGTTATTGTGTTTGTTGGGTTTCTAATGCTTTTCTTAGAAAATGAATTTTGTGTATGTTTTCGTTTAAAACAAATCAAGAATTTAAGAGCCTAGCGTTTAGAATAGACAAAAATTAAAAGTTATAAAATGAGTACCTAGTAATAATGAAATATTAGTCCTGATGAAGATGTCTTTAGGCAGACGTCTGAAAGACGTTGGGTTTTGTGCCATACGACTTTAAGATGTTTAAGATGCCTTGAAGACGTAAGCAGGCGTCGTGAATGTCTTTTGTCGACATCTTAAGGATGTCTTCTGTATAAACTGACACTGACGAAAGAATAAGGAATAACTAGGCCTTGGAATGAAGCAGTAACAGAGAAAAAAGCGCTGGGAAAAAAGGAACTGGCAACTGGCGTCTGCTCTAGAAGCTTCCGATGCAAAAATTTTCTACCTGATATGATGACTTTAAACTGATATAATTTAAAAATTACCAGAATTTATTTTAGAAATCAACTTTGGACATGTTTGACTTGAACTCTCGCTTGAACTCTAATTTGATCAATTATGGAGGTTTTTGTCGAACTTAGAATATATTGGAAGTATTAAAGAAAAATAGGAATATCAACTTAACTGATTGCTCAGTATTATAAATATGATGGCACTTACAACTGCAGAGCTTGTACTACTACTGCTATTTTCACTGTCGTATTCATTCATTTGTTGGTCCCTCCTTATTCTTCTTTCGGCTCTTCTTTTGGCCACCTAAAAAATTGTAAAGGTTTATTTTTTTCAGTTCCAGCTATATAAAAATTATTAGGGCTTGACAGAACATTATTATAAAATACCATAAGTTTTACTATGAATAAATCTGCACTCAATTTTTCAAAACATCTTACCCCTGGACACCATCTGCATAAACACAAATTTGCATAAATCCATTTAAAAGATCTTGCCATAACGTCTCCAATATTGGAAAGATAAAGTAGAAATAAAGGCATTCCAATAATTGCGTATACTATACTGACAATTTTTCCATTCGGTGTACGAGGCCAAATATTCCCGTAACCTTAAATAAATGATTATAGGAAAGAAAATTTTGAGCTTCTTACAATTGAAGAACAGCTTTTTATTGCAGAGTGGTAATCTGGTAAGGACAAAAAAGTGAGAGTGTGCTTGTGATTGTAATATGGCTCCCAATATTTACTCACCAATTGTTGTAATGACTGTCAGAGAAAATAAAAATGCTCCAGCAAAACTCCAAGATTTTTCACCTTTAATATCGTCACTACCATCAAAACCTTTTCGAGTAAGATTGACAAAAATCTAGAAAGTGTTATTTCACAATCAAATTACACGCCGATTATAAATACCTTTTGGAATTCAATAAGCTCCCTATCCATAAGTGCCCGATACTCTTTTTCACGCAATTTCACATTTACATTTAGGTCCATTGTGAGGTTCCACAGTTTTCTGGCAAATAATGTCCTATTCCCAATGGCATTTACGTGTACTTCTATTAATTTTCCACGTTCGAGGAATTGAAAGATAAAGGAACCAGCTATTGTGTATCCAACCTACAAAAATTTTGCTCAAAAAATACCTACAATTTTTATTGTAAGTCTTACAACTAATCCAATAATTCCAACATTACTAAACATAAAAGCAATAAAAGTCCTTATGAATTCCTTGCATTTTTTCAACCAAGGTCTTCGGTAACGTCTGCTTTGTCTTCGAAACGATTTTCTTCGGTCCATCTTTTCATAACTTTTTCACCAATTGATTTTGTTGTTTAAAATTCAGGTCACCTAGCTCGGGATTTCATTGATTCTGACTCTCGATCCTTAAATAAAATATAGAAATAACTTCAAATAAAACAATTTTAACGTCAATATTGTCTGTAACTAATGTGCATCAAAGGATTTTCAAGTCATATTGAATATGCCAAAATGCATGTAAAAACAAATTGATTCAGTTCTGCTTAGTTTTGGCATGAGCTTTGGTAAAAAATGCCAGAAAAATAGAGTATAAGTTTCACAGATTTGTTTTAGCTGTACAGAAAAACTATTCCAATTTGTCTTATAATAGGTTATTTGTGTTTACCAAACTCAATTTTTTAAGCAGCAAACAATAATTTGAAATATAATTGCAAGTTATTTATATTTTTGTAATGTCTAACTACATCCAGATTTCAACTTACTCCAGTCTTGTACCTATGAAATTAGCAGAAAATATCACTATATCGTGGGTACTTTCAGGGCACCAATTACCAAAGTTTTGAAGGAAAATAAACAGCAGAAAATGCCGCATTTCCATTTCGTGGTCCATCTTTCTTCTTTGGCTTAACTCAGATGGCATTTAGAGTCCTCCAAAATATGAAAACTTTTAATTAACTGTTGTTCATTGAAAAACTGGCTGTATGTTTCGGAATCAAATAAAATCAAGATGATATTGGGAAAGTTTTAAGCCAATTCTTGAAAATAAATGTATTTTAACTTTTCCCTAATTTTACGACCCTCCATAGTAACTTGTGAATTCAGATTAACTTGTTTAATATAATGGATTATCCTTTCAAACAACGCTTTAACTTATTCAAGAGGCAACATTTTGAACAGCATCGCATCAAGACATGATAAATTTTGTCCAAAAATATTATATTCCATTAAAAAAACGACAAAAAGTAGGAACACACCTACTTACCTATTACCAAACATTCACAGACTGAAACCATCAAAGCCTAGCGCTTCACATTATTTAATTTGCTACGTCATAGACACTTATAATCAAAATTGATTGCTAATTAATAAACTGTATATCTAAAACTCTTAGCAAAACATATTAATTTGCTATTAAACACAAGAAACCAGAGGTTTCTTTTTTCGTTACGTTAGAAAATGAAAATAGAATGGAATAGTAAAGTCAAACACTTAAAAGTTAAAAATAAGATTTTTCCGTGGGTGGGAAAGTCGGTCAGGCGGTGCATTTGTTATTATAAGTTGTACCCGGACTGCGGTTTTTTTCGGGATGAATTGCTTGAATGGTAAGTTATTATCCTATAAATAATTATTTTAATCTAGCATGACGGTTGCATTTGTCTCTTTCCAGTTCAATTCATTGATGACGCGTTCAACTATTATGAGCGCCTGTGGTTTTGCTCTAAATCTGAAAGGCTCCACGCAACTCCAATTTTTAATTTTCCTGTAAAATTCTGAAGTTTATGGGTATCTGATACTTTGCTCAGAAGGCGCAGAGGGCTGTTGCGATGATAGTTCTGCGGGAACTTTACTTAACATAACGATTTCCGAAATCACAATGATATGATGCTGGGGCCTCTCTTCTTCATTATACTTATCAACTCACTTACTGAGGTGGTTAAATACTCTTCGGCTTTGTTGTTGTATGCAGATGATCTCAAGATTTTTAAGTCAGTGTCTGATCGCAACGGCACCGTTTTGTTACAGACTGATTTGGATGTTGTGACAGATTGGTGTCTTATAACAACAAGGTTTCTATCAATATTGAAAAATGTTTTTTCTACTGACGTTTCATAATAGCAACTTTTCGATTGTCATTTCAGTTTTGAAACGACATTCTTTTAGGCACTGAGTACGTGAAAGTTACTTTTAGGCACTCAGTGCGTAAAAGTGACTTTTGAATGCGTAAAAGTGACTTATGAGTGCGTAAAAGTAATTTTTAAGCACTAGTGCCTAAAAGTGTCATTCATTATTCAGAAATAGAAAACACACTGAACACATATTTGAATTTTGTTTTGTATTTATTATGAATATTGAAAATGGAATTACTGAATTGAACGTTTGGGTTACTCAAAACAGAACTTTGTGTTATTACCTACTTTCTAGGATTTTAATTATTGATGTCGAATTTTGAAAAGAAAATCGCATGAAAAGTGTCAGGTGTCAAGTAAAAGCAGGTAACAAAGATTTTGGGTGTAATCGACTTATTCACATGAAATAAAATTGTGTTTTTTTATTATAAAATGCCAGTAGAAAAAATCTTGTATACAATACGTTACGAAACGATGTCTTTTAGTCACTCGACGTGTTGTCCAACTCGGCTTTGCCTCGTTGGACAATTTTCACGTCGCGTGCCTAAAAGACGCTCATTTCGTAACTTATTGTATAAATAGCTATTTTCTATGAGTATTAAATAGTATGCGAATTATATTTTCGATTCAAAAACTTAGCAAAAGCCTGAAAACAAATGAACGTTCCTTATGGGACTGCGCTGGCTTAAATAAGAATTTAATGCCGATATAGCAATTTGATGTTTATTTTACAACAATGTATTTAAAAAGTCATAGAAGAAAGGGGTAAACACATTAAAGCATATAAAAAATGGATATTTGATTATAAATCAGCGTGGCATTTGGTTAATATAACTCCTCCCTCCTTAAGATGTTGGAAACGTGGATTGTTGTGAATTCAAATCAGGCAATTCAATTTGCACATTTGCACACCTTTTTTTCTGAAGTTTTGAACTTCCTAAAACACTAAAACAATAAAATTATAAATAAAATAGCAAGACTTAAACCTATGATTACATTCGCTGTTTCAGAAGAAAACCGACGTATATGCGAAAACAATAATTTTACAGGAGAGGCAAAAAACAAAGGACATCGCACACATCTTATGGGTTTTCGGGGACCGGTCGATTTTTTTAAAAATTTGGTATGTTGTAGTACTAGTGAAAATAAGTATTTTTCATCATTGCGCAAAATCTCTAACTATACAAGGTGACCCAGTAAAGTGGGTCCGAAAATCATTGCCAAGCCGTTCATTTATTGATGTTGGCACGCATTGCAAGCTACATGCTACATATCGGGATTTTTTTTTCTATTTCGCAAATAAATAGTCTGGATAAGCCTAATATATTATACAGGGTGGCTAACCTTACGTATTCTTTTAGAAATACTGCACTATTCTTAGTAATAGTGTTACGAAAAAGGTCGTGCTGGAATTAATTTGCCCGTAACTTTTCCAATTTTTGTCTGATTTTAGAAAATCTGGTCTCAAAATAAAGCTTACATCACAGAGAGATGTCATGAAATCTGAAAAACTGAAAAATCTCAGAATTTGTGTGAAATATCGCCTTTTTTGGCCAGACATCTTCAATAATTTACATCTGAGGAAGCAAATAATACTCGTAAGATTACAAAGACATGTTGGATGGACATTTGAAATCTGTGTTTAACACAGAATGTTGTGACTAGTGCAAAATATTGAAAATGCCCTACATGAAAGGATTCAAAGAGAAAACCTCCAACTTAGGGGTGGTGGGGTGGGCCTTAAGTCGATTTACATGAAAATTATATTAATTTTTCTATTCTCACTGTTGAGTATTCATGAACTAAAACTTTCCGAATATATCTAAATATTTTCGGGGTTCACACAAGATAAGTAAGCAGAGATTTTCTGTTTGTATCATTTTTGTTCTCCCCTGGGCTGGATGGAGGGAATCCAGTATTGGGCACATACTGCACATGCAAAGTTATAGCTATAGCGTTGTTAGGTACTTTAGCTACGCTCGACATGAGAACAATGTGAAGTATCCATCAAATACGTTACTTATATTAGGGCCGGTTTATCATTTCCGGGTTGATTATAACTCCAGGGTAAACGTTTCTCCACAGCGAGTTAGCTATAACTTTTGGTGTAACCTTGGGTTAAATCGGCTCACTGTTGATGATATTGCGGGTTTAGCGATTTATGGATTTATGGATTTACCCTTTGAGATAACCTGATGATTCGTGATCGTGATTTGTCAATTTTGTGGTAATATTTTTTTTTTTTCAAAATAGAAATATATGGATTGATTGATGAAGATATGAAGATTTCTACAATTTCGTAGGAAAAACGCCTCATATAATCCGCCAAAGGATTAATCCTCTCGAGAAATACGATGACTAGGATTTCTCTACAAAGTTCATGTCTGACCTCGTGCACCCTATATTTCGCTTATATTATAGCTTGATTATTATAATTTTTTCTAATTCAAGGAAGTTTTTTCCTCTTGCGATATCTTTCTTCTCCATGACTATTGACTACACACACTGCATTAACCACGCTCTTCAAAAATTAACAAATTGTAATGAAAAAACGGTGCGCCAAAAAGAATACTCGAACTTATCATTAACTTAACAACAAACTCCAAAAAGTTTTGTGAATGGGCTAATTTGACGATCGACCCATGCGTGACTGCTTTCGACCAATCAAAAATATGTTAGGATCACCATTCTGGTGAACAATAATGCTACCAACTATTGCTTAACCCAGTGTTTATTAACTCCACCTACAGTGGATGCTTGAGAAACACAATCCTCAGTTAACCTGCAAGGTTGAAATTAACACCGGGTTAGTTAACCCCTAGAGTTACTCGCAATTGAGGAACCGCCCCTTAATTTAGGTGTATTTGGTGTATCCAAGACCCTAATCGAATGAAAAGTTATACTTTTATCACGTTCAACCATCTCGAATTTTATCACATTTTTAATTTTTTTAGATTTCATGACATCCCTGTGATATAGGCTTTATTTTGATACCACATTTTTTTAAATCGGAAAAAAATTAAAAAAGTTACTGCTAAATAAAATCCAGCGCAACCTTTTTGGTAACACTAGTTCTAAAAATAGGGCAGGATTTCTAAAAAAATACGCAAGCTCAGCTACCCTGTATAGTATATTAGGCTTATATGACTATTTATTTGCGAAATCGAAAACAAAAATCTCGATATTTAGCTTGCAGGGTGCGCTAATACCGATAATAGAAAGGCTTGGTTTATGATTTTCGAACCTACTTTACTGGGTCACCCTGTATAGTTAGAGATTTTGCGCAATGATGAAAAATACTTATTTTCACTAGTACTACAACATACCAAATTTTTAAAAAAATCGACCGGTCCCCGAAAACCCATAAGATGTGTGCGATGTCCTTTCAATTAATTAATTTTATAATTTTCAAGAGGATAAATGTTCATTCTGTCTAAAAATAAAAACCTTAACAGTATTTTCTGGACCACTTTAAGTACGCACTAATTGAATAAAGATAGTTTTTGAAATTGATGGTAAATTTTGAATTTTGTAGTTACGTCGTTATATTTCTGAAATGAAACACATAGAATCTCAGTTGGGTCAACCTTTTTATTTCATAACACACAAATTCCGCTTAGAAATTAGTGCTAAGCAAAGAAAAAAGAAGAAAATGAACAAACAACGTGGAAAAATAATACCTATAGAGAAAATAACATCACTTTTGCACCAAAGTGTTGCTTTTACTTCCGTACATCAATCTCAATTGTTGGGTGAATAACGACACAAACTGCACTTACGTCGGAATTTTTCCAAAACTGATTCCACTTATTGACACAACTGATCGATGCGTCGGTGTTGTTCGGAAATGTTAGCGCAAAGGACCTATAATGGAGTAACGACGCAACTACCAACTAGCGGTCAAATTCGGTAGTAAAATTGCGGCAATTTTTTACCAAATGAAATCGAGTTTTCTTTTTCCATTAGTGTACCTACTTAACTCAGTTTTGGAAAAAATTGCAGTTAAGTCGATTTTCTTCTGGAACAGCGATATGTGTTCAAATAAGAGTTTTCAAAAGACAATTCTTTGAGATTGTAAACTCTTATCTGTTTCATCGTCTTGAAGGCTTCTTGGTTGATTTCTTCTTGAAGTTCCAATGTTGTTTCTTTCTCTGGAAGTTCAGGGATGTCTATTCTTGGAATTTTCAGTTCAAATTTTAAGTTCTCGCTGGTTTTTGAAAATGTTTGATTTTGTATTTTCACAAAGCATTTCTCAAAAGAAAGTATCGTTGGATTGGTTATTATTTCCATATGGTTTGTCTCGTCATATTGAATAACTATCGTCAGACTTCTCTTAGGGATGACTAATAGCTGTACATTCGGGAGTTGTCTTACTGCTGGTTTCTCATATTTCACTTTAGTGAAAGGACATTGTTGTGGTAGGTCAGTAATCAGGTCATAGACACATGATTCTTCTTGCTTTAGCGCTTCTTGGTTACAAAGATACACGCATTTTCGACTTTCAGGCATTCTTATAAAGTATTGTAGTGAATGTCCGTAGTAAGTAATAAGGGTACTTATTCCTAATGGTAAGTTCTTGGATAGGAATTGGATAGATTTTATACAATTGGGATCAATCATTGGTGTCTTTATAACAATACTATATTTTCTGCTGACGTTTCATAATACGCTTAAAATCTGTTACTGATGAACTTCATTAGGATACAGACTTTTCAGCCACTGGAATCGAGTTCTTTTGAACATGAACAATGTTTATATAAGAATAACAGATTTGTTTTAGAATTTTGGATTGTTTCTATTGGTATTTACCAAAATAAACAACAAAAAATTAATAAACCGGTTGCGGAATTTATGCCCAAATGACGTTTAGATCTTAATTTTCGAAATTGTCAATGATTGTCAACAATTGTCACCAGTTGAGAAGTTTACTATTCTTAAAATAAATATGTAAGAATTTCGTTTAATAATGGAAGTAGGCAAAATAGTGTATGCAACTCTCACGTAATGGCCATTAATACACTCGCATGTTATATACGAAACTCGCCTGCGGCTCCTTTCGTATCCTACAACATGCTCGTGTATTAATGGCTATCATTACATGATCATTGCATAATAGTAGATTATACCACGAGTCAATAACGATAGCTATTATTCCTGGGAATTCCGAGGGAATAATAGCCATTATTGCGAGTAGTATACTGTACTTTATTTACGACAAATTAATTTATTTGTGATTTTCAATGAACAAATTTCATCCATCTCAATTCTCAATAACAAATCCACAAGCACTATACACGTTTGACACTGACACTTTTGAGGAATAATGACTATTAATCCCGCTACTCTTCATTATTCCCTGGGGGAATAACATATGTCATTATACTGCCAAAATCACAAGTAATACCTACATTATAGATTAGTCGTAAATAATATATTATTATGCAATGATATGAATGAATGAATTTCTTTATTCAAATTTGCAAGGGATTCTGCCAAACTTGTTATATAGTCAGTTGTAAGTTTATTTTCTGTTCGTTCAATTGGTATGGCATAATTCAAATCTTCGTTAATCACTTAAAAAGGGGTGTGATTAATTGTACTATGAGTACTGTTGTTATAATTTAATATAGCGATTGTCATTAGATCAATAATACTCTTATTCGGGTTTTGGAGTTTTTTAGACTCGTTATACTTTCAAGTAGTGTCGAATGAAATATTTCGATTAGACTATTCGAGTTCGGGTTTCTTGGAGTTGTATAATGAAACTCAATTTTGTATAATGTACAAAGATCTGTCATTATAGCATTTTTAAACTCTGCTCCATTATCTGATGTGATTTTTTGAGGTATTCCATGATCACTAAAATATTTCAATAACTGTGATGATATTTCTACAGCTGTATTTACAGGAGAGGCTTGACCAAATTTTGAAAAGCTATCAATAATGGTCAGAAATTTCTGGTTATTGATTATATACGTGTCAATATAACTATGTTCGAAGGGTTTCGTAACAATGGGTGTTGGTTTGAATATGATTTTGTAGGGTTGACGTTCATACTTGGTTTTATTGCATATCTCGTATATTTTGACATAATTCTGTACGTCTTTCTCGATATTGGGCTAATAGAATCTTTTCTTTAAGGCTGCAACATTTTCAGTGATTCCTCTATGAGAGGTTTTAGTCTCATGATATTGCTGAATTTTCTCTTGTTGAAGATCAACTTCTGTGATGTCTTCTAATAAAGAGTTCGAGATGTACAAAGTAAACGAATTCGAATTTAACGATTCTTGTAATGCTCGTATCACAATGGGTTCTAAAGATTTATTTAGGAAATGAAGGCAATAAATACCAGGTGGCATGTATTCCTTTACTAAATTAGTAATTTGTGATGTTGGACTATTTGGTAAGAGGAATATTATTCTCTTTTTATTACCAAATAGTTTGATTATCTCTTTCCTAATTGTGTTTTTATTGGAATATCGAAATACAATTTGATTTCCAAAAATATTTACATGTTTCTTAGTATATGGATCTCCTAATATTGGATTTTCCATAGACGTATGTATCGTTTGGTCATTTTCAGACAAGGCTGAAATTGTTGACGAACGAACAGTTGGTGTTGTTTGTCTTTTACTTTTTTGAGTTTTTGAAGATTCTCCTATTTCTATGGGAATTTCTTTCTTTTCCTTTCTTGGAGGTATTATTAGTTGGGATAATATCTTTATTTTGGGTTTTTCTTCTGTTCCTCTTCAGGTTCTCTTTCTGATGCTGTTTTTGTTGATTGAGATGATTCAGACATTGCTATCTCTTTTTCTTCAGCTTTCTTGCTTTATTTAGGAAGATATACTTTAGAGTCTGTAAAGTATTTTGCTATGATTTCATCATCACATAATGGTGTATCTTTCAGCATTACTCCTAATTTTTTGTGAAATTCTTCATCCGAAGATGTTAGTCTGGCATCTAGATCTGATTTGTGAATGGCATAAAGTTGTATTGCAGGAATTCTTGATAGTGCGTCTGCATTCATGTTTAATGTTCCTTTTTTGTATTTGATCTCACAATCAAATTCGGATAGTTTTAGTCGCCATCTGACTAATTTAGAACTTGGTTCTTTAACATTAAATAGCCATTGTAGAGGTTTGTGATCTGACAAAATTGTGAATTTTCTACCAAAAAGATAAGGTCGAAAATATTTTGTTACCCATACGATTGCTAAAAATTCTTTTTAAATCGCCGAATAATTACATTCAGCTGGGTTTAAAGTTATAGACGCATATGCAATGGGAAGATCAGCTCCGGCAGGACCTTGAGATAAAACAGCTCCAATTGCATAGTTTGAGGCATCGGTTGTCAATAAGAAAGGTTTGTTAAAGTCAGGATGTTGTAAAATTGAGTCATTTATTAATACATTTGGTTTCAAAGCTATTAAGAAATTCTGCATTATGTATTATTTTTTTGTCTTTTTTCAAACAAGATGTCATTGGTTTGGTCAATTTGGCAAAGTTCTTTATGAATTTTCGATAATAACCTACTAATCCTAAAAATGATTTTAATTCTTTCACCGTCTTTGGTATTGGGAATTTTTTTATTGCCATTATCTTTTTTGGATTCGGTTTTATTCCATTTGGTGTAATTACGTGTCCTAAGAATTCGACTGTCTTTTTTAGGAATTCTGATTTGTCTAATTGTATTTTTAAATTAAACTTCTCGAGTGAAGTGAAGTGGAAAAAATTATTATATCATCCATGTATACGAGACATATTCTATTCTGTAATCCTAGTAATACATTATCCATCATTCTTTGGAATGTTGCGGGGGCGTTTTTTAATCCAAAGGGCATTCTCTTAAATTCGTAGTGACCATTTTCAACATTAAATGCTGTTTTGGGTATCGAATTTTCATGCATCTTGACTTGATGAAAGCCAGAGGCTAAATCTAGTGTCGTAAAATAATTACTACGACGAAGTCGGTCTAATATATCCGTGATATTAGGTAATGGATATCTATCACCAATAGTTTTTTCATTTATCTTTCGATAATCATTGACCATTCTCCATTTTTGTATACCTGCGGCATCTTCTTTCTTAGGTACTATCCACACAGGGGATGACCAGGGACTACAGGATGGTCTGATTATGTTATCTTCTAACATTTTCTTTATTTGAGAATCTACTTCTTGTTTATACACATGAGGATATCTATAAGTTTTCGTGTGCACTGGTATTTCGTCTGTTGTTTTAATCTCATGTATGACTTGATTGGTAAATGTCAATTTTTCATATGGCTTGTGGAAAATTTTAGGAAAAAATTTAATTACGTGTTTTAAAGCATCAAATTCCTCTGAGTTTAAATGATTAATACGTAGCGATTTTATAGGGTCATTTGCATATTCATCATTTTCTAATAAAGTCATTTGCTCTATATGAAATAGGTATCTGAAACTGCTTATCAGCATAAGGTAAACTTATTTCCGCTGAGTTATCTATGTTATATGGGATAATATAATAGGCTTATTCATTAAGTTGTGTACTTACTTCTAAAGCTACCATCTCGTTTATGAGTGTGGTTATTGTCGAAGGAATATAATAAGTTTCATTTTTTATCGGTGGTGTGAGTATTTGACACTTTTGTCAAAAATGTCAAATGAAAAAGTTAGAAGGGGGTTACATTTATAATAGATTACCCTGTACATTCTTAGTTACTTTTTATTTTTGATTTCAGTCTTTTCAGCAAACCTTTTTGGAACTGCAAAAGAACGAAAATCTGAATTTAAGTTTTCCCAATAAATCAAAAAAATTAGAAAGTACAAAAGATCAAAAATCCAAAAATCTTAACTATGAAACACCAATTACAAAATGTATAAAGAAAAATAGCAGCACTGATAATCCAAATTTCACTTTTCCGAAGAATTCACTTTTTCGAACTTCCTTCAGTCTTTTGAAATTTTCGCGACGGATTACGACTGTATCAACTTTCCCGAAACTTAAGCACTCTGAGCATTCGAACGAATGCGCCAATTATATTTTCGATTCAAAAACTTGTATTTTAAAAAAAACATTAATTTTATTGATTAAAATACAGAGGTGACAAAAGAAAATATGTGGATCAAATTGCTACAGCAAAAGCCTGAAAACAAATGAACGTTCCTTATTTTATTTTATTTTATTTTATTTTATTTTATTTACACCACTTCACAGAAATACAGCTAATTATTGAGTGGGAAAACTGAAAACTTACAGCTATAAATACTTACTAAATACTAAAATAAATACATATTAAAAAAGCAAAGTAAGATACAAAAAAATACAGGAAAGAACAATTATGTCTGAGCTAAGCGCACGTTTTTAATTTCTGATAGACTACAGTTAAAAATGTCGCACTGATCCTGAACAAAATTATACATGTTGCATGCTCTGCGCAGAGGAGAGAATTTTCCTATATCAATTCTCGGTTTTGCAAAATAAAAGGTTTGTGGATTTCTTGATGATATCCGAGGTATATGAAAGTTGAGTTGTTCTAAGAGCTCAGGAGAGTCTATTTTACCGTTCACTAATTTGAATAAAAATTGTACATCAGCCGACTGCCTTCTCTCAACTAATATCCTCGTAGAAAAGTTTTCAAGTAGACGCTCATGAGGAAAACCGATTTCCGGGTACACTCCCTCACAACGAAACCAGAGATATTTTAGAAATCTCCTTTGGATATTTTCTAGATCGTGGATATGAATTTGATGATGGGGTGACCAGACTTGGGAAGCATATTCTAGAATAGGACGAACATATGAAAAATATAATATTTTGAGACTATGGATGCTATTACAAGCCTTAGAATTTCTTATTATAAAGCCTAGCATTCTGTAACTTCTTCTTATTATATCGGAAATGTGAGGAAGAAATGACATAGAAGTGTCAAAGGTCACCCCTAGATCTTTAAAAGAGTGTGATCTGCGTAGAGTAGAATTATCGATGTTATAATTAAATTCAATGGGATTTTTTTTTGAGAGAATATGAAACTATACAGCACTTAGCAGCATTGAGTGGCAGATTGTTATTTTTACACCATTGGTTTACTAAAGTTAGATCGGCTTGAAGTTGAATGCAGTCAGATATGCTGTCCACCCTACAGTACAGTTTCATATCATCACAATATAACAGACTTTTGACATTAAGATTCTCGGATATTTTATTGATAAAAGAGTTAAAGAAGAGTGGACCCAGAATGGAGCCTTGTGGAACACCAGATGAGGCAATGATTTTTGAAGAACTACGACAAAGCATTCAACGTGCTGAGAGCGACCTGCGAGGTAAGATTTACATATCGATGGTATCAATACAATACCTCGTATCTCCACAATTTTTGAAAATGAAGGTTTCTGTTACTTTTGGTTAAAACGTAGGTAATGATTCGAAAGATGGCGCCAAAATGACCATAATATATTAATAGGTCCGTGATCTGTCAAAAGAAAAATGCAATACCTCGTATCTCCAATAAGATATGGCGGATGTGAGTGACTTGTGAAATTCGGTGAGTTTTGAATGTCGTTTTTCTATTATTATATCGAATTTATTTAAGTGAAATAATGTCGATTATATTATTTCATGTTTGTTTATCAAATTTACATTAAAATTTCAATAGATTTGTACTGTTTTAAGGAGAAAATTGGGAAACTATGAGACCTTTGAAGATAGGTGTTATTGAATATTACATTTTTTCTCGCATTAAGCTGGATTTATAGTGTCAGTATCAGTAACAGTAACAGTAACTTAAAACTTAAAACTTAAGAACAGATATGAAAATAACCATTTCTTAAGTTTTACTGATAAGTTTGTTAAGTGAATTATAAATGGCTTTACGGTCGGCCGTGTTTTAATATTTTACTGTTACTGCTACTACTGTTACTGATACTGACACCATAGATAAGGGATACAAAACTCTCTCGAACCTATAACATAGATAGGCAACTCAATACAAACATTTTGTTCTTCATTACAGCGCCCTCTCGCGTGTGTAGTCAGCAGCTTGAGAGCGCGGGAAGCACTCCTTTTTAAATTTAATTTTTTTTTTCTTTAGGATCCGTTTATCATTTTTTATTGCCACTAGCACTGAACAATTTAATATGTTTCTAGTGGAAATAAAATTATGATAAACAGTCTCTTGATCACATACCGAAGAGTTACATACTAATACATCCATGTATTAAATACAAAAATAACAATTGTGAATTACTTTATTAACTACAGTATAATATCAATCCAATCAATAATAGGTACCTACAAGAATAAGATTTTTTGATTGTAAACGTTTTGCAGGCATAAAATGAACACCTAAAAAGAAAGAAAGTTACAGTGGTAAAATTACAGGAGATAAAATCCCGATTTCGGTATAATGTAGGGATTGAAACATACCTGTTCATCATTTTTCGGAATTCAATGAATTTTTACTCTGTTCCCTCGGCTTTCACACATTTCCACACAACAAGATAAAAGCATTTTGCTTTGAACGGAGAAAATTTTCAATCTCTGATTCAAATTACTGAATAAAAATGGAATGTGTCAAAATTTGTCAAAATATAATGAAAAAGTAAAAGTCAGAAAAGTGAAGCGATGCTGCCACATGTCAAAAGCAAGGGATATTGGTTTTGAAAAAAAAATGTAATTTCAAATCGTACTACTAGCAATTATATGTTAGCGACGTACACGACTTTTTTTTCCTATTGTTGGAAGCTTTTTAAAACAAATAAAGAATAATCCGGAGTTTTTATGTATAAATCTGACAACAGCATTGGACGACAGCGCCTCTGCCGTCTGTAGTCGCAAGCGGAACAAATTACGCCATAAGAGTTGCACATGCATGACTGACACTATAAATCCAGCTTTATGGTTGATACGTGTTTATGTTTTTTCACCAAAATAGTATAATAATTTTAAAAAAATTCCGAAACATTTGTAATAATATAAAATTTATCTGTATCTCTGTTTTGAATTGGGTATAAAAATTGGCTTTTGCAATAAGACATAAATATTAAATGTCAACTGAGCGATTATGGTTTTCCAAAAAGTTTTATGCGAGTTTCCTTCTTTCAGATAAAACGCATTTTTGTTAAACTTCAACATGTCCGCCAGAACTAAAAAAAATTTATCCATGTGCAATACCAAGCTAGAAACCCAAAGTTGTTCCATGCCAAAAAATAAAAGCTGTGATACTAAAAATGTTATTGGAGAGCCTTTGACACCTATGACAGTTGAAGATTTTGGACAAAAATTAAATAGTAGTCTTGATAGTGAAGAATCCAATACAAGTGAAGAAAAAAACGAACATTCCAGGATACAGAAAGAAATGCGAGAGTAATGGGACCTACGTGTCTATCGAACGCTTGCAAGAGATCAAAAAAAAGGTGGTGTCAGGACTTGAGCGAAATACAGAGGCAGCAGATTTTTAAAAATTTCTGGGGAAAATTAAATAGCTGGGAGCAAAAAAGAGTTTATGTCTTGAATTTAGTTTACAGAAAAGAAACTGAGAGAAAAAGGACAACCAATGAATCTTCAAGGAGATCCAGTTCACTGTTTTATAAATTAAACATAGAAAGCAAACATGTTCCTGTTTGCAAAAAAATGTTTTTAAACACCCTGGGCCTTAAAGAGTGGACAGTCCAAAACTGGGTTAAAAATTCCGCGTATGGCACACCTGCACCTAGTAGATCCAGCCAACCTCGATGCAAAAACGAAGACTCAATTCAGTTCCTTATAACATTTCTAGAGGAGCTTCCTAAGTTACCAAGTCACTACTGTCGGAAGGACACCAAGAAACTGTACTTAGAGCAAACTTTTACAAGTTTTGCAGATCTCTTCAAATTATATCAAGAACATTGTAAAAATTCTCAAAAGCAGGCACTTTCAAGAAACATGCTCATGAAATATGTGAAAATCAAAAACATAGGCATATTTAGTCCTAGAAAAGATCAATGCGACTTATGTGTAGAGTATCAAGCTGGGAATTTGGACCAAAGTGTGTGGGAGAAGCATAGAAATGAAAAGCAGAGAGCCCAAGAAGAAAAAAACAATGATAAAGAGCTCGCCATACTTGATGAATGTCACGTCATTTGTATGGATTTACAAGCCGTGAAAACTTATCCATATTTACAAGCCAGCTCATTGTACTTTAAAACTAAGCTTTGCTGTCATAATTATACCGTTTTTGATCTCAAAACCAAGGATGCTGTTTGTTATTGGTTTGACGAAACTGATACCGACATTCAGGCTTCGACATTTGCGTCATTATTGGTGGATTTTTTAAAAAGGAAATATTTGGAGAATAATACGAACCAACAAAAACCTATCATAATTTTCTCTGATGGTTGCACCTACCAAAATCGAAATGCGGTTTTAGCGAACGCTTTACTTGCACTTTCCTATCAGTATGATGTCAGGATTATTCAAAAATTCTCGGTAAAAGGCCATACCAATATGGAATGTGATAGCGTACACGCAACCATCGAGAAAAAGTTGAAGAATAAAACCATTTCAATTCCTAATGACTATCACCGAATTACAGCGGAAGCTCGAGCAAATCCAAAACCATTTGAAGTTGTCTGTCCGACTTTTGAGTTCTTCTATAACTTTAATGAAGACCTTGTCTACGAATCCATTCGTCCTGGAAGGAAACTGAACGAACCTACTGTAACTGATATTCGAGCTCTAAAATACGAAAAAGGAGAAATCCAATACAAACTTAGTTTTGAGGACAACTTTTTTATACCTTTACCGCAGCGTCCCAAAAAAGCAATCAAGAAAATTGAAGAATTCCGAAAACTATATACTGAAAAACTTCCAATTACCCAAAAAAATTACACCCATCTACAGGAAATAAAAACCAAGCTTCATAAAAATTATTGGCCATTTTATGATAATTTGTTACATATTTATGTTGAAAGACCATTTTTTCATTTTCATTATTTTTTGTCACCTTAATGTAGGTACCTACTAGAATATTGTCAATATTTTGAAATTTTAATAATAAGCCACATAATAAAGTTCTTGTTTGTGAAATTCAAAAATATTGTTTTATTGCAATACCAAGTATCTCCCTTCTTTGACAAATATTATTGTGCAATACCACCTATCTCCATGAAAAACTAAAGATTCGATAATTATTGAGAAAAATCTTGCGAGATAGTTAATAAAATGCCCACTAATCAGATAGGGAACATACAATTTCGAAGCAACAACCAGTAAGATTTCTAAAAGTTTTTTTTCATTCCTGTATAATAACCTCCCATGGAGATACAAGGTATTGTATTGACACCATCGATATATTGATAAGGCGCGAAGAGAAACCATAATGATTATGTAGATTTTCAACGAGAATGCCATGGTCTAGTCTATCGAAGGCTTTAGAGAAATCTGTATAGATAACGTCAACCTGTGAGCTTGAGTTAATTGCATCAGAAATATATTCAGTAATTGTAATGAGGTTAGAAGTAGTGGTTCTGCCTCGCATAAAGCCATGCTGACGAGTATCTATGAGATCTCTCATAGAGAAGTAAAGGGCAGTATGAAGAACGCGCTCAAAACATTTTGAGAAGTTGTTAATAATTGTGATCGGACGATAGTTTTCAATGAGACTTTTGTCGTTCTTTTTATGAACTGGTATGATCTTGGATTGTTTCCACAAGTAGGGAAATTCTTCGTATTTCAAAGAAAGATTAAATAATATCGTAAGGGGTTCAACAAAGACATCGGCACAATCAGATATAAGAAACGCAGGAATCTTATCAGGCCCCACAGTTGCCTTGGGCTTAATGCCTTTCAAAGCCCTTAGAACTTGCTCTTCTGTTATGCAGTCAATATTAATGGTATCTGTTAGTGTGGTTTTTGGATCTATCTGCTTTAAGGGCTGAATGGTCGGGGTTGTGTAAGAGCTCTGAAAAAATTGCGCAAACGCTTCAGTAATTTTTTGTGGGTCTGACAAAAGTGAGCCCGTTTGATCTGTGAAGTTGTTTGGTAGAGAATTATTTTTTTGTGAGCTCTGAATGAACTTCCAGAAATGGGTTGGATTTAAGCCAATATTTACTTCAAGATCTGAGCAGTAGTTATTGTAAGAAAGATCAATGTCCTTTTTCAACTGGGACCGCATTTCTCGAAAAGAATCCAAATCCCGTTGACTCCTGAAGCGTTTATACTTATGGGACTGCGCTGGCTTAAATAAGAATTTAATGCCGATATAGCAATTTGATGTTTACTTTACAACAATGTAGGTATTTAAAAAGTCATAGAGGAAAGGGGTATAAGCACATTTGCATATAAAAAATGGATATTTGATTATAAATCAGCTTGGCAATTGGTTAATATAACTTGCGTAATATACATGCATTTTCTATTGATCAATATGAATGATTACTCATACAGTGAATTTTTTTTTTCATTACTCAATTGTTTTCAACCAATAACCTGGTCTCATAACTCCACTATTTAAGAGCCAATCAGAAAATTCGACAAGTTGACAACATACTTCAACCTTCCAATCGGTGATTTTGACAGCTGATTTGGACAAGACTTGCGCTAACCTAACCTCACTTTGTCCTCCAGCTGTCAAAATTTTCAGTTAATTTTGTTACGAAAATTAAATAAAAAACCGCATAACTCGTGCCTATTATCTATTAATCATAGAAAAAGTATAGGTAGTATTCTACTCGTGGGTAATGTCTATTACCCACTCGGAATATTACACTACTCGCCTGCGGCTCGCAACAAACTTCATCCTTCGTGAGTAATAGCCATCATTACCCGCTCGTTAAATAATATATATATATTTTTTTTTTTTTTTTTTTTACGGATATGCGCGCTCGCAAGGAAATGTCCTATCACGCTCGAGAAGCGGCAAATGCGCGGAAATGTCGGTGTATGTTGGTCTTGAAACGGTTCAGGTTGTAACCTGCAGGGAAAACCGTCGCAGGGAGTTTATTCCACAGCGATGCTGTTCTCCAGAGATATGAATTCTGATATAATGAGGTTCTTGGTGCCTCTAGTTTGACAGTAAATTCATGGTTACCGTCTGTTTGACGGGTTCGCCTGGTAGGTGCTACTCTCGGTGGAATCATACGTGCCAACTCTTCAGAGCATTTTCCGTGATAGTACCTGTAGAAGAGAGATAAATCGCTCACAGATCTGCGATGTGCGAGACCATCCAAGTTACGAGTAAGTGCGGGGTCAGTGATCAGCTTGATAGCTCGTTTTTGCACGGTATTCAAAAGCATTAAGGTATGTTTGGGTGCTGCACTCCATATATGTGAGCAGTACTCCATAGTTGGTCGAATCTGGGCTTTGTAGAGTGTTAGCAATTGGCTTGGTGTGTACAGATGTCTTGTACGAAATAGCACCCCCAGCTTTTGGGAGGCCCTTTTAGCAATATCTGCCACGTGACTGTGCCAAGACATGTTGGTCTCTGGAGTAACCCCCAAGATGTTCAACTGAGTCTGTAATGTGACAGCACTTCCAGATAGCATGATGTTTGGCTCACCGGTGCTGGTCTTTTTTGAAAACAGAGCTGCTTGGATTTTCTGCGCGTTGAACTGTACAAGGTTTTTGTTACCCCAGTCCTCTATTATCTCCAGGTCGTTATTTATCTGCGATATTTGAGTTAGTCTAAGATGATGGAATTCACGTGCGGAAAGACCTGTGGGTGGTATGAGTGAGGAGACTACATTGCCATCGTCTGCAAAGCAATAAAGTGGATTTACTGTTTTATCTATTATTACTCTATCTTACACTAGAAAGCTATCTCTTGTATCAGCTGATTATCATATTGGTAAATCGGTTCTGGAGAAAAAATTCGAAACAACAGACTTGGGAGTTAGGTATCAGGGAAACTTGAAATTTAACAAATATTATTAATCTTGCGTAAATAGGGGAAAAAATGTTGAGATTGCCACAATTGTGAAGTCTTGTACGTCCACACTTGGAATATGCTACCAACGTGTGGGCAACCCGCTGTGACGTTTGTTATTGGCAGCTACCTAATTGAAAAGGTCCAGAGAAAGGTTCTTAAGGTTCTTGTATGTAGAATAGAATAATGTTTATTCTTTTTTGGTATATATCTTACAGGAAAAGCACATGCTCTTATATTTATTTATTCTGTTCTCGATATTTTATATAAAGTACCAAAAGTAAATCTGCGAATTCTAAATGTGGATGTCTTCACACATCAGAGAAGAAGTTTATCTCCTTTAAATAACATGCTCTAAATTTGTAATGAATTTCTTTTGACGAATGACATTGACATGTTCAATAGTCCACTATAACTTGATGGACGGGTTATTTACACCGACGGCTCAAAAACGGCAAACGAAGTGGGGGCAGGAGGCAGGGATATATGGGGGACGACCCAAGATGAATGTCAGCATATCACTGAGGAATTAAACCACTATACAACAGAATATCGGAACGACAGTTACAGGTATAATAAATCTCGTGGTAATCTACAAATGTATATCAAGCAGAAGTCGTTGCTACACCTACATGCGAGCATCCAACAAAGCATTACGCGAGGGTGTGAAAACCAAAATGAAGCTATTCTCACGGATAACCGAGCAGCACTAAAAGCGCTGGATTCCTATCGCATCACTTCCCGAATAACGATGGAGTGCCTCACTGACCTGAAGCAGTTTGCACAACAAGGTTCGACTCCTATGGGTTCCTGGCCACTCAGGGATAGAGGGCAACGAAAAATCAGATGGGCTGGTGAGAGCTGGAGCTCCAACGCCATATAGGCCCCAGGTCTAGTTTTGAAATATCGATCCAAGTGATAAAGTTAACACTGGATAAATGCTCGGAAAGACAACATTTGGCCTGTTGGAATACAACACCTGGACAAAATATGTGAGAGCTATAAAAGGAAACCCTTCAATAAAACTAACAAATGACGTGCTACAACTTACACAGGAGAGACAGGTGATAGGGCTATTGAGAGGACACTGTTACTTGAGGAAGCATCAGCACAGGATGGGGATATTCAATGGACCCATTGAATGCAGAATATGTGGAGAGGAAGACGAAACAGCTTCTCACATCATCTATGACTATGTAGCCCTATCATACAAAAGATAAAGACTCTTCGGAATAATACAGATCGGAGATAGACTACCACTCGATAATCTGGTCCAAGGGCTATTAGGCCTGATACAGGGAACAGGAAGGACTCTTGTAGGGCAAGAAAAAAATTGGGGTGCAATGCGTGGAAGCGCCTAGATCCCTCCTACAACCAACCAACCACTTTTCCAGCTTCTTTTTTGTACATGTTCGAACTAAATCAGTTGTTTCTCTTTAACATCATCTACTATTGTGTGTCTTACGTTCATAATTTTAGCTTTCTTACCTCTCAGAGATTAAAAATTGAAAGAGCACATTCAGTTGAAATGAAGGTAGACAACTACTAATAAACGAAAATAATTGAAAAATCATTCTCACTTTTCGCTTTGTAGATGAAACGTTGTACATCACACGTGCGTTTAAACATGACTATATACAAAATAATTTATTTAATAATAATCCATCCATGGTCTATCTTATCATATGCCTTAGACAGGTCAGTGTACACAGTGTCTAGCTGTTGTCCATGTTCAATTGCATTTGCAGCAGACTCTGTAAATACACAAAGGTTCCACACCATAGACCTGCCTGGCATAAAATCATGCTTCGCTATAGATATTTTAGGTTTAATGAATTTATATAAATCAACATAGAGTAGATTTCCATAGATTTTGGCAATGACATTATTCAGACTAGCCTATAATTGGCAACTTTATTGTTTCCCTTTTTTATGGACAGGTGTGATAGTGGCTATCTTCAGTTTGTCCAGAAATATATTACTCACAATGCCCAAATTAAAAATGTGTACCAATGGCTCAGATAAACCTTCAGCACAGCTCTTAAATATACAGGGTGGTCCATTTAACTTGAGACAGTCAAATATCTCGAAAACGGTGCGTTTCTGAAAAAAAAAGTTCAAACAAAAGTTACATGGTGTCATGGGGGAAACAAAATGGCGGCACCGATTTTTGACTTTGACAACGTCTTCAAGGTTATTTCAAGGTCAATTTTTTTTTTCAATGGAAACGTATTTTTTTTATTGCAGATCCCTATTCTACGGAAAAAAACAAGTAGCTTTTACTTGAAGCATTTTTCGATCAGGTTCCAATTTAAGCTGATAAACAAGAAAGAATAATATTTTTTTTTATTTTCCTCATCACACAATCTAAATTTGATAAATGCTACCATAGTGAAAAAAATACCTCAAAAACTATAACAAATGTTCAAAGTGATGTCCGCCAACTTCAACACACTTGTCAATTCGCTGTAGAAAGCTTTCATGGCACCGAATTAGAGTATCTCTACTGACAGCTCTACAAGCATTTCTTATGCGTTCCATCATATTTTCCGGTGTTGTGGGAGCCTCTTGATAAACAATCTGTTTGATATTGCCCCATAAAAAAAAATCGAGAGGCGTTAAATCAGGTGACCTAGCAGGCCATGCAACGGGACCACCTCTTCCAATCCACCGATCACGGAAATCACGATTTAACTTCTCTTGGGAAATTCTGGCATAATGAGCAGCGGATTTTTGAATTTCAACGAATCAAGTATAAATTTCAAATAATTTGGACCAATAGGAACAATTCAGCAGAAAAATAGTTCACAATTCGCGTACATGAGGGCTTAGCTTTACAATGCTCTTTTTTTTCTTTAAACGTCAAAAATCCGACATTTTTGCAAGTAAATTGTGACACATATTTTTGATTTTGAAAATCTTTTGGCTCTTTTCATCTGTGAATCCCAAATAGCTAATACCGCCATCAATTTTAAGATTATCCACCAATTAGCAAATATGGAATATCTTTCTATCGCAGCTAAAGTTGAGATGATATTAATTTATGGTGAATGTCAAAGAAGTGTTGTTAATGCCGTCGCATTGTACGCTGAACGTTTTCCAGATAGAAATGCCATATCGCGCGCGTCTTTTTATCGGGTTGTTAAAGAGTTTAAAGAAAATGGAAGTGTACAGCCAAAAAAAAGGAGACGTCGAGCCACGACCACTGGGGAAAATAATGAAGTCGCAGTATTAGCGGCAGTTGCTGTAAATCCATGTATTTCTTCTCGAAGAATTGCAAACGACTCTGGAATTTCTAAAACCAGTATTCTTAGGATTTTAAAGCGGCACAAGTTCCACCCATATCATATCTCTCTACATCAGGAACTTCATGGTGATGATTTCGCAAATAGAGTGACATTTTGTCAGTGGGCACGAGAAAGAACAGATCTAGATGAACATTTTTTCCGTAATGTGTTTTTTTCGGACGAATCCGGTTTTACAAACCATGGGCAGGTAAATCGCCATAATATGCATTATTGGAGTATTGAAAATCCACGGTGGTTGAGAGAAGTAGAACATCAGCGCCCTTGGTCGGTGAATGTATGGTGCGGAATTATTGGAGACAAGTTGATTGGCCCGTATTTTATTGAAGGTACACTGGATGGACCAAAATATCGAAGATTTTTAAGCGATCATTTACCAGCCCTGCTTGCAAATCTAACACGTCAACAAAGAGCAAATATGTGGTATCAACATGATGGTTGCCCTGCTCATTATGCCAGAATTTCCCAAGAGAAGTTAAATCGTGATTTCCGTGATCGGTGGATTGGAAGAGGTGGTCCCGTTGCATGGCCTGCTAGGTCACCTGATTTAACGCCTCTCGATTTTTTTTTATGGGGCAATATCAAACAGATTGTTTATCAAGAGGCTCCCACAACACCGGAAAATATGATGGAACGCATAAGAAATGCTTGTAGAGCTGTCAGTAGAGATACTCTAATTCGGTGCCATGAAAGCTTTCTACAGCGAATTGACAAGTGTGTTGAAGTTGGCGGACATCACTTTGAACATTTGTTATAGTTTTTGAGGTATTTTTTTCACTATGGTAGCATTTATCAAATTTAGATTGTGTGATGAGGAAAATAAAAAAAAATATTATTCTTTCTTGTTTATCAGCTTAAATTGGAACCTGATCGAAAAATGCTTCAAGTAAAAGCTACTTGTTTTTTTCCGTAGAATAGGGATCTGCAATAAAAAAAATACGTTTCCATTGAAAAAAAAAATTGACCTTGAAATAACCTTGAAGACGTTGTCAAAGTCAAAAATCGGTGCCGCCATTTTGTTTCCCCCATGACACCATGTAACTTTTGTTTGAACTTTTTTTCTCAGAAACGCACCGTTTTCGAGATATTCGACTGTCTCAAGTTAAATGGACCACCCTGTATATGAGGGTATGCCATCAACGCCAGTTGATTGTTTTGATTTAAAATGTTCTATACTAGCAAGAACTTCACTCTCAAAATCCAGGGAAAACTTGAAATTTCCCCATTCCTGGCATTCACTATCATAAGTTATGTAGTACTATTTTGGTGAAAGTATTCTGAATTTTCTTTTTTTTCACAAAAAAAATCACCTTAAAAAGTCTGCTGGGATTCCAAAGTGAGATATTTGTTATTTATAAAACGCCAAAAACTCTGCGGATCAATATTTATGTTAGCTTCTATCATTTTTTGATAGGCAACAAATTCACTCTTAGTTTGGTGTAAACACCAAACTAACTTCTGTTCGCAGTCGTGAATACTGAGTAAAGTTTTCAGAGTTTGCAGTGTTTTGGTTTAGTTTTCGATGTAACTTACTTTCCTTTTCTAATTTAGCTCTCAAATCTGGTCAATACCAAGATGGGAAAGCCTTTGTGACGACTACTTTCAGGTCCAGCGATAAATTTTTAGAACCCCCCGATCTAAGCATTCCGTGAATTTGTTATAGAAACTTTGGAGGCTATCGTCGACATTTGCGCCTACATAGACTGAGGACCAATAACAATTTGTCAATAGATTATACAACAATAAAAAATTACTTTTAGAATAGTCATACAAACACCCTCTGACAAACATTGTTCAATATATTTGTTTTCTCATAATATATACTGGGAATTCCAAAGCTGGAGCAAAGACATATCCTCCTGTACTAAAGGACAATCAGACCTTAAAACATCAGATAGACACATATTTGAGATTACCAAATCCAAACATATGCACTGATTCAAATTTTTATGTTCAAGACATTTTTATTACACGTAATATCACATAAGTTAGGAATATTGAAGTCACCAATGACTAGTAAGTTGAAATCACATGTCTCTCCTAAATATTGTTCAAAAACATTAAAATAAGTTTCATAAGACTCAACATTATTCTTTGGTGGACAGTAGATATACAACAGAAGAGGAAAAGTGAAGTAACAGACAAATATTATTGAAAGACAGTTGACGATGCCTGGATTGACAGAGGTGGTTGGAGTTTGGGTTAGTTTGATCATCATTGATGAGTTGTTCCTCCTGTTATCCTCTTTGAACTGCTGCTTTCAAAATTTGTTATGGATATGATGGTTGTTTTATCACTCACTATTTCATCTTCAAAATCAATAAGTATCCTTCATTAAGTATTTCTATTATTCGATAGCAAGCCGTGACAAGTATACAGTGGCCTTCGCGTCATCAACGTTATTATTGAATTGTTTATTTGTAAAATTATTTAACTGAAAAGTTGTAATCATCGACTGAACAAAGTTGATGAGGTATCTCAACCTGTATACTACAACCATTACGATGAAATCATTTTTGTTTATTTATTTTGTCCCCTGGAAAACATCAGGCCTACAGCAATCGAGGTCTTGATATCCAAGCCACCATTTCATAATACGGAAGCGCCGGGAAATTTTCCATCCCTCATTTCCTATTTCAGTGCATCGACGAACTTTGCGAAGTATATTCGCAGCTGTTTATCGTTATTCGCATCGCGAACTTCGCGCTAATTTATCTACTAGAAAAAGTAAAACATTGATAATTAATTAGTGACTGAGACTGATAGTGATGGTTTGGCAATAACATTTTATGGGCTCAAGAAACAGTGCACTACATTTAAAATGGTGAGCCAATTCACCTACTTATGATAGTCTATATAGTCTATACAATAGTTACATTTTACATAACTATAAGTCGAAAAACGAAATTTAACAGTTTCTCGTTTTTCGAGTACCTATAATACCTCGTACATGAAGTTGAAGACATTTTGAAATAATTATGAAAATTATTGACCTCAAAGGTTTTCGATCTAGAGAAACTTACTTTAAAGTGAGTTAGTTTATGAAGTCTGGTATAAAATTGTTCATTTAAAACTGCTCGGATATATTAATTTTGTTTTCTTGATGGGGATTTTCTACAACTCGAATATCTCAAAGAAGATGTTTCAGAATCAACCATGTCTTCTCAATTATGCAAGCAGAACACAAACCTGAACAATGATAAAACCAAAGTACCTATCGCTAAAAATTAAAATACCTACCAATAAATTCAGAAGTGAATTCTTTTTTACTAATCAAAAGTACAAAGCTGGGCCGAACACGGTCCCGACTTTTTTAAATGATTTTCAAATATCCAAACCAATTTCACAGTTTAATAACTTACTGTGTATATAAATACATACTTCAAACACAATCTCCTTTTAATGAATGGAAAATTGGTTTTTGTCGCACATATTTCGTATAATGTGTACCTACGTACCTACCTAGGATAATAATTTTCACCATGTAGTCTCCGGATAATCCAATTAAATGTACCTCTGCACATGTGTGTTTTATTTTAATCCGCCTGGAAACAAGATATCAAATCTGATATATATCACGAAAGTACACAGTATGCCATATGATAGGTATAATCCGGGAGTTTGATTACACTTGCCACCTCTATAATCTAATCAGGACTTTGGCATGTTAAGGTAAGTATATTAGAGACGAGATAGAAGAGGGTCTATTAGCTCCTAAAGGTTAGAGCCATGCAAGCTCTAATACCTCCCCGCAAAATGCAGCTGTATGCCTTATGCCAATATTGACTACAGAAATATGAATGGATGTTTGATATTACAGTACTGAGTGTTTGAAATTTAAATTAAAATTACTCAATTATGCAAACTACAAAATAATCCACTTTCTCCTGTAGATTTTAAATTGCATTTTTACAAAATCGAGACCAATCTTCCACTGGAATATTTTCCGCTGAATTCCCATCGACAACTGAACGTAACTCAATTTCGCTTTTCCATTTGAATATTAATTTCCTCATTAAAAAATACTTTTTCCCGCTCTTTAGTGTTTGGGTTTACTGGATTTTAAATCCATTTCCGAACGATTACATTTTATGTTTACAAAAAATGAATTGAATATCTAGCTAGAATATCATTGTCCACTAAAATCCCTGGAACCGGATATCCTAAAAGAGCACAGCTATATTCTCCCCTACCTATATATAGCTTTATCTTCGAGGATATCCTGCATTCTTGAGAGGAACTACGGTGGCTAATTAATGATACTTACTCCTTTCAGGTTACTAAGCCCAGGAAACTTCGCATTTGAATTCAGAAATTACACCCATCTGATGTAATTCCATAGCAGTTGGATATTGAATTTGTGCTTGTTAAATTTGAAATATTTTTCATCCTATCAGTTTTAGTAATTCAAAATAAAAATGTAAGCTTCAAGTTTATAAATATTTGAGTCTCGGATTAACGCCCTTTTGAAAATAGAGTTTTATAAATTCAATATAAAACGAAACTTTTCCGTCTTTGATAATTAGCAAGCTGCAGCTAATAGGATTTCAGTGAAGCTTTCTGGATGCTATCGGTATGCCGTTCTAGCTATATTCAGTCTTGATCAGATTAGCGAGAGGAAAGTTCAGCTTTGATTGAGAATTCCAAGATTATTTTGGCTAATTTAATTAATTAAGCTAGCTCTTATATAAGTTTTAAATAGTTCTGAGATTGCTAATAAATTTTGCAGAAGATGTGTATTATTTCAGAAGCACTCCTATTTTCAAACTTAAAAAATAGGTATACAATGCAATCTGGATTCAAACTGTTGGAAGAAACTGCATCTAGAAAACTAATTGCGTTATATGGCCCCTTTATTGATTAAATATTCTGGAAATTACTGTAAAATTTCTAGAGAAAATCTTTATAAGATGATAACAATTACATAGGTAGGTACCTAACAAGCTGGGAAAAGAGTTTTCCTGCTAGGTACTTTAATTTCAATTTTAGCTCCAGGGGGAGACGATTATGAGATTTCAAGCTTCTTAACTGGAATTTTGGATCTCCGAAGATCGAAACGCATCTTATTTTGAACCGCTCTAGCTCAATTTACGTTCTAGAATAGTCCACAATTTACTTTTCTGTAGTCCAATTTCAAGTTCAGACAAGCTGAGAAGAGAGTTTTCTTGCTTCTTTAGTTCCAATTTTAGCTAAAGGATACAGGAATAATTATAAAATTTTCAAGTTTCTTGAGTTAATAATTTTGGATTTGCGAAGATCGAAAAGCATCTTTTTTTGAACCGCTCTAGCTCAATTTAAGTTCTGGAATACCTAGTCAGAAAACATAATTTACTTCTCTAGTTCAATTTCAAGTTCAGACAAGCTGGGAAGAGAGGTTTCCTGCTCCTTTAGTTCCAATTTAAGCTCTTAAAAAGACGATTATAAGATTTTCAAGCTTCTTAACTTGAATTTTGGATCTGGGAAGATCGAAAAGCATCTTTCTTTTTTACTGCTATAGCTCAATTTAAGTTCTAGAATGGTCAGAAAACACAATTTACTTCTCTAGTTCAATTTCAAGTTCAGACAAGCTGGGAAGAGAGTTTTCTTGCTTCTTTAGTTCCAATCTTAGCTCCAGGATACACGAGCTCAGAAGTGGTTGTTAAAGTTCTATCTTTATATTCCACACTCCAACAGAAAGCGAGAAAATTTAAAAAACTCTCTCTGGCCCATAGTCCTTTAGATGTCGTAAATCTGCTGTCATCAACCGGGTTGGATAATGAGGACGACCAAAGCTCTTTTTCATCCGAGGGAAGTTCTGACGATTCTGAGACGGAAATTAATGTCGCAGCCGCACCGGCTATACCACAAAGTTCTCAAAATAATAGACCAAAGTCCTTAACAGTTTACCAATGGAATTTAAAATACGATGGCGAATCGATGTCCCTAAATAGCTTCCTCGAAACGGTGGAAGAAATGAGTATTTCTCGGAATGTTACAAAGCCACAATTGTGTGCATCCGCTGCTGATCTTTTCGTAGGGAAAGCGAAGATTTGGTATAATGCTAATAAAGATAACATTGGAACCTGGGAACAACTGGTTCATGAATTACGCAGACAGTTTTTGCCAAGTGACTATAACGATCGATTGTTTGATGAGATTAAACAGCGAACTCAAGGACCTAAGGAATCGATGGGTATCTATGTTAACCTGTCCAGTAGCAGATGCTGTGGTACTCAAGATTTTGATGAAAAATATTTCACCATTTTATCAAAGTCAACTGAGCATAATCACAGTTAATTCTATTCAAGAAACTGATGGAACCTGATTTAGCTTATATTTATACAGAAGGCAGTGCTTCTACCAGTGCAGTGGGCGATGTGGTTATTGATGAGATCTCGTGTTGGAATTGCAGGGCTGGTGGCTATCGAGCTTCGGAGTGTAGTAAGCCCAAAACTAAATATTGCTTCCGATGTGGCACTGCAAATTATACAGTTCGGAACTGTCCTAAA
This sequence comes from Ceutorhynchus assimilis, assembly GCA_917834065.1. Taxonomy (NCBI): domain Eukaryota; kingdom Metazoa; phylum Arthropoda; class Insecta; order Coleoptera; family Curculionidae; genus Ceutorhynchus; species Ceutorhynchus assimilis. The sequence continues at coordinate 25,059,759 of OU892280.1, read as the reverse complement.
TGCTTTAATAGTTCGGGAAACGCAAGGCCGAGACATTAGAGGGCCGTGAAGTGTCTCGTGATCCCACGGTCATCCCCAATAGGATTTTAACACATAAACAAAAAGCCGTCCTGGATTTCATCCTCTCCCATGCTGAAGGAGATGAAAGACCTTACCTTTGTGTAAATATTTTGGGATTAGAATTACATGGTCTCCTGGATAGTGGCGCGTCATCAAGTATCGCTGGTGAGCCTGGATGGTCTATTCTAAAAACTCTCAATTTGCCCCTGAATGAAGAACATCAAATATATTGTACCGTTGCGGATAGAAATAAGTGTCTAAGTATAGGTTCTATATCTGTGCCAATCGCAGTGGAAGGTCGGGTAAAAGTTTATCAACTCCTAATAATACCAACATTGCCGCATACCTTGATACTCGGTGCAGATTTCTGGAAACGGATGGGAATTGTGCCTGACTTGAGGCACGGCAATTGGAAATTTTCCACTGAAACAACCATCACTTCTATCAGCTTGGGTTCAGACAATTTAAGCTCAAAATCAGAATTAACTCCTGAGCAAAATAAGGAATTGGAGAATTTGGTCAAGCAATGTTTTGCAAAAATGGGCGATCGTCTCGGTTGTACTACCTTGGTAGAGCACCATATAGAAACGTCATCTCCACCAATAAAACAGCGCTACCCGGTCGCATTTTTGTATCGAGCGTCCAGCAACCCGCATTCGGGGTACCCGACCTCGGCACGTATCAAGCGCACGGTAGTACGAAAATCACTCGGACTACCGTATGCTCGATACTCGCGACTCGCGCCTACAGTCTCGAATATCTTTTTGAGTTTTCCTGGCTCCTCACCATCAAGCTACTTGATAATATGTATTAGTTTAATTTTGGTTCTGGTAGTCAAATCGTAAAGCAATTTTAATTCTAGTAGTTCACTAAGTGGAATGGAAAGTAGCAAAAAACTTAATGATTAATAAGATTTTGCTATTTGCCTAGTTATTTGATGCTGTCTCTAACAAACTATCCCAAACTAACCCTAAGGCTGTCCTTACCTTAACCTTTTGCTCAGCTCCAATTTGGGTTAGTTTTGGTTAGTTTTGTTACTTAGAGACAGCATCATAAATAATTATTTACATCTGCCTGAATCTAATCTCCGCATTTGTCAAATAACGATTGCAGGTATACAAATCCCTAAGTAAATAGCAAAAATCTTGTTAATTTTTACCTGCTTTAAAAATTCGATTTTTAAATCGTTCTAACATATTTCAAAAAATAGGCGTTTTTTTTTGGAGAAAAAAGTATACAGATGATAATGTCATTGGAAGAATGGCTAACACAATAATTCAAAAATGTTTTCGAAAAAACGTGAAAGTGGCCTATTCTATCTCGCCATGGTATTCTATTCATGGTAAGGTTATGTAGATAAAACATAATTTTGCTCTTACTTATTCCCTTACCTCGACTTCCTGCTTAGTCTTGAAATTAGTTCGTATTTCGCTGGAATCGACAATGTGGTACATATAATTTTCTGGCCAGTGCATAATAAATGATAAACAATTAAAAAAAAAAAAAAACTGAATTGTTGGACGCCGATCCATAATTTCGCAGAAGACTAGTATCAAGCGTACGGTAGCTTGACAATCGATCGGGAAATCAGACGCTCGTTATGAGACAGGCCTCGGTTAATACGACGTTACCCGAATGCGGTATACTGGGCGCTCGATACAAAAATGCTACCCGGTCTCGCCTATTATGCAGAAGCACATTCATGCGGAGCTTGACAAACTTTTGAAAAAAGGTATAGTTGAACCGAGTTCCAGTCCTTGGGCAGCTCCAATTCTTCTTGTGAAGAAATCGGATGGAGTTTCATGGCGATTTGTAACAGACTTCCGAAAATTTAATATGATTACTCAAAAGGATTCATACCCTCTACCATTCATTTCCGCTACGTTGGACAAGCATTTTTAAGCTCGGTATTTGTCCACGATGGATATCAAGTCTGCATATTTCCAGGTACCCCTTTCAGACGCTTCAAAACCATTAACAGCTTTTACCATTTCCGGTCGCGGATTGTACCAATATCGACGTCTACCTATGGGATTATCCAACGCACCCGCAAAATGGCAACGTCTAATAGACCAAGTTCTGGGGGCCGATCTGGAGGAGTACGTACTGGTATATCTTGACGATATAATTATTGTGACTTTCACGTTTGAGAAACACCTGGAAGTTTTAGATGAAATTTTCAAGAGGCTGAGAAAACCTTACAGTTTCTAAGGAAAAATGTAAGTTCTGCCGCCCGAAATTAAAATATTTGGGGTATGTCGTTGATCGTATTGTCTGCATGTCGACCCCGATAAGGTCAGTGCCATCTTGAAAATCCCACCTCCTACCAATGTACAAGAGATACGAAGAGTGATAGGCATGGCGTCCTTGTATAGGAGATTTATTCCTAGTTTCTCTACTTTAATATCTCCTCTTTCGAATCTGACATGGAAAAACCAACATTTTAAGTGGACTCCAGAGTGTGGAGAAGCTTTCCAATCATTGAATGATGCTTTAGTAACTGCACCTGTTCTGACGTGCCCCGATTTTTCCTTACCCTTTACCGTATAGGCTGATTCTAGTGGTTTCGGAATCGGCGATGTATTGACGCAAGAAAAATCAGAAGGAGAAAAGGTGGTCGCATATGTCTCCCGTTCTCTGAATCGAAATGAACGACATTACACTGTTACAGAACGAGAATGTTTGGCGGTGATTTGGGCTATCGAAAACTGAGGCCATATCTGGAAGAATCAACGTTCACTGTGATCGGTGACCATCATAGTCTAGTGTGGCTTAATAACCTAAAGAACCCCACTGGTCGGTTGGCGAGATGGGCTATCCGGATGCAGCAATACGACTATACCATCGTACATCGTAAAGGCAAGGATCACATCGTGCCCGATACCCTGTCCAGAACCGTGCCCGTTATTGACACTGTCATATCCGATACGCCGTTGGAATCTGTAAAGGATTTGTGGTTTCAGGAGCTTTATAGGAAAATTACAAATTCCCCAAGAAAATATTCCGCTTTTCGCATCTTGGGTGCTCAAATCTATAAATATGTTGGTGTGAAACCAAAATTCTCCGAGTTGGCAACTGAGAAGGATTTCTGGAGGGAGGTGATTCCTCGTGAGGATCGTGAGAAAGTCATCCTCGAAGCTCATACATTACTTTGTCACGTTGGGGTGTTTGAAACATATCGGTATCTCACTAAGACGGCATATTGGCCAAAGATGAAAGCTGATGTTGCAACTTATATTCGTCGCTGTCGTGTGTGCCTCTCCATTAAACCCGAACAAAAGCAACCTGCTCTGGGCTCATGCTCAGTTCTCAGGTCTCCATTTCTGAGCCATTCGAACTTATTTGCGCCGATCTTATCGTTCCCCTTCCCCGTTCTAATAGTGGTTATACTCACATATTTGTGGTTGCCGATTGTCTCAGCAAATATGCTTTATTATTCCCATTACGTGCCGCTACCGCTTCAGCTATATGTCAATTTATGGAAAATTACGTTTTGTTATTGTTTGGTATTCCTGCGACCATAATCGTAGATAATGGAGTCCAATTCCGTTCAAAGGAATTTCAGAGTCTTATGCAGAAGTATGGTTCGCGTATTAAATATACGGCTTACTATCATCCCCAAGCGAATCCTTGTGAACGCGTTAACAAGGTGATAAAAACCATGCTGCTGTCCTTTGTTTCTGAAAATAATAGAACTTGGGATAAGTATCTGGGAATAGTCGGCAATGCTATCAGAACTTCAGTTCATGAGGTGACGGGATGTTCCCCGAACTTTATAGTTTTAGGAAGAGAATTGTCTATGAACCAGCACTTAGTTAACTATGACGGACCTATTCTTTTTAATAGGACTCCCGTAGCAAAAACACGAACCAAAGAACTTAAGATCCTTTATGAAGATATTAAAAGGAAGTTGCATCAAGCTTACGAAAAGAATAAAAAGAATTATTATCTTCGTTATCGACCAGAGGAAATGGTCGTGAATCAATTGGTTTGGCGTAAAAACTATGTTCTCTCGGATGCTGCAAAGTATTTTACCGCCAAACTCGCTCCAAAGTTTATTGGGCCTTTTTCTGTTGCTAAAAAACTGTCTCCTTGGACATATAAACTGATGGACTCTAACGGAAAATATTGCGGGGTATGGAATATAAAGGACTTAAAAGCCCATCCACCTGAGGATGGCCTTATATGTGTCGTATCTTTGACGTTAATTCCCCTAAATCTCAATTCATATACTTTCTCCATCTCCTCTCTGTCAAGCCGATTTATCTCCATCTTCATAGCCATTTTTTTTTTCTCAATACAAAAATCATAGGTACCGTAAAATAACCATAACTGAGGCGATAATCATGAGATAATCAATAATTAATTGAAATTACTATTCAGTCTGTTCATCAAAAATAAAATAAAAATAAAAATAAATAGTTCAGTTTATACTAGGTGGGTACCAAAACTTATTGTTGCACCATGAAAGGGGCACCAATATTTTAATGATTGTAGGTAATATAATAATGTTTATGCTTATTGTAAAATCCGCATTACAGTTCAAATCACAGGAGTCATCAAAACAAAACAATGCAATTGTTACTTGGAAACCTGGATTTGCCAACAGGTTCAGATGTCCTGAGGCAGGAAAGCCTTTATCGAAGAAAATCAGCTCCAATCTAACAAGCAATTTTCAAAGTCATGCTTAGACACAATTGCGATGAGGATCCCTAGGACGCAACCCCATCCGTAGACCCTATATTGAACAAAACACCGAGTGTTATCATACTATTCTGTACACAACATCAGTAGGTATTTAATCGAATAGATATCCCCAAAGTGTTTTAGTAAAAGTCACCTAAAAAGGATGAACTCAGAATCAAAATTTGCATAAAAGGTTCCCTGATAAATCCCATAAATACAATGCATCAACCAATTAAAATTTGGAATTAATTGAACTCATGAATTCATTAATAATTATTGCAACAAAATTCCCTTTAATCCTTGAGACTATTTGAAATTTGAATTAATGAAATTGTAAAGTACTTACACACGATTCCGTGTGGCCAAACGCAGGAAAAATACCGGGATTTCTCAGTTTTGGGTAGTTTTGGATAACGTGGAGCACTCTGGGCGAAGAACAAAAAGGCGAAAACCCTCAAATCCAGCTGGTTTTAACAGCTGCAGCAAATCGGCACCAAAACGGCAATAGAACAAAACGCACCACCAATTCGCTGTTGAACCACCACATAGGGACTCTTCCGCATTCTATTTCCTTAATAATAAAAAGTCGCACCATTGCATCTTCACTTAATCTTCACTGCTTGACATGTTGAATAACACTTCAACACTACAGAGTTTTTCTGAAAAGTTTCACAGCGATTATAGAATCAGATAGCGATGGCGTAGCCTTGGTGTACATGTCCGTAGGAAACTGGTCGTCAACTAATCCCTTGTTTCCAATATCGTTGCGGTATCGTAGCGGTCGCATAGTGCTGATGTACGAGCGGCCGATGGCCTGGCAACTTCTTATTGAACAATATGAAAACAAATCACTGTTGGTTCATAACCACATTAAAGCACTTTTTATTATTATCACCCTTTCTAAAGAAACCTATCATGGTCTCGGAAACATTTTAGACGAAAGACTAAAACATTTGCGCTCTTTAAAGGTTCTTGGGTGTCCAACTGAACATTGGGATGATCTCGTTATATATCTCACTACAACTAAATTTGATAATAATCCGTGCCTAGTAATCAAGTGGCAGGACCAATCAGCTAGCAAATATGGACAATTTGCTAGACTTTCTTAAAGATAGGTATCGGATTCAATGGCTTCAAATTTCAATAATGAAAAAACAAAGCCTATCAAACCTCATAACCCTGAGACTTTGTTAACAATATCACAAACTAAATATTTTCTCTGCTATAAGCAATATACAATCTACAATTGCCCTGATTTTACTAAACTCACTCCCTTTCTTAGGCTAAGCAAGGCCAAAGAATTGCGCTTGTGCATTATTTGTCTTAGTAATAATCATTCCACTAAGGAATGCAGATCAAAGGGTTGTAGAAAATGTTTTAAAATTCATCACACATTATTACACTTCAAAAATGATCCACCAAACAACAAAAATACACAATCTTCAACTTCTTCCAATGTCAACCTCACCCAGGCTCAGGAAACACAAGTCTCACAAGATAGCTCACTATCACATCATATTAATTTTCCAACCTAATAAACCACATATTTATTGTCTACAGCCATTGTAAAGGTCTTCGATAAGAGTGGTGAACAACATGACTGCAGAGTCCTACTCGACAATGTAAGTCAGTCTAATTTCATTTCACATAGACTTAGCAATATTTTGAAATAACCCAAACAGAACATTAACATTACAGTTTCTGCGATTATTAATTCAAATCACAATTTGAATTCTTTAGTTCAGATAAGATTCAAATCAGTTACTAATAATTTTGAGATAAAAATTTCTTGCTTAGTTTTACCTCAAAATACAGGAAATTTAGCTTACACAAATCTTGACACTTCTTTCTTGAACACTCCTACTGGCATCACACTGGCCGACCCAAGATTCCAAATTCTTGCTTCAGTTGATCTTCTCATAGGTGCTGATACATTTTGGGACCTTCTAAGCATTGGTCAGATCAAACTTGGAAAAAATATGCCAACCCTACATAAGACCAAACTTGGCTGGATCACGTGAGTCCTCAAAATAGAACAGTACAATGTCATTTCTCAGCCAATGTTGATATTCAGAATCAACTTTCCAATTTATGGGGAATTGAAGAGTGCCAGAAAATCAAATTTATTTCTGAAGACGAAACAAATTGTGAAACTTACTTCAAGCAGCATGTTTCACAAAGTAAAGAAGGCAATCTTATCGTTGCAATTCCTTTGAAAGCATCTATACATGTTTTGGGAGAATCTGAAAACACTGCAGGGTAATCGTTCATTTCCTCTTGAGAGAAAACTTGACAAAATCCAGACATGAAACAACAATACCATGCATTCATGGAGGAATATATCCATCTTAAAGACATGTCTTTTTCTGATAATCAGAACGACAAATCAGGTTTCTTCTTACCCCATAACTGTGTTTTGAAAGATTCGTCGACAACAACAAAATTGAGGGTAGTTTTCGAAGGGTCTGCTAAATCTACATCTGGATATTTCCTAAATGACATAATAATGGTTGGGCTGACAATTCAGGATAATTTGTTCAATATTCTATTATGTTTTCGCAAACAATTTTGTTCTAAGCGCTGACATAACAAAAATATACAGGCAAGTTTTTGTCAAACAGGATCAACGACATTTACAGAAAATTCTTTGGAGATTGTCTAGTAATGAGGATATTTCTATCTATACCTTAAATACATATGGCACTGCTTCAGCTTCATTTTTGGCAATCAGAGCTCTCCACGAAGTAGCTTATCGCCATATGAATGAATATCCCAAACTTGCCTCGACAATCCTAAATGATTTTTATGTGGACAACCTCCTCACTGGTTGCGATACTTTGGAAGAACTAATTCAAATTAAAAACGACATTTCACAGCGTCTTATCAAATATGGATTTCCCTCAAGGAAATGAAAATCCAATCAGGAGTCAATACATGATTCTAAATCTAATATACTTAAAATTGGTCAAGAAGAGCGAAACTAAACTTTAGAACTACTCTGGAACCCCCTAAATGACTTCTTACAATATTCTGTTAAATTTCCGAGTTACAATGGTAAAATCACGAAACGCCATATTCTATCTTGTGCCTGTGGGCATCCCAGATTCAAACGCTATCCAAATATGGTTCATGGAAATACCATAAACACATTAAAAAACCCAGCGTCAGCTTTCTCGAGGTGTAAACCCATCAACATTAATAAATTCCGATTTTTGGTTTCACGGACCTACATGGCTCAGGCTTCCAGAGTATGAATGGCCTCCCTATACTTCAGAAACAGAAACAGTTGAACTTACTAAGCTTCCATAAACCTGCAATAACACTTCATCACTGTATACAGAAATTGTATCTAATGATTTTGATTTAATAAACAATGTTCTTCTTTGAAAAAACTTAAAAGGGTATTTGCTTTTGTGCTTCTATTCATCCACAATGTCTCCAAAAATACATTATCGTGCCAATCAAACACATTGACCGATCAGGAATTGGACCTTTCATTGAATTGTCTAATCAGAATTGTACAGCGACAATCGTTTCCATCTGAATACAATACGTTATCGAATTCAAAAAGGATACATCCTAATAGTATTTGTTCCTAAACCCATTCATAGACAATGACAAATTGATTCGAGTCGGTGGCAGATTGCATAATTCCAACTTCGATTACACTAAAAAACATCCGATTATACTTCCTTCCCAACATCATCCCACTTCTTTAATTATTAAAAATGAATACCTGAGACTTCTATATGCAGGCCCACAAGCTCTTCTTGCGTCTTTGAGAGAACGTTACTGGCCCATCTCCGGTCGTAATTTGGTGGAAAGGATTGTTCACGATTGTGTGCGTTGCTTCAGATTCCGAAATAAACAAGAAAAATACCTCATGGATAATCTTCCCAGTGAACGCGTCACTCCAACCAGACCCTTTTTCCGTCCGTTCTTACTCCGTGATAGAAAGGGACGTAATATTAAAAACACTAAAGTCTACATTTCACTTTTTATTTGTTTGGCCAGTAAGGCAATTAATTTAGAAGTGGTGAGCGACCTCACAACTGAATGTTTCTTAGCAGCCTTCCGCCGTTCAATGTCTAGACGTGAAAAATGTTCACAAATTTTCTCCGTTAAAGGTGCAAATAATGAGATGTAAAGATTCTTACATGACAACAATAAGGCCATAACCGATGCTCTATCAACTGATGGTATTCAGTGGAGTTTTATTCCACCACGCGCCACTCACCTTGGTGGTATTTGGGAGTCAGGCGTCGAATCTGTCAAATTTCATATGAAACGTGTAATAGGCGACGCTTCTCTGACATATCAGGGGGCCAATTTTTGACCATTCGTAACTATAGAAAGTCTACGTAAATGTACGAAGATTATGAAATCCCATTTCTGAGTATTCGCATCTTTGCGTATGCGCACATTTTTATACGTTTTTCTGCGAGCGGCGAGAGACTCGCCGATGTGTTGCCTATGCGCTGACGTACCTGCATTTGTGACCTTTATTATTTTATTTCGTCTGTCTATTTATTCAGTATTTGTGTGCGAACTTTGTGGCACTTGTGGGTTCTTGTCGTGATAAATATAAACTATTGATAATGGAAGAACTAATAAATATGTTCGCAATACGAAATATAGAAATTGCTGTCTGCAGACCAAGAAAATCGACCAAACAACTAGCATTACCATCGAGATCCCTTCATAGAGCTTAACCATCGACAATTTATTAGGTTGTTTCGATTAACAAAAGATCTTGTTTTAGATTTGATCGAATGTTTGGGAACCTTAAATCCGTCCGGCACTCGGCACTGCGAATTACAGACTTCATTTTATAACTTTGCGTTTGTTTACCGCTAATTAGTAGCATTTTCCTTTTCACATAGTCCATGAGCAATTTTTTCTGCTTATCTGATGCATTTGCACTCCATTTTTTCTTGTTTTACGACATTTTTTTCATAAAGTAAAAAATTTGTCAAAGGTCGACAGTTTACACAACCTATTTTTTTCCCTCATTAGTACAAAAATCGCTCAATTTGCAGTGTTGCCTGATCAACCATGCGTATTGCTGCGAATGCTAAACTCAGACGTTTTTTTGACTTGCGCACGTCATCCAAAAATTGGTACAAAGAAAAGTGAACGTTTCATATCGTGCGCATCTTTAAGAATACGCAAATAAACGTGCATTCCCAAAAATTGGCCCCCACAGGAGTTTTGTACCGTCATATATCAAATAGAACTCTAGACTACTTTATCCCCTTTTCCCATTGAATCCTCTGACTCCAGCACACCTGCTAATCAGCGAATCTCTAACTGGCATACCAGACCACAACTTTATGGATGTTAAAGGACGATTGTCGAGGTTCCAAAGAACACAACAACTTTTCCAACACTTCTGGTCCAGATGGAATAAGGAGTACATACCCACGCTTCAAAATCGTGTCAAGTGAAAAGAAAATGTTGATCAGTTAATAAAACCCGGCGTTATGGTTTTAGTAAAGAATGATGGGCTGCCTTCACTCAGGTGGCAATTGAGAAGAATTGTTCCCACACATTCGGGAAAGGATGGCATTACGCGGACAGTGACGATTAAAACCGCGAACACTGAAATCAAGCGACCGGTAGTGAAAGTGTGTGTGCTACCCAATCAAACGATTGAATCCAAATTGTAATTTTCCTTGCTGTTTTTCAACGATTAGAAATAGTTATACTTTAGTTATTTTATTTAAGATTCATTTCTATGCTCGTTGAAATCCTATATAGGCGCTCAAGGTGGAGAGTTTTATGTTGGCACATTAATATAAATGTTTCAAATAATGTATTGATTTGCCCAGCAGTTTCCTATTTTAAGTGTACAAACAGGTATAACTTAAATGTAGATGTGAAGCCATTTCTCACCCAACCAACATTTTTCTTAAATTTTAGGTGGGAACCAGGACTATTCAAAGAATTTTGACTGGACAATATACAGTCAAAAAACCTTTAGGCCGACCGAAAAAGACATGGACCGAATGTTTAAAGAAGATTTACGACAAATTTGGAAATAAAATTCTAAAAATAAATATTTTACATTACAAACATTACTGACATACGCAAAAGAAGATTTTGAATTTAAGGGAGGGCAAACAAGTTATATAAAATTTTAAAATCTATGGGATATAAATTTAAAGCAGTAGATGGACGCAAAATTTTATGTGAGCAGAAACATGTTCCATGCTGCCAAAATTATATTTTTGCGGAAATACCTCCAATATAAACATTCAAACGAAAATATCAAATTCGTGTATTTAGATGAAACTTGGATCTACCAAAACGGATCTCAAGTTCGTCGATGGATACACGAATCTGATATGAAAAGCAACCCATCCAAAATTAAGTCAGAGGGGAAACGTTTTACTATTTTGCATGCGGGGAGTGGTTCTGGGTTTTTAGATGGGTGGGATTTTTTTCTAGATTCAAGAAACAATGACAGAGACTACCATAATACCATGAACGGGGACATCTTCCAAAAATGGGTCGTTGATCAACTAATTCCTGCATTGAATATATTTGAAGAGAAATGTGTAATAATCATGGACAACGCTCCATATCATTCAGAGCGGAAGGATAAACCACCTTCATTCTCTTCAAAGAAAGACAAAATGCAGGAATGGTTGGTTAAACATAACGAAGACTTCGACACAAAAATGACCAAAAAACAACTATGGGACCTAACTCAACCATTTCGGAATAGACCAAAACAATACAAAATTGACGATATTTTGAAAAGCCACGGACACGAAGTTCTTAGATTACCTCCTTATCATTGCCAATATAATCCTATTGAAATCGCATGGGGGTTTTGTAAGAACTTCTATAAGTGACACTGGATAAAATACATGGGCAACTTACCTTTCAAAAATATTCCTCCTTTCATTATTTCTCTTCGAGAATCCGATTCCGAATCGGATTCAGAAATCTTGTCTGAATCTGAGGAGGTATCTAATTCTTCAAGTGAAATGGTGGAAGCTGAATAAGACGGACTAAAAACGGATCATCTGAATTTGAACTATTACTTTGACAAAACTATAAGGGGAGGGTGGATAGGATCGGGCCTTATGTAAAAATTGTCGAGATCTTACCCACCCTCCCATGCCTTACAAACCTTTCAAAAAGATAAGGTTTTGTTACAATCGATCCTGCAAGGGAAGATATTTGGAAAGAGGGGACCAGGAAGAATAAGAATATCGTGACGGAAAAATCTCAGAACATTGTTTGATAAAAGCTCGCCACGACTCTTCCATGTTGCTGCGAATTAAGTGGACATCGCCATAATAATCGATGATCGCCGACATTCATAAGGGATAGGCACGTCCAGGAGAAGAAGAAATAAAAAAATAAGAATAGAAGAAATGCCGGTGCAACCCGAAAAAAAAAGTTACTGCAAAAACATATTTATGCATTGAGCTTACTGTTATGGTTACGTTTAATTAATAAATTGAATAATTTTATTATTTGAATTTACTCAGATATTTTACACATTCTGGCAACTCGGCTTTTCATAACCCTGAAATTTGAATAATATTATGGCGTTTCCGAATGGTAGATCTAGTGCAGAACTAGTGCAATTTTTTCTATTCCTGTCTTTTTCTCCTACAGGTCGAATAAAAGGATGCAAATACACTCAGTGCGCACTGAATATACCAATCGGAAACGCCATTAGGCAATTCAATCCATCTGTCAAAACGAAAAATTCAATATGGCGTGGCGGCCAGCAAATTTGTTTTGAATATGTGTTTTCATGTATATTTTAATTATTTTGCTTCGAGCTTGGCTTGCAGCTTTGATTTTGATTATTCAATAAAATATTTGTTTACTAGGTACGTAAACTATTAAGTCAGGCAGAAACTAGAATTTTTTTTGTGTTTTTTGGTCCATGTGTGGCCGCCACGCCATCTTGAATGTCACGTGGTTTGAATTGCCTAATTTTGTCATCAAATGTCATTATTATACGAGGGTCAACCTGTCAAATTTCCATGGATAATGCTGCGCCAATAATAAGTGAAAAGCATATACACAGAACAAACAGGTAGAGTACCTACCTGCTTTTTACTGTGTTCTAGCCGATTTAAAAACATGCATTCATTTTTCGCGCCTATAAGCGCGAGTCGGCGCTGGTTACCGGTAAGCGGAAACCTGCTTGCACTATGTTTGTACACTAATGCTCAAACGTCAGCGCTATTAGAACGGTGAAAAGGGTGAACCCGATATTGATCGAATAGGGTCTCATCGTCCGGCACCACCTACGGAGGGGTACACTCGAGACAAGCACTTTCGCACAGACAGGTTATTCAGCGAGAATAGAAAAATCAATTTACGACTTTTCCCAAATTATAGGTACCTACCTTTTTTCATAAAATAAAATAAATGTTGATATGAAATTGTCAAAATTCTTTACCTAGTTCCACAAAACAACTGTAGCAATATTAAGTGCACCTGGATAACTGAACACCGTTGCTGTCTTGCAATGTATTTTTTTACCAAATCAAAAGTGATGGTACCTTGATTTTTGAAATACGTTATGTCTATGGCTGTTGCATGGGTACAGACCTTAACGTCAGTTTTTCTGAATGCTCCGAATGCTTTCCTGAAGTTAGACCATCTGATTATTCCTAGAAATTGTGGAAAACAATAAACGTTTTCAGCATTTGATTAAAAACTGTAATGAAATTCAAATTAATAATTAGTCGTGAAAGAATAATATGTCATGCCCCCGTTCCTAAATTGCACTGGGTAAACCTTTTCCGCGTTTTCCTGAAATTATTGCCATTCGTTTAACTTTACAAGCGATAATGCTGACACATCTCTCGTTGTCCTGGCCTGATGCTGATACATAGTCGAGCCAGTTCGACAATAGCCTCGTCGACGTTGCACACAATGGAACTCTTGTTCAGCAGTTTTATTTATCTGAGCTTAAACTGACAATGGTATTTTGAAAAAAATAATTATTATTCCAATAGAATGTTGAGAAGTTTCTAATTATAATTGAATTTTTCAAAGGACGTATAGATAGATTACACGTGGGTAGTTACTATACGTTATTTGAATGTATAAAAATCCTTAGATTTCTAACAAATTGAAAATAAATTGCGGCTTCTCCAAATGCGACAGCAGGCGCGGTTCCATAAGCCATCTCACGTTTTAAAACCTATTCGGCTTTATTACCATAGTAAACCGCAGCCAGGATGGGGCAATCATGGAAACTTTATTTAATCCATGTAGCATTTCCAATTGCAAGTTTGCCTCGTTGAATATAGAGCCATTTAAAAAAAAAAAAAAATTAATTAATTAGAGCGACTATCTTGAAAATCTAACAAACTTGGAACTGAATATCTTTGCAGAGATGCAAGAAAAGTGGCTTGCGAGATAAAACATCCGCCAAAGGAGTTACTTTTAGTTTAAGTAATCTTATTTCAAGCAATTTGGTTTTAAATTCATATTATTACAGAATGAGTAGGAGTCTTATCTAACACCCATGATAAAAGTCCTCTAAAAGTTTCGAGTTTGTTTCGTTAATGATGGATAATTTGTGATTTAATTTTTGAATGCATCGACGAACCGGCAACGGGATTTTAAGTTTATTAAAAGTTGTTACTGTTTGTGAAGTAAGTTTAAGTGAACCCGGAATTCGTGACAATATCGTCGATAGAAAAACCTTTCCAATATCAGGCAAATTTTTAATCTAGGTCCATTATCCTAATATACAATGATTCCTGATGAGAACACAAAGCAGAAGATTAATCTTCCACAGAAACGAAATCATAAATCTCCATTTGTTGCCAATTATTTTGTTCTGCAAAGCAACGCACCGTGTATATTACTATAGCCACGACCTGCATCAGGGAAATTAAAGCAACAGCGCCCTTCTGTTTGTAGCACAGAAATGGATCAAGCCATTAATGGGCGCCTTTAATTTAGGAGTTCGCTTCAAGATACTGGATTTTGGATATTGTGCTACATGGACCGCAATTAGTCTTCAAGCTTTGCGGTTTCTGTTTATGTTTAAGCAAATGGTAAGTTTGGAGAAATAGGGGGATTTACTGACAGCGAATATGAAATTGAAAAATCTTACCATTGCATATATCTACAGATCTAGGCTGTGACAACGTGAAACAATTTAACAAATCCAGTCTCGTTTATCATTTTTAAACCTAAATAGTCTTCTGAATTCGAATGAATCGCTAAAAAAAAATCGCCGAGGGCAATAAAGTATAAAACTATCTAAAACAAATATCGCGGCGTAATATTTCACCTCCCAGTTTTCCGTTTGGTCGTCCTCTCCTTTTCCTCGTCTATTTTATCCGCTGATTCAGGAGCGAAATCAATAGATCCATCCTCCTCCTGTTGGCTTATGGAATCTTGCCAAATGCCCAACCGTATATCTGCATAAGTACGTGGAATTCTTTCGTTGCTGCACTCTCTCTTTATTATACAATATCTAGAGCAGATTGAATTTTTAATGAATTGCCTTGTTAAAAATTATAGTGAATTTTACTTATAGTAATAGGATTTTTTGGCTCCTCTTCAAAACACTTTGGGAAGGAATTTCTATGAAGACCCAAACTTTCTCGATTTTCACATTTACTTTATTTCAAACATTCAACAACCAAGGTTTCTGTTTCTGTACTTACTATTTATTGTTGTCTTAGTCAGAAGTTTATATTATTACCAACTTAGAATTATGATTATTAGCACCCATGTATAATATATCTACAAACAATAGCGAGCTCTAAATAATGATAATGTTCACTTATTTAAATTTTATTGAGAATCGTGAGACAGTTTAACAAGTATCACACTGGGAGAAGATTTAAGTTACCCGGTTGAAGCCCTATAAAAGCGAGCGAATGTTATTCTTAGTGTATTGTTTCAACATGAAGACCTACATGGTAAGCATAGATTTAAGTTACGTGATATTAATTTGTTATTAGACATATAAACTTTGGCCACCAAAATTACAGTTCATTTGGACAAGAACTTCTCGCTGTGCTTTATTACTTCTACATTTATTTTCTGTGCTAAAAATGCCTTAACCTAAGTAACCGGCCAATGAGTTGACATTTACTGAAGTTAATACTTAATGAGTGTTTCAAGAAGCAAATTACTCACAAATTAAAATTTGACGCACCACTTTGCTAAACATCGAGTGCGTAATTGCTACTCTTAAGTCTCATTTGCTATAATTTATTTTCAATGAGAATTTTACATTTTCAATTTATTCATCTTTCTTTACTTTAATTTGGCATCCCATCATCCTTGGGCATTTTGAAGTATAATTGGGGGCTTCAGGATTTCAGGATTACAAATATACCTACTCAAATTACCATTGAACAAGACTTGAATTTGATATTATTGAATTTAAGAAATTGTAGCCCAATCGTTATTTTATTTCGACTTCAATCTGTTTATTTTCGGTTTATTGAATAGCTTTCGTGTAGGTACCTACCTACTTATATCTATGTTAATTTGAAAACCAATTTTTCAACAATAAAATGCTAGCGCGTTTTTGAGAACTGGGGGATGGTTTGAAATGAATTGGAACGTGACAAAGAGAAGAAAATTGTTTAAGAAATTGACTTCTGAAGCCAACGCATTATAGCAAACTTTACAGGGTGATACAAATTCGTAGGTATAAGAATGAAAATCTCATTGTTTTTGCTATTAACATTTCTTCTTTGATAGGCCTAAAAACAAAGCGTCGGATTTCAAATTTGATAATGTTATCTTGTAAAGTAGTTAAATTGGTAATGATGAAGTAGATACTTTGAAATATTCTTATAAATAAGCTCAGTAAAAAATGAACACTATGTAGCAAAATTGAGCACGAAATTATGCAACTTTGCCTCCATTTAACCGGACCTGTATCGTATCTCTCATAATTATCGAAATTTTCATACTTACTAACGAAATTTGTAACAATTTGTATAGGTAGGTACCTACTTATTAACTTCTTTTTGTTATCAAATTATATATTTTGTTTATAGATACTTTTTCTCACCTTTACATTGGCGTATTGCCAATCTCTGAACAACGAATATCTTCCACCAAAAGAAGCTGCTGCTGGGGGTGGTGCTGGTGCTGGATATCCCAAAGGTGGTCCCAGTACACCTCAAAACCTGGACGACCTCGCTGCTAAATTCGGTTATTCCAGATCATGCGCCAGCTGTATCAATCCTGCTGCTCAGGATGGGCCACCAAAAGCGCCCTAAATTATTATATGTGTTGATGTGTTTTTCGTAATAAACGTTATTGATGGTTTTTATTGAACAAACTGAACTTTATTTTACTATAGATACAGGATATTTTCATAGTTTTTCTGGAAGCATGTTCCATGGGATGTTTTAAGCATTTTCTGTCGTAATGACGGCAGATCTTAAAAATCACAGCGAAACTAATTGTGCAGTTTAAAAAAAATATACAAAGAAAATTCAAATATACTCTGAATAAAATATGAATGAATGAATTGAGGGTACTGTTAGAATGCGACCTGCATAGATCTACCGCATCCCATCCAGCTTTGAAGCTTTGATGAAAGCAAGTAGGCTGGATGGTTTTATGGATGGAATTTCTTCCCATATGAATCATATGTTCGTGATCGCTCTCGATCGAATCGCACTCCATGACATGCTGTTCTGGAGCTTCCTCCCCTTCCTTAAGAGGACATAACCAGTAGCTGTCCGAGAAAAAGTAGGGGGTCCGAGAAACATCTTTGATTGCCGCAACCTTGAAAGTTGTTCCCAGAGGCTGGATCCTTTTGGTTCGCTCTTCCTTTCTAAACGCTTCCTTATAGGTTTGCGTCCCTATTCCACAGAAAGGCTTTGGTCCCGATAGCGGAGTTAGTGCTCTCAATTTCGCCAATTGGTCCGCTTCTCAACTTCCTTAAACCAGAGACTATCGATCCGTATAGTAGGGTTGGTCTTACATGGTGTAGATCCATCTCAAGATCCCTGGTTTGTATCCCCAGGTTTTGTCTGCAAGGTTTCGGCACACCATGAGAGCCCTTGTAGCCTTGGTTACAAGTCCTTTAATGTGTCTTCTCGTCTTATCCATCCGTTTTTGCATTCCAGCATTATGCTGATGATATAGGTACTTGACTTCCGTCATCGGTGTAATAGTAGTTTCGGGTATTCGCATGTCCTTCATTTTAGGGAGTTCTCTCTCCTAGTGAAAAGCACTTCGGTGTTATTTGATGGGTTTGTGTAAGTCCAGGTTGTCTAGTATTCTCAGTAGTTCATTTACCCCTTAGCTCCACAACAGGGGTAAGCATATTCCGCCCTGGATCAGATATTTCTTTCACTCATGGACTTTTGTAAGACCTTCTGCCATTCCAGTTTTGGTGTTCCTCGTTTTCTTCTACCTGTTGGTTGCCAATGCAGCATTTTTCATGGCCACCTGGTATTTGGCATTCGTTCTACGTGTCTGTACCAGAAAAGTTGTTTCCTTTCAATGTCGTCCTGGACTATCGTGCCTTCTATTCCCATTTATTGTTTTATATAGTCATTCCTTATTCTCTCTCTTCCAGAGATTCACATGGATCTTCTAATAGCATCCATTTCAACTGCTTCTACTATCTTCTTTTGTCTGTTTGTAATTCTCCAAGTCTCGGCTCCATATAGAAGGCTGTTCTTTATCATTGTCTTGTATATATTGAATTTTCTCTTCTTTGTTATTTTCTTGCTCCATAAAATTCCATTTAGGCATCTCATTACTTTTTTAGCTTTTCTATTTCTTTCACATCTCTTCATCTATCTATCTAACTTAGATATCTAGTACTGCATACATCTGGTCAATTTCAAGATTATACTGTCTAGCTATTTCACACAAAAGAAATCGTTAGGTATGTTTTGTAACAAATTACTGATGAAAATGTTTCTCCCATGTTTGATAAACACCCTAGCTTCATAACGACAATTTTTCACATTATTATCTCGTTATGTTTCCAGACCTGATATGTGGTACTCGAATTTCTTCTTCGGGAGTTTGTTCATGATTCTGGCAATTAATTTTCAACTTAACGACGTTATTCAGATCCAGATCCAGATCAGATGTTATGAGAGGAGTTTCAACAAACACGCCATACATACCTAACAATCTTTTTCAAAACAACTTGATTTTCAATGTGTTCTGATTTAACATTTTGCAGAAACTTTATAGTTTCAATTCCACCAGGAGCCGTATTCTTGAATTTCTGGGAGGAGAACTTGTTCGGAAAGTGGACGTGGTCATCATCATCACTTCGAAAAGGTACATGTCATATTCTTGAAAATGGGACAGTGAAGTAGTGAAGTGAAAGTTTCCTGGAATTCTGAAGTTCCCATCCTCTTACCCAAGAGAAAACGAGTTCTCGCCAGGGTTTCTAACCTCAAGACTTGAAGTTGTTTTGGTTTTCTCCTTTCAAATTCAAGGTTTTTTTGGTTTTTGTATGTGTTGTCTCTTTTCATTAAAATGAATGTGGATTATTTTAATGAGATTATCTTGAATAGCACAGCATAATTCAAGAAGACATGAAAAATGCTACAGAAGCGAAAGAAATAGGATGGGATATTCTGCATCAAAGAATTCCTTTTCCCTTGACCAGAAATTCGTGAAATTTTTCACAGTAAGCAAAAATGTATGCCACGAAATAGTGGATATGGTTACTCCCTTATGTTACCGCTCTAACGCCAGTCTCGGCTTTAACCAAAATTACAAAGGTAGCTATGCATTGAACACAGTATTCCAGAAGTTGATGAGCCACACGAAGTTCAGGAACAGGAATACGGAATTAATACTGCGGAAAATTATATTGAATTTTCCCTCATGTATAAAAAAATCCCCTAGGAGGAATGCAATTATCTAAAACTCTTGTTCCTTTAGTGCACATATACAAGGTATGGGTGCTGGTGACAGTGCAGTTACCTTTACAATGTCAAACCACGGTGAGCATGTACAGCCCCAGGAAAATTCAATTTTCGAGAACCCAGGAGGCTGGAATACCTGGAAAAGAAGGTTCGAAAGGTACTTAGCAGTATCGGGGTTAAGTAATAGATTTGGTGCTGGAAAACATTGATATATTCTGATTTATATTATGAGGCCAGAGACTGAGAACATTATACTACAATTTTCAGCTCCTACACCAGACACTTTTCAATCAAGACTGGCTGGTTTTGATATATATTCTTTTCCCTAAGAAAAATGTGGTCTTTGAAAGGGCACAAGAAGGAAACAACAGCCAGATTGGGCCGAAGAAAATTTCATAACAGATTTGCATGTATTGTCGGAGCGTTCTGAATTTGTTTGCTCGAATTGTAGCTCTAGGGCTATGAAAAACGAGTCTATAAAAGATCAGATTGTCGATGGTATTTTGGACCAAAATTTAAGTGATAGGGTGCAGCTTAAATCTGATTTTAAGTAAAAGGATGCGATTGTAGAGGCAAAACAAACTGAAATGATCACTTTCACTCAGTGATATAAGGTCCTTTGATTTTCCTTGGTAAGGGGATCCGAGAAACATCTTTGATTGCATTAACACTGGAAGTTGTTCCCAGAGGCTGATCCATTTGGTCCGCTCTTCCTTTCTGAACGCTTCCTTATAGGTGTGCGTCCCTATGCCAGAGAAAGGCTCTGGTCCTGATAGCAGAGTTTGTGCTTCCAATTTCACCAAATGGTCTGCTTCCGAACTTCCTTGAACCAGAAACTTTCGATCCGTATAGTAGGGTTGGTCTTACAATCATGGTGTAGATCCATCTCAAAATACCTGGTTTGCATTCCCAGGTTTTGTCTGCAAGGTTTCGACACACTATGGAGCCTTGGTTACAACTCCCTCAATGTGACTTCTCGTCTTCTCCATCTGAGTTTGCATTCCAGCATTATGCTGATGAGATAGGTATCTGACCTCCGTCACTGGTGTTGGTTGTTGGTTGGTTGGTTGGTTGAGATGCAGAATGAACAGGCCTGATCAGGTAGCCCAAACACTGCAGCCGTCGGCTTATTGTATTGTCCTGTTGGTCTGTTTAGTCAGTGAAAAGTTTCCTGACCTTAATTAGGTTTAGGAGTGAGAGCCTCTACACCGTGTTACTTTTGGTGAGTTTAGAGATAGGGTCTTCTGGCCCTATCTGTCCACCAGCGTAAAGCACATTCGAAGATTATGTGGTTGGCGGTTTCATCCTCCTCGTCACAAAGTCTGCATATGGGTTCTTCTTGGAAGATGCCCATTGTGTGAAGGTGTTTTCTCAGGCTACAGTGTCCAGTTATTAGCCTGATTTAATTTCTGTTTAGTTGTAGTAAGTTTAGGTGATGGTTGTTGTACCATTAGCTTACTGTGTCTGAGATTCGGAAGAGTTTGCCAGTAAGTTTTGTGTTGTCTATACACCCATTGGTTTATTTTTGTTCTTACCGATGATTTTGTGGTGCCAATTACCAGTTCAGGAATAGTATAACTGGTTGCCGATCCTTCTCTTGCCAAAGCATTTGCTTTTTCATTTCCCCCAATTCCTTTATGCCCTGGCACCCATTTAAGGGTTACCTTGTTGGCCATGCATAGGTGTTTGAGGATTTCCAAGCATTCTCAGACAAGTTTTGATTTTATTTCAAAGCTGTTGGGTGCTTTGATCGACGCTTGACTGTCTGATCAGATAAGGATGTGTTTACCTGTGTATCCCCTCCTTAGGTTTTCTCTCAGACAGGAGTCGATGTCATATATTTCTGCTTGGAATACAGTAGTGTATTCTCCCAGAGGTTGACTGATATCGCACCTGGGAGTCTGTCCATATATTCCAGCGCCGGTTCCAGTTTCTTTTTTGGAGCCGTCAGTAAACCAGACAATTTCTGGTTTATGTGTCGCCTCGGTATTTCCTACTGGAACAATCTCCATGGCGAAGGGTTTTTCGAGGGATTTTTTCGGCATCATATAGTCGTTACCCATGGTTAAAATCGGGTTTGTGATTATTTTGGTGAGAGTCGCATGTCCATTTGGTTTTGGGTTCCGCAGGTTTCGTTCAGCTGGAGATGATATGCCCCGATTCTAGCCTCCGCTTTGACGATAAGGAATAGGATCGTTTCCATACTTGCCGTTGGTGTGCTTTTCTGTGCACCGGTAATACAAAGACATGCAAGTCTCTGGATTTTGGCTAGCTCCAGGTTTGCTTGTCTTTGGTTCACTTTAGGCCACCATACAAGTGCACCATATGTTATCATTGGTCTTACAGCCGTAGTGTATATCCATTGTACAACTAACGGTTTTAGTCCCCATGTTTTCGCAATCGCTCTTTTTAGTGACATCGTCATCTTGCTTTTAGTGGTTATCTTTTGGATGTGTTGGTTCCATGTCAGCCTCATATCTAGGATGATGCCTAGAAATTTAGCTTCCCTGCCAAACTCCAAGGTTTTTTGGACTGGTGGCGATTAAGTCCTCCAGATTTCTTTTTCTCGTGAAAGGAATGAGTTTTGTTATGGTGGGGTTGACGCGAAGCTGCTCTCTCGTGTATCACTTCTCAATGATTCCTGAGGCCTCCTGCATGAGGTTTGATACCGTCCTGGTAAATCCTCCCCTAATGACAACGACTATGTCATCCGCGTAGCCTAGGGTGAAGTAACCTTGATTGTTTAGTTTCTTCAGAAGTTCATCCACGACTAAATTCCACAAGACAAGAGTGGTGGAAGTACTCCGCGCTGTGGGCATCCTTTTATCGCGGTTACTTTGATAGAGGTTTCAGCAATAGTCGAGTTTATAGTCCTGTGTTTTAGCATGGACTTGATCCATCTGCATGTGGTATCATTAATCGCATGTTGCCCAGCAGCTCTGACTATGGAGTTGAAGGAGGTGTGGTCAAAGGCTCCTTCAATGTCAAAGAATGCCACTAGTGCAATTTCCTTGTTTTCTAGTGAGTTCTCTACTCTTATCACCAGTTAGTGTAGGGCATTCGCATGATTTACCTGGTTGGTAGGCATGTTGATTTTGGTGGAGTGGCCTGTGTTGCATAGAGGTTTCCCTGATGTACTTTTCAACTAGTTTCTCTGTCACCTTTAACATAAAGGGCGAAAAGCTGATCGGTCTGTATCACCTGGCCTGAGATGGGTCTCTGCCAGGCTTTGGGATAAAAGGACCCAGGAATATGGCCCGTTGCCAGGCTGGCTCTGGACAGTCTGTAGAGGTATGGTGCGACAAGGTCCACCGCCTCTTGTAGAAGTGCTGGTATTATTTCATCTGGTCCCGGTGATTTGAAGCAGTCAAATGAGCCTATTGCCCATTCTATGCCACCTAAGTTCTTTCCCATTTTTTGTGAAGTTCCTGTCAGGTTTTTCAATGGTTCCCGTCGGTTCTATCGGACTCTCTTGGCTAGAATTTTCTGGAAACGTACTCTTTCGGAAGTGTTTTCAACTTCGCTGCAGAACTTCTTCCGGGATTCTATTTTTGCTTTTCGGATTTCTTTGTTGTATTCCGTTAGGAAGAGTTCACACCAAAGCAATAAGCAACTACCAACTAGCAACACGCGATACGCAGCATATAAATCGTATTGGTCCTGAATTCACACCAATACAACAAGACTTTGATAGCGACTAGCAATAAAAATTTGCAGAAGCGGAAAAACGTAAACGGTAAACTACACCCAAATCATTGAGATACTGCCGTTGGATAAACAATTAAAAAAAACCTATTTTATTTACAATCATACATGTATTGTTGACTTTACTGACTTTTAAAAATTTCGAAAATGTCACTTTTTTGACTTTTACTTTCGGCCCACGGGTCGAAAGTTTACTTTCGACCCGTGGGCCGAAAGTAAATGAAATTTTTAAAATTTATTGTATTTTTTGACTTTTACTTTCGGCCCACGGGTCGAAAGTAAACTTTCGACCTGTGGGCCGAAAGTAAATGAAATTGTCAATTATTGTATTTTTGTATTTTTTAATTCAAATAAAAATTTCAAAATTCGAATGATTGTAAATAAAATAGTATACATACCTCGGTGAAAAGTTTCATTACTGTCTCGAGATTTTAGTTAGACCTCGGCTCTGCCTCGGTCTAACTAAAATCTCTCGACAGTAATGAAACACTTTCCACCTCGGTATGTAATATACTATTTCCCTGTTTTGATTATACTTACCTGAAATGTTTGCTTCTGCTACTGAATTCCAAGCTTTTTCGTTAATTTGTAGCTTGGCGTTTAGAATAATCTGGGGGTGTGTAATGTGTAATCCATACATTTTTCAATAATTTGCACAAAAATTACATTTCCCCTGTCTTCCATTTTGAAGAAAAATAAACACGACCAAGCAACATGTATCTCTAGCGATCGACAGACCATGTTGCCGGCGATAAAAATCGCGCAATACCCGCAGATATTCCATCGGGTGATATCGGAGTTGGTTGGGTATGAATAGATACATTATTTATTGTGTACTTTTTGAAAGCGTGTGCTTTGGTGTGAATTCTCCCTTAAAGTTTGCTGATATGCTTCCCAGCTTCCGGTTTTCTTTGCTTTATTAAAAAGCTTTCGTGTATTTTTTCTGAGCATTTCGAGATTTGCATTCTATCACTTTTGTTTGCGGGTGGTTTGCCTCGATTCTGCGCAGTTATCATAAAATGAAGTTTGGATGGCTTCCTGCAATTGCATCCAGCATACCTCCTTTATATATGTTCCTGTTTTAACTACCGTTTAAATGTTAGTCAGGTTTAGTCTAAGGTCCTGTCGGTATTTCTCCCAGTCAGTATTACGAGGGTTGCGATATACACGCTCTGATTTATCAATATGTTTGATTTCCATTTGAATATACCTGTGAGAGACTCGGTTCATCATCTACCCTCCAGTTACATATTTGAGAGCTTATTCCCAGAGACGTCAGAGTTACATCAATACGTTTTTGCCCATTTTTTAATTAGAAAAGTAGGTTTAGTTCCCCGATTCAGAATGTCTAGGTTGTTAGAGATAATGAAGTCAAGTAAGTACTCACCCTGTTGGTTTATGTCGCTACTATTCCATGCGGTGTTATGGGCATTGGTATCTGCTCCAAAGAGAATCTGTAGGTTATTTAGCCCACATTATTGCATTAGTCTCTCCCGTTCTGCAGATGGAGGTGGATTATTGGAGTCATATAGCAGGTACACAGAAGTTATAATGAGCTCCTTAGTGTTCCCTGCTTTTTGATAGTCAAGCTTTATTGCTGCCATGTCCCTAAAGCAAACATTTGTTATTTTTATTGCATTAATATTGTTGTTTGCTTGGCTATGGTTCCTTTTCTAGGTTGACACTTCCAGATTTCCTGTAGGATAGTTTCCTGTAGGTACCTTTTTTCCTTGATCTGCTGTGATCTCAGTGTCAGGATAGGTGCTTGTGATGACAGCTATCTTAATTGCAAACACAACCTTGCTATAACTGGCCCCAGTTGGTTTTCTGAGTTTTGTTTCAGCTTGACTATGTTTCGCAATTTTTTGAGGGTTTTGTGAGGGTGATGGTGTTGATCCCTCTGAGGGAATTCTCCGAATCCTCTTTTGTTGCTGGTTCGCAAAAGCTGTTGGAGTTTATTGTGCTTCAGCGTTATCAGTGCCTGAAGTGCCTTGTCCCTGCTTAGGAGTTTGAAGGTTTCCTATTAGCTCGTGATTTACGAGGTATAATAGGTTCCCCTTTGGCTGAGGCCCGTTCGATAGCTTTCTGGCGTTTCTGGGCGCCAGAGAGTTTGGCCTTCTTTATCTTTAGTCTGTTGATTTGAGACTCAAGGTTCTTAATAGGATTATCATCATCCTCGGTTTTGCTGCTGCCAGCTTCCCGATCCGATAGTGAAACCTTTTCTTCCGCCAGGCTTGTGCTGGCCTCCGGTGATCTTGTGGTGATTTGGTCTGTTGGACCTTCCACCGACTTTGTTTCAAGAGATGGTTTGGTTGAGGCTGAACCACTGGGATTTTCCTCTACCTCCATCTCTTGGCCTTTTTGTTTATTTTTTCCAATTTGTGTTTTCATTATATATCTCACTAGTGAGGAGGAAAGGGTGGTCGGACTCTGCGGTGCCTCCTGCACAGAGCTAAGGCTTTTACTCCGGGATGATGCCTGGTTTTCGAGAGGCTCCGTTTGCGACAGTGCTCCCCCACTGTCATGCACCCATCGACACGGGTCGCTTGACATCTTGAATTGGGCTGAGATGCTTCTTGGATCCGAGTGGCGGTTCCCAGGGGTTCGCAATGGCTTTTCCTGAGAACCGCCAGACGGGAGCCCCCCGACCGCGGCAAGGTCTTGTAGTTTCGGGTATTCGGATGTCCTTCATTCTAGGAAGTTCTCTTTTCCTAGAAAGGCATTTCGGTGTTTTTTAATGGGTTTATCTCCAGTCCCACTGTTTGGCATCATCCTGCGCTGCTCTGAGTCCTGTCTGAGTGCCTTGGAACATTTCTCTTGCTATGATGACGATGTCATTGGCATACCCAACGCAGTGCCAGTCCAGGTTGTCTAGTATTCTCAGTAGGTGATTCAACCCTAAGCTCCACAGCTGGGGTGAGCATATTTCGCCTTGGGAAGTTCCGCGAGTGGTGCACACCTCGTGGCAAGCAGCTTACACATCCATCGAGATATTTGTGTCTTTGACTTTCCTTCTCGGTTAGTGCTCTCCGAACGTAATGTGTTCTCATAGGGAGGCGCATTATACGACATCTTTCTTGTCTAGAGTTTCAGCTATCATGTTCGACAGTTGGAACATAGCAGATGTCTCAGTGCAAAAATAAGGATGTGATGCTTATTGGACTGGAGTCTGAAGGATTTGGGTTCTGTCCCATCCTTCTTGCGTGCCTTAGGAATGAAAGTGACTTTTGCCCTTCTTCAGTCGATTATTAGTGAGTGCTGTTTCCCAGTCCTCCCTAGTGGGCCGTCTGGGGTTTGCTCTTTCCTCACTTCTGTTTGTTGGTTTGCCACCTGGAAGTATTTGCTTAGAGGAAGGAGCGCTCGCTCCTCTTTCCCTTTCGTGTAAGTATCATCTGGCCTTTTCAGAGCTATTGTCGAACTTGTTTCCTATTTGGCCATCGCCTTGTGGAGCCTAGCGGTGACTGGAGTCGAGGTGATTTGTTATACTTTGTGAGAGCCTCTGCCGGCTCTGTGAAGTAGGCAGACACACTTGAAGCACAAAAGTTAAATTTTTCGTAATCGTTTAGTGCTTCGTTAGTGCATCAATGTGCTTCAATCCCCAAATTAGCAGCCCTTATATTTTCAGAGATAATTCAGTTTTTAGAAATTGCCTGCTTACTTCACACCCAGCGGGAACAAGAGAAGCACCAACGTTCAGTTACAGACATATGGTTAGTGCTTCAATCCCCAAATTAGCAACCCCTATATTTTCAGAGATATCGGTTTTCAGAAATCGCCTGCTTACTTCACATCCAGCAGGAACATCGAAAGCACCAACGTTCAGTTGTAGATAAATTGTTAGTGCTTCATGATGCACCACCTCAGCTTTTAACAACACTTATACTTCCAGAGATGTTTCGACTTTTTGTAATCAGCGGCTGATTTTACCCTACCAGGATCGAGAACCGAGAATATGAATAGCATAAACTCTGGTCTGAATTACTTATAGATATGATTAGTAGGTACTAAGTGCTTCCTAATGCTTATAGGTTTATCCATCTTCCGATAAAGTTACTGGGCTGGTACTCTGTAACGGATAGAGACCGTTATCCCTATTGCTGTCTTCCCTCTTTTCAAAATCAATGGAGAGGGGACGGCCATAGAGATAGAGGAAATATCTTTATCCGTTACAGAGTCTCCTGATAAATATCTAATCTACCAAGCTATCTACACTACAAGACAAATTGGCCAACCCATAATCCTATTGGTCGACGAATAACTGGCCGACCAATAGGATTATAGATTGCGTTTTTATCCGTCAGATAATCCTGACAGTTTAGCAGAAGGTGAATAAACCGGGCCTTAATTTCTCTCCCGAGGACTAACAATCTATCTACAACGTTGGTTCTTCCAATGTTCCTGCTATGTATGAACTAAGTAGGCGATTTCTGAAAACCGGAATAACTCTAAACTAAAATTTAGGGTTGCTAATTTCGAGATTGAAGCACTAACCATTTATATGTAACTGAACGTTGCTGCTTCCCTTGTTACAGATGGGTGTGAAGTGAGCATGCGATTTCTAAAAACTGAAATATCTATCAAAATATAAGGGTTTCTAATTCTCGGATTGAAGCACTAGCGAAGTACTTACCATCTAACTACTTAACGTTGGTGCTTCCAATGTTCCTGCTATGTGTGAACTATAAGCAGGCGATTTCTAGAAACCGGAATATATCTGAAAATTCAAGGGTTGCTGATTGGAGGATTGAAGCACATTGAAGCACTAGCGAAGCACCAACCATTTATCTGAAACTGAACGTTGGTGCTTTCCTTGCTCCTGCTGGGTGTGAAGTGAGCAGGCGATTTCTAAAAACTGAAATATCTCTGAAAATTCAAGGTTTGCTAATTTGGGGATTGAAGCACATTGAAGCACTAACCATTTCTCTGTAACTGATCGCTGATGCTTCCCTTATTGCTGGTGGGTGTGAAGTAAGCAGGCGATTTCAAAAAACCAAAATATCTCCGAAAATACAAGGGTTGCTAATTTGAGGATTGAAGCACATTGGAGCACTAACAAATAACGCTAAACGATTACGTAAAATTTAACTTTAGTGCTTCAAGTGTGCCTGCCTACTTCATAGAGCCTCGGAATATCACTGAAAATTCAAGGGTTGCTAATTTGGGGATTGAAGCACATTGAAGCACCAACGAAGCCCTGACAATTTATCTAATATAACTAAACATTTGTGCTTTCCTTGTTCCTGCTGGGTGTGAAATAAACTGGCGATTTCTGAAAACCGAAATTTGTCTTATGCTTCGAGATTTTCTTCCAGATTAGCTCTGTATAATTCCCAATTAACTCTCATGGGAATTCTCTTTAGACTTTAAGGGATGAGTTTTTAAATTTGTTCACAACGATAAAAATTGGTTGAATTGCCCGCCTTGAGAGTAGCAATGTCAACGTTCCAGTCAAAGGTTTCAAGCGCGCTGCTTGAAATATAAAACAAGTAAAATAAATATCTGTATAGTCTGTTCATTAGAAAATACAAATTATCACTTTGGAGGTGAACAAATGTCAATAGTTGTTAGTATCAGGCTTGAGTCATAGATGGGCCACCAATCAATTAACTATCGCATTCATTATAAAGTATTATGGATAAAAGTGATAATCTTCTTCGGATTTTTTTTCAATGCAAATTGATATCACAAAAACATTAAATCTGCCAGTTATGATTTTAAAAAAAATAATGAACTGTATAAGTAGACTCTTATAGAGTTCGTATAAAATAACTTCAATCTGGTATCTGGGGTAAAGTCGAACCATATTATTGTCAACGCCGTAAAAGTAAAATAGCAACGAAAGTGGCAGAAAGAGGAAGTGGCAAAGATATAGAGTCATAAAGGCAATATCTTGTTTTCCCTTCGTTTTCCTTGCGCTCGCTATCTTAACCAATCCGGACGTTCGTTACTTCAAAAACTGCTTTCGATGAAAGTTTGATCAGATATTGATACGGAATGGGCCCGTAAAACTTTCGTTCTAGAACAATTTCAGTTTTTGTCGTCGTGATAATCAATGAATTATTAATCAAAGTCCAGCAAAAACTAATTATCAAACGTTCCACATCAAAGTTTACGTTTTATTTATATACCAGAGATAAATTGAGCAGACTGCGAGGCTAAACATTCATGAAAACTAAATAACTCTGAAAAGATAAATTGTGTAATGGTCCCTTGCAAAATTATTAATGATGCGGTTCCTGTTAAAACATTTTTTTGTTGGCTATAGGGGTCAACTTAGAAAACGAAATGTGGAAATTCTACTTTATACTTGTTATATTCAAAGATATAATCTTGAGCTTATTATGGATATGCCCAAATACAATAGAACCCTCATTAATATCTTCAAAGGAAATTAGGTAGGTATTTGCATTTATATGTCTTACCCAAAAAGGATCACAAAATTGACCTTTCTTAGTTATCCTTAATTGTTTTGCAAATTTCATGGTAAACTTGGCACCCACTGTATTTGACAGATGTTTTAAGATTTTAGATACATTCATCACATTTTGAATAATGGCATACTTGGATAGTTAGGTAAAGTTTTAATGCCGATTAGTTATTATTTTCCGGAAAGAAAACTCTAAGATATATAATGTATTCTATGTTTAGTTCAGAGTTTACTTCCTCTTGTTACTCAAGATTCTTCGCTAGAACTCCCCTTTTTATTCCCGAACTCTAAACACCGGCTTAACCTAGGTATTTAAGTGGTTTCTATTTCATCAAACCTTATTGCATCAAAGCTTTAGTTTAGTAATTACGGAAAATTTTGTATCAAAATTGAAATAGTTAAAATGCACCTTGATTAAAGTCGAGAAAGGCATTTAGTCCTTCATTGGCCACAGCCGGTCTAATTATTCTTGACTTGGTGTTTCATCGACTAATTTGTCTCTCGATTCACAATGCGAATACAAAGCAATTTATGAAGGCTTTTCTGGTATAATGAAGTTTTTCTACAAACGTGTTAAAAATGCAATTTTTAACACCGCCCCGAAGCATTAAAAATGTTACTTTATCGCACTAGTGCCATAAAGTCTTTATAGCACTAGTGTTAAAAGTGAAACATCAAATTTTGAGAGCGGACGTCAAAAAAAGTTTGTATTTTCAGTTATTTACATTGATAATAATGGTGAAATTTGAACAACTGAGGTAGCCCGATTGGCCGCCTCATCTATATTTTTCGAAGGATCGATGCACCTCTCTTTTTCTTCTGTATTTTGTTGCATTTTTAGCAAAAAGCATTCCTGACCACGACATACTTTCAAGAAACTGACAAGACATTTCGTTACCTGTAAAACAAGGTGCTGGTTGTATGGATTTTTTGACAAATGTCAAATTCAAGAATTTTATGTAGGAAAGATGCTTCCAATTTATTATTCATTTAAAAATCCAATTTGTTAGTGTTTATTGCTTTTTATTGCCGTTTGTAGAAAAAATATTGTATGATATTTATGTTAAAAGTATTTTTAAGGCACTTATGTGAATTGCAGAATTCGCTTCGCTCATTCTGCAAACTTTCACATGCGTGCCTTAAAAATGTACTTTTAACACTTATATCATAAATAACTATTATTAAATGCACATGGGTTAGTCTCACAAAAGGAAATTTTTAATAAACCTTCTGCTAGCTCTAAGGAAATCGATGAAGGTTTCAAAAATTAGGTTTTATAGAGCTCAAAAAGCGAGTCACTCTGTTAATATCCCAAATTATTTTATCCTGAATAAGTGAAAATTTTTCTATGAGAACAGGAAAGTAATACTTTTGAAAACGCGGATGAAATAAAATATCAATTGGATTATTAATTTATAAACCCAATTAGAAACAGGTTCAAGAAAGAGGAAGATTTTCCTTATTCTGCATTGTTTTACTACTAGGTCGCCACCAAATAATATGCCCGAATTACTACATAATAACCAGATATCCGTTATACCACTAATTAAAAATGCCTAGCATTAAATCAGTCAAACGTTTAATAAAACCTCGAAAAGGAAATTCTTCATAATTGGCAACGTTATCCCTCGTTAGTCCTTCCTAGCTTTAACCCCGGAGCCTTTTTGGTATTACAATTAATTCGGTATTAAAACTATTTCTGTGCTAAGCCAGATTTTAGAAAGTTTTTGTCCTCGTTTACCATGTACACCAGAAAAAGGATAATAAATAATGCAGGAGCCCTTCACTGAAGGTTTTGCTATAAAATTATGAGAACGATATGAGTAGAACACAACACTTTATATAAAAATTGAAATATGTATTTTTATAAAGGAATATGATATTGGAAAATTCAAAGCACATATTGTTGAACTGAAGTTAAATTTCAAAACAGTGTGGCTTTGTAGTTTTCTCCCGCTTGAAACTCTAAAATGTAGCTCATAAAAGGTAAACGTATTTATGGAGAAGAAAAGAACCTAACAATATGGAACATAATAGTTATTTTATGTGCACAAAGGTTATGGGAACTATGGACCATTTTCTTATCTGGATTGTTCCAGGAGGAAAATATCCTTTTTTTAGTAAGAAAGCATCGCTTATTAATATTTCAATAATATCCCTCTCCTTAGAGCAAAAGTTTAGATTAAAGGAAAGAGGAGTTAAAAAGTTGTCGGGATCAGGATTTGTTGGTGAAGTTTTTAATCTGCTGGGGTAGTCCCTGGACAATTTTCTCTAAAAACTGGGAAATTTCAAAAGTTAGAAGACGTGAGCTTATAGAAAAGTAGGTCTCTGGGATATTGGGATCAATAAAACGTATGGAGTGCTGAAAATTTAAAAATAAATTCCAATTTTTAAATTTATTTTTAGAGTTAACTTGATTAAGTAAAGTCGGAATGAATGAGTGATTTGGAAAGGTTTGTTTTTGATGGATTGAGGGCCTGCTTCCTTTCAGAATACATCTTTAAATTGTAGGATAGTCTAGTGTCCAGTGCAAGATATCTACCACCCAGTTGAGTGGAATTTCAAGTTTTCTAACCTGTTACCTTATTGCATAGGTAGGTACTCAACAAATTTGGAGTTTGTTCATTGGTTAATTGAGTGCGATGCTGTCGTTGATAAGTTTGAATATTTCCATCGAAATGTATAATCTTTATATGTGTAGGTATTCCTCTTAAACCATTTTTTCACATAACCTAAAATTTGCAGAGAAAAATCGAAAAAAACGGTTTTTTCGTTTTTGATTTGTAACTCCCACAACTTTTTTTTTTGTTCAGGAAATTTTGTGAAAACTCACCTTTTTATGCTCCAAACACGCTGTAATTTTTCCAATTCGAAATATTTATTTCTACATTTCATTTCAATTTGATACCTAAAAAGAGGCTTCACTTTCACCCGGAAATGCTCATGTCCTGGAAGCGGTTTTTAGAAAAAACGCAGTGGTCTTTTTTTTCGTTGAAACGTC
Source organism: Ceutorhynchus assimilis (assembly GCA_917834065.1). NCBI lineage: Eukaryota > Metazoa > Arthropoda > Insecta > Coleoptera > Curculionidae > Ceutorhynchus > Ceutorhynchus assimilis. The sequence continues at coordinate 25,027,004 of OU892280.1, read as the reverse complement.
TACTTTAAGATGGTGTAGAAAAAAATAAACATTACTATGGAAAAATTTGGCAGAAAATGCGAAAAACTGATTTTTTGAAAGTACTTACGTTTATGACAAATTTGGCGATAAGTACCTGAAGACCCACATACGAGATGAAGCCAGTCAACATCTACAGATAAACAGTGACAACTACATTGCAAGCTGGAACATTCTCGAGAGAAAATACTACAACGAGAGACTAATCATCAACAAGCTGATTGATAAGTTCTTGGAAACTCACGAATCAGCGTACCGTACAAGCTAAAGCAACTGCATGACATAATGAAAGAATATATAGAAGCGCTCAACAACATGAAGGTAGACACAAAATCGTGGGGACCACTAATCTCAAGACTAATCTGCCGCAAATGGGACTCTGAGATAAATTGATTATTCGAGCAATCCTTGCGAGAGCCAAAGAAAATGCATCAGCTAAACGACGTACTCAAGTTTTTGCAAACAAGATTTCAATTCGTTGAAGCCTTCGTACAAGGTAAAAAAAAGTCAGGCGAGCAAACCCACAGCATAACTGAAAGCTGCGGATACTGCAACGAGCCTAAGCACAGCATCTATAACTGTCAGAAATGTCGACCACAAATATCAAACAATCTATGGAGATTCGGACTAAATGAAGCATTACAAGAATATACAGTTACATATGAAACCACCTCAGCCATTAGAACGTTACAGCAACTGGCAGAAGATGAGAAAGACAATTTCCCACTAGCATCTAAAATTACTGAACAGGATTTCTACGTCGACGATCTGCTCTCCGGGGCAGATACGCTCAAAGAAGCCATCAATCTCCAGACAGAATTCATGGGCATGTTCAAAGCTGGAGGATTCATCCTACGCAAATGGTTCAGCAACCATATACAAATCCTCAACTCCTTGATGAAGAACTGCGAAAACAACATCCTTACAAGAAATCACTGAAGACGGCACACGAAAATCCTTGGGAATCCGTTGGGCACTATATGATGACACCTTCAGATTCAAAACGCAAGTCAACATGGAACAGAAAGTCACCAAACGCATCATTCTCTCTGAAGTTGCGAAGCTATTTGATTCGTTAGGCAGTAGTCATAAAGTAGTCATATATGCAAAGCTCTTAATCCAAGACCAATGGTTACAAAATTTAAAATGGGATGACTCGATTCCGGCTAACATCCAGACAAAATGGAGGTCATTCCAAGATAAATTAAAGGCCATGGAAGACTTTTTTCTTCCACTTTGGACCAACCAAACGACCAACAGTCAAAAGGGATTACACGGATTCTGTGACGCCTCTGAAAGAGCGTAAGGCGCTGTAATCTATCTCAAAGTTAACAGCAAGGAAGGACCACCCAAAATATCAATTCTCACAGCCAAATCTGAAGTTACTCCCACCAGAATAAGAACCAAACATACTACACTCCCAAGATTAGAACTATGTGCAGCTGTTCTTCTTGCAAAACTCATTAGAAGAACCCTCACTGCATTATCAATAGAGGAAGTGATAAATATGCATGGACTGATTCAATGATAATATCATGGATAAAGGGAGACGTTACAAGATGGGAGACATTCGTGGCACACCCAACGGCAGATATCAACTCCCTACTTCCAGAAAAAAGTTGGAACCATCTCAGAACTTCGGAGAGCCCAGCAGACGTTATCTCCAGAGGCAACAAAACTGAAACAGTTCAAAATTTGGTAGGATGCTCCAGATTGGCTAGCGTCAAAACCCACTATGAAAGTATTTTCACGAAAAATAGAGATACCTCCAGTTACAGAAGAAGTAAAACTGTGTCACGCAACAATTATTACGGCAGAGGATACCAACCAGATGAAAATCACTAGCAGATTTTCGTCACTTAACAATATCATTTGAGTTCTAACATACTGCCGTCGAATGCTCAATGAAAACTGGCACAGAAAAGGTCCACTACAGGTTGTCGAACTACTCTAGAATCAGTAGTCAAACAGGAAGAACGTTGTCATTTCAGAGAAGAAATATAGTCACTTCAAGGAAAGAATCCTGTGAACAGCAAAAGCAAAATCATCAACCATTAGACCACAAGGGTATGCTGAGAGTGGGCGGACGATTAGAAAAGTCACATCTACCATACAAAACCAAATATCTGAAGATCATACCTTACAAAAGCCATCTCACCAAGCTCATAATTGTCGACGCACGCAATCAAACCTTACATGGAGGAAATCGGCTCACACTGACATATACAAGAAGACAGTTTTGGATAATAAATGCCAAAAAAGCTGTCAAATCAGTTATTAGAACTTAGGTCTTTGAGTCCCCTTCTCTTTGGTATATTTATTAATGATTTACAAGATGTGTTAAATACTCAAAAAGCCTTATTGTACAATGCACTAGTAAGACCCCACTTAGAATATGCACCTGTCATATGGGCGCCGAAAGCCGAATCCAGCAGAGATCTGATAGAAAAAGTTCAAAAAGATTCCTGATATTCCTCTATGTAAAGAAGTTAAATGTATATGATCTCCTATGCATGTTGACTTGTTTTGGTCTACCTCGGCTGAACACTAGAAGAAATATGCATTCTGGCCAATTCGTTTATAACATAATAAATAGCATTAAGTACAAAGATTGCTCCTTGATAAATAGTATCAATTTTTTTGTCCCAAAGGTGCACTTAAAGATTAGCAACTTCGGACTGTTTTTTAGCGATAAGTTTGATTGTTCACCAATGAACAAAATGTTAGGAGAATGTAATATTGTGATAGAAAAATGTGATATAGACTTTTTTAGTTCTTTGGTAAGTGAGATCAAACTTGCCTTTGAAGCCAACTTTTAGTCTTTTTAAATTTAGATTGTGAGATAGGGGCTGTTTAGTGGAGTCATTTTTTTTTGTCGGGCATTTTGAGGGCTGAATGTGGTTACTAAGCTGATGAGAATAAGGGTGATTTTATTGCCTGCCTCCCGTTCGAAAATTTGCAGAAGAAAAAAATTGATTTACATGAAGAATTTTTTTTTATGATCTCAAATTTTTTGGTTTCTAAATAAAAGATTGACATTGTTGAATAATTCACCCATAAAAAATACCAGATGCTTCTAAATAGCTGAAAAAGTGGGGAGGAGTGTCAACTTCCAAGAGAAAAGAAAAGAACTTTCCGCGTTTACTTTTTGTCTGGTAATCGAGAGAATGAAAGGTTTTGTTGTGAAAATAACGCTGAAAAATCACCAGACAGTAATCAGAGTTCGAAGTCGAGTTTTCCGGCGAAACATTCTGTGGACATTTCGAACAGGGGGCAGGCATTAAAACCACTTATATTCTAATCAGCTAACTAGCCACATTCATCCCTCAAAATGCCAGACAAAAAAAAATGACTCCACTAAACAGGCCCTATCTCAGGGTCTAATTGTTTTACCATATTGTATGTTGATCCTATTGCTCTTTTAATTTTTTTTTGTTTGTTCACTTGTTTTTTCATTTAGGATATGTATGTAGGTTAGTATTAGCAGTAAGCTCTCTTTTAGTGTAACTACAAAAATTCTTGTATTTTAAATGAGTATAAATAAATATTTAAAGAAATTTGTTCAGCGCTAGCAGAATCCTTCAAAAGCAAATATAGACTGTGAGATAGGGGCTGTTTAGTGGAGTCATTTTTTTTTTGTCTGGCATTTTGAGGGCTGAATGTGGCTACTAAGCTGATGAGAATATGGGTGATTTTAATGCCGGCCTCCCGTTCGAAAATTTTCAGAAGAAAAAAATTGACTTACATGAAGATTTTTTTTTTAATGATCTCAAATTTTCTAGCTTTTAAATAAAAGATTGACATTGATAAATAATTCACCCATGAAAAATATTAGATGCTTCTAAATAGCTAAAAACATGGGGATGGGTGTCAACTTCCAAGAGGAAAGAAAAGAACCTTCTGCGTTCACTTTTTGTCTGGCAATCGAGAGAATGAAAGGTTTTGTTGTGAAAATAACGCTGAAAAATCGCCAGACGGTAATCACAGTTCGAAATAGAGTTTTCCGGCGAAACATTCTGTGGAAATTTCGAACAGGAGGTAGGCATTAAAACCACTTATATTCTCATCAGCTAACTAGTCACATTCATCTCTCAAAATGCCAGACAAAAAAAAATGACTCCACTAAACAAGCCCTATCTCAGGGTCTAATAGTCACGACCATCCAGAACTGCAATGTTCAAGCCAAGCTATCATCAGTGGGAACACAGTGGCATTTCATATCACCAGAAGCATCACACTTTGGCGGCCTATAGGAGGCAGCAGTCAAATCCATGAAGTACCACCTGCGAAGAGTTGTTGGAGAGACCCGTTTGATATACAAGGAAATGACAACACTTATGCACCACAAAGAAGGCTGCTTGAATTCTCGACCACTGGATGCAATGTATGCAATGACAAATGATCCGAGTGATCTAGATGTGCTAACTCCCGATTACTTTCTAATTAGGAGTCTATAGTAGAACCTCCAGATCCAGTCTCCATAGCCATCACATCAGGTCTTACCGAGAGATGGAGGATGGCACAGAAGATTAAAAGAGATTCCTGAAAAAAATGGACGTCTGACTACTTACATCAGCTACAGCAGCGCTACAAATGGCAAAATCAACAGATCAACCCACGAGTAGGATATCTTATGATTATTAAAGAGCAAGACATCAACCATAACAAAGGGCCCCCCTCGGTAGAATACCGGAAGTCCACCCATCACAGGACGATAACATGGTGCGAGTGGTCACTAATCCCTATTCCAACAAAGAAGGATGACTTGGAAGCAATGAGACCCGAACGATGCTAGCCATGTAACTCGAAGAATTACAGGAAGCCTTGGAGAATAGTAATTTCGGCACTGATATTTATTTTCGCCTAAAGGAATACTTCAACCCAGAGATATGAGATAAATTATCCTCCTCCAGGCCTCTATGCAGAGCACATTGGACACGCAAATATAGATGGGGGGACCTTTAGAAGCGAACTCCGATTCAACAAGTCTAGGATATTGAATGACACCATCAACATACATTCTTCAATTCAGCGAGTTTCGTCTCTTTGTGGGAGGGCCAGAGAATTAGCATTTAACATGGAATATTAATCGCTAATTCACCACCTTCAAGAGAAACAGCAACACGTCGAGTGGATGAACAGATGGATTCAGAACGTGATCACCAATCGTAATAAGCGAGGACTTATGGGAAAATTACTCACATCAGTATTTGGAGTCAATGATGAAGTTTGCGCAGACATTGAAGAATTAGACAAAAATCAAAAGGAACTCACCAAGACCTCTAATCACCAAGCAAAGTTTATACTACATGCTCTGTGAATCAGGAATCAGCTAGAAAGATTCAGGAAGAAACTCAATAAAGGCATTAAAGCAATAAATGACATGCACAACTGGTACAGCCAAGTTGACGAAAACAAACTCAACGTTCATTTATTGAGTGCGTACCAAATCGTGGCAAATTACATAGGTAATATATTTGATTTGATTATTATCAAAAACTTTTGGACATCTATTATCACCGTGGACATCTATTTGAAGTCATATCTCCAACTCACGTTAAGGAAACTATAGCGTCAGCCAACAAGAAACTTTCAACAAACATCAAGATAATCTCGTAGCCGTACCCAACCTTGCAGACCAAAGTTCAGCACAGCAAGGACTTCATCCACATCTTTGGATACTTCATCATTACAGAAACTAATGAATTTTTGCACATCAAGGCAACACCAATCCCAACACAAAAAAAAAAACAAAAAGAGCCTACTGGATACTCGATGTGCCAAACAAATTCATTGCAGTAGACTACAATTCATAATTATACTTCCAGCTCAGTGAAGCTGAGCTAAGAAATTGCATCAGCATCACTCAAGATGCATTCATCTGCTCATCGACTATGACTCGAAATATTGGAGCCACGCCCAACTGCATCATCGATGAAGTCTATCAGCGATCGCAAAATACGTCGTGCATACTGCGAAGGACGACCTTGATATCTAGTATCATATGGAAACGTTTGAATACACCCAATGGTTGGATGTTTATTAGCGCTGATCAACTTAAGGCGGCAATCATCTACGATGGCATTCTTGAAGAAGTAACACTAAACAAAACAGGGATTTTGGTCATATCCCAGAACTGCATCATCAAGACCAATAAAAACATTTTCACTCCAAAAAGAGCGGAATCAGTCATTGTTTTGGCATCCATAACACAACCAATCAACTCAAATACAACAGATGCTTCCGTTGTCAATATAGAGCACGACATTCCAAAAACCCGTTCTAGAAGCTTCAGCATCTCTAGATAAAATCAAAAAGGAAGAGTCAGATATTCAACAGCAACTACAAGAAACCCATTGGGCTTCCATACACCACCTAGCAGTATTCAGCACTGTTACATCGATTATACTTATCACTATCACATTCTTAGCATTCTTGGGATATCTCGGGTGTCGGAAACACAACCAAGAAGACCACTTCAACGGAATACCTTTGGAACCTCTTCGAAATTTCACCAGCTACCACGAAACTGACACCGATGCCAGGTGACTAACGTTCCAACATTGCGGGCGGTCAGAATGTCTACTCTTGAAAAGCAGCCAGAATATGCCATACACAATATATAGGATTTATTTTAAAATTAATAAAATGGACCAGTTTGGAATTATTGACCTGCATTGACGCATCCATTTTTATACAAACAATATAGTTTGAAAATACTAACCAAATTGCAGCAATTTTGATCGACGCAATAACGCTTATACAAACAACTTCTGGTGGATAAAGAGCACAAATTCATCGGGTTAACATACTGCAGAATCATCACATAGTTCCAAATTACATATTATATTTATCAATAACTTTATGTATAAATAGCGGTTTATTTCAATTCATAAATCGGTAGTAAACCTCTTCTGGTGTATTACTCACATTCCACAACACCCAAGCCTATATCCAGAGTGTGAGACTGCACTCTATAGACAATACCCTTCACAGTTGTGACCTCTAGCAGGTCATTGTATATACCTAGTAACAACAAGGTAACATTAGTCAAAAGGGGCCTTATTATCAAAAATTACTGAGGTTATTTCCATATCAAAAGGGAACCATTATCCAGTGTTTTCTCTAATAACTTTTTCCAAGACATGAGCACTTTCGGGTGAAAGTGATAAGATATAAGTATTGAAAAAATTTCAGCGTGTTTGAGGCTTGAAAAGGTAAGTTTTCACCAAATTTCATGAACAAAAAAAAAAAAATTGTGAGAGATAGAAATCAAAAACAAAAAAAACCGGTGTTTTCGATTTTTCTCTGAAAGTTTTGGGTTATGTGAAAAAATAGTTTATACAAAAGTTGTAGACATTTTTATTATCTACAACTGTGGTTCCGCTGGAAATCTTGAAAAACCATTTTCCACCCTTAAAAGTTCACCCCATGTCACCCTCGTAGCTCGGATTCACTTTAATTTATTTTTCCCGATGTTTTCGAAATATTTTCTTTTCTTCTCAACAGTTTTCGTGCTGTTATTAATTTTTTTTCCAAAAAAATCATTTGCACTGGTCTATAAGTGCATATTCTGGGTTCCCCAGTTCCTGATAGAGTTTATAGAGTGATAAGTGATCCTACATGTCGGATTTTTGAGGGGTGATTCTTGGCTACCTCAGATTTGGTTCCCTGGAATCCCTGGGCGAGGGTAGGGTGTCTTGATTCCGGCGGGGCTGGGTTGTCAGAATTCCTGCTCATGGGATTGTTTTGGTTGGTTTTAAGTCGAGCTCAAAGGCCTGCTTCTGCTTTTGCTTGGTTTTTTTCTTTCTGGCTGTGTGTCTCCACTGTCGATAGAATTTTTCCTCATTTTGGATCTAGCTGACGTGACGCTGTTTTTGTGTTCGTGATCGCAGTCACAATTATTGCAGTTGGAATCTTTATCGGAGTCTAGTTCCATCACTTGTTTATTCACCATTTTGAATAGGCCTTGGGTTTCGACCGTTTTAACGTCATCCTGGGTTTTGAATGCACTGGCGGTGATTTTCAAATTTTTGATTTTTGCTGGAGGTGGCTTCTACTGCCTGGCGGAAATCGGGCTTTTCGTTCTGCAGACGAACCAGATCTTGTTTCAATGCTTCGTTTTCTTGGCGTAGCCCTTGTATACCTACTTTTGTTGAATCATCACTTGGTTATGGTTGGTTCATGATGATCTTCCACTCATTACATTGGATCACTAACTTCACAATTTCACTTGGAAAACTAGCAGAGTGCTTGGTAACACAAAAAATAGTAGGTACCTAAACGAATTTTCTCAGCAACTGTCCTGAGAAGGATTGTTGCTTCGACGGTTGCAAGCACTCGAACTGTTAAATACTTTATGACACACAAAATCAATAAATATCGAAGAAAATTTTTATGTATTAGAAATTTAAAAAAAAAAAATGCAACTCATCAGAAACCGGCTACAAGTTGAACAGCGAGAGCAGACATATTTCTATTTCGAGATGTATTTAATAAAACTTGTAGCGAATCCATAGTGAGGGGTAGTAGGTAATTAAAAATTAAACTGAAATCACACGCCGGGAAAAAATACCCACGGAGACAAAAACTTATACCGGTGCTTCGTTTTTTAATTGGGACAACTTTTGTCGTTTTCGAAATATTAAAAGAATTTACTGGAACAAAAAGTCGTTTTGCACACGACGACGAGAGCTGCTTTATTTAAAAATTCATAATGCATATATAGGAAAAAAGTCTCTGCAGGCTACAGAAATAGAACTAAAAAACATGTTCTGGGAATAATGGCAGCGAAAAATCGGGAAATCGTTTGCATAATGAAAAATGATGCGGAAAAAATCAGTCAGTATTTTTATTTGCTTCTTCAGAATTTATTTTCAATGAGTGAATTTATTAAACGATATTCAGAAGAAAAAAAAAACCCTTGTATATTATTGATTAGTTATGGCAAAGGGGTGTTGTTGGTGTATAAAATTGCCCTTATTAATGCGGCTGATTGATTGATATTTTGAGAAACTTTTAATTATTTTATCTCGGGTGAAATATTGGGGAAATTTTGATGGATGTTGGCGAAAGGGTCGTTGGTTAAATAATATCCGCGCCACAATTTGTACGGTTAAATTAAATTTCGATAGGATGTTGGAGCAATTTATTATGTAGTTTATGCATGCTAGATTAGATTTCTGTACATGTCATGACGAAATATGAATTTGACCATTTTGCGAAAATAACAGCGGAAGTCATTATTATAAATTAAAAGGTGAAAAGGATCGACGAACTCCTGAACGAGAATGGCCAAGGAGAGATTTCACTGCCTCGGCTACGCGGACGATATAGTTTCTGTAGTCAGAGGCAGGCATCTAGAACATTTCCCCCCAAAAAACTCAAAAAGCACTGAACATATTAGATAACTGGTGCAGGGAGGAATGTCACTTAATCCGCAAAAAGAAAAGAGCATTAAGAGGGCTTCAATGTCCGAAGCTTAACGGAGCAGAAATCCCCTTCTCAAAAGAGGTCAAATATCTAGGAGTCATTTTTGACTAAAAGATGACCTGGGGTCCATACCTCAACAAAGTTGTCCAGAAGACCAAAATTTCCCCAGGGAGTTGCAGAAGGCTTTGCGAAAAAAGCTGGGGACTTAACCCAAAGATGAATCTATGGTTATACGAAATGGTAATAAGAACCTACGGTTTGGTTTATTCGGGTACAAAGTTCACACAGACCGGATCAATCAGAAAGTGTGCGAAGGCTAACCTGCGTACGCGTCATGGGGGCCATGAAAATAGCACCAACGGCAGCCCTGCAGGTGCTGCTAAACCTCCCGCCACTACATATCTTCATAAAGGGTGAAGTGAAGGCGTTACTCTACAGAGTGAAGCAAGGCCAAACGACCATGTGCTGGAAAATAGAAGAGGATCTAGAGGTAGCAGGCACTTACGGGTTGCCATACCGGATAGGGAAGACTGGAAGAAAAGTCCTTTAATTAAAGCAGACCACATCTCTTACACGTTACACCGGCGGCTCCAAGACCAACATGGGGGTCGGAGCTGGAATCTACGGAGACAGACCAAGATTGGAAATATCCACAAGTCTCGGACAGCATGACGCGGTGTTTCAGGCGGAAATCCATGCAATAATGCACTGTGTCATATTGATAAATGAGAGGAAAGTTAAGAGTCAAAACATCGTTATTTACTCGGATAGCCAGGCGGTCCTAAAGGCAATCAGCCTCCGGAAGATCAGCTCCAAGCTGGTTGGGAACTGTATACGCGCCTGTCCAACAAACTCACCATAGCCTAAATAGCAGGCCATGGGAATTGTATACGTGCCCTAGAGGAGGTGGGCCTGTCCAAAAAACTTATCATTGCCTGGGTACCAAATAGGGCTCAGCCACTGAGATGATAGGCCCAGAACTATTCTGCGGAAACCCTGTAGACGTTTTTCGAACATCTATCAACAACTGGATAGACAGAGAGTTCCAGAGCTGGTGGTAGCAAATACTAGGATAACGACAGGCAAAGCAAATTATCAAATCCTGCTCGCCCAAATGCACAACGGACCTACTAAGCCACAGACGCAAGATTGTTAGGATGACATTAGGCTAACTTACAGGGCATTGCAAATTTAACAAGCATCTGGAAAGAATGAGTCTGGCAGAGAATAGCCTGTGTATGTACTTAATATTTTGACAATAAAACATTAAAACACTTTACTCGACACAGGACTTTATTTTATGGCCAGAATAGTACATTGCGTATCAAGGGCGGAAAGGAGACGATTTCGACGAGTGTGAAGTTATCGGCCAGAGCGAAGCGAGGGCCGATATCGCACGAGTCGAAATCACTTTCCGACCGTGGTGCACACAGTACTTTTTGAGCAAGTTTTTTGGAAACATTTTTAATAAATATTATTTATATTAAGAGGGGCGTTTAAATAAAATGTCATTTACAGACCGTCACAAATTCCTGTTCAATTCCAAATTTAGACCACTTTCCAGTGAAATGAAGTTATGTTCATAACAATAATAGATTGGAGTACAAGTTGAAGCATTTTTGGTTGCAAAATACGCATTCTAAATAGTAAAATTATTACCATTTTGTTGACAACAATATGCAAATTTTGGTCACGGATTTAAATGAAAAAGGGATAAACATATAGAGTAGCACACCAACAATAAATGTCCAAAATTTCGGATAGTAAAATGCTGGAATAAATGAAAAGAACAGAATTTCCGTTAATTTATGAGTTTTTATTCTAAAATTAATCAAAATCTGCCAAACAAAAAGGTGATTGCTGTCATTCTCAGCAAAGACTCAAACCAAATCTGGGAATCACTTGGTGTGTGAAGTTCGGGGAATCCCAAGTGATCATTAGGACACAAAATCTCAACAAAAAAAAATTGAAATTTCATCGTTTTAGTAAGAAGGTAGCTAACTTATGATTTAGATTCTGGAAAACTTCGAAAGGTCATAACTTTTTTTCTATTATAGATAGAAAGCTGAAATTTTCAGCGATTCTTATTCCAGTATAGGACTTCAATCCCTGAAAATTTCAACTCTTTTGGACTTAGAGTTCCTGAGATAAAATCGTGTTAATCAGTTTGGGGTGATTTATCAATTTTTCAATTTTTCTGAGTGCCTTTTTCCATAGATTTCGGCTTCAAATCTGGGAATTATTTGGTGTATGGAGTTCGACGAATCCCAAGTGATCATTAGGACACAAAATGTCAACAAAAAATAAATAAATAAATTTCATCGTTTTAGTAAGAAGTTACCCTATGATTTAGATTTTGGAAAGCTTTGAAAGGTCATAACTTTTTTTCTATTATAGATAGAAAGATGAAATTTTCAGCGATTCTTATTCCAGTAGAGTACTTCAATATCTGAAGATTTCAACTTGTTTGGTTTCAGAGTTCCTGAGATAGAATAGCGTTAAGCAATTTGGGGTGATTTATCGATTTTTCAATTTTTCTGAGTGCCTTTTTTCATAGATTCCGGCTTTAAATCTAAGAATAACTTGGTGTATGGAGTTCGGGGAATCCCAAGAGGTCATTGGGTCATAAAATCTCAACAAAAAAAAATTTTGGAAAACCTCAATATGGTATAAGGGTTTCAAGACCGATGACAACATAGGAAGAAATTTATTATAAAAATTTAATGAACCCAAAAATGCTCGCAGCTCAGTTAAGTTTTTTGGGTCAGGAGTATTTAGAATTGCTTGCACTTTTTCAGATGTTGGATATATGCCTTCGGCATCAATCCTATGCCCCAATTACCCTACAGAATCAGAAAAAATCTATATTTTGATATGTTCACTTTCACATTATACATGCCATTCGAGACAGCACCTGACATGCTTTGTAACAGGTAACAGTCAGCAAAATTTTTACCCATGACCAAAGTGTCATCCAAGTAACAAATAACACCATTCAAACCAATTGAAATTTTATCCATAGTCATTTAAAAAATTGCTGGGGCACTGGTAATCCCATAAGTTAGCCGAGTATATCTTTACAACCCAAAATTCGTGTTGATGGTCAAAATTTCGTGAGAAGGGGTATCCACAGAAAATTGTGGATAGGCACCCAACAAATAGAGGATACAAAATACAGAGCCCCCATTCAATTTTGCTAAAAGGTCATTTATATTTGGGAGAAGATATATGAATATCCTGACACAACAATTGGTTTAGGGTAACCTTAAAATCCACGAAGACCCCCTTTTTTTTTTGGTACAATTACAATACGACTCGCCCAATCACTGGTACTTACCGGAACCAAAATACCCTCATCAACCATCTCTTCAAGCTTAACTTTTAATTTATCTTGTAAAGCGAATGGAACATTGTAAGGTTTCCGGATAATAGGAGTAGTATTTTCTTTGAGTTTCAATTTAACCTCAAACACCTTTATGGGTTCCTAGTAGAAGTTGAAAATACTGATGGAAACTTTGCTGCAAAATGAGTTTTCTCATTTGCTTGGCTTTTATCAGTATTTTCATGTTCAGAAAAGTTCGACATATTATTAATAGAAATTTCATTTTTGCACATTGGACTGATTATATCTAACCAATCCCAGCAGTGGTGTAAAATTTTTCCCAGTTTTCATGACTAATGAGGGTAATTCAAACTTTTGATTATTGAAACAGATATTGACAAACATTTTCCCCATTACTGAAACTGATTGATCTGTTACAACACTTAACTTACAACTTACGGGTTTTAGGAGTGGGGGGAGGAGAACCCTTAACAATTTTTGAAAATTTTCATTGGAAATCACTGAACTTGATGCTCCTGAATCAAATTCCATAACAATTATCTTACCATTTAGTTGCAGGCTAATCTTTTTTTGCTTCATTTGGCCCAGTTAAAGCTGCCAATCGTGCCAGAGAACATCATCCGAGTCGTACTGCTCATTGCTCAACATATTCAGAGGCACCCAAGGTAGCACCCGAAGCAGTCTCAAACGCCTCTGATTCATCTAAGTTATGTAGACTTTTTGCTCGGCACATTGACGAAACGTGTCCTTTTTTTCCACAAGAAAAACAATTCCAATCCATAGCAGGGTATGTAGATGGCTCATGAGCTCTTCCACAACGAAAACACTTCTGGCTACTCACAGGCCTAATATTTCTCACCAACTTCCTAGAACCTGCACCTGTACATGTGTGGTGCCGCTGCGAAACACTATGCAGACTTGGGGTTGCGAGGCTTGGAGAGGAAAAGCCCAATCCGGCAAGCTATATGAAGTGGCCAGTATCTTGGGAGTTTCTTTCTTTTGCAAAAACATAAAGAGAAGCATTTGAGAAAATGTCACATAAGTCCAGTCGGGTCTAAGACTTTATGTTCAAAACTGGACAACCTCACAAAAATATAGTAGTAGCCTAAGTATTATTAGATACTATAATACAAATATCAAATGCACCATCAAATTAATATTAGTGACATGGGATAACAAACAGAAGGTTAAGTAATTTTGCTAGTTTGTTTGGGTAAATATTTGCGACAAGGGAAAACGGTTTATACGTGCTCCATAATGTATAAACTATATGTGCTCTTTTGGGTTTAGGTCATATTTATACAACAACCAAAAGTTTTGTTTGTAAACATTATGCTTTTGCGAAAATTACAGTAACAGAACATTTTGGTATATGATATGAAAGTTAGTTTTAACTGAGCTGATCATAGCTTACAAAACGTTCTTGGATTGAAAGTATGCTTTTAGCGTAAGTATTTTTGATTATTAAAAATCTACAAAACAATTATTTAACCATTAGATGTAAAATCGGAAGGATTTCCTATACTGCAATGATTTATATTATGCTAACAGTCGGACATAAACCAATATATCGGTTACAGATAGTGTCGGAAATATTTTGATAGATATTTTGCTTTCTCGATAAAACGATTTTATTGCACGGCTATAAATTTCTAAAATCTATCAATTTTTCCACTAAAAAACTTAGAAATGGAGAAAATAAAATTAGACTAATCTTCAAAAAGCTCCTCCCAAGAACAACAACAACAACAACAACATTCTAAAACTCCTGATATGCGAACATTAAGAATGCAAAGTGAAAAGCTGTGTCTTGCCTACGAATGCCAACGACGTGCTTTGTGGGGCGTGCATGAGGAACATTAGGAATATACAGGAAGAGCCGCTAAATTGGATAACAAGATTTTCGTTTGGGAGCTTTTGCCTCTGCATAGGTGATTTAGGAAGCTCTATATATTCGAAATCTTGTTGTGCATAATCTCAAAAGACAGCTTTCCCACTCAACTGAATCAGTACCGGATTATTAAGGCCACATTTTGGTAAATTCATATCCTGAATCACTTTATGCTCAGTTTTTATTCATAGTTTCATTCCTTTTCTCAGCTATATATGAAAAATTTGAGATAACAAACAATGAGCAGTGAAATAATATTACTAAATTCAATAAAGCCTTAAATCGCTTGCATATTAACGCCTATAACACGTATGTCAATTAGTGCAAGGCGCCCAATATAAATTTATATGGATTTGCTAATGGAAATTCCGTTTTAGCTTGACGTTTATAGATCGACCAAATTGATACGTTAATACTGAAATTATTCGATATAGGTATTCACCAAGGTGGAAACTTTCCCACTTTATTTCGATTATAAAGAATCAAATAGCTAATTTTCCCTTAACTTATGTAAAAAATAAATATTCTTCTATTTTATTTTAATCCAAGGCATAAATAAACGTCGAAATTTTTCAAACTTTTATACACTCTATTAGAAAAATGCCGGGTTTCTCAAATGAGGAACAATTTCCGTACAAGACAATCAAGACAGTACATAAGAACCTTTTTGGAATATCTATTTCTATTTGCTTTTACTTTATACGGCCAGCGTGATATTCTGCACCAAAATATTGTGCCTATATTTTTATTATAGCTAAGGTAAACGTCCGTAATTATCGACACCTCAAGAGGTTTTGGCTAGATCATAGGGAAATAAAAATTTGCATATTGGTATATTATTGATTATTGCTGTGGAATAGTTATGTTTCAAATAACAATACCTAATTTATTTGCAAAAAATAAATAAGTTGAAAAGTACAATTTGACCCATCGACATGGGAAAAATTCTTTTGTACCAAATATCGACACACCTGCGGACGGAATATCGACATTGGACCTGAATGGTGAAATGATGAAAGTTTATCACTTCTGTGGGTTGCCCTACAGCTGCTCAGACAAAGATTTAGGAGGCAATGGGCGTGGGTTATCTTTATTTGATGTTTTTTATTGGGCGCCAGGTCTACAATAGGCCAATTAAAATAAAACCAAAAATTTAAAACAATATAAATAACTATTATTTAAATAGAATTAATTCATTAATTAATTCAAGCAATTAATTGAAAACAATTTGAATTTAATTGCAAAATACACAATAATCAGGATTAGCAACAATGCACGATGGAAACAAAGGTCGACTTACAAGTTACTAACCTACCTTATTACATAAGACGTAAAATACAAAGTTTAAATTTTTACACTCAATTAAGTTGATATGTAAGAAGAACGAGCAAATTAGATTCTACAGTGAATCTGCGTCACCTAAATCTAACACAAAGCTCTAATACAAGTTAAATTCTTACATACAATGAAAATATTATGTAAGAAGAACAAGCAAATTAGATTTTACAGTGAATCCACGGCACCTAAATCTAACTAAAGGCTCTAATGCAAGTTAAATTCTTACATACAATGAGGTTGTTATGTAAGACTAAAGAAAATATTCACTGACGTAACCTGAACATAACTTTGAGAAACGACAATTTTGGTTGTAACGAAACCCTTTAGAATTAACAACAATGCACGATGGAGACCAAGGTCGACTTACAAGTTGTTAACCTACTGAGCGAGTTTCCGGTCGGTACGGCAAGTTAAATTTTGTGTTCAGTGAACCTGATACACAAACAAAATAAGCTTTCTAGAATCTCATCTAAAAAGTTTCAAAACAAGTGATATTCCTACATACAATGAAGTTGCTATGTTAGACTGAAAATATTGAGCAAAACTTCAAAAATAAGAAAAAATAAAAAAAGTCAAACTGTAAATAATATAAATAAAAATAATGAAAATGAGAAAACTTGAGCACCTAGTTATGCAATAAGTACCTAACTTCCAGTTACGCCCTTCCAAAAAATAAATTTAATGAAAATGATACAAAACTTGAAGTTTATCTCGCAATGCAATTAATGATGGCTTCATTCAATAGCCTAGTTATATAATAACTTCTAGTTACGCTTTTGCAAAAACAATTACAAAAAAAAAAATGAAGAGATGAGAAAAAGGGAAAAAAAACTTAAAGTTTTCCCAAAGTTAGCTCAAAGTCAGTCAGTGAATTTTTAAAAAAAATAATGAAAATACAACAATCACTGCTAAACCAATATTGGAATGTATGATTATACCAAACTACCAAACAGCCAGAGATATAGTTATAAGATTACATAAAATTAGCTATAGTTATAGTACAAAAATACTCTATAATAAAAGGCTGTTGGTTTCATCAGGGAATCAATTACGAGGTAAAAGTTCAATAATAAGAAAAAAGTAACTTATCTTGTGCATTAAATTTTGAAGGTCCTGGCCTGAATCGTAAGGGTTTGCCTGTGGAACATCCGCGAAGTTTCCCTCACAATAGACACTTTAAGCAGGTCTTGAATTTCAAACGAATCCGTATCCGCATCGATCTGCGCATGCGCAGAAGTGATACGGTGGATTCGTTGCGTTGCGCTGTCCGTATCTTTACGGGCCTAGCCTCGTATCCGTATCCGGAAACGTATCTCAATCATTTGACACTATTGAGAGATCTCCTTGTTAAGCCCATTTTACAATGGACGTAACGTAACCGTAAAGACGTAACAAAAGTCCTAAGCATGCGCACATTAGATTTATTTGCGTCAAATATGTCACCGGAAACACAACGTAAGAGATGCCGCCGTGCCTCTTTGTAAAGTAAATCATGCCACACGTCGTGTAGCAATATTTTTGTAACAATACTAGATTTGCTGTAGCAACAAGTCGTTAGTAGGTTTGGGGCAAGATTCAAATTAATTATAATTGTTGCAACACTTCCTTTGTGTAGCAGCACAAGATCATAATATGCAGCAACACCAAGAAAAAAATGTAGCAACACGTCTTGAGTAAAAGTGTAGCAACACTCGTTTTGTGCAGCAACAAGCCATTTGTGGGATAGTTTGCTCAGGGCAAGAGTTTGTTGAATTTCTTATGTAGCAGCACGAAAAAAAAGTATAGCAACACAATCGGGAGTAGTTTTTAGTAGGTTTAGAGCAAGATTTCAATGAACTTATATAGCAACATAAAAAAAAGTAGCAACACGAGCGAAAGTGTAGCAACAAGTCGTTTTGGGGGTAGTTTTTTTAGTGGGTTTTTAGGGTAAGATTTTATGTCGCAACACTTGTTATATGAAAATGTATTGAATTCGTTTGTAGCAACATTTGGTAAAAAAATTTAGTTTCCCGTTGGGTTTGGAATTCGAATTTTACATTTTCCCGGCTTTTGATTGGTTTGGGAATTTGAATTTTGATTATTCCCGGCTTTTGAATGGTTTAGGAATTCAATTTTTAATCATTCCCGGGTCTTGATTGGCTTAGAAATTCAAATTTTGAATATTCCCGGCTCTTGATTGGCTTCCAAAGTTAATTTTTGAATTTTCCCGGCTCTTGTTTGGGTTTAAAACTCAAATTTTAAATATTCCCGGCTCATGATTGGTTTAGAAACTGAATTTTTGATTATTCCCGGCTCTTGATTGGCTTCAAATTTTGAATATTCCCGGCTCTTGATTGGTTTAGAAGTTCAAATTTCAAATATTCCCGGCTCTTGATTCGCTTCCAAAGTCAATTTTTGAATTGTCCTGGCTCTTGATTGAGTTTAAAATTCAAATTTTAAACATTCCCAGCTCATGATTGGTTTAGAAACTGAATTTTTGATTTTTCCCGGCTCTTGATTGGCTTCAAATTTTGAATATTCTCGACTCTTGAATAGTTTGGAAATTGAAATTTGGCTCTGAAATTCAAATTTTGAATATTCCCGGCTATTGATTAACTTCCAAAATTAATTTTTGAATTTTCCCGACTCTTGATTGGCTTAGAAATTCAAATTTTGAATATTCCTGGCTCTTGATTGGTTCTGAAATTCAAATTTTGAATATTCCCGGCTCATGATTGGTTTAAAAATTGAATTTTTGATTATTCCCGGCTTTTGATTGGCTTCAAATTTTGAATAATCCCGACTCTTGATTGGATTAGAAATTCAAATTGTGAATATTCCCAGCTCTTGATTGGCTAAGGGCTATTTGCACGACTATCACTTAAGGGATATTTAATCTAAGTAGAGCTTTGAATGTGACTTTTGTTTCTACAAGAGTCACATTCAAAGCTCCACTTGGATCAAATATCCCTTCAGTTATAGCGGTGGAAATAGCGGTAAGAAATTCAAATTTTAAACCCGATCAAGAGCCGAGAATAATTAAAATTTAAATTTTAAACCCAATCAAGAGCCAGGAAAATTCAAAAATTGACTTTGGAAGCCAATCAAGAACTGGGAATATTTAAGATTTGAATTTCTAAGCCAATCAAGAGCCGAGAATATTCAAAATATGAAGCCAATCAAGAGCCGAGAAAATTCAAAAAATTATTTTGGAAATAAGTCATTCAAGAGCCAGAAATATTCAAAATTTGAATTTTGAGGCCAATCAAGAGCCGGGAATATTCAAAATTTGAAGCCAATCAAAAGCCGGGAATAATCAAAAATTCAATTTCTCATGATTGGTTTCATGAGTCGGGAATATTTAAAATTTGAATTTCAGAGCCAATCAAGAGCCAGAAATATTCAGAATTTGAATTTTAAACCCAATCAGGAGCCGGAAAAATTCAAAAATTGAATTTCGGAGCCAATCACAAGAGCCGGGAATAATCAAAATTTGAATTTTTAAGCCAACCAAAAGCCGGTAATAATCAAAAATTCAATTTCTAAACCAATCATGAGCAAGGAATATTGAAAATTTGAATTTCAGAGCCAATCAAGAGCCAAGAGTAATCAAAATTTGAATTTTGAACCCAATCGAAAGTGGGGAAAATTCGAAAATTGTTTTTGAAAACCAATCGAGAGCTGGGAATATTTAAAATTTGAATTTCTAAGCCAATCAAGGGCCGGGAATATTTAAAATTTGAAGCCAATCAAGAGGAAGGATTAAAAATTCAATTTCTAAACTAATCATGAGTTGGGAATATTCAAAATTTGAATTCCAGAGCTAATCAAGGGCCAGGAATAATCAAAATTTGAATTTTAAATCCAATCAAGAGCCGGAAAAATTAAAAAACTGACTTTGGAAATCAATCAAGAGCCGGGAATAATCAAAAATTCAATTTCTAAACCAATCATGAGCCAGGAATATTCAAAATTTGAATTTCAGATTCAATCAAAATAATTAAAATTTGAATTTTGAACCCAATCAGGAGCCGGAAAAATTCAAAAATTGATTTTGGAAGCCAATCAAGAGCCAAAAATATTTAAAATCTGAATTTCTAAGCCAATCAAGAGCCGGGAATATTCAAAATTTGAAGCTAATCGGGAATAATCGAAAATTCAATTTCTAAACCAATCATGAGTCGGGAATATTCAAAATTTGAATTTCAGGGCCAATCAAGAGTCAGGAATAATCAAAATTTGAATTCTAAACCCAATCAAGAGCCGGGAAAATTGGAAATTCGAGGCCAATCAAGAAGCCGGGAATAATCAAAAATTGAATTTCTAATCCAATCAAGAGCCACGAATGATCGAAAATTCGATTTTTAACCCAATTAAAAGCCAGGAATGATTAAAAATTGAATTTTAAACCCAATTAGGAGTTGGGAAAATTTAAAAAATCTCTTTTTAAACCAATCAAGAACCGGGAAAATTTTAAAATTGAATTCTTAATCCAATCAGAAGCTGGGAAAATTCAAAAATAAGCTAATCAAGAGCCGGGAATAATCAAAAATTCAATTTCTAAACCAATCATGAGCCGGGAATATTCGAAATTTGAATTTCAGAGCCAATCAAAAGCCAAGAATAATCAAAATTTGAATTATTCTCATCTTCTCTTACGTTGCGTTTTTAGTAATATATTTGACGCAAATAAATCTAATGTGGGCATGCTTAGGACTTATGTTACGTCTTTACGGTCCATTGTAAAATGGGCTTTAGTTATCACTTAAATAACTTTAACAACATAAACCAGCCAAAAATTCAACTGGAAATAAGCTTCAACCAGTGGATAAAAAATTTAACTTGATGTGGCAAAGGTGAAATGAA
Organism: Ceutorhynchus assimilis; assembly: GCA_917834065.1. Lineage (NCBI taxonomy): Eukaryota > Metazoa > Arthropoda > Insecta > Coleoptera > Curculionidae > Ceutorhynchus > Ceutorhynchus assimilis. The sequence goes on along the minus strand of OU892280.1, from coordinate 25,006,137 downwards.
GGTCACAAGGTGGTAAAAAACCTGATGTGAAAGGTTTTAAAAATAGTTGAATGTAGTTTAAAACTAGTTTAAAGCCTGATGGTCTGGCTTTTCGCGGACGATTGTATCCACCAAAAATAAAACTTATTCACTTAATCCAGCATCTGCTGTGAATTCTCAATGAGAAATTTTAAATTGTATTTTGATTTTGTGGCTTAAATCGCCTATGTAGGTGTTAAGTCACTTCTCTTCAAGTTCAGGCAGCTGAAAGGGAGCGACCTATTCCAGTTTTTCCCTTAAATAATCTTTTGTTGTTAAAAAAATGACATTTCCACGCGGAAAGTGCCAAAATCCAATAATTGAGATTAATGTGTGAATGACTTTTGATGTACTGCTTTGTCGAAAAGAAATCCCTTTGTGGAACCAATAAAACCACTTTTGTGCTCGAACAGTGGTTCGAACACTAATTGACAAAAGTATTCCGAGAGCGCTCGATAACCCTACACGGTGGAAAATTCAGAACTGATTTGCATAATTGGAACGAGCATATTAAAATGCTTGTTACAATACTCAATAAAGTGACAAACACAAAATATTTATTTGTTGACTTCTTGGAACCAAGGACGGATTTTCTCTCCAGTTATGGTGACTCGAGCATTGGCTAGATTTTAGAAAACTCTTTGTGAAAGTTCTGGATGCCGGTTCATGAAAGCCTTCGTACCAGTGGCGACCTGCGCTAGTACTATGTAACGGATAGAGATCGTTATCCCTATTGCTATGGCACTTGCTGTCTTCTACTCTCTTTTCGAAATCAATAGAGAAGGGACGTCAATAGAGACAGAAAAAATATCTCTATTCGTTACAAAGTCCCAGCTCTGGTCTTCCGTTGATGAAATTATTTGGTCTTTTTAGATTTCTCAGCAGTAATTGTACACTGTCTATAAGCTGCAGTTTTGTTGCAGGAAACCCACAAGCGGCAATGTGAAATATCCATTTCCCTACCGAATCTACCGAATATTGGAATCTTTTGCTTTTGTTCGTCTTAAGTATATTTCTTCTGAAAAAAAATATTTCCAGTTATCGACATACTTGGTACCAAACACCGACACACATAATATATCCACTCTAACGTTGTTACCAAAGGGGAAAAATGGGTGTCGATAAATGGTACAGGGATTAAAAATGGATGCACCAATTATCGACAGCTCAGAATTTTGAATTTATACAGATTTTATGCCATATTATTGGCAAAAATCATAAATTTTATACTCTGCACATATATATACAGGGTGTTTGGCGGAGGGTTAGCCAGACTTGGTGGGCGTATAGATAGGCCCATTTCGAAGATATTTTATTAATACAATTTTGGCCTTAGGTTCCATTTTTTTTTTCATCATTTGTTCTCAAGAATTTTTCAAAAATGAACCTTTTAACTTCTGTAACTTTTTTAAAAACATTTATGAAGACGTTTGTTGCGTGCGTTTTTGGTCTGTAGGGTATTCTTGAAAATATCAGAAAGGTAAAAAGAAAACGGGGACCTTAAGGGCATTAGTGTATCAGGAAAATATCTTCCAAATGGGCCTATCTATACGCCCACCAAGTTTGGCTAACCCTCCGCCAAACACCCTACATACAACAATTTCCATAAGGTTAGTGTAATACTTCAAACTAATATGACCATATTCAATTTACCTGGTTCTTAGACCTTTTCACAAAGATCTGCACTAGTACACATGTCACTGCAGAATGACTTAATTGAAATATTTTTAAAATTAATATTTTCTGCATTACTGGTTGAGGATTTTTAGGTGAACTGGGGAAAACCTTCTTTTTTCCTATTATGATACGACAATAAATGTAGCAAGAATCAGATTCTTGTTTTTGGATCTCAAGTGCAAAAATGTCGATAGTTGAGACAGTCGATAATTGGGACATTTACCTTAAGTAAGTACTCGAACTTTCAAAAAACACAGACACCATTTTTTTTTCAAGGGGTTTATCCGCTTTTTGAATAATTATATTCGATTTGTTCTCTTTATTTTCCGTGTTACGACACTAATTTTTTACTTTTTATTGTACAATAGCTTTTAAAATGAAAAATCGAATCCATGGACTTTACCAATGACGTATTGATTTATATTCTCAAGCAAGCAAAATCGCCTCTATAAATATGACCTTTTATTATTTCAGTCAGATTTTAAAAATGCAACATACTGTGGCTTTGGGAGAAAATCGATAAGCCAATTGGAATACCTATAAAATTGTAAACGGATTTGTTGTTTGAAGAAATTCTTATTTTAAATATAAAACCTTTCCGAACGTAAAAGCACCGGGAATTCCCTCCCCTCAATTTTATACAAAATAGTTCAGTGGAAATTGGAATTTCAAGTGATTTTTGAAAGGGAACGTGTGGGGAAAACGCTTGTAAAAATAACGTCAAGTTTTTATGGTGTGGTCGTAAAGTTTTATTTCTTGTTCGTTTTTTCATATAATTTTTGTTTGTTTTGTTCCATAAAATACTCAAGTTTATAGAAAACCGAAAAAAAAGTTATAAATTGCTATGTAAGAATACATTTGAAAATAAATTCCCATCAGATGCCAGAAAAGAATCACTTCAGTCTACTTACCTACTTACTAAAAATTTTACTGTATGAAAATATACAAGACAGAATTCCTATAATCATAATTGACGACTCTTCATTGCACGGAGTAAATAGGATGATAAGAGACGATGAAGATTTCGAGATGGTTGTGAATCAATTCAATGATGTATATATGTGTATGTGTATGTGTGCGTTGGAGGTGTCAGCTGCACCGCGACCAATGTTGATCTATTGTACCCCTCCTTCTGCTGCAAAGTTCGGGTTTCCCGCTCAAAGCAGCCCCTCCAGTCCTAGGTTCCTTAAGAATTTTAGCGGTTCCAGGGCTGGTATGTCTTCCAACTGTATAAGGGCACTTCCCAGGTTCTCCATCCTTGAGCGACTAACGGCATCGCAGTTCCGTAGAGAATGGTGATGTGTCTCTTCTCCTTCTTCACAGAATCTGCAGGTGCCACCTTCTTCTAACCCCATCTTCTGTAGGTATTCTTATGTCTACAATGTCCCGAGAGAAACCCGGTTAGAGTCTTGAGGCTTTTCTTGCTAAGGTTGACCAGCAGTTCTGATCTTTTTTGGTTGAAGTTGCCCAATAAATCTTTGGTCTGTCCTAGTCCTGGCTGTTCTAGCCATTGTTTATTTCTTAGCCGGTTCTCTTCTTTTTTGAGGATTTCTTGCAGGTGCGCATTTCCGACGCCGCGAAATGCTTTTGGCCCAGTAAAGGGAGTAGACGCTCCCGTTCTTGCGAGTCTGTCTGCGCATTCGTTACCCTCGACATCTATGTGTCCGGGCACCCAGAGAAGGGTTACTTTGTTTTGTTTTCCCAGCTCATTTAGTTTCTGTAGACATCCCCATAGTGTCTTAGAATTGATGATGGGAATTGGGATCTCAATGCTTTGATAGCTGCTTGGCTGTAAGACATTATTACAATCTCTCGTTTCCGATAACTTCTGTTCAGGTTGCACTGCACGTATCTTCCGATCGCATGAAGTTCCGCTTCAAATATGCTTCATGATTTACCTATTGGCTCCGAGTATTTGGTCCGTGGCCTAAATACTCCAGCTCCAGCTCCCTCAGCAGTTTTGAAACCGTCTGTGTACCATTTGATGGCGTTTGCTTTAAGGGATTGGATAGACTCCATGTTCCATCTGTTTTTTGTACTTAGTTCGATGGAAAAGTTTTTCTCGAAACTGAATTTATCAACGATCACGTCTTTTGGTAGGTCCATGAGGTGTGCACAGTTTGAGAGAGGAAGAGTTCTGCCAAGGTGCGCTTTCCTTTGTAGACCTATCTTCTCCAGTCTGAGACATGATCCACTGGCAACCCGCTTCACTATTCGATGGAAAAGTTTTTCTCGAAACTGAATTTATCAACGATCACGTCTTTTGGTAGGTCCATGAGGTGTGCACAGTTTGAGAGAGGAAGAGTTCTGCCAAGGTGCGCTTTCCTTTATAGACCTATCTTCTCCAGTCTGAGACATGATCCACTGGCAACCCGCTTCACTATTATGTGGAGTGGTGTGAGGTCTAGAATGACTTCTAGTGCCGCGGTTGGGCATGATATCATTGCTGCTGTTGTTACGGGATGATTTTTCCTGGGTTAAAATGAAAGGAAATAAGCGTATTCGCCTCAATGAATAGCATACCTTCGTCAAGCCACTGTTGACTTTTCAATAGTTGTGGTCAAACTTTTCATCAAACTTTTCATTCTTCCCAGAATCATTAAGTTAGAGGTTTATTAATGGAATTGATTTCCTGTTAGTAGGGTTAAAATAAATAGACAATTAATTTATTAACAAACAAAATCACAATATTTACACTAGAACAGCTGATGTCTGATCCGATTAGATTGATTAGATTGACAGCGCTCCAAATAGGGTCAATGACCGGTACTAACTTAACTTGAATAAGTCCCATGTTCCAACTACCATCAAAATCCCCAGAACCCTTCACCTTGGAGTTTTGACAGAACCTTTTTTAAAGGACATTGCAGGGACAAGCAGAGGTCATTCAGGTCGAGGACTTTCCACGATTAAGTGTTCGGGAAAATTCCTCAGGCACATTTTGCCGATTTTCTGAGTTGTCTAGTTTTCTCTCATAGATCTAGGGTGGCTAATCCGTTATTTTAGCACCCAATCGCCTTGTGCGGATTTTTTTTGTGAGTCGAAAAAGAGCAACGTGACCAATTGTTTGTTCCTAAAGGCCAAAGTAATTTTGGCCTTTATTCATCACCTTTAGAAGTTACACTTTAATATTCAGTCTTAGACGTTACGCTTTAATCGTCACCTTTTATTCGTCACGCTTAGTCCTTAACTTGAGTAAAGAGTTAAACGTTGAGCTTACTGTGTGTTTCAAGTAGTACCTCCAATCTTCAGCCTCCTCTAGACCATTGGAAGCTTTAGTGACTCCTAGTTACTGAACTTCAGTGCCCAGGGCCAGTGGCTTCTTGTTGCGGCCTTGATCAAGTCCCAGGCCATCGGAAACACTGGAAGATATTAATTCCATCCGTCAGGTTTCCCCAGGAGATTAGGGACTACTCAGGTTTGATGAGTGTGTTACCAACCCCTTGTTGGAGTGAATCACCACAACAACGCAGTTCTACTACAATATTAAATTACCCTTCAAATTAGATGTTGTTATTTCAGTTTCAATTGATTATTACCTTTATTATATGAAATTTACCATTCAGGTTATGTACTGTTAGGTACTTCAATTTTAAGTATTTACCTAGACCATCACTATATTATTCCATAATATTAAATTTGCCCCTCAGGCTATTTATTGTTACTTCAACTTTAATTATTGATCTATATTTCTCTTATAACTATCCCATAAATACATGCTGCACTGACTGAATACAGGAAATACTTGTACAATGGGGTTAAATGGCCATTTACGAAGGTACTGTATTTAGTAAGCTTATTTATTAATTTATATTTCAGGTATTATTGCTGTTAATTGTTATACTTTTTATTTCTTTATTTAGGGACTCAAGTTGAGTGTAATTAATCATTATTGTAAATACTATTTTAAGAACATATGGTTAGATACTTCTAGACGATTTCTTTTCTTGTTCTAGTTCCAGTGTAAATAATTTTCAGTGTTCTAGGGCGGTCGGAAAACCCATTCCGAAGCTGCTCTGGAATCAAACCTGTCTTGTTCTGGTTCTAATTAAAACCCGTACCTGATTGTAGCAAAGCGTTTCACTTTTGTCCTCCCTTCTTGTTTACGTTTATATTTCAGGTTGTGCTGCTATAGGTCCGTAGAAGTTTCCTGCTTTCGTTATATCGGTTGATTTCGTGTACTGCAGGGAAAAAGCAGGTGGCGCTCTATATTTAGTTATTTAATTGACCCACACCCCTCTCCGCATTGGAGGCTAGTCGGCAACCCTTTACACGAATCACGTTTCTAGATTTCAGCCACCAACCAACCCTCTCTCTTTATTTCTCTGTTTTAGTTACCCATTCACTATCTCCCTTCCTCAAATCTTATCATTAAGTTCTCCCTTACGTTTTGCGAGTAACAAAGTGGCAGTGTCCGTTTTGCCACGTAATACTGTTATACAAAGACACGCGAGTCTTTGCACTTTTCCTAGCTGTTACTAACTGGGTTCGGCTATACCAGGCTACCGCTCCGTACGTGATAATAGGTCTCAATATGATGGTATACATTCATCTTAGGATTGATGGGTTACAACCCCATGTTTTACCCACAATGTTTTTGTAAGCCATGAGTGCCGAGATTGCTTTGTTTTTTGTGTTCTCTACATGTCGGTTCCAGAGAATCTTAGATAGAATCTAGGATTATTCCTAGGAATTTAACTTTTTTTTTCCACTCAAGTCTGCTTCCATCGAGGCGAATGTTTCTCAGGTTTGGGAGCTTCGTTCTTTTTGTAAATGTTACCAGTGTGGTTTTTGCTGACTTTAGATTCAGCCCCACTATCTGACACCATTACTTCGTGGTTCGAAGTGCTTTTTATATAAGGTCGCAGAGTATTCCTTCGTATTTGCCTCTGGTCATGATGACAATATCATCGGCGTATCCAAAGCAGGTGAAGCCCTGATCGGTTAATAAATTTAGGAGTGGTGATGACCTGTATGATTTGTTCACCCACGTTAGTTTCTGCAGTTCTGGTAGCTAGCGCCTCGCAAATCCAGGTGGATGTGGTTTTGTCCACTCCTTCTTTGACGAGCGCATTCTCTATTGACTCATGAGAGGTGTTGTCAAATGCCCCCCATATGTCCAAGAAGGCGCAGACGGCTACTTTTTTATTATGCAATGTGCTTTGGATGCTGTCGGTGAGCTCAAGTAAAGCGGTTTCTGTTGATCTACCCACTCTGTAAGCATGCTGCCTAGGATGAAGTGGCGTCTTTTCTAAAACACTTGTTCTGATGTAGTTATTCTCAGCTTTCTCAGCTGTTTCAAGCAAAAACGACGTGGGGCATATAGATCTGAACGACTTCGGAAGAGTGGCCTCTCTTTTCCCTGCCTTTGAGATGAAAGTTACTTTAGCTCTTCTCCATTGACTGGGTACGTATCCGGTCGCTAAGCTGTATCTGATGAGTTTGTTTTCTTCAGTAACATTGGGTGTGCTTCCTGGAAAGTAAGTTTCCAGTAGTAGAGCAGCTCGTTGCTCTTTATTTTTTGTGTAACTACCGTCTGGTTTCTTAAGTGTCAATGGTCCTTCCGCCTTGGCTTTCGCCAGGGTTTTGTATAATCTGGCTGCTGATGGTGTTTCTGTGATAGATTTACAGAAGTCTCTGAAGTTTTTTTCGCTTGGTCTTCCTTATTTCTTTGTTGTACTCAGTCAGCCTTTCTAGGGGGCTCGAACCAACCTTAAAGGGGTGTGACCCTAAAATAAAAGTTTTAGAATAAAAAAAAAATCTAGGAACAAATTTTCAAACCACACTAAGCTACGACCAACCGTTGCGAAAATACCATGGTATAAAGTTCCCACTCCTAACACTGTGACGTCACAAACTGAGTTCGCTTTCCGCGCGTTTGCTCATGATGCTTTCTGCATGTATTATCGACATTATCGTATTATTTTTGCGTCCCCACCCCTATCACTGAGTCAGTTAAAATAGGTTTTGTAATTTTTGCGTGTATTCTTGACGTCACGCGATGAATACACAAAATTTTATTTAGGCATATCTACCTTATTATTTTGAATAGCGATGCGAGCTTTTCACAAGAATTCTTAGAATTTTTTTTATTATTTTCTGAATAAAAGTTGTATTTTAGGGTTACACCCCCTTTAAACCCCTTTTACGTTATAAAGCTAAAAGTGATATTTGAAAGCTGAAACAATAAAAACGAAAATGCTTAACTTTGAGTTTCTTCTGCTTTAAAAATTCTTGCAAAAACCTAACCTATAGAAATGACTTTGCGCGTTTCAAGTTCCAGGCCTGTTAAACTGCAAGATAGGAGCGTTTCGATCTACTAGATCTCATACATGATTCTGTGTATATAGGAAAAACATGTTTCTCCTATTTGGGTTACACCAATTAACAGATTTTTGGTCGGCCTATTGACGATCAGTACTAAAACAGCAAAATATTATTTAGTGCTGCATTCTAGTCATAGATGGCGCCACGATCAAGAATCTCCCATCCTAATGATCCCAATTTCCAAACAAAGCGGCAAAAAAAAGTTTAAAAACATTTTGAAGATTGATTATCGTCTGATCATCGATTTGAATTATTCAAAAATAAAGCAGATATCTTTAAAATGAACATTTTTTATAATATTCCCGACGTTATAATTTCTGAGTTAGACACTTTTTTTAATAGAATGCACACAGTCAGTGTCAGTACTTTCGCTCTGATTAAACAGCCGTTAAAAATAATCAGGGGTTAGGATGTGCTCTAACCACATCATACTTATAGACGTTGGCCCATGAAAAACTTTGACAATGTATCGCGTTCAAGAGCAAAAGTAACGGCCCTTAGTCTATCTACAAAACTTTCGAATTCCTAATTTCAAAAATTTTGATATGATCAATTCCAAAGCAAATACAAATTCAGATATAATGCATGGGGCCCAATTTTTCGCTACAGTTTCTCAATATTTACCACCTATTTCTACCTATACTACACGAAGCTGAAGAATTTGCTGTTGTTATGTCAAAAGTCCTGGTTATCCATAGTAAAATATTGGTGGTAATTAAAAAAAAAAATTAAAATAAACGCTATATATTTCATTTGAAATTAGTTTCCAATGTAAGGGGGCCCATTTTTTGGTTTTGCACCGGGGCCCTCGACCACCTAGCTACGCCACTGCAGGTAACTGTTCCACCATGGGCAACAATTTTTGTTTACTTGTTCTTTCACGGGAAAGCTGGATTCGTATGCCTCCATGATTGCTTTGTTAAGGATCTGAAGGGTTTCTTCTACTTCACGTATATTCTTGCAGCTTAAATGATTTTGTTTGAGGTTGCATTGCAGTTTGGTTGTGTATTTTTCCCAGTTTGTATTTCTGGGGTTTCTATACGACGTGGTTCATTCCTGCACTCCTTTCACGTCAAACATTATGATTCTGAGATCAGAGAGAAAGGGTTCATTGGAAACTCTCCAATTCCTGATCATTTGGTCCATATCTGGATTACAAAGTGTTATGCCTAACACCTCCTGTCTGACCCTAGTTACAAATGTTGGTGTATTCCCTACATTTAGTATATTTAGGTTTATTTGAAAGATAAATTCTAACAGTAGCTCACCTCTTAGATTTGTGTCGGTACTTCCCCAGATGGTATTGTGCGCGTTGGCGTCACAGCCAATTAGGAGCGGTAGTTTGCTCCTGTTGCAGTACTCGACTAGTCTCCGTACTTCTTCTGGTGGTGCTTGCCCATCTCCAGCGAAGTAACCTGATGCCAGTACTAGGTCGCAGTGTGGATGGTCGGATTGGTCGGTGAAGTTTTACCCGAACAGTGACCAAGTCCCGCGACATAAATTCTGACATAAGGGCGATATATCATGAACGTAAGTTCTGGCTTAATCACATGATAATATGGTGTAATTTGATTGGTAAGCTTGGCGAATATTTTACCAATAAAATCCAAGCATTTTATCACGTGTTTACGCCAGAAATGTCAACTTTTTTTTTTATAAAAATGCCACTTTTCCTTGTTTGAAATTTTCAAATGGCATTTGACAGATGTGAGGCAAGTCTCGAGTCAAAAATTTTAGGTATTTTTTTGGTTTTCAGTCATGCAGAATCTAATGCCGACAACCGATTTGAAGTAAGGATGAGCATGAAAAAATTTCCCATATGGTGCAGACTTTTCCGCGGGCACTGTAGAACCACGTTGAACAAGTTCAAGAATAATCTGAGAGGATCTAATAGGAGGGCTTGGAGGAAGTACTCTGAGGATAAAGAAAGTACTCAAGATTGTGCTAGACTACAAAGAACTCTCTTAAAAGGCCCGAAGACAACGTTCAGTTCAATCAACAATGGACTTGATCGATACACCAGTACCAGGGGGGAAGAGACGGCTAGGGTACTCCTTAGAACCCACTTTCCCGGCTGAAAGATATTTGATCACACTTAGTGAACATGGAATGAGTCTAGGCCTCGAAGACTATCCAGAAACGACTGGCTGACCTCGAAGAAAGTAGTCAAGTATGACAAAGTCAAAGAGGCTATAAACACCTTTGACCCGTACAAGTCAACAGATACAGATGGGAAACAGTGCTTAACCAGCTAGTCGGCACATTGAAAAACAGTGTGGTGATACTTCGACTCACTAACCAGATCTCTAAAGCATAAGGGAGTTGAGGACACTGTGTGTGGATCAACTTTATGCTAAGAGGAAGGATGGTAGAAACCACCGTCGCAGAGGAAACACTGGCGGCCCGAGTATATAGGGGTATTATTCTCGCTCCTGTGAGATCTAGTGGCAGACGGAGGACGTGCCCTCAGATATGCTGACGACATGGCTATAATTTCACGGGGCAAATTCAACTCTAACAGTTCGGGAGCGAATGCAAGACGCTCTAGACCCAACAACAAGAATAGGTGGATATAAAAGGGCTAAATATCAGTCCCAATAAATCCACCATCGTGGCATTTACCCGAAGGCGCAAAATACAAGACCTGGAACAACCAAGATTAAGGTGGAAAATATGCAGATTTCGAGCGAGGCCAAGTACTTGGGGGGTAGCACTGGACTCAAAACCTGGAATCAGCATCTGGATATCACCACCAAAAAAGCGATAGCTAGACGCCTGCATGGAAAATTATGGGGCTTGAGACCGGACATGCTGTATTGGACATACAGCATGATGGCCAAACCCTTTCTGGGATCCTTATTCTTGGAGCAGGGGAGCAGAGTTCCCAGGATAATGAGTGTTCCGTCTTTTTCAATAATATACAACTGATAATATGAGTAATAAAGACGAAAAACTCGTTCTCCTGGTAACGCTGCTCCCCTGTTTCAAGAACAAGGACCCTCGGTCCTTATTCTTTAAACAAGTACTTGGGGGTAGCATTGGTCTCAAAACCTGAAATCAACATCTGGATATCACCACCAAAAAAGCGGTAGCATCGCTCATGATAGCTAGACGCCTGCATGGAAAATTATGAGGCATGAGGCCGTACATGCTGTAGTCGACATACAGCATGATGGCAAAGCCCTTCTTGACATACGCCTCCCTGGGATCCTTATTCTTGGAACAGGGGAGCAGCGTTCTCAGGAAAACGAGTGTTCCGTCTTCCTCAATGATATGCGAATTATAATATAAGTAATAAAGACAGAACACTCGTTCTCCTGGGAGCGCTGCTCCCCTGTTTCAAGAACAAGGACCCTGCGTCGTATTCTTAAAACAAGTACTTGGGGGTAGCACTGGACTCAAAACCTGGAATCAGCATCTGGATATCACCACGAAAAAAGCGGTAGCATCGCTCATGATGGCTAGACGCCTGCATGGACAATTATGGGGCTTGAGACCAGACACGCTGTACTGGACATACAACATGATGGCCAAACCCTTCTTGACATGCGCCTCCTTGGGATCCTTATTTTTGGAACAGGGGAGCAGCGTTCCCAGAAACGAATGTTCCGTCTTTCTCAATGATATGTACATGATAAGTAACAAAGACAGAACACTCGTTCTTCTGGGAACGCTGCTCCCTTGTTTCAAGAAAAAGGACCCTGGTGTGGTGGCCAAAGACACAATAGGGAAGTGCCATGCGCCTACTCAGCAAAATGCAAAGACTGGCCTTCTTAGGAATAATGCTTCCCAAACAGAACTGAATGGAAACAGGGCATACCGGAGAGCAAAAAACAGGACCGGACCTGGTACACTGATGGTTCGAAGATTGCGGTTGGTAACTGGACAAAGGTATACTCCGCCAGCTTCCGCAATCACTATGCACTAGGGGAGCGGGGTCATATGCATAAAACAGGAGCATATGCTTTTGCTTGTTTTTCGAGATAAACATATTCAGCTTTAATGCAGAAAAAAAGAGGCGGAGGTAGAGTAAAAGCATTTGCTACACTTTATTCATACGACTGCATGCCTCTCTGTTTTTCAGGCAGAGGTCCATGCTATACTCCAGTTCGCAGGAGAGACTACCAAATATGTAGAAAAAGGGCCGCATAACTGCTACAAATGAGTAGGAGCCGACTGTTGTTACGAAGGTCATAATGGACTTCACAACAACACTGATTCCATTCTTAGACTGGATCATTCTTATGCAAACTAATGAACAAATATTCCCTCAGAACTACCATTCCATTAGTCTCTTGTCTCCTTTAACCAAATTGCCAGAAAAAGCTATGAAGACGAAACTGCAGAGCTTGAATTGATTCCTCACAATATAGGTACACAAACACACCCCAAATTATCTCATTCATAACTATAATTCAAAATATTTTTGATCGATAATCAATGTGTGGACCGAGTTAAATTTTATGCATTACCAAAACAATAATATTCCTGATTGACTGCGCTATAATTGCGTCGATTACGATAGCAAAATATCAACTTTGATTTGTGTTTATAATACCAATAATAGTTTCGGGGAGGCTAATTTGCATCCATAAGTAGATTGGATTCATGACAAATTGCATGAAAACATATTCAACGCAAACAAAACTTTAGCTATTATTAAGGATAAAAAACCTAAGTTGTAAATTGTATGATGCACCATAGGTTTAAATGGACAAAAACTTGGGTCGTAAATTACTAAAACGTCCCTTGTAAAATACATTTAACCGATAAAGTGTTATTAGTTACACCTCGTTACGCGAAAGTGCACATCCTAAATGCACTAAACCCAACTGATTACTACTGAAATGAAGCGAAACCTTCGGGTAAAATGTGATCACAGTACATTTCAACAACCGAAAATGTAATTAATTTTTAATTCAGTTTGCTGGACGACGCGTAATCTCATTACATTCTGATTATTTTCATTAAAGTAAAAACTTAATCCTGTTTCCAGCATAGATTTTTCTGTGGAAATAATTTGCATAAAGTTGCCCCTTAAAGCAATTCAAAAGAACGTTTGTCGTAGAGCTAAAGGCTAAACCCTGTTTGCATCGGGCAGGGACTAAGATTAACCTGCCTAAAAGTTTTAAGTACTTCTCCATTTCACTCCATTCCACTGGGCACTTTGCACTTCCTTGTAGTTGAGTTAAGGGTTAAAGTTTAGCCTTAGATTTATATTCGGTGAATCCTAATAAGGAACACGGACAAGCCGGTAAGGGAATTAGGTAGATTCTTTTTGACCAAACTTTTCAGAACTAATTCATTAAGCTCTATAATATTTTATCTTCAAGTGTAATAACCAGCTATTTGAAAATCTTAAAATGCCAAGTGCAAAAGCAGCAGAGCCCGAGCGCAATTATAACTATTGCCATGCTTGAGGCAGAGAATTCTGAAATGCTGGACATTCTGGCAGCTGGAGCACATTATTAATTGCATTGCAATAGTTTATGGAGTGGGGATTATATTTTGCCATGGAGAATTCCAGGCTGTTAATCTGGAGCAGCGAGGTTTATTAAGACTCAAAATTTTGTGGATGATCGATATACAATATGCTTGGTATCTAAATTGAAATTTTGCATGACTTACTTTATGATGCTTGTTTGAGTAATGACTGTATAAATTAGAAGCAGCAGTTGGATACATTGGCTTCTATGGGAATTTCGGTCCTTATCGGCCCTTTTAAAGACTATAGTTTTTGGAAAGGAGTTCGGTTTGGGGCCCGCTTTTCTCTGTTTTTTTTTAAGAAAATTAAGTTCCAGGTCTTATAAATTGTGTTTACTGCCTTTGAGGGCGAAAAGTACTACTCAAAATTAATCAATGTAATTTCAAATCCTGGAAAAAACTTCTCATTGTATTCCAATAATCCAATCACTAAAGGTGTTCGAGAGTGTTTATGTATTACATTGAAGCAAATTAATTAACAAAATGTTTATACATTGTATTTCACATTTCAAATCAATAATAGTTTAATTCTCATTAAATTGTTACTGAATACTTAGGATGAAATTATGATTTTAATTAATTAAATACTATCCGCAAGTACAAATAATTGAAATATTCCAAATTTTATAATGAATGCATATAGATTTTACATTGTTATACATCGGTAATTTATATTAGGCACCGAATTAAAATAATTTTCAAATAAAAGTGTTAATATACATAGATACTTTTTGTTATTGTAATGTTTAATAATTTATTAGTCGATAAAAATTTTAGATTAGTTGAAAAGAGAAATTTTATTTTTTCTTCTGGAGAATGCCTGAACCCTGAATTTATCCTTGGCAAAAGCTGAAATTTTAATTTTAATTCTGAAAGAAGTGAGGGTAGATATATACTATTTTTCAAAATACGAAAATGGATAAATATTTAAAAATTTAAAAAAAAAACATGTTTATCCGGAAGCAATTAGAAACTAATCAAGCGAAATTGCACACAGGTAATGCAACAGAATATAAGGTTTCAATAATTTAATTAAAGTCAATCATCATTTATTTAACTTTGAGTGAATTCCGGCTCAATGGCAGAAACCGCCGGTAAAATCCAATTTGCTACGAATAATCAAATAGTGTTTATCTTGAAAGTTAGAATGTCTGTTTTGGTTTATATAAGAGAAATATAACTGACATTTAATTTATTTAAATATCTATATTGGATTGAACTTCTGAAAATGTATATGTTCGCGATCTATCACCAAAGAAATTCTAATGTTAGTTTTCTAAAACCAATGTCAGAGACTGAACTTTGTTTAAATGTACATATAGTTTTTTTTTTAAATTAAATTCGAACAAGAAATATTTTGCCTTGTAACCACAAGACTCAAAAACTTATTTTTCGTCCTTCCTTATAACATAAACATAGGGACCTACTTATCTATTTTATCACACATGTTTTTTCGAAAAATACATTCACATCCTATTTTTATTCGATTATTCCACTCATGTGTTAGAAATCCCATAAGACAAGTGACAATTTTCAGAATTACTGCGAAAATTCTCTTTTCCATTTGTTTAACAAGAGAGAATTACAGCGATAATTCTCCCATGTTATTGTACACATGGTTGTCATGCTAATTTTTGATACAAACAAACGGTTCCTGATAGCAACCATTTATTTGAATTGATTGTTAATATGTTCAAATTGTTGAATACATATTTATTGCCATATTTTTTGCATTCTCATACGTGAAATAATCCTCTAAATACCACTTGAGCTTTAAAATGAACCAGATAATTTTTCACTCATGCGTGTTTTCTCTGCAAATTTCATTCTTCCTACGGACTCGTGAAATTATAGAAAACACGCAATCGTGAAAAATTATCGGTAATTTTGAAGCTCTCGTGGTATTATCCCCGAATATACATAATACAATTATACATGGTTTAATTTGATTTAAAATTGAAAACGTAGAACTTAATAATTGAAATTGAAAGGTTGCAATTATTCGAGATCCCCTAATGTCTATTTACCAGTCAACATACCAAATATAGTTGAAAGGCATAAAGGAAGAACTCGGTTGAATTGATTGATTGATTTGAAAGGGAAGTCTTTACAGGCAGCACGTAGACGCGCATATGGCCTATTGTGCTATTCCCCCCTTGGTACAGCCCTGTCTAGCCTTGGGAGCCCGCAACTTTTAGAAAAGGTGCAGTCCCGCTCAGGTCGAGCATGCTTTATTTCATCAGGTTCCAAAAACCTGTACCCGAGGTATCGGAATCTGCGACTGACGAGGGCTTAACATTCCTTCCGTCTCATTACTGAGTCCGATTTTGTGTAGGTGGTACGTGCCCACCCAGTTCCCCGTCAGTACGCCTGCGATGGCTCTTAGTTTGCTCCTGTTTAGTTTTAGGAGGCTTTTTGTATAAGGGATCCTTGACGGCCTGAGGCCTCTTTGATCCAGCCATTCATCTTGGAACTGGTTGTGAGATTTGTTCCAGTTCTGGGTTTTCACCAGACAGATAACAACCCAAAGTGCAGACTCTGGCCCAATAAAGGCAGTGTTGCTACCTTCACGAACCAGCTGGTCCGCCTCATCGTTGCCTTTTGTGCATCTGTGACCCAGGACCCAAGCAAGGGTGATCTTGTTGAGCCCACTCAGAAGTTCAAGGGTTGTTATACAGTCAATCGTGAGCCCTGAGATGACCTTTTCTGATCAAAAAGCTCGGAGTGCTATCTGACTGTTGCTGCATTTGTGCCCGAGTAACTTCTCTTGAGATTCTCCTGAGCACAGACCTCTATAGCGTAAATCTCAGTTTGGTACACCGTTGAGTATCCACCCAGTGTTTATGTGGCACTTGACCGAACAACACCGCTTTCCGTTTCTTCAAAATTATTTTCTGAATATCAGGCTTTGCGTGAAGGACAATGAATAAATGCGTTAGTGGACTGTGATTTTAAGGTAAAGAAAAGACGAAATTTAAACTGAACTTTAACGTGATTTATTTCGAAATTAAGAACTATTTTTTAGGAGTTTAAAAAAAGAAAGAAACTAGTCGAGCACAATGAGCAAAAGCGCACAGGCTTGGAAAGAAAATCAAGGCGCAAAAATGAACACGACGCGCAATGCTTTGCTCTATCGCTCATAGTGTACTGCCCTGCCCTGTCACAGCCTAACCCTGCTACGGTACTGAAAAATCGATAATAACAGGGCCCCCACGTTGAAAGAATATTTCCACATAAATTACAAAGTGAAATAAAGTAAATAAGAACAATTTCTAGAAATGTACTTGAACCTAATAACATCTAAATGATAACTATGGCTGAAAATGCCAAGTTATGGAAAACAACCCTAATCTAATGCTTAATCTAAGGGCAACGGAGCCAGTTTAACGACCTCCCGCTGTATGAGACTCGACGCGGTTTTCACACTCGCGATCCTCACTATGCCATCTGATCCTGGATGGACTTCACTCATGCGCCAAAGGCGCCACTGAATGAAGGTAAGTCACTATCGTGCACCAGTACCATGTCTCCAATAGAAAAGTTTGATTGCTGAATCTTCCACTTATGTCTCTGTTGAAGATTTGTAACATATTCCTGGAACCATCGTTTCCAGAAATGCTGCTGTATTTTATCGAGCTGCTGGAAGTGACTTTGATGTACGACCGATTAAAAAAGCTAACGGTGTTAATGCACATAGATCATTCGGATCCGTAGGCATAGGAGTCAACGGTCTCGAATTTAAAATATTCTCGACTTGGGTAATGACAGTGTTAAAGCTTTCAAACGTTAAGGGGTGGGTGAAGAAGCCTAAAAACTTTTAACAAAAGCCGTTTGGCTGACTTGATTTCTGTTTCGTCCACTCAATAGTTTTAAGTTATTTGTATTAAATTGTTAAGATTGTCCTTCATTGAATTATTTTTGTTTTGTTTATTTTGCGAAAATCATACGACAATTCGACGTGACGCGTCGGAAATTAAAAACCAGTGCATTTTTGGGAATGGTCGCGATTAGAAGCCCTCCGTTCTCGACCAATTTTACTCGCACTCAACCATACCGCAAATAACTTGCCGGCCGTGGTATTCGCGAACTGTGATCGATCAAGTTCAACCGCAACTCCGCAACTCGCAGCTGTAACTGGATTTGGATTAGGTAAGATCTCAATTGTACCCGTAATTTTGAAACCGCAAAATACAGTCCACTTTTCTCACAGCTGATGCTCAGTTATAGACTAGATTTTGGAAGTCAATTATTATTTAAATATTGAAATTTTACTCCGCATTCCGAAACCTGGTTCAAACACGACAATTTCAGCCTCCCAAATTCCACCAGGATGCGGTGAGTAAGCTGCAATAAAATGCCATTCAATGCTGAGATCGTCACCAAGTTGTCTAATGATGTCGCTCTTGCTGGATTTAAGAAAGTCAGAAAGTTCCTTTAATTGGTTGTTTGCGCCAACAAAATTACTACCGTTATCGGAATGCACGCTAGATGGCTTACCTCTATGCGAAATGAACCGTTGAAATGCCTCAAAAAATGCACCTCAATTCGGTAACCAGTTCTAAATGGACAGCCTTGACAGCGAGGCAAACAAAAAGACAAAGATAGCACTTCAATGTTTTGCACCCTCGATTCTTGCGTAGTCAACTCCAACGTTCGAAAACCGCGGGTTGAACACGAGACTTAGGTACCTCTCCCATATTCGGGTTATTGAATTTAGGATTGAACCGAAAACACATGACACATTCTCTCACTTCCTACTCTCTTTGTTAAGTTTTCTCCAGATACTGGCCGATAGCACTCACGAACGGTGGACAATAATAATTGTGTTCATGTTTGAAAATTAAATATGTAAAATGATGTTTGGCTGGTAGTAGAATTGGATGTCTTTTTTCCAAAGGGTTGAAATGATGAAAGTTTTTATCACTTCTTTGGGTTGCCCTACAGCTGCTCAGGCAAAGGTTTAGGAGGCAATGGGCGTGGGTTATCTTTATTTGATGCTGTTTTTATTGGGCGCCAGGCCTACAATAGGCCAATTAAAATAAAACCAAATATTTAAATGTAAATAACCATTTATTTAAATAGAATTAAAATAATTAGAATTAATTCATTAATTAAGTTAATTGCAAAATACACAATAATCAGGATTAGCAACAATGCACGATGGAAACCAAGGTTGGCTTACCAGTTGCTAACCTACTTTATTACATAAGACGTAGAATACAAAGTTCAAATTCTTACACTCAATTAAGTTGATATGTAAGAAGAACGAGCAAATTAGATTTTACAGTAAATCTGCGTCACCTAAATCTAACAAAAGTCTCTAATACAAGTTTTTACATACAATGAGGTTGTTATGTAAGACTAAAGAAAATATTCACTGACGTAACCTGAACATAACTTTGAGAAACGACAGTTTTGGTTGTAACGAAACTCTTTAGGATTAACAACAATGCACGATGTAGACCAAGGTCGGCTTACAAGTTGTTAACCTACTGAACGAGTTTCTGGTCGGTACGGCAAGTTAAGTTTTGTGTTCAGTGAACCGGATACACAAACAAAATAAGCTTTCTAGAATCCCATCTAGAAAGTTTCAAAAACAAGTGATATTCCTACATAAGACTGTAAGACTGAAAATATTGAGCAAAACTTCAAAAAATAAGAAAAAAATCAAACTGTAAATAATAAAAGTAAAAATAATGGAAATGAGAAAACTTGAAGATTGCCCTGCAATGCAATTATTTAAATTGGCTTTGTTCAATAACCTAGTTATACAGGGTGTCCTTAGATAAACTGACACATTTTGCAGGTAAATATCTCGAAAACGGGAAAAGATAACGAGATGCAATTTATTCTGGGAGAATAAGGATTTTTTAATGTTTTTTTTCACATTATTGCCGAATCCTAAAATTTGCTGAAATATGGTTCTACAGACATGCGATTTTTTGAAATAAAATGACTGCATTATTTTTAATGAAACATCCTGTATATTTTGTCATCATCAGAAAGCCTGATTTTTCCACTTTACAAAAATGTATAATTTTTTTCAATTATCTTGAACTTGCATCGTGGAAATTGCACTTTGTCCAAGAGAATACCATCGACTAACCAAAGAAAAATTGAGAATTAATTTGTGTTTAATACTTTTATTGACTAATTAGCTCATAGCTAACTAATAATACAAGTATTAAACACAAATTAATTAATAATGCAACTGCATATAAAATATAAATTAATTATTATCTTTTTTTTTTTTGGCTAGTCGATGGTACACTCTTCAACAAAGTGCAGTTTTTACTATCCAATTTCATGATAACTGAAAAAAAAATTAAACATTTTTGTAAAGTAGAAGAGTCACACTTTCTGACGATGACAAAACATTTCGGGTGTTTCATTAAGAATAAGGCAGTATTTAATTATTTCAAAAAATCAATTTACCTGATCTGGCTTTTGCGGATGATTGTATCCACCAAAATTCCATTTCTGGTTCCAAATAAAACTTATTTACTTAATCCAGCATCTGCTGTGAATTCTCAATGAGAAATTTTAAATTTTAGTTTTAATTTTGTGGCTTTAATCGCCTATGTAGGTATCAGGTCACTTCTCTTCAAGTTCTGGCAGCTGAAAAGGAACGATATTTTTCAGCTTTTCCCTCAAATAGTCTCTTGTTGTTAAAAAAAAATGAGATTTCCACGCTGAAAGCGCCAAAATCCAATAATTGAGGTTAATCTGTGAATGACTTTTGATGTAGGTACTGCTTTGTCGAAAGAAATTTCTTGCAGAACCAACAAAACCACTTTCGTGCTCGAATAGTGGTTCGAACACTAATTGACAAAAGTATTCCGAGCGCGCTCGATAACCCTACTCAGTGCAAAATTCAGAACTGATTTGTATCATTGGAACGAGCATATTAAAATGTTTGTTACAGGGTAAGCAGAATGGCGAAACCTGCCACCAACCCTTATAATCCCACCAATCAAAATTGTGCTTAGACTTAAAAGGTTGCTGTGCATGTTTTCAACACCTAGTCTGGTTAAAGCAGGCAGGGAACCACTCACGTTGAACAAGCATAATCAATTTTGTGGTCTCTTCTCGCAATTCTCCCAATGTTATAACTCATCGGTGCCCTTTTGAGGTTCAGGAATTCTACAATTTTTAATGAACTTAATGCAGTAGGCCATCACACCTCTGGTAGGTCTGGAATGGGAATTGGAGGTATGGTAATGTCATTTGGCCATTCTGATGACGGATAATGTAGCCATGAAGGACCAAATAACCATTCCTTTGAATTTGCAAGTGTTTTTGGTGAAACACCTCTTGAAACGAGATCAGCTGGATTCTGCGCTGTTGGGACATATCTCCATAATTCAGCTGGAGCAAGTGCCTGAATTTTTGCAACTCGATTTGCAACAAATACTTGAAAGTTGTTTGATGTGGACCGAATCCACGAAAGCGTCACGGTGAAATCGCACCAAAAATATGTATCGTCAATGTTAATAGACAAAGAGAATTTGACCTTTGAATAGAGTTGTGCTAAAACTAAAGCAGCACATAGCTCCAATCTGGGAATAGTGACACATTTTAGGGGATATACTGCACGCAAATAAACACAAGTACAATACGCATGCTGGGACGCGTCTGAAAATCCATGCAACTGATTTTCCAAGAAGTCCTTGCATGCAGCTTTTCTTGGAATCTGCAAGTTATTGAGCTAGGGAGTTCAGCTCTTAAAGCCATCCACTTGGTTGCAAGTTCATGAGGCAATTCCTCATCCCATGACAAGTTAAAAGACCATAATTTTTGAAAATAAATCAAGGCATTGGACGCACTGAGATGCCGAACCCTCCAATGATGCTCTCAAATAATGAAACTTTTGCACCGGATCAAGGTTTTCCGAATTGTGAACTAATGACATAAATATTTCTTAACACATTGCGTGCCACGCATATATTTGGAAAGTATCCTAGGGGGCCATGTGCTATTATTGCTAAATCTTTGTTCAAATGTAGTTAAAATTGTAGTTTTTTGGATAATTGATGATTCACTTATTATTTTGACCTTTTTTTCAATTTTTGTAATGTCTTTCATATATGCCAGACGTGGCCCCTCACGATAATTTTCAGATTTTCTTACCGTAGGAGGCCCCGTCTGGCACATATAACAGACGCTATTTATTTATTAGGGTGGAAAAGTTGCTAAAAATCAATCAAAGATGGTCTATACCTATTGTGGCAAGTGCCCAGACAAACCACAAATATGTTTAAATTGTTTCAATACAAATCATAATTACTTAGTTATACTGTATAAATTTTCTAGAAATTCGCTTTTTATTTGTATTTTTAGAAGCTAGAACATAATTTCAATTCCTCAAATAACGTTAATTTTTTGTTTTGTGAGTTTGAAATAAATATTTTTGAATAATAAACCTAAAATTATGATGTTTCATTTACATTCTCGAAAAAAAATAGTAATTATTCGAATTTGCTCAAACCAAATATACCAAAATGTTCGTGGCAGGCCACAGATTAATAACCCATAAGATAAAGCGCGTAGCGTCTGGCATATCTGTAAGACGCGGCCTGGTAGTGAATATTGTCTGTCTTGCATATATGACAGACGTGGCCCCTCCGGAAGTAGCACTGTCTGTCACATCTGCCAGACGTGGCACTCAATGTGTTAAAGCTCAAGCCATCTATCGTAAGCGCCTGAAAACTTTGGCAACTCTATGACTGGACATTTCACATTAAGTGCCCTATTTGAATTGGACGAACTGTGTGGTGAATTTGCGGCTTGCATTTTAAGAGGGATTTAAAATATTCAACATATGCTCCTTGGCTAAAGAAATGGTGCGATAGTAAATATTTTCAAATGAATTATCTGTATCTTCATGAAATCTCTTAAAATCAATGCCCTCCAGCTGGAACTGCATATCATTAAACTCTATAAGCAAGCTACCTTCCAAATCCTTCATACGAGTATCCAATTCAACGAGCTTTAAACTACTTGGTGACTCATGAAAAGAATTTAGAAATGGGGTGAAGCGAATTAATTTTGAGTTTAAAATGTTCCTTTTTCGGATTAATTTGTCAATATGAATCTGAGCATCACTAGATGCGTTTTCAGTGATATTACTTTGTCTTTTTCTTGGCATTTTGAATGTAATAAAAAGCAATAACTATTGTTGAAATTTAGGGTTGATTGTAGCCACCTAGTCAATTGAAAGCTTTTCACCAATTTTTGCATGTAAACAGAGATGCAACGCTACCAATAAACGAATATGGACTACTTTATACTAGATATGCAAACAAGTTCCTATAAGAAAAATCTAAAATAAAAAATGTTGTTTGTTTTGATTCTTTTGCAAAATTGTCGTGTTTGCTTTTTTAGACTTAGAAAAATGTAAAATTTAACTTTAATATTTTGCAAGTCTTAACCCCCAGTGCAAGACTGATTCTCATTACAGATCTCTCCCCATATACGCCAACCCCTGCATCCTCTCCTATCAGAGACTCGTTTGAGTCGCTTCGGCTTGAGGAAGCCTGGGTCAGGTTTCAGCCAGTCGTCTCTTGCAGGGATGCCAACCTTGTATTTTCTAGGGGATGCTGAAGTTTTTGGCATTGTATCCGTTTTTGGTGAAAAGGGGGTCCTATCTGATAATATCAGTCCAGGCCTTCGCATGTTCCATGTTCAGCCCCCTATGAACCCATTGTCCCCAATCGTTGAGTCTGACTGGACAAGTCGTTGGAGCTTGTCGTGCTGTGCTCTGTAGGTAAAGCAAATTTACCGCGTTCTACCAAACTGAGCTGCCGTACGTGATCATTGGCCTTATCATTGCTGTGAAAATCCAGTGGACTATTAAGGGTTATAATCCCCAGGTGCGTTCGATGAATCTTCTGCAGGCCCAAAGGCTAGCAGTGGCACTCTGGAAGACCCTGTTGACGTAATCTTTCCAGGTCAGCCTGGAGTCATTGATGACTCCTAGATATTTGACCGAACCAGATGGAGCAATTCTCGATCCGAAGAGCGTGAGCCCTCCAGTCCCACGTTTCTTCGCTTTGTAAATAGTACTTTGTACTTCGGTCTTGTTCGAATTTACCGAAAGCTCGTGCTGGGACTATACCTTCCCCGTTCAGAGTGCGCAGCAGCCCATCCAGCACTAGGCACCACAGCAAGGGCGATGGTAGCTACACCCCCCTGCGAGCAGCCTCTGTCTAAGGTTGAGCTGATCTTCGCACGCAATGTAATGATTCTGCTTTCCAGCATGACACAGATCCATTTGACAATGGTGTTCTCTATGCCAAAGCTTTCTACAGCATTCTTCATCGATTCGAAGAAAGTATTATCAAATACCCCTTCGATGTCTAGAAATACACCTAGAGCCAGCTCTTTGTGAGACATCCCTCGCTCCAGTCTTGCCACAAGGCTGTGAAGAGCCGTCTCAGTTCATATGGCATTGTCTTCAATGAATATGTCCACCAGTTCCTTCAGCGTTATTAGAAGAAACAAGGACAGACTGATAGGTCTGTAATCCTTAGCCGCTTTGTAACTATAACGTCCTGGATTGGGGATGAATACCATTTGGACCTTACGCCAGGAATGTGGTATTTGACCATAAGCGAGACAGGCCCCAAAGAGGCGTATTAGGTGTGAAGTCAGTAGCTTCAGCCCCTTTTGTAAAAAATCAAAAAAATGCCATCTGATCCCGCACTATTGAAAGCATCAAACGATGACTAGGATGGCCCATCTTATGGAGTGTTATGACACCACCATGGTTGGGTTGAATGGCATGAATTTTTTGGATTTTTGAGATAACTTTCACACTGTGACTTGCGCCTTTTTTTGACAACTTTCTCAAAATTTTTGGAGAGAAACGTCATGGCTTTGGGAGATTTTGTTGAAGACGTCCTGATCCATGTGGGAGGTTTTGTCTGTTTGTGTACCATTTCTAGATCTCAAGAAACTTTGTAAGGCTGCCGAATACTTAGGTGCTGCTATATGCTCTAGTTCGATTCCATTGAACTTCGCTCAAAAGTGGTGTAAGGAAAATGTTATTATGCTCCACCCATTGACAATCTAAAAACCTTTATTTTGTGTGTGTAGAAATTTTCTGCACAGTTTTGGAACAAAAAAATATCCGCACTGCAATTAAGCTGTCCTCAAACTTTTGTTCGAAAACAGGTACTTGTAATTGATACGTCCATTTCTGTTGTGCAGAGTCTTTTACTGCAACCATTTCACAACTAAATTAGAGCATTAGACTCCAAATGGCTGGGGATATGGTGCGCTAACCACAATAAGTTTGCTGACAAGGACGAAATTAGCTTCGAGAGCTTGACAAATAACTTTCCGCGAAGAAAATGTTTAAAGATAGTTAAAAATTTAGAGCGGTATTTTTAATTTGTTCCAATGTTGAAATTATAGTCGAACATTTAAGTCATTACTCAGAATTTATTGGACTTAATAATTCTTATTTTTACACACCAAATAAATTTCTTTTTCACTATACAAGCAGCAGGAAATTGCTGGAAAGAGTAAATAAATCGCCGTAATACTCCCCGAACGAACACGCTATAAGCACACATAAGAAAAGTAGAACTCAATTATTCACGACTAAATTAGGATGGCTTTGTGGTGGACTAGTTACAGAAAACGTAACTTTACAACTACCCCGAATACGTTATTATCCGGACAAAAGCAATAAAGGCGATAACAAACTTTGTGAAAATTTAAATTGGGCTTTGGGAAGTTTTAGTTTAATACCAATACGATATTGTGCAGTCAATGTATTATTTTTTTATTTAACTATTTTCGTACAAAATCATTTCCTGCATGTCGGAGCGGCACTTGTCAGCCTGTTGTTTATCGGTCTGATTCGACGAGATTTAAACTTCAACACTTATTGCGTTTTCCGGATATTTATTGCCGTGCGATAAAAAGCCGGTTAAATGGCCCGTAGACTTGATGCCATTTTATTTTTATTGGGTACAATGTAGGTATTTGTGTTTTTGTTTCATCTTCTATTTTGTTCTCTATTTGTAACATACCGTTTTCCGTGTGTATCATTCCTTCACATATTGTGGATCAAATCTTGAAACGTTCAAGCCATTTTGATTAGGTATCTTATTTATCTCTATACCTCCGGAATTAAAAAAATGAGTATGGAAAGGACCCTTCTATTAGAAATTTGATTCATTTTCAGGGAGAGGATGAAAATATTCAGACAACTTTATATCTGCCTTTTGTTGTTTCAGTTTAATTTATAACATTGTATTAATTAAAGTCTTACAATATAAAGCTATTCTATTTTTATCTTTGACAATAGTAATTTCATCGTTCACTAAGCAGCGAACACATTCTATTTCCATGGAATAATTACACAATTAAATGTAACACTTACACGAGTTTACTGGGAGAAGTATTTTTATGTTTCCTACATTGGGTCGTTTTTAGTCAGCTCTTTAAGTTCTTTTTTCTCAGGCTCAAGTTCGAAACTAAAAGCGATTATTCGCAAATCGTAGTACTTGAAAATTATATTTTGGAAGGACTAGAAATAAGGTATTCGATTCGATTCGAATCTACAAATTTTAGCAATGTAAAAAGTTTTTTCACGTAATCGACACAATTTGTTTATCGGTAAATTATCCAATGGCCGATCCACAAAATATTTCATAAAATTGGTTGGCTGAGAAATACAAGAGTGAATTCCATGAAATATAAATTTCTGTATCACTGAGAATCACCAATCAGATTCGTTAGAATGCAACTACGAGCAACGTAGTTTCTATTTTAACTTTAAGTTTTGGTAATATAGAAGCATACAAATTATTCACCATCATAAAGTCTTACTGAGCAATCCCGGTAAAATATAAAATCGGCCGATTTTCTCCGGAAGTTAATAAATTCGATTCGTTTATCTTTATATTTCCTGATTGGGCTTTTGTTTTTCCTTTTGGCTCATATTTATTCATTGGAGTTGCCATTTTCAAAATAGAATATTAGATTCATAAAATAAAAAGAAAACGAGGCGTAGCCTCGCTATAGTCACGATATTTTTTAAAATTGTTTTCTTTTTTCTGTTTATATTTTATTTCTGAAGAGGATTGGGCTTTTTATTCCAAAACTTGCCAACCTCAATTTCTTTAAATTTATTTTATGTTCGAAAATTGGATATGATTGAAATCAATTCCATACATACAATTATTATATTAGGTTAGATTGGACTACAACTATAGAGCTTGAACTAAGAGGCCCATTGGCCCATCGTGTTCCCTTCGATATTAGCATCCAGGAACCCAGCTTAGTCCCACGATACTGTTCCTGTTCCTGGCAGCTCATCACTATTTTTGATTCCACTATGTGCTTTTTTAATATCATCATTCGCTTTGGCATCGAAATGTATGCGAGAATACCAAATTCCAAGGAAAATAGTGTGCCACAGTTTTTAAAAATAAATAAAATCTATTATTTCCATCTACCATTTGAAGGGCTGTAACTTCTTCAGGAAGCATCTTAGGGCATATGTTCATGAAAACTTTTTATTTTATTTTCATATGTAGTATCACCGCTCGAAGTCTGGTGAACTATTTTTATTACACCCTGTATACATATATGGTGACATTGCCCATCGTATCGTCCTTCCTCAGCAATAGCCTTGCTGCTTCTTCAATAGCAATTATTTCGGCAGACGGGGTGCTGCAATCATCTCTGAGTTTGTATGACTCTTGAATGTTTAGTGCTTCTGAGTATACTTTGGCTCCTGTGCCGGTTTCTGTTTTTGCGGCATCTGTGAAGATTTCTATCTCATTTTCCCAATGTATAGGGGTTTGATACCAATTTTCTCTTGAAGGCATAGTGACCTTTATCCTGAAAACGAAAGAATATTTGGCCACTCCACTCTATGTAGTCTGTTACCTTAAGGAATGTTTCGACCTCTTGGAGATCCTTCATTTTGGCTGTATGCTTGAGTATTCTTGAATGTTCATGAACGGTTTCCTTTACCCTTTGGAATCTCTTAGTCTAAGAGCTTCCTTTGTAACTGTGCCTCTAATGAATTGAATATTGGCAACAGATTCAGCATGACCTTTATGGCCGCCTGCGGTGTGTTTCTTCTTGCTCCCGTTGTACCGAGTGCTGCCATTCTCTGTACTTTGGAAGGCCTTTTTTTTCATTCTTTCGTCCGTGTTTCTTCTCCACGAGAGTTTGGAGTCAAGAACGACCCTTAGATACTTTTTTTGATGGCTCAAGGGTTTGCCACCCAATAACCGTCAGTATTATAAAACTAGGAATTTTGTATTTTTTTGTAGAGAGGACAAGATTGTTTTTTGAGGATTTACTCCCAATCCGTTCTGTCCTGCCTATCTGGAAAGTTCCTCTAATGCTCACTTCATGATTTCACTAATGGCTGATAAGCTACTGAAGCCCATCACCAGTACTACTAGGCAATATAGTCTCTAAAGGTTTTTTTAATCATATTAATTACCTACAGCCACATGAGTGGAGATATCTCTCCTCCTTGTGGAATTCCTTTATCTTGTCACGGCGGCTCCACGCATGACAGAAATTTTGTGTTCGTTTATTCTAAAATCAAAGTCCAATTAACACAACAATAATTTATCCCACGTTACTATACACTCTTGTTGTGTATGTACGTTAATGTATTTTACTTTTATAATGAATTTATTTAAGGACTAAAAATACGTACAAATAAAATAACAATTTTATACAATGATAGACATCCGGACATCAGTACCAGTTACTGGTTATAACAAATATTCAACAAGGTAAAAAAAGTATGATAAATAAAACTAACTAAATAAGAACATAACATCTCCTTTCCCCCTAACTATAAAACTAAACGTGAAGGAGGCTGTTTAATTCTTGTAGAACGTCTGGGGCCATTTTCAGAACACAAATTTTTTTCATTTGATGATGTTTTAGTACATGAACATGAAGTTTCAGAATTTGGTAATGTCGCATCATTTGGTGAAATATTTGAATTATCGTTATTTATTGAATTGGCATGTGACTTAGTCGGTGTTGATTGTCCTATTTCACGTATCTGATTAATATGTCTACGCCATACTCTTCCATCGTCAAGTTTAACTGAATAATGTAACTTGCCTATTTTTGTTAAGACCTTTCCGAATCTCCATTTTTCATGAAAATAATCTCTCACTGATACCCTAGCTCCTATGCATAAAGATCGGTACTTCTTATTCGCATTTAAGCTTGGGTCATTAAAATATGTATCCGGTTTCATACAGTCCAATCTAGAACGTATTCGCCTTCCAAACATCAGTTGTGATGGGCTTTCCCCTGTGACTGAATGAGGCGTTTTACGATACTGTATCAAAAATCTTGATAATTCAAGGTTACTATGACCTTTTGAACACATTTTTTTTAAACTATTTTTTAAAATTTGTACGAAACGTTCCGCTTGTCCATTAGTAGCGGGGTGGTACGGAGCCGTTAACTTTTGAAAAATACCATTTTCTTGAAGAAATTGTTTAAATTTATAAGAAGTAAAATTTGATCCATTATCCGAAACAAAAATTTTTGGAATTCCAAATGTAGCGAAAATTGTACGACATTTTTCTATAGTTGTTTCTGTCGACATGTTTTTAACGAAATGAATTTCAGGCCATTTTGTAAATGAATGTAAAGTAATATCCGCCGTTAAAAGGTCCCGCGTAATCTGCATGAACGCGTTCAAAAGGTGTATTAGATTTTTCCCACACATGAGTTTCCGCTTTTTCTGCGCCTGTTGTCTCCGGCATTGAAATCTGAAAGTCTCAGCGATTTCTAATGGAGCAGGGTCAAAAAATTCTGCCAATGTACTAACAACAATATCATACTGCTGATCTTCTTGACAGGCTGGAGCTAATTTATCACAGAGAATGTCGTAGGTTTCAGCTCCCATATAATGTAAAATATAATGTAATTTCAACTTATCGGGAACCTCAAAAACAGTAAACGCAACTTCGAGACGTTTAACCCATCGACTCCACCTAGTTTGTGTAGCATTAAAAGCCTCTACTGTAAACGAAGAGGTAAGAAATTTTCCTCCTTCAGCCATGACGGTGAGGGTACTTGCACTAGTAACTGTAGTGGTAGCCTCAGATTGTTTTTTATCTCTAGGTCTAGGCATTCAAAAATGTACTTACAGTAATTCTTCTTCTTTTTTTTTATATAAGTACCATCGAAACTTCGTAATTTTTCTTGTAAATGTGTAGATTCGTGTCTTCCTCGTCGCCAACTGTTGTGTATGTACGTTAATGTATTTTACTTTTATAATGAATTTATTTAAGGACTAAAAATACGTACAAATAAAATGACAATTTTATACAATGATAGACATCCGGACATCAGTACCAGTTACTGGTTATAACAAATATTCAACAAGGTAAAAAAAGTATGATAAATAAAACTAACTAAATAAGAACATAACAACTCTGACACTAATAGCTTCACTAATTAAGTCTAACTTAACTCTTTACAACTTTACAATATTCACTATCTAAATCATATCACAGCCAATCTTAAAATTTAAAACTTCTAAATAATACCCGCCTTTATATATCCGTAATCTATTCTTGTAGAATCCAGAATAAACGCGAAAGCTCTTTTTCCCGAATATCACTGTAAAATCTACAATCTTCTGTACACCGTAGCGGACGCGCCACATTTTGTGACACTGCCGTCTCCTCAAGGTTGATCATCCCGATCAACTTCGCACCCATGATATTTCGTCAATCTATCCAAATATACAACTTTCATCTTACTTCTGGTGTTGCCCTGAACTCGATAAACCAAATCATTAATCTTCCTAATTATTCTGTAGGGTCCTTCCCATGCTGAAGATAATTTCGGCGACACTCCTTTCTTTCTCGTTGGATCATCCAGCCACACCAAATCTTGAAAGCCGGCTGAATTGGCTTTCAAGTCGTATCTGGTCTTCATTCGGTCACTGGCCAGCTGAATATGCTTTCGAGTATGTATCCCCAGAAGTCGTGCCCTTATTTTGTCGGCATAATCTCAAATTTCTTTTCGTTCTTCTTCAGGTATTCCAAACATCAGATCGTAAGGTAACCTGAGTTCCCTTCCAAAAACGATTCTAGCTGGACTTTCACCTGTGGACTCGTGAACAGCTGCTCTGTAAGCCATTGAAAATAGAGGCAAATATTTGTCCCAATCTCGCTGATTCTTTGCGACTAATTTTATCAGATGTTCCTCTATGGCCTTATTAAATCATTCTATCATTCTATCAGACTGTGTATGTAAAGGTGTTGCCCTTGTCTTACGAATTCCTATTATCTCACAAATTTCTCCAAAGATTGCAGATTCGAAGTTTCGTCCCTGATCTGGATGTAACTCTAGTGGCAAACCATGACGACAAAAAACTTCGTCCCCTAGCACCTGAGCAATAGTGATGGCTCTTGATTGGAAATAGCCAAAACTTCTGTCCATTTACTGATGTAATCCATGATAACCAAGATGTATTTGTTACCACGCTCTGACTAAGGGAACGGTCCGACATCTATCGCTATTCTTTCAAATGGGAGACCGACGTTGTACTGTTTCATGGGCCCCCGATATCTTAGTTTAGGGCCTTTACCTATTGCTAGCACAGATGTCGCATTTTTGGCACCAGTTTTTAACGTCTTCATGAAAAGTGGACCTAGTAAAAACGTTCTCGAATTTTGTCCAAAGTCTTGTTAACTCCAAAATGTGACCCAGAAGTTCCGTCATGTATTTCTTTCTTCATCTTCTACTCGATCTTTTGGAATAACTAGTTGGCTCTTCGTAGTTTTCCTATCGGCAGTTTCCGAAACTCTTTTCTTCTTCTTCTCCCAATTCCCAATGCCTATCCATTAATGGATATTTGCCATTTCCATTGATTGCGTGGGCGGGGGGGAGCTCGCTGTCACTCCGTTTGAATTCCCGTCAATTTTTTCCATTTTCAGTCATGTTCGAAGCCGTTTTACTTCGGATAAAAAAATTAAATGGAAAATCTGAGATAGAGGATCGATAGTTTGGCATTTCGACTTATCAGTGGATTTTTCAAAATAAATATAAATAATTATCCTCAATTCGACAGGCTGCTTTACAGAACTATTCGACCACTCAGAGAAATATTTTATTCACGGGACCCAGATCCCAGATTATTGAACTTGCTACCATACTAATAAACAAAAACAACAAAAAATAAAATAAGAGACTGGGTAAAAATAAACTACACACGCATAAAAAAATCAATGGTCTGGTTCTCTGACATTTGTAAGCTTCCTATTTGTATTAGAAATGTAAATAAGGATTTACTTATAATAATTATTATGGGTCTAGAACACATTAGGTCCCTAAAAACGGACAATTTTTCTATGTTCAAATTTGCATTGGAGCAATTATTAGGACATAATGAAGAAAAAAAAATATGGATGAGCTAATTTTTTTGATAAACAATATATTATTTAAATATACAGGGTGTCCTAAAAAGATACCGACAAACTTTAAAGGGTAGTAAGGGTCATCAAAACAAAAAACAAGCATTTTTGTTTATATGAACATATGTCCTCAAATGAGCCATTTGGGCTGTAGAGCAAAAAAATTGTTTGGTACTTTTATTCTTCGCAATAATTAAATCACTGTTTACTTATTAATTTTGCTTTAAATAAATTATGGTTTACAATAATTGTTCATAATGTTGACCATTTACTTCAATGTAAAGATTGCACCGTCGCGTCAGGTCATTAATAGACAACTACTAAGTTAAATAAGGAAACTAATCACAAATTAGGTAGGAATTTTCAAAATGTCAGTAAAAAACCAGTAAAAAATCAATAAAATCAGTAAAAAACCTCACAAAAACCCTTTGCACAAACATTAAATATTGTAAATATTTACCAAGGTGGTATGCTGATTTTGCCATAAAATTGAAATCTATTAAAGTAAACAAAATAAATGAACAAAATAATAATAATTGTAAAAAATCAATAGTCACTAATGCCTTATATTCTCTCGCTTCTCAACCTTTGACACAGTATCTAACCCTTTGGAATATTCCGGGAATAGCTTCTACATGAGTACAACTCGCCAGTTTCCTTGCTATCAGATCTTCCTCATCACGAACAGGTGTTTCGGAGACTAAACTTTTCAGTCAATGACCCGACGGTGTAATTGCATTGAAGTAAATGGTCAACATTTTGAACAATTATTCTAAACCATAATTTATTTGATAATACAGCAAAATTATTAAGTAAACAGTGATTTAATTATTGCGAAGAATAAAAGTATCAAACAGTTTTTTTGCTCTACAGCCCAAATGGCTCATTTGCGGACATATGTTTATATAAACAAAAATGCTTGTTTTGATGTCTCCTACTACCCCCTAAAGTTTGTCGGTATCTTTTCGGGACACCCTGTATATTAGCTTCACCTGTATGTATGTATGTTTGTATGTACAGGGTGTCCCAAAAAGATACCGACAAACTTTAAGGGGTAGTAGGGGACATCAAAACAAGCATTTTTGTTTATATAAACATATGTCCGCAAATGAGCCATTCGGGCTGTAGAGCAAAAAAACTGTTTGATACTTTTATTCTTCGCAATAATTAAATCACTGTTTACTTATTAATTTTGCCTTATTATCAAATAAATTATGGTTTACAATAATTGTTCAAAATGTTGACCATTTACTCCAATGCAAAGATTACACCGTCGGGTCATTGACTGAAAAGTTTAGTCTACGAAACACCTGTTTGTAATGAGGAAGATCTGATAGCAAGGATACTGGCGAGTTGTACCCATGTGGAAGCTATTCCCGGAATACTCCAAAGAGTTCGCGAGTTGAACAATTATTGTAAACTATAATTTATTTGCTATTAAAGCAAAATTGATAAGTAAACAGTGATTTATTTATTGCGAAGAATAAAACTAGATACCAAACAGTTTTTTTGCTCTACAGCCCAAATGGCTCATTTGCGGACATATGTTTGTATAAACAAAAATGCTTGTTTTGATGTCCCTAACTACCCCTTAAAGTTTGTCGGTATCTTTTTGGGACACCCTGTATATATATACAGGGTGTCCCAAAAAGATACCGACAAACTTTAAGGGGTAGTAGGGGACATCAAAACAAGCATTTTTGTTTATATAAACATATGTCCGCAAATGAGCCATTTGGGTGTAGAGCAAAAAAACTGTTTGGTACTTTTATCCTTTGCAATAATTAAATCACTGTTTATTTATTAATTTTGCTTTATTAACTAATAAATTATGGTTTACAATAATTGTTCAAAATGTTGATCATTTACTTCAATGCAAAGATTGCACCGTCGGGTCATTAATAGGCAACTAACTTAATTACGGCAACTAGTCACAAATAATACATTTTACGATGATCCCAAGGTAGGAATTTTCGAAATGTTTTTGATAAAGAAATGTTTTTGCATTTTAAAAATAAACAAAAGTACGACCACAAATGTTTAGCAAATCATGCTGGTGGCCAACTTAATAAAAAACCGAGGAAAAAAGTCTTTAATTATTTGGGTATGATTTTAATAGTTTTTTTGCTCTACAGCCCAAACGGCTCATTTGCGGATACATGTTTATATAAACAAAAATGCTTATTTTGATGTCCCTTACTACCCCTTAAAGTTTGTCGGTATCTTTTTGGGACACCCTGTATATATATATTATAATTCACTATTTACAATCTATGCTTATTACTATATTTGTCCATTCAGTAGTTCCTGTGCACTTTAACTGACAAGTGAGTACAACCTTCTCTTCCAAATTTTGGGTCGTGCTGCTTCTGCTGTACACAGCCACACCGCTTCACGGAACAGATTATTTTGAAGATCGTTGTTCTCCCTTTCAGTTAGCACTGAGGATGGCCAAGAGGCCGAAAGCGCTCTGCTAAGCTACTTATTAAATTAATTTGCTCGAAGTACCTACATTGGTTTGATTTTCCTGACCTTTTTCCTTGACTATGACAAGCAACTCTCTTCTGGTGACACAATAATTTCGTTCTGGCTGATAAGGTTCTGCTGTAGTACTCCACGACAGGCTCTTGTTAAATTTGAATGTGCGAAAGGACAGCTCCAACACTGGTGTTGCTTGCATCTGTGTCCAAAATCAACATGCCTTTCTGATCGGGATAGGACAATACTGGGCTTGTACATAATGCTCCTTTCAATTTTCTGAAAGAGGAATCGCATTCTTGGGTCCAATTGAATGTTGATTTTTCTTCCGTTAATCGATGAAGCGGAGCAGCTATATGAGCGAATCCTTCTACAAATCTTCGATGATAAGAATATAATCCTAGAAAACTCCTTAGTTCATGTATGTTGCGTGGCTTTGGCCAATCCCTGACAGCATCTGTCTTTCCTTCCAAGACTTGTATGCCATATTCAGATAACACGTGACCTAAGAATTCCACTTTCTTTTGAAATAGAAAAAACTTATTTGGATTGAGCTTTGAGTTGGCATTCCGGAAGCGGTTAAAAACTTCTTTCAGGTTATTGAGATGTTTTTGAAACGAATTTCCCATGATCATGACAACATCCAAATATACCAGGCAAGTTCTACATGTAAGGCCTCGCAAAACAAGATGCATCAGTCGCTCAAACGTAGCTGGAGCATTACACAATCTGAATGGCATTACGTTAAACTGGTATGGTATAACCCGCTTCCGGTACTGAAAGCAGATTTCTCTTTGTCATCTTTGTGTATTGCCACTTGCCATTATCCACTTTTGAGATCCACGGTGGAAAACTATTTGGAGCTGGATAGAGTTGTTAATGTATCATCTATCCTCGGGAGAAGGAAACTTTCCTTTTTGGTGACGTCATTAAGCTTACGGTAGTTCACACAAAATCTAAGACTTCCATCTTTCTTCATAAAGAATACTACTGGCGCAGACCATGAATTATTTAACCCTTCGATAGTTCCCTCTTGAAGCATTTTATCAATCTAGGCATCCACTTCCTGTTGTTTAGTTACTGGC
Organism: Ceutorhynchus assimilis; assembly: GCA_917834065.1. Taxonomy (NCBI): domain Eukaryota; kingdom Metazoa; phylum Arthropoda; class Insecta; order Coleoptera; family Curculionidae; genus Ceutorhynchus; species Ceutorhynchus assimilis. Next base: position 24,970,631 of record OU892280.1, on the reverse strand, counting down.
ATACGTCGAGGCGGTTGTCTAATTGGGTGCCAATCCAGTATCAATTTTGTGTTGAATTAAACTGCTCCGTCCGGTTTGATTATCCATCACAAATACCTCTGCTTCTTTCGAGATGAAATCTGTGGCTTCCTAAAGTCTATCTGGATCAAAGTCCAAAGTCTGCATCAAGGTTTCTGTATCCAATATTGATTTTTCAAAATGTCGCTTACCTGGTAGGTCACAGTTTGATATTTGGTTAACTGGTTCGAGAGTTCCATTGATATCTCCTTTTTTTTTCACTGTTTCAGAAGAAACATTGGCACTTCTTACCATAATGTCTTCCTTTGTTTTTACTAGAGTCTTTCCAACGAGAAATTTTTCTGGTTAGTCCAACGCAGCACCCAGGGTTTGTTTCCAATTTTCCGCAAATGATCTTCTCAGTACTTCCAGGAATCTTCTCTGGGTTTGTAGCCAGGATCTTAACCCCTTGGGATTCTTCTTCTGTAGTTAAGATAAATTCTTCATTACCAAATTTAAAGATGATCATAGGAGGATCGAAATAGAAAACATGTTGGCCGATCAAATCCATTCCCAAAATAAAATCATCCTCTATATCGGCGACTAATGTTCTGTGCCTAAAGGTGATAGATCCAAAAGTAAGCTCAACCATAGCTTCTCCTTGAACTGGTGCCGATTCGTGACTGTTCGTAGATACAGGTTTCTAGTGAGCGATTGGAGTGCCCGAGACTTGACCAATGTTCTTCTAATTGTAGAAACTTCAGTACCCGTATTCAAAGTGATGGTTTTCATTTCTCCATTAATTTGTCTTTCGAATTTTAATCCTATATAATGACTGCCCAATTATTTGATGTAAACATCCCTGGGAACTTCGTCATTATCAACCAGCATTCGCCCCTCTATACTGGTTAGATCCTGTTTCTCTATCTCTTATTAGGGCTGGCGTCTCTAGATCTCGAAAAGCATTGGAAATGATCTCTAGATGAGAGGACATCCTTACTCTGCAATCTCGTTGATTATATACAAGCTTATGGCACCGGTAATAGACTACTCGGTTTCTCAGTGTTGTGTTTGTCGGAGTTCGATTCCCGTTCGTCTACCTTCTAATGATAGTTTCTCCATTTTCTTCATGTACTTACTCATAACATTCTCAAAGCTACCATCTTTTTTTGACGATTGTTTTTCCTTTGGGTCTTCAATGGACACTGCTCGTTTTCTGGGTCGTGAGGCACCAAAGATTGCTTCCAGTTCTAATGCTCGGACAAGGGCTTCGCTACTTTGTCTGAACTTAGACATTCTCAGGTTTTCCTGGATCTTGGAATCTCAACAATAAACGCAGATACTGCCATCCATTCCTGCATGTCTTCCCCAGCTGCCGGAAACGTCAAACTCACTAGCCTTTCAATTTCCGATTCGAAATCTTGTAAACTCTCGCCGGGTTTTTGAATTCTTGATTTAACTTGAGTTCTAAATACTTCTTGCCTGTAATGGTCTCCGATGCGCAATTGTAACGCGGTAATGCCTGATTTAGATGATGGTAATTCTGTTGGTAGATTGAAGGAATCGACTGAAGATGATATGATTCAGGTTCTCGTAGCGCCACTATCAGTGCTGTAACTTTTTCTTGATCGTTCCATCCGTTGGTGTTTGCAGCAGCTTCAAATTGTCGGATATACATGGTCCAGGATGTAGAACCGTCAAAAGTTGGTGGTTTTATCTTCATACTAGAGAATGCTCCAACACTACCTGGATTGATGGACTGTTTTTCTAATTTATTCCCCTTATCTTCAAGTGCTTGAACTTGGTCCTCAACTTCTTGTCTTAACTGCTGAACATCGGCTTTGACTTCAGCTTTTACTCCCTGTACGTCGTTTTTAACTTCTCGAACATCGTCTTTAACTCCTTGAATATCCTCCTTAACTTCGGCTTTTACTTCCTTAATATTTTGTTCTAGGTAAGCTACAGATCCTTGTATGGTTTGAAATATTTTCTGCAGTTGTCTAATGTCTTCTTGCCTCACTTTTTATCGCCTGGCCTCTTCGTCTTGTTTTTATTGTTGTCATTTAGCTTCTTCTTCTTGTTTTTATTTTTGTCGTTTAGCTTCTTCTTGTTGTCGTCTATCTTCTTCTTCTTGTTTTTCTTTTTGTCGCCTGGCCTCTTCGTCTTGTTTTTCTTGTTGTCGTTTAGTCTCTTGAAGTTTCAAAATTTTGCGCAGAAGTTCTTCAATTTTTTGTTCTTCCATTTTTGCTTGTTGTCTCATAATAGGTATATACAGAATATTCTGGAATTTTCCTCAAACTCTCTTCAAATATCTTGGTTTTTAATTGATTTGATTGATATAACAAACACGTAGGTGAAGTCACAAATTCGATATCTCCCTTGGTTTCCATATAGAATGTTCCAGAATTTTCCCGAAATTCCTCGAAATTCTTTTTCTGAATGATGATTGATGTATCAAATACGTCGGTGAATTTACAAATTCGATATCTCCTTTGGTTTCCAAATAGAATTTTCTAGAACTTACTTGAAAATTCACTATCACACTCAAAATCGGGTAGGTTACAGTCACTTTCGGGGTAATTTACACGATCGGTTAAGTCTCTTTTTGTGATTGTCACTGCTTCCACTGACCAACTGTCTCAGTGTTCACTCTGTGTCCACACTAGTATCCCTACTATTATGCAATCGGATTTCACTTTGGAGTTCCTGGAATTATATCGCACTTCTGACACCAATGTCACGGCCCTGGGGTGTGTGACAGAAATTTTGGGTCCGCTTATTCCAAAATCAAAGTCCAATTAACAACAATAATTTATTTCACGCGTTATTATCCACTCTGACATTAATTGCTTCACTAATTTACTCTAACAACCTAACTCTTTACAACTTTACAATATTTGCACTATCCAAATCATATCACAGCCAATCTAAAAACTTGAAAATTTCTTACTAATAGGTACCTGCTTCAATCTATTCTTGCAAAATCCCGTATAACCGCGATATCCCTTTTTCCTCAATATCACTCTAAAATGTAGCTGTCATATTCTGTACACCCTGGCGGAAGCGCCACATTTTGTGTCAATATTGTTAACTTCAACATTGAACTTTGTTCTAATTGTACAGAAGTAATTACACTGCTCTTTCTTTTTCGCTAATTTCATTTAAACATTAATGAAGGAGTAATTAAAAGCCTTGTAAAGAGATGTTTGGACTTTCAATTTGTGCCCGGTTTTATAGGGGACACAACATTGTTGTGTCGAGGCTATAATGGGAACAAATTTAATCGACTGGGATTTTCATAGCTACCATTGTTTTTTTTTTTTTTTCTGCCAGAATTTAAATTCTGTTTGACTTTGTACTAAAAATTTAATAAAAAATCGACACAATGCCGCAAACAGATTGATGTATTATTTGTTTTCGAATCAGGCGCATTTTAAAATGGGGATTTATTGCATTAAATTCGATAAAATACACTATTGTGTAAATGTAGCAGAGCTTTTTCAAATATGATCATGAAATTATTCTTTAGCGGAGGATTGTTTCCATTAGATTTCTATTACTGTTTTCAAAAGTAGGTACATATAATACAACGTAGATAATTTTCAATTTTATCCTTCGAAAATGACTTTAATCACCTGTGCACTGACACCACTTGCTCACAAGATTAGGATTAGTGTCTCTTAAAAAAAAAAGTCGATGTTAGTGTTAGACATCTCTAGAGTCAATAAACAGCTGATTATGCTAACCTCACACTCAGGAGCTAGAACAAGTTATAAGTTCGAAAACTATTCGATGATAAATCAAATGAAATTTAGTTATTTATCAAGGGCTGTTATGAGCCTGATCAAAAGCTTGTTACAAATTCCCTGAGGGACTACAGAAAAAAAAATAATGAAGCTCAATTACCATCAATATTATTCACCAATATTCGGATTCCAATTTACATGAAATGATGTATATTTTTTCTCAATGATACCTGATGCGAGGAGGCGCCTATTATGAAGGTTAATTGCATTAGCGCTGAAACAATGCTGAGGCATGAGTGGGAACATTATACGGGGGCCTGTTTGGCGAATGTTAATTAAATTAATATTTGAACCACGGGCCAGTTTACTAAACAAATATTCTGGCTGTTTGCATAAAACAGTTTTATGAGTAAGAGTGTTCAATTGAGAACGCTTCTCTGGAATCATTTGCTAGTCAAAGATATAGTTTGTTAGCTTCGAAACCCAAGCAAATAAGATTCATTTTTTCTTATTCGATAAAATCTGTACACTCGCAACCCTTACTGTATAACACAATAACAACGTCATGCCAGACCAACCGCTACGAGCCACTTAAGACCACTAAAATTGCCTATAACCGGAAAAAAACTGAGGTCTTTTATCCTGCCCGGTAGAGACATTAACGCGACCCTTTCATCCTGCAAAGAGCCTTATTCATTATCGGGATAGAAAAACGACGACCGCCAGCGAGTCTTTTGGACAATCAATAATCTATTGTTGGAAGTTGGAGAGTTCCTCTAAAAGAGGTATTTATGTCATAAATCCGGCTTATGAGCTGGAATTCACAAAAACTTGACAACAAATGCTTGTGTTCAGAGTCGAGAATCAAAAATATGGATTCACCAAACTCGTTGTCAATTCTAACATTTTTCAAAACCTTATTCTTGTTTCGTTTGATTGTTCCTTGAAAAATAAAATTAACAAAAAAAAACACCGAATAACATTAAATTTATTATTCTCGTTAACTGAAACTGAAATAGAACACTTGGCCCGAACAAATAAATTTGACTAACAAAAGGGAACGACACACGGGGCGCTCCATTGTGCATCGAAGTTTGCATTTGATTTTACACGACCGAAGCCTCCGGAATCTGAAACCTTCCTCCACGCCTATTCGGAAAATAATAACGAAAACTGATTTATGCATAAAGTAGTAACAACGTTTTTAACGAGTGACGTTATTCATTTGCCGCCAAAGGCTATCGAGGAGAATGTTACCAGGGAAATAAAGTATGGAAAGCTTCCTGTGTTTTTTTTTAACTCTTTTTATGTAAAGGTATTATTTCGGCATTTAAAAATTTAAATTGGTAACAATTATGAAACAAACCAAATGTGAGGCGAATCTTCTTCTTCACTTGCCAGATTTTTCTATTCTCCATTTCGTTGACCTATTTCCGGCTTCCCTTATCTCGAAAAATTATTCGAGGTTGAGATTCACTCTCTTCCTGTTGTTCACTTGCCAGCTCTTCGGAACTCCGCATCCAATCGAAAACTTCTAGCAGTTTGTAGAAGCAGGCAATTATGCAAGCACTGTAGCAGCCTAAAAACAACATTATGTCATGTCACTCATGTTATGTTTCAAGCGAACAGTAATCGTTTTTGTACTGTATCCGATTTGTACGTAATATATTAGTCAATTAGAGCCTAATCTATGTCAGTATTTCCCAAACAACAACAGTTTATAAGCCCCAGTAGCGTGTAACGGTCGTGAAAACTGAGAATCGGAAGGAAACGGCGGTAAAGTTGACGGTCAATATACACGTAGAAGGAAAATCGAGAAAACGATAAGAAGAACGTTAGCAGGAAAAGTAGGTGAAAAATAGGAACAATGTCAGTATCGGGTAGCGGTCAAATCAGTGTAAAGCCATTTGAGGGACAATGTTTTGGAAACTGGGATTTCCGCAATAAGATCCTTCTAGAGCACCATGATCTGTTAGGAATGCTGGAGCAAGCTCCACCCACAGATTCGACATAATTAGCAGCCTGGAAAAAGAAAGATTTGAGAGCCAGAAACTTGATAGTCCAGTGTTTGGGGGATAATATCCTGGAAATGATAAAGTCTAAAAGTACGGTCAAGGAAATCATGGAAACACTCAGTTTAACCTACAAGAAAAGTGAGCTTGCTGATCAAGTTCAGCTGCAAAGCAAACAGGAATATGAAGTATATGCGAAATGATGAGTCATTGAATGATTTTATTGTTGATTTGAAAAAACAAAAATGCAATTGAAAAATTGTGGTGGCTCCATCAATGACACAGAAATTATAACTCAGCTGTTAGCAGCAATGCCGGAGAAATATCAGACAGTGGCAACGGCATTGGATATTTATTTTTGTCAGAAACAAAGCTTCAGTGACTTTGGTGGAAAAGTCGCTTGCTGATGGAACAAGATAGACAAAAGAAGTAACAAGTGAACCAAACTCAAGTAATGTATTTTTAGGATATAAAAAACAAAAACCAGGAAGAAAACATAAAATGAAATTTCCTATCAAGTGTTCTTTTCGTGGAATGAAGGGTTACAAAAAGGCAGAATGCCCCAAACGTAGAACAAAACCACTCGAGAAGTAGTGCCCATGTCACAGAAGACGAAGAAGTTGCATTTTTAACATCTTTGACAAGTAGTTGTGAGACATTAGAGGAAAAATTAGATTTTAAGGTGGATAGTGGTGCCACAAAACACTTGATTACAGAGAAGATGGGAAAATATTTAGTGGAAACTAGAAAAGTAGATCATTTGACAGAAGCAAGAAGAGGAAAGAAAATTATGGAGAGAATTTCATACATCTGTCAAAACTGGTACCTATTCCAACAATAAATTGACATGTTTTGATTGTTGATTTGAACCAATCAGATTGTAATTACGTGATAATTTGCACTAGTGCAAATTATCAGATAATTGCATACTAACTGGTGCGAAAACTGGTGTTTAGACATTTTTTGACAAAAAATTTAAATTTTTGATTTATGAAATTCTCTCATTAAATACAACTCGTGCAATGGAAATATATTTATAATTTTCGACAAATTTGCACTCATGCGTTTTTAACTGAAAGAGGCACTCGTGCACTACGTGCACTCGTGCTCTTTTTCAACTAAAAATGCATTCGAGCAAATTTCCTAAAAATTATCAATAATTTCCATTGCACTAGTTATATTACTATTGAGAATTTCATACATCTGTCAAAACTGGTATTCCAACAATAAATTGACATGTTTTGATTGTTGATTTGAACCAATCAGATTGTAATTACGCGATAATTTGTACTAGTGCAAATTATCAGATAATTGTATACTAACTGGGGGGGTTTATTTGAAATGTGCAATTCAAATTCGTCTGACTAAATCGCATTTTCTAGCATTGAAATACCGGCAAAAATTGCGACTTAGTCAGACGTATTTGAATTGCACATTTCAAATAAACCCCCCCTGGTGCGAAAACTGGTGTTTTGACATTTTTTGACAAAAAATTTTAATTTTTGATTTATGAAATTCTCTCATTAAATACAACTCGTGCAATGGAAATATATTTATAATTTTCGACAAATTTGCACTCATGCGTTTTTAACTGAAAAAGGCACTCGTGCACTCTTGCTCTTTTTCAACTAAAAATGCATTCGGGCAAATTTCCCAAAAATTATCAACAATCTCCATTGCACTAGTTATATTACTATTGATAATTTCTAGCGATGTTTGTGGTCCAATCAACCCAATCACAGAGAATGGTAAAAGATATTTTATTACATTCATAGACCATTATTCGCATTTTTCAGTTGTATATTTTATGGCCAATAAAAGTGAGGCATGCAGCAAATTCAGAGAGTACTTGTCAATGATGGAAGACAAATTTAAGTGTGTGCCAGAAAAAATGCGAACAGATAATGGTGGTATCTTTCACATGAGTTCAAAAGTTTATGTAATCAAAAAGGGATCCAGAGTGGAATACAGCATACCAAGGACACCTGAGCAGAATGGGGTAGCGGAGAGGTTTAATAGAACATTGTTGGACAAATCTAGGTGCTTAATTTTTGAATCTAGCTTAAATAAAAAGTTTTGAAAAGAAGCTGTTGCCACTGCAGCCTATTTAACCAATAGAAATATGGTATGGGTATAAACCAAATTTAGATAAAATTCGTATTTTTGGATGTGAATCATACGTACATATTCTAGAGGAAGATCGGAATGGTAAACTCGATGGAAGGTAAAAAAAAATATATCTTGTGGGCTAGACAGATAATGACTACCTAATGTGGGATCCCCGAAGGCAAAAAATCATCACAGCTAGGAATGTTGTTTTCAATGAAAAAAAAAAACAAAAAAACATAACAAGAAGTTTATAGAGAAGTCAAAAAATTAAATGATAATCAAGAAACAGAGAGTGATGTTGGAGTTGATAATGAAAATGCAGAAAATCCAAAAAAGGACGAAGGTACTCCGAGAATATGACCAAGGGGAACACCACAAAGACCAGTACGAGAGAGGCAGTTGCCAAAAAGACTGCAAGATGATTACTATTTTGATCTGATGGCAGCCTTATCAGTAGGACGTTTTGTCGAAGAAATACCATAAACCCACAAAGAAGCATTGGAAATGGATAAGAGCTGGCGAAAAGCAATTCAAGAAGAGTTGAGTGCACATAAGTAAAATGAGGCCTGGGAGTATGTATGAAGCAAAAATGACATGGAGGTGATAAATTCAAAATATGTTTTTAATGAGAAGGAAAGGAATGGAGAAGTAGTTAAAAAGGCAAGATTAGTGGCATTTGGTTTCATGCAAAGTGATCTGCAAGAAGATGTATATTCCATTCCCCTGTCGCTCGGATGTTGACAATTAGAGTGCTATTGGCATTAAGTGTACAGTTCGGTTAAAAAATTCATCAACTGGATGTACAATGCGCATTTTTAAATGGTATTTTGAAAGAACCAGTGTACATGGAAGTTCCAGATGGAATTGAAAATGTCAGACCAAATTATGTATGTAAGTTGCGAAAAGTATTATATGGACTTAGGCAGTCACCCAACTGTTGGTATGACCGATTACATCAATATTTGGTGAGCATACATTTAAATAGATCTCAAGCAGATCCATGTCTGTTGCGTGACAGGTAAAAGTATTATCCGGTAATCCTGAAACCTCTTGTGGTATCACATTCGATAATTTTCCCATGTTATTGTATTCATGGTTGTCATGCTAATTTTTGATACAAACAAACGGTTGCTGTTAGGAACAATGTATTTGTATTGATTGTTAAGTTGTTCAAATCGTTTAATAAATATTTATTTGCATATTTTTTGCATTTTCATTCGCGAAATAATCCTCTTAATACCACTCCAGCTTCAAAATAGACTAGATAATTTTTCACTCATGCGTGTTTCCTTTGCAAATTTCACTCGTCCCACGGACTCGTGAAATTATAGAAAACACGCAATCGTGAAAAATTATCGGTAATTTTGAAGCTCTCGTGGTATAATCCCCGAAAATTTTGACAATTTTTAACATGAACGAGGCAAAAATAAGTGGTATTCCTTCAGCCAAATTTAAATCTTAGTTTTGAGACACTAACGGCCATTTGCACCGCTATAACTTAAGGGATATTTAATCCAAGTGGAGCTTTGAATGTGACTCTCGTAGAAATAATAGTCACATTCAAAAGCTCCACTTAAATTATATATCCCTTAACATTAAGTGATAGCGGTGCAAATGGCCATAAATCAGGAAAATTCAGAAAGATTTCCTTATAGACAGCTTATTGGGTATCTGATGTATTCGATGTTGAGCTCTAGGCCAGATTCAAGTTTTTCAGTTATATATTTCAGTATTTTTCAAAGGAATTTTTGTTCTGAGCATTGGCAACATCTGAAACATGTTTTGCGATATTTGAAAAGCACAGAAAATTTAGGATTGAAATTTTGTAAAAATGACACAACATTTTGAAAATGTTCTAGTAGGGTAGGTGTGACGGAACTAGCTATTGCCCCTTTTTGGGCTTTAGTCAAACCGCACCAGGGATGCCAAAAGTTTTTACTTTGACTGACTGTAAAAATTAACCATTAGGTGTTGGATCATTTAAGCCTTGTATTGGGTTAGGGGTGCCTTGATTCTCATTTATACAAATAAAACGCTGAAATAGAACAGTTATCATTTTAATTAATAAATGAAATTAATTCGGTATGGTTATCAATCAAATTCTATCCAAAAATTCCTAATTGGACGTTCAGTCGAACTACAAATTTTATACTAATCTAAAGTAAGTTTTCTAAAGTGAATTATCTTGATTTATAAAAAGTAGGGAAATCTGATAATGATAATAATATCATTCATGGTTAAATTTTCAATGGAGGAGAACACAAATTAACTAATCAAATGCACGAGAGCCCAACATAAATAATTCGTCAATTTCAATCAGTTCACTGCAATCACAAAATGTTTATTGATCCTTGAAAGTTCTTTTATTTATTGAGAGCTAACAATTTGAGCACTTTTCTGCTGAAGTCTATAAACAATATGTGCAAGAGAAGTCTTTTTATATGCTCAGTTTCTATATACAAATGTACAAATGTTAATTTCACGAGTGTGAAAACCAAATTTCTGCATTAAACATTAGAAGACACTTCAATTTATAGTGCATTTCAAGCGAATCACTAATCAGTATTTATTGTTCGACTGTTAGAGAAATTGTAACGGTCTTACTTGCTTAATCCGGTTCATGCAAATAAATCCACAAGGCGATTATTTATCCATTTATCACCACTATTCACACTGGCAGCTAGGAAATTTTCCACTGAGATGAAAAGAAAACACAATGATATACAGGTGCGTTGGAGCCCGTCGAGAGTGAGAGAGAGAAAAAACAGGCGTAGGAGAGAATTTTGCTCGTCCGAGGTGACTTGCAACAATTAGGGGTTAATTACATGAATTGTTATCAATAATATAGACCATGTCAGGCCTTGAGACACAGAGAGTAGTATTTTTACTATAAATTGCGCAAACTAACGGGGGTTTTTGGGGGTTTTGCTCCTGGAGAGCATTCAGAGGGCGCGAGGGTGCGAACTATTCGCTTATTCTATTAGTACTGAAGAATGTGCGTTGACTAGACTCTGCCAGGGGAGCAGGTCGCAAAAATCCAGAAAACAATGTGGCGGCTGACCAATCACAGCAGCGAGAAAGGTCCACTGACTTATAAGGTACTGAAGAAACCTGTAATTTTACCGGTTCAAAGGGTTGTTGTTACCGGTTTTACAGGATAAATAGTCCAGCAATTGCATCTATTTTTAGAATATTATTTTTATAGTAAATAATCGAAATTGAGATATATTAAATTAGAAATAATAAAATTTAAACTTGTTATGGGTTATTTCCGCAACAGTAGGTATGTTGATGCAGATTTTGCTAACTCTACACTTGACAGTAAAAGTATTAGTGGTTTCATCACAAAGTTGCATTAACTCAACTATACTAAATAATGACGAATAATGACGCTTAAGCTAAAGAGACAGGATCTTTTATAATTAAAAATATGTTGATCTTGCTGTTTCTATGGGAACGTTGCGACCATGGACCAGAGTTCTTGGCGTGACATGTTCTCACAGGATAACTTGCTGTAGTAGCATCTAGACTTTGTGATACTTTGTACCACTATGGTGATGAAACGCGTCTTGAGGAAAACAAAGAAACAAACAATGGTTTCTCTATCAAGTGCAGAATCAGAGTATATGTGCGTTTTTATTCTCATCGGTGGATTCACCGATGAGTTAGCTATCTTTGTTTAGTGAATGGAAAATGACAATGACCGACATAGAATGGTGGATCCATCGGTAAAATTTGATGAGAATAAAAACGTAGGATATGTCGCTTTGTCATCGTATGTCACCGAATGTATTTTTGTTGCTCAAATTTTAAGAGAAATTTTGGGTAAGGAAGTTTATCCAATTGAGATTTTTGAAAACAATCAGTCCTGTATTGAAATGGCAAATACCCTGGAGACTTAGAGGACAAAGCATATAGACATACGTCATCATTTTCTGAAAGACTGTGTCATGAATAAGCAGATTATTTTGAAATATATCCCCACAGAAAGCCAAGTGGCAGATATGTTTACAAAAGCTTTGAATAAAATTTAATTTAAAAGATTTTGTGACATGTTAAATTTAATAGAAATTAATCTGTAGGCAGGTAGAGTATAGTTGTAGTTCAGTGAAATTATTATGTATTTGGTTTATGGCATAGAACAGGTTTATACTTTAGAATATTTTTGGCAAGTATTTTTTCAATTCTTTTTTTAATAATGTAAAGTGTTCTACTGAGATTTTCAGTTTGTAAAATTGTAAAATTGGAAGAGGGTGTTGAAGTAGGCAATTATGCAAGCACTGTAGCAACCTAAAAACAACATTATATCATATCACTTATGTTATGTGTCAAGCGAACAGAAATCGTTTTTGTACTGTATCCAATTTGTACGTAGCATAATAGTCAATTAGAGCCTAATCTGTGTCAGTATTTCCCAAACAACAGCAGTTATTGTCTTGATTTGGGCATGCTCGGCGTTGCAACTTCTCAATCGAAGGTCGACAGTCATCAGTAGTACTGTACTGTACAGTCACGTTTGAAATATCCTTTTCTTGCCTCAAGCCAATGTAAAGGCTTCATTTATTGATTTGGAAAAGGAGCCTTTACAGACAGCACGTAGACGCGCTGTGCTATTCCCCTCTTAGTGCAGCGCTGTCTTGCCTTGGGAGCCCGCAACTTTTAAGAAAGGGGCAGACCCGCTCAGGGTCGAGCATTTTTTGTTTCATCAGGTTCCAAAAACCTGTATCGGAATCTGCGATTGACGAAAGCGTTATATTCGTAAATGGTAGTTTCATTCCTTCCGAATCATTACTGAGTCCGATTTTGTGCAAGTGGTATGTGACCACCCAGTGCCCCGGCAGTACGCCTGTGATGGCTCTTATTTGGCTTCTGTTCAGTTTTGGGAGACTTTTTGCCTCTTTGCAGTTTGAAGGACCTTGTATAACAAATTTTGAATGTCTGAGGCCTCTTTGATTTAGACATTCGCCTTGGAACTGGTTGTTGGACCACTTTCTGATATTGGTTTTCTCGGCAGGAAGCAACCCCAAGTGCAGGCTCTGGCCGAATAAACGCAGTGTTGCTATTTTCACGAGCCAGCTCGTCCGCCTTCTCTTTGCTTTTTGTGCCTCTGTGACTTGGAACCCAAACAAGGGTGACTTCGTTGAGCCCACTGAGTTTAAGGGTTTTCATACATTCAAGTGTGAGCCTTGAGTTGACCTTGTCTGAGCAAAGGGCTCGTAGTGCTGCCTGAATATCGATGCGAGTAACCTTTCTTGAGAATCTCCTGAGCACACTCCAGCATGACGTAGATCTCAGTCTGGTATACCGTCGGATATCGACCCAGTGCAAGACTGATTCGCGCTACAGGTCTCTCCCATATACACCAGCCACTGCACCCTCTCCCATCAGAGACTTGTCTGTGTACCAGATGAGCTGCTTCCGCTTGAGGAAGCCTGGGTTAGGCTTCAGCCAGTCGTCCCTTGCAGGGATGATGTCCTCGTATTTTCTAGGGGTGGCTGAAGTTTTTGGCATTGCATCCCTTTTGGTGGGAAGGGGCTCTTCTATCCGATAGTACCAGTCTAGGCCCTTGCATGTCCCATGTTCGGCCCTCTATAAACCCATTGTCCCCAATCGTTGAGTCTGACTAAAGTCTCTCGGGCCCGTGCCTTAACAAAGAGATGAAGAGGCATTATTCTTAGTTTGCCAGCGTTGGGTGGTTCTAAAGGCTCCAATTGTAGCCAAATTTGGAGGCTTACTAAGTAGAAATAATCCTGGTGTATTGATAATGCAAAATATATTTTGTCTCATTTTCACTCACCATGCATTTTTAATTTTAAATGGCAGAATTCAGATTGGAGTGACATACAATTCAAACTTAAAGTTTCATAATACGAATCATGAAAAAAATCTCATGTATCTATGTTATCTCAAAAACTCTTAAAATCATTTTTTAAAAAAACATTAATTTATTTTAAAATACAAGTTACAAATAAAATCGGACATTAACTCAACTATAATAAATAATGACGAATAATGACGCTTAAGCTAAAGAGACAGGATCTTTTATAATTAAAAATATGTTGATCTTGCTGTTTCTATGGGAACGTTGCGACCATGGACCAGAGTTCTTGGCGTGACATGTTCTCACAGGATAACTTGCTGTAGTAGCATCTAGACTTTGTGATACTTTGTACCACTATGGTGATGAAACGCGTCTTGAGGTCAATGTAGTCGTGAAATCCATATAACATCTATCATATATTAACAAGTTGTGTAAAATAATCATATTTTCTTAAAATATTGTCAACTAGCTACTTAGGAAAGGAGGGCCCGGTATTCAAACTTGTTAATTCAAATGCCGATTCGGTAGGATGTTTATTGCAATTCAGCAATAAATTCATTTATAAGCAGGCCAAGACGAGCAACAGACAGACTTGAATCAGTGTTAGTACCGCCACCCTGGAAACACTCCTCTTGGGTCTCGTTTTTCTTTCTTCCTCTTTTTTTTTTCTCTTTTCTGCTTTTTCTCCCCGCGGGTTTTTTTTTTTTATTTTTATCTCCTTTTCTTTTTTCCTTTTTATTGTTTTTTTTTTTTTTCTTTTTTTTTTTTTCGTTTTTTCTCCCTAGAGGCATGCATCCCATGTAATGATTTCATAGAGCAAATATAATGTTACACCACTGGCTATATTTACCCGGCTTGGGACAATCAACCCGACACTGCAAGAGAATTGAAAGGGCACCCAAGAGTCACAAAACCGTAGTTATGTTTTTGTTCGACGGTCAGGTACCAAAAATCACCAAGTTTGTGAAACAGAAAAGGGATGAAAATCAAAAAGGGAAACAGTACCTGATTGACCGTGGTCGTAAATACCTACTTTACCCGTTCAATTGAGAAATAAAATATTGTTATAATTTTGAGTTGAGTTTGTTTCAACAATACATATTTTGTTATTAACCTGAGCGAGTTTCTCTCCATCCATCCACCCTTCAGCCCCCGTTACTTAACAAACTAATAAGAAATTCAGTGGGAACCATTTAATTTGACTCACCATTAAATCCGCAGCTAAGCGTGTAACATATTGTAATGGAGAAACGGTGTTATAAATATGGAAACCCTCTTAAGTTTGGCAAACGATGAATGGCTGGTGGAGGAGGGCCTAAGGAGGGCCTAAGCGGTGCGGAATAATTCCAGTCATCATTGATCAAATATTTATTGTTCGAGTGAATCGGAATCAGGAAGGTACACTGCGGAACGGAGCACACTAATCAGCCAATTTAGAATAGAATTTGGTCATTATAAACCAAAGAATATAGAATTATATGTGAAGGAAATATATATTTACTATTAAAACTATTACAAGAGTTGTTGGTCTATTATAGAATAGCCATGGATAAATATTATTGAGATTGAAAATCTGTTTATTTCAGTCTGATGTCTGATGCACAGCAATGCATTTTATATTTTCCAATTTTAGTTAATGACTTTTCAAACTCAATATTGAGATTTATATTGTGGTCTTATCAATTATTGTGTTTTTTGGGGCTGTAGTTGAAAATTCCAGTCGTATTTTGTTAGCGTAGTTTTTTTTTTTTATTGTACAAGCTATATTGAATTTAAACTAGTTAGTAGGTAGGTACATATTGATTTTTATCTTTTAGAGTATAAAGTAATTAATTTAACAATACGTGTTGAACGAATATAATATTCCTATATTTTACACAATATTATTTTTTGAAAACTAAATTTTTACAGCAATGGAAAATAGTTTTTCAATGGTACTTTTGTTAAAATTTCATACAATAAATCTTCTTAAATACTATGGCTAGAATCCAGTTTTATTCGGAACTCTGGATTATTATGAAAATCTGAATTCCTTTGTGTAATTTTAAAAACGAATTTAAAAGCAGCCTTTCAAATTTCAATTGCTCTCAACTTTTGTTGGTGACAGCTTAATTAAGACGCTATTTAAATTAAATGAAAATATTATGAGCAACTAATAATCAAATTCTTGGGTGATTTGAAAACAAAAACGAAGATATAAGCAAATGTGTATGAGTTTCTAGCAACATATTGTTACCCGAGTATAACTGAAAGCTAAGCAGACGTTAACAAGTTCTGTGCTGAATTTAGTTCGAGTCAATCAATATTGTTTCACAATTATATCTGTACATATTATGTGCAATGCAGACCTATAATATTTATTTGATGATTAAGGACATTGTATTTGTAGAAATTTATTTTATTTATGAAACTTGTTCATTGCCTAAATTGTAAATATAAATGAGATTAGGAAGTTTAGGTACTCTTCAGGTCATCCAAACAAACTCGAACAACACAAAACACAAAGGCAAAGTGTTTATCGATTTTCTGATTGTATTTCAAGGCCCTGGGGTTTCTTCAAAGTTAATCAAAATATTGGCTTTCAGGAACTCGTGTTTATAGAAATTTGACCCTAAACCTATCAAAGCTTCACTTAACTTTAAAAGTTTTCATATAGATATATATTTTGTGCTTCAAGCGATGCTTTGAGCTTGCCTAATAAAGGCTCGTTATTTTCCTTAAATCTAAAGTCCGTTTGTGATTAATGCAGGATTGGAAAGCTTTTCCACTGGGTAAATACGAATGTGTAAATCAGTGTTTTGTGTTTGCTTGTCGTAACAAACGATCTACGAAGCATGAAAAGGTTTCGGCTCGGTTGGACGATGCATGTACAAACCCGTTGTACACATACAACGCGCGCCATCTTTACGGCACATCTATTTTGGGCACACTGTGACATACACTCGCTAATTGCTTGTTATCTGCATAATGTCTGCATGACCACAGCTTTAGTGGGCTAATGAATGTCACAAATTTTATACATCAAAAGTGAACGCCGGTTAATTGGCTAACGTGTAAACCAATCTTGTTTTGCATTAATTATTCTTTGGTCATGTGCTGGTTTCGGATTTCATCACTGTTTTTGTTTGATCAAGGTGATAGGAATCACTTTCATTTTGAAAAAAATTGTATAATACTAGTAAAGTAACATATAACAGTGTAAATAATCCTCTGGAGATATTAGTAGATACGCTTGAGAATAAAAAATTGTAAGAAATATACCAGTTGGGAATATTTCATACCCCATAGGTACAAGAACAAAAGAAAAATTCAAAGGAATTGCAATCACCTGTTAAGTAAGTTTTGTAGAACAAAATCAGGTAGAGTTTCAAAACCTCCAAAGCGTTTAATTTAAAAAAAAGTAGAAGATGTTTATGGTCACCAAGTTTTTGACGACAAATTAGTAAAACTTTGTATATTTTTAGAATTTTTTATAAAAGTTCTTGTTGAAATATTACCTATTATTACAAGATAATGGTTGGTTGGCTTAAGACGGGGTCATACGTGCTCGTGTCCCAATTTGCACTGCAGCCTTAGGGCTTATTATGTTACACCTGTCTTGCTTAAGCAACTTCCGTCCCTTTCATGAGATCTAGCCGCTTGTTGGCAAGTTTCTCATACGAGAGTCTCTCTCCGAGTTGTACTGCTCCAAATAAATTGTGTCCCGTATATTATGTGTAAGGCGGTTTTCTCCTCTTCACCACACAGTCTAGGTACATGTCGTTGGGCCATTGCAGATTTTCTGCATGTGCGCTTTAAGATGAAGAATTGTCTTGCTACAGGTGTGGACCGCCAATAGTTGAGGTGTTGATGGGTCAACCACCTTTAAACTGCCGTCTTTATAACCCTCTTCACATTTGGTAAATAAACTGACTGTAGCACTTGAACTATATTGACTTTTATTTGGTTTCATGCACACAGCCTGGTTTTAGCTTATCTTGAATATTATTATTATTATTATTATTATTATTATTATTATTATTATTATTATTATTATTATTATTATTATTATCAGTCATCAACCGTGTGCATTCAGCGTTTCTCCATTTATCAAGAACAATCCCTGTTCCTTAGAATAAATGGTCTACGTCTCCTTATCCTAGAGCTCGTCGGATTATGTGGGCTGTCCCCAGAAGTGCACATTTTTGTAGCGTCGTGATTGTGTTTTTATTGTTGTTGCCAGGTATTTTGCCTAAAGACTCTTCGAAGTTATTGTGGATGGTTCCTATTGCGGCGATTATGATAGGGATAATAGTTGTTATTATTATTAATATTATTATTATTATTATCATTATTTTTATTTGAATTGTAAGAACCTGGAGCCAGATAACATCCTGGAGAGGCCGACTCATCTGTCCAGAGTAGGTGGCGCCCAAAATAAAACCCACCCCTACTCTCCGAATTGTTTAATTCTGAGCTAGGGCATAATTTGCACGCACTTCGACTTTCAGTCCTACAATCTCAAGTTCTTTATTAAATTTTATTTTTATTTTTTTTATTTTTATCTTATTTTTTTTATTATTATTATTTTTTTCCCCTTCTGAACTTTTATTCACCGAAAAAACGTGGCAAATTAATTGGCGCCCAACGTGGGGCAGCCGTTTTTTTTTTACATGGTTGGAGAACCATTAAAGCTGATAGATACTCTACCTTTAACTTTTGATGATTTGCCAATTAGAATTGCTACATTGAAAGATAGATATAATAACCAATTATCAATAATTTCTGCACATGTAAAGAATTTAGTTGAGATTCCAATTTTAAACAAGGTCACTGCAACAACTCCAAGAGAATTTATTGTAAAAATTAAAAAAATATTGAATCTTTAAAAAACCAAGGCATTCCAGTTGATCAGTGGGATTTATTCTTAATATACACATTTTCTCAGAAACTTGATTTAGGTACTCGAAAGCAGTGGCGGTTATCAAAATCGGTCACATAATAATTCACATAATTATAATAATGGCCCCCGTACCTCGCTCGGTACTCAAGCTCTTGACAACAATTACTCTTATGGTACCCCTCTCAGTAAAACCCCTCAAAATTCACCCTCTCCAGCCTCTGAAAATTGTTTCCAAAATCAAACTGACAGAAACCGTTCTCATCTTCATTTATCCCAGCCCCAAACTTCGCCCCAAGCCTGTTCTCAACAAAGACTCTCTGTAATTGCGACCAATAATAATGAAGTTCTATTGGTTACAGCTTTGGTAAAAATTCAAGATTGTGATGGGCAGTTTGTTATAGCTCGAGCCATTCTTGATCCAGGAAGGACAATTTCAATAGTTACTGATCCTTTATTAAAGTTTATAAAATATACTCCAGGAATACGTAATATACTAATCTCAGGAATAGGTAGTTCTGTCAGTAAGTCTAACAAAACTCTTCTCCTAAAACTTAATTCAATAATTGATCCACATTTCACTATATCAGTGAATTGCTGTGTGTTAAATCACATTACACAAATGACTCCAAATTTTATAATTAAAAAACAAAATTTAAATGTCCCGAATGATGCTGAATTAGCAGACTCTGAATTTTGAAGACCTCCAAAGACTGACATTTTGCTAGGCGCTGATGTCTACTATTCAGTATTGTCTGGCGACATGCGAAAGATTAATGAATATTCCCTCACACTAATTGGTACTCATTTCGGTCACATATTATCTGGTTCAATCCTCTCTCATTCTATATACACGCAGCATCACTGTAATGCACGAAATGGTAATTACTTACTGGCGCCTAATATGTACTTGAAAAACCCTATAGACTCAATGCTTGAAAAAATTTGGTCTTTGGAAGAAATTCCAAACCCCCAAGGAAAGTTATCAGCCCCTGAAGACGCCTTTGTTGAAAATCTCTTTTGTAAAACCACTCGCATTTTCAAAAATGGTTATTTTCAAGTAGGCCTCCCCTTGAAGGTTCCTAGGGAACAATTTACTCTTGGAGCATCTTTTTACTCAGCTAAAAATAAGTTTTTGCACTTATAAACTCGGTTTGCAAAGAATCCTGAATTTTTTAATGATTATAAGTGTTTTATCGATGAGTATATCTCCTGGAATCATGCACAGATAGTCCCTTTGTCACTAACAAATCATTCTGATGAATTTAAGTATTTTTTGCCGCATCATTGTGTGGTAGAAAATGAAAGAGTACCAAATTAAGAGTCGTGTTCGATGGTTCTATGAAATCCACCTCTGGTTTCTCATTAAATGATGTGTTGTATAAGGGTTATACCGTTCAGCCAGAGCTCTTTGATATTTTGAATCGATTTCGAAGTTTTAAATTTGTCTTCACGGTAGACGTCGAAAAGATGTACCGACAGATTCGAATCAACCCTGAACATACTCATTTCCAAAACATTTTATGGAGAAATAGCCCTTTGGATGAGCTTCAAAATATTGAATTATTGACAGTTACTTATGGGACTAATTGTGCACCCTACTTGGCCACAAGAACTGTGAATGAGTTAGCAGTTTCACATAAAGATAAATATCCTTTAGCTTCTGAAGCTATTCTTACTCAATCTATGTTGATTATGCTCTATGCGGTCAGGATTCTATTGATAATCTCTACAAGCTGTATGATCAGCTAATGAATTTGTGTGAAGTAGCTAATCTCAAATTACACAAATGGTGTTCTATTTCTAATGGTTTTTTGGAAAAAGTGAAGAACTTTCAGTCTGTCTCAAAATAACTATGACATAAGCATAGTTGGAATTATTCCATACTATTCCTAAAACTTTGCTAGATATTATATCTAGCAAAGTTTTAGGAATAGTATGGAAGCCTGATACAGACATTTTTTCAATTTCAGTTCCCGATTTGACAACTCTCTCATCTACTGTAACGCTCTTTTGACGAAACAGAAGAATGCTCATAATTGTGCTCGACTATGCTCAGTGGTTCTTTAGCTTGGGGTGGTTCTTGGTGTTGGTGCAGTAAAGAGAGGGCGCCACTAGCTTGTATAAAATTATTTTTATTATAAAAGAATAGCCAAACTAGACACTATTCAAATAATAAAATAAATCCAATCGCTATCTGACATTTAACCCCTTCAATAAAAACACAAGTTTTGGAATTCTAAAAACGATAATTTATTGACAGGATGGCGAACTTGTTCATTAATGTTCTATGTTCATTAACCTTGAAATAAATAAATTGTTTAAAGGTGATTATTGTCAGTATCCAATTTTATAAAACAATTATAAGCAACTTACCGAAAGCAATACTTAATTTAAATAGGAATATAAAAAGATTGAAATTTAAATACAATTAAATAGATACCTTTGATGAGAATTACCTAAGTATAAATGTTGAAGTCGAAATAAAATTAACCTTTAATTTTTTTGACTCAAAGTCAATCAAATCAATAAAAAAACAAATTAGTCAATGCAGAAAGGTAATAAATAATCCCTAGGTAGTTATAAATATCAAAAACCTGCTAGGTGAAATCAAGGGGTCACAGTTTCGGGTAGAGCTCTACCTTCTTACCTTTGAAGTTCAAAATAGGTAAACATAAAACTTAAATTTGACTACCTAAAGATTTTACATTGGTTTACCTTGTAAAACTATCACATTATTGATTTGAAATTTAAAGTTAAATTAACCTTTTAAAGGCTAATGAATCCACAATATATTATATCGATCAGTGCTCGATATTACGGAAATAAATTTATAATAATCTCAATAATGCATACTTACTGGACAATAAATAATTATTGAGAAAACGATAATAAAAGCCAATAGCTGACTCTGATAATAATCAATTAATTAAATTATCAATTAATTTTATACGGTAGTTAGCTATTATAGCTAAATACTATTATACGGTAAACAATTAAGTCAGTAATTGAATTTACAAAGATATTAATTAGCTAATGAAGCTAATCGATAGAGGGCGATAAAGAAAAGGTAAAAAAGAATTACGGTAATTAAGATTTACAAAGATATTAATTAGCTTTATTAGCTAATCGATAGGGGGCGATAAAGAAAAGGTAGAAAAGAGTTACGGTAATTAAGATGGCACGTTTAAGACGCCTAAAGGTAAATAATTATACAAGCCTGGACGGAGTCCTTGTAAAGCCTCGGAAGTTTTCACAAATTTGAGATTTGGAGGTACCAAACTGGCTGGAGACAACCAAATAATGGTTGGGGATCAACTTCTAAAAAAATTGGACGACGGCCTATAACACAAACACTACAAGTTGAAGAAGTGTACAAATAAATTATACAAGTGTAGATATTCTATAACACAAAGTAGTTTGTAGTTACAAGCGGGGCACTGGTAGTTACGGAACTTTCTGCACAATTGTAGAATCTTTCTATAACACAACCACCACCCTTGTACACTTGTGTTACGGAATTGTCAACAATTGTAAAGAATTTTCTACCTATCCTAAGCGCTGGGTAGATTCAGTGTAGTGAGGTCTTCCACCGTGAACGTACCATTTTGCTTTTCCTGTCTATATTATGTGGTCAAGTGATTCAGAGAGTGACCACGAAAATGATCGTGCAGTGTATCGGTATCGAGAGAGAATTAACCTTGGCATACTGTCAGACGGACATTTTGTGGAAAGGTTTAGACTCAATCGAATTCAGTGTGAAACTCTTCTTCAAGATATAGGCCTAGCAATTGTTAATCGAACGAATGGATAGTATGGATTGTCACCATTACAGAAACTGGGGCAGTACCATGCGGTATGTAATATGCATGGGGTGTCAAGTATGACCGTTTGCAGATGTGTTCACGAAGTTGTTGGTGCCGTGAAGGAAATAAAATTTGATCAAATAATTCGATGGCCCAACAATACAGCGAACGTCATAGAACGCTTTCATGTTTTGGCAGGATTTTCTGAAGTGTGTGGAGCTATAGATGGAATCCTCATAAATATCGACGCCCCCACGAATAATGAACCTGCTTACTTCGACAGCCATGGAAAACATTCAATCAATTGCATGGCCGTGTGTGGTCCTGACTTGAAGTTTTATTATGTAAGTGCAAACTGGTCCGGAAGTGTGCACGATGAGCGGGTCCTTCGTAATAGTTCTCTGAGTCGTAGAATGAAAGACGGATGGAGACCTCATGCTTATGCGGTAATTCTCGGAGATGCCGCTTATCCTTTACGTGAATGGTTAATTCCATCAGCCTATGACGATCCGATGAACCCAGTAGAAACCACTTTCAACAAACAACAACTCTATAAAATGCTATAAAAAATAAACTAAATATAACTAATTTTCTGAACGCAACTTATAGAAAACGCTTTCGGCGTATTGAAGGAAAAATTTTCATGTTTGAACCACCTACACATTGATCTAGTCTTCGCAGGCAACATTTTTAAATGTTGTGCGATATTCTGTAATGTTATAAAAAACGGAAAAGCACGGAAATAACCCTACTAATTGTCTATAAGCAACGACTGTACAAGTGTAGAATATTTTACTAGTAGCTACAAGTCTATGAAATAATATTGTGTTAGAAAAAATCGGGGTACTTGTAGCAATAAGTGAATTACTAATAACTTGTAGACTTGTTACAATTGTAAGCATTGTGTTATAGGCCCCTGGTTTGGTCCCAAGACAAAAGAGAAAAGGGCAAGTCAAAGGTACCAAATTGGTTCTGCCTTTTCTTTCTTCGTCTGTCAAGCTTCTCAAAATCATAAAAATGACAGCGCTACAGGTTTTTCGGAAATAACAGAATTCTCGATATTAGGTTATGAAAACTAATCAGAAGAATCATAGATGTCGCTAGGCGTACGAAATAGTACTTTTACATTAGTCCAAAATATATAAAAATAATTAAGAACAATAAATATATTCTTGTGACATTTCAAATGTTACACTACTACTAAAAGACAGGTTCTATCGAAGATTTCACAAATGTTCGGCCCCCTTGGTTTCATTAGTCCCGTTATAGTTATTGCAAAACTTGTTATACAGGGTGGCGCAAAATGAACGTTATGATTTGAATGCTTTATAACTATTTTATTATCAAGTAAATTGTTAATGTTTTTTTTTTAACACAGTTTATGAATGGAGAATTTTTTTGACTCAAATGTGAAAAATGACATCCCGCAAGAGTCTGCCATTTTCTGCTTCGCAAAGTCGTGCTTTTTCCGACACATGTTGCATGACTTTTTGCAAAATTTCAGGAGTAATGGCATGGATTTCATCACCTGGTCTTCCGGCACCACAGAGGTTCCTTACTGAAGCTTGTTGCTGAAAATTTGCAACCAGACGATTTATTGTTGACACGGAGAGTCCAACACGCACATTAAAATACCGACGATATGCACGCTGCGTAAGAACAATAATTGAGTTCCACGCGCAAAGTAAAATCTGTTGATTTTTGTTCGTTGTTGTAACGTGCGTTGTTCCATTTTAAATTTCCCAAGTCTTCTTTACAAAATTCTGCAACGAAATGGAAATTAAAAATTTTAATAAAAAAGTTATAAAAGAATCAAATCAACGTTCATTTTGCGCCACCCTGTACAAGAATTTTGGAAATCAAAAATAAATTGGGATGAATTACTTGACGAGCAAACTCAAAATCTATTGAATAATTTGTCATCCAACCGTTCTTTACTCAAATCTCTTGAAGTTCCTAGGTACTTGCTAACCTCTCCAAAATTCACCTCTATTGAGCTTCATGGTTTCTCAGACGCGAGTCGCAAAGCATACGGCGCTTGTATATATCTGAGAGCGCATTATCCTGACGGTTCTGTGAGTTGTAACTTGATTGTATCTAAAATTAGAGTGGCCCCTATTAAAGAAATCACTATGCCAAAATTGGAATTGTGTGGGGCACTTTTGTTTTCTAACTTGGTGAATAGAGTCATTGGTATATTTAATACTAGCCTGCAGTTTGCTGACATATATCTCTGGACTGATTCTGAAATTGTTCTGGCTTGGTTAAGTTCTCACCCTTCAAGATATCGCGTTTTCATTGCGAATTGAATTTCTCTAATCCAATCCCTTTCTGGTACTCATAAATGGTTGCATATCTCATGGGAGGAAAATTTTGCTGACTGTCTCTCTCGAGGTCTGCTACCACAGGATCTCATTAATACATCACTGTGGTGGCATGGTCCTGCATTTCGTTCTAGCTCAACAGTTGATTTTGAATCATTTCATTTTACTCCGAAAATTACCAACAAAGAAGAAAGAAGAGTCAACACTGTAATGCTGGTCACAGAAGGCAATAACTGGGAAAAGTTTTTTAAAAGATTTTCTAAGATCTTAAGACTTGAACGCGCTGTGGCATTTATGTTTCGGTTTGTCAATAATGAAAAAGGGCATTCCAACAAATTATTAGGTTTTTTCTCTGTCGCAGAATTGAAAAATGCTGAAAATTTAATTTTTGAGATTATTCAATCTAAACACTGTCACAACGAAATCTCTGAGTTGAAACTGAACAAAGTGATTAACAAGCAACTTTTAAAACTCAACTCTTTCTTAGACTCTGATGGCCTTATTAAAGTTGGTGGTAGACTTTCTCAAGCCCCAATTTCATACGAACAGAAATATCCTTTATTATTGCCATCCCACAATTATGTCGTCAAACTCCTATTTGAAAAGGAACATATTTGATTGGGACATGCTGGTCCTCAAACAGTACTCTCTAACATTCGACTAAGGTATTGGTCTCTTAATAGTTTAAAATAAATCAAACATATCTCATTGAAGTGCTTCTGTTGTGGAAAATTTCAATTCCACGCTTTCCAGCAAATGATGTCAGCCTTTCAAAGGATAGAGTAATTCCTGCTAAACCATTTTCCAAAACAGGTATAGATTTTGCTGACCCTATTTTTGTCAAATCTTCTTCTTTGAGAAGAGCTCGTGTTGAAGAAGCATATAGGTATTTCAGTGTTTGTATGCATGGTGACAAAAGCTGTTCACCTTGAGTTGGTTTCCAATTTGTCAACTGCTGCCTTCTTGGCTTGTTTGAAAAGATTTATTTCTAGGCGTGGGAGCCCATCTGTAATCTTCACTGACAATGGTAACAACTTTTTAGGGGCTTGCAACCAGATTACGGAACTATATTCCTTTTTTAAAGAAAAGGACAACCAAAACCACATTGAAAATTGTCTCGGTAAAAACGAAACACAATGGAAATTTATTCCCCCTTACTGTCCCCATTGGGGCGGCTTATGGAAAGCCGCATTCAAGATTACAAAAAGATTAGTTGCAGATCAAAATTTCACCTTAGATGAGATTACTACTATATTGTGCCAAGTGGAAGTCATTCTCAACTCGAGACCATTACTATGCCCATTTCATCAGACCCCTCTGATCTCACCTGCTTAACACCTGGCCATTTTCTTATAGGCACCTCTCTATCTGCCAACTCTGAAAAAGACCTCTTTTTAATCCCTGAGAATCGACTGAAGCGATGTACTAAAGTCCAACAATCCTTCTGATCTAGATGGACCAGATATTATTTAAATTTGCTACAAAATCGACCCAAGTGGTTAACTCCTGTGCTGTTAATGATGTTGTCTTGTTAAAGGAGGACAATACGAAACCACTAGATTGGCCTCTTGCCAGAGTCATAGAAGTTTTGCTCGGTAAAGATGGACACATTAGATTGGTCAGGATAAAAACCAAAAATTCAATACTAACCAGAAATATCACTAAACTTTGTCCCCTTCCAAATTCTAACAATGTTTAACTCACATTATTTTGTTTTGAAGCTTGTAGCTTCAAAGGCGTGGAGTATGTTCCAAATCCATGATTTAAAACTATAGAAAGCAATTTCGCCAATTTCAATATTATTTGATTTATTTGTCTATTTTGTAATGGTTATTGCAAAAACTCCTTGGTCCCACTGGCAACTAGGAATACAGAGGGCGCGACTCTCTCAGCTGTGATAAGAGCCGCATTCTTTCGGACCGGATCAGTTGATCAAAACGCGTTATGTTCCAGAAATCATGTTCTTTCACATTTTGACATCTGACACTCAGCGAATCATGATCCGAGAAATTCTGAACATATTGAACATTTTTTTGTTTGTGATCACGAAAATCTAACCTCAACTTTCAAATTATTTCTTGTTTACTCTCTGCGCTTTCTGGTATAATATATAATATAAATTGTGTAAGCTCATCCTTTATTATAGGCACAAAAAAACAAACGTAGCAAATCAAAAAACTACAATAGTTATTTATGTATCAAGGGTACTAATTAGATGATTATGCCCTGAGGGCGACAGTCTTACAAAGCCGAGGGCCTCTGGCCCGAGGGTTCGTAAGTCGCCCGAGGGTATATATATCTATTAGTGCCCGTGGTGCATACAAACTTTTATGTCATACCAGTTGGTTGTGAATAATAAATACCTGGGAAAAAAGTGTCACTTCGCAAATTGTCTTCAGTGTGCAGAATCATCATTTTTTGACAAAAATAATATGTTTATAAGCGTAAATTTATATTTTGTTAATAAAGAATAAGTTAATTGAAAACTGTTTTTTGCGCCTTTATGCCCGCGCGGGCCATAATGTGTACTTTATGCCCGCATGAGCATAAAGTAATAAATTATGTAGATGGTATCTAAGGTATAAAAACACAATAATGTATTGGTATGACATAAAATATAATAATAACCATCCCCAGAGAAAAACAAAAGTAGAGGAAAAACACAGCTGGCAGTGACAGCGTTCTTTCGGACTATAAATTGAAACATGTTCCAATTGAACAAACGGATCAGGATCTCGGAATCATGATTCAAATATTTTGCGAGAGAATGCGGCTAAGGTCACTGAATCCGTCGGCAATTTTGCCCATGGTTGAACCAAATCCAAGCGGCAGTAAATGACAAACTGGTCATTTTAAGTCGATGTCACAATTTTTGGAAACGAGTCAGTTTTGTCAAATTTGATTATACTTATCATCGGTGAAATTTTTCGAATTTATCTATTTTTATAATACAACCATGACTCGTTATTTTACTCCAGAAATTGCCTAGTTTATTTTTGGAAATTAATTAAGATTGTCCATGCTCAATGTCTGTCAAAGAACAGCCTCACAGCCCCTGGTAGGTATAATTTTTCCAATACATATTTAACTAATTTATACGATGGCTCAGAAGGGACATGACTATGTTTTATTGTAATAAATCTCGCACTGCCAGATTCAAATACGCACTGCTAGATTTGAGGTGTTTTTTCTCGCTTAAATTGGTTGAACCAGGTTGAACCTAATTCAAAACATTACATTTTCGCGTTGAACTAATGACGTCATAAGAAAACTGTTTGAAAATATTTTGAAACGAGATTTCGCCTCGGTTCAAAAACAAATGCATGCGTGTTGTGTCGTGTCTTTTGTTGGAAGTTATAGAATCATGAACAGCACATTCTCACATTTTTTGAAAAATAGAAAATAGGCTTTAGCTAATAGACGGATCTCCTATTACCTGGACTGCGCGCGTCGCTTGTAGGCTGCAGGTGAGCGTCCAATGAGAAGCAAGTTTGTGACAGGCTTGCGTCATATTCTTATTCACGGGCCAGTTCAGAATGAATCGTTTCTTCTTTCTTTTTAACGTGTAATTTGGCAAAGAGCAAACTAATACTTTACATATTACTTGAACTCGCCGCAGTTTCGTTTAAGGTTATGTTACTTGACATATTCCTTTGCAATTTCATTGTGCGATGTTGCCGGATGAAACATTTATTATAATAAAAGTGCAAAAGATTTTCATCCACTTTAAAGCTCTTCTTTTGTCTGATTTAAGGCGTTGTAAAACACTTGACACTATATTACTTCTTTAATGCTATAATGTTCGATTTGTGTTGTCTACATTTGTTCTGAAACAATACAATTTGGCTACACTGCAGCCTAAACTAAACTCGCTGGACTATCCATTCGAGCACATCTCCCAATGGCCCCGCTGCAACATGGCACCACGTTGAAAAAGGCTACTCAAGGTCACGCCGCGCTTGCACTAACCACTTGTTTTCATACGTGGAAACGGAGCCACCTGATCGAGCGGCTCGGATTAATTTTTGGGGCAATTTGAGCATAATTTTAATAATTTGAGTGAGTTGGCGGATGTTATGCGATGCGTAAATGCATCGGCAGATTGTTAATTGAAATTCAAATTAGTGTTTTTTACCAATAAATAGACATTAGACAAAATGAATAAAATTAGCAATTTATTGATAAAACCTTTCTCTACGCCAGTGCTGCCACTTCTGACGGAATGAAGTCGGTAGATTCTTGGAGAAATAATCGGTAATTTTCGTTTAAAAATCGGAAGCTAGGCGGTTGCGTCATATGACATCATTCCGCCACAATTTGCTTAGGTATATAAAACCAGTCAATAAATTTAGTCATAATTTTATTATGCAATGTGATTCCTATTTCAGTTTTTCGCGACCATAATCAAACACTGATTATGCTCAGATGTTATGTGTCAATTGTGTCATACTCCCCTAACTCCTTCACCATCCAATTCCTGGCCTGCGAGTGACGTCACTACCAGCAGCTTATAGTGATGACCTCACCTGCAGACCGCCATGAAATGCAGATTCAGGCTGTGCTAGTTACTGAGTTAATTTTTTCGTCGATTTCAAATATAGAAAAGGTGATTTTCGGTTTGTTCTCACAGAAGAAGTTAAGTGTTCTTGATCCTCGAGTATCCCAGAATTTGATAGTGGGGGAGTAGAGTATGACACAATTGGCACATAACATCTGAGCATAATCGAGTATGCTTGGTTATCCTCGCGAAAAATTGCCTAATAATAACGACTTTCAATTTCAATAGCGTTTTCATAAGTGATCATCAGTGAAGTGACACACGAGACATGATGTCATATGTCATTAGTTTTTAGATTTTTTTGCGGAATGAGAAACAATTTAATTTTTTATTTTAAATAAAATATATATCTACATATTTGTTGCATTACCAACAAATTGCAGAAAAATCGTGAGAAAATGGTTTAAAATCGAGACATCGGTGGACTCATTTGAAAATCGGTAGATCTACCGATAAATCGGTAGATGTGGCAGCGCTGCTCTACCCATTCGTTGGAGGACAGAATTCAATTCGAAGAATTTGGGATACCATTTCCAGATTTAGAAATAATAAAAACTCAGAAATTTTTCACCTTATTTATTATTTTGTAAAAATGGAGAATGCGCACGTTTGAATTAAAAATCCTAAAAAATTACTCATATCAAAATTTGGGCGTGGCATCCAAAAAAAAAAAAATTGCGCGCTTCCGGATTTAGAGCCAAATTATGGACTGACTGGTAAACGTCTGGTTGTTACCTAGCAGGTACTTTCTATGCTCTAGATAATAGAAAGTACCTGCTAGGTAACAATCAGACACTTACCAGTTGGTCCATAATTTGGCCCTTAGTGACCTTAAGCTGTGACTGGTGATCTGTCAAAGGCATCGTTGGTATTGATCCATAGTAGCTGGGTTCGGCTATTCAGCACGGAGTTGGAGTGGAGTAAGAACAGATTTTTGTCACGTGATCTAGGAGTGATTAGAGTGAAAAATTAATACACGAACGACCGGAACGATCGAAGCAAAGATGTCAAACAGCTGATTGATTTGTTTTGTTTCAAACTTTCAACGTTCCAGTTTCCAATTTTTTTTTTTCACTTTTGTTTTCGGTCTTTCGTGTACCTACTATAAATTAACTTCAATTCCTCCACAATAATATGATGCTTTTGCCTCTGTTTAACTTTGTCAAGGAAATTTTTCCATCATTTTTAATAAATTTTAAAATCAGATCAATTTTTATTTTACTCGATGATTTTACCAATTCCCGCATCCAAACATAAATGATTTTTATTCTTAATTTTTTTAACAACTACAACCTGACAACACAACAAGCTTGACAGTTTCCACATTTCACCTCTGCGCATGCTTACTCTAAAAAATTCTCTTTCCGAGGTGGAACTTTTGGATTGAACTCCATTTACTCCACTCCGTATAGTAGAACGCTAATGCAGTCACCCCTAATCAGAGATATGGGAGGTTTGTTGGTTAGAACAGGATAAGGGTCCATCCTGCGCAACTGGCCGAATTTGAAGGACCGCCATTTTTATCACTTGTCAAATTAGGTGTTGGAAAAATAGGTCATGAATAATTCATAACTCCAAAAATAAGCAAATATAACAAAAAGAAATCTTTTAAAACATCGCTCTGATAAAAATATCTCAGAAAAAGCAGGAAAAATCGCCAAAAACAACAATCTGTAACCGACTAAAAGTAAGGTTATGTTGTGAAAAATCTGTCAGATTGAATTTGTCAACGTAAAAACTAATGGCGTTTCCGATTGGTACATTTAATGCGCATTGAGTGTATTTTCATCCTTTTTCATCAACCTGTAGAAGAAAAAGACAGAAATAAAAAATACTGCACTAGATCTACTAATCGGAAACGGCATAAGTGAAAAGTGATAAAAATGGCGGCACCCTATGCGTTACCATGAAATCTGATGCGCAGTCGTCTAAGCGCATTCTATTTCCCTCACATATCTCTGGCCCTAATACCTACGCCAAAAAGCAATACCCGAACGGCTGGAGTGCGAATGGAGTCACTCAGAGTGCACGGGTGAGCAAGCCGAACCCACCAAGTATTGATAACCAAGAAGATCGAGTCTCGATAGAACACACAGACAAAGTTTTTAGCACGTTGTTAGTTTTTTTTTTTCTGTGCCTTGTTAAAAGTTGGAATTATCTCAATAATTCTCCCCATGATTTTGTTATCATAGTTTTCTGTTGTGCCTTTGTAAAAATAACCAGAACCCCTCTCCCCAGACTTTGTTTAAAGTCAATGTGTTAATATGAACTGTATAATAGTAGTGTGTGCTTGTACAAAGAATTCACCAACTAGATTTTAGCGTTTTGTCCCAGAAGGAGCACTTGAAGGCAAGATATTCAATATACCTTCAATAATCACTAGACAACAGGTTGTATTATTTTGTCACTAACCTAAAAAAAAATAATTGTTCAAAAGAATAATTAAATGGGTGTAGGAGCAAGGATAACTTTAGCTTCTTCTACTTATTTTAAAAGTAAATCGATGTGGTTCAGACCTTTAAGAGCAGCCTGACTGTTTGAGAGAATGCTTATGTTCTGGTTGCTATAACCCAGCCTTAGAATCTCTTGTGCACATGCTTGAATTGCATGAATTTCTGCCTGGTAACCTGTGGCGGTATGCACCAGGAAGATGCTTTGTTTTGATCTTCGACTTTCTCTATATATGCCAGCGCCAGCTACATCCGCTGTTTTGAAGCCGTCTGTGGCATCTGTATACCAAACCCGGCCTTTTTTTTATTATATGAGCCATATGCTTGGATCAAACTTATGAGTTACCATCATTTGATCCGTTTGCATTTCTACTATGTTATCGTCCATCAGGTCGATAACCTTTATGTGGCCGTAGTTGCTTGGTGTTTCTTTCCATGCTTCGGCAGATCTCATCCGGCGTTACCTATGCCTGTCATTTTAATGTGAACATTGAGGGGAGCTAACCCAAGAATTACGTCCAGTAGTGGGTGCGCTTCTCATAGCTTCGGCGATGCACAAACATGCCAGTCTCTGAGGGCTGTTGCGTTTATCCCCCGTCGTTACTTGTTGTGCTTTTGTCCACCATATTGCAGCTCCGTATAACTATGGGCTTGATAGCCGTGGCGTACAGCATTGCATCATGCTTTGTCTAGACACATTTTCGCTTTGTTGAGGTTGCTGTCCAGATATGAGTTCCATTAATCCAGGATTAGAGCTAGGTATTTCACCTCCTCAACTATTATAATCCTTTCCCCAAAGATGCTTAGTTTGCAGTCACCCCTGTTCCTTCGTAAACCATGAGGTTTCCTTCCTGCCCAGGGCTGCTTGAATATCTTCTGCTATGATCTGGAGATGTTTCCCCTGAAAGAGTATCGCTGCATCGTCTGCATATTACATAACACATACAATTTTTAATTTTTTGCTAACTTGTTGAATTCATTTTGCTTTAATGGTTTACAAATAAACCAAAATTGCGAAATGGCATTTCTGATCAAATATTGGTCCTGCACACAACCTTTCCAACAATGGGAAACGTCAATTAATTAGTCAATACCTACACATACTATCTTCGATTGGAAAACAATTATATTCTGTACAAATGCATGCATAATATGAACGAACTTACCTTAATATGACCGATTTATCAGGAACCATTTTCAGTTTTGATTACATTGTATAATTGAATTCTCGGCAATTTACGTAAATAAAACTTTCATATTGGCATTGAAAAAACTTCCAAAATGAAAATTCAACTATTGACATTTCTATGATGCAAAAGAGAAACTTTTGAGCTAGTTATAACTTTCCGTTGGAGCTAACATTGTTAGAAACTTTCGAATGCATTACTCAAGTAACAATAAAATTATTTTAAAGCGAATTTTCGACTTTTTGTGCTGCATTTTTTATTTTATTGGAAATTCTTGAACTAAACTGCAATTTATTCATATAATAATCATCCCGCAGAATGCTGATTGCTGCCTTATAATTTCCTTCAATCTATGGGCAAAAATTTGTTTTGAAGAATTATTGAAAGGAGATTGAAAAATT
Organism: Ceutorhynchus assimilis; assembly: GCA_917834065.1. NCBI lineage: Eukaryota > Metazoa > Arthropoda > Insecta > Coleoptera > Curculionidae > Ceutorhynchus > Ceutorhynchus assimilis. The sequence goes on along the minus strand of OU892280.1, from coordinate 24,937,341 downwards.
AGATCAATCCTGGTAGTGGAGGGTACTCAAATGAACTTTAATATAATGATGAAAACATGAACTGCGAAAATACAATTTGATTTATTAGTGACTTTAAGAAAAATATTCCTATTATCCAATTCCCAGTGAGAGAAATCGTGAACAATGTTTCTATTTGTATTACATTCATCTGATAAACAGATGGATTTGTCCCAAAATTATATAGCAAATTATAACCAGAGAAATTAATGGTTTACACTCGGACATAATAGACATGATACAGGTAGTTATTAGATTGTCAAGCAGTTTGATATAGGTCTTCGAATGTTCCTGCGACCTAAGGCAGATAATATATCCATCAGTATACAATACGCGGTCGGTCACCATTCATCAAGTTATGACACACCGAGAGTCAGCAATTAAGACCGATTACTGTTTACTGTCGGAGATAATGAATCAACTCGTCAGACGACATCTTCATCAATTTTTTTGTTATAAAATCAAGTCGATTTCCCCACAAACTAAATAATGCCACGTTGCGGTGGTAATCCTAAAACCGCCCATGCATTGAAAAATTTACCGGGTCCCGTTTATTTTTGTGCGGTCCTACTACGGCGAGAAAATCATTTTTATCTTTCATAATGGTGGGATTTTTAAATCCGAAGATTTACCTTCATTAGCATTAAAAAAAAAAGAATTCCATTGTGATTTCGGACAGAATAATGATGATCGGTTAAATTATATTCTATTTTATTATCGGGCTGAAGTATTCTCTCAATTCAGTTATTTCAAATATCCTCCGCAGTCTAAAAGACAAGTCGAAATGTGCAGACAATATAATTGGAATTAGCAAATTTGAGAACGGTGCTAAATATGCAAGATAACGTCGATTTCGTACTAAATACGTTGTAAATCGCATAGGGTTTATGAGGTTTAAATTTGTAATTTGCTTTTAACACTAACATGCAGATTATGACTCGCTAATGTTAATAATTGATATTTGAACAGAATAATCATAGAATTAATAGCAAAGGGCATTTCTAATAGATATTTACGTTACTAGTGGGATAATAATATCATTCAAGTAGCAAAATTGATTTAGTGTTACCAAGAAAAATGTAGTGAAGTGATGGTTCAAAAGTTAAAAATATAATTCTACTCTCCACACATCCACATTTGTGAGAAACCCTTCACGAGAAAGAACTTTGATGATGGTAAAATTGCTAATGACCATCATCACTAGAGGATCGGCCCACTCAATTTGCAATTTACAATTTCGTAAATAATTCATAGTTCCTCTGGTCTTCCATAATCTGTCGGACTAGGACAGCCATTCCATAATTAGGCAAGGTGAGTTTAATACCTATTAATAAGGAAAAAGCATTTCATTTTTTCAAGTCTAGTAATTTTTTTCGCCTTCCACAAAAAATCAAAAACCCTCGACAGAATTAATCTATACACTTTTCCGATAAATTTAACACTATAATAAACGCTCCGCAACGAAAAAAACCATCCCTCTCCAGAACATAAATAACACTTCTCAGACTTAATCCATTAATCTTGCGCCATAATTGACAAATAAGAATACTATTAATCACCCTATATGGGGTTATTTCTAAAGTATTTTAATGAGTTACTTATGACATTGGCCGGAAACTTCCGGAACGCTATACAATATACAAAATTTCAAGCAAAAAGAACAACTTCCGCAACTATTTCAAGGGGCAGCGGTGGCGCACACAATTCCCTGCGGGATATACAAAAACAAGTTGATAACAAACGATTTGTTTGTAGACGATGTTTTGAGGCTAAAACATGAATACTAGTTTCTAGACGGCCTCTAGAGAAAAATATATAATGAGTTCTAGTTTGCATTTGGAGCTAACTTTTATTACAATAACTTATTTTTGATTACTTGTGTATATTAGCTCCTCATAATATACTCAACTGTGGTTCATCGAAGTCGTAAAGATTCTTTTCGATGGTTCAGCTCAAATATCTGAAAAGTTTAGCAAAAATATATTTTCAACTTAATTTTCCTCCATTCCGCAAACAAAAATCGATTCCCAAAAGTCAGTTTATCGTTAAATTAATTACGGTAACTGCCGAAAAATTCTATACCCGATTCATTAGCGCCCTTTCTGAAAAGTCACCTCAGAAGGGCTTCTATATTTTCCTTTTTTCTTGCACGTTGGCGACGAAAGTCGTTAGCGGACTTTTTTTTGCCTACACGTCGGCACTTATCTTTTAACGAACGTTTTGTCGAATAATGGGATGTAATTATTGTGTGGGTGTTTCTAAATTTTAAGCTTTATAAAGTGCTTTTGTTTCAAAATAAGTCGATACCTACACCTACCCCAACCTGTTCAGTACATTGGATGAATTTGCAAATTATATAAAGGACATCGCACACATCTTATGGGTTTTCGGGGACCGGTCGATTTTTTTAAAAATTTGGTATGTTGTAGTACTAGTGAAAATAAGTATTTTTCATCATTGCGCAAAATCTCTAACTATACAGGGTGACGCAGTAAAGTAGGTTCGAAAATCATAAACCAAGCCTTTCTATTATCGGTATTAGCGCACCCTACAAGCTAAATATCGAGATTTTTGTTTTCGATTTCGCAAATAAATAGTCAGATAAGCCTAATATACTATACAGGGTAGCTGAGCTCGCGTATTTTTTTAGAAATCATGCCCTATTTTTAGAAATAGTGTTACCAAAAAGGTTGCGCTGGATTTTATTTAGCTGTAACTTTTTTAATTTTTGTCCGATTTAAAAAAATGTGGTATCAAAATAAAGCACAGGGATCTCATGAAATCTAAAAAAAAATAAAAATGTGATAAAATTCTAGATGGTTGAACGTGATAAAAGTATAACTTTTCATTCGATTAGGGTCTTGGATACACCAAATACACCTAAATTAAGGGGCGGTTCCTTAATTGCGAGTAACTCTAGGGGTTAACTAACCCGGTGTTAATTTCAACCTTGCAGGTTAACTGAGGATTGTGTTTCTCAAGCATCCACTGTAGGTGGAGTTAATAAACACTGGGTTAAGCAATAGTTGGTAGCATTATTGTTTACCAGAATCGTGACCCTAACATATTTTTGATTGGTCGAAAGCAGTCACGCATGTCGATCGTCAAATTAGCCCTTTCACAAAACTTTTTGGAGTTTGTTGTTAAGTTAATGATAAGTTCGAGTATTCTTTTTGGCGCACCGTTTTTTCATTACAATTTGTTAATTTTTGAAGAGCGTGGTTAATGCAGTGTGTGTAGTCAATAGTCATGGAGAAGAAAGATATCGCAAGAGGAAAAAACTTCCTTGAATTAGAAAAAATAATAATAATCAAGCTATAATATAAGCGAAATATAGGGTGCACGAGGTCAGACATGAACTTTTAATCCTTTGTAGAGAAATCCTAGTCATCGTATTTCTCGAGAGGATTAATCCTTTGGCGGATTATATGAGGCGTTTTTCCTACGAAATTGTAGAAATCTTCATCTTCATCAATCAATCCATATATTTCTATTTTGAAAAAAAAAAATATTACCACAAAATTGACAAATCACGATCACGAATCATCAGGTTATCTCAAAGGGTAAATCCATAAATCCATAAATCGCTAAACCCGCAATATGATCAACAGTGAGCCAATTTAACCCAAGGTTACACCAAAAGTTATAGCTAACTCGCTGTGGAGAAACGTTTACCATGGAGTTATAATCAACCCGGAAATGACTCGCTATTGATAAACCGGCCCTAATATAAGTAACGTATTTGATGGATACTTCACATTGTTCTCATGTCGAGCGTAGCTAAAGTACCTAACAACGCGATAACTTTGCATGTGCAGTATGTGCCCAATACTGGATTCCCTCCATCCAGCCCAGGGGAGAACAAAAATGATACAAACAGAAAATCTCTGCTTATTTATCTTGTGTGAACCCCGAAAATATTTAGATATATTCGGAAAGTTTTAGTCCATGAATACTCAACAGTGAGAATAGAAAAATTAATATAATTTTCATGTAAATCGACTTAAGGCCCACCCCACCACCCCTAAGTTGGAGGTTTTCTCTTTGAATCCTTTCATGTAGGGCATTTTCAATATTTTGCACTAGTCACAACATTCTGTGTTAAACACAGATTTCAAATGTCCATCCAACATGTCGTTGTAATCTTACGAGTATTATTTGCTTCCTCAGATGTAAATTATTGACGATGTCTGGCCAAAAAAGGCGATATTTCACACGAATTCTGAGATTTGTCATTTTTTCAGATTTCATGACATACCTCTGTGATGTAAGCTTTATTTTGAGACCAGATTTTCTAAAATCAGACAAAAATTGGAAAAGTTACGGGCAAATTAATTCCAGCACGACCTTTTTCGTAACACTATTACTAAGAATAGTGCAGTATTTCTAAAAGAATACGTAAGGTTAGCCACCCTATATAATATATTAGGCTTATCTAGACTATTTATTTGCGAAATAGAAAAAAAAAATCCCGATATGTAGCTTGCGATGCGTGCCAACATCAATAAATGAAAGGCTTGGCAATGATTTTCGGACCCACTTTACTGGGTCACCCTGTATAGTTAGAGATTTTGCGCAATGATGAAAAATACTTATTTTCACTAGTACTACAACAAATTTTTAAAAAAATCGACCGGTCTCCGAAAACCCATAAGATGTGTGCGATGTGCTTTGGTTTAAATCAAAGCGAAGTGACTCATAGAAGTGCAAAAGATTAATGTTATATACAAAAGTAGGTAATATTGATACCAACAATTCCGGAAACCTAGTCAGTGGCCAGTATTTAATTGACTTCAGCATAAATGAGCAGCCCAACTAAAACATCAACTCTGCCATCTGTTAGAGATGTCGCCATCTATGAGAAAGATATACAAACTTGAGCGTTGTTGCGAGAATCAGTGGAATTTCGACAAATTGCCTATAAGAACGTTACAAAATGGAATGGAAAGACGATGAAAACGATAAAGATTACAAATGAGAACTTGAATCCATCATACTATACCAACACTAACTTCATGATAAGAGAAACAATGTAGAAACCACCTTCGCAGAGGAGACACTGGACACTGGCAGCCCGAGTGTACAGGAAATGCCCACAGGGTGGTGTACAATCTCCGCTCCTGTAGAATCTAGTCGCAGACGCTCTGCTTATGTTGCTCACGGAGGGAGGGTAATGTGCCCTCGGATAAGCTGACGACATAATTATCATCTCACAGGGCAAATCAAACTCTACAGTTGGACAGGAAATGCGAGACGCTCTGGACCGAACAACAAGATTTGTGGATAGAGAAGGGTTAATAATTCTCAACAAATCCACCATCGTGACATTTACCCGAAGGCGCAAAATACAAGACCTGGGACCATTTAGACTAAAGGGAGAAAACATACAGATTTCGAGCGAGATCAAGTACCTGGGGGTAACACTGGATTCAAAACTTACCTGGAATCAGCATCTGGAAAACACCATAAAAAAGGATGCATGGCTTATGATAGCTAGACGCCTGCATGGGAATTCATGGGGGGAGGGGGGCTTAAGACCGGACATGCTGTACTGGACATATATTATGATGGTCAAACCACAGCCCTCTACACTTACAAGCCATGAAGTTAAAAAGGCAACACCGCAATCTTACCGCCAAGTGGTGCTGTTTTATTTAACCTCAATTCCGCGTATGGTTTATTTACTTTTATTGATGATATGAATTCTTATCTCAATTACATAAAAAAGTAGTTTTCTTTGAAAAAATATTAGTAGTTAGTAAAATTATTGTAATATTACCAATATTTTGTACATATTAATCACACAAAATGCATCATATTGTACTAAAAAGTAAAAACAGTAATTCAATGAATAATATAAATATTTGTGTAAATAAGAACAGTAAATAATTGATTTAAATAAATATATTACTAGATTCTAAAGTGTTATAATCCTATATCTATTTTATATGTACAAGGTCTTGTCAAACAATTCTATACAACTAGCAACTACCTATCATGTTAAAAAAATAAATACTTTCTAAGAATTCGGGAAAGCTACCCTTAAAACATACCTCTATTATTATTTTTAGTACCTAGGTACATTTTTTTTCTATTTCAAAGTGGTTAGTTTTCTTTTTTTACTTGAATCTGTTTTATTTTTATGACATTCACTATTTTTAAATTTTGTGTAGTTGTTTAAAATAATATTACTCATTATCAAAGAAGCAAAGGAGTAAATTTTTTTTGAGTTAGCACCACATTCACAAATTTTGTTCAAATCAATATTAAAGGTATCGGACTCTAAATCTAATAAAGTAAGCTGCGATAATAAATTATGATGATCATTTGTTTTCAGGAAAATACTTTCAAGATCTTTGTTATTAATTATATACTCGAAGATAGCACAAAGATGAAAATAAATAAACTTGGTTTCTTGAGTGGCAATACAGAGACCCCCTCTCTGCAGAGAATTAAAATATGTATGATCCGTCTGGATGCCTTTTGCTAGAACTACTAAACTTTGACATTTATCACATTTATTATTCTTCAAAACTGATCGAGCCATTCTTTCATAGGTAGATGATGACTGACAAAAAATAATAAGTGAAAACAACATAGTTGGCATGCTATATCTTTTCTTTTTACAATCAAGTAAAAAGAGTTGATTCAATAATATTCCTAATAAGTTTTTGTACTCACAACCTTCATCAAGTTTTTTGATACCTTCTTGAAGATAATACTGAGCTTTTTTAAAACAATAAATTGAATCTAAAGAAATGTCATTAACAAAAGTGTATCGAGTCAATAAATTTTCTATTTGGGACCACCTACTGAGTTTTCTACTACTCGGTAGAATCCACATAAGGTCACTACTTGTAATCTCATTGTCTCCAACAAAAATACTTACCACTAATTCTTGGCTAACACTTACACTGGAAACAATTTTCAAATTTTCAATATCACAGTCATATCCATCACGATCAATATTTAACATATAAAAATGTACAAATGTCGAAGATACTTTACATTGCCATTTATTCAGAGTTATTTTAGTTTCAAGAAGTTTTACAAAATTTTCAAAGCTTGGAATCAGATCACTTTGAAGATAATTTTCTACAGTTTCGGTATGTCTTTTAACAATATCACTTTTTCTAGCTTCAGGATTTTTTCGGATGGTAGGGGCAGGTCTATTTAAATATTTGGGCTGGTTTTCGAAAATATGTGGTACAGCGTTGCTTTTGAGGATTGGACGTTTAAGTTTGTGTTCTCGACTTACTCCTTCTTTATCTTTGTATGTTTCAAATCTAATGATTTCATTTTTTTCAAAATGTTTCGCACACACTACAGAATTTTTTGTTACCGTATAATTATCTCGGTGTATAGCTTTTAGCCATAATTTCTGTAATTCGGAAGTTTTTGGAAATGAAAATGTTGTTTGCAGTTCCTCAGTCTTCAGGGAACTCCTATAGTTGGATTTGCACCTCGGCACACAGCAGTTTCTTGGCATCTGGAACAAGTTTAAATATCTTAGATAATAATAATATCGAGACCTATACATGTGCTCTTGCACTTTGCAAAGTGGAAACAAATATTATATTGTTTTTATTTGCTTTTACCTTAACTCACCTTAATTTTTGCTCCTGTACCGATTGCAGTATTTGCTATAAATTCACAATCAAAACACAACTAATAATGGCATAACAGGTATGAACCAAATATAAACAGTAAGTAAACAATATATTGGTGTTTCTAGCCACTTTTTCGTTTGAAAATGCACCTCACTCTAGCAATAAACAATGAAAACAATACACAGAAACATATAACCTCAATAGCAAAATAGCACCATTGGCGACGTTGCCGTTATTTCCAACTTCATGGCTTGTAAGTGTAGAGGGCTGTGGTCAAACCCATCTTGAAATGCGCCAATCTCAGTAAATTGCGAAAGACTGGCCCACTAAAGAATAACGGTAGCAATGCCAATGCGGTCCACACCAATAGCACCTATGGAGACCCTCCTGCAACCGGCAACCGTCTACAACAAAAAGACGGGAGACATGGAAATCGCAGAACTTGTGGGGGGAGATATTTTCAATATGAAGACGGATCACATGTCAAGGTGACACTGCCTCAACAGACCGTTCGACGTCAGCTTTCCAGCTGAATGGAAACAGGGCATACCGGAGACCAGAAAAGGACCGGACCTCGTACACGGACGGGTCGAAGTTTGCTGCTGGTACCGGGGCAGGCGCATAATCCGCCAGCTACAGCAATTACTATGCACTGGGGGAGCATGCCTCTGTTTTTCAGGCAGAGGTCTATGCTATACTCCAGTGCGCAGTAGAGAATAACAGGAGAGCCGTAGCCAACAGGCAGATCCTTGTAATGTCCGACAGTCAAGCGGCACTGAAGGCTTTCTCGAGCTAGATAGTGTCATCAAGACTAGTATGTGAATGCCAGGAAGAACTCAGGGCCATGACTTACCAAAATAAGTAAAAACTTATCTTATCTGGGTGCCAGGACACAGAGGAATCGAAGGCAACGGAAAAGCTGACGAACTCGCAAGGATCAGAGACAAACTTATCGGGCCCCGATACCAAAAAGTATTACCAGAAGCTACGTCAAAGACTGAGTTCAGCAAGACCATCGACACTACTGGACAACTTCCAGGCAGAATCATGGTAGGGAGATCATCGACCAACCATGCAGAAAAAGGAACGCAGAAGTGCTACAAATGAGTAGGAGTTGACTGGACTATAACGGGCATTATGACAGGCGACACACCGGTAATGGCCCACCTAAACAGGATGGACCTGTATGACGGAGACCTCAACTGCAGACTCTGCAATAAGGATCCTGAGACAGCCAGACACATCCTGGTAAACTGCGAGGCACTGGATCGCAGAAGAATCAGCATTTTCGGGCAACCAAACATAGTCCCGGAAACAATAATGAAGCACAATATTTTACAGGGCACCAAAATACTATAGTAGTTGGAATAGAGCAAACAGGATAAACACAATAAGTCTTCTCAGGCTTCAGTGCTACATGGGGACAGGCCTGAGAGAGAGAGAGAGAAAAAAAAAGTGTATATGATGATCCAAGGCAACTAACGAAAAGCCCCCATGATGAAGCGTCTTTTTGACAGAATTCCATCTGCTTCAACTTCAGGAAGGCAAATTATGCCAGATTTGAAAAAAAGAAGTTAAGGAGCTAAACATTGGACAGTAAAATTGGAGAACCTTAGGCACCTGTGGCAAATCGTACTAGATTTGCCACAGAGTAATAGAGGGAAATAGAAATCGAATAATGACAAGAAAAATGGTTTGCAGGATATTTTTACGAAAAAAATAAATTATGAGACTATTTGAAGTATTCATTCCGAGAAGCCCGAACGCAGATTGTTATTGGCTTATTTGTTAAAAAAATTATGTGACAAAATCTCAGGCAAAGCTCATCATGATGAAGAGGTGTATGTGTCATTCAATAGAATAATTTGGAAGAATCCAGGAGACGGCTTGAAAAACCTTTTTTTTTTGCTTCGTAATACAATTAATTGTTTTTTTACCCAGCAAGATTAAGTCGTTAAATTTCTGAAGAAACCGTGTCAAGAGCCAAGGGTTATCAGTCGGTTCCCGAACCAGTGTCATGATTATGTCTTAAAACACGACTCTCGACTCCTGGTTCCACGAACAAACCGCATGTTCTGCGACCGATAAGAATCCCAAAAGCGTCATCAAGCTGCCAATATAAATAGGCCTGTGAGCCTCCTAGATTGATTCAGTTCTGTAACAAAGTTCTGGTATTTAGTGTTGACGTCTTTCTGCTGACTCTCTTTCCGAGACCTTAGGTAATGTTTGAATTTCAAGTATTTTAATTTATTCGTCATGATTGTTGTTTTCTGTCTATTATTTATTTTCTCCCCTGTGAGAACAAAACCGTTGGGTTAGCTTCACAACTCAAATCTCTTTTCCAACATGTATCTTAGCCTGAATAACAAGGCCGTTTTATCATTCCCTTGTCGAGGACGCCCGTGAATTTTACCCACTGAGAATTATAACTTAGTCTTTATTTTCTGTATCTTTTAATCATTAATTTCTCAATTCAACCTGTACCATCAAGGAACGCCCTATACAGGACGCTCATTGATTTCACTCCCTATCATTCCAAATCTCCGTATGTATTTCCTTTCATTTCATTTCAGTAAACATTGTTAATAGCCTACTGTATATTCTTTGCTTTTCTTTCATTTCCTTACCAACAATTACCATTTGTTCAATAAAACATCGTTTGGGCTTAGTAGGAAAAACTGATTATCTTATTTTCTTTGGAAAAACTCCGAGCTAGCTCTCCAACTAACTGCGTACAGCTCAGGTAGCAAGAACCCGCACTGGAAGAGGCAATCTAATCAGATTACTAAAAAATATCCGTTCAAAGTTACCTAGATTTTCAGTGGGACTTTAAACCAAGTCACTGGTGGTACGCTACTGCAGTACAAAAAAGGCCTTTACCACTCCTAAAACAAAGTCTCCCTCACCCAACCGTCGCAACCAGGTGGCGCTGGTAACAGAGAGATGGAATTCTAGACCCCCAAAAATAGGAAAGCAATTTCAACACAAATAATAATACTGGTAAGAGAAAGTAGAAGACGCCACTGACAATATGAAGTATGTGCCCCCGGTCGATGTACACCCTTAGGGCAAGAGGCCCTCGGGCTGTACACTTGCGCACTTACTTGACTCATAAAACCCTTGATATCTTCATAACTATAATAATTAAGCATCTCTCATAATCAAGTCTCGCAATTCATTGCCCCATTTAGTATATATCGCCGAGAATAAATCTCCACTTTAATTTAACTTTGTCTTTTCCTTTCTGGCATGTAACCCGAAATCTGACAGATTATCAGATGCTTGGATGGAAAATAGTCAGATAAAAAGTGGAAGATTACCAAAAAAGTTTTGAAAAATAAGACGAAATGGATTCTAGTGAAACTGAGACGGCACTTATCATAACTCATTCGAAACTTTTTGGATCAATTCTTTAAATTATTATTGGACGAGTTGCGGCTTTTTGCTTATGTTTGATCTCATTTTAAAGGTTCTGTAACTGTGTTTGGCATTTTAAATTAAAAAAGTCAAGAAAATCTCTAGATGAAAGTTAACTTTCCCATGGAAGGAGGAGTAATATGAAAAAAGCTGTCAATATCCATTTCATCTGCAAAAATCATTAAAAGGCAAACATCAAGCTACAAAAAGAAGACGAAAAAATCCTACATAAACAATCAATGACAGGCCGAAGGTTCTTTTTGTTTGAACACTGAAACCCATTTCTCATTGTATTCCTTCTTACTTTTTTCGCGAAATTAATTTGTCGGCACCGTGACATCGTGCGTTTCATTCATCATTTTAAAGGTTCTGTATCTGCGTTTGGCATTTTAAATTAAAAAAGTCAAGAAAATCTCTAGATGAAAGTTAACTTTCCCATGGAAGGAGGAGTAATATGAAAAAAGCTGTCAATATCCATTTCAATTGCAAAAATCATTAAAAGGCAAACATCAAGCTACAAAAATAAGACGAAAAAATCCTACATAAACAATCAATGACAGGCCGAAGGTTCTTTTTGTTTGAACACTGAAACCCATTTCTCATTGTATTCCTTCTTACTTTTTTCGCGAAATTAATTTGTCGGCACCGTGACATCGTGCGTTTCGCTAATTTATCGTATTATATACGAACGCAATTTAGTTAAGCCAAAATCGGCACCGGGTAAAAAAGATATACCGACCCTAACTCGGGAAAAAAGTAATTTCGTCCCCTTTCTCCTTTTTTTTTTCTGTTGATTGTGTTTTTTCTGGCCGCAGATTTAAAAGGTTGTAGTAAACGCAGTCATTAACAGGAATTTCCTGATTAATTCAGTGAGAAACTGTTTATGTTAAAAAAATTAAACTAGCCTTGCTGGCACTGTGTTTATTATTATCATGATGGAACTTCACAGTTCCCTTTTACTTACGGAATGTTTTAAATTAGAAAATTTTGTCACAGCACATTTTCCCAATAAAATGTTATTTCAAACCCTATTTCAAAGTTCATGTAACTTTTTCAAATAAAGATAGACTCTTTGAGGCGTTTCTTAAATAAAATTTCAAATTCTTGAATTTCCACTCCGATTCTGCAATCAAATCTAAATTTGATAAACTTTAATTAAATCCACTGCGATGGTCTCTGACTGATGAAGTACTTGAAATTTTAATGATCTTAGCCGTGGAAATTTTAGATAATAAATTATGTTGTAGTCATATTTAAATAAAGTCTTAAATAATCTTATACATAATAGCAATAGAGATTCATAAATAACGAAAGTTAAATTTTAATCAGAATTTCGTCTCAGCTCCCAATAACTTGAGCCTAATTTCAGCACTCAAGTGAAATCGTGTCACTCTAATTATGTAATGACTGTGATTAATGACCAAACGGCTTATCGACAAAATCAGTTCGGCACGTAACCTCACTCGAAATTCCATGTTACTTAGTCTTCAGATTACTATTAATGAATACGACAGCCCCAGTTTATACCAATTAATCTATTTAAGATAAAAACCACTTATAATTATTATTTTAGAATAAAATCAATTTTTTTTTTCAAATGGTTAATTTCGAAATTGAACGTTTTTTTTTTCTTTCGTACCGCAAAGGGCTTATAAAAGCATCGTGCTTTGTAGGATTACGTCTTTAAACCGAAATCCCCCAAAGCGACGATAGTCATTTTAAAGAAAAATAAGACGAGACGGAAAAAGAAAAACGAATCTAGTAAAAAAGATAATGTTTCATAGCGCCTTTTTCTTTCTCACAGAATAATTGAGTTTCAGAAAAAGTTTATTTATTATTATTATGATCAAAGTCTATTTTTAGTAACATCCTAAAGCTCCAGAAAAATTCTATCTCTCGAAAACATTATCAACAAGTAGCCAAATATTGGATAAAACCATATAAAGTATTATTACATAGCTTCAAGCATTCCAGACAAACTCAGTCTACAATCATATGTTTACACGAAACACACGAGCCTTAGTCCAGGGACCTTCCTTTAATCCAGCAAACGACCCTACAAAAGCCAACCTACTTTTGGCAAACTTTAAATCAACCGGCTGGCGGCCAGAGGGGGCTTTGCTCTCCCAACAGGAAACATTTTATCCAGACAATTTAGCAGCCACGGCTAAAGGAAAAAAATGCCCAGAAGCCAAAATCCATATGATACTGTCTAAAAACGGAAAAATCCTTATTGATGTCCGGTATTTGTCTAAGACTTATTGGTTTTAACCATGACGAAGAAAAACCTATTGGTAATTTGTTTGTGTTTGTTAGAGGAAATATACGATTTCGATATATTATTTGCCTTGCCCTAGGATATCGTTAAGTATTGTAGGGCCTATGTATAGTTTTTTTCAACTGCTGCTTCTACTACTAAATTAAACTCTATGTATGTAGAAAAATATGCAGATCGAAATAAAAAGGCATGCAAAAATTTAGTAGCAAACAGAAAGTTTTTCAATTTAGTAAGTAAATCTTATTTTCCACCAGCTTATTTAAATCAAACCGTAAATCATAAGATATCAGCAGAAGGGTGACATCCAATTTCTCTATTGTACCAATTTATCTTTCGTGATGTCAATATTATATGTACTCCGGGATGGCGTCATATTGTAAATTCGAGACGCGCGAAGAAAAGAAAAGCTTACAGCCGTTTTCAATGAGTATGGAAATTGACTTTGGCACTCTTGGGATCACGATATGCCACAGAGGAAACTGAGAAAGGGGACGACACCGACGACGAGAAAAATGAAGTTCAGAAAACCTAATAATGGACGGGGGTTAGAGGTTGGCAATCTATTTAAAAAGGTAGGGGAAAGCGTAAAAACAGTGTCGTAGCCCTTACGTTGAATTTATGTCTCGGAGAAAATATTTTACGAGGTTTTAAAAGTTACTGGGAACAGATAACTCATATATGATCTATGTTATAAAGGTTATCGTGTTACGCCAGTTGAATAAGGATGCAGGAATTGCGAACCTAAGTCATCTTTTATTCTGGAGCTGAATAAAAATGTCAATTTTTGTCTTACACACACATACAAGCGTTATGAAAAATTAGATGACAACAAAAATGTGAAGCTCGGGTATCGTTACATTTGTTTTCTCCCAGTATCCTTTGTTCTCTTCTAAAAGGGAAACGCAATAATATTAAAAACCGCAATATAGCATCTGCTTCTATATTATACGTTGAAGCACTCTAAAATAGGAATCGTGTATACAGAGTGATTCTCCTAGTTTTGTATTACCTATGTCTTTTCCCAGAATGATAAAGTGCCTATCGTGACAAAATAAATTAACGAAAAATTCTATGAGTAAATTGAATTTTATTTTCTATGTTAGTAATATTATGCGTAGGCACCCGCAGAAAAATTGTATCATGACGTTTCAATATATTTTTGATGTCAAGAGAAGCATGGGTTGCTGCCTGCTACTGAACTTCTACATACTTTATTTTTAAGGGAATTTATTTGAATCGTTCAAGATAGGAAACTTCCTACTCACTGGTTTTAACTAAATGTTACAATTTTCTTTGGGTCTTATGTAAATTAAATTAGGGTTGGCATAGACATGTTGTATACAAATTCTGCCTACCCACCTTATGTCGAAGTTTCTCTGATCAATCAAACATAGGATCCATATTATAGGAGATAGACATATTTTATTAGAATGAAATTATTTTTATTATATTTTTATAATTCATATTTATTTATTACACCAAAGAGGATTTGACCAGTGTAATTAAACTCTATTCATGATACCTAAGCATGTGTTATTTGCATTGAGTTGAGTTCCGAGAATATGAATCTTTACAACCAATTGTCAATATTTCTTGCGTTCCTGCCACTGTTTCTCAATAAACTCCGAGGCAACATTCAATATGACACTAAATAATTCAGTTTTGCAAACGTACAAACTCTCCTTTGCTGCCTTCGCTAACATTCATGGCTCCTCGTTATATATTTTAAACCGTACCTTCCAAATAAGAGTGCTATTCCCTTAGGATAGCATAGCTCGAAATGCCTGCTTTGTCACTTGACGTCGCGACGGCGGAGTTTCACACCGCCCTAGGCCTTTCGGCCATCAAAGCACGCGAGTGTAGTGATTTACGTGTCTCCGGAGCACCAGATTTTGTTGTCGGATTCTTAGTTCTTGTTTTAGAGTTCACGATGGGATGATTTTTTTTTTATTTCGCAAAAGCATGACAAATAGGTTCAGGGCTCATGGGAATTTAATTTTTTCTTAATTTATTCCGAACTTATTGATAAATTATAAGATTTTCATCGTGCTACTTGCATGAGAGTTTTCAGGACACTCACACGAAACAACAATAATAAAGGAGTTTATTTAAAAGAATTTGGAACGAAAACTCATTGAAATTATTCAAAAAATCCCTGTCTAAGATTACAAGAATTGCTTGGATTTAATTTTCAGAGATTTATAAGATTCCTTGAAAATAAAGCCTTTAAGAGAAAAATCAAGTGCTTGTTTCTGGAGAATTGTTTTTATAATTCTGGCGAATCTATAAATATTAGATTTCAGTGTTTAATTCTTGAATGAAGTCTTGGAAATTTCCTATGAGTGATTAATGGGAAGAACTTTCCATATTCGCTTCCTTCTCAACTTCAATCTCTAGTTGATAAAAACATATAATTCATCAATTGCGACTATCACAACGGATGAAAAAATCTAAAATAATCTTCAATCCTAACTTTGTCACATACACAAACTAACTAAAACATTCTAAGTTTGGTTATCTTTTTCCTCTCCCTTCACCCGTTTAGTATTTTCGATATTTTGATTCATATTAATACCAGAGACAACACTTTGTGTGTTGAGAAGTTTCAAACATTGTATCAAGTCGGTTCATCATGAATTATTTCCTGAATAATACTTAACGTAACAATTACACGATCGTACTTTATTATCAAGACGATTGAAAAACTCATTGATAAGCATATCAGGGAAACTCTTCCTAAAAAAAGGCCTCATACCAAAACCAACCTGCCTATCAAGTGGGTACATCTTGCGAAACGGCCCTGCACCAACTGGGGGCAAGAAACGAGCGCGTAAACATAGAAGGGGTCTTTGGCCGAAACTCATTCGAATCTATGAACACTGCTTTGTCCAGCCACGGAGTCACACCTACCATCAGCAGAAGGATTGATACCTAACATGCTCTTGGCAGACAAGTTCAAGCTACTCTTAATAATGATACAATGCAGATGACAGTAAATATCAAAAGACTGCCTATATAGGGTGGGAACCTATTCCCCTTAATGTGGGACCTGGTCATAGGCGAACATTCCTAATAGAACTTATTAACAGAAACATTTATACCCAGGGTCACTCAGATTATGTAGTAGCCATAGTCATGGGGAAAAAATGTACAAACTACTTTTGCGCGAATGTAGAGAGCACTTCTTGAAATCGTGGAGGACTGGATCAAAAGGGCGAACCTGAGTGTTAACCCCGAGAAAACAGTTATTGTCCCCTCCACGAAAAGAAGAAAACCAGACGATCTAGTCCCTTCCACTTTCTTCGAAAAGCAAATACAATTAGTGCGGTGCCACGCTTTTTCGCTGATTAAAAAGTTTATTGGAAAAAAAAAATAAAAAAAATAAAAGTCGAAAATAATAAAAAAATAAAATAAAACAAAATTAAAAAAAATAAATAAAAATAAAAATAAATGAGAACTTGAGATTGTAGGACTGAAGGTCGAAGTGCGTGCAAATTATGCCCTAGCTCAGAACTAAATAATTCGGAGAGTAGGGGTGGGTTTTTAGTTTTGGGCGCCACCGACTCTGAACAGATGAGTCGGACTCTCCAGGATGGTATCTGGCTTCAGGTCCTTACAATTCAAATAATAATTAAGAAAAAGAAAAATATTAGCAAAAACCAGGATGTGTGCATAAAACCAAATAAAAGTCAATTAATCAAAAGCTATATTTGTTTATTTACCAAATGGCCGCAGTCCACAATGAACAATAATTTGAATAAAAAAATAGAATAATCAAGTAAATTAGCAATATTACCAAAGTGTGAAAACTATTTACTAATTTGCTATTTAATAAAATGAATTGTCATCAATTCAATTAATAAAATGACCTTGTAATGAAGCGTCAACTAACAAATACAGAAATGCTATACTTTTGAAATAATTGCTATAGTTATGAACAATTTTATTAAATTTAAATGCAAAAATGTTATTGAAACTCAATAACCAAATGAATAATAAAAAAAAAGGTATAAATAGAAAAGTTGTAAATATAAATTGTAGAGAAAAAAATAAAATAAATGAATAATAAGTTGTTGGAGCGGTTATCTTACACTTATGTAACCAGAACTACCAGGAGCCGTATTCTTGAATTTCTGGGAGGAGAACTTGCTCGGGAAGAGGACGTGGTTCACCTCAAAAAGGTACATGTCATATTCTTGAAAATAGGACTGTGAAGTGAAAGCTCCCGGGAATTCTGAAGTTCTCATCCTCTCACCCAAGAGAAAACGAGTTCCCACCAGGGCTTCTAACCTCAAAACTTGACGTTGTTTTCAAACTTGACGGTTTTTTGGTTTTCTCCTTTCAAGTTCAAGGTTTTTTCGTTTTTGTATGTGTTGTGTCCTTTCATTACAATAAATGTGGATTATTTTAATGAGATTATCTTGAATAACATAACATAATCCAAGAAGACATGGAAAATGCTCCAGAAGCAAGAGAAATAGGATGAAATTTTCTGCCTCAAAGAATTCCTTTTCCCTTGACCAGAAATTCGTGAAATTTTTTAGAGTACCTAAGCAAAAATGTATGCCACGGAATAGTAGATATGGTTATTCCGTATGTTACCGCTTCAACGCGAGTCTCGGCTTTAACCAAAACTACAAAGGTATGCATTGAACACAGTATTCCAGAAGTTGATGAGCCACACGAAGTTCAGAGACAGGAAAACGGAATTTATGCTGCGGAAAATTATGCGGAATATTTCCCTCATGTATAAAAAATGCCATAAGAGGAATGCAATTATCGAAAACTTACAGCGATGATGTTCATGTTCATAGGGTAGTTGAAAATAAATAAATTATCAAACCTAAATGCCTTTCAGCTTTCAAAGTTTGGAAAAATAGACAATAATAAACATCAAACGTGGGGTTAGATTACTTCCTCTTCGTTTTTTTCGCTTGAAAACACGTTTTGGTTTGTTCGATTGACACTCGCATATGCGGCAACATTGCGAGGACTTGTGGGTATTCAAGAATACGACTTTTTAGCTCCCGGGAGCGAAAGTGAACTAGCTTTCCTGGGAACGTTCCCGGGAACACTCCCTTCCCGGACAGTCAAGAATACGGGGCCAGTAGGTTGACATAAATTCATCAGGTTATGTCTAGCTAAGTTACCTATTTAATAATTCATTTGCCACACTGGGGCAAGCAATGAATTACTCCCTGAAATACCGAAAGTGATCAGTGTGGTGCACAAATAGGGACAGAATGTAAACAAACAATAGTAATATATAGGTTAACTAAAACTAGTACGATACCAAAATGTTCCAGGTGATGGTAGTTCATACAATTAACCAGATTAGTCCTGGCTACTGGTTGTGGTTAAGTTGATTGAAGACCTGAGTAACCGTCCAATTACTTAGGCTGGTGTCTGATAGCCTTTTAGTTCAATTTCGATTACGATTGAACGTCTAATGTGGTAACCGGGAGTAAAAACTCGGTGGTAAGATAAAACCCCTCGTAAGAAAAACCCTAAGAGAAAAAATTGTTATACACACTCTATTTGTAATTGAACCAATAGCGAAGCACTTCATGAATAGATTGAATTAGAAAATGAAACTATAATGTAACTCAATTAGTTTCCAATAGCAAATTTACCTGATAAAAAGACTATAGCTCTTGAAAATTATTTTAATAGAAAAATTGAACAATAATGTATTAATTAATTAAATTAGATGGAATCATAATAAAGCTTTGAGAGTAATTAAAGAAAATGTGCCTCGAGTTTGCAAAAATTGAAGTTGATAAGGTTATGTTGGAAATAGGGTTTGTTTGCCTCGAAAATCTCTGGAAATCTGGATCGAGGTCTGGATTGAATATCCTGGAGTGAGTGAGATTATTCTCTACTTTTTAGGGCAGCTTTCAACTAATAATTAAATTGAAAAAGTTAGAATCTACTGTGGGAAAAAAAACGTGTGCAACAACTTACCGAAATAACTGTTTTTTAAATCCGATAACATCGGCGAAAATGATGGCACTTTACGAAAGTAAAACACAACGCAAGGTAACTCAGTGTGCCATAAATTCAATGTAGAAGAAAACCAGGCCCAAAATCCCTTTTTAAGGTGAAGAATAAAATTAATCTTCAGAAGGTCCTCTCTTCCAAACAGTCAAACGTGAAAAAGGAAGGTGCTACACATAAGATCAACGAGCTAGCCAGATAGATTCAGAGATGATGCAGGATAACGATAAACGTCAAAAATTAATCGATAGAATTCTTACTTACCAAAAATTGCACACAACAATATAAACCGAGAAAAATAACAACGGCTGACGAATAATGATATTAACAACAAATAATTATCCCATAAAACAATCAAAACTTGAGGAATACAACATAGAGTAAGTGATCCGTTTGCAAAATTAGAGGGTTCAAAAAAGAATCGACGATACTAAAAACATTACTAATCGACCGCCGGTTGACAGAAATTATTGACAATCAAAAGTCAAAAAACCGAAAGCAAGGATAATGCAGAAAATCTCAAAAGGCTATCGAATCGAACCAATGATCGACCCGGGGTTCACTAGAACTTGCTCCAAGATCAATAACTCAATAACCGAACAGAGTAAGTACGAACGGAGTAGTTCTGTACATACACTTGAAAACGGGTCATTATGATTTCGGAACATAACCCCACGAAATATTTTTGACACATGAATTAATTATTTTTGTTATGAAAACAGATGGTCACAGAATACATATCCTTACGGATAGAAGGCAAACTGCCTAATAAAATTTTGGGGAACAATGCGCCGTCACGGCGCGGTGGATGCGATCCGAACTATTTATAATAAAGGTTTCTGTAATCAAATCAGCTTTCAAAATAGTTCTTCCAATGTCAATATTTTTAATATAGATTTGTTCGGACTTCAGTTCAGAATTGAACTATGCTTTCGCATTTTGTTACATAGGTTTGATATGACCAAATGCGCAAGCACAGTCCAATTTAGAACTGATTTTGAACTGAAGTCCAAACAAACCTTTTTCCTCATTATTGAATATTGACGGATTTTTCTTCCGAGTAGAGCAAAAACGGCCAAACTTCTTGTGTTTTGTATAAAATCTGATTTTTTTTTTGAATTTAGGAAACATTTATCTGGATTTAAAATGCACACTAACACCAAGACGAATTCTCATTCAGAACTATTTTGAAATATTTTTTTTAAACATAGGTAACAGGTAAACTGCCAAAGTAAACTGTGACATATTTTTTGGTGGCGTTCATTCCGCACCTGTACTTCTGTTTCACTCCAGCGTCCCCAAGCGGATGCGATCCGAAGCTTTTTTTTAGGCCCCGCCCTCCATTAAGCTTTTTTTTCTATCCGTGAGGATATGTGTTCTGTGCAGATGGTCGAATTTAAAATTGGAATCAAAATATTGATTTGTTTTGATTTTGAAATTGAATTAAAATGTGGATTAAAACGAGGAAAAACCATTACAGCAAATAGAATTTGACTATTGAAAATTAGGAAATTTAAAGGATCTACAACCGTTGAGATTGTTGATGAAATTTTAAAGAGAGAAAATGTTGACAAACTTATGGGAATTTTGAATAGAAAACAAAGTAGGTAAGAATTAGTTATGCAATTTTGGCCTGTTACACCGGGAAGTCAAATACCTAGGAATTATCCTGGATGCAAAACTAACCTGGAACGTGCATATTGAATACGCCACAGACAAAAGTAGAATGGAGCTGATGGCCACCAAAAGATCACTGGAAAGACATGGGGATTTTTACCCCTCATAGAATATTATAATAATATAATGATATAATAATAATAATTTTATTTGCCTGGAAATATAACAATAACAATAAATTACGTATTTCGGAGAGAAAGAAATTCATGGCAAATGAAATAAAAATAACCCATTAAAGGTATTTCTTGTACGTGGGGTCTTTTCATAATACTTCCCAAATTTCCTTAACAGACTAGAACCTATCTTTAATAATTTGTTAGTAAAAATCTTAGAGCAGGCAATTTCCTAGGTGGGAGGAGTAGGAACATGGTGTTGGAAAAAGAAAGCCGTTTTTTTCCAGTTATTTTGAGATCCAAATAGGCCGGCATACACACACGTTATTTCGTGCGGTTTATCGTGTCATCTGCAAAAATCTGTGAAAAATCATGTGCGTGAGTGAGAAGGGCTGCACGCAATGATAGAATGGGAAGGGATTTCACACGTGCTTTCATCTGGAATGTGGCGTCAGTACTCAAGTACATGATAGTGCAGTTCACATACGTGTCCACACGCCATTCCACGTCACGGTTTTGAGGCTAGTACGAAAACAGGAACGCCGCGTTGCAAACTATCACGTTGAAAATTAGTATAGTCTGGCAAGTGGTAACTTGGTAGAGACGAAAGGGGGAAGAAAAAAGGGGCGTAGCCTAGAAATATTCAATGACACCTCAACTGACACCGCCTGATGACAGCCATGTCTTTGGGTTCAGTGGCACCGAAAACACCAGGGAAATAAACTAATAAAATTATTAGAAAAAAATTCTCTAGTTTCGCCAATAACAACGCCACTGCGTGCTGTCGTTCAGCTCTAACCAATAGAATCATGCCTCTGAATAATCACGCCTCTCTACATCCATTATTTCGCAATGTGGCCGGATTTTTTTCTATTTCAAAATACTACCTATGCCCATATAGCAAAAAAAAAAATGTCACTAACTTGTTTATTATTGTTTCCGTCAAGTTTGGCAAAGCAGCAAATTCTATTGGAGTTCGCCGTTTTGCTAGCCAGACAATACATAACCACATGCACTTTCAAATGACACGATAAATGACACTTTTTGCCTACACACATACGATTTTTCCTTTGAAACTGATATGTCCCGCGTAATCCCATGCTAAATCAATAGGCCGGCATACACACCCGTTATTTCGCGCGGTTTATCGTGGCGTGTTGGGATGTGGCGGTTAGCATGCGCGAAAGAACGGCGTGGCAAAAAAAGCGTCATGTTCCATACACTTGGCAAAGTATTTAAATGATTTAGCATGTGATTACGCGGGGCATATCAGTTTCAAAGGCAAAATCGTATGTGTATGGGCAAAAAGTGTCATTTATCGTGTCATTTATCGTGTCAGGTCGACATACACACACGTGATTTTGCGCGGTTTATCGTCGCGTGTTGGGATGTAGCGGTTTGCACGCGCGAAACAACGGCGTGGCAAAAAAAGCGTCATGTTCCATACACTTGACAGGCCATTCAAATGATTTAGCACGTGATTACGCGCGGCATATCAGTTGGAAAGGAAAAACCGTATGTGTATGGGTAAAAAGTGTCATTTATCGTGTCGTTTGGAAGTGCATGTTGTCATGTACTAATTTTCAACATGATAGTTCGCTACGCGGCGAGAGACATAAAGTCTCCGTACTAGCCTCAAAACCGTGACGTGGAATGGCGTGTGGACACGGTTGTGAACTGCACTATCATGTACTTGAGTACTGACGCCACATTCCAGATGAAAGCACTTCTGAAATCCCTTCCCATTCTATCATTGCGCGCAGCCCTCCTAACTCACGCACATGATTTTTCACAGGTTTTTGCAGATGACACGATAAACCGCGTGAAATAACGTGTGTGTATGCCGGCCTATTTGATAACTTTGGCAAGTTATGGAACATGACGCTTTTTTGCCACGCCATTCTTTCGCGCATGCAAACCGCTACATCCCAACACGCCACGATAGACCGCGCGAAATAACGTGTGTGTATGCCGACCTGGCGGTATAGCTAATTCAATGCTTTACCTGTGATTTGGTGTACAAACACCTGCTAAAAACTGGCTTCACTTTTGTTTCATAGCAGAATGGCGCGTTCCTACTCCTGATGCCGTAGGACAGCGCTTTACCTGCCCTAAGGTATAAATTAATGACTACATCTAATTAAGGTTATACTTACAGCGAATGGACAATTTTTTTTTTAAATTCAAATTTAAATTCAAGTAATGAAACTATGGTTTTTAGAGATTAATTTCACCTATCTTGAGACTAAAAAATAGCAATAAGAGGGCTATAACAACCAAGATTATGGCTATATTTGATATTACAATTTAATTTTGTTTCCGTTAAGATTTTTTTTGTTTTTGTTTTTTTTTTTTCGATTTTATAATTTTTTTTTTTTTGTTTCTTACCTAAGTGAAATATACTTCACCTAATTGTCTTGATAAGATTTTGGCATAAGATTTGGTTAAAATTGTAGGATAAAATATTGATTTTGCGTGCTCAAAAAGTTTGATGTTGTTCTGTTTATTTTACTGCAATGTTTCTTAAATACATTAAAGGATTTTATGTCTTTCACTTCTGATGGCAAGGTATTGAAAACTTTTGGACAGAGATATGTACGGCATCTTGTTGCGATTACTTTTTCTAATCGCGGAATAATATATTGATTTTTTTGACGAGTGTCATAATTGTGAGAGGGTAGCTGAAGTGAACTTTTGTTTTTGAATTGTCTTATTAGAAAACATAAGAGAAAAAATTGACAAATGTTAAGTTTTCCTGATAAGTTGTATAGTTCTTCTGATTGGAATAACCTGGGCTTACGGTAAATTATTTTTAAGATCCATTTTCGCGTTTTTTCCACAATTTCAGTAACGTAGTTCGCTGCACCACCCCATACTATTAGGTACTCCATATTTTAAATGTGCTTCCACTAAAGCGTGATAAAGAATGTTTAGCTGATTTGTGTTAAATATTTTCGACAGATATTTGAATTTACTCAAGACAGATCTAATTTTTTTGGAGACATATGCTAAGTGTTTTTCCCATTTCAAATTGCTGTCTAGGTAAATGCATAGATATTTAATACTTTTTTGACTGTGTATTCTAAGTTCATCATTAAAAGAGAGTGTTACACAGAGTTTTTCGTAATAATTTGGATTAGTATGAAGTAAATGGAAGAAAATAGGTTTTTGTTTCATTTATTGGTAATAGTTTACTACTAAACCATTGAACTACCATTTTAAGGTCATGTTCTACTTTTTCTTTAAGTTCTTCCCAAGTTTCTGCCTCGTAAAATATGGCGATATCGTCCGCAAAACATGTTGTCATCTGTCAGCTTAAGTGAAAACAGCTCGTTTGAATAAATTATGAAGAGTATAGGGCCAAGAACGGTTCCTTGGGGTACGCCGTATTTTATTGTTTTTGAATCACTCATTGTTTCGTTTATTTGAACACGTTGGTCTCTTTCACTAAGGTAACTTTTAAAGGGGGTGTGCGCCAAAAATTAAAGTTTTAGTGTAAAAAAATCTAAGAATAACTGTTCAAATCTCGTTATTCTACGATAAACCATCGCTGAGATATACCGCTTTAAAGTGTGGACGACGCTCTCGTGACGTCACGAAAACTTCTTCCAGCCGCACTCCGCATTGTTAATTTGATTGTTCCCGGCACGCCTGAGTGGTTTTTGTTTAGATTATTGCAGGTAACACAGGAAAAACATAGGTAAATTTAATTAACTCCACTTTCTCGTGCGTCGCTTGAGCTTTCGTGACGTCATAGGGTGAGATGCGGGCAGATTAACTTTAGAGTTTCCGTTTTTAAACCATCACTTTCAGGAGCTTTGTTGTTTTTCAAACTCATAATCTCTCTCCTAACTTCTCCTGGATGTGTATTTGTTATGTTAAACTTGTGCCTAAGAGCTTGTTTTTTTAATTTTTGGGGTTTTTTTAGCAAGTTTCTCTCCAATTGAGCTGAAAAAGTCACAATACGCATCAGAAATATCCTTCTTGTTTGTTATGCACCTATCATTTATTTTAATTTGTTCTATTTCTTTGGATTTATTTGTACCTGTGATCTTTTTTACTACTTTCCATAGAGCTGATGACTGATTTTCATTTCCTTTTATTTTATCTGCGTAGTATTTTTTTTTTTCCTTTCTTTTATAAGGTCATTTAGGCTGTTTCTGTATTGTTTAAAATTGGCGATATTGTCAGGTGTGGGGTATTATTTCATTTTTTAGAACAGAGCGTTTGTGTGAATTATTGATTTTATTAGACTTTGTGATATCCAGTCGCTTCTTTCAATCAGATTGTGTAGTGTTTTTATTTGGGTAGTATTATTATTTATGTACTAGGGACCAATTTTCATTTTGAATATCTCGAACGATTTTTTTTTGATTGAAAATGTTTATGGTATTGTTTCTTGCAGGATTTGATAAGGGCTGGTTTTCAATTGAAATTTTATTTGTAACTATGTAGTGATCTGTTATTGGGTGTTGAATGACTACCGGAAATAAATCCAGAATAATGAATGAAGAAGAAGACCCTACAAATATAATAATGGGATCTATACAAGATTCTTGGGGACCTTGTTTTCATGTTATTACGTCATTTATTGTAGAGGTAGAACCTAGAGTGTTCATGATATTTAGATATTCACAAGTGTGATTCTCCTGTTTTGGAGTATCGAAGTTAATGTTTCCCAGAAGCACGTGAATGTCAATATCTCTGTCACAAGAATTCAAACATTGATTCAGCGAAGTATTAAATTTTTCTTTATTTATTCCTGAAGGTCTATATATAGCTGCTACCAGAGTTTTTTTATGGCAAAACCTTAACTTTACTTAATTGGTCTTTGTTTGACCTATTAAAACATTGTTATGTGAAAACTCTATGTTAGATTTGATGAACAATACAACTCCATCATTTTGATTAAATGATCCGTCGCTATACAAAATATTATAGTTTTTTATTCTATGCAACGACATGTCGTGTATTTGCCATGTTTCGGTGAGTTGACTGTATTATCTTCAGTTCATCCAAGTTTTTGTTTATGTTTCTTATATTGCATAAAAGACTGGAAAAATGTGTTGCCTTTTCAATTAGCAAGAGAGAGTGACGTATACCTATATACGAAGCGATAAAAGTTTCACTTTTTCAACGTGTACGGCACTGCACATTTTTTTTTAAATAAAACTTCTCAGGCTACGTTCTGATATTTGGACGAGAATAAAGAGTGATTTGAAAGACGCGTTACGTCACGCGTAACGTCACGTTTTGGCAAATTTCGTTACAGGAGAGACGAGAGAGAAGAAAGATATAACGTAGAGGGACGGAGAAAGAGAGAGACAATGACAATGACAATGACAGCCGACGAACGATTGACACAAACCAAGGATTATGAGCAAAGAGAATTGCCTATCATTGTCAAACGCTCCCAAACCCTTGTGACGTCACTACAGATGCGCGTCTCCTTTTTGTGTGGCCCTAAGACATACGCTAAGTCTAAAAGTTCTATGAGGGAGGAAATAGTTTTTAAGAAGTTCCACTTCGTAACACGTGTACAATGTTACACATTTTTTGAAGCGAAACTTCTTAGGTGGCGGTCTGATATTTGGATGAGAATGGGGAGTGATTTTTTTGGAAGACGCGTCATGTTACCCGTAACGACACATAACGCCACGCGTCACGTTTTTGACAAATTTCGTTACACGAAAGACGAGAAAGAAGAAAGATATAACGAAGAGCGACGGAGAAAGACAGCTAATGACAATTGGCGAGTTCGAAAACGACATCGCAAATGCGACTGATTTTTTTACACGTGCTTCAAATTGATTCTATAGTGGAGTTTGGTTAATCCTCAGCGAGCAAAAAGATGACAGGCCCACGTGATCAGTTTTAAAACATCAATGCCCGTATCCACCAATGTCAAAAAACAACAGTTATTTTTTAACTTGTAGTAAAGCAGTCATTTTCATATCCACCAACAAAATTTTGCACTCAACCCGATATTAAATAAAACTGCCGAATTTTGGCCAGTTAAAAAAGATAACCGTCAGTTATTTTGACGAAATGTCTACTCATTGAGTTTTCAAATGTCAAAAGATAATTTTGTTCGGTTTTTTATGAAATACTAGCTGACCCGGCGAACTTCGTACCGCCTCTGGATTATTAAATACCTATTAAATGTTGTGTGAACGTATCTATTAGCTGAATTAAATTCAGTTTTTTTCGATGGTGAATTTGGCTTTGGTTGAAAAAAATGAATGTTTACTCTCTGGATCAGAAGTCACCTAAAATTAAAATTTTACATCATCCCTTTTTAGGGAGCTTGTGGGCATTATTCTTGTAAAGTGTACCATCAAATAAATAAACTCAGGCACAGGAATGTTCAAAGAATGTAAAGAAAACAAAAAAATCTCCAGCGTAGCCCTGTTTCACTCTATCTGCACTGCACTACTCCATCTGTTCTACTCTATCTGCACTATTCTATCTGATCAACTCTTTCTGCACCACTCTATCTGATCGGAATAGTGGAATAGTTCTGTTCGGAATAGCTCCAGTTCCTGAGTAGCATTGTTCTACTGTATCTGCAATGAAATTACCGCGCAACGGCGAGCATCGTTCTAGGTATCAGAGATAGCGCCGTATACAAAATGGTTTGCAATGAAAATGTGGCGGTAAACTTGGTATCGGTTATAAGAGATGGCGCCGTATGCGGGCTTAGTGAACTTTTTTCATAAATAAGTAAAATAGGTAATTTTGTTTTTTGTCTTTTTTTGCATTTTTTCGATTTATTATGTTAGTATGGACCGGCACGTTGGCGCTTTGATAAAGGACGACAGGACGCCCTACTCAAAGCCAAGCAACGCGGTGTCGGGTTGGAGATTGGATGGGTGACCGCAGTAGTACGGGACGGTGGGTCGACCGCGCTGCCGCCAATCATCTGATCTGCAAGTATGAATGAGAAGTATGAATGAGAGAAGTATGAATGAGAAGGAGTAGAGCCCATACGAATGACATACAAAAAGCCTATAAAGGCTGCAGTGTAGAGTATGGGCTCGAAAGGGTGAAACCAAAAATCTAGTATGGGCAAAGACAAATCCAATAAAGTAAAAATCATAAAAATCAGTCCAGCTGTTCTCGAGTTATGAGTGCTAGAACCAACACAACTGTGTTTTATATATATAGATAATAATGATAACAAAATGATCCTCTATTTATTGAATAATTCACTTATTACAAAAAATGTGTTAAATGAAGAACCGCTCGACCGATTTTGTGCAAACTTCACATAAACCATCTAATAAATAGTCCGAACAAAGCCTAAACATTTGGTGTGGCTAGGTGAGCCCGTTCTTGAGTTATAAAATTACAACCAAAAGTGGCATTAATTTTTATATATATAGATTAGATTGTTGTCTGTGTTAGATCAGATCTCTAATCCTATTCAATCATAATGAACTACTTGGCGGTGATATAGACATCCTTATTGATATAGTGCAGGATGGATTTCCTAGAAATCAGTGGGAAAGGCCTGATTATTTTGAAGATATGCCTGACTAGTGGCAACAGCAATCACACACAATATAGCTTGAAGAATAGGAGAATTGCCGCCAGTCCCTGAAGATATTGATGTAGGATGCAGATATGTTAGACTATTTAATTGATCAAGGAAGTATTCCAGAGATGCCCGCCGAAAATAATAATCCACTTTCAATTAATCATTGGCAACAGATCATTGCAAACTTCTTGAATAACTTGGTCATCCCAGACATCCCAAAAAACTTGAACATATAGATTTTCCAAATTGTTGAACTTTTTCTTTTTCAACCACAAATTAACATGACCACCACAAACGAAAAATAAAAAATATGTCATTAGTGACATGTCTGGCTGGGTTGCCAGAATGTGCCGGAAGATAACTGGGACTTTCCTAACTAGATAAGAAAAACTGATGGCGGATACGATATTAAAGTAAACTACCAGTTAGTGTTAACTTACAGTTACGTAACAAATGGTTAGGGTGCTTATTGGTGGATACGGGCATAAATCGAAGATCATATGACCTTCTGCCAAATGTGTCAAGTTTCAGCTCGCGAAGGATTAACCGAACTCAACGTATATGAGTTAAGCAAGTGAAAACTGTCATAATTTTCATCTTTTTGCTCTTGGAGCTATTTTCTGAACTCAGCTAAAGAAAGCCAACGAGCGATTGACACAAACCAGAGATTATAGGCAAAGAGGATTCCCTATTATTGTCAAGCGGCGATACCCTTGTAATGTCACGACAGATGCGCGACTGCCTTTTGTGTGGCCTCTCGTCTTTATACGCTAAGTCTGAAAGCTGTATGAGGAAGAGAGTAGTTTTTAAGAAGTTTCACCTCTTAACACGTGTACGATACTATATATGATTTTTTAAAATGTTCTAATAAAATTGGGAAAGTTAGGAATGTCACCCTTCCCACTAAACCAGAGGCCTTGGCTACGTCCCTGAAGGCTGCATGTGGGGGGTCAAAATATAGTGAATAACCCGGTACGTATGGTCAACCTTTTCTTGTGTCTGTCGGTTGCCAGTTAGGGAAAGTGCCTTATGTACCATATGATTTGAGAGTTCTAGGTAAATTTGCAGTAGAATTAATAGTTTTTAGTGAATTATATGATATTAAGAAGTTTCGTATAGCATTAAGTTTACGTTTTATTTTGGGAAATCGAAAAGTGCCAATTTTCAGGTTCGGTAATCGGCAATCGCCAACGTCGCCGACGCCTAGCTATGCCACTGATCACTATTGTAGTCTCAACCCAGAATAACCTACGGTTCAATAGTTTGGTGGCCAAAAGTCGAACAGAGCAAAAATACAATAGAGCTATTCAGACTTCAAAGAGTGGCTTGTCCCTGCATAATGGGTACAATGAGAAGCACTCCAACTGCTGCTATGAAAACCATACTAAACCTCCCGCCACTTGATATCATTATCAAAGCTGAGGTAGGGATGGGAGCCTACAGACTGAATTGTGGCCAGAACTGGGATCCGTGACGAACATTCGGACATATCAGGATAAAAAATATTGTTACAAACTCACTGTTTGAGATGAGAAATGACAACATGATTCCGAGAATAAACACTCACAAACCGTCTCAAATCCAGATAAACTGGGAAAACAAAACAGAAAACTCACTAGTCCAGAATGGAAAGTAGTTATGGTACACTGATGGCTCCAAAACCGACAGTGGAACCGGTGCTGAAGTATCAAGGTTGTTTGAGCGAGCTAGGTTGCCTGATAACTTTTATGACGTCATCTGGGTTGTCTCGGCAAAATGCAAATCTCCATAAGGCACCCCAGATTACGTCATCAAGTAACCCCTTACCAGGCAACCTAGTTTAGGAACCTTGCCGTGCTGGAGTATATGGCTTACCCCTAAGAGCAAAATGGCTTTTTTCACTGGGAAAGCATACCACCGTGTTCCAAGCCAAAATACATGATGATATGCGGAAAAATCTGAAAAGGGGGTATGTACACAAGGATAGCACAATCTTTTCAGGCAGCCAAGCAGATGTTCAAGCTCTAGCATGCCAACGGTTAAACTCAAAATTAATGTGGGACTGCCTGCAACCCCTTTTAACCCCATGCCGGGGCACACGTGGCTGCTTAGAAAAGCGGATCCAAGCGGAACATAGAAACAACTGGTATCCTAGTATTCCTAAGATAGGTACGCTTCCACTTCTCATCGCTTTCAAGCATTAGAATCTTTTACATCCCCACAGCATCTCCAAAACTTAAAACTCTTTTTTCAAATAGGTTTAAAAATGGATTTGAATAGATGCGACTGGTTCCATGGAACTGGTCGAATGCCACTGGTGTAATTGTACTTTTCTTCCTGGTAGTTTGTTTTCGTATACATTTGAGAATGAACTCAAGATATAAAAGTTGAGAGAGGGAGAGAGTAGAACTTCCTATGAGCTTGAAAAAAACCAAAAATCATGTCCTCAAAAAATTCAGGATTCGTCTGGATAAAATATCTGAAAGTAAGTTCACCAACGACAAAACATCAAGATTCGGAATATAAATAAAACTGCAGAAATCATTAGAAGAATCGAATTGAAGTTTAGAGACCACGACTACAGTGATTAAGTGTCGAGAGACCGTAAAGAAAATTGAATGAGGAATGTTTGGAATTGAAAATATTTCTAATGGTATATTTTTCTTTCTCCTGTGCTGCAAATGAATTATTCAGCTACCGTTCCTCAACAAACATCTACACATAATTAAAGCAGGACGTTAAGTCCAGCCGTCGCGGTCCAGAATCGGACGTCGCGACGCATATTCTCTTTTCATCAGTTGCTGTATCAGATACCGGCCACTTGGCGTTAGCTTTCCATCTCCGCTCCTCTCATTCGCGTTTCACGATTTACGGGCGACGTTTCGTTTTGTCACGATAAAAGTCGAACGGGCGTATTTTTTCACTTCATAGTTATTGTGTTAACAATTGAAAAAGTGAACTTGTTACAAGTGTACGTTGACTAATTAACATTATTTGTTTTGCGACTTTTTAGAAAAATTAAAAAGTGTTTTAAGTTATATGTGTTAAAATGTTTATAGGGACTTAATGATTGATTTGTTAGGTGAGTTACTTGGTTTTCAAAATTTGAAAATGTCGAGTACTTTTCAAATTATTAAATTAAAATTACTAGCCTTTCGTTTCCCCCTTATTCGGTGAAAACCTGATAAAGCATCATCTTGATGAATTTTTGAAGGTAAATAATAATCTCGGCGAGAGGTGATAAGCAAAGACCTGGAAGAAAATTGAAATTTAATGACGACTTTTCATATTTATTTTTCAAGAGACTATTTTTAGAATTTTTAATAAATGCTGCCGCTCAAATATAGAAAACAAGCCGCATCATTTTGAGAAAAAAATAACGTATATAAAAGGGAATTAGCCGTCTAAAAATAACAAATGTATTCATCATATTTCGACAAATGACCTATTTTTGTTTTCATTCAAATGAATGGCAGTGCTTGATTATTCAATTGAGTATCTTAACAAACAAAAAAGTAAAATATTAAATTCTATTAACAATGAAGAAAATGTTGAACAACGTTAACAAAATATACCTCTCAAGTTACATAATTGTTGTCATCACGATAGGCATTTTACCAAATAAATTTGAAACCAAAACGGGAAAAAATAATCAATTCTAAGAACTTACATTCAAGGTTTGTCTTTTGATATTATTAATTGTAAAATCTCCTGAGGAAAAACGTGTTTTTTTTTGTGGAAACGATAATTCTCAAGTTTATATTATTACCAAGTTTTTGAGAAGGTATGTATTTGTAAAACTGGATTCCAGATTTTCCAACAAATCCAAACTTTTCAAATCCCGTTTGTCAAAAAAGTAATATACAAAACTCAGCTCAGGAAAAAGCAGATAAATCGCATACCTACTGGTTTCAAAATAAATGACTTTTCTTGTATCTTTTTTCAGTATTAATGCGTTAATTTTTTTTTTTGTTCAAGATTTATTTTTATTTATCAAAATTTTAATACATCTCTAAAAGTTTATACAAAACTCAAATTAATGAAAATTTTTGTTGCACGTTCCATTATCATCAAATTTCAATAAGTAATTATTCCTCCAGAGAATCTCGTTAAGGAAATAATTTGAAATCCTTAATCTAAACCGCACCTCTTTACCAATCGCTAATTCATTCCAACACTCACCGCTTCTTTCACCCACAATAGCGCAAGCAAAAGCATATTTAAAATTAATTATCCATTAACTTAACAAAACAACACAGCAGCTCGAGGCCTCCCAACTTCTCCTTTTGTATTTTAATGGGTAAACGAATTTTCTTCCCATGTTCAAGTCAAACATTTAATGATCTCGGCAATTAATATTGAACCGCCGAAATGCTAATATCGAAATTAGACCAGACCATGGATGAACTTAATCTTCTGGAAAACTTTGGTGGGACGAAACCTCATTAGACTAAATATTTATTGAACGAAATATGAAACTAATTAGGCAAAAATGATGCGTCCATCTACATAAATGATAAATATATAAATAAATAAATCAATAAAAAGAGGTTTATTGTGTGGAAATCAGAAAATACATTCAACAAAAAAGGTATGCAGTACTGCTAAACATATTTTCATACACACCTGAGACTGTTTATAACAAAAAATAGTTAACTATTATGCAATAAAATCTACACTTAAAGTCCATGATTTAAATCAACAATGAATCTTTGGAAAGATTTCTTATAGCCCCTACTGTTTGTATTTCGTTCAAGAGTGTCTATGTTCCTTGTTGACCTGGTATGAATGTCACCAAATCAATAGTTCGGAGAAATATTAGCAAGTTTAGAATGAAAAAAACTTAAATTTAGCAAATAAACATTAATCACAGAAGGCAGAAATTAATCTGCTTGTACGTGATGTAGCTATCTATATTTCTATATTACCTACTCAGGTACCTAAACTTAAATATACACTCAGCTATAATCTAAACTAGTTAACATATCCTAGTCATCCCCTTTTTAAGAATAAAAAACACAAATCAAGAAAATTTATCCGGTAATTGTCAATATCAGGTAAATATGGCAAAATCAGGTAAAATAGTCAAAATCGGGAGTTTTAGGCTGTGGTCCGAATACAACCAGGGTTGTGGTTTCGCGGTCCGAAAGTAATCAAATTACACTGGTTCCCAGAAAAATGGGGACTTTTGGACCTCGGTTTCCTGAAATCTGGTTAACCAAATGTCAAAATAGTTACCGGCCATCGGATGTCGGTTCTGTTGGTTTTATTTGTAATTTCTGTCAATTATTTTTTATTCCATATTCGTGTTCCCCAAGTAACCGGAATTTTCAGTAACCATCTGTCAACCGATTTGGTTACTTTGGTTAACGTTTGGTTCTATTCGGACCATAGCCTTAATAAATTTTAATTCATATATAAATTACATATTAAAAGTACATAATATTTAATTTTGTTATCTAAGTATTTCATGAAATGTATGTCGTCCTGTCTGTTGAATCCATTTTTTTATAAGAACTTTTATTTTCTTTTGTTCGAATTGTTGTTTTAGATTTTTAGGTAAAGCATTACATAATTTTGGAGCATAATATGAAAAGCATCTTTCACCAACCGCTTTCTGTTTTTTTTTGTTGGAATTGCCATCCTATTTCGAGCTCGTTTAGTGTAGGAATGGGCAGGATGTTCAATTTTAATTTTTTTCTTTATGAATGTTCATTAATATATTTTGAGCGTACAATTGTCTAATACCAAATATACCCGATATTTGATAGAGCTTATATGAAGGAAACAAACGCTTTTTTTGGTATACTATTTTCAGAATCCACTTTTGGACAATTTCCATAGAGTTAATATGATAGTTTCTAACACCACCCCATCCACAGAGCCCGTATGTTAGTTGCGATTGTATGAATGCAAAATATAGCGAACTGTTAAATTTCTCGGGTGGTACTCGACGGTGTTGTCAAGCGTATTGCACGTTCGTGTAAATCAGGATATCTGTTTAATTATATTTTGAACTGTTTAAATACCTAACAGTTAGTGAGAAAATGGGTGATCAAGCAAAGGCGCCAGAACAGCTTAATTTTCATGGTGAAGTAGGTGAAGACTGGAAATTGTGGAACCAAAAGTTCGAACTGTAATTGATTGCCAGTGGCAAGAACGATAAAAAAGATAACGTTAAAATTGCCATTCTTTTGAATTTGTTGGGAGATGAAGGTTTAAGGAATTATAATACCTTTGAGTACGATGAAGAAGAAGATGAGAAGCAATTGTCTGTTATTCTAGATAAATTTGATAAATATTGCACTCCGATAAAAAACTTGGTTAATGCACATTTCAAATTTTTTAAACGAGAACAGTTACAGGGAGAAACAATTGACGAATTTGTAACTGCTTTACGACAACTGGCTTCTAGTTGTGAATTCAAAGAAAAAGACATTCTTATTAGAGATAGGGTGGTGTTGGGCGTAAGAGATACCCGCACACAAGAAAAACTTTTACAGTAGGTACCCTAACTTGGAATTAAATGAGGCCATTTCTATCTCCCGATCCATGGAAGCAAGTGTTGCCACACAAAAAAAAATTAATAAAGACAGTTCTACGTCAGCAGTTGATGCAAAAAATCGATACTCCTTTAGAAGCACAAGAGGCCCAAGCAGATCACAGTGTGGACAGTCTCGTGACACAAGTACTGGAAGTACTGACCGCAATCAATTTGGTTTTGGTAGACAAAACTCTCAAGCTAGTTATAATAAACGCCGAGGAGCAGGGCGAGGAAAGTTTGGAATGTATCAAGGGCAATTTTCCAATCAGAATCCAGACAGTAGTGATTTGGAGAATCGAGGTAACTTTCCAAGTTGTTTGTATTGTGGTTTCTCGCATCCTCAAGATAAGCGTTCAGCAGCTAATCGTTTCTGTAGCTTATGTGGGCAAAAAGGGCATTATCGCAGATTTTGCCAAAACCGTGGCAATATTCATGAAATTGTTGAACAGTTTGATGAAACTTTAGACTTTAGTGATGATCAGTCAGATCAAAAGAACAGTGACTCTTATAATTTGGAATCCGATAATGATAGCTTCTTTGTTTGGACAATATTTTCTAACAAAGTTGATGCTCTCGAGTGGTTTGAAAAACTAACTCTTTTTTTCAATTTGTGCAAAGTGTGTATAAATTTCAAAATTGACACTGGAAGTCAAGTAAACACTCTTAGCTTTACTGACTTCATTAAGTTAAAAATTCCAGTGACAGAACTGCATAATTCAACTACTGTTTTGTCTTCTTATTCTGGACATACAATTAATATTATTGGACAAATTAGATTGAGGTGCTATTTGAAGAATAAGTTCAAGGAACTTTTATTTTTTGTCCTAAAATCGAGTGCCCCCTGTTCTATATTGGGGTTGAACGCTTTATACGACTTAGATATTATTCCCTCTAAAAGCTGCAAAAATCCAATGTCCAGTATAGCTTTATTGAAAAATAGCCCTAAACTTAACATTTAGTATCTCTTTATCCAGCGATGCTATTCCTAGTGTGAGTGGTGCCCGAAAAATTTCTTTGGCCCTTAAAAATAAAGTTAAGGAAAAACTGGATAGCATGGTGACTGATAACTTAATTACTCCTGTTACGGAACCTACAGACTGGGTTCATCCTATAGTCATGGTTCCAAAACCTAATAATGATATAAGAATATGCATGGACCCGAGAAACTTAAATAAATTTATTAGGCGTGAAGTTTTTGAAATTCCCACTCAGGAAGTTATCTTCGCTCAGCTAGCAGGCGCTAAGTTTTTTTAGTTTGATGGATGCTTCTTCCGCTTTTTTGCAATTACCTTCAAAGTATGAGAGTTCGTTGTTATGTACAATATCTACATGTTTTGGAAGGTATAGGTATTTGGGATTACCATACGGCGTCTCCTGTGCTCCAGAGAAGTTCCAGAAATATATGTAGGAACTTTTAGATGGTCTTCCTGGTGTACTGGAGTATCTTGACGACATTTTGGTATTTGGTAAAACATTAGAAGATCATAACAAATGTCTCAATGCTGTACTTGAAAAAATAAAGAGCAGTGGCTTAACTTTAAATCGGTAAAGGCTGTTTTTTGTACAAATGAAGTCAAGTTTCTTGGACACCTTGTTAGTGACTGTGGTGTAGCGCCTGATGAGAGTAAAACTAAAGCTATTCGTGGAATGTGTCCTCCAAAATCAAAAAAAGAACTACAACGGTTTTAAGGCATGATTGTATATCTTTCGAAATTTCTGCCTAATCTCTCAAACCTAACAAGTACTCTTCGAAGGCTCCTCAGTGATAAGAACGAATGTTCTTGGACTGCAAACGGAGAACACTGTTTTAATCAAATTAAGGACTTGGTGTCAAAAGCTACTACATTATCTTTCTTTGATCCGATTAAAGAAGTTACATTGTCATTAGATGCTAGCCCCTACGGACTTGGTGCTGTCACTATATAAGAAAATCGTCCAATTGAGTTTGCCAGTGCATCATTGTCTGCAAGTCAGCAGCGTTATAATCACATCGAGAAGGAATTTCTGGCTTTAGTTTTCGGTTTTGAGAGATTTAATTTCTATCTTTGTGGCTTAGAGTCCTTTAAAATTAATAGTGATCATAGACCACTGATTGGCCTATTGAAAAAACCAATGGATGAAATGTCTCCACGGATTCAAAGACTAGCAATTCGTCTTTTACGCTACAATTTTGTATTAAACTTTGTTCTTGGTAAAAATATGACTGTTCTGGACACCCTTAGAAATAGATTAAAAATTAACATCCCATTTAGAAAATTAAGAAGCATATTGCCACTTAGTCAGACTATCCTGGTGCCAAATTACCCACTAACTGGTGTAAGGGAAAGTCTCCAGACTCGTCAAGAATATCAAAAACATTATTATGACCTAGGAGGCACAAAGCCTTTAAAAGAACTTTTACCAGATCAAGATGTTATTGTTCAAGAAAAACCTAGACAATGGACATTTGGTACCATTATAGAGAAGACACGTCCGAATGAATATAGTCAGTTCTGGAGGTGCTGAATATAGATGTAATAGGGCTCACATAAAACCGCTTAGTGAGGGTGTGAGAGTAACCAGAAGTGGGCGAGTAGTGAAAGCACCTGAAAAACTAACTTATGGACACTAGTGTTTTATTTGTTTTATTTTTTTTTTTCTTTGTAAAAGGGGTAAAGGGTAATGCGAGCTATGCATTTGGGTAATGCAAGCTATGCGTTTGTTTAGTTTCATTTTATTTTATATTATGTTGATAATCATTAATTCATTGTTCGTTTTCATTTATTTTAAAAAGGGGCGTATCATTGACTGATATTTTATGTATAAGAATTGGCAACGTAACCCCGCTCAGAAGTTATCGGTACCGTACCACCCGGCTATTGGAACTTTAATTAAGATAGCTCTTTACTGGAAAATTCCCGTTTATATTAATAAACTTATTGTCTAAACGTATACAGTATATTATTGGAATCTAAAACATTACACGTAGGTTTTGGATGTCCAAAAAATCGTTCAAGCGTTTGAATTTCGAGATAAAGAATCGCAATTTTTTGGTAACCTCGTTGGTATGTAGGTACCACTTTAGATGCCAATCTAATGTGATTCCTAGATATTTTATTAAATTCGCTTCTGGTATCGCAATGTTTTGGTTAATGTTAAGAGAACCAAGCTGTGGCAGACCACTGACATAGGAAGCAAAACTCAAATATTTTGTTTTTGCTATGTTTAGCGATAGTTTATTTGCAGCAAGCCATTTAGTAATTCTTGAAAAATCCATTTCAACAATCGGTTTAAGGGTTTGCCAAGAGTCACTATTGTAGAATATGGCAGTGTCATCAGCGTAACTTACAATTTTTCCTACAAAATTCATTTTGAAGAGGCTATTTACATAAATAATGAAAAGAAAAGGGTCAAGTACTGTGCCTTGTAGTACGCCGCACGTAACATTTTGATAAGAACTTTGGACACCACTTACTGTTACTAATTGCTTCCTGTTTGTTAAGTAACTTCTGAGTAGCTTTAATGCGGTACCTCTAATTCCGTAGTAACTAAGCTTTCTGAGTAAAGTAGTGTGATCAACGGTATCAAAAGCTGTCGAGAGATCAACAAAGATACACAATGACGGTTTCGATTTATCCATAGATTCATACAAATGGGATGTTAATTTTAAAATAGCATCTTGTGTAGATTTTTCTCTCGAAAGCCATACTGTGTCAGAAAGGAATTTATTCAAAAATGATGTCAAGCGAGTCTTTAGAATCTTTTCGAAAACTTTGGCAATGTTGGAAATTAATGACAGGGGCCTATAATTGTTTGTGACGACTAATGAACCGCTTTTATGTATAGGTGTAATTTGTCATATTTTTAAAATATCTGGGAAAGTTCCCGAAAGAAAACAGAGATTAATATTGTATGCAAGTGTAAAAGATATTTCATTTTTCAACTCTTGTAATGTTTCTGATTTAATCCCGTCGATGCCGGGGGCTATTCCTTTTTTTAATTCTGTTATGACATTCCTTATTGTTCGTCGATTTTTTAATGACACTTTCCGTATGAGAAGCGAGGAGGTGAAGTATATGGAAAAAACCTCGGAAAAAACAGGTGTGACGTCAGGTGACCATTGGCGTTTTAATGTAGGGTGCCACCAGCTCACATTTTTTTCGAGTATCAGATTAAAATCGACGGACTTTACTTCGTTTTGTGTATTGGGGTGCAAATATATAGAGTGTTCGATGTTTTCAGTGTTATCGTCATCATCTGTCGGATTTATTTGACTAGCTAGTTTGTAACAAGTCAAAATTGCACAATTAATTCTTACCTACTTTCAGTTTCTTATTCAAAATTCCTTTAAATTTGTTAACATTTTCTCTCTATAAAATTTCAACAACAATTACAGCGGTTGCAGATCCTATAAATTTTCTAATTTTCAAAAGTCAAATTCTATTTTCATTTGTTACTAGTTCCTGTGCTGTAATTATTTTTTGCTCGATAAAGTGTATGTACCGAACTACTCTGTTCGTACTTTCTTATCCTGTTCGGTACTCAGTACAAGTTCTAGTGGAACCAACCCAAGTAAATCAATTCGATAATCTTTGAGATGTGTTCTGCGCTATCCTTGCTCTCTATTTTTTACTTTTGAAGTCATCAATTTTTGTCAGCTGGCTGTCGATAAGTAATGTTTTTGGTATCAATGATTCTTGTTAAGCCCTTCAATTTTGCAAACGGATCACTTACTCTATGTCGTATTCTTCGAGTTATGATTGTTCTTTTGGATAATTATTTGTTGTTGTTATCATTAGTCGTCAGTCGCAGGCAATTTTTCTCTGATTATATTGTTGGGTGCAATTTTTGGTAAGTAAGAATTCTATCGATTGATTTTTGACATTTGTCCTGAATCATCTCTGGATTTCTACCTTTGGGTCAGCTAATTGATTTTATGTGTGGCACATTTCTTTTCACATCTGGACGTTGGAGAAATAAGGTCTTTTTGAAGATTGTCTTTGTCCTTGTGACCTTACATTCTCAATTGAATTTATAACAGATTTAGTTGCCTGTTGCCGTACGCTTTCGTAGTGTTATAATTTTCGCCGATTAATTCGGATTTTTACAACTTCATGCGTGAAAAGCTGCCCTAAAGAGTAGAGTATCATCTCACTCACTCCAGGAGATCCAATCCAGACCTCGATCCAGATTTCCAGAGCATTTTCGAGGCAAACAAACCCTATTTTCAACAGGGTTCTTTTTACTACCGAGTTTTTTTTTTACTTACGGTTACAACCAATGAATTATAGCTAAAAAATGGAATGCGCACACAGTGCCATATCTGCCAAAAAAATGAAGCCATGAAAGACAGATGCCACAAGGGGGAATGTTGTTTTTTTCTGTTGCTCGCTGTCATATGACGTTTTCGAAAGTTTTGTCATATTTCCCTTCACAGGTTTCATCGATTGGAATACGTGTGGGAAGCAATTTTCGCCATTTAACATAATGAGTGCGACAAAAACAGGTATCCCCTCCGCAGCAGCTGCACTAGGCTTCACGTTCGTCCTTATGTGTTAGCATTCCAGTTTTTGGTTATAGTTCATTGGTTACAACAATACACGTTCAATCGTAACCGAAATTGAACTATAAGGCTATCAGACACCAGCCTAAAGGTACGGTTTGTTAGGATAGTAATGGCCGTTTCCACCAACGCAAATTTAAGTTTACTTAACGTTAAGTGCCGCTTATATTATAATTTCTTTTCCACCAGTCTAACCTAGTCTCATTAAGATACGCTTAACTAAGCCCAGGAATTTCTAGGCTTATTCCTCCCTTAACAGAGTGGCGATGATATGCGCAAGCAATTTGCATCATGCTTTTGTTGATATGAGCAAACCTTAAAGTTGATGCTTCACAGAAAATAGCAAAAATTGAATTGAGAGAAATTTTCTTAATTTTCTAATTTCTGGTGGAGTTTGCGTTGTTGGTGTGTTTACGAAAATTATTGTTTGAAAAATGGATATAAGCAGATGATTTGGAAGTATTAGATTTGTTTGGAGATGAGATGTGGTTTCCCCAGAAAAATTTATGACAGAAATAATAATTTTTAGGAGATGGACAATCTAATGTTTTTTGAAGATTCAGATTGACAAAACCCACTGTGTTGCAACTTCTAGAACAAATTGAAGCGTCCTTAGAATTTTCTAATGATGGGTGAATTTGGAGTGATTGTGTGAGTGATTTTAATGCCTGCCTCCCGTTCGAAAATTTGCAGAAGAAAAAAATTGATTTACATGAGGATTTTTTTTTTAATGATCTCAAATTTTTTGGCTTCTAAATAAAAGATTGACATTGATAAATAATTCACTCATAAAAAATACCGAATGCTTTTCAATAGCTGAAAAAGTGGGGATGAGTGTCAACTTCCAAGAGAAAAGAAAAGAACCTTCCGCGTTTACTTTTTGTCTGGTAATCGAGAGAATGGAAGGTTTTGTTGTGAAAATATCGCTGAAAAATCGCCAGACGGTAATCCCAGTTCGAAGTCGAGTTTTCCGGCGAAACATTCTGTGGACATTTCGAACAGGTGGCAGGCATTAAAACCACCTATATTCTCATCAGCTAACTAGCCACATTCATCCCTCAAAATGCCAGACAAAAAAAAATAACTCCACTAAACAGGCCCTATCTCAGGGTCTATAAACTCATTGACTAATTTTCGCCAAATTTTTGTTTTTTCTGAAACCGATACTGCGTCCGTTTTCTTGTTTTTTATTATATGTTTGTACTTTGCCGCAAGGTTTACCAGAAGATCTTTTTCTTGGGCAGTATAGTATAATTTCCACCTCTTACCTCTTATTTTTTCATTTTCATTCATTGTTGAACGGACGTGTTGTTGTGTTGTCGCGAGGTATTGTAAATCACAAATTAAAAGTGACCTTTTTATTTTTATTTATTTAAACCACGAATCTATCGTCAATAATTTCAAACAATTTATTTTCTGGACTTCAAAATTCCATCAAACCACTATGCAAAGCCGAGTTTGAGGTTATGATGGCTAACAAAAGCAAGGTTGCCAAAGCTAAACAATACTTAGTTAAGATTCATCAGAAAGGCGGTGGTGGAATGCAAATTTAATTAAGCGGTGCTTACATTTTAAGGGACACTTAGATATTCTCAGCTTAGAGCTTTATTGGTGGAAACGGCCATAAGTGACCCACAACTGACAACGTAAACGTCGTCATTGGTTCAGGTATGACATACACCCGTTTTCTGACGCTGGCGCTGACGTTACAAAACGGGTGTACGTCATACCTGAACCAATGACGACGTTTACGTTGTCAGTTGTGCATCGCGTACTATCCTTAACAAACCGTACCTTAAGTAGTTGGACGGTTACACCAGCCTTCTGGACTGTAAATTCTGAATATTAAGATTGGTTGGACCATATTAACCACAACCAGTGGTACGTTTTAGTTAACCTCTCTATATTTTATTGTTCATTTACATTCTGTCCCTATTCTGGGGTCGTATTTTCGAATGCCATTCGTATACGAAATAAGGCGAAATTCGCATGAAAATTGAGGTTTCGTATTTTCGAATCACTTTCGATTTGGTTCGTGTACGTTTACTCGAGTGGGTCTCTACCAGTCGAATGTCACATTTCGCATACGATTTTACTTGCTTCTGCGGATTGTTTGGAATTTTGAAGTCCTTAAGTCCTTATTATTTTGTTTATATATGTTATACACTCACCGACAGAAAATTCGGGACAACCAAAATTTAGGACAAATTTGATGTAGGATAACTTTTTCTTCCATAGTCCGATTTCAATCTTTTTTTTTTTTTTCATAATGTAGATAATTGTTTCAGTTTTAATTAATTTTATTCAATTTTCAAAAATACAGTTTACATGTTGGAATATACCAGGAAAATAAAAAAGTATATTTTTTCTCTTAACTTTGTAACACTCTGTAGAGTAATTTTGCGAAGTAAGCTACACTGGATATGCTTTTCTGCAGAGCGATCCATTTTCAACATTTTGCTGTTTCATTGGTCTTGATATCTTGATCGGTTTCGGAGATATGAATTTTTGAAATAAACATTACACTTTTTGATCAAGTCTAAATTTTTGAAATAAACCTTACACTTTTCGATCAAGTCTATTTTTAATTGAAGCATGAAAGTAGGGGTTTTAAAAATTAGTACCTCGTGTTACCTCCTCTTGCTCTTATAACAGCTACTAAACGTCGATTCATTCCTCTAATCAGCTTTTGGATATCCTGTTGTGGAATAGCAGCCGATTCTTCTTCCAAAGCATTTCGAAACTGTTGAAGGTGAACAACTGTCCTCGGCGTTTCCTAATTCGTCTACCTAACATGTCCCATACATGTTCTATGGGATTAATGTCAGGACTACGACTACTACGAGCGGACCAGCGCATAACGTTTATTCCAACCTCTTCTAAATATTGGGCTACTATTCTGGCAGTATGTGGACGGGCATTGTCATGCATGAAAACGAATTCGTTACCGATAAATTGTGCAAAAACAACAACATATTCTCCCAGAATTTCGTCAATGTACCTCGGGCCAGTTAAAGTTCCTCGGTCAATAAAAACAAGTTCTGTTCGAGCGTCAAACGAAACACCGCCCATATCACCTTCAAGAGTGGAGGCAAGTTCTATTTTCAGACGAGTCTCGATTTTGCCTGAGGTCTCCTGATGGCCGAGAAAGAGTATAGAGGCGACAAGGGGAGAGATTTGCCCAAGGTACTTTTAGCGAAAGGGTTAGCTTTGGTGGTAGATCGATAATGGTATGGGGCGGAATTTCGTTCGAACGGCACTTGTTTTTATTGACCGAGGAACTTTAACTGACCCGAGGTACATTGACGAAATTCTGGGAGAACATGTTGTTTTTGCACAATTTATCGACAACGAATTCGTTTTCACGCATGACAATGCCCGTCCACATACTGCCAGAATAGTGGCCCAATATTTAGAAGAGGTTGGAA
Organism: Ceutorhynchus assimilis; assembly: GCA_917834065.1. Taxonomy (NCBI): domain Eukaryota; kingdom Metazoa; phylum Arthropoda; class Insecta; order Coleoptera; family Curculionidae; genus Ceutorhynchus; species Ceutorhynchus assimilis. Next base: position 24,893,198 of record OU892280.1, on the reverse strand, counting down.
TAAACGTTATGCGCTGGTCCGCTCGTAGTCCTGACATTAATCCCATAGAACATGTATGGGACATGTTAGGTAGACGAATTAGGAAACGCCGAGGACAGTTGTTCACCTTCAACAGTTTCGAAATGCTTTGGAAGAAGAATGGGCTGCTATTCCACAACAGGATATCCAAAACCTGATTAGAAGAATGAATCGACGTTTAGTAGCTGTTATAAGAGCAAGAGGAGGTAACACAAGGTACTAATTTTTAAAACCCCTACTTTCATGCTTCAATTAAAAATAGACTTGATCGAAAAGTGTAAGGTTTATTTCAAAAATTTAGACTTGATCAAAAAGTGTAATGTTTATTTCAAAAATTCATATTTCCGAAACCGATAAAGATATCAAGACCAATAAAACAGCAAAATGTTGAAAATGGATCAAACTCTGCAGAAAAGCATATCCAGTGTAGCTTACTTCGCAAAATTACTCTACAGAGTGTTACAAAGTTAAGAGAAAAAATATACTTTTTTATTTTCCTGGTATATTCCAACATGTAAACTGTATTTTTGAAAATTGAATAAAATTAATTAAAACCGAAACAATTATCTACATTATGAAAAAAAAAAGATTGAAATCGGACTATGGAAGAAAAAGTTATCCTACATCAAATTTGATCTAAATTTTGGTTGTCCCGAATTTTATGTCGGTGAGGTGTATTTGTTGTTTATATACCTAAATACGTTGTGCAAATTGAAAATTGTGTTCGTTGTTCGTTCTCCTTTTGACTTTTCATTCGTTTCCGAATAATTTGTTAATTAAATTGTCCTGCTTTATTAAAAGACAATTTTTGGAATGGCTGGCTTGGATTATTTAATCGAAAGAAATGTTATTGATGCCATCGAAGAAGCGGAAATACTGACAGATCATGGGGATAGGGTGTTACATCCCTTTCTTGATCCGCTGAAAGAATATTCGGCTATTCAGCTCCGAAAATTATATTGCCTGACAAAGCCACTCACCTCGGAGTTGATAGAGCTTTTAGAGCCCCATCCAAAAACCATGATTGTTCGTTAACGTTATAAAAAACAAGGAAGTTCAAGGAAATCCCAACGAATAGGTGCACAAAATTTATTTCAGCAAGATCTATACCAGCGAAATAGACTCAATAATACTTGATAAACCTCGTGATAAACTCAGTGGATAAACTCAATAAACAGCCACAAAATACAAAAAAGAAAAAGTTAACAACAGCCTATCCAAAACACGTGACTGACAAGCAAAATATGGCCGGCAGAAGGAACACAAACTACTATTTGCATACACTATTCAAATGCACTATTTCTAACATTAATAAAAACAATAGTTTTAGGTATAAGAACTCAAATAATTCACAATAAGTACTTTTTAAAACTCATAACACCATTTGATAGCAAATAAGCAAAGGGTTTATGTGCCTCTTGGCGACCATATTAATTTTAGTTTGGCAGCATCTTGGACAGTCTAATAAGTCAGATGTCAAAAAATTCTTCTTCGTTTTTGTATCGATCGAAATGGCCATTACCAAATACTCGAATTTGCGACGATGCCAACGCAAATGATACTCGGATACGATATCATTTTCGAAGGGCCTTCAAAAATACGCATTTTAGTTCGTACACGACTTTTTTCATTCGAATTAGATCGCATGCGAAAGAATTCGCATGGTTTCGAAAATAGGACCCCTGTACGCCACAGTGATCACAACCGTATTTCAGGGAGTAATTCAGTGCTTGTCCCAATGCGGCAAATTAATTATTAATATGGGTAATTTAGCTAGACATAGCCTGATGAATTTATGTCAACTTACTGGTAGTTCTGGTTACGTAAGTGTAAGATAACCGCTCCGACAACTAATTGTTCATTTAATTTTTTTTTCCTTATTTTTCTTAACTTTATATTTTCAACTTTTCAATTTTTACATTTTTTTTTTCTTGATTATTGAGTTTCAATAACATTTTCGCATTTAAATTTAATTGTTTATGACTATAGCAATTATTTCAAAGGTATAGCATTTCTGTATTTGTTAGTTAACGCCTCATTACAAGGTCATTTTATTAATTGAATTAATGACAATTCAGTGAATGTACGTTTTCTTAAATGGTAAATAGTTTTCACACTTTGGTAATATTGCTAATTTACTTGATTATATATATTTTTTTTAATTGTCAATGCCCATATCCTTGCAGACGGTAGCCATTTGGTAAATAAACTTACTATAGCACTTGAATAATTGACTTTTATTTGGTTTTATGCACACGGCTTGGTTTTAGCTGATATATTTTTTTTTCTTTATTATTATTTGAATTGTGAGGACCTGGAGCCAGATAACATCCTGAAGAGTCCGACTCATCTGTTCAGAGTCGGTGGCGCCCAAAACTAAAACCCACCCCTACTCTCCGAATTGTTTAGTTCTGAGCGAGGGCCTAATTTGCACCCACTTCGACCTTCAGTACTACAATATCAAGTTCTTTATTAAATTTCATTTTGTAATTTTTTTTTTTTATTTATTTATTTTTTTTTTATTTTTTTTTTTTTTTATTTTTTATTTTTTTTTTATTATTATTTTTTTTTTCTAAACTGTGGCAAGTTTCTGCCCCAGTTCTGTAAAATATGTGTTAAAATGGTCAGCTATGTCTTTTGAGTTATTTAAGGTTTTTCCGTTTTGTATTTTAATATTTTCTATTTTATTTTTTCCAATCTTCGTTTCCCTACCCTGAGTGTGGCCCAAACAATAATATCCACCTACTTGGTGTTAAGTTTGACTGACGGTAAAGTGTAGCTGATACTGAAGTATCTTATCTTTCATATTTATTTAACATTCATATTTTTATATATATTGTTCACATTTAATTTTTTAAATTTAAATATTTATAATTTGGGCACAAGCCTAAAACTATACACATTTTTTTATTAACTTCCTGGCTATCCCTATTATTGTTATTATTTCTAATAAAGAAAGCCAGATACATTATTGTACCTAATTTGTTGTTTTATTGCTAAGCTCTCCAATTGCACAGGTTTTGTTGATAACATCATTGTGAACTTCCTAGTTAAGTCAGAGTTAACTTGGTGACGCCCAGAGATAGCGATGTATACAGGGAACCCATAGACCCATGGCCTCCGAACTGATGCTGACTAGCCGTACACGGTATAATTACGCAATTGCCAAAAAGTACGTTATAACTTCTAACAGTTGCTTTAATTTCCCTATTCTCAAGTATGGCCATCCAATGACCTGACTGTGTTAGCAATCTGTAAAAAATTAAATTTGCATGCTAAAAGCTGAAATAAAACTTTAAACTGAAAAACTTTTTTTTTTTCTTGAAAGTTGCAGGTGGAATTGAATCTGGTTTTAACAAATTGGATTCGAAACTTTGGATATTGGGTCTGAGAATAAAAGAATTTTAATTCCCAAATGTTCACAAACATGTACAGGGTGTCCGAATTTGGATGGTTTTAATAGGAAACGTCAATTTCTGAGCGAGATACAAAAAAATGAACCCCCCGCTCCGAGGCTCAAATTTCTTGAAATTTTGATTGGTGCAAACCGCATTTTGATATATTCAACCGTTTAGCCGCTAGAGGGCGATTCTCGATTTTGAGCAATACTGTGAAATCTTCATAATTTTTTTGTTTATGAAAATAACTGATTTCCGTAAAAACTTCCTAGAAGCACTTTTTCAAGTAGAATTCAGTGACGTTTTCAGTTTTTTTCTATTCGGCCTCGATTTCAAGATATTGACCAAAATACGATTTTTTTCAATGGGACACCCTATATATTATTAGTTCATTAGAAAGCTCTGCTTTTGCTGATTTCAATGATACAAATTTCGATAGGTTTATCTCTAACAGTTTTCGAGAGAAAAAATATTTCGGCTTTTGTCATAAGAAACAATGAGTTAGAAAGAGACCTTTCTCAGTTTCCTTACAGATATAAAGTCCTTTTCTTACATATTGCTTCTTATGACAAAAACCGAAATAATTTTTTTTCTCGAAAACTATTAGAGATAAACCTATCGAACTTTTATCATTGAAATCAGAAAAAGCCGAGCTTTCTAATGAGCTATTAATATATAGAGTGTCTTATTGAAAAAAACCAGACTTTGGTCAATATCTCGGAGTTGGGACCAACTAGAAAAAAACTGAGAACGTCACTGAATTCTGATTTAAAAAGTGCTTCTAGAAAGTTTTTACGGAAATCAATAATTTTCATAAACAAAAAAGTGATGATGGTTTCACATTATTGCTCAAAATCGAGAATCGCCCTCTAGCGGCTAAACGGTTGAAGATATCAAAATGCGGTTTGCACTAATCAAAATTTCAAGAAATGTGAGCCTCGGAGTGGGGGGTTCATTTTTTTGTATCTTGCTCAGAAATCGATGTTTCCTATTAAAACCATCCAAATTCGGACACCCTGTACATAGCAATAAAGATTGCTGTTGAAGCGATAGCAATACAAATACTTTGAAAAACTTTCCCTGTTTCAAGAAAATTGTCTCCATTATTATACTTTGAACTTATCAGAAGTTCCTTATCATCACCAAACTTTCTATTAATCTATAAAGTTAATTATAGAACTGGCGGTCAAGCGTAAAATAGCAATAACCACTTTTCAATATGTTTTATGTACTTTAAACTAGTTTCAAATTAAACAGGGCCTAATTTATAGCCGATAAACTTTGGAATTTCGTTTAGGAAGTTTAAAATAATGGCCCTCTAAAGGACTACGTGCCTTTATTAGGACTCAAATTATAAGAGCTATTGTTTTTATAGTAAGAACATAAGTATTAATTGTAATTAATTTAAATAGTTCGAAAATATGTTTATTTTCGAGCGCTCCATAATTTGAAGTTTATTGTCCTCAAGAAATGACACAAAAGTGATCCATTATGTTCCTAGGAGCATAAACATCTTTATGTATGGGGTAATTTGTTCGATTTTTTTCCGCTAGAGGCAGCAGCGTCAAACATGAGAACCGTTGTAGAACGGTAATTTCCAGTCGATCAATTAATTTGTCAATTAGGATAAATGTTCAACTCATTGAAAAATAAATGGGCAACTAGAAATTACTGGTTCTGAAACGGTTCTCATGTCTGTTGGAAGAGAGCTATTATATTCTTCTAATTTATTTTGCGTATTCTTCTCGCTAGACGGCAGCGTCAACGATCAAGTTCTCGAGAACATAAATTATTTATAATTTGCACTAATTTGTTCGTTTTAAATTTTTTGTTCCATATTGTCACACGCTTTGTGGCTACTGTGGGTAGGACCTAACGTTAGGGGTTGCTCTTCAGGAAAACACACAACTACAAAAAGGAGCTTAACGTATATTGTCTGCTAGTGGGTACATCACGTAGGTGCGTCACATGATTCTCACATTCGGGGCTCTACGTAAAGTCCGTTGATTTTAATCTGATACTCCAAAAAAAAAGGGAGCTGGCGGCTCCCTACATTAGAACGCCAATAGTCACCTGACGTCACGACTGTTTTTGCCATAAGCTTCACCCCCTCGCTCCTCATACGGAAAGTGTCAGATAAAAAACGACAAACAATACATATACGGGGATGCAACTGGTTCCCGCACGTATAGGCGGCGATGCCCAGAAGGAAAAGACTCTCTGGGGTAAAGGGACCCTGAAGAGACGTGTAGCTACTGCTCCTTTGGGTAATGAGACCATCAAGAGAGAAAGACCCAAATGGTTACCGGCTGCATCGGTTTTTATATCCATTTCGTATAAACATAAGTTTACGCGTTGACCTGCTTAAACTGCTGATTGTCGATGAATCGTGTTCCAGTTTTAATGGTTTTTTGATATACAGAGTGGTTTTATTTATAGACCAGTTAACATATGCCCTTTCTGTGAAAGCCTTGGTCCCCAACGCTAAGAACCATGTGATCATATCTTTACAATAATACTACTTATTTTATTGCTCTAGATACAAAAACCAGATACATATAAATAAGCGAATAAAATCGTGAACCATAATGCAAATATTCTAAAATCTATTTAAACCTAAAAGGACGTAAAAATTAAACACGAAAATCAAGTACCTACAAATATTAACCAAGAAAATCATAGACCATAATGGCAATATTCTAAAATCTATTTAAAGCTAGCAAAAAGTCAAAATTAACTAGTGCAGAATCACTTTTACCAGCTCTTAAAAGCTGCTGGTCCATGGAAGCGATTGTGACCACCTTCGTTTTTGGATTTGAATCTGTCATCTCGTCCATAAGCATTCCACAGTAGGCCGCAAGGCGTCTCCACCGGCTTCATTGGTTCTGCTGAATCCAGAGCGGAAGACCCTGGATATGTTAGCAGAATGACTGTGTAATCAGGAACTTTTCTCTATGCCTTTTGACTGGGGTATTCTCCTGCTTTTAAAATTGCTGCCGTTTTGGAACCTCTGGCTTCCAAATTGAGACCTGGAACGACTTCTTTGGCTCACTTTCCTATATGTATACTCTTCTTGCTCTCATCTTGAACAACTCTACGACGTGGCTCCTTATTTTCCATAACGTTGCTTTTTTCAGAAAATGCAACCGTTGTATACTCTTTTGTCGGAAAAAAATATTGCTCATAATTGTGCTCGACTATGCTCAGTGGTTCTTTAGCTTGGGGTGGTCCTTGAAGTTGGTACAGTAAAGAGAGGGCGCCACTAGTTTGTATAAAATTATTTTGGTTGTCAAAGAATTGACCTTTTCAATTTAAAAGCCTCTCTCTCTGGCGTCAAACTGTCAGACGCAAAAAGAGTATGAAAACAACGGTTGACAGCCGCTGAAAGTGGTTTGTTGACAAGACTTTTGTACATGTGGAAACTGAAAACTATTATTTCCTCGGTTTTTTCAAAGTTTTTTCCTAACAATGGTGATTGTGTAGTGTGCCTTTTTGTAAAAATAATTCCTATTTACCGGCAGACGTGTCTCTCCATAAGTTTCCATCAAATCCTACCTTTGTCAAATTTTGGATACATAAAATCAGAAAGAATACTCGCAAAAAAAAAGGAAATCCACGGCCTATCAAGTATATAAAGTAATCCACGTTCAAGTTTAGTTTGCGGGAGCTGTTTGCTTCCAAAATAATCCACCGCTTTCTCCATAGCGGAGTTCTGCAAATGAAGTAGGTAGTGACTTTTCCCACATTTTCTTTCAAAACACCCAATACACACTGGCATTGACAAGCCAGCAAATGTTGGCGGGAAAATGATTGTTTTCATACTTTATTGTCTATCTCTTTTAATTGAAAACGTCAATTGCCAAACTAGACACTATTCATATAATTAGCTATTATTTAAAAAGATAAATGCAAAAATCTGAAAAGGTTAAATAACTCCAATACCTATCTGACACTTAAAATTAACATTGAAACAAATAAATTGTTTAAAGGTGATTATTGTTCAGCATCCAATTTTAGTAAAACAATTTAAGCAGGTTACGGGAAGCAATACTTAATTTAAATAGGTTATAAAAATATTGAAATTTAAAACAATTAAATAGCTACTTACGATGAGGCTTACTTCTAAAGTGCAAGTACTGAAGTCAAAAAAAAATAAATGAAAATTACATTAAATTTTGGACTGAAATTAAATCTAATCGATAAAAAAATTATCAATGCGGAAAGGTAAGAAATAATCCCCAGTTTTAAATATCAAAAATCTGCTAGGTGAAATCAAGGAGTCAGGGTTTCCGGGTGAGCTCAACCTTCTTACCTGTTGTGATTAAAGTTCAAAATAGGTTAACATAAAACTTAAATTTGATTACCTAAAGATTTTACATTGGTATACCTTGTAAAACTACGACCTTGTCATTGATTTGAAATTAAAAATTAAATAAACATTTTAAAGGTTAATGAATCCACAATAAATTTAATGCACGAACGGGCGTAAAAGTGCACTTTTACGCCCGCATTTTGTAGCGTGAAGTAGTACTTTTACGCCCTAGGGCGCCTTTTATGCCCGCGGGCCTGAAAGTTCTAAAATTTCAGAAATAAGCAAGAATTCGACTCAATTTTTTAAACTTTTGCATTTCTATTGCTTAGTCCAAAAAATACCAACTTTGTTCAACAAAACAAGCTTTATTTCAATTAATAAGAATAATGGAATAAGCAATAATAATAAAATTCAATCTATTTTCAAATTGAAATTGCCTTCAACATTGAGTAACAGCTCCATAGGGTGGATGGCTTATGCTTATTTTTTATTGCATTTTTCATTAATGTATGTCAGGACATTTTCTTCTACAAAGTACTGCTGCTAATTGACACCATGTTGGGCACACCAGGAAATAAAGTCCTTATATGTTTTTTCATAGAGTCTTTTGGACTTTGAAGGTAATATTTCTTCCTTGGCTTCTTCAACTGCCTCAAGAATAAACTTGGGGAGGCTATTTTGCGCCATTTTCAGACGCCAGGGGCCTTATTCTGTATTTATTTTTTGTAGACCGAATCTCTCGGTTCGGTACACTATCGAACGGCGCAGTAATCGAACATTCGGTTCGATAGCGTACTTTGCAATTCAGTATGGCTTTTCGGGAACCATTCCGTTCGGTTTGATAGGAATCGAAAGGTAGCCGGAAAAATTACCGAACGCCATGCAATGTTGTCGGATTGCTATGCTCCCAACCAATCAGACTGCGTGTATTCGTGCTTGACAGCTGACAAAATGATAGTTGACAGGGTATTTTTTGATTTTGGTTGACAGTTAAATGAAAGTTTGTGTTGTTTACGTTTAGTTTTCAATGTTCTTCTGCTTTTTGACGGGTTCCGCCAGTATACCCAAAGCTAAGAGAAGAGCGTGCTACTCTTGACTATATATAGACGCATCTGCTGCTACACGAGATGGATTGTTTTAGTAGATCAAAAACTCGATCAAAAATGTTCGGAGGTACGATACAATACTCCCCCAGTCGGATCTCCGAGGGTTTCTGCTCATCGGCTCAAAAAAAATCGTTAAACTTTGCAGCATGGAACATTCGGACTCGGATTCTGCAAGATACTGACACTTCAATTCACGCGGAGAGAAGAACGGCATTGAACTAAATCCCAATATTGACATTGCTGCGACGAGGGAGACAAAATTCCTGGATGAAAACACTGAAAACAGTCTTAAGACTCGAGGATTTTCACTAGAAGAGAAATCCCCGAGGAGCCTCATGATAATCCTGTTATTACTCGTCTTATCTGTTTCCTTTTGTGCCTAAAAATATAAAATTCATATTGAAAAAACTGATTAAACATCCAAACACGCGTCACCATAACGTCAAAAACCTTCACCGAAATTCAAATCGAAACCCACAGTGCTATCGGTCAGCGAATCGAGGCTTCGATTGAGTTACCGATCGGTTTGATGCTACGGAATAGCTTCCGCGCTATCAAACCGCAAATGACGTCACAATCGAAGAAATTCTGCCGAATCGAACGGTTCGTTTTTTACAGAATAGGCTTCCAGGACTACACATCATTAGAAAACTATACAGTGATACACTACACAGAGTAAAATAATTATTTGTTTGTATTGTTCTGGGTTGCTATAATAGTTACGTGATACTTTGGTCAACAACTGCTTTCTTGATCTAAATTTGACAAAAACTTATGACCTATTTATATTTAGAAATATTTTTGATTGATGTCATTACAAAATTTAAAAATATATAATTTTTCAAATATCAAAATGAAAACATGCTCATCGTGCATAAAATCTTGTATGCACCTCGGTCAAAAAGAGCTTTAACGCCCTGAGCGTGTAAACAGCCCTCGACTAACGCTTCAGGCTGTTACATAAGCTGCGGGCGTTAAAGCTGTACTTTTTGACCTAGGTGCATAAATAACTAATATCGATCAGTACTCGATATTAAGGAAATAAATTTATAATAATTATAATAATGCATAATTATTAGATAATAAATAATGATAAAGAAAACGATAATAACAGCTAATATCTGACTCTGATATTTTTTTTTTTTTCAAGAATGTAAATCTGTAATATAATATAAATAACAATAATAACAAAGTAAACAACAGCAAAAAAATAAAAAAAAATAAAAAAAAATAATTAAAAATTAAAGATGAAAAACTTCATCCAAACGCTGCATTTCAGGCAAAGTGCCTAGCACAGCAGCAGCATTGCCTCTCTGAATAGCTATGCCAATTCTCTGCATCAAAAAATTTGAGGCCCTGGGTTCGTTGCAACACAACTGTAGTCTTTGACCAAGCCCTTTAAAAAAAAGTTTTGCTTTTTCCCCTCAAGGACCAAAAGTTTCAACACAAAAAGGAACAAAATAGTATATTGTGTATTTAGGTGGAAAAGTGACACATTCTCGGCCGACGGTGAAAGTTGACGGGCGAGGCGTAGCCGAGGCCGGCAAACACCGAAGGCCGAGAATGTGCTTTTCCACCGAAATACACATACTATTTTTTCTGTGATCGGTTGAATACCTATTAAATGTTTGTCTTTTGGTACCAATTATTCAGCAGTACGAGAATCACTTTCCGGCCTAGGCCGGAAAAATGTTTCCGGTATTGTTATTCATTGATTCCTTAGCAACTATTGAAATATAATTAAAATACCAGAATATTGAGTTTTGCGACCTGTCAACCAGTCAAAAATGCTGACATTTCTTGTCACTCGCAGAAAAAAATATTTTATGAAATTTCTGAATACTATTTTATTTTTACTTGCTCCCAAATCCTAGCTGCACCACCTGGATTCATTGATGTGGAATTTATGTAAGAAGCAGCCAAAGTGTGAGAGCAAGCTGCATCCCAAACTAAAGGTCTGCCTCTTTTCCATGGGATTGAGGTTAAACCATCTGCTCGCTTCCCATCTGATCTGCATATTCCATTAGGCTCTAAAATAGCAGGAACTTCTGAGGAAAAGAGAGCGCTCTATATTATGTCATTAGGACAACTGTGACGTGGCTACTTACCTGCACTTTTACGGCAAGAAACGCCATTAGCGGAGACTGTTTCGCCGCAGGTGCAGGTGTGAGGCACACACACAGGTTGACCAGTGCGTAGGGCTACGGAAATTCTAAGAGACGAATTGTCAAGATGAGTGCCTAGGGAAGGTAATGGAAGAGCATTAAGCCAAGCTCCACTCTCATTTTGCTGCAGAGCAATTATTCTAGCTTTTTCTAATTTATCTAGATTTCCAGACCTAATTTTCTCTAAGAAAAAACTACACAGTTTCTCATCTAATTGTTTTTGCTTAGAGAAATCGTCAGGGTAGTATTTGTTTTCACACATATTGACCAGTGGTTTTTAGCTTCAATAAGCGAAACGTCTATTTCACTTCTTATAAAATTTGGTTGAATACTCTGTAGAAGGTTGTCAACGTTTTTGTTGGAAGCAATAAAAGCAGAAAAACTAGAGAAGAAATATCACGAACACCTAAACCTCCGAATCTCACAGGCAACTTACAAATTGGCCATGTATTTTCATCAAATTTACAAGTTGTTATATTTTCAGTTATTTGTTTCAGAAGACAATCGTAGCTATTTAAAAGGATCGGTTCTTTCCCACAAGGGACACATCTCAGAAGATACATTATTCTTGGAATTGAAAATGAATTTTTGAGTAAAAAAAAAGCAGAATGCGAGGAAAGAATATTTAATTTCGAAGAAAATTCTTCTAGGATAGAAATTTTAGATTTTAAATCAAGATTCAAACTATTTGCAGCAAGAGAACAACCTAAAAGAAATAATTTTTCTGCAGGAACAATTTTGATATTTGGGGCTATAGAAACAAAATCATCAAAATGAGAGGAATCTTGACTGTTATTATTAGCTGAAATCAAAGATACCTCACATTTTTTTAAATTAATTTCCAAGCCAATTGTTAAGCCTTTTTCAACTATAGATTTAACCCGGGAGTACACGCGTGTCGGTCAAAAGGACCGACCATTGATAAAATCAGTAATTACGCCACTGGTAAAAGGGTGGCAGTTTTGTCCATCCAAGAATGCCTGATGCAGGTTCTCCACTACCCATTGACCCAAAAATATTTTGGTTTTTGGTTGAAGTATAGTTCGTTGTTTTCAACGTCGCCGTCGGTGACTTTGACTAGGCGCGTGAACCTGAGTTTCTAAAATATTTGTGTTCAAAATTGGCATGTTCTGATATTGGGAGTACTTATGGCTGTCGATAATACGGTAACTGTACTGCATATAATTCCCTTTGTAATGATTATACATTCTAGGAATTATAGTGCTTGTACGCTTTTTTTGCGGAGACGATCCAAAACGTATCCTAAATGCTAAGGCATGACTTACGCAGGAAATATTTGAAAGTTCCATGTCTTTATTGATTAGTAAACCTGCGTAGGTCATGCCTTAGCATTCAGGATACGTTTGGCATCGTCTCCGCGAAAAAAGCTTATAATTCATATAAACTTTTGGGCAGTCGGTCGATTTGACCGAACGCGTGTAATGATGTAAGTTTTTTGGCGCGTGTAATGCCGGGTTAAGACTGTGTGTTTATCACCACATAAAGTGCCATCATCTAAGTACCAAAGGTTAAGGTCACTCATCAGAGATTCGATGACAGGCTGTACTGTTAAAAAAAATAAAGTAGGACCTAAGGGATCTCCTTGCTGAACACCTCGTTGAGAAAGAATAATTCGATCTCCAAAAGAGAGTAGAGATGGTTCAAGATAAGCTTCTTTTATAAAATGGAAGTATTCAGGAATCTTCTTTGAAACCTCAGTTAAAAGTGATAACCTATGAATCATATTAAAAGCATTTGAAAAATCAATTTAGGACTTTGATGATCACAAGAGACAAAACGACGAGAAGCATGAAAAGCTGCTTCTATGCCACATTTTGTACCAAAACCCAACTGAGCAGGTCGTAAATATTTACCCAGGGACTCATTTATTCTTGAATACACCACCTTGGCAGATAGCCTTCTGAGAGTGCAGCCTACAGCAATTGGACGAAGACCACCGTCTTTTTTATTTAAAGCACAAAGCGCTGTTCCAAAAAATATCGGTCGAATTTCACGTGGTAACTCTTCTTGAAGAATCATATCGACCAAATTTGTTAGAGTTGACAGAAATATGGATGTTGTTCGTAAAGCAACATTTGACATATCCTTGAGATGTTGCGGCTTGAGGGAATCTGGACCTCCAGCAGAACCAGGTTTGAAGGAATATATTGCTTGCTTGATTTCGAATTTAGAAATTTCATTGGTTTAGGAATGAAATGTTCAGTATTTTTTAAATTTGTAGATGTGGGATGTTTCTCTTGAAGTTTTTCAAAAGTAGATTCATCGTTAGGTGCCAAAATGTCTTCACTGCATAAAAGTCTAATTGCTCTTTGAATGTCTCCATTAGAAAGTTTGTTTTCAACTTTTTTGACAAATAAGATTCATTACATGATTTTTTGTATTTGGATGGGCTCCTGATTTCACTTGGTTTATATTTGTTAAGAAGAAAATGCATTGAATTATTTGTTATATCTTGCCAAATTTTCAGATTTTGTTTCACTAACGATGTAAGAGATTTCTCATGGTTTTGTTTTTCAGGAACGCGCAGTGTGGCGTATGAGAAAATCATAATTCTGAACCAAGATATAACAGAATTTTGTTGAATACAACTTTCCATTAAATCAATATATTCTAATGAAAAATTATTTCTCGCACTTTTCGGAATCCGTTCTAATATAGGAGTACTTTGACGTAGACTTGATAAAAATTTTGAAATTGTACTGAGGGAGATTATTATGCATTGCTCTGGAGTGTCTTCTCAAACCATTTTCACCTCGACATAATTTGTTACAATGTAAACATTTCGTTTTGCCTTGATTTTGATTGTTTTGATTTAAATGTAAGACTTGATTTTTGGATACATCAATTGCGGAATAATTTGAATTTTCTTTTGAAATAACATTTTCAGAAGTGGAATGTGATGAAAACGAAGCATCTGAATCCTGAATCTTAAGAATATGTATATTTTGGTCTGAAATAGCGTCCTAATTTTGAATTTAAACCATATTCGCCAGTGAATGTTGAAGGTAAATCTGCTGGTAGATTATATGAAATTTCAATGTTTTTCTTTCTGTGGGACTTTCCAAAATGAATATTTAGACCATTCTTATTTTTAAATAATCTTTTACATTCGTGACATTCCAAAGGTGATAATGAATTTCTTGTCATTTGACTGATGGAAATCTAATAAAGTTTATATTATTTTCTTGAATCTTGAAGATTTCTTCTGAAATTCATAAAATTTTTGAAGTTTGCAGTATCCATAGAGAAATATAATAGTAGTAAGCTACGAGAGAAGTTTGTTTAATGTAAGAATTTGGAAGTGTGTTTCTGCGCACACCCGTAGGGCATTTCGCATGGTGTGGCAGATTATCGAACTAATAACTTCGATCGTTTCTGACAACTCGGTTCAATTTGTCTTTGTCAGCAAATTGCCCGATAATTTTCTATCTTTTTTTAACACATATAAAATACAAAATTTGACAAATGATTGAATCCAAAGACCATCAATCAAAAACTGAATGCTCATCATCATAACGTAAAATTTCTTTTTTTTACTACTTACCTGAGAAATAGTCATTATTCAATCTATTTTTCTAGGAAAAAATTGAATTTCTCTCCCTAGGTGAATAATGAAAATAATGAAAAAGTCCCTAGGTCAATAATGAAAATGACGTCATGACGCAAGGATATTGTCATGTTTCTATTGGTCCAATTTCAATTTCATGCGTCAATTTAAAACAAAATACAGGTTTCTGTAGGTACATAGGAAGTTATCATAAGCTGTTGATAGAGGGCAGCACTTTCGAATTTGCGATGATGCGAGATGCAGTAAAAAGGTAAACACAAAACTTATAATACAAACATTTTTAGTTACTGTATATATTTATAAAATTGGAATAAAAAAATAAGTTTGTTTGAAGATATTTTAATTTTTGTATTGTTCAATTACCTCCTTGACCCCCTTAAGGAATCTCATTTCACCTAATTTGGATTTGTTAAAAATAAGTTCTGTTATCGTTCTAAACAGTTGCTCGGTAAATTTTAACAAGTTTTTTCAACAAATGTATTGCTTTGCAATTAACTGTTTTGAGCGTTTACAGTACTTTATTTTTAATAAATCTAAATAAAATCAAAGTTAATAATTCAATTATTTGAAAAAGCCGCCTTTTCACTGTTGGTAAAGAAGAAACCTGCATCCAAACAATGTTCACTCTTTTAGTTGCTGTCAGTAGCCACCAGGGGCGCTAACGTTGACATTGTGCCAGTTAAGTACAGGGGTATGACTTCTCTCGTAGTTTACTACTATTATATTTCTCTATGGCAGTATCTTTATTGTAAAGTGCTTGAGGAAAAGTTTGACTTTTCAAACAAAACAATCAATGAATTTGAAAGATTGTCAATTCAAAGATAGTCAAAAGAAATCTTTTCTCCTCTTGCAGTTTCTGAGAATAATTGGGGGCTTCAACTATGTACACTAGGGTTTACAAAACTTCTCTTCACCTCCGTACAAAGTTTATAATTTTTCTCAGCTTTTTTTTCTTGGTAAATTCGCAATATTTTGCAGAGCGACAATTTCACCTGTGTATAATGTCCGTGGCATGGTTCTTGAGCTACGACTACTGAATAGACAGAGGGGCAATGGGCTATTGCTGCGTTGTCATATCAATAATATTTATAAATACATGAAAATGAAGGAAATTTTATTGCAATTTTCATGTATTAATAAATACTATGGATATGACAACGCAGCAATAGCCCATTATCCCCTCTGTCTATTTAGTATTCGTAGCTCAAGAACCATGCCACGGACTATACTTTATGACAAATTTGACTTTTGATAATTATTAATTCATTATATTAATAATTATATTTAAACAGTAGTTAGCTATTCTAGCTAAACACTACTATACGGTAAACAATTTAAGTCGGTAATTGAATTCACATGGATATTGATTAGCTAATAAAGCTGAACGATAGGGGGCGATAAAGAAAAAGACTAAAAATAAGTTACGGTAGTTAAGATGGCACGTTTAAGATACCCATAGGTACCTAAGTAATTATACAAGCCTGGACGGAATCCTTGTAAAGCCTCGGAAGTTTTCACAAATTTGAGCTCTGGAGGTACCAAACTGGCTGGAGACAACCAAATAATGGTTGGGAATCAACTTCTTACAGGACACAAACTTTCCTTGAAAAGGAGGGCCCAGATTTGCTCTGAGTTTCAGGACAGCATGGTCTCAAATTTGTCAATTTTCACTTGGAGAAGAGCAGTCACGGATTTTCGTCCTGCCGAAGGTGCCTGAATGAATTGAGGGGATATAAGGACTCATTCTTCAGAGAGAAAAAGAAATTTAGATACCTGAACGGCCGATAGTAACCTCACTTTAAAAAATCTTAACAAAAATCAACAACAGGTTGATTTTTTCAGGAAACTTTCTAGTAGACACGAGCGAACACTCTTTTGGCTAGTTATTTTTCAAGAATATTGACTCGATGGCCAAAAACAAAGGTAAAGTTCTAGGATTTTTAATCACTTCTAAAAATCTGGACGACCTGTTTCGGTCCCAAGACAAAAGAGAAAAAGGGCCAGTCAGTAGCTTGGCAGATAAAGAAAGAAAAGACAGAACCAATTTTGGTACTGACTGGCCCGTTCCTGGTTTATGGTTGTGGATTTCAAGGATGAACAATATTTCTCACCTATGTCACGTGCCCTCCTATTCTTGCTGCGAAGCCTTCTTTCTATGTCCTATAGAATTTTTTTTTTTCGTGTATCCTACTCAGTTCAGGTAAGGACGTATCATCGGCTGAGATACGGCTACGTCCGTGTCCTTGACACATCGGTGAATGTCACTTTTATGAACAACTATCAGTACATTCAAACATCATTCCTGATACAATGGCGACAGTCCACAATTTCGTTTAGGCACTGTGCTCTCGTTTATGTACTTCGATGCTTAATAGGGAGATTCAGCATCACAGGTTCTTCGAACGGCGCCTCCACCATATGTCACACGCCTCGAGGTTAGTGTGGGTAGGACCTGAGGTTAGGGGTTGCTCTTCGGGAAAACAACTACAAAAAGGAGCTTAACGTATATTATCTGATGATGAGTACATTACCAAAGGGGCACTACGTAGGTGTGCCACATGATTCTCACGTTTGAGGTTCTACGTACTATCGTCACCAAAAGTATCTGGGACACAAATGATACATAATAATCTCCTGGACTAATTCTACTGTCATTTATTTTAATGCATTTGATTCACAGTTTGACAAATATTTGACAATAAAATTCATATAATAGTACAAAAGCTAATATGATGCTGTCCCAGTTACTTTTGGTGACGATGGTACATATACGGGAATGCAACTGGTTCCCGCACGTATAGGCGGCGTTAACCTGCTTAAACTGCTGATTGATATACAGAGTGGTTTTATTTATAGACCAGTTGATAATATTATAAAAATAAATGATTGCAAAAATGGAAATGGGATTAAATTTAAGACTATGTTTTTGAATCAAAAACGGGTATCCCAGTTAAATTTGTTGCGGATGTTTGAGAGTTCAAGTGTTCAAGAACAATCCATTGTTGATGCAACCGGTTCATACTCTGTGGTCGGGATTACAAGTTGGAACGATTTTCGAACTATTAATTCTTGTTAGGTTAGATTTATTCACAAATCATTTTCCATATTTATTTTGCTTGTGTCTGTATTTCAAGTAGTTCTGTTATTATTATTTAGAAAAGTAGTGCTCTGGACATTAGGGCCGTGGCATTTGTCTAGCAGCAGTGAGTTACGGGAGTGACCTTTGATCATTTTGACATTTAGTGAATAAACAATTGACCTGTCTCGCATAAACAGAAAAAGACCATCAAACAACTTGATTGTAATAAATACAAGTTGGAAAGTAATAAAAGATGAAATGCACGTGCAGCTCGTGGCACCGCAGCCAGATTGTATTATTGCATAGAACAAATGTAGACAATACAAATAGAATATAGAACATTCAAGAAGAAGTGATATAGCGTCAAGTGTTTTACAACGCCTTAAATCAGACAAAAGAAGAGTTTTAAAGTGTATGTTAACATCGTTTGTACCTTAGAGCAGGTAAAGGTAAAGGGGTTGTAACATGGAGTTGGAAAATGAAGCAGTTTTTTTCCAGGTATTTTGGCACCAAAAAAATAGCAATAGAGGCAATTCAATGCTTTACCTGTATTTTGGTGCCACACACCTGCCAAAAACTTGTCTTCACTTTAGTTTGATAGGCAGAATGGCGCGTTCCTACTCCTTATGTCCATAGGACAGCGCTTCACCTGCTCTAAGGTTTGTACTTTTATTTTGATAAATGTTTCATCCGGCAACATCGCACAATGAAACTGCAAAGGAATATGTCAAGTATAATCTAACATAAGCTTAAACGACACTGCGGTGAGTTCAAGTAATACGTAAAGTATAAGTTTGCTCTTTGTCGATGTACCTAAAGTTCGTTTTTTTTTAAAGATAATTCCCCAAGTCAAAAATTAAGTAACTATGTTGGCAACGCAAGCCTTTTCTACATAAAAAATTTGAAAGCATTGACAATTTTAGATTATATTGCCAACATAATGTCATTTTGACTTTTATCTTTAAAAAAAAAACAGATTTTATACGTTACAAAGAAAGAAGGAACGATTACTTCTGTACTCGCCCCTGAATAGAAAAAATGAAATATGACGCAAGCCCGTAACAAACTCCACTTTCTCACCTGCTTGCCACAGGCTGTGCGCGCCAATTCAGGTATTACGAGACAGGTCAATTAGAAATAAAAACAAAGTTCCACTGTGGTCCCAATAAATAGTTATGAAAGGTAATCTTGTAGTCGCTTGAAGATAAAATGTTGTATGCTATTCGGCCCAGAAGGTCTTTCTCTTTACAAAAAAAAACATACTTTTTGGCCTACTGACATAAATAGCTATTTCACAATAAATAAAATGTAAAAATTATTCCTTAAATTTGCATCACTCTTTACCAAAATGAACACTTTCCATTTACTTATGCCGGGTTATTTGTAACACTTTAAGTTGGGTTAAAAATTGTAATGCTGGTGCGAAATTCAAGGAAAATTTATGCGCATACATTTTCTTTCACTTTCTCCTGGTATCGGGTCGAAAAAAAAAAATTCCCCTCACTTTAATTTATAATTCATATTTAAACAAGCTGGTTGGGCTTTTGCCTTTTTTTCTGTTAAGAAGAAAATGTACGTGTAAAAGAAAGACCAAAAAAGTGAGTTATAACAGATTAAATATATGTGGGCGATTTGCCACGCGAAAGCGGAAAATTGCCCTAGGGATTTAGGAAAATGTAAAAGCTTAGGATTTTTCCGATGTTTTACCTTTATTTGGGCCATTTGTCATAATATATTTAGGTTTTTTTTTGGGCCCCGTAACAACTCGAAGGTTTTGAACAAAATGATATATCAAAGTCAAAACTCTTATACACTCAAATTAGGGAAATATGAGTTTCTCCTTCAGAAATGTTTGGAAAATTACAATATTTGTGCTAAATCGGGATATTCATGAGTGTAATTTAATAAAAGATATCAAAACTGATATATATTCTGCATAGCGAGCAATGATTTGCACGCAAATAACCGCAAATCTCGTAAATTGGAGTATAAGAGATTTAATAGTTATTTATGTATCAAGGGTACTAAGTAGATGATTATGCCCCGAGGGCGACAGCCTTACAAAGCCGAGGGCCTCTGGCCCGAGGGTTCGGAAGTCGCCCGAGGGTATATATCTATTAGTACCCGTGGTGCATACAAACTTTTATGTCATACCAGGGGGACTTTATTTGAAATCGATGCAACTTTGCGTACACGCAAACGAAGTCATTTGCGGCGTAATTGTCAACCTGATGTTTAGAATGGTAAATTATGCCCGCGCGGGCCAGAATGTGTACTTTATGCCCGCACGGGCATAAAGTGATAAATTATGTAGATGGTACCTAAGGTATAAAAAGACAATAATGTACTGGTATGACATAAATTGTTTTAATTACAATATATTCGGAAAAAATGCTGATAATAAATTATAAAAAAAAAACACTCTCCTATAAATTTAGAGTGTTAAACTAGATTTCATTGTCATTCACTCATGTTCTTACAACCATCAATCTTCTAACAAGACCATCTATCAAGCTCTGAGCCAAGAAAGCATGTGTCCGTTTTTTTAATGGCCCTAGATTTTCCATGTAAGAGTTTCCAAGCAATAACATTCATGTAACTGTAAAAGTAGGACCATAAAATGCAATCCTAGCAACAGTGAAATTTATACTAACAACTTGAACTCCATAAAATTTGCAATATAATAACTGCCAAAGGCTATTTATTTAAATGTCACTTGGGCTTAGCGCCATAATTGCTTTTTAGAAAATCACAAACAGAGTTCATTATAATAGGAACCGCAGCTGCATTACTTGACCATAATGGAGGCGGTCGAAATAATTGTGGCTTGTATCCTCGTTTGGGTAATTCTGGACACTGTGCTGATATGTTAGAAATGCATCAGCTGCGGTTACATGGCGCAAGATAATTGTACGGGGGTTTTGTATTTGGGAATTGATGCTATACGATGGCTTATTGTGCTTAGATGGAATTCGGTATTTGAATTGGAATCTTGATATCTTGAATTATCTTGATTAAACTAATACGATTCATTGGTCTAGAAATTTATGCTGTATGCATGCCTTCGAGAACGAAGAAAGCAAATCAGAGTTAGTTTTTCAAATTAGGTACTTGGAATCTCAATGACTAAAATTACCAAGGTTCATTGATTTAGAAATTCGAACCTTTAATCACTAACATGTTGAAGACAGAGGAAGGTTTTTTGGTTTCTGATGTTTCGCCCTAGTTAAATGCCTGGCGGCGAAATCGTGAATTAAGATAGAAAACTTCGCAGTTTTTCGCATCGGCGCACCAACGGAATGTTAATAAAGATAAATGTTGAATGGAATTTTGTTCTCGGTCTGAACAAGCGGCCCATGCACCAAATAATCAATTTTTAATGAATTCACTCTTTGTTTGTCTGACGTGATGGAAGCAAAGATAGATGATCTTGAGCCTGGTGAAGAATTTATGGCTGAAATTCCTTCCTGTTTGATTGAATAAGGTTAGCTAAACCTGGTTTGTTCTCATTTATTATTTATCCACAATCTATTAGCTACAAGCTTATTACATCTCTCATTTTGGGTAATTATAGCTAAGTAAGATTTATCACCTTTTTAAAAATTTAATAAATTCTCATTTCAGTTTGAAATGAAAAAATACAATACAATAGGTACAATAATAAATTTATCATCGTTATTTTCTTTATCAGTTCCCATGACTAGTTTTGGTCTGGAAAAAAACTGAACTTTTCCAGGTTGTTGAATTTTTTTTCAGTTAATAAGGAATTCAAGAGTGGGAAATAGACGAAAATTATTGAGATGGAAAAAATTAGACAGGAAATTTAACAAAAATTTAGACGGAAAAAATGAAAGTAAAAATGTAATACAAATAATTGGGAAATGAAAATAGGAAATTAAAGAGGCAAAATGGAAGAGAAATTATAATATATTAATAATAATATAAATGGTTTATTGTGATTCATCAGTTCACAAGTTACAGACTTAAAACAGTTACCAAATGTTTACGCATCACAAATAGCGGAGTTTAAGCAGAGCTTTCCATCTCAACCAGAGTATAATAGTACAATCATGAAATACAGACTATCACCGTTAATTGCTACTACTTGCAATCATAAGTTAATGAAAAGTCATTAGACTAATATGGGGCTAGAACAAAGAAAAAATATAGGAATACAAAAATATAAAGAATATAAAAGGTAAAAAGTATAAATTACCTATAAGGAAAATGAATAAAGTTAGTTGAACACATACAGGCCAGAGAGACAATGGGGGTGATGGTACGAGCTTACACAAAAACTTTAATATTTTGCTTGACAAATTGCTTAAACTTGTAATCAGATGTTGTTTTGTAATCAGCAGGAATTTTATTGTACATTTTTGATATTTGGTAGCTAAATGATCTCTCATAGATAGATGTAGCATGCATAGGAGAAGTTGAATTTATGTTTTTTCAGACGTAATTGCTAACCATGAGTTTGGAGTGTGTAGCTGCTTCCATATTATTGATATGGTTGTCGGATTTTGCACGAAGTGTTTTCTTCTCTTTGATATATTTGGTCTATTATGTAATAAGGACTTGTCTCCACGCCTCTTGTAGTGGTTGGTAAACATACGAAAACATTTTCTGCAATGTTCAGACTGTTGCTCAACTCATCTTCAGATATTTGGAATTATAGCTGTGAATCATAATCATAATAATGCTAATACTTTGTTTGGAATATCCAGGATCCAGTATGACTCTTTTTTTTTTAATGAAATTGGAGTCGATCTGATTAGCATAAATTCGTTGTGTTCTATCATCACAAAATATCCATAGACGTGTATAAATTCTTCACTATGTTCCACTTTGGTCTGGAGCACAGGGTAAGATATTATCTCGATATTGGACGGAATCATTTTTGATGCAGATGCTATTTTCTCTTCAACGTGGGTCGGAGATATTAGCAGATAGAGCATGTAGCATGAATTTGGTTTGATGGTTGGATGCCTTGATAAGCTCCTTCTGGTTTTTGTTTAATTCGTCAATATTCATGAAGATCTCATCGTTTACTCCGAACACTGCGGTTGATAGTTTTCCCAAAACTCCTCTTTTTTCACGTTTGGATACCACAGTTTCTAGTCCGTTTTATATCCATTGAAATTGTTTTTCCTTTTCTTTAAAATGATGAATCAGTGACATGCATTGTGTGTTCATTTCCATTGATTTTACTTGCTGACAGAGGTCGTCTAATTGATAAATTGCACTTTGAACGTTCATGGAATCGTTTATTATTTTGTAGCTAAGTATGGTGCTGCTGCCGTCCCATAGGTTACAGTTGTAGTAGTGGCTTCGTAATGTTGTTCGCAATATGTATCATCTTCTGATAATGGATGTGTTTGTGAGACCTCTTCAACTTCCCAAAATTTAATTAATTGTTTATCTTCTTCAATACATGTTATGATGCTGACAACTTGTAGTTTGTTTCCCGAATTTTTTGGTAGGTTTCCGGAAAGAATTCATCCTAATTCTGTTTGTTGGCCAAGGAGACCATCTTCAGTTTTTCGTATGCCTTTCAAGATTAACTGGGCATATTCTCGGGCCCCTCTAATCTATCTAAGATCTAAGATCCTATCTACTAGTTTGGAGATTATAAGTCTGTTGTTGCTGTATCTGTAATTGAGAATATTCCAAGCAGAGCCATAGTTGGTTTCTGCTATAGACACGTGCTAGATCAGTCTTCCGTCTTCCCCTCTCACATGCGTTTTAAGATACTGCATTTTCTCTATTGTCGTAATTGTTGGATTTTCATGAACCACTTTGATGAAAATGTCTCAAAATGTGACCCACTCTTCATATCGGCCTTCAAAAATTGGTTGTTTGATTTGAGGTAATGTTATGTTGCATTGTTTCACAACTTGTTCTACTCCTTGAATCTTCTCCTGGAGGTTTTGTACTGTTTTTTCGTACCACTTTTCAAGGTACTCAATGTTTTCCCAAATTGACTCAAGTTCTTCAGTTTTTCTGAGAAAATATTGTTCATTTTTTCTCTCATGGGGGTCCTTTTTGTAATTGAAAAAGAGGGTTTTTAACTTTTTGCCCAAGGTTTCTTGTGCTTTAGCGAGTTCGTTGACTTCTTCCATCTTGGATTTTGCCTACTGCTATTGGTTATTTGTTCTTTTTTCTCTTCTTTGTGTAGGTATATTCCGGCTTCTTCTTATTACTTTAACTTCAGGACCTGGTGTTTTTTGTCTTTTTTTTTGCTGCTGTCTGCGGGTATCTGAACCGATTTCTTTGTTCTCTTCTATTGAGGATGGGGACAGAACATTTGCTACAGCGGGAAAGAATGTATGTGTAGGTGCTTTAGACCGGTGTCTAAGCGTTAACCCCGAAGGGCGCGAGTGTATGTGAATATGTTAAAGAATAGGAATGAAGAGAGGACTGTTGCGGAGGGCTGGTTTTTAACCTTTATCTTCTTTTTGCTCGAAGGACCAATGGTCGGATGCTCGAAACACTTAGTAGTTTGTTGATTGTAGGTTGGGTTACTATACCCGGGAAGTTTGGTGAGAATCACTGTTGGATGATTGATTTTTATCAAACAATTAGCAACTATTTATATACAAAAAATGCAACTTTGACAAACGTCATGAACAATGGTAATTAATTAAAAGAATAACAGAATAAATTGCTGAGAAACTTCTGTTGTGTGCTCCACATCGAAGGATTTGGTATTAAACATTTGATGAGGCTGCGTCTGCTATAGATCGTACGTACCTGGACGCTAATAATTAATTAATTTTTGTAATGATTTTGATAGATATAATTTTCGGAACTAGATTTTGAATTTAGACACCTATTGTAAATTTTATGTTCAAGCTCCAAGTTATGGGCATCATACCGAAACTAAATCTTTTCATAGTCAGGACATCTTTTACAAATTAATTTGTTGAACAAAACTATGCAGTGCGCGTCTTTCATTCATTCTTAGCCATTTAATTTCGCATAACTTGGCACTCACACCTTTCTCACGGCCCCTTATACCACCTATCACCACTCGTACAGTACATCGTAGTAGTTAAATGCCCCACCACCTGTCAGTCTGCCATTAAGCTTTACCACTTGGTTTCGACCTGTTAGGTATGACCTAATAAGAATCCTCGAATCATTGTCAAATCCCAGATAGTGAAGTATGTCTAAGAGAAGACTATGGTTGAGACGGTCGAAGGCTTTCGAATAATCCAAGAGAACCTATACTGTCAAATCGCGACGATCCGAAGCCTTCAGAATGTCATGCAGTCACCATTAAGAGCGCCATTGCGCAGTTGTAATTCGTGTAAAATCTAGATTCAAGCAGCTTCTTGACGACCTTAGAAAGAGTAGGCAGTATGCTTATCGAATTTAAGTCCAGCTCGATTGGAGAAGGCATCTTTGAAAGAGGCAAAACAAGTTTTCCAGCATTCAGGAAAAGATTATGCCTCGCAATTTCAGTCTAGCACATTGATGGATTTATGGGGCACATCACCACACTTAGATGTGATCCAATATTAAATTAACAGCAGTGATAAAACAATAAATACTGAATGAAAATGCAGAATAAAAAATCAAAAAATAAATCTCATACTGATTATATCTTTGGTTTATTTATTTCAACAAACAATCACAAAGATAATATTTTCTTAGTGGGGGGCTTAGGTTAAACATTTCCAAGGGAATCTTCAACAATCTTCGGATGTCTTTATTTAAGTTCATTATCATCAACGTATCCAAATTTTCCATTGGAAGTCGATTTCCTAATAGAGTTTTTATGTCTTCAAGCGTTGAAAAGCATTTTTCGCACCCTACCTATGAACACGTTAAAATAAGGGCATACCTACTTACTGGTACAGGCCTCAAAGATGACTGCAAGCACGGATATATAATCTGTATTAATACAAAACATTTTTTGCAACGTGAATATGGTCATTTTTTTCAGTCATTTACTGCATCTTCATATCCATATTCGTATCTTGATAAAGATCCTGTTTCGGCCCACATTCCGATCGGCCAACCGGGAATTATCCGGTATCCCAGTGGATTCATCCAACCCTGGTGTCTCGATACAAGAATTAACTATATGAACAATCACTGGTATGACATGAGGACAACAGTGAAGTAACATTGACAGAATAATGCCGTCACAACCAATGGCCATTGACTTTATGACACAACTGTCTCGGTCGTTGCCGGCCTAAATGCAAAGTTGGCAGCTTTGTCCTTTCCATTAAGATAAAAATTCAGCGTCTCTGGACACGGATCGCTAGACTGAGCGGCACCTGCAAAAAAATTGTTGAAACGTCAGCATTGCCCAAGTTTTCAGGGACCACTCTCTCAGCTTTCGAATAAATATCAAGTTCTCTCACCAGTTTCCAGTTTTTCTTTGGCCCATTGTTTAGAATATTTGTTTCAAGATATGATCTTTTTCCCCTGTCAATAACTATACTAACCGTATTTTTAGATGTCTGTAAGTCTCCCAGGTAGTAGCAGTTTTGTTTCTTTTATATTTTGTTGAAGCTCTATCTCGAAGAGATATAAGATATTTCAAGTCATTAGTTAGTCGCAGAGCTGTATTTTTGGTAATTCGGGAGGTTTTTATTGGTTAAATAGTTCCGAAAGACAGAAATATATACATCGATATTAGGCAAATAATAAATATTCCCGAACAGTATACTTTGGAGATCCCTACAGAAAACCTCACGATCAAAATTCCTATAATCCCGATAAGTCGCAAGGAAGGGCTGCAGCATAAATTTCTCAAGTTTTAGTTGACGAGTTATTAAGAAGGGGTCGAAG
This sequence comes from Ceutorhynchus assimilis, assembly GCA_917834065.1. Classification (NCBI taxonomy): domain Eukaryota; kingdom Metazoa; phylum Arthropoda; class Insecta; order Coleoptera; family Curculionidae; genus Ceutorhynchus; species Ceutorhynchus assimilis. The sequence continues at coordinate 24,866,723 of OU892280.1, read as the reverse complement.
CCATCAAAAGTGAGGTTGATCTTGAACCCTGAACCAGGTCCATACTGGAACATGAGATTAGATCAATGACAAGGATTTGACACATTTTGCACGTAAGGTGTGGCGGCCGCGAAATTGAATTTCGCGGATGCTGTGGCGGCCGCGAAAGCTCATTTTGCGGACGGTTGTACAAAAAAAAGTTTTCGAACGTGCTATAATAAATAACGTGATCTGACAAAATAACGTTGATGATTTATTAGCTATAGAACCATCAAAAAGAGTCGAAGAATTCAGTTACAGATAAAATCGTCCGTCCCCATTAACAAAACTGTATATAGGAACTGTATGATTATTCAAAAACTGTACATAGGATCGAATTCATACTAACATAGAAAGGTTGAGGGGGTAGTCAGAAACAGGAAAATACCAGTGGCGTACACTCGATCGACCTACGGATGGAGAATCATACGAGAATATACAAAACTGTATGATTATTCAAAAACTGTACACAGGAGTGAATTCATACTAACATGGAAAAGTTGAGGGGGTAGTCAGAAACCGGAAAATATCAGTGGCGTACACTCGATCGACCTACGAATGGAGAACCATACGAAAATATACAAAACTGTATGATTATTCAAAAACTGTTCATAGAATTGAATTCATACTAACATGAAAAGGTTGAGGGGGTAGTCAGAAACAGGAAAATACCAGTGGCGTATACTCTATGTATGGTTCTACAAAAATATACAAAACTGTATGATTAAGTAAGTGAAGCTATCAAAACCTTACAAGAAACATTCTCAAAATTAGATTGAAGCTCATTTCAATGTTTTAAGATTCCCAGTATAACACTATCAAATAAATACTTTCCAATGCACAAAAACGTTTATTTACTGATAAACTTAACAATAATAACAATATTAAATAAGTTTAAATTACCAATATAATTGATAAGTGTACTACTCTTTATGAACCCTGAATTCTCAATGATCCCGAAGTCGACCAACACCCTTTTTTTATCGGTGGGTGACTAATCGCTTCTTTTTCTGGTCCGCTTACGCATCCTGCATAATAATCATAAAATTCGGCCATCCTATTCAGATCTGACCTCAGATTCCACCAGATCCCCATCTGAAATAGATAGAGACTTTGAAACTTAGTAATCAACCATCAACATAAAATAAATGGGCATATCAGATCTTGCGACTCCCAATATTGTACATAATATTTGACCTTAGTACCTTTTAGTATGTACTTTTCAAATATCTCACAATAATTACCTCGACCATAATTTTCATGTTGTGCTTAGTATTTGGACTTAGTACTTGATAGTATGTACTCATTCCAAATACCCCACATTGTAATTTCTTTAGTCAGTGCATATCACATAAACCTACTAAGTACCTCATAGTATGTACTTATTTTACATGACTCCCTATTGACATTGCCGCCTACGGCCTTTACATTTGAAATGCGGATTCTCACATTTTAGTATAATCCACGGTTTCATTTTATCTACTGACACCACCGTCTTTATTTTCTAAAAATTCAATCTCAAATCTTGAACTTCATATGTCGTTAAAAAGGACGTTAGTCACCTTGAATGGTCTTTTAAATTTTGCTAATAACTTCCTGCTTGAACCTGTGCAAGGTGCATCTATCTTCATGACCATAACGATCTCGCCTTTATTGTATAGCTTTGGTGCTTTTCTGGAGTTGTCAAACCTCTCCTTCTGCTGTCTTTGGTCATCAGTCAGTTTCCTTGAATTTTTTTTCTATCAGCTCTTCCAAACTTGTAGGATGCAATTCCGTTTGCACCGCGTTTAATATCTGAGCCTCAGATATTCTTTTCCCTTTATAACCAGTCAAAGCTTCCAGAGGTGTTGTACCAATTGCTGAATTAAAAGTCATATTTAATAAACTTTGGATCTTCTCAATGAAGGTATCTCAACGGTCTTCAGCATCACCAGCAGCGCTACATGATAGTGCGTTTAATATCGCACGGTTATCTCTTTCACACTCTCCGTTCGCTCTTGGAGTCGCTACTGCATTTAGTATATGATTCAAACCATAGTTTTCACAAAACGTCTTCAAAATAGTTGAGGTGAATGCTGTGCCTATATGCGACACGAATAAACATGATGTTGGTTGAAGTGGCAACTACAGGTTTTGAAGTAACGTCCTTCACAGCCTCGATGGAACAGAAATTTGTGAACTCGTCCACGAAAACTAAGAGGTACTTGTTACGTTTTTTACTCTTTATGAATGGCCCAAGATGATCGATATGAATCGTGTGGAAAGAAATGGCAACCTTTTCTACGGGTGGAGATACCCTTCTTTTTGGCCACTAGGATTTTTATAATAGAGACATGAAGACACATACTTTTTTACATATTTCCGAAGTTGCGAAAACCAGTAATTCTTTTTTTAACAGTTTTCTCAAATCTAAATCGCCCTCCATCGTTATGGCACAGCCTACAAATTTGCCATCTACAATCCTTAGGAAACACCCATAGCGACTTGCCTTCTTCCATCTTTTTATATATCTTTTCATCATGCAAATCATATTTTTCAAAATATTGCTTATTTGATCTATTACCGATCCCTTCCTTTAGTCAAGATGAGTCGGAGTTGCTCATCTTGCATTTGAGTCGCTACTATCCAATCGGCTTCTGTAACGTCAATCGTGGCCACTTCTAGATATCCCGGAATAGGACTCCGATTAAGGGCATCAACATGCCCCATGGCTGTTCCAGCTCGATAAATAATCGACAATTCGTAATCCTGTACCTGGAGCCACCACCGGCCCACTCTTGGAATCATATTCCGTTTTGTAAACGCAGCACGTAATGCACTACAGTCCGTAACAATATCAAACTTGATACCTAACAGATAGACCCTATAATGTTGTAAGGCTAAAGCTACCGCTAGAGTCTCTAACTCATACGAATTGTACATTCGTTGTTTATGACCTGTTCGCTTATTAAAGAATGCTACAACTTGCGGCTCAATTTGAATAAGCATGGCCCCAAATCCTAAACCACTATGTCCGTGTGTAATTCGGTCTTTAACTCAGGGTTAAATATTGTTGTAACGTAGGTTACTAGATTTTTACTGTTTTTTCCGCGTTTCCGTTAATTGAATTAATTTCCTACTGATATTTTGTGGCTACGCGTGACCTCGGTTGCAAAACACTCTCCAGTACAAACCGACGTGCGCGACGCGTTTCAAAAACTCAATTCCCCACCGCTGGTATCTGCGCTGCCGATCGACGACGACATGACGCGGTGCCTCCCGCTTATAAATACAGCAGCACGCTCTGCGTTTGGGCACTTCTCTCCGAGCTCCGAAACCGACCAGACCTACCAGACCGCTCCGACCTGCCGCAGCCGACCGATAAGGTAAAACCACCGCCGCTAGTACCGCCGCCGTCAGCAGCGCCGCGACGCCAGATGTGAGCCGACCGTTTAATGTAAAGTCTGTTTTTTTTTTAAAGATAATTCCCCAAGTCAAAAATCTAGTAACTATGTTGGCAACACAAGCCTTTTCTACATGAAAAATTTGAAAGCATTGACAATTTTACATTGCATTGCCAAAAGAATGTCATTTTGACTTTTATCTTTAAAAAAAAAAAACAGATTTAAGTACGGGTAAAAATGCAGGTATTTCTTATTTCTCTCTATGTACACGGGTTGACCAGAGCTGAGGGCTGGAATACGCACAGGGCAGCTCTGTTCCTCACGTGACAGAATAAAGGACGCTACGGGCTGTCGACAGGGTAGAGCTCTTTACTCTTCACACCTCTTCTCTCTCTCTCTTACCTGCATTCTGCTCGAAGTAAGAATTCGCGCACGAGGCCCAATGGCCTAATCCTGCAAGTTGACGGTGAAGGAGCTGGACCGATCCTGGTTCCTGGAGCTTTCTGTTACCGATTAACCGTTACCGTCACCGTACCGTAATCTTGAACCGTTAAATTCACGCGACTAACCCGACACGCACACGCAATTCGTTCGCCCCCCTCACTCTCCGCTTAGCATTTCCTTTTATTAAACCTGTATTTCAATTAAGTTCTATGGCATTTTCCTCATTGTATTATAAATTATTGGGTGAACAATAAAAACTACTTTCTTGGTTGGATTGTGCGTTTCATTTTTGGGAAATGCGTAGGGACACCTGGTTTTCCGTCTCCACTGTTTAAAAGCTACCTAGAGCACGTGGGCCCTTAACCACATTAATCCTAAGGGTGGCGCCCGAGTTTTTGAAAATTCCAAAATCAACCGCTTTCTTACCGGAAAACCAAAGTAGCGCTACATTGTCAACACTGGCCGTGACACTAATATAGATTTAATCTTTGTAAATGCTTCTTGTTTTTCACTTAACTAAGCAAATGCAACATCTTTTCTCAGTAATCTTGTAATTGGTTCCACCAACACACCATAATTCCGGAAATATCTACGAAAATATCCAGAAAGGCCCAAGAACTGCCTAACTTCATTCACATTAGTTGGCTCTTTCATTCCTATAACGGCTCTAATTTCTTCCTTGCCAGATCTTACCCCAAATACACTAATTTCTCGCACCAAATAGGCAATCTGAGACTAAAAGAAGTTGCACTTACTAAGTTTAAGTGTTAAGTTTCCCTGCCTTAAAACGTCTTATACAATTATCATTCTCGATAAAGCTTGTTCAACACTATGTGCCGGAATTATAAGATCATTCAAGTAGGAAAAAACAATTTTGTTTAAGTAATCTTTAAGTACCAAGTTAATAAATCTCTGAAAAACTTCTGGTGCATTGGTTAGCCCGAATGGCATCTTTGTGAACTCATAATGAGCTGACGGTGAAAAAATAGCACTATGTGGCCATGCAACATATTTGCCAACTGAAACCAAAATTACTTACATGATTAGATTTCAATATTTTGCTTAAAATAATGTCAATAAATAATTTCCACAACACAAAAGAGTCAATAACCTGCGAAGAAATTAAACTTCCTTTTACCAGTATCAAATTGCCACATTATCTGCATTCTTGAACGCGAGCCAAATTGAAGGCGAGCACTTGTAAACCTATTCCCGGTGCCATCAATCTGGAATCGTGTGATCTATCAATGTCCTAAAGGCGAACGTGCGGTATGTGGCTTTTCCTCAACTCGTAAATGCACTTTTCTACTCCTATTTAAACCGAATGGAATGGAACAGAGAATAATGTTGGAATACGCTGAGATATATATACATCTTGGTCAATGTGAGTATTTGTGATTGCCTAAAAATCTATTTAGTACTTAAAAAACTTGAAATATTTAAATTGAGATATAAAATAATAATTCAGCTCTAAGCCGGCTTTGGATTCCAAGCGTAATTGAATTGCTGTCGTCACTCTCTGTGAATTTTAATAAAATTTTACTCCGAACTCCCAAAGAACGCCCTTTAATAGAAATAATTTTGTGCCTCATTTTCTATAAAACATTTGTTGATTAAATTTAATATAGACACGTCATCGTTATTCTAAGATTTTACTGACCACAATTGTTGGTCCATAAATTGTCCATTTTCTGGCACAAGTAGACGGACGCAATTCCCTTTGCGATAATATATCCTTGTAGAATTCTGTAGTGATTTATGGTTCGAGATATCGACCGGAAATAACTGACCTTAAATTCGGCAAATTCCAGAATAAGAAAAATACGATTGAAAGCGAATTTCCTTGTTGATTTCAAAAACTCTTAATCATAATCTATAAGAAACAAATAATGCAGTCTAAAATTGGTAAAGTTAATAACAACTCTCTCTGTTGTGAATAATTTTAAACTTTAAATGATCGACTAAACGATAGCAATTTAAGTTTGTAAAGTTGCTCTTGTTACGTAAAAGAATAGATTGGTTCAACTCGAGTTTTCCAACAATAGTTTAGATTTTGGTAATACTCTCCGATAAAATAAATTTTGAGACAATTTAAAGTTGCTGTGTTAGACTTGCAGTTATTTTTTTTTTTTCTCACTGCCTATATGGGAAGGAATTTATTTCAAATTATTCAATAATATCACCACTGCTCCTCATATCTCAAAAACCCATCGACTTTACATTTTATGTAATACGGCTGTAATACCACTGACTCCATGACTTAATAGCATGTAAGAGGATTGTGGGAGACTTAATTTCATTGTTCCAATTTACATTTGACATCCCCCTCGCTAATTAGAAAGATTACAGTCCAAAGCCTTCTAACAAAATGTTAAAAATTGTGTTATAGTATATCTATGTGCCAGATATTATTTAATATTAAAAAATTTGTTCACTGAGCTAGATACAAGCCGCTTGAAAAAAAATCTATTCACTTACATCAAGACGGCCTTAAATTAAAAATTTTGGGTAACATTAAAGCCCTGAGGCAAATTTAAAGCCCAAAAAGACCTAAAAAGCAGACCCTAAAAATAATATTAAAACATTTTAACAACAGATGCGGCATTCAATATTTAATTGCAGTTTTCCTAAAGTTGAGTAGGTACTTTGAAAGAAATTTTAAGGACTGCATAGTTTGTTGCGTAATATCCTCTTTATTAATACTGAAAGGGCGTTTCTTTGTCATTCCACAGTTAATTAGTCCCTTTTGAAAACGAAACTATCAATCGACCTTCATTTTGATGATGTTTGATTTTCACCGATGTCCCTTTGAATGTGAACCAAATTTAGGAGACAAGCGTTAATTTACTACGGTCCGTCTATTATGCTCTTTGAATAAACATTCTCTGCACCACCTACTGTCTAATTTAACAGCCATGCAATCGATATAACTGATGCTAATTTGAAACTAGAACTTCATACAGAGTAATTTGAAAGCAACGTCATGAGGTGTGATATTATTTTAAACAAATTACATATTAGATTTCTTGTCACTCTTTTACCATGAGTATGATTATGATCCTCTATTATTTTTTTATTGTCGTTGATAGTGCATTTTCTGCTAACTAGGTATATAAACCTTAGAAGGAAATTTTTTATGCATAAAATCGTAATTATATAAAAATAGTTACCAGAACGCATGCGTTTGCTTTCGAAACATGCCAGGCGTTGGTTCCAAAACTTTTTCAGCCCTATTTATTATGACGTCATCAGTTCAACGCGAAAATGCAATGTTTTTAAAAACTTTGCAATTGGTTCAACCAGTTTAACTGCGAGAAAACGCCTCAGGTGAACTAACATTGGATTCTTCCAATCCCTTCGTAGTTTGCCCTGCCTAAGAATATTGTTCATCACTTCATCATGGCTGAAAGGGGATTTGACAGAACTGAAGCACACTTGTTTAGGAAAATGGCAGTTATTTCGTCCTCTCTTTTGCAAGTTAATTTGAATCAGTCTTCACAAATGAATCCTGATCCAACTTCTTTGCTGCAACAAACACGAAACAAGCGCCAATTAAAAAACATATTCATAACAACAGAAGCTGTCACTGAATCTTTAAAAGACCTGAAAACACACTCCAGTCCATGATCAGATGGAATACCTGCACTATTTCTGAAAAATTGTGCATCATCTATAACACCACTTATAAAAGCACTATTTAACAGTTCCCTCACAGAGAAAAATATGGACCCGAGCAATTGTAATATCAATCCACAAAAGTGACGAAATTATAAACCAATTAGCCTGACATGCACACTATGTAAAATATTGGAAAAAATTATTGTCAAAGAAATGACCACGTTCCTCCTAGATACACATATTATACAATCCACACAACACGGCTATCTACCAAGTAGATCCACTACCATAAATCTCAGCTGCCTAAACGCATCGACTAAAGAAATTGATACTATACCTAGATTTCCAAAAAGCATTTGATACTGTCCCTTGGGGAAGGCTGTTATACAAACTCGATCACAGTGGAATCCGAGGCTTCTACCTACCGTGGAGCAGGAATTTTCTCAAAGACGGACACTTCCAAATAAGAGCAAATGGAACCCACTAAAATCTCTACAGATTGACGAGTGGAGTAGGTACCATAAGGATCGGTCATAACTCCCATTTTCTTTTTGATCTGTGTAGCAGACAAATATTGAGTTTTTTATGTAGGTATGACTGTGGCCCAGGCCCTGTTATGAAAAAACTATAGAATTGTGGGTAATTGGATTCTTGTAAAGAATGGATATCGAGATGATGCAAAAAACTAGAGTATGCCTCAAGCACTGAAGACTTTGACCTTTTTAAATACGTTAATGTCAAGTTGTCCCAAACATGGGATTTATTTATTGTGTAAAAAATTAATTTGACATCAGCTACCCAGTTGTATTTATTAGCCTCATGTTGAAACGTTAGAAGTTTTTCGAAACATAAACGCGGGTACCTTGAAGGCTCCATTGATAGGAGTTTTTCAATCCAAGAGATACACAATTTAAAGACAACATACTTTAATGGTAGTCTTCCCGTTTCAAGACGTACCAACCAACCCGGCGTAGACCTAGGCAAGTATAGCAAGCTTTTAAAAAAATCAGTTTGGATTTTTTCTACTATGTCAGTGTAACGTAGTGCCCAAATTGGCATGCAATGAGAGAATGAGTTAACGACAAGTGATTCAAACAGTTTTAGACGGGCGTCCCAAGAGTTTATTTTAGTCTTACACATTATGTCAGTTGTCACTCCTATAGCTCGCTTAGCCTTTTGTGCTGCCAAGTTTGCCATTTCACGGAAAAGGGCCGAACTAGAGAATTGTACTCCCAAGTACTCAAAATTATTAACCGTTTCAATAGGTTCACCAAAAAGGCTAAACCGACCACCCGGCTGACCAGCTCTTTTCGCAAAACGCACTATTTTGGTTTTTGATGTGTTTACTGTCAAAGAGTTATCTGCAACGTATTCTTCAAGAATTTTAAGTTTACGTGCCAAGTCGTACTCCGAATTGCCCAGCAGTACTATATCGTCAGCGTACAACAACACTATGACATCCAAGAGATGGTTAATAGAGATACCCGTGGCTCCTTTACTTCTAAAAAAGTCTTCTATGTCCGAAACAAACAAAGCAAACAGAATAGGGCTTAAGATTTCACCCTGCAATAAACCTTCATTTATAGGGTATTCTTTTGTAAACTTGTACTCGGACTTAATTTTAAAGGAAGCATTTTGATACAGATTTTTAAGTATACGTACAAATTTTGAACTGATCCCCAGAGAGTACAGTTTACGCCACAATAAGCTATGATTGACCGAGTCGAAGGCCCGCTTAAAATCAATGAATGCTGCAAAGACCTTTCCTCCGCAGCGTAGTTGAAGGTGAATTAAAGATGTAAGCACAAAAACATTATCTGCACAGCCTCTTTTTTTCCTAAAACCCGCCTGGGTCTCCGGAATAGCTTCTGCGTGATTGCACCATATCTCTAGCCTGGATGAGAGGATCTGAGTGAATATCTTCGTAAGTGCATTAATTAGGGCAATTCCTCTATAGTTCTCTGGCAGTTGGGAGGGACCCTTCTTATGTAACATGAATATAATAACTTTTGACCAGTCTTCTGGAAGAGATTCCATTTCAAGTATTTTATTAAATAAACAATTAATGTAAAGAAGCCAGTTTTGGGGAAGATTTTGGTAAAATTCATAGCACAGACCATCTGCCCCGGGTGCTTTAGCACTTTTACATAAGCTGAGAGCAACTTTTAACTCACTGAATGATATTTCGAGGTCTAGCATAGGGCATCTGGCATCAAAGAACATACTGGGGTCCACAGTAATTTCTATTTTACTGTTTATTATGTCATAGAATAGAACCACTTCATTAGCATAATAATCAGGCTATATACTACTGACATCAAACCCAAGTTGGAATATGGCCATGCAGTGTGGAACCCTTACTATACCAAAGACATCGAACATTTACAGCAGGTACAACGCAGAGTTAACGAAAATTCCACTTGAGATTAGACACTCACCTTACGAGACCAGGGCCCGTATTCTCGTAACCGAGGAATAGCGTTCTAATAGTCCAAGAGCCGGCAATACTAGCAAGTATGTGATCGTTGCAATGGATAATTTCTACATAAAACAATAGTTCATAGTAACCTTTAAGGTTTAAAGTCAAAAAGTGGTTTTTCACCATTTATTTCAAAACGAATAGATGAAGTTTCCCGTTATTTTTATTACGAACTACTATTGCAATTCTACGCGACATATATTTTTTTCAAATTTTTTGAACTTGTAGTTTTCTCGCTCCTGCAAGAATAGTTGGAAATACGCCTGTAGCTACACTGTTTAAAAAAAAATCCGACGGATGAATGTTCAAAATTATTTGTGTTGGTCCAAATTACAACCCTGTTTATGTAGAACAGAATAATACTTCGAATTTCCGCAAAAAAAAGAAAAAACTTTCCATCGCACAATTTAATCAAATGCAGATTTCTATTTTTTTTTGACTATCAAGTTAGGGCACACTATAGGGGCGACAGTACTGATATCTCGCGTTGCTGTAATAAATTATAGGCCTGATTTTAAACCTTAAACCAAATGGATGGGTAGCCTCGATTCTCATGGCCGTAAAATTGTTTTATAAAAAGATACTTCAAGAACCATAAGCGCAACAAATAAGAAGTACCTACCTTGCGATGTAGGGGTTCTCATCATATACGGCAAACACTTTATTAACATAATTTCATGTTTTTTTTTTGTTTAAAGACCTACAGCCGTATGCAAAATCCTCTTCACAGAGACCTCTTTTAACTTTGAAAGTGACTTTGAAGGCTGTCACTTTCAAAAATTTGTATTTAGCAAGCAAAATAACGCGTGCGCTCGACTTTCAATGAGGGTTGCCATCATTTCCGGCCATTAAAATCGAGGCCACCCTATATATTATTTGAGAAGACATATTAAAGAATATATCTACCAATTTTCAGCTATTGCAACGATAACATTGTTCCTTCGGAAAAAGAGGGGTAATTTACGTTCAGCCATCAAAGGGTTGCGGCCATGAGAATCGAGGCCACCCATCCATTTAGTTTAAAGGTAACTATGAGCTTTTCTTTAATGTGAAAATTATCCATTACAACGATCACATACCCGTTAATATTGCCGGCTCTCCTACTATAATGGCCAAATTATGGACCAACTGGTAAGTGTCTGGTTGTTACCTAGCAGGTAGTTTCTATTCTCTTGTGCATGTACCTGCTAGGTAAGAACCAGACGTTTGCCAGTCAGTCCATAATTTGGCCCTAAAGAGAGAACAATTGTCAGTATTATGGAAATTACAGTATTGGCGACCAAGACAGAGAAAATCGTTCTCTCGAGAACCCTCTTCCCAGTTACGAGAATACGGGCCCTGGTCTCGTAAGGTAAGTGTCTAATCTCAAGTGGAATTTTCGTACAGAGATTCATTTTAACAACACTAAAGCAACGAAGAGAAAGAGCTATAAAATTTTCAGCTGTTGATCTGGTACAGCTTTGTGCACAAGTTGATTCTCTCCGAAAGTACTTTCATCAAAACAACAATAGCAACCTCTTTCAAGCTATCATAAATGCCGACAATAAACTGAAACCATTAAATCTTAGCGATAGAAGATAGTCACCGTTTCCAAATATGCTGACCAACGAACAAAAGAAAAGATATTTTATGGGTATGCTACTCCATGGAAAGTTCCAAGAGATTCAGTTGACAAAACCGCATCGTTCTATTGGCTTAGGGAAAGTATAATCTTCCCGGAAACAGAAGGGTTTATGCTTAGCATCAAAGATAATGTTGTTAGTAATAGAAACCATCGTATGTACATACTAAAGGAAAACATTGACAAAGAGAAATACAGAAAATGCAACAATAACACCGAAACAATAGAACACATTATCTCTGCCTGTCAATGCTTAGCAAACAATAAATACCTGGATAGACATAACACAGTTGCAGCCATAGTTTACCAAGAACTCCCTATAAAACATGACATTGCCCAAGAAAGTCAAACGCCCTACTATAAACTCAACCCTCCACCAGTACATAGTAGAAAATGACACGATCAAGATATACTGGGATAAAACACTGCTTACAGACAGAACTGTGAAACATAACAGACCAGACATTACAATTGTGAACAAAAAAGAAAAAACAGCCTATCTAGTTGATATAGCGATACCCAACAACAATAATATAGACACAAAAATAAAAGAAGAAATAAACAAATACCTACCGTTATGTCGAGCAGTAAAAGGGCTGTGGAAACTGGAGATCGATGAAGTCATACCTCTTGTCATCAGTGCCATGGGACTCGTACCTAAAAACCTAAAGAAAAATCTAGATAAACTCAATATCCCAGAAAATACTTACCATCTTATGCAGAAGTCAGTGATACTAGATACCACGCATATAGCTAGGTCGTTTCTAGAAACGTAATCACAGAGTATGCATCTTGCCGTAAAGGCCGATGCATTCCTGTCAAAATATCCGATACATATCGAGAGAGGAATACTCAAGACTAAACTTAACGCCAAAAACAAGAGTTCTGCCATTAAAACCCTAGGAGTCCCTGCAATACAATACAGTTTCGGCATCATCAAGTGGACCCTAGCAGAACTCCGAAAAATGGACAGACAAACTCGGAAGCCAACGTAGACCAATTATACTTGCCACGTACGGAAGGAGGGAGAGGCAAACAAAGCCTGGAAAACTGCCACAAAATCGCGATAACAGGACTGTGCCTACTTCGATCTGAACAAGAAAGACAAGTGCATCTGCATGGTGGAAAAAGAGAGCGAAACAAGGAAAAAGACAACAGCGAAGACGAAAAAGCGGAAACCATCAGCCCGAACCACCAACCTGAAACAAAAAGAACTAAACAGATTAAATAAGGATCAGGGCCCCCGCTACCATAAGCGCAAAGGCGTGCGGCGCACGCGGGCGGCATAGCCAAGGGGCGGCAAATCGCACGAGAAAAGAAAATATAAAAAAAAAATTAATTTACAATTTATTCAATATTTAGTAATTAATTTTTTTTCCTAAAGTGTTTCAATTATTTTCCTTTTTATTCAAAGGCCAGGCACCTGATGATTCTCCAAACGCCCAGGGTCCTTATTCTTGAAACAGGGTAGCAGCGTTTCCAGGAGAACAAGTGTTCTGTCTTTTTCAATGATATTTAAATGATAAGTAACAAAGACGGAACACTCGTTCTCCTGGAAATGCTGCTCCACTGTTTCAAGAATAAGGACCCTGGACCCTGCGCTCGTCTAAGGACGGGAACAGGTGCCCTGTCCTACTCAGTTCCATGTAAAATCTTATTTGAGTCAGACAGAGACTGAGAATTAATAGAGCCCTGTCCTGCGCCCTCGTGCGAGCGAGAGTCAGGCTGCAGGTCGCCTCTTAGCTCCGTACAGCTAATGTGCCAATTTTCCTGTCAAATTTTCCAGTTGGTTCTTGCAAAATTACTCTGGACCATTATTATTTATGCAGTTATTAAAAAACATGACAACCCACGCGATTGACTCGCTGTCACTCCAAAAAATCTTCCGCTTTTTCAATCGCTCACACTAAGGGCAGTGGCATCGCGACTGGGGAAGGGGGGTATAGGGGGTAATTACCCTTCCTCCCAGAATCGAATAGTCAAGAGAAAAATCACAAAGGAAATAATTGTTCTGGAAAAGCGAATGACCTTGATATTTGCAAAAAAATAGCGCGTGCGGCGCGTTTCCTTCCCCCCCCCCATGACTGCTTGTCACGCTACGCCGCTGCCTAAGGGGCGCCAAAATATGAAATCGCACGCGGGCGGCTTCATGTCTGGCGGGGGCCCTGATAAGGATTGAAACAACAGAAGAGAAGGAAACAGACAACAAGGTGGAGGGAAAAAGCCCTACATGGACAAATCACAAACGAGTCGGAAAAGGAAACCATCAACAAAGCTGCATCATGGAAGTGGCTCACCCATGCAATGCAAATCTGAAAGTAGAAACCGAAGTACTGGTAACTGCATGTCAGGAGCAAGCTATAGCTACCAACTATATGAAGGCAAGGATGATGAAGGCAGACAGAACCAAAATGAAGACTACGCCCCGCCCGGGGGGATGCCCTATCCTAGCGAAGAAAGCTTTCCTGAACCGCCACAACACAGTCACCGCACACCTGCACTGGAACATCTGCAAAGATTATGAAGTAAAAGTACATGGAAAATGGTACAAACACAGCCCGGAATCCGTCATCGACACTCCTGAAATCACAATAATATGGGACACCCAAGTGGAAACAGACAAAAAAATACAAAGATCTGCAAATTGAAATACAACGCCTGAGGAACATGGAAACAGTAGTAGTCCTTGTAGTAATCGGCGCCACAGGATTGAAATCGCACAACTGTGAAGCGATAAAACAACTCCCGGGAACCCACAACCTGATGACACTTCAGAAAGCGGTTGTGCTGAGCACCGCTCATATAATACGGAAAGTACTATAGGAAACCAGCAGCAAGCACAAGACCAGCACCGAAAAAAGAATAACCTTGGGCACAGAATAATAATAATAATATGGAATAATCTATGCAGTACAGTTCTGGCGTCCTGAAATGGACCAAAGCAGAGATCAGAGCTCTTGATAGAAAAACCAGGAAATTGCTAATCATACATGGTGCGCTGCATCCAAGGTCCGATGTAGATAGGCTGTATGTCCCCAGACGTGATGGATCAATCTGGAGGCCAACCACGAGATTGGTAAAATACTAAATACTTGGATCAAAAACAACAAGATAAGGCATGATATGCATGCAGAACACACGAGATGTGAAACAACAACAGATACACATTCCAGGATACCTACTACATCTGTAACGAATCAAGTGAAAAAGCTCAAGGCTGAAATGAGAGATCATAACAAAAAAACAGGCGGAAAAAAAAAGATATGCATGGCCAGATACTTAGAGGAGCTGAAAAGAAAACCATCAACTAAGAAAAATCATGGGAATGGCTCAAATATGGAGAACTGAAAGTGGAAACAGAGTTTCTCATCACTGCATGCAAAGAAAAATCAATAGCAACTAATTACGTTAAGGCTAAAATCATCAAAGCAGGCACATACCTAAGTGTAGACTGTGTAGGACGGAAATTGAGACCATCCATTATTTCACGTGAGGTTGCTCGATTCTGGCAAAAAAGGAATATTTGGAACGCCATAATACAGTTGCCACTTACCTGCACTGGGAGATCTGCAAATACTATGAAATCAAAGTTTCAGACAGATGGTAGGAGCACAAGCCAGATCCTGTAGTGCAAAAAAAAAAAATGGGATTACCTTGATATGGGATACACAAATACGAACAGAATGCTCGATTAGGGCAAATGAACCAGATTTAGGGGCTGATTCTGTAACTCATAACGACGTCGTTAATGAGCGACAATCGTTAGTGAATGACATTAGTATTCTGTATCGAACGATAATCGTTACTGAACGACTTTACTTATTCTATATCGAACGACAGTCGTTAAGAAGTGACAGTTTTCATCGTTTGTTAGCGGCACCTCTCAGGCAGTCGTTCAAAGTTTTTGTTTAATTGTGAGTGATCATTAAAAGCAATAAAGTGTGAAATAATATAAAATATCGACGATAGATCTTTAGTTGCATCGCATGTTGGATGAATTACAAAAAGGGTCGTCAAAACTATAAATAATTTACCTAACCCTTACTGGAACTTTTCTATTCGTTTTTTCAGAAAGCAAAGAAGAAATGCGTTCCGCCGGTTGAGAGATAATAGTAATCCTTTTGAATTGCCCGAGAACGTTTCAAAGAGGATGTACCGGCTAAATGTTGAGGCGCCTTAAGACTTTTTTCAGGAAATATTACCGCACATTGATATTGGAGTGAGAAACACCAGAACACCACCTGTAATTAGATTCTTCTTAGGGCTTCACTTCTTAGCTCATGGCAGCTACCAAAAATCTGTGGGTGAAGACACGTTTAACGGAGCATCGCAGGCTAACGTAAGCCGGTGCTTGCATGAAGTGGTTAATGCTATGGTTAACCATATGGCTAACACATCCAATTTCCCTAAAATGTTCAACAGGTAGCAGAAGTTACAAACGGATACTATCGCAAGTTTCATGTTCGTGGCATCATCGGATGTATTGATTGTTCTCACATAAAAATAGTTCCACCAAGTGGTGAAGACCTTGGATATCTACTGAACGTATTCATGAATCGGAAGAACTTTTACAGCATAAACTGTCAAATAATTTGCGATTCTAATTGTAAAATATTAGCCATAAATGCTCAATTTCCAGGAAGTGTTTACGACGCAGCTATTTGGAGGATGAGTAATCCAAGAAGATTTATGCATCAGAGATTTCTTCATGGCAACCATGGAACATATTTACTCGAAGACTCGGGATACCCCGTTTTGCCCTATTTGTTAACTCCCATCGTTCGTGCTGCACCTAATACACCTGAAGGTAGATATACTCAGCGACACCGACAAATCCGCAATTGTATAGAACGAACTAATGGGTTATTGAAGGGGGTCTGGAGGTGCCTACATCCTGATAGAGTTCATCATTATCATCCAGCTTTCATTGCACGAATAGTTTATGCCTGTGCGATTCTACACAACATTATAGGGGACCGAAATATATTGGTTCCTGAAGATATCATTTTACAGGAGAACAGTGATGATGAGCATCTTGATCAAAATGAAATTGCACAGCTACTGAATGGGAAACATGAGATCGGAAATGATATTTTCGTGCTTTCGCTCTTGTTTGACTTTTCCAATCGCTGAAAATCTGGAATCCACCATTATTTTTATTTAAAAAAAAAATGCGACTTGGACAGGATAAGGCAGATTACTTACCCTTTTCCATCCCGCTACAGTCCTGATAGGACCGCCCAAAGCATTTAATTTTTCAGTCAGTTTAGCCCAAGTATTTTGAATCAGATATATATCATATCATCAATACTGACCAAAAACTGACAGTTACAACTAAATGAAGTTAGCTTATTATAACGTACTTTTTTTGGCAATTGCCTAATTATACTGCATACGGCTAGTCAGCATCAGTCCGGAGGCCATGGGTCTATGGGTTCCTTGTATAGATCTTACCTTTGGGCGCCACCAAGTTAAATGTGACTTAACTAGGAAGATTACTTATTGATGTTATAACAAAACTTGTACAATTGGAGCGCTTAACAATAAAACAACTAATTAGGTACAATAATGTATCTGGCTTTCTTTATTAAAAAATAATAACAATAATAATCAGCCAAAAAGTGTAGCCACCAAGTAATTAGGACTTAACTATTGCGCCAATAAGTAGCCACGAAGTTTTAATAACTTCGTGTTTAGGATTAGGCTTGTACCTAATTTGTGAATATTTGAATTTGAATAAATAAAAAAAATGTAAATAATGAATATATGAATTTAAAATAAACACTTTTAACTGTTTATTAACACTTGTGAAAGATTAAAAGAACAGTATGGGTTACACTTTACCAACAGGCAAATTAAACACAGAAAGGTGAAAGTTATTCTTTGGGCAACCTCAGGGTAAAATTCTAGAATTTTATTTAAGGGGCACTTACTGACGTAATTCGGTGTCAGATGATTTATATAAGATTTGCCTAAATAGTAAAGGTGCAACTTACATGTATACAAGTGAAATGTATGTGAAAAGCCAGAAGTTTCCAAAGTGAGATTATCTACAGGTTTGGTCTCACTATAGATAGGCTAAGGTATGGTAAGTGAGTCATGAGTCCTATCCACGTTGTATCTGTTTAACGTAGAACCCAATGTGGTTCTAGCAGAGTGGTACCAATAGAGTTGCTGAAGAAAGGCTACCAAAGCCCCAACTGAGAGCAATCTAGATCCAGTCTAGAATCTCTCTAAATACAGCTTAGCAACTGTCCAACTATAGCCTAAGACTGTCTAGCTACAGCCTAGCACTAGGAGTAGGAGTAGGATTGTCCAACTATAGCCTGAGACTAGGACCCTCAAATTGAGGGATACTCTAGACCAAAGGTGAAGTCTTAAACTTCCAAATGCTGCTCGGAACAGTCCGAAACAGAATCCAAAAATGACCAAGGGACGACTCTAGACAATTGTCAGCAAGAAATTAGTCTAAAACTTGAACTCCCTGGCACAAAATTCCAAAAAGTCTCGCCCCAAAAATATTTAGGGCCGAGGCCCGAGACCGGACGACTACTCAGCGTGAGGTCGCAGATCAAAAGGGGGGATTCTTCATTTAGAATTTAGATTTCGGAGAAGACTTTCATCTGTCAAACTTCTAATTTTGACATTGAAGAAAATTATAGAAAAGGACGTGTTCAGTTTCACCCCAAAAGTACGAACTGAGAATCGGTTGTGTAAAAAATGACTGCTGAATGTTGAAAAGTGCCTATAGAACATATATCAAAAGGTAGAACAGGTCTAAAGAAAACGCCTAGACAAAACAGCTGTTCAATGACATGATGGAAATGAAAAGTCAAAGAGTAAACAACAATTATTATCATAACCTCAGATTATTGATTGGATTTGCAAAAAAGATATGATGATGGTACTAACTCCTTTTCCTAAGATTCTAATCAATAACAGCGGGCCCTGCCGTACTGAATCAAACCTTCCTAGATCAATTAACAAAACTTGAAAACCTGCACCAAAAAAAACTTTCAGTAGAAGGCAGTACTCAAGGTAACAAAATCTGGGCACAGAAAAGATAGTTGTTTATTCATTTATTTCATTGTAGTTCTATACGGAATCATATCTACTAGAGCAAAACAAGCCAAGAAATTGAAAACGTTACATTATGCTAAATCAGCACTACTAACCTTCGTAAAATCACACGATATTTGTCGTTACGATTTGTCACTTAAGTTGAACGTAACGATTCGGTTACGGAATACGATTTCCGAAAATATCGTTCACATCAAAGTCGTTACCACAACGATGTCGTCAAGTAACAAGTTACAGAATCAGCCCCTTAGTGTGAATGGATAAAACTAAGAAAATATGTATAGTAATAGACGTCGCGATCCCTTCAGACTTCAATGTGACTAAAAAACAAGAAGAAAAGCGCATCAAATATTAAATAATACAAGGACCTCCGAATAAAGATTGAGAGAATGTGGAATCTGAAGACTAAGATTGTCCCGGTGATAATAGGAGTATCAGGACTCATATCCCACAACACGTTTGCAGCCATGAAAGATATCCCAGGAAAACATCATCTCTCGAGTTTACAAAAATCTGTCCTGCTGAAAACAGCGCACATTGTGCGAAAGCTAATAAGACACTAGGCGAAGAAGTTTAAAAAGATCAGACCATTAGACAACAAAAATTCATCTTAGGTGCACGGTGTGCACTATAAAATACCATAAGGAGTAAGCTATGTGAAATAATAATAATATTAATAACCAGTCTTGATATTTCTTCAGCATGTACCTGACCGTCTCTTCCGAGGCAGATGTTATTGCAGTCTTAGGTATTTTCCAGTGCTCCTCGATGCTTTTCGGGTACTCTTACGGAAGTGTCCAGCTTAGAGACACTTGGAAGCTTGTCCTGATATGATCGTCTTGAAGGCGTTCTATGATAAGTTTGCGTTTGAATTGGTTTTTTTGACATCTATGCTTTGGTGGGATGCGCAAGTTCATTCTGGGTTTTATCAGCTGATGATCAGTCCAGCGGTTGTGATCCAGCACTTGTTAAAGCTCGCGTAATGCATACATCATTTCGTTCTCTATAGAACGTACACTTGTATAATCGATTAGATGCCAGTGCTTTGACCTAGAGTATTGCCAGGAAATCCTGAATTTATTCTTTTGTCAAAATAGTGTATTCGTTATTACAAGCAGGTCATATTCTGATCATGTGGTTAGTAGGCGAAGTCAGTTCGAGTTCATTTTCCAAAATCACCTGAAAGAACCAGATCTAAGTACAGATGTAAGGTTTCACTAAGCTAGGCATAAAATTCCTCTTTTTGGTTTTCGTCAGTTGTGACGGTTGGATCGTAGGCGTTGATTAGCGTAGCTTGTTGGTTGTTTCTGAGGTTTAGGCGTAGTGTCATCAGTCTTTCGCATAGTCCGAATGGAAGCTCAGCAAGATGGTTCATGAATTTATTTTTTTACGGCGAAACCCACTCCATGGATTCGACTTTCATTCCCTTCCTTCCCTTTCCAGAAAAACGTATAGCCTCCTCTGTGCTCCCTAAGTTGACCTTCGTCTGCTCTTCTGGTTTCGCATAGAGCTGCAATATCGATGTTAAATCTCTCTAATTCCCGCGCCACCATTGTTGTTCTTCGGTGCTAGTATTTATATGTGTATGAATCAGTGGCGCAGCCAGAAATTTTGTCTGGGGGGGGGGGGCATGCAGATTTTTATAGGAAAAAACAAGAAATTTTGTCTGGGGGGGGGGGGGGGGCATGCAGATTTTTATAGGAAAAAACACAGATTCGCTTTCCTTTAAACTTTTTTGATTTGAGCAGTTTACAGCTTTCGTCTACTTTGTTATTTTTCTATTTTTCTCTGAAGCCTTGGAGGGGGGCCGGTCCTCCTGGCCCCCCCTGGCTGCGCTACTGGTATGAATATTCCACGTTGCAAGATTTAGTTTAATATTACCTTGCATTTTTTGGGACTAACACCTCAATTTAAATTGTTACCAGAAGTTTCTTGATCTTGAACAAATTATGTATTACAAGCTTTCTGATTAGAGACTATTTCACCTATTGAATTATTTTTATACAAAGAAATACTAGAATCGAGTTAAATTTTATTTTATTAAAATAATACTTGATTAGGCTCGAACGACTTCTGGGCTTTTTGCTGACGTTTCGGTAACAAATCAGCTACCGTTGTCGAAGCTCGGGGGATGGAACACCTGAAAAATGAAAACGGCAGAAAATTGTACATATTTTTTCGTAAATTTGTTTAAAAACTCGAATTTGAGTTAACAAGCAAAAATTACAAATTTAACTAATGTCATGACTTATTTTGCATAGGGTGCGGCTATCCAATCTTGTTGTTGACTGGCTGTTCAAGGCACCTTCTATAGCCCCTTCCGCGAATCCTTAATTCGATTTCAGTACCAGTAAATAAAGGTTTCGCGGTAGAAAAAGGCATTTATTGGCGATAATGATGTAGTGCAAATTTAGCACGTTACACTCTTTGAATTTATAGTAATTGGCGAAAGATGGAGTGTTTGGAAAAAATCGTTTTTCTAGTTAGAATTCAAGCGCCGCAGTCGTAAATAACGGCAAAATGGCGTATAAATTGAGATAATTGCCAATAAGGATTAGTGGCGAGGTAAAGTCGAGGGTGAGAATTACTGTAGTGCAGATTGGGGTGCCGTAAAGCGATTAACTTGTAAGTAAAGGAGTTAGTTTCTCCTCGGAAATATGGAAAAGTTGAGCCATGTATTTGATGAGCGAATTACCAGCAGCTGATTTGGACCATCTTAGTTTTATCTTCCTACTTACATTGCCTATTCATTTCCAAGATCTACAGTTACTTTTTATATTTTTTTTTGTAAATTTGGAAAATGGTCTGACATTCCTTGGCAGATAATGAAGCAAATCATGAAACTCATCCCGGCACTATAGGCCATTATTCACTTCAAACAATATATTAAATTTCACCATCTAAAACACTTTATTAACCCATTATTTAATTCACCACTGCTATCCGTATTTTCTTTCTTACTCCTCACTGAAACTTGACTTAAGATTAATTTTAGGGCGTTTAGTGACGCCTCTTGAAAATTTGGTCGGCGACGGATATATTAATGGAAAATTTTAATGAAACTCGCAAAATATACAAATTGAGACATGCAAGATTACTTCGACGCATAAACTTGAAGGAGTCGCAGTTTGGAATACTAACAACTCAATTTTAATGGCAAAAAGATGTTGTAATTAGGTGTCTACAATGTTTATTTTGCTATTACTTTTTATAAACAGAATTCAGTCTCGTCGAAAAATTGATTATCGACTTGCATGGTTGGTTAGAAAAGAGCAAATTGCTAAACCTAAGAAGCGGCATTTATCTCTATCAGCATTTCGTGTTTTGTGATCCGAAAAATTGATGTCGGTATCATTTCTCAAACCTCTCTCCCCCTTTTTTGCACTTTTCATCAACCCTGAGTGAGTTTTAATTTAACGATCATATATATTTTTTTTTTAAGGATTCCTTAAATAGTTTCAAAATAAAACGAGCTTTGAGTCCTCCAAATACAATTTTACAATCTCAAGAATCCGACATAACAAATTCCTTTCATCCAGACACGAAAAATTTCACTGATCTCTACCCCGTTTCGACTCCAGTAGGGATGTTTTCTTTATCTATTTTCACTTCGGTCTCGTTTCTTCCACATTTCTTGAGGTACGTGTCTGAAAGGGGAAAAACAGAATTAGGTTGCCTTTATTCATTGGGAAATTTCATCTTTTTCTAAACAAGCCGCAATGTGAATTAAAACTTTTTGGGCTGCTAGCTACAAACTTAATGATGAGACTGAATTAATCCTATTTGAGTTTCGAAGCAAATAATAATTATGTATTTTAAAATTCAAATTAAAGGGTTTTTTTTTTTGTGAAAGCAAAATCTTGATAACAATATATTATTGTAAAGTTAAATAAAATGTGAAACGCATCAAATTAAAATTTAATTCTACAATAAAGTGCAATATCTAGTTTACTGACCATAGACCTAATAAATATTTATCACGGTTGCGTGGTTTATTGGTCATGGAATAATGGACAATATTTGTTAAACTTTTAGTGCTTTATTTGAATAACAATACAATGGCCAAAATTAGAGTTATATTAAAGCATTTTTTTCCATTAGTCTTCTTTCTGTAATTTTAAATAACATACTTGATAATAGCTGAGCTGGAATTATTAAAAATTCATAAGAATCGTGCACTTTGTGCCAGGTTTTTGAAATTTGGTATAGTCTTAAGTATGGTCTTAGGGTTCTAGGAAACTATCGCAAGCAACTTGTGCGCGACCTCTGGTGGCCAGTTTGCTATAAAACCAATATGGCCGCCATCTTTATTAGTATTTTTGAAAGATGGGCTCCTATTAGTCATACTATGATTGAGTAATATAATATTATAATACCATTTTAGTATATATTTATAAGAATAATATGATAATGACGATGTTGCGTCATTATGAGCCTGTGCATATCCCCTCTGACGCACAAGTTTGCCTAATGACGCTCGAAGAAAACCAGCTGTGACGAGGCCCTTTTCTCTATCCTCTCCGCACTCGATTTTGATAACTGTTACGACAGGGAACGTACCATCTCAGCGAGAAACAGAGAAACACGCCATTTTGTACCACCTATTTTTTCTGAATTTCAGTTTATTTTTTCGTAATATAATTGTTTGAAAAACGTGAAATTCTCAAAATTTGCCACCTACAACACAACATTGGTCCTTCGAGCCGGATATTTGTTGGAAAACACCAGCATTTCCACCATATATGACGATTAAAACATCCATTTTACCAGGGTGTTACCTTAGCCGTTGGAATTTGACTCGTATTGAAATCGTATTCGACAAGCTGAGGTGAGAGGTTCCTAGTCAGCAATTTCGGATTTGTGAGGTCAGTGCATTCCTTTTTATTTGCTTTTTTTTTGTATATTAAAGCTTTTATTTGCTTTCTATTTAATTCATAATTATTTTTCCATTTCTTGTTAAACATTTTTTACGGGTTTTCAACTTTATTACACGTTTCTATTGCTGATTTGACTACTGATTTCTGCTTCACGTATATTCTTGCGTCATTTTATTATACTGCACGCCCTGCTGGATGCAAATTTACACTTGAACTTCATAAATTTTCGAAAT
This sequence comes from Ceutorhynchus assimilis, assembly GCA_917834065.1. NCBI lineage: Eukaryota > Metazoa > Arthropoda > Insecta > Coleoptera > Curculionidae > Ceutorhynchus > Ceutorhynchus assimilis. The sequence goes on along the minus strand of OU892280.1, from coordinate 24,842,970 downwards.
ATACTTTATACTTACATACTTTTACTTTAAATAGACGCAAATATTTTGTACCACACTATTTTTCAGACATTTTCTTTAGACATTTGCTAATCCCACACCTTTTGCGCCATTTTTGGCACCTAATTCACAAATTTACACAAACATATTTCGACTTTTCTACAGATGTGTGAATTACAACTCCTTTGTTTTGCAATTTACTCTCTATTGTTTGTGATTTGCTTGCACATTTGCATGCTTAATTACATATTTTTATTTTGCGTGAAAAAATTCACATTATACAATTTCTCAAGCGCTTAGCTTATACTACTTGATTATTTGGTCAAAATATTTAATATTTCTTCAACATCTTTTGCATTTATTCATAATGACTCATCCTAATAAAGGTTATCAACTAAAGGTTCCCTCACACGTTTCATTGACCATTTTAACAAAATAAGACACTGAAAATATTAATTTATTAGATTTGCAAAACCGTTTGAGGCATGCAGAGGGACTCTTGGATGAATTTAGCGAGGTTCAATTGCTTATTAAAACTGCTGACGCTGATTATGAAAATAATTATATCACGGTTCATGCTCCCGAACGACTAAAGCTCGGGGATGATTACCATGAAATTGTTTCCACTGTAAAACAATTCCTGGATTCTCAGAACGATAAACAATTTAGGCGCTGAAGTTCAAAAGCAAACAATAACACAATTCTAAATATCATCCAATTGCCTCCACTATTGATGGTTCTTTCGATCAATAGTTATTTTTCCGTGATAGTTTAAACTCAATTATTCACGAAAACTCTTAACTTTCTAATGTGCAAAAGTTTCATCACTTGCGCTTATCTTTACGGGATGCCGCTGCGGATAAAATTAAATTTTTACAAGTTTGTGACAATAATTACGATATAGCATGGAATCTTTTAACAGAGCGATATGAAAATAAACCTTTGCTTATAAACAATCATATAAAGGCTCTTTTTTCCTTGCCATCACTTACAAAGGAGTCGCATTCAGGTCTCAGACAACTTTTAGATGGAACTCAAAAACATCTATGATCTTTACAAGTATTGGGATGCCCCACAGATTATTGGAGTGATCTGATTATATATTTAACGTCAACTAAATTTGACAACATGACACGGCGTGCCCGGGAGTCACGAATACTCACGAAGTCAGCCGGGAGTTTTGGCAACTATAGACGACTTATTGAACTTTTTGAAGGAACGATGCCGTATCCTAGAATCAATGGCTAGTAGTGATAACCTTAGGCACCAGCATCAGACTTCAAAATCACAACTTACCCACAAGTTTTTGGTTAGTTAGCCAGTCTGCCAGCAGGGACTGAGGTCCCGTACAGGAGGCTACTCAGCTAAAGTTGTTATTTTGAGCCAATATCTCTAGACTGATCTTTCAATTTGTTTGCTAGGATATTCGCTCGTCAGGGTAGGAAAGTGTTAGTAGATTCAACAAGGCCCTAATGCACGCTCTGAATACCAAAAATTAAAATCCCAGCACAAAAGACAGCAGATAATTTCTTTGGTTTTTTAATTTACTTTTTATCTGCGTTGTTCACAGCATAAAACGATTTTTGTTGAATACATGAACAATGCAAATGTTATAAAATATAGTATAAACAAACAAAAAAACATAAAAATAAGAAAATAATACTTGTATAAATTGAACCTTTCGGTATTTTTCTTGTGGTGCGTCCCCGTTCCCATAAATTTCACAGCGCATACATGGTTGCAACATTCAATTTTCCTCAACATGTCTATTTCCAATGACCAAAATGATGAATATTGATATTTTTTTTACGCATCACGGCGTTTTTGAAGAATCCTCAACAACAAACAAGAACTAAACTAAGAGTGGCATTCGACGGTTCAACGATATAACGATGGTAGGCCCTAATATCCAAGATAACTTATTCTTTATTCCATTACGATTTCGAAAACACAACTTTCTCCTGAGTGCCGACATTGTTGAAATGTACCGACAAGTACTCGTACAAAATGAACAAAGAAACCTATAAAAAATTCGTTGACGTTTCAACCCTAACGACAAAATTTCTGTATACCTTTCAAATACTATCACCTATGGAACTGCATGTTCAGCCTTTCTTGCCATTAGAGCTCTACATAAAGTAGCATATAGACACATAATAGCTATTTATACAATAAGTTGCGAAATGAGCGTCTTTTAGGCACGCGACGTGAAAATTGTCCAACGAGGCAAAGCCGAGTTGGACAACACGTCGAGTGACTAAAAGACTTCGTTTCGTAACGTATTGTATACAAGATTTTTTCTACTGGCGTTTCATAATAAAAAAACACAATTTTATTTCAATGTTTGTCACCTGCTTTTGCTTGACACTTTTCATGTTGGTGACTAATATTCATAATAAATACAAAACAAAATTCAAATCTGCGTTTAGTGTGTTTTTTATTTCTGAACAATGAATGACACTTTTAGGCACTAGTGCTTAAAAGTTACTTTTACGCACTTGAAAGTCACTTTTACGCATTTGAAAGTTACTTTTACACACTGGAAAGTCACTTTTACGCACTGAGTGCCTAAAAGTCACTTTTACGCACTGAGTGCTTAAAAGAATGTCATTTCAAAACTAAAATGACAATCGAAAAGTTGCTATTATGAAACGTCAGTAGAAAAATGAATATCCTAAACTTGCTTCTATTATACTCGTCGATTTCTACGTAGATGATTTATTGACTGGTTGTGATACTCTTGATGAATTACATTACATTAAAACGTATATTTCCAAACTTTTGCTTCAATATGGTTTTCCCTTACAAAAATGGAAATCATATCACAACTCTTTACATGACCTTAGTAATGACATCCTGCAAATAACGAAGAAAATAATAAAACATTAAGCCACGAAGAAAATAATAAAACATAGTATACAATACTCCATTAACACATCTGAGCAGCATTCCAAGATATCTAAACGACAAATACTCTCAAATTTTTGATCCTTTGTTTATCCTCTCTCCCGTTACCATTACTGCCAAAATTATTCTTCAGGAGCTCTGGAAATTGAAGCTTTCTTGGGACGAGTCCGTCCCAGCAAACTTACACACTCTTGGGTCCAATTATCGATCAGAGTTGTTAAAAATTAATGACCTAAAAATACCTCGACACTTCCTATGCATCAATCCAATTTCTGTTCAACTACATGGTTTCTCCGACGCATCGCAATCCGCCTATAGCGCATGCATTTACATCCGATGTACTGATGCTTGTGGTAATTACACATCCAATCTTTGTTGCTCTAAAACACGGGTAGTATGTGGTGCTCTTTTACTGGCAGAACCCACCGAGAAGGTTATTTCTTCCTTTGGTATAACCTTTGACTCACTGGACTGATTCAACAATTGTCAGATCTTGCATAATTATATCACCCCATTTGGTAAAGATCTTTGTTACAAACCGGGTGTCCCAAATTCAGTCACTTTCAAATACAGGTTCCTAGAAATACGTCAACACCCTGGAAAATACCGCGGAACTATTATCAAGAGGTATGAATCCCTCGGCATTTATAACTTCTGATCTTTGGTTCAATGGCTGGAACTACATTTTTTTTATACTAGAGAGGCACAAATCGTTGATTTAACTGAACTTCCAGAAAAATCTAACAAAACTTTACTTTTCCACGTTACAGCATTAACATTTGACGAAACATCAAAATACTCTTTCCTTAAAAGACTAAAAAAAGAATATTTGCTTACATACTGAGATTTGAAAATAATTTATCAAAAACTCAAGAATTTCGTCAAACCGGACTTCCCTTCCCCAACAATCATTTCCAGACGATTATCACAAATTATCCATTTCTGAATTTCTTGACAAATATAGTAAACTTCTCGGATTAAATTCATTTTTTGACGAACATACTAAATTAATAAGGGTTGGTGGACGTGTGCAAGGCTCTAACTTTGACTTTCGTAAAAAAAAGCCTGCCAAACACCACTTCACAACTCTAATTGTCCGATGTGAACACTTCAGGCTTTTTCATGCTGGTCCACAAGCTCTTCTTGCTTATATCAGAGAACAATTTTGGCCAATGTCTGGTCGCAACCTTTTAGAAAAGATTGTTCGTGAATGTACGAGTTATTTTAGATTCAATTCCAAACCAGAACGCTATTTAATGGGCAACCTTCCTACGTCTCGTATAACTTCAGCTCGACCCTTTTCCGTATCCGGAGTAGACTACGCCGGTCCATTTTTACTACGTGGGAGGAAGGGTCGTAATTACAAATCCACCAAAGCATATATTTTTTGCATGTGTGCTTTTTTAGTAAAGCCATCCATTCGGAGGTTGTCAGTAACCTTACTACCGAAAGCTTTCTAGCAGCATTACATTTCATAGCTAGGTGCGGTGAATGCTCAAAAAATTTTCTGACAACGGCACTACGTATGTGGGTGCCAGTAATGAAATACATTTTCTGGTTCAACAAAATAACACTTTCACTGAAAATTTATCAAGCGAAAGAATTTAGTGGAGCTTCATTCCTCCACGTACGCTACGTTTTGGTGGTCTTATTTACATTTTATAATTTCATATCTGTGTAATTTTCAGCCATATGGCGACATCTATCGCCAGCTGAATTAATTATTTTTTATTATGCATGCATCATAATCAACGATTATTGCACGCTGCAGCCTGCATAAAATGATGTTTATGATGCGCCTACCTTTTCAAATTTTTGCTACAGAAACAGTTGATCTACCTTTATTACCTAGATATTTACCTGCCGTTTAAATTACTATTTATCAGAATGAATGAACACATTTAAAACATTTTTGACATTACGATGCATTCGTAATAAAAAAAATAGCGTATGATATGCGTGTATAAGAAGGCCTTTAAGGCCCTTGCGACTTACAAAACACTCCACTGCGCGTCATGTTTTGAAATATGTCGCGTGTGCTTTAAAGGCCCTTTTATACACTTATATAATAATATACTATTATCGATGACCTCGAGAAGGGAGTAGGCGCTTTCTTTTCTACTACCTAGATCTATTCGACCTTAGTACTTCGTTGCTCTTTAACCTCGTTATTAGTTTTCGAACGTAGTACTTTTTACATAGCTGAGGGTCGATAGGTTGACAGTATTTTCCTTCAAAAATGTCAAGTGAAATCTATTGATTCTAGAAGAGAAAATTGAAGAGTCCCTTTTCTAATCTGGTCGTTGCCCTGAGAGTTCGACTGTGGCTTAGGGGGGCAGTCATATTCCTAAGTGAATTATCGATTACCGTTCTTGTGGAAAAAGTACCTTATCGGCCTTCAGGCATTATAGTAACGAAATAAAGTTGCGTAGAGCAATAATCCATTGATTACCGAGAAAATTTAAAAGAAAACTCTTATGATTATCGTTTTATTCAAGTTTGAATTTCGACCCCACTCGTGGAAAGTTTCTTTAATTTTTTTAAAGTAATGGTTGTTCATGGAATGCCTTATTACTTAGGGTCTTTCGGAAAGCCGTTTCTCTCAACAAGTCTATTTCAAAAAGGCCACATTCTCATTAGTAACCTCACTTCCGTGGAGTGTGGCATAGAGCTTTTGAAGGGATTCCTACCCTACAAGAATCAAGACCCTCACAAGTCGATACATGTGCCCCACATTTCACGACAATTCTAGTCCCTTATCTGCCTGGATTCTGGGCTGGAATCTGCAAGTTCCATGTGCTTCGTCAAGTAACCGAGGATTGATGACTTCCGTGCAGGGGCGCCGGGTTTTAGAAAACCTCGTGGGTGCTGATGCTCATGCACCGGCATCTAAAAGGGGGGGTGAATAGCTCGCCGGTGGCGAAAAAACTTTTCCGGATGCCACGCCCAAAAAATTTTATATAAAACCAAACGTTAACCATTAGCTCTGTCCCAACAGACATGAGAACCGTTCCAGAACAAATAATTTCCAGCTGCCCACCTATTTTTCAATAAGTTGAACGTTTGTCCTAATTGACAAATGGATTGATTGACTGAAAATTACAGTTCTAGAAAGGTTCTCATGTCTGTTGGAACAGAGCTAAAGTAACCGAATCGGTTGATAGATGGTTACTGTCACTGAAAATTCCAGTTACTTGGGGAACGCAAATATGAAATAAAAAATAATTGACAGAAATTACAGGTAAAGATAAAACCAACAGAACCGACATCCGATGGCCGGTAACTATTTTGACATTTGGTTAACCAGATTTCAGGAAACCGAAGTAAAAAATCGGTTCCAGGAACCAGTGAGGATTATCAGATTTTATGTCTATGCTCGTGGGTGCTCCGCACCCACTGTTTACGCCTCGTGGGTGCTCCAGCCCCCGAGCACCTACGCAGTCGGCGCCCCTGCTTCCGTGCTATACCTTATGTTGGAATGGAGGCTTGTAGTAAGTTTCATTAATAACTTCTAATACCTTATCTTTCATAAAATCAGTTCTATAGTCAATAAACAAAATTAATTGAATAAATTTTTACCGACATTACCTTTAAATTTCTAAATTTTCAATTTCATTCATTATTCTTGACCCAGAGTGTACTCTATTATTTAATTTCTGATTTACCGTATTTACTATAGATTTTTTCCCTACTTAACTTTTAGTACCGCCATATTTAAAGAATGTACTTATATAAGCCCATGTGTTAAAGCTTACCTATCTGATAATCTGAACTGAGGTCAAGGTTGGACAACATGCTGTAAATTTGAACTTATTGAGTAAGTACCTATAACGTCAAAAATTGATCAATTTTCAACCCTGGGTTCTACGACTTATATATTTGAAGATTTCTATTATATCTCCAGACCATTTAACTGTTATATTGACCAACTTTTGATTTCTTTCAGGTGCAAATTAACTTTATCGAATTTTTTATTTTTTTTTTTGCAGAAGCATATTTATCAATACCATTTTCAATCATTTATTTTTTTTAATTAATTTTCTGGAAACTTAAATCTTTATATTTTCCTTTCAAATTGATGATATGGCCAATTGGCCAGCGACTGTTAATGAACTTATATGGTAACTTTATTGAGATACATTGTAATATTTTTTTTTTTTTGAATTTGATGAGACTCATTGAAAGTTAACCTTTTTTTTTATTGATTTTATTTAAGGTGTTCCACCAATATTGGATTTTATACTTCGAAATTATTCGATACTTGATCACTGTGAAATATACACTAATTTAACTTGAAACTTACTCAATTCTTTTATTGGTTTACCTGGGTCAGGGTTTGATTGAGTTATGTGCCTTATATATTTCTTTTTCAGAATTACCTATTACCATTTGCTGATTATTTTCTAGGTGTGTTTCTGAATTTTCAACCTTCCATATTCTAAGCAATTTTATTATTAGTTAAAGAAAAAAAATTATGGCGCTGTTGCCATTCTGTACTGATAAAACTATCAACCCACCCCTAATAATTTTTCGTTGAGCAAACCGAGCATATTATAGGCCTCTTGTTAATTCATTAACAAAAGGGGTTACATAAATTGGCGCTCAACGTAGGGCCTCGAAACATTATAAATATTAACATCAATTAAATATTGTACAGTTTGGTATTATCTTTTATCTTTTCTTCTGACATAACTCAACTACTTGACTTTAGGTGTACCAGTATTACATAAATAAATCTAAATTATTCAATTTCTATACAATAATAATATCTTTTCCTATATCTTCAATAATTTACCGAAGAAAATTCAATGGATACTTAACTACATATTGATTTTTGATATTTTCCCTGATAATTTGATGTCGCATTTCTTTATTCCCGAATTCTAATTTTCTTCTGAAATTATAATAGGTAGCGAACAGTACTTCCCAGTGATCCCGGCGAAGGATAGACTGTTCAGGAACACAGCGCTCTTGCCTACGCGAGCTCTTGATTTTTCTCATTTCCCACTCCGAGGAGGATCTTGTCCTTATACCTATAGTCCCATAAACGCACCCCATTTTCGTCCATATTTTATAGTAAAGTTTTCTTGCTCCTGAATGATTTTAATACCTCGGTGTCATGACATGTATATTTATTTTTTTGCTTTTCCTAATCAATTTATCTTTTGTTTTGATAATATAAATCACCTTACCGTTGTCGATATGGACATTTCATCGTTTGTCATGCATGGGATTGCATTGACATAATATTTTACCCTTGTGTCCGTTGTCTTATCGATTTATCTTTAATCTATTCAAAAGTTATCTTCCCTTGCCATTCTGTGCTGATTAAACTATCAACCCACCAGTAATAATTTTTCGGTGAGCAAACCGAGTATATTATGGGCCTCTTGTTAATTCATTAACAGAAGGGATTACATAAATTAGCGCCCAACGTAGGGCGTTGATATTCAAACTTAAATTAAACGGTAATCACGAGACTTTTTATTTAAATTTTCTCGGTAATCAATGGATTATTGTTCTACGCAACTTTATTTCGTTACGATAATGCCCTAGGGCCGATAAAGTACTTTTTACACGAGAACGGTAATCGATAATTCACTAAGGAAGATGACTGCCCCCCTAAGCCACAGTCAAGCTCTCAGAGAACGGCCAGATAAGGAAAGGGGCTCTTCAATTTTCTCTTCCAGAATAAATAGATTTCACTTGACATTTTTGAAGGATGACCTATCAACCTGTCAACCCTCAGCTATGTGAAAAGTACTACGTTCGAAAACTATTAACGAGGTTAAAGAGCAATAAATTACTACGTCGGGTAGATCAAGGTAGTACAAAAGAAAGTGCCTATGGCCTTCTCAAGGACACCGATAAAATAATTATTTCAGCCGGCAATAGATGGTAAAATGTAAAAATTATTTATAAAGAAAAAGCAAGTGACATTTGCAATGTTAGACAGTTAAATATCATTTGAAATGTGTAATAGGTTACGGCGCCTTAACTTTTAAAGAATTTTGCACGGTCTTACATCAAATAGAAGCTGTGAAATGGAAAAACCACTGTCCAGAATAATTGAGAATGGGCACTTTGGTGATTGTTAAAGAACATGGACTTCCTCCTCTAAAGTGGCAATTAGGGAGAATTTTACAAACACATGTTGAAAATGACAATATTATCCGATCTGTGACGATTAAGACTCTATAAAGTGGAATTAAACGTCTAGTGGTGAAAATTTGTGTTTTACCTAATAAAATTAAACACTAGAAAGGAGACTATAAATAAATTATTGTTGACTTTTGGACTTTTCACTTTATTTTGAAACCCGGAAGACTTTCAAGGTGTGGGGCTTATGTTACGTCATTACGGACCTGTGTATATCCCCACAGACGCACAAGTTTGCCCACCAGAGGCCGCACACAAGTTGCTTGCGGTAGTTTTCTAAAACCCTGAGACCATACCCAAGACTATACCAAATTTGAAAGACTTGGCAAAAAGTGCACGATTCTTATGAATTCCCCCTATGGTATAACGCAACTAAAAAAAATACAAAACAACAAAAAAATACACATTTTCGGAGAGAACAAAAACTCAAATTCGTCCAGACACTAGAATAGTTTCCCCAGGATAAAAAAAAAAAGGTGCATTCACAGAAACGCAAAACTGAAAAGAATCCAGGTTATTGGGCGGTTTTTATATTTCCAAGAAAACTTTTATACGGAGGAGGTTTTATGCCGACAAAAGTTTTCTGCGCTACGAATGCTACGGAAAATGCAAAATGTCCCGCCGGATACGTACCGATGGAAATTGAAAAACTTGTTTGTGAAGAATACGGTTTTGTCATCCGAAAACCTAGACCACCGCAAAACGAATATATTTAATTTTAAATTAATGCAGTTTTCACAAAGGATGATTTGACGTTTTTGAGAAGTATTCAGGCATGTTTAGCCACAACCCTTTCAGACCTCCATGAACGATGGAATAACGGCAAAATATAATAATTTATCATTCAAAATTTTTAACTTGGTTTATGCCACTCAAAATATCCAAGAATTATTTTAAAATTGGGAGACCTAGATCAGAAAAGAAAGCTTCAAGTTTTCCTAATGCATTCAGAGACGTTTTCGTTTGAAAATATCTAAAATCTCACAGTTCAGAAAGCCGAAAAGAAAAATTATAATGCGCCGTATTTTAAATTTGCTTCTTGTCTGCAGAAAAATGTATAGATAACGTTTACTTTGTGATATTTTATTTTTCGTGTTTCTTTTTAATGAAACATTAAATGTTTTTAAAAAAAAGTTCCACTATTAAATATTAAAATAGATTTTTTTCAACTTATCGAGAAGGTACTGGTAGAAGACCTACTTAGCTAAGAGCTAGGTATAAGGTTATTTTACTTGGATCAGCCCCGAAATGGGAGTGCTTGCATTTGGAATTACATTCCAAATACAAATTTAACAACTAAGGCACAGCTGATATACTACACAACGGAACAAATAAAACAGTTTTGCGGCACGTAGCTACTTCTTGGAAAGTGTGCTATAACATTTAACAAGGAATCTAAAAAAACATGGACTATTGAGAGATAACATTCTCTTGAAGATAGATGCATATAACATAAACCCAAATTATGCAAATGGATGCCAACAGGAGAGGTGAATTTTAATTGTCACATTTTGGCATCGAATTTCTTTCCCATATCTTAACGAATTAGCTATTTATATTATAATAGAATTCAATGAAAGATATTAATTACTGTGAGATTTGAAGCTAAAATGTTTCAAAAAAGAGCAGCGTGAAGTATAATACCCGGGTTCGTTCAGCAAGATTTAACGGTGTGAATTTTTATTATATCTTCTTTTAAAAATCTTCCACAAAACGAAATGAAAAACCAAATAGGTCCTACACTGTCGAAACTTACTCAATTTTACCTACTTGACATGCGCCCGACAATAGCAAACTTAAGGAAATTTAAGAGAAGTTGTCATCAATGACCTATTAACACAGATAGACAGAACAATAAACAATAATCTAGGTTGACTACATCCCAGGAACCGCATCTCTCCCCACTACTTATTAATCCTTGTGTTATTTTGTATCTTTCTCTAACACGTGGAATGCGATTATTTTTCAATGAGAATTAGCAACGCTGCAAAAAAATAAATTCCACCTTGAATTCCACCTTTCCACCAATCAGCGGCTTCTATTCAATTGTCATGTTACACTTTTGTAGCACTGATTCTGGTTTCATTTTCAGAGTTGAGAAATATGCGATAGTAAATTGGGCCGGAGTTAGCGGAATCATTTGAATCCCTACTCCTAGCCGGTTTCACAGCTCACCCCCCCCTGGCCCATAAACATGTAGTCAACCAAAACAAAGCTATTTTATCAATGGGATGTTCTGTCTATCTGTGTTAATTGGTCATTGGTTGTCATATGTGAAATAAACGAAAAATTTGTGAAACGTCTAATTTATTATTGGAAAATCATACCTCTCCCGACCTGGAACCTGCTCTTTCTCCTCGCGAGAAAGAGCTCGGCAGAGAAACCCTCGATCTAACATTCCTTTACAATCAAAACATACTGTGTCATTTCAATAATTATTATAATTTAAATTCAATAATTCAGTGATAGATTAAATTAGGTGCCGTCCTTGTCCTTGTGCCGAAATATCAATTCCACACACCACATTCAATGAACACTACCTATATTTAATACTGAAGAGTTTTTGGTTAGTTAGCCAGTTCCACCAGCAGGTACTGAGGTCCCTGGTTACGGGAGGCAATTCAGCTATAGTTGTTGTTTTGAGCCAATATCTCTAGATTGATTTTTCAATTTTTTTACTAAGATATTCGCTCGTCAGGGTAGGAAAGTGTTAGCAGATTCAACAATGCACGCTCTGAATACCAAAAATCAAAATCCTAGCACAGAAGACAGTACATAATTTTTCTAGGCTTTAATTTCCCTTTTTTTTTATCCTATCTGCGTAGTTCACAGCATGAAACGATTTTTGTTAAATACATAAAAAATGCACATGTTATAAAAAATGTTATGAACAAACATGAAAATGAAAAAATAATACTTGTATAAATTGAACTCTCAAAAACAAAATAACATTTATTCCACTGACCTGTGAATGCTCCTTATGACACACAAACTAATCACAAATTGGATTGATCAATCAGTTTAATACATAAATAAAAATTGAATAATGAACAACGGCAGACAACCTTCTTCTCTAGTCTCTCATTTTCTATCTCCCCTTCGGTACTTTCGTTTTCTGTGGCGCGCCCCCGTTTCCAAAACTTCACAGCGCATACATGGTTGCAAAATTCACCTTTTTTTCTATAGTGGACGTTTTAAAAAGTTGAGATTCGAAAAAATATTTCCAATAGTGTAACGCTCTTTTGTCGGAATAAAAGAATGCTCATAATTGTGCTCGACTATGCTCAGTGGTTTTTTAGCTTGGGGTGGTCCTTGGTGTTGGTAAAGTACAGAGAGGGCGCCACTAGTTTGTATAAAATTATTTTGATTATCAAAGAATAGCCAAACTAGGCACTAATCAAATAATTAGCTATTATTTTAAAAGATAAATGCAAAAATCTGAAAAGGTAAAATAAATCCAATAGCTATCTGACATTTAACCCCTTTAATAAAAACACAAGCTTTGGAATTCTATAAACAATAATTTATTGACAGGATGGCGAACTTGTTCATTAACATTGAAACAAATAAATTGTGTGTAATTATTGTCAGTATCCATTTTTTTTTTAAAAAAATAAGCAGCTTACGGGAAGCAATACTTAATTGAAATAGGTATATAAAAAGATTGAAATTTAAAACAAATAAATAGATACCTACGATGAGACTTACCTAAGTATAAGTGTTGAAGTCAAAATAAAAATAACATTCAATTTTTGACTGAAAAGCAATCAAATCAATAGAAAAAAATCATCAATGCGGAAAGGTAATAAATAATCCCTAGGCAGTTTTAAATATCGAAATCGTGCTAGGTGAAATCAAGGGGTCAGGGTTTCCGGAATAGCTCAACCTTATTACCTCTAAAGTTAAAAATAGGTAAACATAAAACTTAAATTTGACTACCTAAAGATTTTACATTTAGTAAAACTACCACATTATTGATTTAAAGTTAAAAGTTAAATAAACATTTTAAAGGCTAATGAATCCACAAAATATAATATCGATCAGTACTCGATATTAGGGAAATAAATTTATATTAATTACAATAATGCATAATTATTGGATAATAGTTAATAGACCGTCAGATAGTGACATATTTAGGTGCCCCTTTTTCGCATACAAGCCTCGAAGAGGGTTGAAAAGTACATCGATTTTGAGTAGGATGAAGGTATTTTTGCGAATGGCTCCTGGGGATAACGTATGGAAAATTCGATTTTCCGTAACAGAAATGAAAGACGTCCTAGTGCCAATATTTTCTCGCAAGCCGCGTTCACCAAAGGATTAATTAATAAAACCTGGCTTCGTGAAAACAAATAAAGGGGTGTTGCAGGTGGGTAAAGGTTTGAAATAAGGGCGAAACTTTGAAAGGAAAAATCGAGATTTTGAGCGATTTTTCCACACAAGCCCATCGAAAGGATGAAAATCTACAACTTCGGTAGCAGAAAATCATATTTTTTTGAGTTTCGCTAATGGAAAAGTATATTTAAGGGTAACATAAGTAAAATCGAATTTTCCATATGTTATCCCCAAGAGCCACTCGTGAAAATACCTTCATCCTACTCAAAATCGATGTACTTTTCAACCCTCTTCGAGGCTTGTATGCGAAAATGGGGCACCTAAATATGTCACTATCTGACGGTCTATAATGATAAAGAAAACGATAATAAAAGCTAATATCTGAGTCTGATAATAATTAATTAATTAAGTTATTAATTATATTTAAACAGTAGTAAGCTATTTTAGCTAAACACTATTATACGGTAAACAAATTAAGTCGGTAATTGAATTTACATAGATATTAATTAGCTAATAAAGCTAAACGATAGGGGGCGATAAAGAAAAGGTGAAAATAAGTGACGGTAATTAAGATGCCACGTTTAAGACACCCATAGGTAAGTAATTATACAAGCCTGGACGGAATCCTTGTAAAGCCTCGCAAGCTTTCACAAATTTGAGCTCTGGAGGTACCAAACTGTCTGGAGAAAACCAAATAATGGTTGGGGATCAACTTCTTACAAGACACAAACTTTCCTCGAAAAGGGAGCCCAGATTTGCTCTGAGTTTCCAATACAGCGTGGTCTCAAATTCGTCAATTTTCACTTGGAGAAGTGCAGGCACGGATTTTTCGTCCTGCAGAAGGTGCCTGTATGAATTGAGGGGATATAAGGACTCATTCATCAAAGAGAAAAAAGAATTTACATACCTGAGCAGCCGATAGTAACCTCACTTTCAAAAATCTTCACAAAAATCAACAATCGGTTGATTTTCCAGGAAACTTTCTAGTAGACACGAGCAAGCACTCTTCTGGCTAGTTAATTTTCCAGATTATGGACTCGATGGCCAAAAAAAAAGATAAAGTTTTAAGATTTTAAAAATCCTGAGAATCTGGATGACCTGTTCCGGTCCCAAGACAAAAGAGAAAAATGGCAAGTCAGTACCACAATAGGCTCGTACAGCATATTTTTTTTATTACATATTCTAAAAGAGCGTGTTGAGTTTAGCAGTTATGCAAAATTTCATAATTTTCTGAGCCCTTGTTCATATTTAAATAAATTATCAAAGTACTCCAAATTTGAAACACGCGATGACGTCACTGCATCTCTCACGTTGGTCCTTGTGGCTCTGGTACGCCAGTCACTTTGACAATACGGGCATTGTTTTGACAAGTTTTGGTTATGTTATGGTTTGGCATCGTTTGGACAAGTTTTAGTTTGGCATTTTATGTATCTGATAGAGGTTTGAAGTTTTTCTTCCAAACCACATTTCGTATATTTGAATAATTCCCTGAGTTTCAGTATTTTATAAGCACAATTATGGAAGTAGTATGCAAAAAGAAAATTTTAAAATATTGTATAGTTTCGCAAACTGTGTTCCAAACTGTCAATAGAAAATCAGTTGACATTGCGTTATGCAAAACCGTGTATGACGGCCTTTAGCCTGTCTCGACTCGAGAGATGCTATGACGTCACAGCAATGAATTTCCGAGGCATAACTGTTTTAATATTAAAAAACGCGTAACTTTTCTAATATTTATCCAATTGAGCTGAATTTTTTTATATGTGTTATATGTGAGTAATACTCCATAAAAATGTGAAAAACCGCGTTAAAATTTTTTTATTGAACGAGCCTATTAGGGAATCCAAACCACGTGACTTTTGCCAACCAGCCGGCATTTTGAAATTTTTATGAGGTTAGAATACGGGTTGTTACGTGTTACATGTCAACGAGGTCAGAAAAGTGTCAGATTAGAGAACTTGCCCCGTGTATTGATAAATGGCGATTTCCATTTGTCAATCAGTGCGTACTGAGTGTATCCCCATCTTTTTCTGAAAGCATGTAACATGTAGGGATATGGATACATTTTTTTTGCTCTGGTTCGACAAATAGAAATCGCTATAAGCCTAATACTCATAACAGCGAAATTCGCTCTTTTTTGACATTGCTTCGACAATTTGACATTTGATCCCGCATAAAACGTCAAATTGTCGGAGCAATGTCAAAAAAGAATGAATTTCGCTGTTATGAGTACTAGACTTAATCCTGTAAAAAAAAATATGTTTTTTTGTTTATTGTTTGCCAACCAGACGCCATTTGGACAGGTCGTTGGATTGCCTAAATGACAGAGCTACAGGTTTCTCGGAAACAACAGGATTCTCGATATTAGGTTAGGAAAACTAGTCAGAAGAATCATAGATGTCGCTAGGTGTACGAAATAGTACTTTTACCTGAGTCCAAAATATATAAAAATAATTAAGAACAATAAATATATTTTTTCTACAACTGTCAAAAAATGATGATGTTCGCACACTCATGACAGTTTGCGAAGTGGCACTTTTTTTCCCAGGTATTGATTTTTTAACGTTCCCATGACGCGCTATTTCGCGCACGTGTGCGCGAAATAGCTAGTTCGCACACTGGGTGTCATGGTGACACATACCTGTCAGGAAATCAAAAATAATTAAAATTCACCTACCTTTGATTGAAAATGCAATTTTGGCTTCGAATGATTGATATTTAAATGGAGTTGTAGAAAAAATATTGTTTGCAACTCAGGCGCGAAATACTTTGGTGATCTCGACTATTTTTTTAACTCGGCTGCGCCTCGTTAAAAAAATCAGATCTCGATCACCAAAGTAGCATTTCGCGCCCTTGATACAAAAATAACTATTTGTGACATTTCAAATGTTACAATAGGTGGTTTTTCTCAAGCGGAAAAATTGCAAATTGAAAATCTAGGTATATTAGTTGGACGAATAGTGACGCGAAATGAAGAAAAAACAAGAAGCCATTCAAACCAACTAATGCAAAAGAAGGAATACAATTTCCAGAAAAAAAATTATATATTGCGGTATACTAATAAAAGTTTTGTCATAAGGAAGTCCATTAAAGGGAAAGCAAATTCCTTTATTATTATGGCATTTGATAGTTTGGTTGATGTAAAAACTTTTTAGGGCGATACGTAAGGAAATATTAGGAATATAAATGTTCCCCTAAAGAAAACTCAGAAAATAAATTTCATTTTAGTGTAAAAAAATTGTGAATGTGTTATTTGTCAGAATTGCTTCAGGATGTTTGGATTTTCTCCATTTCAGTAATAATTCAATAATATCGGATGAATGAACCTCAGAACATTTAATTTTGAATACACACAAAAAAATCTTACCCTGAATGAATATGAAATAATCAACTCAATCCTTTTATATATACCCTATTTAACCCACACGAAGTTGAATTCGGAATAAAATTATTGTTAGCGTCAATAAATAGGTTGTTTTTGAATATATGGTAGAGTTACTTCAATCTTTATTATGGTATTCTAACTGAATATATTCAATATAAAGCGTAGCTGAATTTAACACAGGTTTAATTTATCTGACTATAAAATCGAGATGTTAGTTCAAGGTTGTCACCGCTTTAATTATGCAAATAAGGCAATCGGAATATAAAATCGATATGTTTATGTTAGTTCAAGGTTGTTACCGCTTTTGCATACATTGAGTGCCGACTCATAGATAGGCAATTACTTATACATAATAGAAGTCGGGTAAGTGTTTGGAAGAAGTCCGGAGAGGTCAGGAAAGGGCTGGATAAGGTCGGGAGAAATCTAGACAAGTCTGGTTAAAGTCTGGATAAGGCTGGAAAAAGTTTAGCTAAGTCTGGAAAAGTTTGGATAAGTTTGGATAAAGTCTGGAGAAGCCAGAAAATTTCTGGAAACGTCTGGAAAAGGCTCTATTAGGTCTGGAGAAATCTAGACAAGTCTGGATAAAGTCTGGAAAAATCTACCCAAGTCTGGATAAAGTCTGGAAATTTCTGGAAACGTCGGAAAAAGGCTGGATAAGGTCTGGAGAAATTCAGACAAGTCTGGATAAGTTCTGGAAAAGTGTATTTGAAGTCGGGAAAGTGTTTGGGAGAAGTCCGGAGAGGTCAAAGGGCTGGATAAGGTCTGGAGAAATCTAGATAAGTCTGGATAAAGTCTGGATAAAGTCTTGCTAAGTCTGGAAAAGTCTGGATAAGTTTGGATAAAGTCTGGGAAAGAGCCAGAAAATTTCTAGAAACGTCTGGAAAAGGCTCTATTAGGTCTGAAGAAATCTAGACAAGTCTGGATAAAGTCTGGAAAAATCTAGCTAAGCCTAGAAAAATCTGGATACAGTCTGGAAAAGCCTGGAAATTTCTGGAAACGTCTGGAAAAGGCTTAATAAGGTCTAGAGACATTCAGACAAGTTTGGATAAAGTCTAGAAAAGAGCCAGAAAATTTCTGGAAACGTCTGGAAAAGGCTCTATTAGGTCTGGAGAAATCTAGACAAGTCTGGATAAAGTCTGAAAAATCTAGCCAAGTCTAGAAAAGTCTGGATAAAGTCTGGAAAAGCCTGGAAATTTCTGGTATCGTCTGGAAAAGGCTTGATAAGGTCTGGAGAAATTCAGACAAGTCTGGATAAAGTCTGGAAAAGTGTATTTGAAGTCGGGAAAGTGTTTGGGAGAAGTCCGGAGAGGTCAGAAAAGGGCTGGATAAGGTCTGGAGAAATCTAGACAAGTCTGGATAAAGTCTAGCTAAATCTGGAAAAGTCTGGATAAGTTTGGATACAGTCTGGAAAAGCCAGAAAATTTCTGGAAACGTCTGGAAAAGGCTCTATTAGGTCTGGAGAAATCTAGACAAGTCTGGATAAAGTCTGGAAAAATCCAGCCAAGTCTAGAAAAGTCTGGATAAAGTCTGGGAAAGTCTGGAAATGTCTGGAAACCTCTGGAAAAGGCTTGATAAGGTCTGGAGAAATTTTGACAAGTCTGCATAAAGTCTAGCTAAGTCTGGAAAAATCTGGATAAAGTCTGGAAATTTCTGGAAACGTCTGGAAAACGCATGGAAATTTCTGGATTGGGTCGGAAAAATTCTGGAAAATCTGGAAAGGGTTGAATTTTAGCGGATCTCAAAGCTCACAATAATCACAAGCATTAGCGTTGAAGTTTGCTTCGGCATTTTCAATGTTCTCCTCGGTTGCATCTTTGTGAAGGACTGTGAATTTGTTACTTATGTGACAATTCTCTGACAATATGCCTATTAGCTGTGCTATTAGATATTGCTCTGTAGATGTTTGTTTTTCAAAGCAAGGAAGTGGTTTAATATTTTTTCTAGGTCCAATAGAAGAATCTAGGTATGTATAGGGTTTTCCAATAGTAACGCTCGATGTTTGACAATAGCCCATGAAAAACTCGATAGTCACACAGGTGCTATCTTTGGCAGCCGTATTCAATTAGTCTCTGCATTTTATTATGGAGCGCTACACGATTGAGCAACGCGTCGGAATTGTTTAAAATTATTATCATTATCAAAACCAATGTTCTATTCGGAAAACGTTTCGTGCACTCCGTGCAATTTATGATGTCAACGATCGTCCTTCAGAATCCACAATTGGCCGACCTAACGTCACTGGATTTTTTTCTCTGGGCATTCTAAAATCCAAAGTCTATGTTGACAAATCTCGAACGGTTGCCGCCTTAAAGGCCAATATTAAGCACTTATTGCTGAAATTGAGCCATTTTTATGCGATAACGAACACTAAATGATTCTAACGACAATCTAAAATTGTCGGAGAAATGTATTGATAATTCGGATATTGTTGAAAACATCTATGAGAAGTAAAGTCCGTCGATTTTAATCTAATACTCGAAAGGAATGTGAGCTGGTGGCACCCTACATTTGAACGCCAATGGTCACCTAAGGTCACCCCTGGTTTTCGCTTCACCCCCTCGCTCCTCATACGAAAAGTCGACGAACAATACTAAAAGAAGGAAGATTCAGGGACTTGACCAAATCTGCAATACTTTCTGCAAGAAATGTTGATGTCGAAGAAATAAACGAATAAGTTGTCGAACTGTTGGACGTCAAGACCGAAAAACTCTACACCAGTATAGATAGTGTCAAGAACTGTGATAATAGTGATCTAAATGATGCTATTCTTCCAAAATATTTAAATTCGCTTAATCCGCCGAATTCCCGCTCCATGATTTACGATTGAAAACGAATTCTATTGTATGCTTATTAGAAATCTAAGCATCAGTGCAGGCCTTTGCAATGGTACAAGGCCTTTAGTTCTGGAACTTGGGGATAATCTGTTACGCTGTGAGATATTGACTGTAGATAAACAGGGAGAAATAGTGTTCATAAATCGAATAACACTCTACTGCGAAAACGTCTACCCCTTTACGTTCAAACAAAGACAATTTTAAAATAAAATTAGCCTTTGCAATGAGTTACGATTAACAAATCTCAAGGACAAACATTTGATAGGATAGTAATTGATCTCCAGAAAGGATGTATTAGTCACGGACAACTTTATGTGGCGCTTTTCAGAGTTCGTTCGTGGGACTCATTCAAACTTTATTCAGGGAAACAAAGAGGCAATAGTGTTGTCAAAAACCATGTTTTTAAAGAATTGTTTTTTTGATAATTTAATTTTGAAATTTCGCAGTCATAGGTGATTTCAGAAGATCTTTACAACTTATTTACAAGATATTTGAAGATCACAAGACAAAAACCTGAACACGATAAACATAAATGATTGAAAATAACGAAGAACGACATGAAGACTTAGCACTCTTTAAACTTTGGATTCTTACGAGTTCCATAAAATAGAATAAGTTGCACTGGACATATGCACACCGTATATTCAAAAAATAAGATCGATTTAAAGTCATTACGATGTACCGCAAAAGTAATAATTCACCAACTACTTTGATCACATTTAAAATTTATGTCTACCACGTAGGTACAAACAAAAAATTAAGTTGAATAATTGAGCAATTGAATTTAAAATCTTTTAAAAAATTTTTTTTTTCGATTGTTTGCAGTAAAATGTTGATCGAGTAGACTTCAATAACTGGCCTAATAAAAAAAAAGGAACTTCATGAAAATGTAAAAAAAAAATTAAGACTCGATATCTCGTATTATACCACAGCACATAAATAGTTACTAACTCGGTTTATAATAACACCTTGATTATGGTTATGATTATTCTGTTTTAAATAAACCACTTCGAATAATGTATACCTACACCTACGAGTTCCATAAAACAGAATGAGATAAGTAGACATACGCACACCGTACATTCAAGAAATGTGATCGATTTAAAATCATTATGATATACCATACAAAAATAATTAGTCACCAACTCCATCCATCGCATTTGAAATTTCTTCACTAGAATAACATCTATACAACTTATCTCACTGTTACATTTAATGTATAATGTACATTTAAATCAAAAATTATGCTGTTTTTTGTACAACACCTAATAAATATTTTCCATTTTATAATTATTTTGATGGACTTGATTTAAAAAAAAAGCGCGCGAAGCGCGCTCATGACCTAGTCTGACTATAAAATCGAGATGTTAGTTCAAGGTTGTCACCGCTTTAATTATGCAAATAAGGCAATCGGAATATAAAATCGATATGTTTATGTTAGTTCAAGGTTGTTACCGCTTTTGCATACATTGAGTGCCGACTCATAGATAGGCAATTACTTATACATAATAGAAGTCGGGTAAGTGTTTGGAAGAAGTCCGGAGAGGTCAGGAAAGGGCTGGATAAGGTCGGGAGAAATCTAGACAAGTCTGGATAAAGTCTGGATAAGGCTGGAAAAAGTTTAGCTAAGTCTGGAAAAGTCTGGATAAGTTTGGATAAAGTCTGGAAAAGCCAGAAAATTTCTGGAAACGTCTGGAAAAGGCTCTATTACGTCTGGAGAAATCTAGACAAGTCTGGATAAAGTCTGGAAAAATCTACCCAAGTCTGGATAAAGTCTGGAAAAGCCTGGAAATTTCTGGAAACGTCGTGCTATTAGATATTGCTCTGTAGATGGTTGTTTTTCAAAGCAAGGAAGTGGTTTAATATTTTTTCTAGGTTCGGGAAAGTGTTTGGGAGAAGTCCGGAGAGGTCAAAGGGCTGGATAAGGTCTGGAGAAATCTAGATAAGTCTGGATAAAGTCTGGATAAAGTCTTGCTAAGTCTGGAAAAGTCTGGATAAGTTTGGATAAAGTCTGGGAAAGAGCCAGAAAATTTCTAGAAACGTCTGGAAAAGGCTCTATTAGGTCTGAAGAAATCTAGACAAGTCTGGATAAAGTCTGGAAAAATCCAGCTAAGCCTAGAAAAATCTGGATACAGTCTGGAAAAGCCTGGAAATTTCTGGAAACGTCTGGAAAAGGCTTAATAAGGTCTAGAGACATTCAGACAAGTTTGGATAAAGTCTGGAAAAGAGCCAGAAAATTTCTGGAAACGTCTGGAAAAGGCTCTATTAGGTCTGGAGAAATCTAGACAAGTCTGGATAAAGTCTGGAAAAATCTAGCCAAGTCTAGAAAAGTCTGGATAAAGTCTGGAAAAGCCTGGAAATTTCTGGTATCGTCTGGAAAAGGCTTGATAAGGTCTGGAGAAATTCAGACAAGTCTGGATAAAGTCTGGAAAAGTGTATTTGAAGTCGGGAAAGTGTTTGGGAGAAGTCCGGAGAGGTCAGAAAAGGGCTGGATAAGGTCTGGAGAAATCTAGACAAGTCTGGATAAAGTCTAGCTAAATCTGGAAAAGTCTGGATAAGTTTGGATACAGTCTGGAAAAGCCAGAAAATTTCTGGAAACGTCTGGAAAAGGCTCTATTAGGTCTGGAGAAATCTAGACAAGTCTGGATAAAGTCTGGAAAAATCCAGCCAAGTCTAGAAAAGTCTGGATAAAGTCTGGGAAAGTCTGGAAATGTCTGGAAACCTCTGGAAAAGGCTTGATAAGGTCTGGAGAAATTTTGACAAGTCTGCATAAAGTCTAGCTAAGTCTGGAAAAATCTGGATAAAGTCTGGAAATTTCTGGAAACGTCTGGAAAACGCATGGAAATTTCTGGATTGGGTCGGAAAAATTCTGGAAAATCTGGAAAGGGTTGAATTTTAGCGGATCTCAAAGCTCACAATAATCACAAGCATTAGCGTTGAAGTTTGCTTCGGCATTTTCAATGTTCTCCTCGGTTGCATCTTTGTGAAGGACTGTGAATTTGTTACTTATGTGACAATTCTCTGACAATATGCTATTAGCTGTGCTATTAGATATTGCTCTGTAGATGGTTGTTTTTCAAAGCAAGGAAGTGGTTTAATATTTTTTCTAGGTCCAATAGAAGAATCTAGGTATGTATAGGGTTTTCCAATAGTAACGCTCGATGTTTGACAATAGCCCATGAAAAACTCGATAGTCACACAGGTGCTATCTTTGGCAGCCGTATTCAATTAGTCTCTGCATTTTATTATGGAGCGCTACACGATTGAGCAACGCGTCGGAATTGTTAAAAATTATTATCATTATCAAAACCAATGTTCTATTCGGAAAACGTTTCGTGCACTCCGTGCAATTTATGATGTCAACGATCGTCCTTCAGAATCCACAATTGGCCGACCTAACGTCACTGGATTTTTTTCTCTGGGCATTCTAAAATCCAAAGTCTATGTTGACAAATCTCGAACGGTTGCCGCCTTAAAGGCCAATATTAAGCACTTATTGCTGAAATTGAGCCATTTTTATGCGATAACGAACACTAAATGATTCTAACGACAATCTAAAATTGTCGGAGAAATGTATTGATAATTCGGATATTGTTGAAAACATCTATGAGAAGTAAAGTCCGTCGATTTTAATCTAATACTCGAAAGGAATGTGAGCTGGTGGCACCCTACATTTGAACGCCAATGGTCACCTAAGGTCACCCCTGGTTTTCGCTTCACCCCCTCGCTCCTCATACGAAAAGTCGACGAACAATACTAAAAGAAGGAAGATTCAGGGACTTGACCAAATCTGCAATACTTTCTGCAAGAAATGTTGATGTCGAAGAAATAAACGAATAAGTTGTCGAACTGTTGGACGTCAAGACCGAAAAACTCTACACCAGTATAGATAGTGTCAAGAACTGTGATAATAGTGATCTAAATGATGCTATTCTTCCAAAATATTTAAATTCGCTTAATCCGCCGAATTCCCGCTCCATGATTTACGATTGAAAACGAATTCTATTGTATGCTTATTAGAAATCTAAGCATCAGTGCAGGCCTTTGCAATGGCACAAGGCCTTTAGTTCTGGAACTTGGGGATAATCTGTTACGCTGTGAGATATTGACTGTAGATAAACAGGGAGAAATAGTGTTCATAAATCGAATAACACTCTACTGCGAAAACGTCTACCCCTTTACGTTCAAACAAAGACAATTTTAAAATAAAATTAGCCTTTGCAATGAGTTACGATTAACAAATCTCAAGGACAAACATTTGATAGGATAGTAATTGATCTCCAGAAAGGATGTATTAGTCACGGACAACTTTATGTGGCGCTTTTCAGAGTTCGTTCGTGGGACTCATTCAAACTTTATTCAGGGAAACAAAGAGGCAATAGTGTTGTCAAAAACCATGTTTTTAAAGAATTGTTTTTTTGATAATTTAATTTTGAAATTTCGCAGTCATAGGTGATTTCAGAAGATCTTTACAACTTATTTACAAGATATTTGAAGATCACAAGACAAAAACCTGAACAGGATAAACATAAATGATTGAAAATAACGAAGAACGACATGAAGACTTAGCACTCTTTAAACTTTGGATTCTTACGAGTTCCATAAAATAGAATAAGTTCCACTGGACATATGCACACCGTATATTCAAAAAATAAGATTGATTTAAAGTCATTACGATGTACCGCAAAAGTAATAATTCACCAACTACTTTGATCACATTTAAAATTTATGTCTACCACGTAGGTACAAACAAAAAATGTAAGTTGAATAATTGAGCAATTGAATTTAAAATCTTTTAAAAAATTTTTTTTTTCGATTGTTTGCAGTAAAATGTTGATCGAGTAGACTTCAATAACTGGCCTAATAAAAAAAAAGGAACTTCATGAAAATGTAAAAAAAAAATTAAGACTCGATATCTCGTATTATACCACAGCACATAAATAGTTACTAACTCGGTTTATAATAACACCTTGATTATGGTTATGATTATTCTGTTTTAAATAAACCACTTCGAATAATGTATACCTACACCTACGAGTTCCATAAAACAGAATGAGATAAGTAGACATACGCACACCGTACATTCAAGAAATGTGATCGATTTAAAATCATTATGATATACCATACAAAAATAATTAGTCACCAACTCCATCCATCGCATTTGAAATTTCTTCACTAGAATAACATCTATACAACTTATCTCACTGTTACATTTAATGTATAATGTACATTTAAATCAAAAATTATGCTGTTTTTTGTACAACACCTACCTAATAAATATTTTCCATTTTATAATTATTTTGATGGACTTGATTTAAAAAAAAAGCGCGCGAAGCGCGCTCATGACCTAGTTATAATATATAATTGCAGCTATGCGTATTTGGAGTTAAATATAATTTATTTCTAGATTGCCTTTAACACTATGCTATTATAGGGAAATTAATAAAATAATGTATGTGGGGGATCAAAATTTATGAGGTTAGCATGTCGCAATGTTGCCGCATCAACTTCGTTTTACTTTGACATACCATAAGGTTTGTCATTTTCCCAGGTTACATTTTATTAATAAATTGATAAGAATAATTATAATACCAAAAAACGAAATTCCAAATAAATTATATCCCAACTATCAATCCCCGACTCGTTAGAAACTGACAACAAACCAAATTTTTTGGCTTTAGTTTTTGTCTTTTTGTAGGAATTTAAATTTGAATATTTGAATTTCGCGCTCATTTATGGTCATTTTGAAATTTGAGAATTGATGACGTAGATGTTGGGTTAGTTACAGTGGCTAAATAAACCTTTACATACAGTGGCGACAATAGAGGTCTCGCCGCCATTTTTGCCCATCCTCTTGCTACTTTTAAATATGAAAATATAGGATTTAAATGGACATCCATCATACAAAATTGAAAACAGCGTATTTGATGTGCCTAATTATAGTCATCGGATACGTTATTTTCAATTTTTTATGACAGATGTCCATTTAAATCCTATATATCCTCTATTTAAAAGAAGCAAGAGGTTGGGCACAAAATGGCGGCGTTTTCCATATGAATATAAATTCTCGGAAATTCTCGTCACTGTGGTAATAGAGTCACTGTAGGGTTAGTTAGCGGAGGAGAGGTGTAATATCCTTGCTCCTAATTTCAGGTTATGTTATGTCTTTATGTCTTACGTCAAGTAGAAAACAAAACAACAGACATGTTAGAAACCTTTTTAGAATTCGTGCAATAAGTTAGTGAATATTTAATTAATAAAGAAAATACAACAACAATTCAGTTAAAATTAGACCCATCCCTATATTTTAAATAGAAAAAATAACTTACTTTGGGTGAGTCTAATGTTTATTGTTTAAGTCGACTATAAATAGTTCCCGTCAGAACCTGAGCTCTTAAATAATAATCACGGGAGACAAAAAAATTTATTTTTATCAGAGCATCCACAAATCCAGTCGCACATTTCATACGTTGTTGGGCGAAAATTCCTTTTTATTTCTTTCCCTTTATCTTTCGTGGTTTGGTATAAATCAAGCTTTGGTTTTGGACTATAACGTAGGTACTTATTTGGCAATTGCCTAATTATACTGCATACGGCTAGTCAGCATCAGTTCGGAGGCCATGGGTCTATGGATTCCTTGTATACATCTTATCTCTGGGCGCCACCAAGTTAATTGTGACTTAACTAGGAAGATTTCTATGATGTCATAAACAAAACCTGTGCAATTGGAGAGCTTACCAATAAAACAACTAATTAGGTACAATAATGTATCTGGCTTTCTTTATTAAAAATAATTACAATGTTAAATAGGGATAGACAGGACGTTATTAAAAAAGTGTTTAGATATAGGCTTGTACCTAATTTGTAAATATTTGAATAAATAAAAAAAAATGTAAATAATCTATATATGAATTTAAAATAAACAGTTTTAACTGTTCATTAACACTTGTGAAAGATTAAAAACCACAATTTCAGTTACACTCTACCAAGAGGCAAATTTAACACCAGAAAGGTGAAAATTATTGTTTAGGCAACCTCAGGGTAAAATTCTAGAATTTTATTTAAGGGGCACGTACTGACGTAATTCAGTGTCAGGTGATTTATATAAGATTTGCCTAAATAGGGACCGGTCACAAATTTAAATCCGCGACCCCTAGTGAGAGATGTCAAAAGTTTTTGTATTAATATTTTGTCAAATTTTCACTAGAATTTCGAAATATAGAGCTGGAAATACATTTTGGTTTCCAAAATACAAAATTTATTCACCACGAAGCTGCATACAAAAAAGGTGTGGTTCTATAATCGAGGTTCTAGTAAAAGCTGAACATGTATTGCAAGTAGTTGAACGAAAAGTTGGAGGGGACTTATCCATTTTGAAAGGGCATATTATGAGCCAAACCTCCATAAACAGCTCTCCTTATGTTTTTGAGCTACAGCTGGTAGGTATAACAATAAAATGGACGCTACAAATCCTCGACTGTCTTTCTGGCTCCCACATTTTACTAATTTATAAATTGAATCTTAAAACGATAGAGTAAAGTAACCAAATCAATACGAAAACTCAGTGTGTAGTTCCTATGAATAGGTGTGAAGGTTAATGTTGATAGAAGTGGGAACTTACATTTCTTCCGACAGCTTTAATCCATTTTTTACGTCTTTCCTGATCATGGGGCCGAGTAGGAAAACTGTAGAAGTGAACATTTCCACTTAGTTAAGGAGACGACCGCATTTGTTCTACCCCGATCGAGTTATGTGTCGACACTATTATCAATATAGTATTATGTGCATCTATTAACCAGTATTCCTGCCTGAGAGCAAATGCTGCCAGAGATATCTTTTAACAAATTGGAAAAAAAACGTAACACTACCCCCATCGAGTTATGCCCTAAGTAGGGTATCAGATTAAAGGTCTCGATGTCCTCTATTTAAAAAGTCGATCCTGCCTCGTGAGAACTTGCTGGAAGAAGGTGGCAAGGCAGCTTATTGGGGCAAGGGCCCGTGGTCTCAGCTTTGACACCTATCAAGTTTTGCCTTCGCACAGAAATTCCAAACCAGAAGGAGTGAATTTCAATGGTTGAAACTAGTGTCCCGACTGTTTCCAACCAATAAAATTCGCTCTGACTGGTTTGTGATTTCTGTGCGAACAGACCTTAAATCAACTTATTGACAACTTTAATCTGACACATCATTCAGTGCAAAACTTGATAGGTGTCAAAGCTGAGACCGCAGGCCTTTGCCCCAATATGCTATATAGAGGACATCGAGACCTTTAATCTGATACCCTACTTAGGGCATATAACTCGATGGGGGTAGTGTTACGTTTTTTTCAGTTTGTTAATAATTTGTTGAAAGATATTTCCGGCGCGGTCGTGTTCCAGACTAACTTGTGTTGGCATAATTATTGCCACAGTTAACAACACAATAATTTGTGAAACTGTTCCTGGCATGACAAGTAGTGGGTATGCATAATAGCCTTAATTATGATAATAAAAAGTGTTTGGCAAATAAAAATTACAAGAAAAAAAGTGTAATTAAATATAATTGTTTCGTGTAAACAACCATACCTTTATAATGAAATATATTTCGCTTTGAAATCGTTTTTTATATGAAAAATTACATTTGTGTAAATGGAATCAAGCACTTGTCATAATATAAGAACTTACGTTGCTGTCGAAAGAGGGCACTACTGCAGTTTATGGACGGACTCTATAGTAAAAAGTGCAACTTACATGTATACAAGTGTTAGTTATCTTCAAAGGTGTGTGTAAACTCAGAAGTTCCTAAAGTGCGATTATCTACATGTTTGGTTTCACTGTAGATCCAGATAGAAGCAGTTAGCAATTCTGTAGTTCTAAGTTTGTTCCGACTATTATATGGTGAGTGGGTCCTATGAAGTCATATCCACGTTTTATCTGTCTAACGTAGAACTTAACGTGGTTCAATTAGAGTGGTACCAAAAGGTTGCTGAAGAGAGGCTACCAAAGCCCCAATTAAGAGCAATCTAGATCCAGCCTAGAATCTCTCTAGATACAGCCTAGAATCTTCTAAGTATTCTTCTAGCACCCTATAACGATGTTCGTATAAGAAAAACAGATCGAGCCCCAAATATTAGAAATAATCTTACCTCAAACTGGGGGATGCTCTAGACCAAAGGTGAAGTCTTAAACTTCCAAAAGCTGCTCGGAACAGTCCTATTGAAGAAACGAAACACGTGTTGTAGGTTAATATTTCCTGAAGAAAATCTCAAAACTTACCGAAACAAGATCCAAAATGACCAAGGGACAACTCTAGACAATAATCAACAAGAAATTAGTCTAAAACTTGAGTTCCCTGGCACAAAATTCCAAAAAGTCTCGCCCAAAATCAATTTGGACCGAGACCAACCTTTCAGTATCAGGTCTCAAGATCAAAAGGGCATATTCTTCATTTAGATTTGGGACGAAGGCTTCCATTTGTCAAACTTCCAATTTGACATTGATGAAAATTATAGAAAAGAGCGTGTTCAGTTTAATCCCAATAATACAAGCTGAAAAGTGGATTGTGTATGAATGACTCCAGGTAACCGGTGAATGTTGAAAATTGCCCATAGAACATATATCAAAAAGTAGAACCGGTCTAAAGGAAACGCCTAGAGAAGACAGCTGTTCAGTGACATGATGGAAATGAAAAATCAAAAAAGTAAACAAAAAATATCATAACCTCAGATTATTTGATTGGATTTGCCACTGGAGATTATGGTACTGTCTCCTTTTTATAAGATTTTAAGGTTTAAAGTCAGGCCTATAGTTTATTAGAGCAACGCGAGATGTCAATGCTATCGCCCCTATAGTGTGCCCTAACTTGACTGTCAAAAAAAAATAGAAATCTTTATTTGGTTAAATTGTGTGATAGAACGTTTTTTCTTTTTTTGGCGGAAATTCGAAGTATTATTCTGTTTTACATAAACAGGGTTGTAGTCTCGACCAACGCAAATAATTTTGACGTTCATCCGTCGGATTTTTTTCTAAACAGTGTAGCTACGGGCGTATTTCCAACTATTTTTGCAGTAGCGAGAAAACTACAAGTTCAAAAAATTTGAAGAAAATATATGTCGCGTAGAATTGCAATAGTGGTTCGTAATAAAAATAATGGGAAACTTCATCTATTCGTTTTGAAATAAATGGTGAAAAACTACTTTTTTTTTCAGTTTTTGCGATATAACTCAAAAATGGCGAGTCAAATTTGCTTAAAAAAATTATGGATTAAAGTATATCGATAACCATAAAACATATATTTTTTTTGGAATTTTTGAACACAAGGTTCAGAAAATAGGGGTTGACTTTAAACCTTAATCAATAACAGCGGGCCCTGCCGTACTGAATCAAACCTTCCTAGATCAATTAACCACAATTGCAAACCTGAACGAAAAAACTTTCAGTAGAAGGCAGTACTCAAGGTAACAAAATCTGGGCACAGAAAAGATAGTTGTTTATTCATTTATTTCTTTATAGTTCTATATGGAATCATATCCACTATGGCAAAACAAAGTAGCATATTAGCCAAGAAATTGAAAATGCTACAGGACGACCATTTTTCTTTAACTCCAACCGTTTTTCAAAAGTCAATTCCCCACTGGAAATTGAAGAAATTATATCCTAAACAAGGGAACCCATTTTTGTGAAGTGATTAAAGAAAGATTCAGGACAGATTACTCAAAAAATTAAATTAAAACAAAAACAATGTGCACAATGACAATTCAGTAATAGACCTATCTATTTTACCAGACAAAGAGGTAATAATACGAAAACTTTATTAGATAGAAAAAGACGCAGAACGCTTATTGCGCAAGACGAGGCAAAACGTACCAAATTATGTTAGACTTACGTATGGCAATCCGTTCCTATTATTTGCACGGGATAAAAAAGGAAGGAGGAAAACCGCGTGACGTGCAACCTATTTGTCAATCAAAAACACAAACAACTGAAAATCGATCACTTGTCAAGCTGTGTCAAGTTGAATATCAAGCATAATTTTATCCTTGTCAGACCACGGGTAATAAGCAAGGACAAGGAGATGCCCAGTGTGCAAAAGGATTACTTCACACCTGTACTAGTTAGCCAATAAAAATGCATTGCCTCGTGTTGCGCGCGCATACAGGTAAAAATACATAGGTCTATTTTTTTAAGAAAAATAACTCTGGACACCCCATCACTCTAGGCCTTTTGTTTTTCATCTTTCTTCAATAAACGCGATTGAAAAACGACAATAGAATCGTCGAATTCTGAGCGCTCTTGTTCCATTCCGATAAATACCTATATCGATTGATCGAGGATCTGGCGCCGCTGCCGGCCGTCGACGTGATGGAACATATGGAAGCAAATGTGCCTCTTTATCTTACTCATTTACGCCCGTTATGTCTCTCTCTCTCTCTGATTCCTATTGCATTCGCCTATGATCATTTCAAAGCTATAAGCCCAATTTTAAATACGGCCGAGCGCAGCTAGGCCTGTATTTTGTAATTTTAAAAGGCGGGTACCCAATATGCGCAAAATAATTCGATTTCTGTATTCTGTTGAGCGTGATGTTGGTTAATTTAAAAGTTAATATTCAAGATGTTTAATTGAAAATTTATTGTTTGATTTTTTGGTGGGTCATTGACCGAATGACCTAACAGAGGAGCCGCGCCTGCCTGCAACCATTATTTTAATAATTTCACTATATAAAGTAAGTATGGGAAAATATCAGATTTAACATGAATTAGTATTAATGTGCCTATAATATAAGATTGACTAAGTTCATTTTAGCTTAAGCTGAATTTTAACTGTTAGTCAAACAACACATCTTCGTCTATCCTTCTCTAGACGTCTTCACCGCAGTCGCCGGTCCATGTGATCGCTGTGTCGTCGGCAAACAATGTCAGGTGCCCGCTTATAGGTAGAGACGCTAGATCATACACGTTGATTATAAATAAAAGCTACCAATTGCTTCCGTTCCATCAGAAAAAATACATTCCATGCAGGTGCAGGGATGTGTAGGTATAGTCTCACGAAATACTAGTAAAATCAAATCATACCCCGCACAAGTGAAAGTATATCCTTTCGAGTAATCTTTAGTACGAATTAATAGAGTCGAAATGAGCATATGCATCTCATGTTAAATCATACCAATACTTTTCTGTGTTTAATTTGACTATAATCTGTATCTGATCTTTGACTACAACAAATTTAACACGCGAAAATATGTCCTATTTTGAACAAAAAAAGTTTATACAACATGGGTCCAAACTCAACCAATTTTAAGAAAAAAACCTTTGAAGTTTTGACATTTTTTGACAAATATTTGAAAGATAGTTGAAATTTTAATCATTATGAGATATGAAAAAATCTTGTTCATCCAATTATTAAGTAATTATGCATTTTTAGTCAACAACAATAATAAAAAATTGGAAAAGCAACAGGACAATTTTACTCGTACTTCGGTATCTAAACATCTGGCAACATAGCACAAAAAAGAATAGGTGGTTGAGAACCTTGGTTGAACTGATCAATTGATTCTTGATTTGTTTTGTCATGTCAGTTAGTTGAAGTATTCGAAACGCGCGTAATTCATTCTTTTTTGAAAATAAAATGTTTACAGACGTCGAATATGCAGATACTTGTTTAGGCAGAATTGTTGCAAGATGCTCATTTAGCCGCCATAATTTTCAGGGAAAGATTTTCCAATAAAACAGCACTCATGAAAAAACATTATAGTACGGGATACGAGGCCTATTTTATCAAATCATTTTACACCGTCTTGCATTGTTATCATCAGTTAGATAACATGGTACTGAAACGCACTTGTGCAGGGAAATAGATGGGAGTGGGGGATTTCACTGAAAAAAATGTTTCAGAAAATGTCGTCATAAACAAGGAAAATATGTAATTAAACACCGTCTTGCATTTATTTATTGACTTAATTTGTACACAAACAAAATTGGATTAACACATGCAAGACGTTTTCATGGGGGTTTTGGGTCTGTAATATAAGATGGAAATTGTCAATTTTTGAGAGGGGTGAAAAATCATTTTACACCACTCCATTTTTGATTTAGATTAGAGCTTGAATGTAGAATAGCTACTGGATACTGATACAAGACGTCCTGTGGCGGGATAACGAGCAATGCGTTTTCTCATGAGGAAGTGAGAAATTATTTTACACCACTTCATGCTTATGTCCGCCGGAAGAATATATGTTAAGAAATGGTAAGACGTTTTTTTGGGGGAAAAAAGTTAAAAAATCCGTTTTCTTTTTTAACTGAACTGTTGAGTTATTTACTGAACCGTTCACTGTTCATTCTTTTCTAAATCATACAGATGGAAAAGGACAGTTGACATAGCAGCTCAACAGGGGAGTCTGCTGAACACAGGATTTATAATTTCTGTTTACAATTCCAGACAGATCATTTGTTGTAATTTTTTTGCTGCTTTAAAATCAAATTCCTCAAATTTAGCTAATAATTACAATCCGTTATGTGTTATGGCATATCCACCCTAAAAAAACTTAAATGATTATATGCCGTCAGAAAGAGAACAATTTTCAACCTTTTCTTATTTGATGTCCGTAGAGATATTCAAATATACATAATATTAAGAGAATTTTGCAAAATAGAATTATTCTACGTGGTAAAGAGCAAAAATATTTAAAATTAATGTGCGTAATTTGTAATTTGGAGTAGTATTCACCTTTGTACCTGATGGATTGACCCCCGTCAAAATTAGTCAACTTCATCACCGTCTTGCAGTCCTTTCTTTCTATTTAGAACGTCTTGTATTTTTTAAATTTTATCAATGTGTTCTGTTTTTCCCATTAGTACCAGTGCAAGACGGTGTAAAATGATTTCTCACTCCTTCATAAGACAATACATTGACCTCCGTCTTGCAGCCCGTTATCCCTCCACAGGACGTCTTGCATCAGTATCCAGTGGCTATTCTACATTCGAGCTTTAATCTAAATCAACATGATGTGGTGTAAAATGATATTTCACCCCTCTGAAAAATTGACAATTTCTATCTAATATTACAACTC
Organism: Ceutorhynchus assimilis; assembly: GCA_917834065.1. NCBI lineage: Eukaryota > Metazoa > Arthropoda > Insecta > Coleoptera > Curculionidae > Ceutorhynchus > Ceutorhynchus assimilis. The sequence continues at coordinate 24,809,310 of OU892280.1, read as the reverse complement.
CAAAACCTCCATGAAAACGTCTTGCATGTGTTAATTCAATTTTATTTGTGCACAAATTAACTCAATAAATAAATGCAAGACGGTGTATAATTATATATTTTCCTTGTTTATGACAACATTTTCTGAAATATTTTTTTCAGCGAAATCCCCCACTCCCATCTATTTCCCTGCACAAGTGCGTTTTAGCATCATGTTATCTAACTGATGATAACAATGCAAGACTGTGTAAAATGATTTGATGAAATAGGCCTCGTATCCCGTACTATTATGCCAGGGGTGCGATTTTCTAAACCATTCGAGTACATTTCGTACACGAAATTTGACTGACAGCAATGTAAATTAAATGGAATGCATTCGAAATCATATCAAATTTCGTATGCGAAAATATTCGAAAATAGGACTCCTGTTTTAGAAAGTTTGCCTGATACGGGAAATGTGAGTGTGCAAAATCTTCGTGTTGATTTTAGCGTCGATTTTCAGTGTTTCGAGAACCTTTTTACACTGACAATTTATTGGTCAATTTATTGATCAAGTCGCTTGTCAAGAAATATTGATAATGTAAAATGCCAAATTGGCGACAATTTAACTTGTCCAAATTCTTGCTCAATTTATTGACGGATTAGCGCCTGTTCTATTTTTCTGTCAATATTTATGTCAATTCAGGATTTCAACCTAGAAATGACTCTTTAAAAATATTAAAGCAAGGTGAGGATATTTATTTTTATTTATCATTTACTTGTTGATGTTCATTTTATTCTTTTACCTTCAGTTTCTTCTAGTTTTATTATCAAACATCTTCAAATATATTTCTGGGTGAGCCATAAATAAAAATACATAACCTTGAAATTCTGGTGAAGTTGGTAGAATTGTTTATTGTCGTTTGTGTTGTCAACAAGCTGATCCGGTGTAAAGCAAAGTTGAGCCATTGTTGAGCCAACATAAATTGGCAAATAAATTGACAAACAAATTGATCAATTTAAATTGTCAGTGTAAAACTAGCATAACAAAAATTAATAATTTCATAAACTGCATTTGGCCAGTAGCTGAGTAAGTATTATTTAATTTTTCCCTTGATTGTTTAGTGCAAAAATTTCAGGGCATATTCGACCTCACTTGGAGGTGATAATTTATGGCAAACCAATATTACCCCTCCTTGACAGTGGCTCCACTCGAACGATCGTCGGTTCCAAGGGATGGAATTTACTTTAATCCCTTTGCCAGCTCAACTCCAAGGGTCAATCCGACTGCGTTGTGGCCAACGGACAAAGGTATCAAGGAATCGGCACTGTTGATCTTCCTATTCAACTTCGAAGTAAGGTCATTTTACTTGAGGTTCTCATCATCCCTCTCTACCCCAAACACTAATTCTGGGAGTGGACCAAAATGGAAATTGTTCCTTACCTACACTCGTCTGAATGGTCTTTTCCGTCCGAGGTGATGGATATTCCTAAGGTTTCTGCTATTCAATCCAAAGACACTCTGCTTCCCGAATAGCGAAAAACTCTGGAAGGTTTGACAGAATTTTTTTTTCGACCATTGAATCTAAACTTGGCTGCACAAATTTGGTAGAGTTGGTGATTAAAACCAATTCCTCGCCTATCGAGCAACGTTATTATCCGTTATCACCTGCCTTACAGACGGTAGTCAACAAGGAGCTCCAACATATGCTATCAGACGATATTATCGAGCCCTCAGATTCGCCTTGGTCTTCGCCTATAGTGATGATTCGAAAAAAATCGGGAGGCTGGCGATTCTGTATTGACTATCGAGCACTCAACAAAGTTACTACTCCGGACTCGTACCCGCTTCCTTATGTCAGCTCAATTCTCGACAAGCTCCGTGATGCTCGTTACCTCACTACCCTCGACATGAAATCAGCCTACTGGCAGATTCCCATTGCCAAGGATTCAAGACCTCTCGCCGCCTTCACTGTACCTTCGAGAGGCCTATTCCAATTTAAAAGAATGCCGTTTGGACTGACCAATGCTCTAGCGGTATGGCAAAGATTGATTGATCGAGTTGTCGGTGTTGATCTGGAGCAGTATGTCTTTGTGTATCTGGACGATGTTATTATCTGTACCACCTCTTTTGACAAGCATGTCGAAATACTTCGTGAAGTTATTTCCCGCATCAAGCAGGCTAATCTTACTCTAAATCCCGAGAAGTGCCAGTTCTGAGATACTTGGGATATGTAGTATACTCAGGGAGATTATTGGTTGACCCCGAAAAGGTGCAAGCCATCATCCAGATTGCTCCTCCTAAAAATGCCACTCAGGTTCGGCGTATCCTAGGCATGGCATTCTGGTATCGTCATTTCGTCCCTAATTTCCCCACCGTCATCGCCCCACTAACTGCCCTGACTCGAAAGAATGCCAAATTTATTTGGAATTCCGAATATGAGGAGGCCTTCAAGTGTGTCAAGGAGAGTCTGATTAAGGCACCTGTGTTATCATGTCCTGATTTTGAACTTCCGTTCATCGTACAATGCGACGCTTCCGATTTCGGCCTGGGAGCCGTTTTGTCTCAAACTCAGAATGGGGAGGAGCACGTCATCTGCTACCTTAGCCGCTCCTTGACGAAGTGTGAAAGACGGTATAGTACCACCGAGAAAGAGTGTCTTGCTGTACTTCTCGCAATTGAGAAATTACGACCTTATCTTGAGGGCACTAAGTTCATAGTCGTAACCGACCACTACAGTCTGAAATGGCTGCATTCCATCAAAGACCCAATCGGTCGCATCGCTCGTTGGAGTGTGCGTATGCAACAATATGATTTCGAGGTAGTGCATCGTAAGGGCAAAGATAACGTCATTCCAGATGCTGTCTCCCGATCAGGTTCCGGTTGTCGATGTTATTCAGGTTCCCTCTTCTGCAGCTACGCTACCGATATTTCCTCGGATTCTTGGTACTTGGGTATGTGTAGCAAGATCCAGCAAGCTCCCACTAAATATCCCCTGTAGTGGCTGGAAAATGATGTTCTGTACAAGAAAGCCCAGGTTCGCTACCCTGCGCTTTCTGATCCCTCGAAGGCTTGGTTGCGTGTTGTCCCTAAAGCACAACGAGCTGCCATCATTAAGGCAAACCATGACCCTCCAGAATGTGGACATCTGGGAGTTTTTAAGACCTTCGCTCGAATTAGCCAGAAGTTCTACTGGCCAAGCATGCATCTTGATGTAGCGAAATACATCCGTCGTTGTCATGTTTGCTTGCAAACAAAGCCCCTACAACAAGCGCCAGCTGGCAGAATGCTTAGCCTGACCCCAACTGCGACTAGACCATGGCAAATTATTAGCGTGGACTTGGTTGGTCCGCTTCCCAGATCGTCTTCGGGATATTCTTTCATTTTTTCTGTCTGTGATCTGTTCAGTAAATACGTCTTGTTCTTTCCTCTCCGAAACGCCACAGCTTCAGCCATTATTGGATGGCTTAAAAATCATGTAATTTTAGTGTATGGAGCTCCTGAAAAACTCATCGCCGATAATGGTCCTCAGTTTCGTAGCAAGCTGTTCCGAGAGGTGCTGAACAAGTACGATACTCAGATAAAGTATACGGCCAATTACCATCCCCAAGCCAATCCAGTAGAGCGTGTCCGTCGTGTCCTAAAGACGGCCCTGTCAGCATATGTTACCCAGGATCACCGACAATGGGATAAATTCCTCCCTAAAGTCGCCTGTGCCATTAGGTCTGCTAGACATGACATTACTAAATTCCAACCGAATCCACAAGTCTGGAAACGCAACATTGTGTTGTCAGATGCAGCCAAAAAATTTACGTCCAAACTCTCTTATAAATTTGCTGGTCCATTTACCATCACTCGTGTCAAATCTCCCTGGTCGTATGAATTGACCGATTCGAATGGTCGAAAGGTTGGCATTTGGCATGACAAAGACCTCAAAGCACACCCTCCCGACGATGACTAACACCATAACTTCAAACGCCCTACCTTATACCATGGACTTAGACCCACCTACGACAAAAATTTGAAATGAACTTACTTATATGGCTAAAACCTGAGAATGGAAGATTGCCTGGCTCAAGATATCCTACTATTCAATTCTTCTACAACTACAGTGCCCAGGGCCAGTTGCTTCTTGTCGCAGCCCTGATCCAGTCCCAGGCCACCGGAACCACTGGAAGATATCAATCCAATCCTTCAGGTTCTTCTCAAGAGTTTAGGGACCACTCAAGTTTGATTAGTGTGTTGTATTGTCTTAATATCTGGAGCCTATCAAACCTTACCAACCCCTTGTTGGAGTAAATCACCACAACGACGCAGTTCTATACTACAATATTCAATAACCCTTCAGATTATGTGTTTTTATTTCAATTTTAATTAATTATCTACATTACCTTTATCATATGAAACTTGCGATTCAGCTTATGTATTGTTAGGTACTTCAATTTTAATTATTTATCTATACTACCTATTTTATCCCATAATATTAAATTTGCCCCTCAGGCTATATATTGTTTCTTCAACTTTAATTAATGATCTATATTTCTCTAATATCCCATAAATACATGCTGCACTGAATACAGGAAAATACTTGTACACTGGGGCTAAATGGCCATTTACGAAGGTACTGCGTTTAGTAAGCTCGTTTAATGATTTACATTTCAGGTATTATTGCTGTTATAAGTGTTATACAATACTCTTTATTTCTTTATTTAGGGACTCAAGTTAATTTATTGTAAATATTATTTTTAGAACATAAGGCTAGGTACTCCTAGTCGATTTATTTTGTTCTTTTTCTGGTTCTAGTGTCAATAATTTTCAGTGTTCCAGGGCGTTCGGAAAACTCACTCCGAACCTACTCTAGAGTCAAACCTGTTCTGGTTCTAATTAAAAACCCGTACCTGATTGTAGCAAAGCGTTTCACTTTTGTCCTTTCTTCTTGTTTATTTTTTTATATTTCAGGATGTGCTGCTATAGGTCCGTAGAAGTTTCCTGCTTTTGTTATATCGGTTGACTTTCGTGTACTGCAGGGAAAAGCAGGTGGCGCTCTATATTTAATTATTTAATTGATCCACACACCTCTCCGCATTGGAAGCTAGTCGGCAACCCTTCACACGAAGTCCCGTTTCTAGATTTCAGCCACCGACCAACCTTATCTTTCTATTTTCTTTTTGTTTTAGTTACCCATTCACTGTCTCACTTTAGTCACTTCCTCAAATTTAATTATTTACTTTTCCATCGTGTTTTGCGGGTAACAGATAACTCCGAAAATACTAACAATTAGTCCATGGTTAATAAGTCAGTTTTAGCTTGAAATGGGATATATTATCTCATGTTAAAATATTTGCCTGATACACCCTGTATTGGGTTGTTCTGAAATACCTTTGATATTGTATTGAGTTTGCAGTAGAAATATAGAGAACAATAACATATTTTCAATGTAAGACGAAGCTTAGATTTTAGATTAGTGCTAATTTGGTGCCAGAGTGTAGTTAATCAAATATAATTATTTTTGTATTGAAATTAGAGATTAAAATTAAAGTAATACTTAGCCAAAGGTTTCTCTAAGTAGATATGTTTTGATTTTAATATCTCGATTCTAATGGTATAGTCAGATTTGATTCTACACCATTTCAACCTCAATTTCGGAAAAAGTAACTTTTATTTAGGAAAATGTAAAGTCATTTTCGGAAAAAGTCAAATCAATTTCAGAATAAGTAAAGTTAATTTCGGAAAAAGTAAATTCAAATTCGGAAAAAGTAAATTCAAATTCCGAAAAAGAGAATTCAAATTCGGAAAAAGTACATTCAATTACGGAGAAAGTAATGTTATTTTTTTTAGGATAATTTGAATCTATTGAGTTATTTATCTATTTAGAAAATTTGTCCATATTACCTATATAAGTCTACAAATTGTTCATTATTTTATTCACTTAATAGTGACATGTGTTTTGTTCATACGAGCATCATCAGACCTACAAAATAATATACACCATTTCAACCTCAATTTCGGAAAAAGTAACTTCTATTTAGGAAAATGTAAAGTCATTTTCGGAAAAAGTAAAATCAATTTCAGAAAAAGTAAAGTTAATTTCGGAAAAAGTAAATTCAAATTCGGAAAAAGTAAATTCAAATTCGGAAAAAGTAAATTCAAATTAGGAAAATTACATTCAATTAAGGAGCAAGTGATGTTATTTTTTAGAATAATTTGAATTGATGAAAAGTAAATTTAGCAGTGACTATAAACCTCCAATCTATGTACTTAACTTTAATTAGGTTCTATGAACATATGCCCTAAGAGATGCTCCCTGCAGAAGTTACAGCGCTTCAAAAGGTAGATGAAAATAATGGATTTTATTTATTTTCAAGAACAAAGGCAAACTATTTTCCTTGAAATTTGGTATTCTTGCATACATTTCGATGCCACAGCGAATGGCGAATGGTGATAGTAAAAAAAGTCGCAACAGTTCTGAAAGAGTATATAGTTTCCATAATCACCCCTCGAAGTCCGATACACTATTTTTTTCACACCCTGTAAACCTCGAGTCGAACCGGTTCCCTGATAGGTTCGATTCCAACCTAGACCTGTGTACTTTGTACTTTAATTAGGTTCTCTATATTATTTTTTAGGTCTGATGATGCTCGTATGAACGAAACACATGTCACTATTGAGTGAATAAAATAATGAACAATTCGTAGACTTATAATATAATATGGACAAATTTTCTGATTTTCTAAATAGATAAATGACTCAATCGATTCAAATTATCCTATAAAAAATAAAATTACTTTCTCCGTAAGTGAATGTACCTTTTCCGAATTTGAATTCACTTTTTCCGAATTTGAATTTACTTTTTCCGAATTTGAATTTACTTTTTCCGAAATTAACTTTACTTATTCTGAAATTGATTTGACTTTTTCCGAAAATGACTTTACATTTTCCTAAATAAAAGTTACTTTTTCCGAAATTGAGGTTGAAATGGTGTAGAGAACCTTATTAAAGTACAAAGTACACAAGTCTTGGTTGGAATCGAACCGATCAGGGTACCGGTTCGACTCTAGGTATACAGGGTGTGAAAAAAATTGTGTACCGGACTTTGAGACTAGGTGATTATGGAAACTATATACCCTTTCAGAACTGTTGCGACTTTTTTTACTATCGCCATATTCTCTGTGGCATCGAAATGTATGCAAGAATACCAAATTTCAAGGAAAATGGTTTGCCCTTGTTCTTGAAAATAAATAAAATCCACTATTTTCATCTACCGTTTGAAGCGCTGTAACTTCTTCAGGGAGCATCTTAGGGCATATGTTCATAGAACCTAATTAAAGTTAAGTACACTGACTGGAGGTTTATAGTCACTGCTAAATCTACTTTTCATCAATTCAAATTATTCTAAAAAATAACATCACTTTCTCCGTAATTGAATGTACTTTTTCCGAATTTGAGTTTACGTTTTCCGAATTTGAATTTACTTTTTCCGAATTTGAATTTACTTTTTCCGAAATTAACTTTACTTTTTCTGAAATTGATTTGACTTTTTCCGAAAATGACTTTACATTTTCCTAAATAAAAGTTACTTTTTCCGAAATTGAGGTTGAAATGGTGTAGACTTTTTTGTGTGTAGTTCAATTTTATAAAATCAGAAAATATATAAATTATTCACTAGCATCGATTCCTAATCAAAATACACCTTGTAAACTCTGTTTCCGGAGAGCCCCAAAACCTGAAGGTCCAAAT